>JAGFBZ010001790.1:305000-1606612 GCA_018398805.1 Hirundichthys speculiger | reverse complement strand
ATTAAACTATTAGATGTTGAGTTGGGGTTGAACCTTCCTTGTTTCTGTGTGCCTTGTGATCCATATAGCCACTAAGAGAATTGACATTGACGTTGCACTTGATTTAAATTTAGGAATAAATTTATGCAAGGTATTGTAAAGATCTTGTTAGCCCAGGAACCTTTGATACTGACATTCACAATTGTGTTTTTATGCACACAAAGGAAGATAAGCCTCTAAAGCTTTTTCTCACTTCATTTCAGTCCAGTCCTTAAACATATCTATCCATTGAATATCTAACCTTAGAATGATTGCAACTCCATAAGCTTAAAACACATGGCTGGATATATTTTAAAGTGCCATTTCTGGTTTACTATAAAAACTGCTTAATATAATCAATTATAATGAAAATTAAGTCACTGGTGCAAATGTAATGAATAAACTATTGCCCAGTGTAAAGTTGTTATGGCTCACCATTAATGTTGCTTGCTGGGTTGTACTGGTTTTTTGTCAGCCTCTTAATATTTGAGTTTTTTGAAACTTGCAGTTTTCTAACTTCAGTGTTCAGTCTCCGAGCTGGGTTGTAACATTAATTGGGGGCTCGTCTGGGAAGTTTTGAACTTTTGGAGACTGGACTTTAGATTTTTTTTTTGTAAGTGAGCGTAACCAGTGACTTCATCTAGTGGTGTATCTTGTGAGCAGTATGAAGCTACTCTCTGGATTTTAAGACTTTGTGTTGCCTGAGTTTAGAGCTCATTTGGGATTATCTGATCATCTGTCTAATCTACTGGCCTTGTATTTGGTTGTTTTTGTTTTAACGCTGATTATCTCGTGTTTGGTGAAGCCACACTATGTTCTGTCTGTGAATTATATATTCAATTAGTATCTCAGGTTTGCTCTGATGTCCACTTTGGGCTGCTGCATGTATGATGAGGTGGGGATATTGTGTTCTTGTGTGTCATAACCCTTTGTGTACAAGTCTGCTTTTGTTGATCACTTAAGGTTGTTAGCAGCCAGCTGTCGGCACTAACTGGCTGTGAGCCACACTAGGCCTGATCATTGTGTGTTGGTTTGACTTTAGTTTGTGGTTATGTGTGTGTTGCATAACTTCTGTGGGATCTTGTAACTTGTGCTGTGTGCAGTGGCATGTGATCATTTGTGTTGGGACAGCTCATAATTAAGATTATTAATTGCAGTTTCTGGTTTAGTACAGAGTAATGAGTTTGGTTAGTGGCTGTCTTGTTTGGTTTTGGTTGCATTGCAGCTCTGTATTGAGTCTCATATTGATGGCATCCATTTATGGTGATGCAACAACCGGTGTCTAAGGTTTGCTTAGATGTCAGCTTGATGGTGCTGAATCACTAATGGAGGCTTTCGATGACTGAGTGTGTAGTGTTTTGTGTGTCATGACCTTTGCTTAGAAGCCTGCCCTCTTTTGTTAGATCACTTGTGGATGTTGCTAGCTGAGTGAAGGCAGTAACTGTGTGGTGGTGACCCACAGCCGCTGTGATCATTGTGTGTATGTTTGACTTTTAGTTGGTGGTTGGTCATGTCTGTTACATTGATTCTTATTGGTTTTGTGTTGTGACACGTTCTCCTGTGATCATTTGTGTTGTGATGGTTCGCAGTTAGATTAAAAGGTAATACTTCTGCCATGGGCCTGGCTTTCAGTAAGCAAGTGAACTTGTGGTTTTGGTTGCAATTTTGTATGAGTCTCAAAATTGAGTGTATCCATTTATGGTCAAATCCAGGTGAAATATCAGCTCTGTTGCCATTTATATTTTTTATCTGTGCAATACTTTTGGATACCTAAGCACGATGTAATTTATTTACCATGTTTTTATGTATCTCTGACTTGCTCTTCAAAACATCAAACATACTGTCCGTCTGATGTTCTCATTCCTGATCCTATCCATCCTCGTTTCTCCCAAAGAGTCTCAACCTTTTAATCTCGCCTACCTCCAACTCTGCCTCCTGTCTTTTCCTCAGCACCACAGTCTCCAAACTATTCAACATTGCGGGTCTCTAAACCACTATCTTGTACACCTTTCTTTTCATTCATGCTGAAAGTCTTTGCTGAAAGTCTTTTATCACACTTCCAACCTGCTTGCACACACTTCTTCACCTCTTTTCCACTCTTTCCTTTGCTCTGGTCTGTTTAACCCGAACTACTTACAATCCTCCACCTTCTTCATCTCTGCTTCCTGTAGCCTCACCGTTCCACTTGGCTTCCTCTCATTCACACACTTGTATTCTATCTTGTTGCAGCTAACCTTCGTTACTCTCCTTTCCAGGGAAAACCTCCATCTCTCTTGCTTTTCCTCCACCTGCTCTCTGCTCTCACTACAGATCACGATGTCATCTGCAAACATAATTTGTGGAGAATCCCCTCTAACCTCATCTATCTATCACTATAGCAAACAAGAAGGGGCTAAGAGCAGATCCTCGATGCAGTTCCACCTTGAACTTCTCTGTCACACCTACAGCAAACCTCACCCTTGTCTTACAGCTTGCATGCATGTCCTGCACCACTCTGATGTACTTCTGATACTCCAGACTTACCTCATAGAAAACCATAGCTCCTGCCTTGGCACCCCGTCATCAGCCTTCTCAAGATCTGCAAAGACACAATGCAGCTCCCTCTGGTCTTCTCTATACTTCTCTATTAACATCCTCAAAGCAAATTTTGCATCTGTAGTACCCACAACTTCATTGTGTGGCTCATCAACTTTTTTCCTCTCATTACTACAACTGTTCTTCAAAATCGGCACCAGCACAACTTCTCCTCCATTCCTCAGGCATCCTCTCGCTCTCTAAGATCTTGTCGAATCTCCTCGTAAAAAACTCTACCGTCGCCTCTCCTAGACAACTTCCATACCTCCACAGGTGTATCATCAGAACCAACTGTCTTTCCACTCTTCATCCTCTTTAATGTCCTCCTCCCTTCAGCCTTACAAACCTTTGCTACCTCCTGGTTCCTCAACAGCCACCTCTTCTACTCTCCCTTCTCTTTCATTTTCCTCAATCATCAACTCTTCAAAGTACTCTTTCCATCTTCCTGTCACATTTCTAGCATCTGTCAATACATTTTCATCTCTATCCTTAATCACCCTGGCCTGTTGCATGTCCTTTCCCATCTCTCTCTGCCTTGCCAACCTGTATAAGTCAGTCTTGCCCTCCTTGCTGACAATTACAAGGAAGCGTGTAAATAATCTTGGTGAATTTTGTAATATGGATGGGAATGTCATATAAAAAAATATGTATTGGGGCCGGGCGCACAGATAAAGATCACTGTGTCCATACCTGTCGGGAGCCAAATTGCCACAGCATGGCAGTAAGAAATATTGGCAATCTTTTTGTAAATGCTAGGGGCTATCTCCCAGTGAGCAAATCTCTATTGGCCATATGTTAAAATATCCATTTTTTTCCCAGCAGAAGTGAAAGTATTTACAGCTTGGTTTGAAGAACAGTTTTGGTCCCCATGCATCATTTTCATATCCATGTCAACTGCATGGGGCGCAGGTGGGTTTTGACTGCATCAGGTAAAATAGTATAAAGAAACACATACTTTGTGTAATTAGGGGTGTGGTCTTTTGAATGATGGAGGGCATAAGTTCATGGGCTTGGCACTGACTTGACTTCTATTTGTGACAAAAGAGTGATTAGAGCATAGACATTTTTATTGAAACGTTAATATGGTTTATTGTGCTGCTAATTCAAATTAATAAGTTTCAACCAGTAATCAGATACACTACCCTACTGGTGTGATATCCTGGCCATTGGAAGTGATGCAAGCCACCCATGTTAAGACATGGAAACTCCTTACAATACATGGAGGGTTTACACCCCAATTCCAGCATCCTGAGGTTGTACACTAAGTGAAGGGAGGGAGGCCAAGGACTAGTGAGCATCAGAGCTGCTATCCTGAAGGGAACGACAAGCCTCCAGGATAATGTCAAAAAGACAGCCCCCACCGATGACCTGCTTTGATCAGAAAAACAGACCAATAGCTGGAAAAAGCTGGAGTGAAAGGCAGCATAGAGACACTAACCCTGGCTGTGCAGCACATCACGACAGGGTGTAAGATGCAGGCAACCGCAACCAGCTAGCTGGCATAGCACACGGAAACATCTGTGCTCTCCAGCTTGTTCCTGTTTCCTCTTGACTTTAAATTTTTTTCATTGACCTCAATTTTCTGTCTCCTTGCCTTAGGCTTTTTTTTCTCTCTCTTTTCTTGCTGAGGAGTCCTTTGAGGTCACTGTTGATTCAGGGTTAGCTATTAGGGGAACACTTCACTATTCTGATGGCTTCCATACAGAAGCTGATAGTTACTTACACACTCAGCCATTAATATCCCATGTTCTGAGTTCTTCAGCATGTAAACAACTCTTTTGTTGCAATGGTTACTCATCATAAAAGGCTCCAGGTAATAAAGAAAATCCCCAGATCAGCAGAGCATCCAACCCTCAATAAATAATAATTCAAAAATCAGGCTTAAAAAAACAAACAAACCTAGGGGCGACATAACAAGAGGTTTGTCTACGTCTTCTTATACTGTCTTTAGGCATGATAGTTACAGAACCATGTAAATGTAAATATGGTCACAACTGAAGCTCAGCAACCCCTGAAGCATGTTACACTGCATTAGTGAGTAGTACCTGGAGCTCATATAATCCCACACCCAATGGTGAACTAAATTATTAACTGGTAATTGTTTTATTTTATTCAAATTCTTGCTCCCATCTCTCCCCACCCCCCACCCCCCTCCCCCAACAACAGTTATTGTCACTGATCATGTTGCTTTCATGTTGCAAAATGTATTGAGCTGGAATAGTTATTTTCAAAAAAAGGGAAGGACTCAACCTTGTGTGCTCTGGAGGAAAATGTATAAATATGTGTAGTTGTTTTTTTGTTTGTTTTTAAGCTTCCAGTACTGTTCTACTGATGCATTTAACTACAAAAATGATTTCAGAAATTTACACAGGGTGTATCTCGTCTCCTAATAGCTCATCCTAATATGACACCCTTTACTTGGATTTTCTTTTTATTTCTGTTTGCTCTGAATTTGACACGGTCCAAACCTTGGTACATATTCAGAATGCACAAAGGATGTGATATTATGGCACAGAGTTACTGTCATTCATACACTCATCTTCTCACTGACAGATGACGAGATAACTGTCATGGATTTTCTCCAAATTGCTGCGACTCACAGAATAAAATAATCTAATAATGCAACATACAAGTCAAAAACAGTTTTTGTCAGAGTACTATACAGTCAATACAGTCAAGGTTGTTTTTTTTCTCCAGGCCTCTAAATCATGAGCCTCTTGACAATTTCCGTGGATTCATTTTATTTTAGTGCATGCATTAAAAATGTCACTGTTATTAAATGATGTCACCGCCCTGGTGTTTATGTCATTGACTGCATAGATCGATGTGCTTCAAAGAAGAAAGTGTTTGTATTCATTAAAAGAAGTAAAGAGTAGCAGTGAAATAAAAGCCTCTCAAAATGAAGTACTAAAAACATAACGACTATCGATTTTAAACCATAAAATTTTATTTTAGCTTAATTGAAAATGACATTCTGATTTGTTAATTTTGTGAAAGGACTAATAACTTAATATTTAAAGCCAAACCAAACTTGGATTGCAATTAGCCTCTTTATAATCCCATTTAAACTAGATGATTGTATTATGAGCGTGCAGTAATTAACTCAGATATGAAGAGACAAGCGGCCTCTCCTGAATAAACTTGTTTATATTTAAACTCATTTCTCCTGCAGCTTTTTTCTATTGGAAAAAGAAGGGTTAAACAAAGTTTGGACCTAAACCTTGGTTTCTAAATCCAAGAAGTTTAATGAAAGTTAAATCTAATGATTTATCGTTATCATCTTATTACTGCTGAATTTCTTCCCGTTGTGCAGATTACATGTAGCTCTACACCAATCTTAGGATACGTAGGAAAATACCCTCTCTCTTCAGGGTATGTAGCTGTTTAAAAAAATAAACTAGAAAAGTACTCGGAGAGCGCAGACCTCCGCCAAGCGCAACAATTCCCCCATAAAGCGATTTACACCATAAATATTAGTTGTACATGTAGCACTGACAATATGGGACCGCTAAAAAAGTACCATATCTTCCTTTATTTTGCGATGCACACAAAAATAAATAATAATGCTTTAAAGATTTTATGCAATATTAGTTTCCAAAGTCAATATATTGAGATTAAACAACCTCAATGCCTTATAATTTCCATTTATTTACAAAATCCACCTTCTTGATCAGATCTGGATGAGCCTTTGAAATTTGATAGAGGTCCCCATTGTCAATCCCTGAGTCAAATTTAATAAGTTTTGGGCAATAATTAACAGATATATTGAGAAACAAAATTTTTGGCCCCATTTGCCACAATGTTATTGAAAATTTTGAAGGTGATCCAGAATCCAGGATTTCTTCCGGATCACACCCAAAATGAAATCAGTCCTTCCTTTTCACATTTCTGACAACTCCTAAAAATTTCATCAAAATCCATCCATAAATTTTTGAGTTATCTTGAACACAGACAGACAAACAAACAGACAGATAAACACAGGCAAAAACATAACCTCCTTGGCAAAGGTAATAAATAAATAAATGTCCACCTGCTTGAGATTTGAAGCTTCTGCATTTTCAAAGAGAGTCGGCTCATACAAGAAAGTGAAGATTCTCTCAAAGTCAGAGGTACATGACGTCTTCACCCCGTTAGAAAAGCAGTCCCTCCTCCTCAGGCTCAATTAAAAATTAAAAATAAAAATGTTTGTGAGACGCAATTGCACACAGATAAACAAGAAAAAAATATAGCAAATGACAAGGTACACTAGTTGCAAAAACAAAACCGGTGTTTTCTCACACATCTACACAGCCTCGGGGCAACGTGTGTCACCACCAGCTTTTATGTGATCGTCTCCTTTTTGCTTTGTGATTCTCTATGTGGTGATGTAATGCGCTGTATATCTTTATTTTTTTAATTGAATCATAAATATATTTAGATAAGTGTTGACTGTTGTTGGAGGGAGAAGTACAGATACAGAATTAATGAATATCCACAGCCACCGGATGAGAGTCTGCTTTTGCTAACACCATAAATTATACAAATAGCCTCAGAATTACTCAATTTAAAGAGCTTTCTAGCCACTGTGTTTTAAAAAAAAAAAAAGTGAACAGAGGTGTAAAATAAGCTACAAAGTGTAACATGCAGACGGGCTAAAAATCATCACATCCTTTATGGCCCCACTAGAAATAATGAAGTAACAACTGCAGCAGCATAAACAAATATAAACGAACCTGTTCCTCTTATCTTCTCCCTGCGCTTCCTTGTATCCATGTCTTATCATGTAATGTCCGTGCATCACACTTTACTCATCTCTTTTGCATTTTGAGTGCCAGGCATCACTAACGGCCCACTCTGTCTTGTCTTGTTTGGTGCCTGTTGGCATTCGGGTGAGCCGGGGGCTGCAGAAGGATTTCTACATAAACTGAGTCCTGCTGAAACAATGAGAGAGATTTTCTCCTGAAGCTAACACTACACGTACTTCTTGGCATGATTGTGTGTTGATTTTTTTTTTGTGTGTGTTCGTGCACTGACGGGAGGGACTGATTTAACATGTACCTGTGTGAGATGAGGAGAGTTGTGATTTGTTGAAGTGACTTTTGAAGAACTTTGGTCGTGTTACTGGATCCCGTTTGCTGCCTTCTTTCATACTTCATTCTTCTTTTGTCTTGTCAGTCATGTGAAAAATGAAGTTTTACCTTTTTAACACCAGCCAATGGGCTGCTGTCGTGATGGATTAAACAGCACAAAACCCAGGGAATAAGAAATGAAAGACCCTTGAATAAGGATCAGTGAAGAAAAGTAACTATTTTTAATGAAAACCTTTCATCAGAGTTGATAGGGTCAACTCAGAGGTTAGCCTTTGTAAAGTAAAAAAGTAACATATTTTTTTCTTGTTGCTCTATTCAGATTGGTGTATGGAGATACCATAATTATTACTTTAATTAATGTATGTATTGATAAGCTGTATGATTGGTGATATCAGTCCTCTCCTTCATGAATGGTTCTGTCATGTGAGGTACACAAAAACATAATTTATTTTTCTCTGCCTAGAAGAGTAAAACTGCAGTTAGTACAGTGTGTGTATATATATATATATATATATATTAAACTGCGTCTTTGCAGCAGATTCTGCATCTGTAGACGAAGCTTTGTTTGTATTTGTTCTTCTCAAGTATGAATTAGAATCATTTTCATCACCTGTCACGGCAAAACAAACCATACTGTTTTTTAATCATTCATGTTCCGTGTCAGTGCTCTTATTCAGTCTTTCTCATGCGGAGGCTGAGCTGAAAGCAGGAAACTGTCTGCATAATGAGCTCCCTTTCAGAAAGACATAATCTCATCTGCTGAACCAAAATTAAAGTCTCAACTCTTTTCATAGTGCTTTTCACTTAAGAGCTTGTCTCTTTAGAACTTCAAATGACAGCATCTTTTCAAAATGAGCTGCTGGGAACAATCCCTAAGTGATGACTTTACTATTTGTTGACTGTGGGATGAAAATATTAGCAGAAGATTAAAGCAAACACACACTCTTCTAAATGCTTAGCCTTGCTACCATCTTATATGAACCGTATCATCCACGGAGCATTGCTAAGGCTGCAGTTCTTGACATGGGTGGGTGATTCCACTCAGTGGTTTGGGTCAATACAGTGGCATTTGTTCAGCAACGGGAGGTGAATCAGCATTAACACTATGTGCATGACTTTAAATTCTGTCCTTTCAGGATGAATGTGGAGAGCAATCCAGAGATAAAGACAAATCCACAGAGAGACTTAAACAGGACTCAAACAAAACCATGGCATTACTTATAATCTGGAGTTTAAGAGGAATTTAAAACCTTCATACTGTAAGCCTGATGCACAAAGCCTGTCTAAAATAACAGCTATTTGTTGGTGATACATTCTAATTGAATTTTGATGTCTGTTTGGTCTTGAGGCTTTGTCAGTTAAACCTGGACAAAGCTAAAGGTGGACTCCATGAGATGGCTTATTGATTATGAAACTGATGACATGTTGACATGACACATCCCTGAATTTCACTCTGCTATTTTTATCAAGGTGAATGGAGGTTCCTCTGTTATGCTAAAAGGTCACATATACTTAAGATTTAGAAAGATTTTTTTTTTTTTTTTACTGGCTTTACTGTCTTTTTGAACTCAGGCTGCACAATATATTGAAATTGCAATTCTGTTGAAATAGCAACACGCACAATATCAATAATACAAAAACAAAGAACAAAAAAGACATTGCAATAAATCAGCCCCCCTCCGCTCCACCCTCAAAGGGCCATGCATTCACACTTTAAAGAATTATTTTTTTTTCCATTGGCTATTTACCATCAGGGGTCAGTTATAGCAGCAGAGCAGAAAGACATTAACCCCATATGTTCAGTGGTGGTTTATATATCATCATGATTTCTTAATACAGTGCAACCCCAGCCTGAAGACGTCCCTTCGTTATGGAGCAACACCAGGCCTCATTTTCACTTCCATGTTTGTCTACTTGGCCAAATGCGAGTCCATCATCCGCTTTTTTTTTTCCTCTACTGGTCTCTCTCAACTACAGACAGGCCTTTATTATTCAGGCTGTTCAATGCTGCACACTTTACGTGCCACTATTTATTTGGTCTGAACTCAGGATTTTAAAGAGCCTTGTGTTGTGTATATATTAAGGGAAACAGAGACACTGGCTTTAAAGAAGTCTGAATAAAGGAAATGAACACCAAACACTTTGTTAGAAAACTTTGAAAAACATCTGCCAGTTTTGGCTGAAAGTGACTTTAACTTTTAATGAACCACAAGACTTAAATGTTGGGCTATAAGGTGGCAATAAGCTGAAATTCCTTTTAAAGCTCTGCAAAGCTGCACAAAGATTGAGATTCAGATTGACATTGAAATAAAAACATTGCACTGAGGATTTAACAATAACTTGCCAAGACTGCACCAACAGTTCTGCATTTGTGCCATTAGAACTAACAAATAGCATCACATCCTCAATGAAATATTTGCAAAGCACACGCTCTGCATTTCCCATCAGTTTGCCTCCAAAGTTTGTGGACGTATTACTGCGACAAACCGGAATGATCTAATTCGTAGATTGTTCCAGAAAAGGCTTTCGACTCACACATAGCAACCATTTTACTGAGTCCCTTCATGCAAGTTCAGATGGAGTTTAGACAAGGCTTCCTGCTTCTTTTGCTTTTTCTTTTTCGTGGAGAGAAGGGCTGAAAAGCGAAAGAGTGAAAACACATTATGCCAGCCTGTCTCCAGTATTTTGAATGAGAAAGGGCAGCTTGATTCATCATAAATGTCAGATTTATTGGATTGTAACTGCAGAGGTTGTTACTGGTCTTGTTCACATGGTGTTTGTGACCAAACACTGCGCCACTGGAGTTATTAGATTTAGGGTTTTACTGCCAGCTGCGACAGAGATTCGCATCGACTTCTCTAAAAGTAAAGATGCTGACTCTTAAAAGTCAGCTCTTCGTCTCTGCTTTCACATGTCTGAGCTCATGTCTAAAGGGAAATGTTTGAAATGTGGAGAATGATGTGACAGCTGTCAGGTCAGACATGTTAAAGTGTTTCTGTTAGGAACAAGAGGATTCAACAGAATGTGTCGTGTTGCAAGAAGAAGAAAAAAAGTTGCTTCCTCAGGGGGGTGAGAATTTCCACAGTCTGTCTCTTGGCTACAGAGAGTGATAGATGGTTCATATGAGAGTGGAGGAGGCAATTAAAGAGACAAGGAGAGCCAATCCCTTTCATCTGTAATCACTTTCCCTCCCGAGCACGCTCTGTGCACGCTGCAATCACAAGGCAGACTTTTTGTTTTAAACCATCGAGCCACAGTTCTCTGCAATCCTGCCGTGTGCAGTATAAAGCAAGCTAAAATATTTGATACTTTATGCCTTGCAAGTGTTTTACTACTTTAAGTATTTCAGCTGTCCAACTGTTGTGGCAAGTACATTTTTCAAAACTTTGAAATCAGCATTAAGAAGCAGATATCGTGTAGCTTCCTCTTCCACTAAATAAATTACTTGAATTCTTGCAGTGCTGCAAGCTTTTCTGTTTGGCCATTTCTTCATCGCCTGCTCTTCAGCCAAGTCATTCCTGATTTGCCAAATGTCACTGCCCCTTGGCATGCACAAACTGCATACCGTTAGCTTGGGAACACAATCTAATAATATTGTTGTCAAATCATGCTTTGCAGGCTCAAGGGAGGAATTTCAAAGGGGATAAAGTGAAAATGTTTACCATTCCCAAACACAAGAAAGGATGTCTGAGCTTGGTATTAAGTTTTCTGGCAATAATTAAAATGTTGAAATATTACTGTCTATTTCATAGGTTTATAATTAAACACCACGACTTAGATTCCCGTTATTGGAGCAGTCAAGGCTGTAGACTTAAGTTTCATCTGGTAGCACATTAATTGCCACCTCAGTTGCTCATTACCATTCATTTATCCCTGTGTCTGTCTGTAACAATAAAACGTGGGGCGAGCAGATGATGCCGTCATCCATTAACACTTATATATATTTAATGCAGCCCAGCCACAACAGACCATTTATACAGGAAACAAAGGGGCAGCCTGTAAACTGGCTGCTTTATTGCATGAGTAAACTGTAAAAATGTCACAGGTTCAGTGGTCTCCGGTGCTGCACTCAGACCAAAGTTATAAAAGTTATTTGATGTGGCAAGACCAGAACACATGAAGACAGTGATATGGGATGGACTGTGACAGCCACCGCAGGAGGGAAAAAAGAGCGAGAGTGAGGGGAGGGAAAAATAAAAACATGCGTGTAATGCGTGGTTGATTACAGTCCACTGCATTATTTCATAAACTCTGTCAGATGAACATTAATTAAGCATATACATAAGCACATGCATTTACTTTCTCTATTTTTGTTATCCGGTATTATGTCGAGCTCTGTTTATCTGTCAAAAGTGCCTGAAACAGATTCCAACACACAGGCACCTGTGGATCTTCACTTTTAATTTCCAATGTCAAGCCTCCTCCATCTCTTCACTTCTTCCTCCAGGTGCATTTTAGGCTTTGAGACAGGGGTCTCCAACTCCAGTCCTCGAGAGCTGAAACCCTGCATGTCTTAGATGTTTCCCTGCTTCAGCACACATGGATTCACGTGAATGAGTCATGAACACACTTGTGCAGACCCGGATGACGGGCTGATGGTGATCCGTTCATTTGAATCAGTTGTGTGCTGAAGCAGGGAAACATCTAAAACATGCAGGGTTGGGGGCTCGAGGACTGGAGCTGGAGACCCCTGCTTTGAGACATTCTTCAACAAGGGTTGTTTCTGTTAGTTACTGGGTCCCAACCAGGAGGGAAGAGCAGAGAGGAAGACACTTCCCCCTGCACCACAGTCTTCATCGAGTTGATTTTACTGTAAATTGGATGCTATGAGCTGATAAAGGGGAAAGCTGATCAGTTTTAAATGAATGTTGTATTGAAGAGTGAGGCTTTTCTTTTGTTAAACCTTCTGTCTTGCTTACTCTGACTCTTCTTAATTTGATCTTTCTGAAGCAACTGAGATTCTACAGATATATTTGTTTAGCTAATATGCTTTTTCATGATATGTTTCCAGCATGCTTACTGTTCAACTGCTGATGCTGATGATTAATGGAGCTCAGATTTGTTGATGTCGTGCAGCTGAAAAAAATAAAAATGTTCTTGCTCCTTTCCCCCTTTAGCTGTACAGTAATTCATTGTGATCTACGCTGACATTTATACTGTTTCAACAGAAGCAGCGGGCGATGGGTCATATTAAAGTTCACTGCAAATGTGGGCCGTTGTTTAGTTCAGAATTATAAGACTGTGCAATAGAGAGACAGTGTGATTTACATTTGACCAAATTAACTTCAGCTTTCTGAGGACAACATGCCTCGTCTCTACTGTCCATGGGACAATTTGTTCTCAGCTCTTGATTCATCATTGCTTGTTTGTGACAGTCTTTCTTTTAGATCGAGTAAATCTACAAGGATTTAGTCAAGAAGGAACAGAGTGCTTCTTTTTCACTAAGAAAATAAAATTACATTGAATTGCAATACATTACACAAATTGCTTTGGCCGTCATCTAATTTTTTTTTCAAAAAAAAAAAAGATATTAAGATGCTCCTCTCTCTCTGTCTCCTGTTAACTGCTCTCCTCGACTGTGTCCTGTGTGCTGGATCATCCTTCCTGTTGTCTTTCCTGTGGATCTGCTCGCTGCTCCTCTTCCTTATTTCTGGCTTGTAGGTAAGTGCTTTCTTTTAAAGTATTACTCACAGTCTGCCTCCTCTGACTGCAGAGCTGTGTGGGACGCTCTCCCAGCAGCAGAGCTGCCGCCTCACAGCGGAGGTCTTGCAGAGATTTAGAACTGGACTAGAACAGAACTGACTCGACTAAATTGCACCGTTAACCCAAAGTAATGTGAGACCCAAGCTTGGGGAGATCTGTTGTACATACGCAGTCAAGTATAATCTTTTTCAATTGTGGAATTTTACATCAAAAAAAAAAAGGTTCTCATCAAGTAAAATGCAACCTCAGATGGAGAACAAAATATGATACATTACACTGGATCATAAATTGTTCTGAAATATAGAAGTAGAGTGTGTTACAGTCTAATTGCTCCTCATCATTTAGGAGCAGTCACTTAAGAAGATTATTTTCTGTTTGATAATATCTTTCTGCCACAAGATTAGCTGTATTTCCGACCTGCCAAGTGTAGTCGGGCTGAACCAGGCCGGTCCCGTTCCCATTGTCACTTCCGGTTCTTAAGAGGGCCGTTTCAGGCCCACCTGGCCCCCATTTTTTGGCTTCACTTTTCTGTGCAGCCAAAGTGGTGTTAAGGTACAAGAGGTGTTTTATAATTGGTAATAATTGGTTATTTTATGGCTCTTCTTGTATTCAAGGTTTTGCTTCACTTACTGCTTATTAACTTTTTTTTCTACAGATACAGCGGACTCAGTTTCTGAGTCCTGACCTGCAACTACTTAGCTGTTAGTTTAAGGTTTACATGGATGCTGATTCGCAAAAGTAATTTGTTTGCAGAGATGGAAAAAAAAAAAACATTTAAAAAAAAACAAAACAAATTTCTTCAGTCTCATGCGGTCTCTGCTAACTGCCTCTTTTACAACTGAGTTCAGATGAACTGTGAGCTGAGCAGATGGGTTCAGGAAGCAACCACACGCTACAGATATAAAGATAGAAAGATTAAAGTGAGCAGTGTGACGTTTCCACTACAACACAACATTATGGGGGAGCCCCAGGGGCAGCGCAGTGGTGCTAACAGCCTGGCAGCTGGAACAGGGATGATTTTCTAAGAGCATTTAAGCCCTGGCCTGGCCTGGCCTGGCCTGGCTCAGTAGTGAAGGAAGTTACCCACTCTCCTTTCCAATGTTGATTATGTGGGGGTTGAGAACATGAGTGATACACACTTTCAAATGATCAGTCAATCAAATTGACTTGATTATTTGATCATCAGCAAGTGTGAGCACCGCTGTAAAAGTAGAAGTTATCACTCTGAAGATGTGGAGCGTTCAAGTGTGTTTATACGATGCCAAGGAGGAAAAAATGATCTTTAAGAAAAAAAGAAAGATCATTCACAAGTTCAAAAAATGAATGGCAGGTGTCAGTCTTCCCAGGACTGGACATCCCAGCACGTTTGCCCCATAATCAGACTGTGTGCTGCCCAAAGAAATTCAAAGAACCCAAAGCACACATCTACAGAACTCTCCAGGCCTCAGTTAGCACATTAAATGACCATGTCAGTATAACTGGATCTAGACTGTACAAGTATGACTTGTTTGTAAGGGTTACCAGAAGAAAGTCTTTTCTCTAAAAAAGAACATGGCAGGGCAGCAACATTTGCAAAGTTGAGATAGGAAGTGAAGTTTGGTGAAAGCCAGACGCCGCATGTCAACACAAATAACTTGTACCAACTACCAGTGATGGAAAGGTATTGATTTCGGCTTGTTTTGTAGTCATTGAGTTAAGCAAGAACTCCTCTTTACACAAGATTATTCTGGAGCCAAATATGTGGTCATATTTGTCAAAAAGAAATCAAGCTGTTGCAATAAGTCAGTCCAAGTTTTAGTTTTTATCGATTGAGTGTAAATTTGCAGCTGCATGTGGCAATGAGGTTGCAAAATAACAGGTTTATTCACGCCTGAAGGAAATGAGAATGACGTGAAATAAAATATAAAATATATGATCCCACCGGCCTCGCTGCAGAGATGATTTTTTTTTTTTTTTTTTCCGAATGTGTGTGTGTGGTCTAATAGCAAGGTAGCTGGTCCAAATTGTAGCAGCTGCAAAACTAGATTTTCGTGTGAAATGTAATTTGATATATTAAATTGAAAATTGTCAGGGAAAGTTGGCTCAGGTGTGGGTATTATCAAGGGAAGGTCTGGTAGAATCTGTATAAAGGAATGATATTGATGTTTCTCCAGTTTTAGGTTTTGAGCCTCTTTAAGTTTTCATCCTTTCTCGCACCCCCCCCCCCCCCCCCCCCCCCCCCCCTTAAAAAAAAAAAAAAAAAGACGTGTTGCTGTACCGTGCTACGGCTCACAGCATTAATATTAATAAGAACATATTTGCATAGCTGTCATTTATTTTGCCATCAAGAATTGTGATAATGTCATGCACACTTCAGAGGCAGTAATCTTTTATTTATTTTTATTTTTTTACTGAAACTGAAAGCTTTTAATACATCCATGTGTTGCTTGTGGCACTTGGTGCATCTGTCGTCTCAGCTCTTACACTTTTCTTCACACAACCTTCTAAACGCAGATACAGTGTTCATATCATGTTCTCTGTGACGTTCAGGATATGTTTCGAAGCAACAGAAAGGACAAATCTGATCATTGTTCCCCCTGGTGGTGTGGAAATTTATACTCTCACAGTTAGCCTGCCTCGCTGTGGCTTTCATGTGTACAGATCCTGCTGCTACCGCAGACTTCAGTCATATTAATATGTTTACTCACCAGCTTGATGCGTGCAGTAAAGATTAACCTCGGAGGAAGATCTGGCAGGATTTTCTTCCAGAGCGTTGTCGGACTCACACTACCAAAGTCATATCTGGATGCCCTCCATTGCCTCTTCAAACTCCCCTCACCTCTTTACCAGAAAATATATCTTTTGTAGAGAAGCTGTTCACTGCTGCACATAGTTGCAACTTGATTTCTGCTGTGTTGTTTTTGATGGATAGTAAGAACTCAGCCTGTGCTGCACAGCTTTTGCTCTCCTCCCTGCTATACCACACTGCTCCACTAGATGGTATAGAATAATAAAAAGTGAAATGGAAACCGGTGGAGGAGATGTGGGATCACGCTGTTGTACCTGTTTGTCTGTTTGTTGGGTGGGGGTGGGGTGGGGGGGGGGTGGGGGGGGACTGTTGTTTGTCTCAGCCTTTCATCACATGAACAAGCACCTCATTTGTGACAATTGCAAACATTTGCTTTTGTCAGCCCTCTGTGATCCCTCTCACTGCTTCAGCGTAGGGCTGAGTGTGGTTCATCTGTGATCGTGCATGTGTGAAAACAGTTTTGCACATGCCACTTTCTCTGCACGCAGCTGTCGGTGTATATATCCACTTTTGCCTGTGCATTTGCTGATATCGGCCTCTTTGAGGGCATGAAACAGGCTCTGACAGCGGCTGTCAGGTTAGAGGATCATGAGACATTTGGTTCAAAAACACTGCATTAGAATAACAACATCCAACACATCGGTGGCATAAAACCATCCTGAAATATTGTATTTAAATCAGACAGTTACCAGGGACTGGTTTTGTAACAGTTGCTAAGCAGGGAGAATTAATCAGACTGGCTTTTGAACTTGTCAGGCTGTTATTTCATTTGTGTTGCAGCAGCTGGTAGGTATTGAGCGCATCGTGTCGAAGACTTTTGTTTGTCTACGTGACGGCTTGTAGGATGACAGGAGGAGTTATGACTAATGTCTGAAGTAAACACCCCCACCACCCCATCACATCCACCCAACCCCCATTTAAAAAGGATGCTGCCTGTAAACTCAAACTCTTTTTTTTTCCTTGAGGGAAACTGTTCTACTAATATTTGAGTAATAAATTGTATACATTAGGTAATTATTTAAAAGATTACTACAGCAGCTTTAAGTAAACCTCATGAAAACTCTTACCCAGGAGCCAGAGCAGAAGGTTTCTGCTTTCTCGTGATACTCTCTCTCAGGTTTAGGGATTTTCAGGAGTGCTAATTTACACAAAACCTAAACTAAGTTCAGACTATTGTTTTTAACTGTAATCAGTGCTCATGTTCACAGTCAGAGCTAACTGAGTGTTTGCTTGCTGTAAACTTCTGTTGTGCATCCAACCACTGGAGTTCTTCACCAAAGCTTAAAAAAAAAAAAGTACAAATCATACAAATAATACATAGTCTTTTTAATCCACTTTTTTTTATATTTCTTTTACAATTCTCCCTGAAATATGAGCTGGTAGAAAAGAAAATGTTGAATTCTTGGAGCCTCATTTATTCCTTTTGTTGTTATAAAAAAATTGTCCTCTCCGGGTGTTAGATGCCTTTTAGATACAACATCAGATGAACATGAGACATCAAACTTTTTCTTACTTAACAAGTGAGCCAACATTATGAAGCGGTGTGTGAAACTGCTATGGTCCAGTAGAACATGGAGCTGCATTTTGCAGCAGCACCTTGAAGTAAATGGCTCCTGTATGATATCTGTCTCTAGCATTGCTTTAAAGGATTTTTGGCCTCCTCTTCTTTACAGCGTTGCTTCAGCTTATTGAGATTTGTCGCTCTCTTAACATCCTGCTGTCACATTTCAGTAGGTTTAATGTCTGCTCTTTAAATCATTTTCGGTCTTGATTTGTTGTTGTTTTGTGTGTGTGTGTGTGTTTTTTTTAAGCTGTTCTGTCGTAGATTAGCTGGTCTGGTTGAGATCATTGTCTAATTGCGTCACCCATATTCAGCCAAGCTTCGGTTGTCAGACAGATGCCATCGTATTTCAAGAATACTGGGGGCACATAAAGGAGTTCATATTTGGCTAAATAACTGTGGCGCTCTGTGGCTGCAAAATCTTCAACCCTCCACCGGCATGCTTTACAACTGGCATGAGGTGTTTTTTACTCCAAAGAAGACTGTTTTCCTCTTGTGGATAATCTTTTCTCCTATAGGTGATTGCCTCCAGATTGTCTGCAAATGGTGTTATAACCCTTCCTAGACTGATTGGCAGCAACAGTTTCTGCTCTAAGATCACTGTTGTCTTCTTTCTTTTCCTCTCAGCATCACTGCACACCTGGAAAGCTCCAGAGCAGCGTTTGTCTGAACTATTGTTTTTATGTGGGTGGTCACATATAGCTGCTCTTTATGCTCCTAATTCCTGCAGAAACAGTACAGATGTACTTAGTTTTTCATGCACTGCTTCTCCAGGTTGTAAAAATCACCTTATATAACTGAAATTTAGACGCATATCTGCAATAAAATATGTTATCATAACTAAAAATTATGTACAAGTTTACAAACAGATTGATCTCACTGCACTAACATGTCACAGTCTGTTGGTGGTGCCGTTTTCACGACATTTTCATGGTTTACTGATTTTTGATGGCCCTCATTTCCCAGCATGCCTTTTCTGACCAAAGCAGCCACTGATGTGGTAAATTTAAAGTAGAACAAAATAACTATCGTCACAAAATATTAGTTTAATTTGTCTTATAACCAAGCATTTGATTATTTTTATGAACCATTATTGAGCTCTCAGACCCATCTGGGCCTGCTGTCAGCAAAATCCCACAAAGCAACTTCTGAAAACAGGAACGGTACGTCGTCGTGACAGCTGCATATCATTTTACGCCACTTTGTCACAAATCAAAAATGAATTGAGGCTAGCTCCCAGAGGTAGTTCAATTTTGCACTTTTTGCGCAGAGAATATCGCAGCAGAGGTGCTTAAAGTCGTTTTCACACATGTTGGTGTGCAGCAAATTACAATGTATCATGTTTTTTATTTAGTTCGGTTCATGTTCACATGATATTGTTTTCATCCAAGCCCAAACGCCGCACCACAAGTCATGTGACAACAATCAGCGCTGCCATTGGTGAATAGCAGCAGCGTTGTTAAGTTCATGTTAAGTTAAGATTACATTAGAATAACACTCAATTGGTTTGTTTTATTATTTCTACATATTTTTAAAAAAATCATTTAATGAATATTTTACAGTAATAAAAAAGGAAGTGGAAAAACGCATGAGATAGTTTTACGCCTGTTGGAAATGATTAGTTTGCCGTTCGGGTCTGTATTTTGAGAAAATCTGGAAGATATTTTTTTGCACCAGCTTTGGTGCTCCATACCAGGTTTGGATTAGAGCAGTAAGCAGATTGCAGCAGGGGGAAGGCAGACTAATCAATATTTAGAATGCATGAAGGAAATTTGAAGGAGCCAATGTCGTCATACAAAACGTATAAAAATGTTGCCTATTAGCTGATATTTTAATATTTATGTTGTACTGTGAATAAAGCTGTAGCAGTTAATATGGCCTTTGTCTGTGTGGTTTGTATTTTAGCTTCAAATGGATCATTTTCCTGTTCAAACTCAATTATTTTCCTTTATTCGTTTTATTTCTGCCCTTTGCTTCTGCTTTAGAGTTTCTATCACTGCACTATATATTAGACAAAGTTATGTGTTTCTAAAGTATTGCAGCACTCTTTGAAAGACTTTAGAGCTTAACCAAGCCTTTTTGCAGTTATCATGCCTGGAAGAGATGAGGGGCTCATCTCAGAACTTACTCTTCAGTGTTGTCAGTTCAGTCAGACCAACATCCAGGCATTTGAAGTTTTTATGAGTAAATATGATGCAAAGTCAGGATCCCTGAAAACATTTATTAAAAAAAAAGGGGTTTTGAATTATTTTTCTCCTCCGCAGGTATTAGTGGTTGAAAAGAGAGAGGACAGGACCTGAGGTGATTGGCACAAAAAGATGATGTGACATTTCTCAGGGCTGTTATTTAACCTGCCCTAGTTTTTCTTAATTAAGTTCTGTCACTGAAGTTAATACTGGTGAATACACTGCAGCTCTAGAGACGCCTCAGATTTGGATGAGGTCTACAGTGCCTTGTGAAAGTATTCGGCCGCCTTGAACTTTTCCAACCTTTTGCCACATTTCAGGCTTCAAACATAAAGATATAAAATTACAATTGTTTTGTCAAGAATCAATAACAAGTGGGACACAATCGTGAAGTGGAATGAAATTTATTGGATATTTTAAACCTTTTTAACAGTTTTTTAACTGAAAAGTGGGGCGTGCAATATTATTCGGCCCCCTTGCGTTAATACTTTGTAGCGCCCCACCTTCTGCTGCAGTTCCAGCTCCAGTCTCTTGGGGTTTGTCTCCCTAACCCTATCAGTTTAACACATCCAGAGACTAAATTCTGGTCCATTCTTCCTGTAAAACAGCTGGAGCTCAGTGAGGTTGGATGGAGAGCGTTTGTGAACAGCAGTCTTCAGCTCTTTCCACAGATATGATCCATACTGACATTTTATCATCAACTCCATCTATATGAGATTAAAGTAGAGAAAAGTAAATAGATGGTGGATTGGATTAAATAGGTTCTTGAAACCACTGTCCTTGAATCACTGCAGTTCTAATATATTTTGCTTTATGACTGAAAATGATGCAATACTTCCCTCATTTGGTTGCATTTTTGTGTATGATTTGTAGTTGTATAAATAGTTTATATTTAAAGTTTACTCTGGGGAGATGTGCAGTTATGTTGGCAGCACTTAATGTGGATCCAGAAAAATCATGAAAAATAGCATATTCATCTACAACATTTTAAAAAAGAAGAATCTTTATTATGGTGTTTTTTAATTGTATCTCTCGGACTCTGAGTGCATCCCTTAAAGTTTGTGTTTTCAAAAAAAAAGCTAAAGCTCTTTTTTTTTCCTGAAAAGCAATGATGTGATTATTATTGGAATGTTTCATTACAGACTTAAAACACACACTGTGGAAACTTCCTCTGGTACAAATACTTGCTCAAACTGCAGGAAAGAGCAGTTGAGTACTGCCTCTTTTAATCAATGAATATGAATAGATGGTAATTATGATAGATTAAATCTACATTATCAGTCTCTGCATGAGCAGGTTTCCAGCTGTAATAAAAAAAAATGGTAGAAAAGGAGAGGGATATTTGATAAATATTTACCTGTAGATTTATGAATGGTGAATACAGAAAATACACAAATGTGTTTGTACCTGTTTTTTTTTTTTTAAAAAAGAGCTCTCAATAGTCTCTGATATAACCTGAAACTGGCAAAAATTATCCATCCTTTTGTATTCTATCCTTTGTAAAGAAATGTGTTTTCAGTTTTTTGTTTGGGGTCATTTTCCTGTTACCCTGAACCCACGGCCTGCAAATGAGGTTCCTTGACAATGAGCTGTATGTTTCACTCCAGGATGCCTCGATTGTCTTGAGGCTTCATTTTTTTCCCGCTGAGACTCGAAGGCCTATTGCAGCCTCATCCTGGGAGGTTGTTTACAGTGCTATGGACCTAACACTTGTTAATATTTGCAGCTGCAGGCACGGGAATATTAGCTCTCTTGGAGGTGATCTTATAGGCTTTACTTTGAAGATGCTCATCTGTAATTATCTTTCTGAGCTCTGCAGACAGCCCTCTCTTTCCCTCACTTTGATCCATGTTCCATGTAGCACACACAATGACACCAAACTACACAGCGGCACGTTTTTGCACTTTGAGTTGGCTGAGAGACGGGTTTTAAAAAATGATCAGCTATTTTAGCATGTTTAAAGAAAATTGAAGAGACATATTTGATGGAAAAGCTTTATCCCTGTGGCATAGAAAGCCAGGAGATTTACTGGGTGCAGATTTGTCTGGTGTGGATGGAGTCGAGAGCAGAAGACTGGCCTTCAGACAGGGGAGGCAGGAATCCTGGGAAGAAATACATCCATAGGGCATGGTGGCTGTTGATTTAGTATTGATCCTTGCAGTGGGGAGTAGACTAAGCAAGTTTGCTTTTCTTATTTAGATGGAGCCAAGGCTACTGAAACATGGCACACATGACTTTACGTAACAGCCTCTTTCTGTCGGTCCCGCACACAGCGCCCAAATAAAAACAGGCACTACATTTGTTCTCTAAGTAGAACTCATTACTGTTTCTTTCCAGCAAAGGTTCAGCTTGTTGTTCACTGCACTATTTGAAAATGTGAGGTTAGAAATCATAAGGAATCTAAGCTTCACTAGAGTTAAAGTATGGGAGTCGTCTTGGTTCACAAAGTGTCGAAGTATGCAGGGCTTAAAGTATTCCGGCACCGAGCCGGATCTCCAGTGTTTGACTCCGATTCAGGAAAAAAAAAAAAAAACACACACACAAACAGAAACATGTTATCTCTGATTGGTCTTGAAACGCAGGTGAGGTGAGCCGGCGTTTTTTTTTCTCCTGCAATCAGAAGAATGGAGGCAAAATTCAAGTGGTGCTGGGCCTGGACCGAGGAAAAGGGCGAGGACAGAGAGCTGTTTGGGAGCTGGTGCCAGAAGCTAAGGAAGCCTGGTACCTGATTTTGTGTGTTGTGCTCCAAGAAGCTTGTCTATGCAACTAGCAGCCAAAAAAAACAAACAAAAAAAAAAACTTTTCACCGTCACGAAGGAGACACCGGACATAAAGCAGCTGTCTGTGGGCTCCGACACACAGGCCATTTACCAGAGCAACAACCAGAGCAGACGTAGCAGCCCCCGATGACCGATCGTATTTCCGACTTGAAAAGCGTGTGCTCGTTCACTGCGGAACACGACTTCTCATTAACGATTGCTCAACCGCTCGTAGAAGTAGCGGTTTGTTAAAAACGCTTTACAAAACTCAGTTTTCCACTCAGCAGGCCAGTTATATGAGCACACATGACATAGCTATAGAGTTGTAATGGTTCACTTTTTTTAAATAATGATGCATTCAGAGTAATAACATCTAATAATCTAATAACTGCCTCTGCACATACATGTGTTTAAGAGGAGACGAGTCAAGACCCAACGGAATGTATTTCCTATGACTTAATTTGCCATTGTTTGGAACAAAAATTATGCAAAATTGCAGAAATTGCAACAATTTCTATGTTTATTTTTTGTACAAATTCCCCTTAACTGAATTAAATAGTTGCTAAATTAATCAGATTAATTGGCTTGACTGAGTTTTACATGTTTTTACTTATAACTTAATAACCTTTACTTTCTAAAATTCACATTTAAATTGCAGGTCATCTTGTATATTACAAAGCACAATGCCAAAACGTTGCCAATAATGTGTAAGCGTTGGTTCCACTGCACCCCCAGAAAAAAATTCAGGCTCAGGATTTGTTTTACTTTAAGCCCTGAGTATGTCATCGCACATTGCAAATTGGTGTTTTAGGATCACGAAAACACAATTATTATAGGCAATTATTTCTGGATTAATGTGCTGCAGTGTCTTGTGCCAACTATGTCTTTGGAGAATACAAATCCAGAAATTAAAAAGAAGGCAGGCAGGCTTTAAAATGAGTCAAATAGAGCTCAGGTTAAGATGAGGCTTATTCATCCTTTTTTAATTACTTAACCAAATGTAAGGCAAAATGCAAACAATATAAAAAAACTACTCACAATAGGATCACCACAATTTTAGTCAACATAATCGATTGTGTTGATTATGATTTTTTAACAATGACACATAAATGTCATAATCAGGCCTTTGCAGCTCAGTGGTAGATGTTCAAGTGAAATGTAAATGATGGCCCACTGCCGCCGTGCTTGAAAGTTGGTATTATGCATTTGTGCTGATGTTCTGTTTAAATTTGACCAAATGTAGCAATCTGTATCCAGATGAGACAACTTCCCTTTGGTCTCCATGTCCAACAAACATTGTTCCAACATTTTTCCTGAAATGTTGTGGATTAATGTTAGGTGCAGCTGTGCTGTTTGAGACTTCGACCAGAGTATTTAATCTATATATCATCTTTTTTTATGACATGTTTAAAACGTGGTCTTTGTTCTTTTTCACATCAAATTAAGGATTAAATCATTGTACACCTTGTGTAGGTTGTGATTGCGTTTCGGAAGGAATTCAAAAACAGTTGAAATGATCATGGAGAGGGTAAAAGCCTGGCTGCTCAGCTACCAGTAGTGGCTCAGTTCCAGCTCAGCTGCATCTAAAACCCATCAGCTCCCTAATGTTGTGATGCACAGTGAAATTGCAGCCATTCAGTACATACATCTGCAGAAACCCAGTGGGAGTTTTCCTGTCTGTCCTGTCTTTAATTTACACATCTAACTCTATATATTACTTGTTCCTCCGCCTCTGCTGAGGTAAAAATGCTCTGCCGATCACTTAAGTTCTTTCCGGAACATTAGGAAAACCACAGGGGACATTTCTATGTGAGGAAAAACAGAGAACAAATTCACCTATTACCTCAGCCATTGCCATCCTGTCTCTGGAGAGATGTGAGTTGGTGTTTAAACTAAATGGTACGATTTGGTTGCTCTTTTGTTCCAGCACAGGTCATGCACACCCATGGCCCTAAAATTTATGCAGTTTCCACTTTCACTAAAATGATCACAGCTTTGCCTATGGGTGCAAGTTTGTCATTTGAGTGAAGCTATAGGGTAACGTTTGGTTTACTGGAGGAGTCCCACAGAGATGGTGATGATTAGAGCTGATGGGAAGCAGAGGAAAGGCAGCAAACAACTCAGTGCTGCAGGGCTGCATCTTGACTACGTTGATAGCAATATTAGAATAAACAGAGCCTCCAGGAATTAGAAATGTATTTATCGATCTCTGCAAGAGTCCACACAGATGCAGTTGAGAGTTTGTATAGTCGATGCTGTTTGTTACTGAATTTTCATGTTTGTATATTATTTTTATACATCAATTCACCTGTTACAGTGGCAAACCTTGTTTCATAACACTGATTTAATGTTTCTTCTTCTTTGTTTGGTGTAAACAAAATTGTATTGGAGGGCTTTTGGAAAAAAACAGTTCACTGACTGTGAATCTCATTCAGCCTAATTCTCGGCCAGGCGCGACATGAACAAAGGTGCAGTGTGGCTCTCATAACTTGATTCCTCAAAGATAACTACTTTTCAAGATGCAAACTGAAGTTTCTTTGCATCTTTTCCTTCTGTGATATCAGCATCATTCTCTTTTTGCCCCCCCAAGAGTTTTTCCTCATTCCTTTCAAGGAATATGGAGGGCAAGGATTGGCAAGAAGCTTTCGGGAAGAGCGAGGAAACCCAGCTCTATAAAATGCTAAATTCCTTTTTCAAAGCCTAACTTATGAATCCAGCACTTCGATATACCGTGCACATTTTGACATTACTTTAGACTGACACAAAGGAACCAAGGATTACTTATTTTGCAGTTTTGACTCCAACCTTGCTTCTCTCACACACACGCACACACACACACACCCTGAGAAAAGCTAAGAAGCAGTGATGAAAAGCACCTCATATATCCTTTGCATAATAAGAGGCAGATATTTAGACTGAATCAAGCTTTGATATGGAGCGGGAAGAAAGTACCTTGACTTTTAGATATTGAGTTGGATTTATTCATTTCCACATGTTGACTGTCTTCTCCTCAGATGCATCTAACAGAAAGATGTATCAACAGCTTTAGTGAAACATTTGTTTTATAGTTTCCTGTGTGAACATAAGTCCACTAACTCACAGTTTGATTAAATTAACTGGTCTTCTGACTGATCTTGGTGCAGATAACTGTTTGTGAAATGATTTTGCATGTATTGAAGCTGCACGATATTGCAATCGAAAATGTATCATATCAACGTGCCCAATATCAGTTTTGCCATTAATCAAAAAATAGTACAATAGTACAAATGTAAACATTCACACTTTGAATGTATAGCATATTTGGCCAATCAAAGCTTTTTTCCTCTTTTTTTAATAACTTTGTTGTATGTTTTCTCATCATTGCCTGATATTATGTATTTGTTTCTATCTAATGATCTTTGGTTATTGTTAATTTCTCCATGAGGAGAGGAGTAATCCCATTGTGCAATCCAGTTTTGACAGTTTTAACCTGTATTGTTTTTCTTTGAACCAGGTTCATGTTTTGGCAGGTGAAACACAACAACAAAAAAGTTACAGGGATTCATTTCCTCAAGGCGAAGAACTTGCTCGACAGTATCTGCCAAACCTTTTTCATTGTGTTCGTGTAAGAGTAATGATACACACTCTGCCTCAAAATCTAATATATTAATGCATTCATCCATCCCTGCCCCTCCACTGCCTCCAGGGTGTTAGTTGGGTGGCAGCAGAAAGCACAGGGGAGACATCAGGGATGAGTGGCAAACATGATGCACATATCCACAGGATGTAATTCTCAACCTGTCATATAAGTTGTGATTGTTGTTTTCGGTCTTGTTGGTGCATTGCGCCCAAGGCGAAATTCCAGGCTGTGTTGATTTGTTAAGGGGGGTAAGCGTGTGCTGAGTTCCACATCCAAAGGGCACATGTTTGCTGATCATACGAGTTTAATATTTGATTATTTGCTCTGCCCCATGAAGGCGAGGCAATATGTGCTTTTTTTTTTTTTTTTTTTTACAGCACCTGAGGTTATAGTCAGGAGTGTCTCAGTAAAAAAAAAAGACCAGTTTACAGTTTTATTGCTTTTCTTTGTCTTGTTCAAAAGAATGTGTAAGAAAAGCATTGGTGTTGCGTTTTGCACATACTTATTGTGTTGGCTTCAGAAATACTCCAGGTCTGTTTTGTTTTACATTGGTTATGTTTGTTACATGATTTACTGGAATCGGACTGAATTAAAGTGTCACAAAGGAACCTCTGCAAATTTTAGCTCAGAGGAACCCCCAGTAGACATTAAAACAGTTTTACAGAGATTCGTCGATGTCTGTGTTGGTTTGCCTGATCACTGTCTCGTTTTCTCTTACTTGCTTCTTCTGTCATTGTCTTCCTGAGTGTCTTAGTTCCTTCTGCTATATTGTCAACTGTAATTCTGAGTTACCTTATCTTAAAACTAGGGATGCACGATTTAAAACCGATACCGATAACCGATAACTTTCAGCTCCTGGAGGACGATACTGAAAACCGATAACACACGCATATCCCTAAGATCATTACATCAATACTATGAACAAAACCAAAAGCAGTTATGAAACTTTAACGAAGTTCCATATAATCTCCGCCATGTTTGTTTGTTTTTATCAGCGCGCTGTGCCGCAATGCTGCACTCAAGGAATAACATAAATTCCTCCGTTCCCTCGTTTGCTAGTCGTTTTTTCAGCCTTTTTTATTTTTTCCTTTTTTATGTGTAAAACATGTGGGAAAATACTGCGAATATCAATTAAAGTCAGCAACTACCAGAATTATGACCGAGTTAACAAGTTGTTTTCTGGCATGATGATGTATTCTTGATTTTCCTTACTGAGAAATCGTTTTTCTGATTATGCCGACATCACTTGAACATAACATTCACTGCCAGTCATTCAAGGCTCAGAAGGAGTGAGTCACTGCCGTGTTGACAAAAATATATATGTTATCGGGGCTATTGGTCATGTTATCGGACTTATCAGGATGATGTCATAATTTCCTGTTATCGGGTCGATAATTATCGTGCACCCCTACTTATAACTATCATTAACTAGCTTACAATCGTTATCTGCTCCCTCCCCAGACACAATGGACATAATGGATATTCTTTAAAACCTGGTCGTTTTCACACCGCTCCCGTTTAATTTGGCCCAAATAACTTTCGATCATGAGTTCGGTTCATTTGGGTCAGGGTGAACACAACAACCACATTCTGGTGCGCACCACAACAGCCAAGAGCAGTCGAGTGAAGGGGTCTTGACATGGCTGTCGTCGAGCTCTAGTTTATGGTGTGCAAGCCCCACGACCTTGGGCCAACCCAAATACAGGGTGTGTAGCACACAGCCAGGACTGAGGGGAAAAAGACCCCAGTAGTACGCTGGACAGCACATGGTAGGTTGTGAAGAAGAATATAAACATGGCAAAAAAAAAAAAAAGTGAACGCTAGCAGTCACTGTCAAAAAACTTCCAGCCACTTTATTTGCAAGCTGTTTAGGTCATCTAGGGTGGTACAAATAAATATAGAGGAAAATGGCCAACTCTGGGTCAACAATGTGTAGTTGTAGTTGTCTTTTTAGCTTTTTGCTTCAGACTGGTTGTCATGGAAACAAGACCCTCTGCCAAGACTGCTATTGACCAATTATAGCACTGACTGTTTTCACATGACATGTGGTGCAGTGTTAGAGAGTGAAAACAATATCATGTGAACTTGAACTGTTCTAAGTGGAAAAAATGATAGGATGTAATTTGGCATGCACCAACATGTGTGAAACTTTATTTTCCCCCTATGGAAAGGTTTGTGCAGTTAGGTGGCTAGTCTTTGAATCAAATGTTTAGTTGCAGGTAAAAGTAGGTGTCTAACAACCTGCTAAAATGCAGCAGCAGCAACATTTTGTAACCAGCAGTATGTGCTGGATAGATGAGTGGTCCATGCCCTTATACAAAGCATTTCAGTCATCAACGTGGGAGGGTAATAAAAGTATGTTTAAATTTCTGCAGTTCTTTAAGGGAAAGGTAGGCTTTCTGCCATTTGCTATAAAACTGATGAAATGTATCAAATTTTAAAGCATCATTAAAAGTATATTTCAAGTCTTTTGACTGATGATATCTCATGAAAGAGAGAGGGCCAAGTGTGTCAGCATCCAACAGACCAGAGAGACCAAACACAATGAACTCTCTTCTGTTTTCATTAAATTTAAGGAAATTTAAAGACAGCCACATTTTTAATATTCTTCAGACACTGGATCAGGGCTTGAGGTGAACCTGTACCTCCCTGGATCTGTATATTAACAGCAAAGCAGTAGAATGAGATATCTTTATTAAAAATAGGCCCCAATGGAAAAATGTGCAATGTTAAGAGAATGGGGCCCAAAACAGAACCCTGTGGAACACCGCTCTCTGAGTGCAGCTGTCCCAGAAGAGTAATTGGCAGACTGACAGAAAGGTTCCTGTCAGTCAAGTGAGATTGGAAATTTGTTAAAAAGATTTGCATCCTGTATATGAGATGCAAGATTAACTTGAACACTGGAGGCACGAAAGTAGGTTGGTGCAGCAGTTGACTGCTAGTGAGCGGGTCAGGGAGCTCTGCTGCAGTTAAGGGCTCCCTGTGTCTGTTGTTGTGTTCTATGGTTGTGTTGAACAAGGATGGTCATTTAACATAAGAAGTTGTCAGACATCACAGAGGACACTCAGAAGTGCCGTTTGTGTTTTGTTATTGCCAAGTTGCTGCATTGGTGAAATGATAAACTCATATCTTGATTTAATGGTGCAACATGCCAACTTCGATTGCACAACTGTTGCTTTCTCAACGATGACAGCAACAAAAGAAAAAAAAAAGAACCTAATCTAGTGTCACCTTCCTTTTTATGGTTGGATTGTGTATTTGACCTCCTGTGGCATCAGACGTTCTGCCCACATATAACTGAAGGAAGAAACGTTCAAAATGCTTGTGGTTGTGTACACGAACGGGTGTTAATGCTTGGTGAAACTGCAAGTATATTTCAGGCTTAAATTGACCAAAGGAGTGAGTGATACGTGTGCGCGGTTGTTTACGCATGGTCCTGTGATGGACTGGCCACTTCTTAACCTAGCACCCCGCCTTTCACCTGATGACAGTTGGGATAGCCTCTGGCAGACGTCGGTAGCCTGAATGGTCTGCAGCGATGACAGAAAATAGTTGGATTACTCAGTAGTCTTTAATGCTACATCTATGTATGTAGCACAGGTGACTGAATATGCACATGTCTGAAGGTTTTGCAACATTAATGGAGAGGCACCATATGGATTTTCTGGGAGAACCATGGTTGTTTCAGCTGGACCAAAGCCAGAGCTCATTCCAGTACATGTTCTACTTACTGGCTTGAAGTTGACGTATATCGATCACTTATTGAAAATATCTTGCAAAAATGAAGTGAAATGAAATCCTGTAGAAGCAGCACAGGTTCCTTCTGGAAACGTGCAACAGTTTTTATCTGATTCCAGATGATGTAAACACACAATTAAAATGTTCTATCTGTTTGAATTGTCTAAATACAATAAAGACCTCAAAATAAACCTCTCTTCTGCTTGTGTCTATTAAATAAAAGTTTAAACAAATAAGAAAGGAAGCTGTCCAAATTTTCTAGAGATGGGATTGGTAGTAAAAGGCTGGTATTTACACTAAAATTTTTTGTTGTGAATTTACAGTAAATAATTGGATAAATTTTGCATGACTTTCACAGTAAGGATTACAGCAATATACTGTGAAATATACTCACAGAAATTTACTGTAATTTATATCTGTGACATTACAATGCATTGTTGTAATAGCACAACTGAATACTGTAACTTTACAGCTTCAATGACAAAGCAATTACTGTGATATTACAGTACATTACTGGAGAATTACAACCTTTTGCTGTACATCATTACAACAAGGCCTTGTACTTTTACATTGTGTACTGTGAAAGTAATGTACAAGTTCATGTACAAGTTGATGTACAAGTTCATGCTAAAATTGTTCAGTAATTTACTGTAAAAGTAATGCAGATGAAGCTTCAATTTACTGTGAATTTACAATCATTGTAAACAAACAACTCTGAGGTAAAGTCAATGTTAGCCCAATGGCATATTTAATAACAAATAAATATCGTACAGCAGTACAGAACAATATGTACAGCAGATGCCAAGAACTTCAAGAAATTCAACTTTCTAGTTATAAAAGCCATCTTAAAATGCAGAAAATGCAGAGAAATTGTGCAAAGTTGCAATTCAACTACCTGTCTCACAATTCAACTATTTAACTAGCTGTGTCACAAAAGCAGTAATGGACAGGATGGGAATGAGGCCTTCATGGCAAGATAAGAGAGGAACCGAGAGCGATGAAGGGATGTCGTAAAGGAGTCAGGCGCTCCTCTCAGTCTCAAACATTATAATGAGTCCACACGCAACAGCATTGTGTAAAAATCTGGTAGTGCAAAGTTGTCTTAAAAAAATAACATAAAGAACTAGGCTACTCAAAACTAAGCCTGACAACTACTGCTGAAAAAAATACTATGATGCCCACTCAAAGTCAATAAGTTTCCTCAAAAGGGTGCTCACATGAGGGCTCATTGTTGTCCACTTCTTGGTCTTTGAGCCTCTTTCAGGATTGATGCCCAGGAAGCACCTGTTAATAAGCAAAGATAGTTTCAGTTTTAAACAGACTTACAGTATGTATTGCAGGCAACATTTATCAAGGTGTTCACCTGTGCCTTTTCCCACATCAAACCCTGATAGATTTATCATCCAAACTTGTTAGACCTTCCTGTCACCATAATTTGTTTTAGCCAAGTGGTTGATGAGAAGCCATATCAACGTGCGCCGCCACTGAAATGTGTCTTCACGCAATTGACCAGTTAGTAAATTAAACTAAACCCTGTTCAAAGTATGACAAATACATCCTTGTCAATTAAGGGTCTGAGAGGATTTTGTTCTGCTTTAAAAGAAAATTTCCTCTACTTCATTCAATACATTCACATTTTGCAATAGACGATTCAAAATCACATAGCCTGCCCCAAAACAGAATAAACAGCTGTGATTGGACCAGCAGGTATTTGTCAGCATAACGTGTAGATACTAGGGGTGCTCCGATCGATCGGTGACCTGATCGGATCGGCCGATATGCATATGATCGGGATCGGTCAGAATTGTCATTAAAGCCGATCAAAAGAGCCGATCAAAAACGCTCTATTCTCGTGCGCATACACTGTCTATAGACCGTTTCGGGCCAGCCCCCCCGGAAGTACCCCGTCCACCATTGCGGGGTTGTGCTACAGAGCGACACTTTCACCGGCTCGCAGATTAGCCAGTGTTTTTCTCTTTCTACAAATATATATTTTTATAATGTCGAGTCGGTCGAGTGGGAATACATGTTCCGTCATAAACTGTGCCAACAATGGCGTGAAAATTCAACAATGGAAGAAGAAAGTATGAAATACACAAGCCTTTACTGCACGAAGACTGCCTTGTTTGCAGCCATACAGTTTGCACCGATTTCCTGGGCGCACCGACAACCAAGAAGTTAGGAAGACGTGGGTGAAAAATATCAACAGAAAGGACTTAGTTCCAAATGAATACAGCCGGGTGAGTTTTCGTTAACATTCAATCTCGTACTACTCATAGTCTCGCTGAGAGTCCCGGACGATTCTGGCCGAAAGAACAGCAGTAAGACGCTACTGTAGCCCTCGGCACTAGCACAAGCCTATAAATGAATGAATGAATGAATGAATGACTTAGGAGAATGATTAAATATAACATTAACACATAGCCTAATTTACCGCTAGCGTTAACGTTACAGTAGCATAATCTTTATGGCTTGTTGACATTAGTTATAGCCAGCGTTGCAGCGTTCCACAGTTTTTAGTGTTTGATTATGGAAATAGATCATGCTATTTCCATAACCAATCATTAAAAACAGCGATAAACTACCTTCATCTGTAACTGGAGGCCACTGCCTAACATCATCAATCCAAGTCATGTCTGCGTTATCTGTAACAAATGCTCCACGCTGCTGTGTTTGGGTTAGTTGGTGGAGCACCGCACACTCCAGTTATGTCTGGGCCACTAGGGGGCGCATGTCCACAATTTTCAAGTCGAAAAGGTCTAAGACAGCAAGAAACAAAGGGAAATAAATACGATCGGTGATCGGTATCGGATCGGCCGATATTGATTTCAGTGATCGGTGATCGGTGATCGGCCCCAAAAACCCTGATCGGAGCACCCCTAGTAGATACCCATACTGATCTGCAGAGCAAAATTAAATATGAGTTTGCGAGATCAGGACAGTCTCACCAGGCTAGCCTCAGGTACCTCGTTTGTCAGCATTTTAGACCTCAAGACAATCATTAAGTTGGAAGCCTGTACTATAATGTGAATTACAAGATTAAATGTGATCTTTATAAAATACCTTTGAATGAACTCCAGCGTCGACGATCCAGTGGCAGGATACTCAAGGTTGAAGACGTAATGGCTGCTGAAGAAAGCAGCTACTCCGTGCAAAAAGAAAGGGTGTGGGCCCATCACGACATGTCCCTCGATGGATATAAGCCATCCAGAGGGCTTCATCATGTCACCTGAAATGAACAGATACAACATTATGTGTTATGAGCACTTTGCGATCTGCTTCAGATAAAAAGGGTTATACAAATGTAATTCTTATTATAATTATAATTATTATTTATTGTGATCATCTAGATTTCTAGAATGAAAACAAAATAATGACTTAGAAATGTTGATACTACATGAAAGTAACATTACCTTAAATGATCAAGCAGGGGGTGCTGGGGAGTTCTGCAGTATTGACGTCCACAGCAGTGGCACATGGCTGTAACATAGTAACACACAACAGCATGGATTTAGAATAAAGGATAAATATTGTTCATTGGTCAGAGGTAGTATATCATACAAGGTAAGTGTTGATAATGTTATCACTCTTTTTGCATTTTAAATATTTGAATAAAAAATCTTACATCAACTTCAAGCATCAAACTCTCTTTCGGTTCTTTGAAGTCCAACATTAGGAGCAGCAGGATGCAGGCAGCCCTGTCAGAGTCTGGATCATAGCAGGCCAGAACATCATGGATCTTGGGGTTGTCCAGTGTTGCACAGTAATCCAGGATGGTCTGTCCTCGTCGACTAATTGCCTCCTGTAGCTTCTGAAGGACATCGACGTCCGTCAGGAGGCCAAAGTGTGAGAATAGGCATTTCTGAGAGAAGTGAAATGGCCACTCCTGTTTGATCTCAGACATCGCTGCAGCAGGCACTTTGTTAAGGTATTTCCGCAGGATGATGTATGTCTTTTCCATCATTGGTTCTGCTCTCTCTGCCCCATTCATTCCTTCCTCTGTGTTTACAGACATACACATGTATTGTTAGTACCCAAGTAACAATTTGGTCTTGCAACCATCCAACACACACAGTGTTCAGATCTTGACCAATTACTAAAGTCTAAACAAAATGACCCAAAAAGACAGTAGATGGCATGCCTGAGTAGATGTTCAGCATATCCCTCTTCATATTCTCCAACGTTGCCTCTGTCTCCCCCTCTGGCAAATCTGCTGGGCCCCACCTGACACACCTAGGAGTGGGCATCACAGGGTAACAATACTATTGGGGACGGTTATAGCTCAGAAGTTGTGGGGTTTTCATGGTCATATACAATGCTTTCAATCAAATGTTGACAGACCTTACATGTATACTACCACATACCCGTATTGGTCAACAGGACCTCTTGCCAGTCTGGCCTCTCCTGCCATTTCCGTGCGCGGTCTTCTTTCTCTGCGGCGTTGAGCAAGACTATTATTCCTATTTTTGTACTCCATTCTCATTTTTCAAGAGACTGACATCCATCAAAGCAAAGCAAAACATTAAGACGTCACCTGTAAAAACCCTCCCATTGTCGAGCACGACATGAGACTTACTCCAGTTAGCTCAATCACGTTGTAACTAAGATATCCGCTGGAAAAATATTTTTTCATGGACCGTTTAAATCACTAAGTCATTAAAGTTAAACAGCTAACTGTTAGCCCGGCTAATCTATGATAACCTTGACTGATTACAAAAATGTGCACACAACTAGTAATTTTTGTCCCATCATTGGTTTTATAAACTTTACAAACACTAGATTTGTCTAAACGGTGATAGTGACATTAAAAATATACCGAAACTCTTGTCATTACTAACCTTACTACTATTAGCAAATGCTGTAAGAGAACTTTCAACAATTTTGGGCACTTGCTAACAAAATATGAACTGTGCTATGTGATAAATGTTCATCTGAAAGTAAATATTATTATCATATTAAAATAACATGGGTGTAAGTGCTGCAAACATGCATGCTGCTCACCTTCTCCATTCAGCCCAGAAGAGAAGAGGGATATGGCGCCTTCAGTTCAAAATAGTAGGTCGGTTATGTCATGTGACTTCCCAGGGCGTATTTCAACACAATATTTCACTGTAATAATACTGTTTAATGCTGTGAAATCCTTGCATTTTTTACTGCATTGCTGTGATATTACAGACCTTGTTGTGATATAACAGCAGGTTTTAGATTGCAGGATTTTACTGTCAAACAAGAGTTAAATGCTGTAAAATCCAAGGATACTGTAGTTTTTACAGGTATTCATTGGGATATTACAGGGAAACCTAATTACAACAAGTTACTGTGAAATAATACTGTTAATTATTGTGAAATGCTGGTAATTTTTAACAGTGTAAGGTCATATTCATATCTGAAGCTGCGTTCATCACAGCGGGTTTGCAGAACTTAACCTGATGAGTCCTGCTGACAGAAGCCAATGGTATTATGTAATGGCTCCATGGCTTTAAGCCCTTTGAATCATTACAGTAAACAAGGTCATTCTGTTTATACTGTGTAAAAGACAAATGCATCACTTTGATATAATGTGTCTAAGACGTTGAAGCATAAATGTTGCTGTTCGTGGTTTTCCGTGATGCATTTGTGAATAGCTGGAGGAAAGGATAGAGCATCTTAAAGCTTAAACTCAAGACAAATTTTTCCTGTTAAATTTGATAAACATTTCATTTGCTTGCCAATTGGGTTGCAAGTCAGGTTTTGTGGCTAAGCCTCTGAAAACCAAGACATTCTTAATCCATAGCTGCCTGTTCTGATGCATTAAGAGAAACAGCATTAAATTAGAAAATTCTGTCTGCCTAAAGAGGCTGCATGAATAATTACTGGCTGGCTGGTGGCACTGTATGAGTGAACTGCATGATTTCTTTGTTCTTTGTCTTCTCAAAGTCTGCTTTTTGGCTGCTTCACTGCATAGAAATGCTGTTTGAAATTCTCTCTGAACTGATTCTTTATCACTCTGAACGATTATGCTTTTAAAGACAGCAGCCTGTCGATGCTGTTTTATAGTCTGAATTGAAGTACTCCACAAAATTACACAAACAAGTCACACAGCTTTTAAATGAAATTTAATGATTCACATTCATAATAGGACAACCAGAGATGAAGTGGACGTGCATTGTTAAGGAGCCGTCATGCTGAGGCCGTTTACTTTTGTGTGTGGTGTGTTTGAAGTGGGTAAAACTTGGATGTGAACTTTGCTCTTCATGTCTGTCAACAGTGAAAAGCTGGTGAATTTTTCAGAAGCAAACTCTCGCTGTTTCCTCCACCTGTGACTCATTGTGCCCCGTCTACATTTTCTGCAGCTGAATAAATCATTCAAAGCTTCGGTGTGACGGCTGAAGGCATTTCTTTATGAGACACCTTTAGAAAATTGGATTGAAAGTTTTACTTTGGCAATCATTAAAAACTAGATTTTAAGAAAAGGAAATCTGCATTTGGTTCTCTCTGTGAACAGCAGTGAGCCCTGATCCCCGTTGTGAAGCAGCAGGTCTGGGTTTCGCGGTTTGAACTTCCTCTGTAGATTAGTGAACATTATGGGCCTGATTGTACACCTCCCGCTAGCCGCTACCCACAAATTGCGGATTTAGGAACCTCCGCTAACTGCTAATGCAATCTTCCGCTTCCCTAAAGCCGCTACCCGCGTTGCCGACTCCCTTACTCACATTGTAGGCGCGGCAATGGGCGTGTCATTTGTGCTTTCCGCAAACTCGGTATCTTGCGTTAGCGGGTTTAGGATAGCGGGTAGCAGGTCTTGGTGCGTCTTGGCGCAGCTGTGCGCACAGCCTCTCCCGGCGCCCACTACTGAGAATATGTTCTCACGGCTCTGCCTGAGCGTGTGTACCGGGGGCACAGCAACTATCTGCGACTTTCAGGTAGCCGATAGGAATTGTCTAAGAATATTTTTACCTCCGCCAAGGAGGTCATGTTTTTGCCGGCGTTTATCTGTCTGTTTGTCTGTCTGTGTACAAGATAACTCAAAAAGTTATGGATGGATTTTGATGAAATTTTCAGGAGTTGTCAGAAATGTGAAAAGGAAAAACTGATTTCTTTTTGGCTGTGATCCAGAAGAAATCCTGGATTCTGGACCACTTTCAAATTTTGAATAACATTGCAGTCAATAGGGCTGGAAATTTTGTTTCTTAATATCTACGTTAATTATTGCCCAAAAACTCATAAAATTTCACTCAGGGATTGACAATGAGAACCTCTATCAAATTTCAGAAGCTGATCTGGATCTGATCCAGAACTCAGATTTTATCGCAATCTGTAAATTCCTATATGGGAGAATTGTTGTGCTTGGCGGAGGTCTGCGCTCTTCGAGTGCTTTTCTAGTTAAGAAATGCTTTCCTGGAAGCTCACTGGCTCTTTTTTTTCTGAGCAGTTTGCTGAAACTTTTTGCTCCACATTACTTAGACCTAGTTTTGTATATATCAGTGCAGAGGAGGAGGAGGAAGGAAGAGGAGGAAGCTCTACAGCAGAGTCCCAGACGAGCTGCACAAGAGAGTTGCTCTGATCTGGATGAAAAGATGCTCCATAGCGGTTTGCGGGTAGCAGCTTTAAGGAAGCGGAAGATTGCTAATAGCGGGTAGCGCAACCTGCTCTTAAAGGCAATGGCTACTGACGCACTGATTGGTTAAACAGGTGGAACGCCCTAACCACTCCCATGCATAATATATGCATAATATAACAGGTAGCGCAGGTAAGATCGCGAGTTTAGGGAGGTGGAAGATTGCGTTATTTGCGGGGGAATGCCCCTCCCGCTACCCGCTATCCCTTAATAGCGGCTTTAGGAGATTTGGCGGAAGATCAGGTTCTATTTCTCTACATGTTCCTACAGCTATAACCAGTCACTTTCCATTGTTATTATGGTTAAAAATGCATCAGAACTATCTGACCTTTGCCTGCCTGAGGAAAATTGGCACTGCTGCCGAGAGGTCCTTTACAAGTGCTCTCACCATTTCCTCAGACATTCAGTGGAGGCCACATCCTTGAGGCGTTGATTGATGGCAAAAAATACAGCCAAGAAAATGGCTCCCTGATTGGCTCAGTGCCGTTACGAGTAGTTCAGTCACTTGTCCTTCTTTGACTGTTAAGTCGACATTTGCCTGTCAAACTGCTGAAGAAGGAAGAGAGAAAAGAAAAGGAATAAGGTGGAGGTTATATAATCTGTTTGGTCCTGTTTGACTATTCTGATGTTAAGTTTTTAATGGCTGCTGTGATCTTGCCCAAGTGCCATGTACTATTTAATCATTTTTCTTTTCCTTAACACTCCCTCTGTGCAGCACAAAAACAGCAACATCTTTAAGTGCTCTGTGCTTGATGCCAGAAGACTTTAACAGACGCTCGACTGTGTGTGTGTATATGTGTTGTGGTGTCATAGAGCCCTGCTTTAATGTACAGTACATGATTTGAGATGAAGTAGTACTAAACCCAGGTGGAGAGAGAGGCAGCAGACTTGAAGAAAATGCCATAATTGCTAATGTTCTTTCACTGCTTAAAGCTATTTAGTATGAGAAATTGACTAATTTTCCAAGTTGGTGCTTAGGCCTTTCTTGGAATGATAAACATCCTCACTCTTTGAATGCCTTGTGTTAATTATAGGACATGAGTAATTATACTAAAGGGATCAGTTGCCTCAAGTTCTATTTGAGCGGTATAACCACACACAACAGCATGTGTGTTTTTTGTCAAGCATAACCACATGCGACGCACTTTTCCATTAACTTCAGGATGAGATTTTTTTTAAAATCTACAATCAACAGATGTAGCTCTAGCAAAACGTAGCTGTTTTGCTGTCCATACTTCATTCATTTATTTATCTATTTTAAATAAATTAGAGTGTTTTGTACTTTAAATCAGTCACTAATTTAAAAAAAAAAAAATTTGAATCTAAACTCCAATATATATTTCAAACTTAGTCCCCAATTTGAAATTCTCAAATCAGTCTGATTAGTCGTCGTACAACACAGAACATCCAGCTGTAAAACTGACAGATGAAGGAAAGCAGGAGTTGCACCAGAGGTAAAGCAAAAAAGGAAAAACTTTCATAACAGCTGTGGCGTTATGAAACTGACCTTCAGAAATGAGGTGGAACATGGTTTCTTTCTTTTCGCAGGAAAGATCTACAGAATCCTACTTTTCAAAATATAGGGGTTAAGGGTGATGATGGCAGGAGCAGAGGTGGAGTTATGATAGTAACAGGTTTTTTTTAACACTTATTCACCCGTAAAGGCCGTCTAAAAAAAAAAAAATCATACAGTGAAATAAAATTCTCCGTAGATTCACACAGGGGTGTAAAGGTACTCTGCATTGATACATTGATTCAAGGACGAACGATTCAGTAGCATAAAATAAAAAAAAAAATATCAGTTGGACATTAGAGCATGTAATATTCATCAATATGTGACATCTATATCCTTTGTCTTTTTTTATGAAAGTAACATATAATTATTTTAGCCTAGTTGAACCCAGAGAGAAAAATGTGGAATATTTTAGCTTCTTACTTGCAACTTGATCTGAATGAAAGTAATTGTCTTCAGTCAATATCTGATATTGTCTTATATCTATTGCTAGCTCCAGAATCAAATGAAAGATGGCAAACATTGATTCATAATTCAGGTATTCATTATAATATTGTATCATGATGATCTATTCCCTGAGCTGTTATTTCACAGCAATATTTTGGAAATGAGGACTGAAGTTGACAGTAAAAACTGGTTTTAAGTACAGGAACAGTGAAGATACATCTAAAAATAAAATGTCAAAAAGAATTCCACAACACATGCTCAAAACATATTTAGATCCTATAACTTATAAGAATAATTGTGTGGTTCAGGGCTGTTGGATAACCCCTAGATTAAATCTTTCTCACACCTCTGCACAACGCCACACCAGGAGAACAGAGCTGGAGGTTTACTTCAGGTTCAGCTGAAGCAGAGGAAATGAAATAACGTCAGTCATTCTACAGTTGTGCATCTGCAGCAGCTTTGTGATGCTGCTGTCAGCTGACTGTTACGGCTGTCGTACTGCAGCTGTTGTTTTGCGGAGGCTCGATGGCTTTGGTGACTTTGGAAATAAAAAACTATTTTGAAATTATTATTTGATTATTTGGAAATGATTGCAAATGCTGAGTTTTAAATCTGGTGAATATTTTCAGTAGCGTAGTCACAGTTTAGTACTTGTAAACGCGCAGTTGGTTGCAACTTTGAACTTGTGAAACTTTGGCATCAGTCAAATTATCTTGACTATATTTTTTGTAAAATGATAAATGACTGAGTTAGAAAAGAGAATGTTGCATACTTAAGCAGGTAAAAAGATTTTTTTTCAATATATAACTGGATCCATTCAGCTTTTAGTGCAACAAGCCACTTATGATACAGCACAATCTCTACATTTCCCATCTTTGAGTGGCTTTTAGCTTTCTCCAATGAAAATTTATATTTCCTTGTAAGAAATGTTCAGTCAAACCCGTGAAGGAAACACATTTTATGTGACAACCTTATAAGTATAGTTGGATGTAGTTTTGGCTGACATGGCCTATAAATAAAACTTTTCTATTCCAGACCCAATTTTTTATTTATCAGTTCAGTCTTTTTTAAATGATTAAAAATTATAAACAAAAGATGACTTTAAATACTGGAACAAATAAAGTGCTATCTCAACTTTAAGACTTAATTTTTTTCTAAAAAATAAATAGTACAGAAATGAATCATACAGAAAGACAGCAGTACACATACGGTTTGACTATAAAGATACACTGCTCCATCTCTAGCTTTCATAGAGGGTTGCTTCACAATAATCGAGACAACTGGAAAGCATAAAATAAATAGAAACAAAATGATGGGTACAAGAAGAAAGTTTAATGTTGAGTTCCAAGTGATCTCTCCGCCAAAAATATCACTGTGTATAAAGGCAAATCTTTTTTTTTCAATTGTAATTAAGTATAATTAAGAAAATCATATATTGAGAGAAATTTGCCAAACTAACCCTATGAACAGTTGGTCTCAACTGTAGTAGTTTTTGGAAAGTATCATTTAACACGGCACATCTATTATTTAAACACTCCCTTAATTGACCAGGCCTCCAAAAATACACACTGAGCAGCTGCTCTTGGAGTCAGAGCTTCTGGATTTAGATTCTGGACGCAGGAGTTTGCTAAAAAGAGAATATATGTGATTCATACACCGTCTCAGCCATTGCTCACCTTGTCCCTCATTACAGTGTAATTGTTGTAGTGGTCCAAGAACTCTGCGGTTGTGCTGTTGTGATGCATGATTCCAGTACCTGCACCTGCTCAACCCCACAGCTTCTACCTGCTGCTTGTCATTCCAGCTCTGATTCAGCCTTCGCCCCCACTGACTGCAGAGATGGAAAAATAATATTAAAGCAGCTGTCTAAAGGTCTCCCTATCAGCTGCTGCTGGAGTTGAATATTAAAATCAACTGTTAAAAGATGTATTGGTTTCAGCTTATTTGAAATTACTTTTTAAACAGCCCTATTTGACTGCAATTAGCAATTATTGCTGTCTTATCCATAAATACTTTTGTTAAGCTATTACCTTTGAAGGTCAGCGTGAGTTGGGTGTGACTTGAGACAACATTGTGATGATTTGCCAAAAGGTCTGCAGGCTGAAACAAAAGATGCTTATTTGGCTTGAATTATTTGCAGAAAGGATGCCTTTTTTTTCTTTTTCTCAAGTGCTTTGGATGTAAAAAAAATCCCAGTCTTCCAGACATAATCATCTTTAGCAGGGGGAGAATGTGACATGTCTGATTGTTGGGTGAGAAATTCACTGCTGGTTGGAGTGTTTGATGAGAGGCTGCATATCAGGCGCGGGAGGCGGTTTCCATGACGGATGATCCAGTGGCATCTGCGACTGAGCGAAAACCACTTCACTGACTTGGCTACACACATTATTTGAAGCATTTTCCAACATCATGTTTTGTTTTTTTCCTCTGTCTAATTCACAAAGTGCTCCCCTGCTAAAGGCAGGGGAATTGAGGATTATTTAAACTTAAATTATGCTAATGTGATGTAGGTTTCCTACCGTAGACAGCTGCTGGCATGCCCATGGAGTCTATTATTTTAAATTCCTTATTTTAGAAATGATTAAATGTGTAGTATTCTCCAACAGTACAAGTACAAAAGATCCCAAAAATGTCAAGGTTTGGAGCACAGCTTTGGTTCAAGTGCATTTTATGGACTAATAATAACTCAAAAACACTAATTCTGTAAAAGACAGTAAAGGTCAACATGAAGTTGAGTATGGAAAACATCTTCGCTTTGAATATATCTCTCCAAACATACTTTCTAACCCTTAGCCCGTTCCGTGAACTTAAAATGTGAACTCTAAAGCATAAGAGAGTATAATAACTTTTATCCTAAAGATAATATGGCTTGTTGTGGCATTAATACAACTAGAAGGCCATCGCAGCCTGCTCTGGGATGACCTGGAAAAGTCCAGGGACAAAAGGAGTCAGAGGCTGAGCCACTTCGCCAGCTAACCTCGTCCATGTGGGTGGTAACAGATGGCTGCAGTAGCTCTAGCAGAGGCCAACCAGCGCTCTTCCAGTCTTTGTTTTAAACTCCAGCACAGCTGAGAAGCTACTTGATGTGCTCAAGAACAGATATGCTTTAAAGACTGACTTCACTTTGCTGTAATATAGTTACACCTGCAAAAAGCGTATAATCTCAAAGTCACAAGACACAATTTTTTTTGTTTTTGTGTTTAAAATTTCTTCAGCGCTGCCAAATCTGATGAAACCAATATTTGATCAGGTAATACATGTCGTTAGAAATGTTAGAAACTCCCTCAGAGGATTGTAGTCACGTTGAGATCAGCAGGTGTTAAGATTCATCAACTTTGACAACATCTCTTGCATCGTCTGTGGATGTGTGACTATAACAGTTTTGTGGATAATTTTAATTCAGATTTTATTGGATGCATAAGATTTTAAAATTTATCAACTAATTTAAAGGAATAAACATTCTTCCACAAGGGGGGAAAAAAATGCTTCCCCTATTGTCCAGAAAAACAAATTCAAATCCATTCTCAATAACGTGAGGGTGATGTCCAGTTCTTTGTATATAGTCTATGATAAATACAATTTGTGCAGGAAAACTTTGAATGTTCACATTTTAAATAGAAAGTGCTCAGGCACGAGCTAAAATCTGCAGTCTGATCCACACCTGTTCTTTCTACTTTAGTTTTGGACACTTACATTCACCGGCCACTTTATTAGGTACACCTGTCCAACTGCTCGTTAATGCAAATTTCTAATCAGCCAATCACATGGCACCAACTCAATGCATTTTAGGCACGAGGTCAAGACGATCTGCTGCAGTTCAAACCGGCGTCAGAATGGGGAAGAAAGGTGATTTAAGTGTCTTTGAACGTAGCATGTTTGTTGGTGCCACACAGGCTGGTCTGAGTATTTCAGAAACTGCTGATCTACTGGGATTTTTACCACAACCATCTCTAGAGTTTACAGAGAACGGTCCAAAAAAGAGAAAATATCCAGTGAGCGGCGGTTCTGTGGGCGTAAATGCCTTGTTGATGCCAGAGGTCAGAGGAGACTGACTGACTGCCAGACTGGTTGGAGCTGATAGAAAGGCAACTGTAACTCAAATAACCACTGGTTACAACCGAGGTCTGTATAAGAGCATCTCTGAAAGCACAACACGTCGAACGTTGAAGGGAATGGGCTACAGCAGCAGAAGACCACTCTGGGTGTCTCTCCTGTCAGCTAAGAACAGGAAACTAAGGCTACAATTTGAAAGTATTTTGTGTTCTTTTATCTGGTGTCAGTAAAGAGACTGAAAACAAAGATTAATACACAGTTTAATATACAAGGATCAATACAAGGATTTAATATGCCATGCAGAATATTTAATCCGCAGATTGGTACATTGTCCTAACACCACAGAGAGATGCCAGAGAATGCACAACCTGTTCAGCGTTTCTCCCTCTTTTATGGCCACAGAGGAAGAGGAGTCATCTTTAATCTTGTCCAGATGGCCAGATAGGATTCCCCTCTCACTTCACAAGTTTAAACACATGTTTGTTGATTGTGTTTGTCCAAGAGCTGAGATGTCAATCAAATATGTTTGTCTAAGTTGCCTCCCATCTTAGGCGCCAGAGGGGTTCAGACGGGTCCATTTATAACAACAGATTTCTCCAGGACAAGCAAGGATCCAAGCACTGAGGTTGTAAATTCTAAGAGCAGCAGGGTGAACATCCTAGAGGCCGTAAAAGTTTAGCTTTTTACCAACTAATGTGCACTAAACTTTTGAGCTAATTCTGAAATCCTAACAAATCGACAGAGGCTCACCAAATTTGGACAATAGGAGATTGTAAAAACGTTGCCAGTCTTGATTTCTGCTGCAACATTCAGATGGTAGGGTCATAATTTGGCGTCAACAACATGAAAGCATGGATCCATCCTGCCTTTTATCGACAGTTTAGGCTGGGAGTGCTGGTGTAATGGTGTGGGGGATATTTTCCTGGTACTCTTTGTGCCCATTAGTACCAACTGAGCATCGTGTCAACGCCACAGTCTACCTGAGTATTGTTGCTGATCATGTCCATCCCTTTATGACCACAGTGGACCCATCTTCTGTTGTCTACTTCCAGCAGGATAACGTGTCATGTCACAAATCATCTCAGACTGGTTTCTTAAACATGACAATAAATTCACTGTACTGAATGACCTCCACAGTCACAAGAACTCAATCCAATAGAGCACCTCTATTGAAACAGAGAGTCTCACCTCATTGTATCATGACGTATGATGGAGAACACAAGTGTTTAAGTGAATTAAAAGAAGAATTATGCACAGGGTAACGCCTTACAAATTAGGATAATTTTTGGTTTGGTTATTGCTTGTGTTCTGCAGAATACGTAGTGAGATATATCTAATTTACTGACGAAGTTTGAAGTTTCATCTCGTATTGCCAGCTGTATCTGTTAAGCCCGTGTTGATTCTTTCCACAGACACCAGTAGAATAAAGAACTATCTGACGCCAGCACGTTCATGGTGAATTATCATCACTCGTCTTTATCTAAAAGTGACTGAAAGAAGTGACAGCAGGTTCATCCATGCAGACATGGGATTGAATGTGATGGTGATTAATTACCTGTCCCATGGTTTGAATATACTGATTAAATGGATCAGGTCTCTGCATTGATCTGTGTGGTTTTCATACTCCGTTTCATAGTTAGATGTAGCCGCTGTGGCAGCATCTACCATTTTAAATCCCCAAGCTTTGCACTTGGCTGTTGCCATGATAGTTACAACAATCTGTGCTTTATTGTGAAATTTTGAGGAGGACGAGCACACTGAGACGTGTTTTGGCATCAAAAGCTGTTAGATTAGATTAGATGTACTTTATGTTAGTGATCAGTAGTGTCTTTATTCATTGTCTGTGCAATCTAATGCAGTTTTATGCATTAATTTCAGCACCGTATTCAGTCCTACCACTCTGCTGCTCCTTTTCTCTCATCTACAGAATTGAGATTTTCAAGCCTTAATTAATTCCAGCTCATGCTTTTGTACATGAAGTGCGAATGTGCTGATTTTAACTTTGAACTTTAAATCAAATTGGGAGCGGCTGAGAGTCTAATCCTTTGCTTGGTCACTTCATCAAAAGCAATCTTCTATGAACCAAGAGGTAATTTCTATGCAGATCCTCTTGTACACAGTAGGGTGACCACAGAATCTCAATAACTGCCTGCCCCCTTTAAACAGCGGCGCTTTGATTATTGGGACTGCTCAGTTTTCCATTGAGCTTTTAGGTGACCAGATTGGCAGTTCATGTGATGGTGGATGCAGGTACATTTATGTCGGTGCTTTTATGCTCGTGCTCCAGCTGAGCAGGCACATGACTAACCATTTAAACAGCTCTTACAATACACCTTCAGGTTGAACTGGAGCTTTATATTCTTTAACAAACGCTGTACAATGTGTGGACCACTCAACATTGATCCCACTTCGTTGAGTCACTAAGATGTTAATTACAACCTTTCTTGTTTTAAGGATAAGAGTACCAACAGGCTTGTCAGAAAGAAGCAGACTCGCACAGAAAGATGTCTTAGATTTGTCTCTCAAGATTAACGAGGAAGAGCAGGAGCTTTTTTTCTGAATATGCAAATATATGCCATGGGGGAGGGGAACATATTCCCAGGTTTATTTTCTAAGGGCTGGGCAGTATACCAGTATTGGTAAGATATATCAGTTTCATAATATGCACTTAATGTTGCTTTAAGACATCCTCCTTTTTTTTTTCTTTCTCAACAGAGCCTTTTACTCTCCTCTTGTCCACAGAAAGGGTGCGGCTGAGCTTTCTCTGCTTCACCTGGACCCAGACCTCTTTGTCTCGTATCAGAGCTGTTTCTAAAGTCAGAATTTATGACTTTATAAATACAGAATTAACAATTATTTTAGAGCAGTGATATGTTTTTTAATGTAGGTTAATTATATCTGTTTTTAGGCTTGCCTTTTTAAATACGTGTTAATAATTACTGTGAACAAGGCTAAAGCATCTAAATAAAAATGTATCATATGTGGCACCAAGTTAAAACTCAAATTGCTTATTCATATTGTACATTAGTATTTATATATAGTTCCTAAAGATATCGTGATATTGATATTTGTCAGTATCGTTCTAGTGCGTCATCCTCATGTTGTAAAAGTATAATATTCTCAAAGCAGCACCCATACCTGAACTCTTAGTGGTTTACTGGTTCTGCCAAGTTGTGTCATGCCAAAACTTTCCCTGAAAACAAACATGTGCAGAACAGCTGGGAAATGTTTCCTGATGTTTGCTGAGGCATGGAGATCTTTAAAGATGTTGGTTGTCTTCTCCCATTAAGGAACCGGACCAGCTGGATGCCAGTGGTGTCCTGTATTGTCAGGAAACTGCAGTGAGCAGCGCTGGTTTAATTCTGCCTCTGAAAAAAAAGCCTTACTTTGTTCAATAGTCTGTGATCAGTAATTTGTGATGACTGTCCGTGCCCTCTAAAAGCGCATTAAAGTTTTAGTGGTACACAGACTGAAATAATTCAGGTGATAAATTAGGGGTGCACAATAATTATCGGGCCGATAACATAAGTCCGATATCATGACCAATAGCGCCGATAACATTTATATTTTTGTTACTATGGAGTGCACTTTTTCAGTTTGTTTACACAGACAGTCTAACTTGTGTCAGTACATTATGCACTGTTCATTATTTTTTATCGTCATTGAGGAATGCACTTTTTCAGTTTGTAATTCTGATGCATGTATTTCCATCAGTTCAAGGAGCCTTTATTTTTCATATCAGTAAGTAATGCACCTTATTTAAGTTGATGTGAGATATCAACTAGGTTTGTTAGCTTTATGAAAATGTTTGAGAGGTTTTCCAGTAGTTTTTCATTGGGAAAAATAAATATCTGTTCATTTAAACATTGATGTAATGATCTTGGGTATATGTGTGTGTTATCAGTTATTGGTAATCGGTATCAGCCTTTAGGAGCGGAAAGGTATCAGTTATCGGTATCGGTTTTAAAAAACAGTTATCATGCATCCCCAGAATAGATATTTTTTGAGCAATTTAATCACTTTTATGAAAGAAGTCAGTAGCGTGCGTTCTCTCCGCCAAAGAGTAAAAGCTGAGAAGTATAGCCGTGGGTTTAGAGAAAAACCTCACATTCATGTGGCAGCTCTGATGGCTGCTTGTCTCAAAAGTCAATAAAACTACCAATGGAGTTTCTGAGGTGGTAGCAGTGTGATAAACTGTATGTACACTGCTGTGATTTTAAGTTATAAGCAGCAAGTTGAGCTGCAACATACTATATATATGTATGTAAAAGGAGAGAGAAAAACAGTAACTAATCAGCAGTAATTCGAAGATTAGGAAGAAAAAAAAAAAACTTCAACAGATATCTACCCATTAAACAAGTACCATTTATTTGAATTTAATATGATTAAACATAATAATAAGTTAAGGTACTGACATCTTTCATCAACTCCATCTATATGAGATTGAATTTGAGAAAAGTAAATAGATGGTGGATTGTATTAAATAGGTTCTTGAAACCGGCGTCCTTGAATCACTGCAGTTCTGGTCATCAAAGTTGACGCTTTGAAATCAATTCAGTAATACTCCGTTAATACCTGGAGGGAAATTATATGCTGCTGTAACCTGTCAATATTTAAGTCTCTTCAGGGTCATTGTAGAAGGTTCCAGCTGTGGGCCTGGAGGATCTCCTGTCCTGTCTGTGTTGCAGCATATGTGAAGGAGATGCTCAAGGTTGTCCATTATGTTTCTATTTTATGAAATATCATCCTTTGCACAGACAGCTCCAGAGTCACCAGAACAGAGCCTGTGGGTTTCAGGCCAGCTCAGTTCAGTTTCTTTGTTTGGCTCTTGTGCTGAAAGCAGAGCAGGGCCCCACCACCTTCCAATGTGGCTGGAGATGGTGATGGAGCAGAAAGATTCATGACCTCACTGCAGCACTATGTCACACATCTAAATCACTGAAACTGGCTCAAAGCTACAGTGGGCATCATGCCAGAGGTGACTGGCTCAAGAAAGTAAATACAACAGAGAGAAGGTGAGGGTGATTGTTACGGCCCGTGGCCAGTCTTTCTATTGTTCCTGCATGTTTTTCAAGTTGCAGGTGGCTGACTTGCTGATTTGGCTGTGCTGTTGCTCTTCTGTGATTGGCTGCATGGTCCTTGCCTTCCTCTGCCATCCTGGGGTCTGGCGCTCTGGTGGGTCTGCTCACCATCTTGCCCAGCCAATGGTTGGAGGTGGACAACTTTTTAAATCCTGCCTCTCCACTTCTCTGAGCAGCTGGTTCTTCCTCTGAACAGCTCGCCACTTAGCTAAACCTTTGAATTGTTCTTTTTGTACACATTTGGCATTTGCAAAATTCTGCAAGCCTGGTTGCTTTAATTATTTTTGTATGTGTTGCACATATGTTTACTTTAGCTAATTTTTCTTGTTGATTGGTGCCAAAGTTAAGTTCTTTTTTTACTGTTTTGTTTGTTAAACTGATACAATAAGTAGCTTTTTTGTTTAAACCACATCCATCTGGTCTGCTGATGTGGACCCTTTTTATCTGACTGAACTGGGTTGTAACAATGATCAAGGAAGAGACCAAAAAGTTCATCTTAGAGTTGTAAAAGTGACTTCAGCTTCATGTCTATATTGGGACCCTCTGAAGTAAAAGCTGCAAAGGTTCCTTTGTGCTGCTTTAATTGAAGAATTATGTTAGAAGCTGTGTTTGAGGATAGAACAAATGCAGAAAGCACAAACTTAAAAAGATGTTTTGCACTCATAGTATCCCCCTCTTATTTTACTCTTTGAATGGAGTAAGTTCGAAAGAGAATGATGGAAAGTATGATTCATGGGATGCCAGTGGATCTTTGGATTTGTGTGGGCAATTGGAAATGTTGACATTTTTATCATTACATCATCAAGACAGTGATGTAACTCCCATTTTGGAGACCACTTTCATTTTTCCACATTTCAGAATGCTGACACGTTCTGGCAAGCTTTAAGGTCAAGTGCTACTTATTGAATACTGAAGGTTTTTTTCTTTGATGAAAACACGGTGTTCAGATAGTCATGTCATGACAGCATTTAAAGCCTTTCTTCCATTTCCTTCCCATTTGTACTTAGTCAACCATCTGACAGGTAATCCTTGTACTGTATATAACTGGAGTGACACACAAATGTGAAAAAAAACAGTAGAATTGAGATGGGGAGAAGCAATAATAAATGAAGCATTTGCCATTAAAACTCAGTTTTGTCAAATGTCGGATAGCTTGTTTTATATGGGTGGTTATTACTTATTAAATACACCCAAAATGTACATTTATAAAAACAGATTCTACAATATGAATCCTCACTGGTTTTCTCAAAGTGTCAAAAAGAACAAAAGCAGAACGTATTTCCCAATGAGAAAGTTATTTTCCCTTCTTTCTAGATGTTACTCTTATTCAGTTTTGTGCCACAAAGTAGGACAACTGTCACATAAACCAAGTAACGAGTTCAGCATCTCCTGAAGCTTTCTTTTCAGCTGCTAATAAGTGTTATCTGTTGTGTGACAAGGAAATTGTGAGGTAAAGTATAGCTGTCTGGCTCATCAGTGAGTGTTCACCAGATGCAGCACTTGTCTGCTTGAGATGGTAATAAGACAGGTTTAACACCTTCAGCACATATCACACTGCAGACACCACAGCAAAATCTGCAATAAATACGTCTTCTTCATGATGTTTCCTGTCATATTGCCAAAATGCAATAATGTACATGATATAGAGATATTCTAGCCCAGAATCCAGGCAATAACTATGTGGACATCTTTTCAAAATTTTATAATTTTGGAACAAAGCCAAAAAAAAAAAAAAAACTGATTAAATTTGTATCTCCACGTTCTCTTGAACACATCTGTGGTACAGATATATATATATTTTCTAATTTTAGGTGACAAGGAATGGAATTAAGTTCTTCCAATAATAAAGTATGTAGTTGACTGTTGATTTCTCCAAATCTGTGACCATTTATCTTCAGAAGTAATCACCCCAAGTTATTTTCTATTCCTTTCATCTTTACATATGTATTACCCCTTCTCTCCATCAGGTGGCCATATATTGTAGATGCAGGAAGTAGGTTTTTTTTTGCAGTTCATCTACTGACCACTAGGTGCTGGCTCTACAAGAGAGCATATCCCCCTTGACCCCCATGTTAAAATGGTCAATTTTGCTGCAGAATTACTTTCATTTTGATTTTGGCTCCTCCCTGTTCAGGATCGCCGCAGCCAAGTGAACCACATGAATGGTTTGGCTCAAGTTTTATGCCGGATGCCCTTCCCGATGCAACCTGGGTTTGGACCTGGGACCTACCACATGATAGGAAGGCCACAAGGCATATTTACAGCCTGGTTCAAAAAACAGATTTGGTCTCTATAGCTAAATTTGGCTTAATTTATTTTCTTTCTTCTTTTTTTTTTTGGTACCAGTTTATATAAAAATATATGAAACAATAAAGCTGACCACTCAAATGGCCAGATGTCATTTGATATTGTTTTGATTGACAGCTAGACATTGCTGTCATTTTAGCTGCTTAGCACTTAGCATTATATTTAATTCTAAGATCATAGTTCGCCATAACTGGCTATGGTTGGTCTGGAAAGATCTGAGGACAAAGTTTAGCTTAGATTATCTGAAGGAGCTGAGCCGCTCAGGGAGAATAATTTCATGACCAGCTGTGCTATAACAATCAATGGTGTAATTTTTTTTGCAGCCATTGCGCTGTAAGAAAAGCACCTTAAAAGGACTAAAACTGTTACACATGCCATTTATTTTTCTCTAGGGAAAGACATGATACATCTGAACACCACTGAGAGAGTTTTATTTAGGTAAGTGATGGACCGAAATCCCAGGCAGAAAATACTTTCCCCAGTCTGCCATGCCATAGCTTCATGAAAAATGCCACAGGAAGCTGGAATCTGAGCTCAAATACATTAAATACTTTGGCGCTACCTCCGATCTTTGCTCTGGTCACTCCTCTGAGCTGTATTTGAGTTGAGTCTCGCGATTCATTACCTTGAGAAAGAGTGGGCTATTCAAAGCACATGCTTGCAGACGGTATATTTTGCTGCTGAAATAATCAGTCAAAGGCTGGAAGATGTGCTCAAATCATGGGGCCTCAGCGAAAACTGGCAGGTGTGCATTACAACTGACAACGGAGCAAACAAGGCTGTTGCTCTTAAAGGCGGGTCTCGATTGTCACCAGCTGCACTCAGTCATTGGCAAGTAAATGAACACATTTCAGGAAAGTTATTCAATTATGTTAAAATGCTAAATTATAAGCTTTAATAGCCTTTAAGATAAGACGAGATTTGGACTTGTCTTGAAATGTGGGGGGTTGCTCCATAACCACGGGGTCTTATATTCAGGTCAATGCAGTAATTGATTGCATTTTCTTTCTTGCTGTGTAACAAGGGTGTAGTGGTCAGATTTGCGACTCACAGCGGATTAGTCTGAAATGGTACGAGTGGTAGAGCTTTCACCTGCCATGTGGGAGGTCAGGGTTTGAATCCCAGTTGCGTCAGGAAGGACATCTGGCTTGTCAATCAAGTGGATCACTCGGCTGTGGCGAACTGAACAGGGAGGATCCGAAGAGGAAGTTGTATTGCAGCAATAAAGTGATTCTGGGCTTTATTACTTAAGTAACTGCTACAGAGTGATTTGATGTATCACCAGATTCCTGTTTATCTCAGCAGATAAATGTAAGCTTTTAGAAAAGCTAAGAGCTCTAGGTGACTGAATACCTCATGACAACAGAACATCATGTATTTAACCCTTGTATAGTGGCAATAACTCTCTTTGTCTGATGTTGTGTTGTAATGCGCGTCAGTCATTTTCAGTTTTTGGACCGGATGGATGGTGTACATTTCCCCTTTTAAATGGAGGTGTGTTTTCCACCGATGGAGCATAGCGCCTTTATTGGTACCGCTTTATGGGCTGGTCTGTGGTGGATGACCTGATCTTGGTGTCAGAGGACCATTTAACTAATTGAGGGCAGTGAATAAAGGGATTATATTACATGTATTAGAAACATTATTGAATAAAATAATAGTATTTTTTATTTATGAATTTTGAAAGATTTCTAAAACTGAACTGCAAGCAGCATTCTGCAGGTTTACATGGATTGCTGGCTTGCACTGTTATCAGCGTCCAAATAAAATGACCAAAGTTCAAGCGGACATGCATTGATCCTTTTTTAAAAGACTCCTTTCAAATTATTTGTTAAACATATGGTAATTTCATCAAAATGTGCACGCAGTGCACTTGTTTAAACTCTAACAGATGCTTAGTTTTCTGTTTCAAACAAACTCTGTGTTTTGGTGGAGTCAACAAATTGATTTAGCCTTCATTAACCTGCTGAGAGCGCTGGCAACAGACTTTAACACTTCAAACAAGTCCAGGCCAGTGAGATTCAGCAAACTGGTAGTTTTTAATTTATCTGGGTCATATTGTATTTTGAGTGGTGTACCTGACCTCAAATACATTTCATTTCAGGATAAAAGTAACACTCCATGTTTTAATTTCTAAGCACAGCAAAAAATAATGAAGGTCTTATTGAACGCCGGTAATCAATGTGATGCTCTCAACAAGTCAATGAGTGGCATATTTTGTCAGTAAAATGCAGTTTTATGAGGTCTTACTTTGCGTAAGTGGAGAACTGGGGAGTAAATGTGCTGTGTCTTTGTTACACAAAGTGGACATGATGGAAAGATGGACCAGATGGTTTTTTTGAGCCCTTTAGCCTGTTTTTGTTGCAGCATGTCTTCCACCAGTCACAATGATGTTGACTAGTGGAAGACAGGCTGCAACAAAAGCAGGCTAAAGGGCTCAAAAAGACCAAGACCAAAGGCTGACTACAGCCAGATGGTTGTGGATGATTTTAATTCCCTTAAAAATGAAGAAAAACAGAAAAGGGATTTCCAACTTTTGTACGACTGTAGTTAGGTTGTGGTTGTTTTACATCCAAAATTTTGCCAATTTTGTCTGATAATGCAGTTTCAGGCACTGATTATATGCCTGAGACCTTTTTTTCCCTGTGGAGAAGAGGGAAAAAGCCGTGCAAAGCTGATGGACCCCAAAACAGAACAAATTCCGTCTTTTGTCAATGCACCAAAAAAAAAAACAATTTTTTTTTTCAACTCAACATTCTTTACATGAGATATAATCTTGGTCTAATATAATCTTGTATTTTCAAAATTAACAGCACATCTGTTACATTAGATGTTGTGGGTGTAGATTTGCCTTTACATACCTGAAAAATAAAATAATTCTGTAGTCCTGAACAGTTAATGCCCTGAGGTCTTATTTGTTTAAAGCATATTTAGGAAATGAAAATATTAAAAACTCCCATTAACATTTTTTTGTGTTCTGAAAAGATAAACACAAAACACAAAACAGAAACTGAAGTAAACATTGTCAGCAGGTTCATCCTGAGCATTTGTGACTATTGAAGTAAGCAGCAACCAAGTTTTTTTTTTTTAAATATCAAGTCAGTGAAATGGAAAATTATTCCTTACACTGAGGTGCCTGTTTTTTTGTTTTGTTTTGTTTTATTTATTTATTTGCCACAGTCAAATGAGCATATCTGGGGGAAAAATTGAAATCACATTGTTGAGTTTATGTGTATATATATATATATATATATATATATATATATATAAAACATAAAGATATAAATTGTGAAGTGAAATGACATTTATTGGAAATTTCAAACTTTTTTAACAAATAAAAAACTGAAAAGTGGGGGGTGCAATATTATTAGGCCCCTTTACTTTCAGAGCAGCAAACTGACTCCAGAAGTTCAGTGAGGATCTCTGAATGATCCAATGTTGTCCTGAATGACTGAATGATGATCAATAGAATCCACCTGTGTGTAATCAAGTCTCTGTATAAATGCACCTGCTCTGTGATAGTCTCAGGGTTCTGTTTAAAGCTCAGAGAGGATCATGAAGACCAAGGAACACACCAGGCAGGTCCCAGATACTGTTGTGGAGAAGGTTAAAGTCAGATGTGGATACAAAAAGATTTCCCAAGCTTTAAACATCTCAAGGAGCACTGAGCAAGCAATCGTATTGAAATGGAAGGAGTATCAGACCACTGCAAATCTAATGAGACCCGGCCGTCCCTCTAAACGATCATCTAGAGCAAGGAGAAGACTGATCAGAGATGCAGCCAAGAGGCCCATGATCACTCTGGATGAACTGCAGAGATCTACAGATATCCATAAAAAAGTCCCGTTAAAAATTTTAAGACACACCAAACATCTTGAAGACGGTGCTCTGGTCAGATGAAACCAAAATCCAATTTTTTGGCCACAATGCAAAACGATATGTTTGGAGTAAAAGCAACACAGCTCATCACCCTGAACACACCATCCCCACTGTCAAACATGGTGGTGGCAGCATCATGGTTTGGGCCTGCTTTTCTTCAGCAGAGACAGAGAAGATGGTTAAAACTGATGGGAAGATGGATGGAGCCAAATACAGAACCATTCTGGAAGAAAACCTGTTGGAGTCTGCAGAAGACCTGACTGGGACGGAGATTTATCTTCCAACAGGACAATGATCCAAAACATGAAGACAAATTTACAATGGAACGTATCCAGGTGTTAGAATGGCCAAGTCAAAGTCCAGACCTGAATCCAATCCAGAATCTGTGGAAAGAGCTGAAGACTGCTGTTCACAAACTCACTGAGCTCCAGCTGTTTTACAGGAAGAATGCAAAACTGATAGAGACAAACCCCAAGCGACTGGCAGCTGGAACTGCAGCAGAAGGTGGCGCTACAAAGTGTTAACACGGGGGGCGAATAATATTGCACCCCCCATTTTCATTTTTCTATATGTTAAAAAAGTTAAAAATTTCGTTCAACTTCATGATCGTATGTGTGTGTATGTATGTATGTATATGTGTGTGTGTGTATATATATATATATATATATATATATATATATATATATATATATATATATATATGGCAGGTTTTAATGTTGTTAGAGACATCAGGCAAAGTTGAAGTGCAGTGTCACATCTCTGAAGTGAATTTCTGACATCCTTCTCTGAGAGCTGTTATCGTCTCGGTTGATGTTTTCATACCTTTTTAGATTTTAGAAAATGACACAAGGTCAGTCACTGCAGCTGACTTGAGAATAAAGCTTTTTTGTCAAACACTCTCCTAGACTGCTGTTTTTCTGACTTTACAGCTTTAGATTTTATGTCACCTGTAAATGGGAATATAATGGAAGGCATGACTGCTGACTTTTCAAAAAAAAAAAAAAAAAAGAGCCAATGGATGGAAGCCCTAAAAATCTAACAGAAAAGAACTGGTTCTCTTCTGGCTTTAATTTTAGCATCTTAGCCTTTGTTAGTTTCATAGCATTGAGTTTTTTCACTGAATTTAGTTGTTTCAAATATTGTTATTTCTTATTTCCTAGCTCACAAGCATTGCAATCTGCTAGGTTTGGATGTTCTGTAATCACAGATATACCTGTCGGTGTGTTCATGTTAGTGTGCCTTCATAATGCAGGACATATTTACTGATCAGAGGAACAAAAATGCTCATATTTCTCAGTGCCTGATGAACAGGCCGCTGGTTAGAACAAGGAGTGGGTGTAGAAATTAAGTTCACAGATGCGCTAAGGTTTTCGTAGACTCCGGGGATGACTGTCAGAGAAAGAACAGGGCTCACATCTGAGTGCTTCTGTATTTTAGATGCCTAAGAGTTTTATACGGAGACACAACACCACCATACCTGACAGATCAACCTCAAAGGCATACAAACTCCTTACGTGAACTCTCTCCCATTTCCTAAACTGTAGAATAGAAACAAGCCCCTTTATGTCACTGCTTGGTATGAATTTGCATTAGCTCTCCAGCAGATAACACCCACCAGCTCCAACATGAAACTCCTGCACTGAGTCACTCATCAATTATACAAAAATCACTTTTGTGCTGACTGAATTGAACATCTTCTTTCTTGGCTGGTTAATTCATTAAAACGAATGTGCAGCGCTGCTTGACAGTTGGGACTTTGTAATTTTGGCTTGCTTATTCAACAGTGAAATAAATGATTAATAGGTTTTGTTTTCTGCTTTATTGGCTCCACTCATAATGACCTAATTTTACAACATGTGACAAAGCACAGCCGAAGCAAATTAACGGAGATACAGACAGTGGATGCATTGCAGGCGGTTATCTTTATTAATCAACTTGTCCAGTTGGAAACTAGTCTTCTAATTTGTTCAGAGGCTCTTGGTTTTAAAGTCAGTGCTGTGTTCATCTCACGTGACTATGTGATGAAGTAGTTAGCACACTGTTAGCTTTGCAGCAAAAGTAAGAGGAGGCCAGTCATCCATAATCTTGACAGTAACTGTTTTTGGTTGCTCATTGAAATGTCATTACTCATTGTGTGTTTTTGTGCTGTTTTGCAGGTCGTATGTTTTAGCCTCAAAATCTCCACAACATTTTGTGCTGTAAAGCCAGTGAAGCGCCGGGGAGAAGGGACGATTATATCACGTAAAGGCCTTTCATTAGTCTTTTATTTGGAGCGTAGCTGCGCCGTACATCAGTGTGTAACACATGCTGCCGTGCTCACATGAACACCTCTGTCGCACGTGTGTGTTTGCATTGATTTTTTTTATTTTCAATTCTCATAAACCCATATGTCATTACCAATACAACATAAAAACATATCAGATATTGAAACTGAAACATTTTACCATTTAATTAAAAACATTTGCTCATTTTGACTTTGATGGGAAACAATTGTGCAGAATCCGCTCTTCTTTTAACAACTGTCTGTAAACGTCTGGGAAGTGAGGAGATCGGTTCCTGGAGTTTTAGGAGACGAATGTTGTCCCATTCTCATCTGATGCAGGATTCTAGCTGTCCTTTGTTTCCTGATCCACCAAATGTTTTTTTTATTAAGGAAAGATCTGGACTGCAGGCAGGTCAGTTCAGCTCCATGCTGTTGTAAAAGCTGCAGTATGTAGTTTAGCGTTGTCTTCCTGAAATATGCAAGGCCTTCCTTGAAAGAGATGATGTCTGGATGGGAGAAAACGCTGCTTTTAAAACCTCTATGTTCTCTTAAACATCGATGGTGTCTTTTCAGGTGGAAGCAGCCTGTGCCATAGGCACTAATGCAACCCTATAACATCAGAGATGCAGGCTTTTGAACTGATAACAAGCTGGATGGTCCCTCTCCCCACAGGTCTGCAGGGCATCCACGGTCTCCAAAAAGAATTTCAGTGTTTGATTCATTTGACAACAGAACAGTTTTCCATTTTGCCTCAGACCATTTTAGATGAGCTTTGGCCCAGAAAACAGCTTTAACTTGCATTTGTGGGTTACACAGCAGATCCCTGGAAGTGTTCATGAGCCCATGCAGTGATGTCCAGTGGAGAATCCTGCTTGTTTTTAATGCAGTGTCACCTGAGGGCCTGAAGATCACGCACATCTAGTTCTGACCTTCAGACTCTCCTCCTGATTCTCTGACGTTTTTGATGATATTATGTACTGTAGATGTTGAGATCTACAAAGACTTTTACAGAGTTTTATATTGAGGAACATTTTTCTGAATTTGTTCCACAGTTGCAGTTTGTCACACGTTGGTGAACCTCTGCTCATCTTTACATCTGAGAGGCTCTGCCTCTTTGAAATACTCCTTTTATCCCCAGTCATGTGTTTGACCTGTTGTCAGTTACTTTCCAGCCTTTAGTTTCCTCTGTTCCAACTTTTTTTGAGATGTTTCTGCCGTCAAAGTCAATTTTTTTTTCCTTATATTCTATTAGGCATAAAATCTGGGTTTTTCGAGATTTGCAAATCATTGCATTCTGTTTTTAATTAAGATTTGCACAGCATCTCAACTTTTTGGGGGCTGGGGTTGTAAATTGTGTGGTTTGTGTCCAGCTAAAGAACTTTTATTTAGGATGAACAAATCCATAATTGGTCTGACACCACTTAATCAGTTTCTGTTGTTTTAAAGTTCTTGTACATACATAGAAACCTAAATTTTGACTTTAACATATCACTTATGACCCACGAAGTGGCCATGACGTATTTGTTTACATTTCCCCTGTAATAAAATCCAGAGTTTAAATTTTTCTAAAGGTTTGGTGGGAGATGTTCCCCAAAGCATGTTTTTGCTTTATCTCTTTATACAGTAATAGAAAGCAAGTGTTGTCTAGATTCTGTTTTTCCACTAAAACAAAGTTTTCTCTTAACAGTTTCTGGAAGGTTTACTAGAAAAGCTGTTCAAAAAGAGCCCAATCTCTCTTTTTTTTTCTCTGCAGTGGGCTGTGCAATATTTGCTGTGGTATAACTATAGCTTCTACTATCACACTGCATGCTTCACTGATATTTCCATAACAGCAATAACTTTGAACATCTGCCTGTGCAATATGTAACTGAACTAAATGTGTCTAATTGCTCTATGAAAGCATTTAACCCAGCGATATTGTCTTTGTTCGTCATCTACTCTCAATAAAACTTATTGTGCTGCAACATATAGCTGCACTCTCATCCAAAAGGCATTAAAAACACATCAGTTACCCAGACTACAGCAACGGCTGACATCTCATTTACCATGAACATGGCCACTGTAATCTTTAGTTTTGCGCAGTCCCACATACGCTGCTGCAGATAATCACTGGAGCACTAAATGTTGTATGTTTGAGTGAATCAATTTCCCTAACGTGGCGTTATTTCTAGTCTCTATTAAAAGCTCATGTTCAACAAGCATAAAAGGGATGTTTTAATATAAATGAATACATTGTTATTTTGTTGTTGTTGTGGTTTTTCTTTTCATTAAGTGTTTCAGTTTAATTTGGATATGGATTGAGACTTGGAGGGTAGTTCATGAGCTTATGTACAACATCCCAGTTTATTTTAGTTTAAGTTCAAATAAACAGTAGTGGGCGTTAATACTAATATATTTTCTTTTTTAAAAAAAGGCATTTTTATTTATGAATTTTAGCTTATTGTACAGTATTAAGAAAAATTCTAGTCAGTTCTTGCTTGACTTGAACATCTCTTCAAAACCAGGTTTGGATGTTGACCTGTGTGTTTTGCAGATAAATCCTTGTGTCTTTATAGATTTAAAATAAGGATACATTCCCCTGTAAATATCTATTTTTGATAATTATAATAATAATAATAATAATGATACATTTTATTTGTCAGCACTTTTCACGACACTCAAGGACGTCAAAGCTCAGATGTGTTTTTACCACTTGTTATTTTGCTGAACAGTACCTGTGAGTTGCTGTATATGGAGAAAAATATACATGAACATTAAAATTTAAATCTGCTCTAAAAGCAGTCTCCATGTTAAGGACTGTTCTTCTACAATCGTGTTTTGTTACTGGACCACCTGAAGATGACTGGTCGTGGAACACTGGAGCAGATTTATGCTCTCACAGCGATGCTTAACGTGTGTTGGAGTTTTTCCAACCAGTTGTCATCTGTTTTGTGGACTTGGAACTGGTTTACCACCCATCAAAGTGTGGCATGTCAAACCCTTTGCTCCAGGCAGTTCTTTAGATTTTCTCTTCATGTGTGAAAGCTTATTTAAAGAAGGAAAAAAAGGGGAAAAGGAAATCCTGTTTTGTCAGTGCTGTTCTGCCAAGTAAACATGCAGTTCAGAAAGTCTGAATGTGTGACTTTAAACCTTTGAAGAACAGTGTTGTTCAGTTAATAACTGAAAAAGGTCAAGCCACCTCAGAGCTGTGGTTAGAAGCCAGTGATATAGCCTGGTTTATTTTGACCACAGCGTTTGTGCTGAAACAAATGCACGTGCACTTTTACAGTCCAGCCATAACCTCACTGCTCTTCTGTTTATCCGGTTTGTTTTCTCTGCTCTGAGCAACATTCAATACATTTCTATGGAGAAAAAAATCTGTATATTTAATAAAAAATATTTCTTCCATCAACCAGAACAGAACTGACGTTTTAATAATATATAATTCTACAAATGTAGATGAAGGTTTCCAGCAGGTGGTTGTCCAAACCAGAGTTGTGCCTGGCAGCTAAAAAAAATATTTTTTTGATCAGAAACAATTTTGATGCTGTAAAATGAAGGTGCTTAGAGTCCTCAGTGTGTGTCCGCCGTTTTTCTGCCACAGTAATATAAATTGTGCTCTAAGTGAACATTTAGTGGCACTTTAGCCACTGCAAATGAGGCTTTTCAGCTTACGTTTGTTTTCTCGGTTGTGAGGATTTTCTTCAGAAGGTTAACAAAAGAACACGTAACCAAAAACCAAACAGCGATTTTATTCTATTTTGAAAAAAGTAAAGATACATACATAGATGGATATTCTTTACTATACAAATTGTTGTCTTAAAATAGTACATGAGAGTCATGCTTTTGTTAATTAACAGAAAAAAAGTTATTCTTTTTTAATCTTTTTTTTAATCCTCGAGTCACCTGAAAACTTCTTTCATAGATAATTACTGACTTTGCCGTGCTGTTTATCAGTCTATAATGTTTTAAAGATTTGCTTATCTTATCTATGTCTGCTATAAATCTTTCATAAGGCAGATTTCATCTAAAAATTGATTAGTGAACCGCTCCATTCGTCACAACACGGAACGCGGAGAGCAGTTTTAATTAACTTTTAACTTTAGATTAATTAAACTGTCCAAGGAGAAATGCGGAAGGCGTGAGGAGGCTGGAAAATTGAAAATATATAATTTCTTTTGTTTCTAGAGTTGTGTAGATGGTTAAGTCCTTGTTAATTCTGCATTACTGCGTTAGTGGGCTGGAGCTTCCACTGACAGCGCTACATAATGAAGCTACGCGGACGCTACAGGCTTTTCATTTACTGTCGGGTCAGTGACCATCATGTGAAACGGGGCAAATATCCACACGGCAGCACTACGTTGTGTCCTGTTAGTTGTATTATTCCGTCTCTCCCTTTGCCAGATGTCAAAACTACTACATGGCACCGCTGAGACAAGAGTGTTACTTTACATGGGTTCACACGCCGCTGCAGGGTCGGCCATCAATCATGTTCTGCCACTGGAGCGTGGCCACATCTGATAAAGATGGACACAGAATGAATTATAGAAATATTCTGAATCTTCTTCATAATTTAGGGTTGTTTTATGTCTTTGGTGAAACGCAGACAGAGCAGAAAGTCAGAGCCTCTTATCGTTCATCTTCAATTTTTACTCTCGGATAACTCCTCTGGTTGTCTGGAGGGGTTTTTGGAATCTGCCAGATTGATTTGGTTCCTTCTGCGCACACTGAGATAGTGGGCATTTTCCTAACTTTTTTTTTTTTTTTTAACATTTTGGATTTGTGAGCTATATACCACATTACCCATTTCGACCAACTGATTTAGTTCTAAATGACTTTTCACACTAAATTAAGTTCCATGCAGCAAACAGATGGTGGTGTGCAATTTAGTGAAATGTTTGGTCGTCAAATGAAAACTGCAAACAGTTTAGAAACGGTGAATCATGGGCATGTGCTGCTGTCAGGAAAGCATTTAATTTAGATGTGTATCCTTCCCCCCAGAGTAGTGGTAGTGGATGTCTGAAGGTGAAGGAAATAAAAAAATGACTCAAAGTGTATTTATCTGCTATATTTAAAGATTAATTCCCTGTAGAAATTCAGTTGCCGGGAGGACGTCCACCTCTGCCTGCTTCAGGGCGGATTTCACACATTCAGGGGATGCTACATGTGACCTCAACAGCAGGTCTTACACATGTCTATTTTTGCTCAAGATAGCACTTTGATGCTTTCCTACAACTTGACAATTTCTCAGGATTTTGTGCAGCTTTGTAAATTGTTGCTTTCCTTCTCCTCTGCAGCTCTTTAAACTGCATCAGTGTGGTCTTTCTCTTGGGGGAATGTCACATTAAATGCATTCCTAACCAGTGTGTTTTGAGTTGAGATTGATTAGAGATTGCAGTTCTGTTTGCTGATCTCTAATTTTCTTGAAGGTCTGAGCTGTTTTAGGATGATCGCAATTTTCTTTCTTGGAAAGAAAAGATGCTCTTCCGAAATATGAGTAGACGATGCTCCGTTTCAAGTGTTGCATTAAGTGTCTTATTTGTGCTGATCACCAACTGATCAGTTGATGCATTTCGACAGAGTGCGTTATTAGTATGCGGTCAACAAAGAAAACATGAAAAAACCACTGTGCCGTTGTAGTTTTTACGTGTGTCAAAACTGGTTTAAAAAAGGAGCAGGGATGGAAGAGACTAGGTTTGCGTCATGGTTGGGGAGAGGAACCCAACCCTGAATTCTTATTTTTCTTTGTAATGCTACCCTGCAATAATTAATGTGTCATTTCAGGCTGGTTTGTAATTGACTAGTAAATAAACGAAACCACAAGATTTCTGAGAGATAGCAAATTAAATCAAGTAGTATTTGGATGTAAGACTGGTGTGATCAGCATCATCAAAACAGCCCAAAATCATGCTGTGTATCAGAGCCCTAAGGATGCCCATGCTTTCAAGTTCATATCAGTCAAACCTGTCTGCCTGTCCTTCCTGAAGGGTTGCTGCGTTATTTCCTCATTCCATACTTCTGACAAGGCTGGCTGAACATTTCTGAAGAGCTCAACATGTACGTGGATAGATATCTCCTGAGTTAAAGGTCCTAAATTTAAAAAGTGTAAAATGCTGCACTGAAGTTAAAGCCCTGCTCGGTTGACCCCACATTTGTTAAAGCGTTAAACTTAACCGGCAATTTAGGAAGATATACTTGCGTGTTCAAACATGGATTCAACTAATTTGTGTGTGGGCTGTCTGTGGAACTACAGCATTTTTTTTTTCTTCTTTTGCAGTTTCTGCAGTCATTACAAAATTTTATCAAACATCAAAGTAAAATGAGATCATCATTTTGGGACCAAATCACAAGACATGGAATATTAAGATAGTGCTTTGTACTTGCAGCCCAGTGTAAATGAGAAATGTAGGAATCACTATTTCCCATCCAGACCGCACACTCATGCGAAGCTTTGAAGTACTTTGAGGATTAAACAAAATTTCAGCATGGTAAGTTGGTGTCAGATCAGTTTAAACCAGACCTTCGTCTGAAGGCGAACAGGGTATAAAATACAGCTCGAGTTAATGACTCGGCCCCAAGGAATTTCTTTTATGCTTCCATTTTTGCCGGTCGTATATGAATACTTTCAGATCGCAGCGTCTCATGATGTCTTCTATGTATTCTGAAGAGAAAGGCACAATTTCAATGCAGTCACCTCAGTGTTTATAAGCAAAAACACACCGCTGAGAGTATCCCAATAATGGGATCCCCCTCCACAATGAATGTGTTTAAGCAGTCAGGAAATCGACAGACTGTGACCTCTTTCCTTACGTTCTTCCTCTGTTTGTGATGGTTTGTGATAGGACTGATTATTCTGACCTGCTCTGCTGCTGCTGCACATAAAGATGCATTCCATTAGTAATTTTATATATGTTAGCAACGTTTTCTTCTAGAGACTGAAGATCTTCCTTACTCAGTGTCATTTGAACATAGTGTCATATAATATAAGTATTATATTGCATTCAAAGTTCTTTGATTTTAAAAGCAGCTGGTGAAAAAAAAAGGTGAATTAACAATTAAATGATAAATTTCCTCATATTAACCCTTTTAACCTTCTTCAGGACCTTCAGGGCGTATGGGCTTTCTATAATCCACACATTTGCAGTTCATGTACAGCACTTGCTGCGCTTTTTTTTTTCCTTTTTTTACCCCTCCTTTTATACACATTCATAACTCGTTGCACACAGCAGGGCAACACAGGGTCAGTATTTGCCAAAGGACACTTCACCACCATCTGATTGGTGGACATCCGCTCTATCCTCGAAGTCACAGCTGCCATTTGCAGCAGTGGAGCGACTTTCCAGCATGTTAACCATCCAAAGCAATCCATCAGAGACACAGATTTTGAGACCAAAATGATTATTTAAGATTTCAACAGTGGAAAAAGAAAAAGAAAACTCTCTTTTTACAAAGAAAGCCACTGATTTGAACCCAAACAATCGCCTCTATGGCATATTGGAAAGAGAGATAAAACAACAACAACAAAAAGATTAATAATAACCAGGATTTCAATAATTCCTCGATCATATTCCCAGCCTGAGAAACAGTATGTCACACTGTATATATTTTCTGAAATAATTTAATATTTAAGACTTTGGAAGTTGAGGTCTCCTATACCCCTCCCGCATTTGACACGGTTATCTTTTGTTTAGTGTCACTGTGCATTGGGCATCGAACTGTGAAATGAAAACCGGTCCGTATCTCTGGCTCCCTTGCCCTTTCTCGCCCTTGTCTGAGTGTATGTCAGTGGAGGCTGACGCTGTACAGCTGACAATTCCTGCTGATGCCGACCTGCTGCTTGGTGCAACATAATGGCATCTGTGAAAATAGAAAGAATCAGAAGAGATACGCTTCACAAGTGAGTGCATTGCTGTTACACAGAACTGGAGCTTTATTTACTTGCACATAAGCACTCACATAAGGCCGTTATTTCCTGTGGAACTGTCCCCCCCATTGCGTTTCAAATAAGTGTTCCTGTCACTTTCTTTGTTCAGGTAAATTTTGTTTTTAAAATGTCATCATTGTGCTGTTGCTGCCAACATCAACCAAATGCAAGATAGGTTTTTGTTTTGTTTTTTCCTTTTTTACATCATTTTTACAGAGGTTTCAACCAGTTAACTTAATAACCTCAAGGTTCCTTCAGTCAGTCAAATACTCACAACCAAATTATGCAGAAGACCATCTCTGAACTTAGAACATAGATCTCTGAAGCAGTTGGGCTGAATTAGCAGAAGAAAACGCTGGTTCAGGAAACTCAGGCTAGAGTTCACACAGGCTCACCCAAGCTGGAAAAGAGGAGATTGGAAAAATATGCCTGGTATGAGAGATTCAAGGGTCAGTGTTTGTTGTCACATGCATGTAAAACAAGTTCTCTGTGCAGTGAAATTCTTGCGTTGCTGTCTACATAAATGCAGGTAATAAAAATAAGTATAAAAAGTACAATATGGAAGTACAATAAATATAAAAACACAAAGGTAGAGCAGAAAATATATCTGGTATGTACAGAGTGTCTGCTATTTACATGTGCAAGTTAAGCAGGTTATTGTGTCCAAAAGTGCGGTGGTGAGGTAGACAATGTTTGTGATTCCTGTCAGCTGTTCAGGAGTCTGATGGAGAGTTTCGTAGCCTGGAGGTTCAGCCTTTAACACTTCTGTGCCTCCAGCCTGAGGCTAGAAGTGTGAACAGTCCATGTTGTGGGTGGGTGAAGTCTATGAATATGGAAGCAGCTCTCCTGTAGACTCTGCGGTGGTAGATGCTCTGCAGAGAGGGCAGTGGAGTCCTGGTGATCTTCTCAGCAGTTCTAACCACTCACATGAGTCTCAAGTTCAGCTGTTTCATTCATATGGTGAGGTCAGAATTTGGCATGAATGTCATGAAAGCAAGGATGAACATTTAAGGTTTGGCAGTAGTGGCATAATGGTGTGGGGAATATTCTCTTGACACACTTTTGGTCTCGTTCATACCCGCAAGGTGCGTTTCCACTAGCAGGAGTTCAGGGGTGGTTTTTTGGGGGTCAGATTCATCACCAATTCAATTCACTTTTATTTGTAACATCAATTGTCTCTAGGCACTTTACAGAGAACCAGAACATGAGCCTCGAGCAAATATCATTAACGTGCTATCAGGTCTTGTAATAAGGAGCTAGGCCATTAAGGGCCTTATATTTGAGAAGCAGTATTTTAAACTCAATTCGAAATTTCACGGGAAGCCAATGGAGAGAGGCTAACATGAGTGATCTCGCTTACGGATTCCTGTCAGCACCCTTGCTGCTGCATTCTGGACCAGTTGGAGGCTATTCAGTCTTGCAAACCTGATTTATATGCTGCTTAAATGACATATCCTGATCAAAAACGACACATGGTTTTTCACGGCTGTGCTGTAAGCCAGCGTAAACTCAGTTAATCCATTCCTCAGGTGTTTGGGACCAAAGACAATAACCTCTGTTTTATCCGAATTTAGAAACAAAAAGTTAGTAGACATCCAGGACTTAATGTCATTAAGACACCCTTGAAGTTTGGCCACAGGTTTTGCTTCCTCTTGTTTCATGAATAAGTACAGCTGTGTATCATCGGCGTAGAAATGAAAGTTTATGCCGTGGTTGTGGATAATTTTTCCCAAGGGCAACATGTATAAAGTGAGAAGGATTGGCCCAGCACTGAACTCTGTGGGACGCCAAAGCAGACCCTTGTCCGTGCAGAAGAAACATCATTAACATGTACAAACTGGAACCTGTCAGATAAGTATGACTCAAACCAGCCTAATGCTGTCCTTTTAATTCCAACAGTGTGCTCTAATCTATGCAGCAAAAGGCTGTGATCAACGGTATCAAAAGCAGCACTGAGGTCCAGCAGAACAAGCACAGGTAGTAATCCATTGTCTGAGGCCATGAGGAGGTCGTTGGAGACTCTAATCAGCGCCGTTTCTGTGCTGTGATGAGTTCTGATCCCTGACTGAAAAACTTCAAATAGATAATTTCTATGCAGGTGTTCTCCTAACTGGATTGCAACTATTTTTTCCAAATTTTAGAGATAAATGGAAGGTTGGATATTGGTCTATAATTTGCCAAAATGTCCGGATCAAGAGATCGTGTCTTGAGCAAAGGTTTTAATAAATTCTAATAAAATTGGCCAAATTCCGAGAAATAAGAGCTGCACCATCCCGGGAGGGATGAATGCCGTCTCTTCTAATCAGACCAGGCTTTCCCCAAAAAGTCTGCTCATTGTCAATAAAGGCCACGTTGTTTGCTGGAAACCACCACAACAACCAGCGACATAGCGATGACATGCCGTAAATATATCATCACTGGTCAAATTAGGAAGGGGACCAGAGAAAGCTACGGAGTCCAACATGCTCTTCCCGTAGTTACACACCAACTCAATATTAACTTTAGTGACCTCCCACTGGCGTAGCCGCGTGTCATTAGTGCTGACATGTATGATAACTTTACTGTACTTACGGTTACTGTTTGCCAGCAGCTTTAAATTTGCCTCGATGTCGCCCGCTCTGGCTCCTGGGATATACCTAACTATGGTTGCAGGTGTCGGCCTCACATATCGTAAAATGGAGTCACCAATTAGCAGGGTGGGTTTCTCAGCGGGTTTTGTTGCTGAGTGGGGAAAAACGGTTTGATATGTACAACAAGTGATGGTGATCCACGTGCCTTTGTTTTGGGCTACGCTTCCTTTCATTTTCAGGGCTGGTGAGTGACCCACTGATCATACATGTCAGAAGACTACCACTCTTACACCAGAGCCATGGTTGCATCAACAGCTGCAGATGAGTCCCGAGAAAGTAGCAAGTCTGTCACTTTCTCAGTACTCCATACTGTTTGTGGATAACATGCTAAAAACACATCATCGACTCTGTTGTCCTTATTTTATTCAGCTGAATTTACTGCAGTGTCTCACAAAACCCTTTCCTCATTTCACTTTTATTCATCCTCCCAACATTAAGTCCATTTGGCTACTCAGTCGCATCATAGTCATTATGACTCTGCTTCCAAATAGGAAAAAAAAAAAAAAAGAAAGAAATCACTGCCATTATTCCAGACACTCATAAATGTTGGCATCATAACACTGCTGAGCAGGCTTTTTCATATCCGCTTCAGCACTGTCAAGCTCTTCAAAGCACTTGTTCCTATTAAATGATGTTGATGTATTGTCAGTGTAAAGGCCATAGCCAGCAACAGAATGTTAAATTTAAATCTTATTATTATTTTTTTTGTTTACATCAAAGGTTAAAACTTTATCTCACACGAACTCCAAGAGCAGCCTTTCCATAAATGTTACATTAAGAATCACAGTTGCTAAAAGCATTTTTCCTGTTGTAACAAAACTGGCTCCTGATCAGCAGCTGTCCAGCCACTTCACTGCAGTCATCAAGTGCGTTTATCGTTGAAGTTTATCCAACTCCACGCAGCTACATCACCTTTATCTGTGAGAACAATTAAATGTGCTCTGAGGTAATTAATCACACTCTCTGAGCACTCTGTTGTAATTATAGCCAATTTTCCCCACAGAAATGCTTCACTTTAGTTTGAAGACTGTTTGACATTCACTACAGACTTCATGTCCCACTGCAACTTTTATCTACAGTCTGTTTGCTTCAGACAGGCTGGAGTATGTTCGATAGATTATATTTAGTGTTTCCAATGCATTGTCTATAGATTCTCTACTGTTTTGACCAAACTGGAGATTATTTTGTTTGTGCATTCTTATCATAATAGACTAATCAGATTAAATGCAGGAGCTAAAAGGGCAGAGCTGGAATAAACAGGGCTGTCTGAACTTAAGAAATAGTGGAAAGCACACACATCACAGTCTAAGAGTGAAACATTTAAACTCTCTCTACACTTACTTCCAAAGGTAACGTAGACGGACTAGAATTAACTGTTGACTGATAGTCCTGCTGTATCACATGAGGAGATTGCTTCAGCTATATAGACTTTCACTAGGCTTAAATCCTGACAAATAGCTCTTACTTTATCAGTTCCTTTAGATGTCTAGCTCTGAACTTTCCAGAAGTAAATCTGTTTGTTTTTCCCTTTAAATTAGGCTGAATTTAAACAAAAAATGAAGTCACTGATTGAGAAACCAGTTCTGAGTAAATCTGTTCCCTTCAGCAGTTTTGTGTTCCTGCAGTATTCCAGTGGTTGAATTATAGTAAAAGTGCTTTCTACATATTTCTTTCTTAATGCAACTTAGGATGTGAGATTGGATTCATTCCTCACTGCACAACGAAAGATTGTGGTGCAGTATCAAACTTTTATATGAGCATTAAGTTCCAAAGAGGAAAACAAAACAAACAAAAAACCTTTAACGCTGTTAATCAAGCCAGGTTTTCTTCAGTCTCTTCAGTGTGGTATATCTGCAGGTGTTGAGAATTTTCTTAAAACAAACCTGTGCAGCAGGTTAAACCTCTGTAGGATACAACTTTGTATTTTGTAAAATATTAAGATCGTAGATTTTTACTGAAACCTAGAAAAACCTGCGGTTACTGTTGGATTACCCCGAGGTAGCTTCTTCTTATCAGTGTATGTTTTTACTGCAGTTCCTCCTCTTCCATGCTCATGTGTCCACTACCTTCACAGGGAGCTGGAGCTCATTCCTGCACACTTGAGTGAAGGGCAGAGTAAGCAGTCTGTCACAAGTGACATTTCAAATTTAGCAGCAAACCAGCATGACATATTTGTGAGACTCTCCTCCACATTAGCAGCAGCTAACTCAGAGCCAGCAGTTTGGGCGTCGCTGTGGTCTGTTTAGCTGTGTCAGAGTCTCAGTCCTGGACAGTTTCCTGGCCCGCTGCCCTTGAAGAAAGAGAAGCATAGAAAGCACTCTGGTATATTAGTCACCTCAGAGTCAGCACCTTGGGCAGGGCTCTGCACCAGCTGAGGTGTAGGTTGAAACTCATACTTGGAAGGTGGTAGATGCTGGAGGCAGGTAATACCTTCCTGGCAGACATCTTGTACGTTCAAGAAGTACTGTGTTTATATAGATGTACTGTATTTGCTTGTACATCCAGTTGGGTGCTGGGTGAATGTGTCGGTATCACACATGTTTGCATCTACAAAAATACATTTTAACTGTACTTAAACAAACATAAAGCTAATAATCGTTCAGTCCTCAGTTGCTGTGCTGCCAAACGTATCCAAATTACAGTATGTGCTGTAATTCACAGAAAGTTCTTGTGTAGAGTCTCCGTCATCCAGGTATATCCCAAGAGCTTTAACGGAAAGTTTCTGGATTTAATTTTGATTGTTCAAGATTTCTCACCTCTCATCCAAGAGGCTTCCTCAGCTCTAACTGACAGGCAAGGGTCCCAGACTGATAACCCCATGGGGCGTCATTAGGAAGAAGTTATCAGAACCGTACACCACAAGGAGCAGAATTTCTCAACGGAGGAAGAAAAAGATGAACATTCACGTACGGATACAGTGTCGGGAACCTGTCAGTATATTATATATATGACCTCTTCACACGTGAAGTTGCTTTTTACATGTATTGTTTCTCATCTTAAACCTTTTGAAGCAGCACGGAGATGCGACACGCAAGTGTGCTGTGAATTTATTCTGAGAATTAAAAATGGTTGCACGATCATTCATTCTGACTTTCTTGGAATAAGGCAGTGCCGACTTAAGATTCAAACTCGTGGTCACATTTACATTTAGATGGTTAAACAGGCGGATGGTGTACTTGCTGTATCAAGTCGCTCGTCACAGTTGTGTACAAGCTCAGACTTTTGTCATCTGCTCTTTCATTAGCTGCCAGATATTTTCCATGCATGGAAGCTGCTGATGATGAAATGTTGGAAACTTTTGGAAAGCAAATATTTCTGAGCTGGTATATTTAACTCTGTTTTTGTTTTTTTTCTCCCTTTAATCCACTGTTTGGAAACATCCTGTAGCCTGTATCCTCCATTGTTCACCATGTTCATTTCTTTTATTTCAATTATCTTTAAAATAGGGGATTTGTTGTTTCTTAAGGTTTTTTTTTTTGGTTCTAAATGCTTGTGATTGAGAAGTGTATTATGTCAATTGCAATGTCTTGTATGTAATAATTATAAATCACTCATTATATGCAGTCATTAGCTTTCTTTGTCACTACTGTGCTGTCAGCTGCAGTTTATAAGACCACCCTCATCAAACGCGACTTACAAAGTGCATTTCTCCTGTCAGCATCACTTGTCTTAGTTGCTCCCCACCCTCTAAATGAGCACTAATGCAAACTACACTGCACGCTGTGCAAATTGAGTTTGACTGCTACACTTTAGAGTGTGATGAATGCATATTTTTATCACCCATCTCCCTTCACTGACTGCTTAACATCTCAGTTGTGTCTGTGATTAAAACCCAAGACATCATCTGCTTTGTGTGAGTGTGTGTGTCAGAGTCTGACAGACAAGCTAACCTACACAGCAAACAAGTTTTCTCCGAGGCTGGAAATGCACAGTGAGGGCTGGAGGGTCAGATGGGATGAAGTGATTTCAATCCAGCTCAGGAAAACAAAATAGAAAGGCCAAATGCATTAGTGTATTGCAGAATTATGGACAAAGCCATTTATCACAGTACGAGGGAAAGCATTATCACTTAATGGCATGCTTTTAGCTGTCCAGCAGTCTTTAGGACACCTTATTTGAGAAACAAGGTTAAATTATTGATTGGATGGCCTAAAAATGTTCAACTTTGAACTTTGATATGATGACTGGCTGCTATAGGGATGTATATAAATGTGTATATACAGGGGTTGGACAATGAAACTGAAACACCTGGTTTTAGAGCACAATCATTTATTAGTATGGTGTAGAGCCTCCTTTTGCGGCCAATACAGCATCAGTTCGTCTTGGGAATGACATATACAAGTCCTGCACAGTGGTCAGAGGGATTTTAGGCCATTCTTCCCGCAGGACAGTGGCCAGGTCACTACATGATGCTTGTGAAGGAAAACGTTTCCTGACTTGCTCCTCCAAGACACCCCAAAGTGGCTCAATAATATTTGGATCTGGTGACTGCAGGCCAAGGAAGTTGTTCAACTTCACTTTCATGTTCATCAAACCAATCTTTCACCAATCTTGCTGTGTGTATTGGTGCATTGTCATCCTGATACATGGCACCGCCTTCAGGATACAATGTTTGAACCATTGGATGCACATGGTCCTCCAGGATGGTTCGGTTGTATCTGACAGTGATGCATCCTTCCAGCACAAGTATTGGGCCAAGGGAATTCCATGATATGGCAGCCCAAACCATCACTGATCCACTTCCATGCTGCACTCTGGGCATGCATCAGTCTGGGTGGTCCGCTTCTTTGGGGCTTCTCCTCAACGTAACTCTCCCAGATGCGGGGAAAACAGTAAAGCTGGATACATGTTTCACATTGTCCACAGCCCAAGATTTTCACTCCTTGCACCAATAAAACTGACGTTTGGCATTGGCACAAGTGACCAAAGGTTTGGCTGTAGCAGCCCGGCTGTGTATACTGACCCTGTGGAGCTCCTGACGGACAATTCTGATGAAACAGGAGAGTTGAGGTGCACATTTATTCTGTCGTGATTTGGGCAGCTGTAGTTTTTTGTTTTTTGGATACAGTCCAGGTTAGCACCTGAACATCCCTTTCAGACAGCTTCCTCTTGCATCCACAGTTAATCCTGTTGGATGTGGTTCGTTCTTCTTGGGGGTATGCTGACATTACCCTGGATACTGTGGCTCTTAATACATCACAAAGACTTGCTGTCTTGGTCACAGATGTGCCAGCAAGACGTGCACCAACAATTTGTCCTCTTTTGAACTCTGATGTGTCACCCATGATGTTATGTGCATTGCAATATTTTGAGCAAAACTGTGCTCCTACCCTGATATCTGAAGCTTCACACTCTGCTCTTACTGGTACTGTGTGGAATTAATGAGGATTGGACACCAGGCTGGTCCAATCTAGCCATGAAACCTCCCACACTAAAATGACAGGTGTTTCAATTTCTTTGTCCAACCCCTGTATGTGGTATACAACTAGACAACACTGTAACTATGTTGTTTACACTGCAGCAAAATTATACACCAAGAGTTGCCAGTCTGGCTGTTTCTCCTCTCCCTGTTTCTCACATTCTCATCTTAACCCGCTTGCAGCAACATCGCTGTAATGCACTACACTTGTAACAATGATGCTACAATGACACAAGTCCACTACTAAGCTATCGAGGAAGTGGTCGTCAGTAAAACTGAAAATAATGATATGATTATTTGGTGATGGTTCTTGTTCAAAGGGTCAGTTAAGCAGGAGAACAATGGAGTTTGTAGAGAACAGTGGGATGAAGGGCAGTACAGAGTTAAAGTACATGCTGCAACATGGACACTTCTCGACCCTCATCCCCCAGAACAAATGGCAGCGCTGAATGCATTTACTGTACCTGTGCTTCACTTGTAATTGAAAATGTGAGCAGTGGAGTAATACTAAAGTAGCTGCCTTGCATATTATGAAAGGCACGTAGTACAAGCACGGCTGTGATATTTTCAGCATGTGGAATGGTGTTTTATCTGCAAATATAGGCTTAAAAGCTATAAGATTCTGGCTAAGACCCCACTTAATTCTGATTTTGTGGGTCAGTGACGGCTTCTTTAAATTAGGGTTCTAAGAAATGCTGTAGAAACTCATCTCCTTATAAACGGCAAATGGTTTCGATGAGGTTTCAATTAAAGCTGAAGGAGCTGAGGCTAGTGAGAGGCAGGGTTCACTGCCTCATATTTTGGGGTGCACCCAGTGACCCTTGTAGATTAGACTTGGCTGGGCTTCCACCAGTGAGTTTTAGACCTGCTTTGCAATTTTTTCTACAAAAAAGTCTGGAAATGAGATTGATTTGGAGCCAGTAATGATTGAGGACTGTACCATGACTCCAGCCACTGAGGAATCACAGGCCAGCTTATCTCAAGTGCTGTTGTGAATCGGTTGTGAATCGCGACGTTACACGTCAGTGAATATGGTCACACCAGATGCACGGTGAAGCGGTTTAAAAGCATCCCAAAACTGACCATCTGTTCTGCTGGATAATGGCTCAGCTGTGTCGATTAACAGCATATTGAGGTGGCAGGAATTCAGCCATGATATGACGTCGAGAAGCCAGTGGATTTTCAGAAGAGAACCAATGAGCCCATGACATTAGGACCTGACATCAGGACGTGGACCTGTGGAGGCTCTTATGTACATTCAGGAGGTTGTACATGTACAGGAAAAAGTCAACTCATTCAGTTTGACATCACTCATCCTCTTTAAATGTATAATTCTAGGAGGAGCCAGATGTGTTGAGTTATACGTCTTTAAATGAGCAGGTTTCTCTTTTCTCACACATCTCAAAACCTTTGGGTAAAGCTAAACTCGTGATCCCTCGGATCCAGCCAAGGAGGCAGCGCTAGCAAATGTTCCGCTTTTGAAACACTTCCAGTCTTTTCCGGTGAGACCTGAGGTCAAAACAAAACCTTTGTATGACGGGAACACGGCGCCTCCGCTCCCAGTGTGACCAGTACTTAACGTGGACATTTAATGACATGTCTTCTGTGAGGTGAAATGGTTTGATATAATGTTGAATACAAAAAAATAAATAAATAAATACTAATTTGTACAAATCAGCAAAACTCTGCAGAAAATTGCCTCTCTCATCTGAGAAACATCAGTGGATCAAGTCCATTTGATCAATGCATTGACACTTAAAGAAACACAATCTAAAGCTTAAATATACAACATTTTCATTGATGAACATTGATGTTATATTTCAACTTTATTCTCATGTTTAAAGCAAGTTTTAAAGATATCTGTATATTGTGAAAATAACACTGCATTTAACGCATTAACATTGTATGACAATGACTACCAATATTTATGATTCATTTAAGAGATACGATAGTGTGGATGTCGGGTAAAGAGACAGGAAAAACATCAAAACACATTCCAGGGTCCAGATACGTCACGGTTTGATTGAACCATGTGTTGTTTTTGGAGCAACAATGATCTTTATGGAAGAAGACCTGAGACTCGACTATGAAAAGAAAGGCTTTTGAAAAAAAAAAAGCCAGTCTTGACTGAGTGTTATTTGTACTGACTGAACAAAATTTGAGGTTTTTGGGAAGTCACGTCAGCTTTATATTTACAGATGGAAAAATTAAGCTTTCCAAAAATCGATTACCGTATCTGCTGTGAAAGATGGAGTACGCTTGAATGCAGCTAAAAACTGGAGAATGACTGATTACATAATGAAAATAAATCTTAAATGGCCCTCTAAGCTTTGATCTATATTTCATTGCACATCTGGAAAAATATTTGAAAAATGGAGCACGTAGAAGAAATCTTTCAAACCATGACAACAAAAGCTTCTGTATAAGTTGTCACGTTATGTAAATAGCATAAATCCTTGTGTCAAAAGCCTTTGTTCTAGAGAATATGTAGTTTTTTTGAAGCACTGGTTTCAGTTGGCATTCAGCAAATGTGAAGTCTACTGTAGAGATTCTAAATGTATGACTTGTTTCATTTTTGTAACCATTGTCACCCATTCAGTGCTCCAGGAGAGCACATTGGTGCCACCTCAGCAAGTTGTGCACTTCCCATTAAAAAAAAAAAAAAAAAAAAAAAAATACAATACCTGCACAATACAAGGGAGAGTTTGAGAAATTGATGAGCTGAAGGTAAAGGTTTGCCAGCAGGTGCAGTCTTTACAGAAATGTTTAAAAGCGCTGAGGGAGCACAGGAATCCCCAGAGTCCATATTTAATCCACACAAAACTGTAGAGAAACTCTGGGATAGGTCCATGAAAGGAGGGGAAAAAAAAAAAAAAAAGCAAGCGTCAGCCAGAAAGATAGCTTGTAAGTAATATGCAGCAGTTGAAACCATTATTGTTTGTGTGTGGATGATGTACTTCCCAGGGCTGGCCCGGAAACCATGTCATCAGTATTAGTAATGGAGTACAAGAAATAAGCAACGCTTTGGCGTGCGGCCCACACGTGCAACACTGAACAAGCGAGGTCCACATGAGCTTAACCGAGCGGCAGTGTTGCACTCATAAATGAGTGTTGGGCATCTGCACGACACTGAGAGGAGAATGAGAGAAAATGACTCAGAAATGTGTTTCAGACCAACCAAGGAGTGCTCAGTTGACAGAGAACAAGGGGATTACAGCAAAAGTGCACCAAAAGAAGAAAAAAAAAAAAAAAACTACTACCGGAGGAGATTAGTCGTTCTCATAACCTTGTGAGCATCAGTGTTATTCACAGACCTAAAGACAACCACATCTCAGACTGCCTGAAAAGTACACGGGTTCATTTTTTTTATCGACTGACAGACTATTGTTAGTTTTGAATCATGCAGTTTTAAACAGTTTCCACTAGTTCAGTAAATCCCTTCAGAAAATCCCTCCACTCTTCTCTGATGCCTTTTTAAAAGAAAAAAAAAAAAGCACAACGGTCCAAAGCATTAAACACCAAATGTATCAAAATGTGCATTTCATGTTATTGTTAGGTTGATTACTGCTGCAGGGATTATTTTGGAAAATTCGATTATGGGATTACTCTCCCGGCACAAGACTGGGTAAACATTGAATTTGAAGGAGACTCTAATGAGTCCACGTGTGACCTTTTATAAGCAAACAAACAGAAAGTAAACCCCTCTTGCAGTTCTCTGATCCAGCAGGAAATAATTAAATAACAACTGGTCCTTCTCTGAATGGCCCAAAATTCCTCCCCAGTGTTGTTAGACATAAAGTCTTAGAGATAACTTCAAGTTGTTGGATTTGTGGATTTAAAGCTACTGGTTTATGATGTTAACTGTGTTTTTCACACACCACATGATGCACCCTGATGAGGACCAGATGATTCCTGATGTTGTTTTATGGGACCTGCATACAGTCTTATGGAGATGAAGTTACTCATTAAATTTACATGTACACATTTAGATGTAGTTTGTCTGGCTGATCATCTTTTATTCCACTTTTGTTCAGTGAGCCCTGTCTCGGGGTGATTACGCTGAGACTGGGGGAGGAGATGTGGGACTTTGTTTGGTATTTTTTTGTATTTACTTTGTTTTGCTGCTCGTGTTGTAGCTTTAAAATTTGAACAATTGTTTACACAGGAGAGAGATATAAAAAGATGGAAAACAGTTTCCATTCACAGTAGCGGAGGAGGATAAGTGGAATACAAAGGCACAAGAAAACCCCTCAGGGAAATACAGCTCATACGATGATCATCATTTTCAACTTTTGAGTTGATAAACATGATCAGAGAGAATAATGAATTCAGTTGAAAACCAAACACCATTGCAAAAATGTTTGTCAGCAGTAAAATACACTTTTGAAATGTTCATTAAAAGTAAGTCCATCTTATTAACTATAGGCACAAACGTGAGCCAGATCATTATTTTCTGTCTTATAGGTCATCAAGTGCCATCAATAGGAAGCATCAGAGCCGTTTAGAACGATAGCTTTTTATTGAGAAAACTCAGACTACCTTCCTGAGGCAGCAGCAAACTCAGGGATTAGTGAGTTTTATCTGTCCTTCACCTCATCCACAATGACGCTCAATATGTTGGTCTTTGGCAGGGCCCACTGCACTCATCAAAAGCACGCAGAATAATCACACTCAGGCCACACTGTCAACATCACTGTTTGCTTTCTGTTCATGTGCTTGTTTGAACATTTTTCTGCATTTAAAGTGCGATACATACAGATGTGTGAGGGCGCCTTCAGACTTCATTCAGTCAGCAGACTGCTGTGCTTTGCTGTCCAGACCATCCAGAACAAATATGCCCAACCTGATTTAAATTTCTATAGAGATGTAGGATGAATGGTTTCATTATCAGATCAAAAAAGCGTTGCCATTTATTTGCGTCCTTCTGTTAATAGACTGAAAGAATTTATTATTTAACATCTGGGCAGAAGGAAGGTTGAGGAATGCAGATTTATTTAAGGTGGTGCTCAGATTAAACAAAGCTGCCGTTTAGCTGTAATGGTGCATAACTGTGCCATTGCTTCAGTAAAATAAACCCAATGCCAACAACCTTTGCTATTTGTGCAACGTAACAAGTAATAAATCTCTGTTTTGGTAAGATTTAAAAAAAAAAAAAAAAAACTTGACAGAGAAATACAGCATTTCGTACACTTGACTTACTCTGTTTGAAAGCATCAGTAGGTTAGATGCAAATGAGATCAGAATAGCTAACATCTCATGTAAACAGCTGGAACAAACGGCGCCAGGGATTTGGCCACCTAATGGCTTCTACTGATCTCCACCACAATAACAAGTCAATAAAAAGGGGAAAAAAAATAACCTTGCTTCAAACAGGAGTTATTTACTTGAGAAGAAATGAGTGGTGCAAGCTGAGCTGCTGCTTATTCATTTCCATCCCTTTGTTGAATGTTGTATGTAACTTGCCCCCGGTGGGTCTGGCAGCACCTTGCATGGTAGCAGCCACCCACTGGTGTATGAATGTGAGTGTGAATGGGTGGATGAGAGGCCACTGTAAACGGCTTTGAGGGCACCTTGATGGTGTGGATAAAACGGTATATAAGTGCTGTCCATTTACCATTTACTTCATCTCGCGCTCTACAAGCCCCAGGTGGCATGTTAAGGTTAAGCGAGAAAAACACTGAACAGGAAAGGCCTGTTTGATAGCTTTGCCACAAGAAAGCTCTCTAGAAAAACATGTTACCACAATTGTTGTATTGTTTCCACACCTGCTCCTGATGAAGAAACCACAAGATTTCAAGAGCAAGTCATTTAATCAGCTAATGACTGCAAGATGCCCATCCTGGAGATGAACGCTGGAGAACAAAGTATTCTTGAGTCAAATTTGAGGTCATCTGTCCAACAGCGAAGCCTTGACTGATAAAATATCACGAAACAGGACAGTGATTCAAAGCACATCAGAAAATCAAAAAATGCAGTGTGGATGTGTTGCCATCATCAAAAAACAAATCTCAGCCTAACTGAAGTGCTATCGCAATATTGTCAGAAAGCTCTTCATTAACAAACGGATTCATGTCCTAATACATAATATATTAGAATTGGTTGCGCTTTCATTGAGAACAGAAATTATTAGTTCCATGGAATCATGGTACAATTGTTCATGTTGACATCTGCAATATAGTAGACGAAGAGACAGAGCTAATTATTGGAAATAAAGAAATTGGTTATATATAGTCAAACTGAGCTCAATGCACAGCATGATTACTGGAACTAATATCCTATCAATCAAAGTTTGGAGAAAATAGTCTTTAGTGTTATTTCTACCATGTCTGAAGTTCACTCTGCTTTAAATACATCTCTCAGTAGCACAAATGAGCCACATCTGAAAATGACTGCATCATAATTGTCTTTCAGGCAGTACATTACAGTCTGAGATAGAATCGATAACGAATTTCCTTCATCAGTAATTCAAATGACCAGCTGACCTCTGCTGCTAATACGAGGAGATCTCAGCTGGTGCTGGGTAACATAGGCAACCTTTGCCTGGATATTTCTGTACCTCTTTCATGGGTCACATGTAATAAGATGTTTGAATGACCTCAGCGGACATCAGCTATTCTGAGCTCCCTCTGGTTGTGATGTGTGGAGAAATCCGATTCTCAGTGCTCAGTCTAATATTTAGTATAGTAACTTTTAATCATTGATCATGTACATTACTATAGACTACCAACCTATAAAATGGGAGACAGAGACGAGCTTAGTTGACCTCATACAGTATACGTCAAGTACATTGCCAGGATTTCACTTAGAAGTTTCATCTCTTGGATCTCTATAACAGAACCTGGGGATAATTCTGGGAGATGAAGGCATGATGACCCAAAACTGCAAAAGATCATACTGACATTCTGCTGCAGCACACGTGGCAAAACTATCTTTTTTTTTTCCTTGCACTATCTAGCTGAGACGTGTCAAGCTAAGGTAAACCTGGTAATTATGTTGCTGTGGAAGGAGCCTTAATGATGCAGAGCCTCGTGCATCAGCTTTACGTAATTTTATGTCTTCAGAAATGTAGTGAAGGACACAGAGGAGGAAAAAATGGGATTTCTTTTCAAAAGAGATTGCCTTCTTAATCCGTGTGTTCCTCTGTGTTCTTACTTTGGAACAAAAACAACAATGCAACCAAAGTAGCAAAATGTGGCAGAAATATTTAATGGCATTTGGTGCTTCAGGGAATAGAACAGTTCAATTAGTAGAAGTGTGCAGCTCTTGAGTCTTGTAATTAGTGACATTTAAAAACACATCGTGTATGTGTATATAAAAGAGAAAAGGTGAATGTTTGTCATAAAAGAACTAGGATTCAGGAAAGGCAAATCACAAAAAAGGCAAATCACAAGGCAATTCAAAGTGCTTTACAGATGCATAAAATCACAAGAAGGCAAATAGTCATTCCATAAATCATAAGAGCATAAAAAATAATCATTAATAAATTAAAAAATGAAATTAAAAATGAAAAGTGCAGATAAAAATATTTCAGTTGTCATATGCACATCTAAACAGAACTGTTTTCAGCTTGGATTTGAACATTGTCAGACTTGAGGTCTGTCTCACATCTTCTAGAAGACTGTTCCAGATTTTAGGAACATAAAACTGAAATGCAGCTTTACCTTGTTTAGTCCTGACTCTGGGCACCAGCAGGAGACCACTACCTGAGGTTCTCAGAGTCCAGGTTGGTTCATATGGCTCTAACATGTCAGAGATGGACTTTGGGGCCATGAAGAGACTTGAACACAAGTAGAGCTGTTTTAAAGTCTATTCTCTGAGTGACAGGAAGCCTGAGACCTCAGGACTGGACTAATATGGTCGTATCTCCTGGTTCTAGTCAGGACCAGTGCAGAGACCTCAGGACTGGACTAATATGGTCGTATCTCCTGGTTCTAGTCAGGACCAGTGCAGAGACCTCAGGACTAGACTAATATGGTCGTATCTCCTGGTTCTAGTCAGGACCAGTGCAGAGACCTCAGGACTGGACTAATATGGTCGTATCTCCTGGTTCTAGTCAGGACCAGTGCAGAGACCTCAGGACTGGACTAATATGGTCTTATCTCCTGGTTCTAGTCAGGACCAGTGCAGAGACCTCAGGACTGGACTAATATGGTCGTATCTCCTGGTTCTAGTCAGGACCAGTGCAGAGACCTCAGGACTGGACTAATATGGTCTTATCTCCTGGTTCTAGTCAGGACCAGTGCAGAGACCTCAGGACTGGACTAATATGGTCGTATTTCCTGGTTCTAGTCAGGACCAGTGCAGCAGAGACCTCAGGACTGGACTAATATGGTCGTATCCTCCTGGTTCTAGTCAGGACCAGTGCAGAGACCTCAGGACTGGACTAATATGGTCGTATCTCCTGGTTCTAGTCAGGACCAGTGCAGAGACCTCAGGACTGGACTAATATGGTCGTATCTCCTGGTTCTAGTCAGGACCAGTGCAGAGACCTCAGAACTGGACTAATATGGTCTTATCTCCTGGTTCTAGTCAGGACCAGTGCAGAGACCTCATGACTGGACTAATATGGTCGTATTTCCTGGTTCTAGTCAGGACCGGTGCAGAGACCTCAGGACTGGACTAATATGGTCTTATCTCCTGGTTCTAGTCAGGACCAGTGCAGAGACCTCAGAACTGGACTAATATGGTCTTATCTCCTGGTTCTAGTCAGGACCAGTGCAGAGACCTCAGGACTGGACTAATATGGTCTTATCTCCTGGTTCTAGTCAGGACCAGTGCAGAGACCTCAGAACTGGACTAATATGGTCTTATCTCCTGGTTCTAGTCAGGACCAGTGCAGAGACCTCAGGACTGGACTAATATGGTCTATCTCCTGGTTCTAGTCAGGACCAGTGCAGAGACCTCAGGACTGGACTAATATGGTCTATCTCCTGGTTCTAGTCAGGACCAGTGCAGAGACCTCATGACTGGACTAATATGGTCGTATCTCCTGGTTCTAGTCAGGACCAGTGCAGAGACCTCATGACTGGACTAATATGGTCGTATCTCCTGGTTCTAGTCAGGACCAGTGCAGAGACCTCAGGACTGGACTAATATGGTTGTATTTCCTGGTTCTAGTCAGGACTCGAGCAGCAGCGTTCTGGATGTACCGCAGCTGTCTTACAGCTTGTTTAGAGCCCAGTGAGCAGGCCTTACAGTAGTCTAACCTGGTGGAGGCTAATGTATTGATTAGTCTTTCTAAATCTGGTTTAGACACTATTCCTTTGATTCTGGCAAAGTTTTTTAGATGATGAAAAGTTGGTGATGTTATTGCTATAATGTGGCTGTTAAAGTTCAAGTCTGAATCCAATATTACCCCTAAATTTCTGACCTGATTTTTAGGTTCTAGAGTCTCAAGGTGACTGATATAACTTGCTCTTTATTTCTATGGGCCATAATGATTTCAGTTTTGTCTGAGCTTAGCTGGAGAAAGTTGTTTTGCATCCATACACTGATCTGTTCGATGCAGTGACACAATGAATCTACAGGCGCATGTTCTCCTGCTGTCAATGACACATAAATCTGAGAATCATCTGCATAGTTGTAGAAGAACACATTATAGCTGTGTATTAGCTGGCCTAATGGAAGCATGTACAGATTGAACAATAGGGGTCCCAAGATTGACTCCTGGGGAACCTTACAGGTCATGGCCATTTGGTCTGAGACACGGTTACCAATTTCAACAAAGAATCTCCTGTCCCTGAGATAGAACCTGAACCAGTTTAAAGCAGTTTCAGAGATTCTGACCTAGTCTTCTTATCTCTGTAATAAGATCACATGGTCAACTGTGTCAAAGGCAGCGCTTAGGTACATCAGAACTAAGACTGAGACTTTGTCTGCGTCTGTGTTCAGGCGAATATCATTTGTCACCTTGATCAGTGCTGTCTCAGTGCTGTGATGGGGCCTGAAGCCTGATTGAAAACTATCAAAAACATTGTTAGACAGGAGAAAGTCAGTAAGCTGTTGATATACCACTTTTTCTAGGACTTTGCCAAGGAATGGCATGTTTGATATGGGCCGATAGTTCTTCAGTACTGTGGCATCAACACTGCTCTTCTTTAGACGAGGCTTAATGATAGCAGTTTTTAAGGCCTCTGGGAATGTTCCAGTTTGAAGCGAGATGTTGGTTAGATCAGTGATTTGTGGTAACAAACTGCTCAGCACAGACTTTAGAAATCGAGTGGGCAACTCATCAAAGCAACACGTTGATGGACTCAGACTGCAGATGATCTGCAAATGATCTCTTTGACTGTTTTGTCAGTTACAGGTGTAAAATGTGTCAGCTCTAGGTGTCTAGTTGACAGAAAAGTAGTTGTTTGTGTTGTGAAAATTATTGAATTTTTAATACCTTGAACTTTGTCATTAAAGAATATTGCAAACTCTTTAGACTTTGATGTAGAAATGAGTTCTAAGGGCAGTGAAACTAGAGGGTTTGTTAATCTGTTTACTGTAGCAAACAGGACATTAGAGTTGTTACTGCAGTTATGCAGTGATGATAGATTTAGAATTATTTAGTTACAGATGATTTGTTTTAACTTGCAACTGTGATAAGAAATGAAAACTTCAAGCATTAATGTGATGTACAGTAGAGAATAAAAGAAGAGATGACGGATTTCAGCATCACTAGCTCCTCTGAGCCCCAGGGACTTGATTTTAGCTCGCAACCAATTCATTTATACAGTTTGTGTCTGAGGAGGAATATCTCTATTATACACATTGTAAGTCAGTGAATGTAAATGAGCTTTAGTCAGTTCCACCGCAGCACAGTTGAAACTCAAAGCCCAAGATAAATGTGGACATTATGAACAGAATTTCTCAGAAAGTTAGTTATGGTCATTTTGGCATCAACTGGTTGAAACTTGTTACGTTATGACTCACAATATTATAATATATTTTTTTTTAAATTCATGCTTAACATGTTTTTGCAGTGCTGCAATGTATCTACCCTACTTCTGTCCTTGTCACTCTTATTTTAAATGTAAAATAAGCCTCAGTTTACTTTGTCTTTTTTTTTCATTTATTTATTACATTGATTTATCAGTTAGAGAATACGCAGTTTGTTATCTTGCTTTTAAAGAATTATCTTTAAGTCAAAGTCAGGTCACAATAACTTCCCGTTCTAGTCTTATTTGCACTGTAATTTGTGACTTTACTAAACAACCTACCTCATTTTGGAAGCCATTATCACAGCTGCAGTCGCATAATAGCTGCAATTTCACTGAGCATGTAGGCTCACCCAGCTACATTACCTTCACCAGGCACAGTGTGCACTGTTTTTTTTTCCTAACATTAAGAACCTCAAGTCCACCACTTGAAAGTCCCACTTTTTCACCCCTTTTTTTTCTTGAACCCTGCTATGCATTTTTTGATATTTATGGTTTTCCCTACAGCCGTCTAAATCCTTCAGGTAATGATAATGCATGATGAAATATGGAGCCTGTTTTTGGGCTGTAATGAAATGGAAAAAAAAATGCTAACCACTACACAAAGGACCAGCAATTATTTCCAGTAATGCCTTACATCAGGTCTATGTGATTACTCTCTGCAGAAGAGGCAGAGAAAGCTGCACTTCCAGGGGCAACTCAGAAGGAGGATGTTTTGCATCATTCATAATACAGTGAGGCCACTTATTAGAGGGGAATGTTAATGGTGATGGAATCAATGGACTAGATTTGTCAGTAACTTTTTTCCCTTCCCTGCTTCAGCTCTGCAAAAGCAAAAAAAAAAAAAAACAGCACTTATCTCTCAAAAATTAATATGATAAATGCACCACAAATTATTTATTGCATTTAATCAGAGTGGAAAGCAGGATATTGACAATCTTTATTCAAGAGAAATGGGTGCAGCCTTAGCCCACAGCCCCATCACGTCTTCCACTTATAAAAGTCTAATGACGCACAGTTGGACTGAAGCATGTCAGAACGTGTTCTGAACGTGTCTCTCTCCGTCTAACTCCAGCTGATTTCAATCCTAAAACCTCGAACAGAAAGACTTTAAAATCTCACATAAAGGCTGGTTCACAGTGAGTAGGTGTCACTGTTCCTGCACAAGATTGTTTTTCAGAATTGTGTGTTTGGGCAGAGAAACAGGAATCATCTTCTCCTCTTTCACTCTCCTCACATTGAAAAGTAGAAGTCATCTGGTTTGGCTCGTGAGAAGGCCAGTGATTTAGTGTTGGAAATGTTTAGTTCATCTCTCACCACCTCATCTCTGTCTCTGGCTCTCATGCCGACAATCCCCAAAAAATATATAATGTAATTTTGGAGTTTTAAGGTGAACTGCAGAGTCCACGACCTGGGATTAATATCATCTCTTAATTAATGGGTATATACAATACAATAATTTGTTTCTGAAACATTTGTTTTCACTGAGAGCTCATTTTTGTCACTGAATGAAAATAAATATGTAATTAAAAATCAGTTCATTCACGTCACCATTTTTTTCTTCCATCTTTTCTTTATTTTATTTAGAAAAATTGACTACTTTTTTATTTGCCTTTTCACCATAAGCATAAAAGCTTCTCTCGTCACCATCTGCATTGTTTTACTTTTTACTGTCTGAAAGATGCTTTCATCCATGTTTAAGAGGAATCAGAGGCTGGTCTCAGTGTTGTGATGTAAATGTGGAGTTTGACACCAGCTGCTGACAGAAATTGAATTTCCAGCGTGATTTTCTGAAAAAAAAAAACTATGCCCCACGCCAAGTGGACCTAGTGGATAATATGCTTTCATCAAAATCTGTGAAACTCTGGGGTTGATGGAAAACAAACTCAGTCCCATATTATTGCTAAATCACTTTAAGCTCTTGCAAAATTGTGTCACCCATTGGCTGTCATTTTTGTTTTTACTTTGTCTTTGATTTATGCATAAATACCTCACTTCTTTCCTTTTTCCTTTTTGCAGTTCAGGTAAACAAACTCATTTTGGTTGCCTAAATGCTTTAATCGCTCAACTACAAATAATGCTAGGGGCAAGGCGGAACAAAAGCAACACCTGTTTATGTAACATGGAAGCAGTTTATATTTTTTCAGCCACGCACATGTGCATTTGTTGCTTTTTAGTGCCACAATTTAGAAGTTACATTTAATGCTGCCTTACGTTTACATTAGTACTTTGTTTTTCCCGTCACATATTTACTTCTTACTACTTATACTTATCATTGTTATCATTATTTCCCTGTGTATAACAGTTATGCTGGGGATTAACACGTTTAGGATGTTTCTTAATGTACATCACAGGTTATTTGTTTAAATTGATGAAATGATTCCAAAAATATGGGGAAAAAATCTCTATGCAAAAGACAAAGGGAAGAAAAAGCATAAAAGAATGTTTAATATCAACATTTTCTGCCCTTCAGACAGCCCTGCATCAAACGCTGCCTGAAAATTACTGCAATGGATCAGGAACGCGTCTGAATGGAGACAAAAAAAAAAGAAATTGCAGTAAATATCCAGAATTGTCACCACATTGTCTCAATCTAAGCTCATTTAAGATGGACTGGAAGAAACTGGAAAACAATCCTTTTGTTTGATGAGTGCAGACATCTCTCACAGTAAAAAGGAGGGAGGACCATCTGGCTTGTTATCAGTGTGCAGTTGAAAGACAGCATGGGGGTATGTGGATGCATTAGTGCACGTCGCTTGGGTAGCTGGCACATCTGTCAACTCTCTGTTAAAGCTGACAATGCTTGGCTGAAATATGTGCTGCCATTCCTGTCAACTCTTTGTAGTTTCACCAGCAGCTCTGTAAGAACAGAGTCCAGATGCTCAGCTTGTTGGAAAGGTTTTACTCTTCATAGTCTTTTTTTATTTAATTCCATATTAATATATGAGCTCAAAAATCCAATATTTCTGAAAGTCGGCTAGAAGAAGAATCGATAATTGGGGGGAGGGTGGGGCTCTCAACTTAAATATCTAACTTATACTAAAATTGTTACAAAATGTATTTATATATATGTTCATGGAGGCTACTTAGGAGTTTTCCAGCAATCAGTATGTACAAAGCATCATTGTCCCTTAAGTTGTTTGGAGGAAATTTCCAGTTTAATCACTTTGCCTCATGAAGCCTTAAAATAAATAGACTAATTAATCATGTTCTTCTGAAGTTTTTGTGGGTATAAATATAAGTTTTATATTAAAATACTCCTCAAAACTGGGCAGTATATGTCTTTGGAAACTTTGCTGTCATTTTCTCAAACATATACTTTACAAACAAATCATTAAGCAGTCACAAATCTCTGAACTTCATGTTGTTATCCTCCCCCTCAAAGCAAACATGAACCTCCACTGTCCTCTTCTTTCACATGGTTAACAGAACCAAGTTACATTTCTTCAGTCGACTCAGTTCTCCTTTGGGGACTGAAGGCACACCATCAATTTTTGCTTCCTTTTTTTTTATTATAATCATTATTTTAAAAAATGATAAAAGGCAGAAACTAGGCTCCTCTGCTTTCTATGATGAGATCAAAGTAACTGGGCTGGTGCCTGTGGAAGTGTTTCAACACTTTGTACAGTATGCTTCAAAAAAAAAAAAAAAAAAAAGGTGGCTACCTCGCTTTGATGACTAAACCATTTCTCTCCCAGTATTAATCTCATGGTATTGACTCAACATGCAGGTCATATCTACGTAAGCTCTGTCAGTATGTGTGTGTTCTACGGAAGCAGATGCAAAGACAAAGTCTCAAATGCAGTCTTCCTTTAGTGCGTTCATCCAGTACATATCACTTACCTTTCTTCCGATAATGCCACTGCTTTCATTCCCTCAGTCCAGAGGGGCTTGATCCACTTAACAGGCAACAACACATTTCTTCACTTTACATCACTCTGCACTTTAAAGCTCCCGGCCGTGCACACAAGCCATTATAGAGGAACATGTAACATGTCCAGTCAGAGCAGTGAAGTTGGCTTTTCCTTTAAAGGATTATAAGAAATGCTTGTAGTCGAAGGTGAATATCACACACCTGCCCCTGTAATATTCAAAATATCACCAACATGAAGCAGGCCAAATCCTCCAATATTAAAACTTTACCCAGAAGAGATAAATCACTCTATCTAGAGGTCATTTGTTCACTGCTCAAAGTTGCTTCTGTTAGGGTTGGACCGTGCATTTATTATAATCATTATGTGACTGTCTTGTACAGAACTCAATGACAGTTCACTCAAGAGGTTGCTGTATTTTTTGCCAACTGTTCTTTGTGGAATAAAAATTCACAAAAGATGCTAAAAAAAAAAGGTCTAAAGTTATCAAATAGGACATCAGAGAAGAACGGACAACTATATGTCATCACGATTGTATACAGTGTTGGGGAATAACGGATTACATGTAACGGCGGTACGGTAAAAGGATACAAAATAAAAGTAACTGTAATCCGTTACAGTACAAGATAAAAACGATGTAATCAGATTACAGATACATTCAATGAGAATGGGGATTACTTAAAAGGATTACAATTTGTGTGAGGTTGGCTCATTTTTGGCCCCCTTTATTTCATTAATTATTGATTGATTTATTCATTTATTATTAGGCTAATTCATATTATTTCTGCGGTATGGTTTTGGCTTTCGTCGGCATCCAATGATACGCTGTTTGTTACGTAATGACGAGTCGTACAGAGAGAGCGCGCGGTATGTTACCCAGTCCAGAGCTAGCAGTCGTTCGTGGAAAATGGAGAAAAATGCCTTGACTGGATGGAAATTCAAAACACATTTTATATTCAAAGAAGACAAGGGCAGCAACATCATTGTGCAGTGCAAGCTGTGCCTGCCGAAAGTCCAACTGTTGTCATCGTCGAAGGATTCGACTTCAAATTTGAAGAAACACCTCACGGTAAGACTATTAATTTTCAGCATGCCTCAGCACTTGCAGCTAATACATTCTCGGAGGAGAAAAATATGATGGGATGGGGAGGCTTTTCTTTTCAAAACATTGGTATCGTCAGGCCCTTAATGTCCCTGTTGAGTCATGTCATAAGAGTTGTTTTTATTCGTTTGTTTCATTCATTTTAATGCATTTTGTCCGGCTTAATGCTGTTCCTTACGCCGGACAAGGCACTGTAAAGGAGGATGTCTGGCCACCCTATTTCGAGCTCATTTAGCCATCGTTGACTGGCTAACAACTACCAGAGGATGAGGAGTTGTCGTTAGAGCTCAGAACCCTCCCCTCCTCCGGCGGCATATTTGACTTGTTTACGTGTTGTGTGTTGTGTACTCAGTAGCACTGGATAACAGTGCCTGGAAATAAATCACTGCTGTGTGGAAAACTATTCCAATGCTTCACACGAGTGTCGTGGAAAAGTCGAAATCTATGAGAAGTAGTTTCGAGTAGTTCGCTACTTCTGTCACGTTTGTACTGTAGCTTAGCTTGTTAGCAGCTGTATTTCCATTGGAGGTAGCTAGCTTGTAGGGAGGGCAGCTCACTAGCTACAAAGCTTGCCCAACACTTTCTTTTCATCACCAGCGTGCAGATATGCAAGCCAATTTACACAAACTTCTGTCCCGTTACTTGTATATACATTCAGAATCGCCAAATATTAATTTTGACTAGGGGTGTGACGAGATCTCGTGGCACGAGATCTCGCGAGATTTAAGTTGACGATATTTCTCGTTGTGTTCAAAATCTGTCTCGCGAGATCAGTCATTCTAATTTTGAACTTTTTTGAACTACCAGGTCTTGTAAAAAATACCCTTTCGACAAAGTAAAGACAAAAAGACTGAACCTGCTTTGCCTCTGCCTCTCTCTGCATCTGAGTCTAAAATGTGATCTAGTGGTAAAGTTAAGATACTCTTTGATGAACTCCGGAGTATCCAATCACTGGGTGTTTCATGTCCTAGCAAGGCTAGAACACTTGACATTGGGAAACTGTGTGAAAATCTTAAAAGTCTGGTGCTGGCATCTCTTCTTGTGGACCTCCTGTGATTGCCTGTCAGCAATTCCCTCCCAGTTTAGTACTCTTTTAAGGTTCACACTGTCAATTCTCACAAATAAAATGTTGAAAATGGGTTTAATGCTCATTTAAACCTTAAGTAATCCAAAAGTAATCCAAAAGTAATCAGTTACATTACTTTGTAAAAGTAATCCAAAAGTTACAGTACAATTACATTTTAATCAAGGTAACTTGTAACTGTAACGGATTACATTTATAAAGTAACTTACCCAACACTGATTGTATATTTGGTAGCAGAAGCTGCAGGTAAAGGAGACTGGTAAAGCAGGACTGACCACCTCAGGTGGTACAGCTTTAAAGTGATGAGCTTTAAAGAGGACAGGAAGTTAGTCTGAGTTGATTCAGCAGAATAATGACACTGATCATCATCCAGTTTTGTTGACTCTTCTTGTACTGGATACTGCAAAAGCACCCAGATAGCCAAATTCATTTAGCGTATTTCTGGCCCATTGAATCCTGGGCTGTATTAGAACCATTAGAAGCATAAAAGCTGATGGTACTGTTATATGGATCAGCTGGTGTGCAGACAACTCCAGCTCAGTTCAACTGCTGTCTAGACATTGTCAGTGTGTAAAATCTGATGAGTATCTCTGTGAATGTTTACTTTTTCATCATTCTCTGACAAGGCAGTATTACATGAAGGCACGTCCTGTTAATGTTGGGGATTTCTGGGTAAATTCTAACCATTTTCTAAACAGGCTGAATGTTTTAAATCATTCTCAAGTCACAATCAAACTCACTGATACAAAGTAAATAGAGATTTCTGTTCCTCTTCTTGGGCCCTTTTTAGCTGAATTGATCTATTCAGGTCATTTTGCAACGTGTTTCATTAATGTAAGTCATTTGCTGATCTAATATATATTTGATGAAGTCCTTCTGCTAAATAATCATATTCAAAACTATGGAAATCATGTCATTTTCAGTGTTTAAATTTTAAAGCAAATTACAAAGGATGAAAATATATTATTCCCACCTCCTTGTAAAATGTTCAAACTTCAGGAATAGGATTAAAAATATCAGATCTCTGCTGTTGGTCCAGTCATTTTCAAAATAATTGCTGGCTTTATTGAGTTTATTTCAGGTTTTCTGAAATACTTAGCCAATTTTCTTGTGGGAGTTTAACAGTGAGCAGACGGAAAGATGATGCCTGCTCTGACATACCACGATATTGATTACTCTTCAGAGGGTTGAGAAGTAATTACAGAGGAGTAATCAAAGATCATTTCACACAGAACAATCATTTTTGCAAAAGCAGCTGTTACGTATTTCTTTAATATTCTTATGGTGACCCCATGAGTACAATTCTCTGAAAATTAAATTGCCAAGTGAGTATTCACCTTTACAGAAACAGCATTATAGTCCAGCTCAGTCACACCCACTGCAAAGGAGAAGCTAATAATTCAGAAAGAGGCGGGGGGGGGAGGTTAACTGGATCAAAGACATGAGGAGAATCACAATTCTAGTCTTCATCTGTGTTTTTAGAGGCGGTATATGCCAGGAGCATGTAAGTAACACGTTCAAACACAAGCTGGTGCATACTGGGGACAGAAATACATGTCTCAGAAGTAGTAATTGTTTGTTTCCACTGTTAATCATATGAAGGAGGTGATAGTTTTACAGTTGAAATAAAAGAACACCAGATTGTAATGAAGGGATCACAATCAGCCTAACAAGATCTGCCTGGATATGTTGGTGCAGGGAAAAGTGTAAAACATGCAGGGAAGTGGACCTGGATGGAAGAACATCATTACCGGTGCTGGCATCACAAAAACAACGTTTCCTCATCGGTCCAGGTGCCTGCGTCTGTCAGCTGTCAGCCTGAAATCACCTGAATGAGCTCCAATTACCATCTGAAACAGGTGCCAGTGTGAAAACCAGGGCAACAGGCGGACGGCGTTTTGTTGTGGCTCTTTGGATTCGGACTAAATGGTGGGCCGTGCTTTGTCACAGATCTCTGGGATCTAACTGTGCTCTATTTCAGTTGATCTGAACGTGGATCCAACAGTCCTTCAAAGTGAGGTTCACTTTGAAGATAAATCACCTGCTCTTCAAAAATAATCCCAGGCTCCCTGGGTGTCGAGTCACTGCGCCAAACACTGTCTCCCTCCAAGACTATTCTGTGGTAATTAAGGGGCTAATGAGAAGTGGAGGCAAACAAAAGCTCAGCTAATGAGGATCAGAGAGAGCTTTCATGCCCACTCATTAGACTCCCTTTTAACCAGTAAAAGGCCCACAATAGCAGGTGCCCTCTTTTCTCTGAAGTGGGCTGGAGACACCGCAGAATCGGCTGTGACAGAGGATGAAAGGTGACATGAGGTCTCAAGGGAAAAATGTCATTTAGGATGGACATGTTTCCTCCAAGGGGAGCAAGGGTCCAGGTTGGGCCGAGACGACACCATTAAAGGAGGCAGCTTTCTGGGGATCAGAGATAAGACTGTCACCTCTGTCCTCACTGGAGGGAGACCCAGAAGAGGTTTACAATGGAGGGAGGATAATATGGCTGTATTTTAATACGTAGTCGTCTTTAGAAAAGGTCACTGCAGATCACTACCAGTACGTGGATGGAATATGAGCTGAAGAAGATGCTGGCGGTGTCTGTGGGTGGCTTTTGGACCACGGAAATCTTTTCTCCCAGAGCTCCATTCAGATTTAGTCGTTTTCATTTCCCAGACGGAGCAGTAACTTCTCGGTGAAACTCGGTAGCAAACATTATCTGTGTTACGTCTGACATGCAGTCCGCTGATTTTAAATCAGCTGATTGAAACGTGGATATTTAACCAGCGAGTTTCTGAGGTCTCAGGAAATCAAGACAGAAACCAGGACATATCAAACCCGTGGTTATGTTAGAAACAAAGTCATTTGTTTTTATTTGAAATAGCATCCCTTTATCACTTTTGAAGTGTTTTCTTCCCTGCTGTGTTTGTTTGCAGTATCATGTCATGTTGTCATGATTCATCTACTGCTGCAAAATAATGGATTTGATTAAAATACGAATGCAGTATTATATTCAAGAACAAAATGATCTGTGATGAAAGCAGTCAAATTCAAATCTACTGCTAGTCCTGGAGCATAAAAAGAGGCTTTTGTGCATAAGAGAACTAAATGCAAGAAAAAAAAGGGACAGTGGAAAACTGTGATCATACCGTCGAAGAAATGTAATCATTAGCTGCTATTGTCTCTGGACAACATGACATTTATATCATTGGATATTGTTGCGCATGTTTTAAAATGAGAGTATTATGTAGGTGCAAACAATTTGTTCAGTCTTACTGAATTTGTCAGTAATGTTGGCTGCGACCCACCTCTCTGAAACAATGTGTATGACAGTTTCTTCAAAAAGAAACTTGATGCTCAGATAACTCCCAGGACCAGAATAATGACAGCAGAGTGCTGTGATGTTTTAAGTGTTCTTGAATTTGTAATTAAAATTTAGGTTTAGGCACCAATAAAACAATAGTTAAAGTTTTAAAAAAAAGTCATGTCTGAGCTAAAATGCCAGCCTAGTTTTATCAAAGAACAATAAAATAGTCATACAGAGTTCAGTGTTTTACATTTTTCTTCCACTTTGTGAATCAAAAAATGAGATTTCAGTGTCTGAATACCACTTAGTTCACTTTTGAGGCGGTTTTATATATTTTTTGATCCTGTTTGAAAATACCATCTTCCCCATTTCCCTTCTCAGAGTTCATCATTTCTCAACTGCCTGTGTGTCACATCTAACGGAGATTTTACATACATTTACTCGTGAAATCACTTGAAGTCCCGTCTTTTGAAATGTAAACTAGCGGCTTCCACAAGTTACCTCTGAAGTCGTCCTTTGGATGGTTTGATTATAAAGTCCAAAGTTGTGGGTGGAAACGGGAAAAATCAGTCAATTTCCATATATAATGTGTTGGTTGCAATCGAAGGATTGCTTTTCCTCTTTTAAATCAAGCATTCAAAGTGTTTAAACTCTGTACGTTTGTGTTGGCTGATGCTTTAACGGAGCAAACTGAAAACAATTCAGTCCAAATTAAAAAGAAATAAAAAGGACAACAACAAAAAATTAGACTAAAGACCATGAGCAAAATTGTATTAAGTCATGAAAGAGATATTTTGTTTGTTTACTTGTCTTTGATCATCATTGCAAGTTTTGGGGGCTGTTTTTGTGATTCGCTGTGTGTTAATGAGTCGGGGGAAGACCCCTCAGGATCCAAACAAACACCCCCACATGCTACTTCTGCAGGGCCCTGTGGAGGAAGAAAAAAGGAACTTGCAGAGTTTAGTTTAACTCACACATGCAGTTGCACTTCATTCGGTGCTGCCATGCAGCATAAACCGGACCGAGCGGACTGCAGCTCAAAGTTCATGCAAGTGAAAATTTCGAAGTTTCCCAGCGATGCGTGCTCCAGTTAACTTTAAAGACATTTCCTCGTGTGTTCCTAGAAGGAGATGAAAGCGCATGAGCGGAACCTGGAGGTTTTTGTTGTTGTTGTTGTTGTTGTTTTGTCTTGTTTTTTTTCTGTCATTTATTTTATGTCATGTCATTTCCAAGAGTGTGTGTCAGATTCACATCTGCCTGACAAGACATGACAGCAACCCCCCCGACCTCACTGCATCTCCTTCAGTACTGTAACAGCTTGGAGCTCTTGAGAGCAAATTCTCCCTCTGCTCATTTCTTCTTGTTGGACTTCAGTCCACTGAGAACATTTTTGATATAGAGTCAGCCTCAAGGTCATTTATTGATGAGGTTGCTTCCTGATAAGTCAGCATCAACTTCGGCCAAGGCTGCCGCTGTCTGCACTGTAAACAATAAGCGTGGATTAAATGATTGCATTAATCAATTTAAGGGCCATTTATCAAGCTTCTGCATTAATTCTCAACAAAATCACTGCTTGCCGGGGCACACCCAGGCAATGGTGTTGATCCCAGAAGGAAAGGGAGAGTTTAAATGAAACTGGATATTATAGATACGAAGAGAACAAGGGCAAGTTTTTTTTGTTTTGTTTTGTTTTGGTCTTTTTGCAGTGATAACTTGGTGTGAGAAGTAGGAGGTGTTTTTGTAAGCATTTACTAACCTTAAATATTTAGTAGAAGGTAATTTGAGCGCGACGTTGTCTATGTGACGTAGTAGTTGGGGTTTCTATGAAAGTTCCTAGAAATCACCGGAAGAGTACATCTTGCTTCTGGAGACAACTGAAAAAAAAATGATGGAATTGCCACTCATCCATTTATTTATTTTATTTTATTTTATTTTTTTTGTAGGAATAAAAGTGCTGCATGACTATTGCTCAAGCTGGTGAAGGAACAAGCTAATTACTTTTACAGTGCAAATTGTAGCATAAACGACCCTGATGACTGAAGGGACAGTTCTGTGAGAGCGAAATATGTTTTTAGAGGAATTTACATCTGGTTGCTGCAAGGCAAGTTTATTTTTAAAGCACAATTCTTACACAAGGCAGTTCAAAGGGCTTTACAGATGCATAAAATCTCAAGAAGGCAATTATCACAAGGAGACAAATAGTCTTTCCATAAATCATTCAAGCATAAAAATAATCAATAATAAATTAAATTAAAAATGAATTTAAAAGAAGAATACATTCAATTTAAAATGAAGAGTGCAGATAAAATCTTTTCAGTTGTCATATGCACCTCTAAACACAACTGTTTTCAGCCTGGATCTGAACATTGTCAGAGTTGAGTTCTGTTTCATATCTTCTGAAAGACTAGACCATGAAGAGACTTGTGCACAAGTAGAGCTGTTTTAAAGTCTATTCTCTGAGTGACAGGAAGCCAGTGCAGAGACCATAGGACTGGACTAATATGGCCATATTTCCTGGTTCTAGTTTGAGTACTGCATGTTTGAGGTTAGCTGGAGTTAAACTGGCCGCTGTGTTCTAGTCATTATTTTAGAAGAACACACTCCCTCCCTGGACCTCTGGTTGATATGGGGTTTATAAAGGCAGAGGCCTGTACCGTCCTAGACAACATCATTGATGCTGTTCGAACCAACAGCTCTGGGCACGGATGGTGGGATCTGAGCTGGTGGGGCTTTGCTTGGTGGAGCAGGCTGAGGAATAACTGCTACTGTTATAAGTCGATAAGTTGACCACCGTTGGCTTTGGGTAGAAATATACAAGTGCTGATGCAGTTCTGTGGAAGCACAGGATTATTACTGATTTAAATTTAATTAAATCTACATGATCACATAAGTGGAATTATATTTTTTGAGTCTAATCAGTAAATTAAAATGGCGGTGTGTTTTGACATATGTCATGGTAATATTAATTGTCATTTTTCTGCAAACGCATATTCTGTACCCATTTAAAGCTAATTTGATTCATGTTAATTTGGTTTCTGATGAATGTTTAAACTCTTTAACCTCTGTTGACAGACCTGAGTTTGTTTTTTTCTGTGGAGATGTGACAGACCAGAACCTTCTCATTAACGTCTATTGGACAGAAATGTCCTTGTCAAAGAGGGGCCAGTTACAAACAGTCGCCATCAGTTCCTATCGTTGTTTTTTACAGTACTGTAAGCTTTACCATTTATTGGAGTAAAATGGTAGGAAGTAGGATATGTTCAATAGGACAAGAAGCAGAAACAAATGCCAAAGTATGAACTTTGAACCAATAGTCACACCGAGACAAAGTGGTGTTATCTTTAACAGTGCCAGAAAGACAACCTTATTAAATTACCAAATATTGACAGGCTTGTAGTTCACATTTCCACCTCTGGAGACCTGGATCTCACAGTTCTGTCATAATTGCTTCTGTGGTTTCATCCACCGGCGTGCTGCCAGACTGTTACCGGTACTGTTGATGGTGGTACTGAAGTGGGTCCATGAAGTTGACACCTTTCTGCTCTCCCACTTCCTCTGACTGTTGCACCCGTCTGCAACATTTTCAAATGTGCTGGTGCATGTCCTGACAAACGCTGGGGCTACACATGGATGTTTTTCTTTGTTGTATTTGACTCTCATGTCTTCACCTGCACAAAATGATCTCAGGCAGAAGAAAAAAAACTCATTCCTTAGGTGAGGAAAACTGGACACTGGGTCCTGAAACGCTTGAGCTCATGCAGCTCATGTGACATGGTAAAGCCATATGTTGTAGACATGCAAATTAGTTTTCAATGCAAACAATGTGGACAGGATTCCAAGATTTTTTGGGGAAAAAAAAAAAACCTAGCTGGATCTTTGTAGAACTCTCCAGTTTTAATTTAGCTATCAAATTTATTTTTTAAAGAAACATCTTCAGCTGGACTGCTCATTAATGTCCAGCAGGGATAAGCCTTCTCTATCTTAGCTCTGCTTATCTGAGATTTGTAAAAAAGCGATAATCAAGTATTTCCTCAGGCTGTGATCCAGTGGTATTTTAAATATCACAGACGGATTAGATAAGAGGTCAGAAGTCGAGGGCAAACAACAAACACTTCAGTGTTGATGTTTCTATTTAAAACTTTAATAGGACACGTGCTGGTGTAATGCAGGTAACCTTCAGCAAATTCCATTACTGTGTTTCTTAGCCCCGGATCATTGCGTCTGACCTTTACAATTTATACTCCATCCACTGTGTCGAAGTGTAGGACCAACACATGGATAAATAGCTAGAGGGACAAATACAAGACAATATAATAACTGAATAAAAAACAAGAGCTTTGTGCCTGTGTTTCATCAGCTGCTCGTTATTTCTCTTTATAAGCTTATGAGAGATAATGACCTGAGTTTACATGCTGCAAAAAGCAAGTATCAGGTGTATCTCTACATTTGCTCCAGATTTGTTTGTATAATCTTGTTGCCAAGGTAACTGATGCAGCTGATTGAATTTGGCAGTCACGGTTCCTTTTTTTCCTGCCGTGTTCACACTTTACATTTACAGCTACATACCTGAACATGAACAGAACTCAGTTCTGCAGTTTGCAGAGGAAACCATCTGTGTTACTGGGGTTTTGACAATTTTCCACCAGACTATGCAGCAAGTATAAAATCCTCTCACCTGGTCAACCCCATGCGAAGAAGTTGTCAAGCATCTGGTACTCGTAAAAACAGTCAGAATGGAGCAGGGAGGTCTTCATGGGTCAAGGAACAACTTTTGCCATTGTGTGAAAGCAGAGGGAGCCTGGCAGGTGGTGCTTTTGCTATAAATTTGCTGTAAATGTAACAATATGTCTGAGTTCTGTGGTGTTGAGGGCACAGTCCTGTTTTTCTTCCAGACTTTCTTTCCTTGTTTGTATTTTGGAAATAAAGCTTTGAATTTTTGCTGGATGACTGTTTTGATTTTATATTAATTAAACTCCTGAAGGTTTGCTGTACCTGACTTTGCATGTTTATGTAAGGCTTTATGAGATTACTAAATTGTTTAAACAATCAAAGCTTGAATTAAACAAATGCAAGCATCCATATTAATTTGATTATATTTTTATTGCACAAATCCACATGTTGTGGCTACTCAGCAAGCGGTGGTGTAGTTCAGTGTATATGAAGCATTTCCATGAGACTTGTCAATGGGGCCCGAGAAATAACAAGCTTATAGTGCATTAAGAGTCATTTAACGATCTAAATTAGGTTTTTTTAAATGTCATCAATTCCAATAGAGGACCAGAATCCAAACAAAAAGATCCACAGCTTCCTTTCCAGAGTAATCCTGTTATATATTTAAGTATTGTTCATGCTTCTCTGCGTAGGGGGGAACGAAAAAAAAAAACAAAAACAACACCAACCATAGCAAACGTGATCGGTCCACTTGGTAGCTTTGTATTTCTGGCTACCACTACTACTTTGTCATTTTCAAGCCTGGAAGAAAGACAAATTGCTGCAATTTCAGTAAAGATTAGTGTTGCTCAACATTTATCAGCTCCAGCTGAAAAAGTGATAATGGACATGAGATATGCTTTATTTGCTCTGTTTCTGTCTTTAGCTACATAATGAAAGAAAAAAAAGGAAGCTAATGGGTTCAACTCATTTCTTTTTTTGTACTACTTAAACAAAATTTTCAAGTCTTGAAAACAGAAGTTAACTTCAGTTCAGTTCAGTCAAATGTTAACTGCAGGTTCTCGGTACTTGTTGAACTAAACCCATGTTAATGAGTCTGAAACATAAAAATATGTAGAAAAGTTGAAATAGTCAAACCGAAAGAGCTGCTTTAAGTTCTCATTCAGATGCTCGATACACACTTGTGAACATGCTACAGGGGTGTGTGTTTATGTGTTTAGTGTTCTCTATATAAAGCTAACCTACTATACTGCACTAAACCCATTTGTGTGGTGGAAACACCTCTCTGTCCTGGAGATGAGGCTGCCTCTGTGTTTTTTCAGCTCCTTGACGATACCCTTAATAAGCAGCCCTTCTGCAGAGGTCATTTCACTCTGAACTTGAGAGCAGGATCTGTCATGATTGCTCCACTCTTCCTTTTATTGGCTTAATGAGCTCTGATTTTAAATTTTTGTTCCAGAGTTCCTATTCAAGTTCGTTGGACTTAGTTTTAAGTATTAATGGACAGATAAAGTTACCATCAAAGTTTCCCTTGCAGTCTCACTTGTCTTCTGTCTTTAAGAGAAATGTGTGCTTGAAAGGTTTGACTGTTCAAATGTGAGTTTGTGTGCTCTTCAGTAACAGAGTCGGTAACAAACTTGTAATGTTGACGGTGACGACATCTTCCTTTGTCTCTCTATTAGACCAGATTTGTTTTAATGAGCAGGGTTATTGTTGGGGGACTGCCCTGCAGAAATGTAACTCATGTAACTCAAATGTAAAGGTCTAAAACGTAAAACTGTTCTGTCTGAAGTTGTTAAATATTTCAAGGTTCTAATAAATGCCTTTATAGCCGAGGATTACCGACTTTTCTCTGCATGACATATCCTTAATTTACAATATTTTGCCAGCCCATAATATTTATTGTGTGTTTTTTTTGAGAGCTGTATTCATGTGCACAGTTCTTCTGGTAGTGTGTAAAGAACGTCTGAAAGAGACATTTTCAGCTCAGACCGTTCAGACGTGACATGTTTAACCTTGTGTGAAGAACAGAGAAGTTATAGACCTCCAGATGAAACGAAAACAAAAACTCTAACTCCGTTTCTATCAGTTTAAACCAAAGAAATAGCTTGACCTTATTTTTAATTCATGGGAACATTTGCAGAGCTGTGCCTGGGCAGTCTTGTTCCTGCAGGCTTTCTGCAGGCTTTCTGATCCCCAGAAGGGTCAGCGTTCACCTGTAACAGCTGGACACAAGCCTCCTGCTGAATGCGCCCCGCAGTTCTTATCTACGAGCTTCCACAACACTTCCACCTGGGAGACCGTCCTCACCTGTGTAGATTTAATTCCTGTCGTCACTGAAGCCGACAGGTGGGATGAATGCAGTGTTTTGTTTTTTTTTTTTACATGCATTTCAGTTCAGTTGAACAATACTTTATAGATCCTCAAAGGAATAAATGAATTAAGAACATCATGCTGCATATTCATTCCCTAGTCTAAAGCTACTATCAGTTAGAGGAAAGGTTCCATTTGTACCTTTTTTTTTAGTAAAAAAAAGTGTTTACCTGCTGATGTGAAGCGGTTTGTGGAGAAGTTTGCCCCCCCAAATCAACCTCTATCCCTCGAACATGTTGAAGGGGCTTTGTGGAAGATGGTGAACCTCAAAATAGTCTCTGTTTGCTCACTGATGTCATTTATGATGGAATATAATCTGATCTTCATCGAAGTAACAATAATAGTTTAAGATTAGATCACATAAACATTATGTGCCTATGGCGCCCCCAGTTAGCATGTCGTTCACCTACCTGGTTAACATGGTACTACATAAACCACGGCACTTCAAGATGAACCCAGAGCTAAACATAAAGTTGATCACAGTGTCAGAACAAGGACGGGTTTAGCTGATCTAGAAAAAATTTCACATCCACCAAAAAATATTCATTCACTATAAAAAGAATAAAAATAAAGGACTTCCACTAAATCCTCATCATAACACTGAAAGGAAGCTAATTTCGTCTCATCCATCTAAACAAATACTGTCTAGATTGTTCTGCAGTGCTAATTATCAGCTTTAACTGTCATTTTAAGGAGCACTTGTAAGTTACATACTCTGACAGACATGAAAGTACATCTATGAGCCAGTAAAATCTACCAGACGATGTTGCAGTTAAACCCACAGCCAAGATTCACAACACTGAGTTCAAACATCAGACAATGCACCAACTGTTTGGTTATAATTCAAGCTCCTCGTTCTAAGAGCCGGTGAATAGGACCAAAGTTAACGTGCCACTGAACTGATGCACATATTGAGCTTTGAAACAGGCCATGAGAATATTGCTGAAGAGCTGCAAATTAGGATCCCCAGAGGTTGCTTTTTTTTTTTTTTTAACCCAAAAACACACACAAAGGGAAGCTTTGTTCCTTCAGTGTTTGGAGCATACGGTATCTTTAATAGGCCTGTCGTGGAGAGTCATTTGTTTGGAGATAAGCATTGAAAAATGGAACAAACTAATGAAGAAGACTGGCTCTGTTCTGGGGCTTCTAGAGATGATTGTGCCAAGAAAGATACTTTAAAAAATGAAAAACATAACGGACAACCCTGAACATCCTCTTCACAACAGTGATTCAGTTCTTCAGATCCGCTGCAACACAGACCAACACAGATCCCTCCTGCCCACACAGAGAACCATCTATAATCACTCTGAAGAGATTTAAATGATGATTGTTACAGCAGCAAATAATTCCCCTTCAGACATTAAGAAACTGTTAATGAGCTGAGCTGAATTTTATTTTATTTTCAGGATACAGTAATTAAGTTAGTTAGGTTAAAGCTCAGTTGCAGATTAAACCAGACAGAAATGCGTCATATGACTTCATGCTGGTCTTCAACACAGGGTTAAGCTCTTAACCTCAGTTGAGAGAGTGCATTAGCCCTACAGTGCTTAAGTTGATATGACAGAATTATTTAACTAACCATTTTCAGACACACACACTTCTCACACACTTTCTCTTTTTAAAAGAGATTGAGTTTCCGTGAATGTGGTTGTCCTTGCAGATGTCCCTGGCTCTAAAAGTAGACAAGATTAACTCCATATTCACATAAACATAGTAACTTTTTCATATTTAATTCCTTAGTGTTTCAATGTTTCGTTCAATGATGGTCCAAACTGCTGGCAGGTCAGTTCAGCACCTGGACTCCTCCAGTGAAACCATGCTGTTGTAACAGCTGCAGTATGTGGTTTTCATTGTCCTGCTGGAATACACAAGGCCTTCCCTTAAATAGACGTCATCTAGAGGAGAGCATATGTTGCTCTAAAACCTTTATATACCTTTCAGCATTCATAGTTCCTTCCAAAACATGCCAGCTGCCCATACCGTATGTACTTATGCACCTCCATACCATCAGAGATGCTGGCTTTAGAACTGAATGCTGATAACACGCTGGAAGGTCTCCCTCCTCTTCAGCCTGGAAGACACAGTGTCCAAGACTAGAAAAACCAGAATGTCAAATTTGGACTCGACTGACCATAAAACACTTTCCCACTTTGAAACAGTCCATTTTAAATGAGTCTTGGTCCACAGGACATGATGGTGCTTCTGGATTAGGTTCAAATATGACCTCATCTATGACAATAGAGCTTTATTGAACATCTACAGATGGAACAGTGGATTGTGTTGACCAACAGTGGTTTCTGGAAGTATTCCTGGGTCCATTTAGTAATGTCATTGACACAATCATGCTGATGAGTCATGCAGTGTCGTCTAAGGGCTTGAAGACCCTGTCGTACAGAGATGTTTCCAGTTTCTCTGAATCTGTGGATGATGTGATTTGCAAATCCTTTGCAATTTGACATTGAGGAACATTGTTTTTTTTTGTCTGTCTTTTTTCCAAAGTTTTTTGCAACTAGTGGCCTTTATTTGACAATGAAGGAGAGACAGGGAACAGGGCAGACGCGCAGCAAAGGGTCGCACAGGCTGGGAGTCGAACCTGGGACTGCTGCAGGAGGACGCCTCTGTATATGGGCCACCTGCCCTAACCAGTCCGGTATACTGGGGTGGCCCAGGAACATTGTTTTTTTTAAAGTATTCAACATTCTTTTTACACACTCTTTCACAGTTTGGAGAGCTTCTGCCCATCTTTACTTCTGAGACTCTGCCTCTCTGACATGTCCCTTTTATAGCTGATCATGTTACAGTCGTGATATCAGTTAAATTCATTCGTTGCCAGTTGTTCTCCGCCTAAATCTTTTGAAAACATCTTACTTTATCGGTTCCAACTTTTGTCCACATCCCAACTTTCTTAAAACCTGTTGCAGGCATCAAATTTGAAATGAGCTCATTTAGTGGATAAAAGTGTAAAATTCACCAGTTTAAACATTTATGTTATCTATGTTCTGTTGTGAATGAAATTTTGGCTCATGTGTTTGAAAGTCTTATTTTTCCATTTAATGTAAAAAAAACTTTTCCAGAATTCAGGTTGTACATAATTAAAGAAGGGATGAGAATAATCCCTCATGGATTATTGTTGTATTTTCTTTCTTGCCTTATCTCAGCACCCTCATCTGACCTGGCTCAGGGTTGCCTCGCAGTTTCGATATTTCACAATCAAATCCTCTGCCTGAACTAATTTCTATTTTTGCTGTAATGTGGCACAAAAAAGAAAAACCTTTACAAGTGTTGCAGAAAGGACAGTTACCGTTGCTCCTACCACCCAAGGCAGCACCTTCATCATATATTGTACCATGTTTTTGACCACATTTCAATGTTTCATTTATTCTTGAACGCTTTCATCAACACATAACGATGCTGTTTAACACATCAGCATTATGCCTGTTTGTATATTTTCCCCACTAGACACTGTGATACACTTCTAAGCACACAGAGTCCTGAAGGTTATACACAGCACATCTGACTAATGGTCCGTCTCTCCCTACAAGCCCATGCTAATCACTTCTCTGATTGATTGTGCGCCTCCATAGCACTAATGGCATCATTAGCTAGAACTGTTGTGGCAGTCTTGACTCTGAGCTCTTTATTCCCTCGCGAAGGTTTTCTTTATTCCTTGTTTTATTATGGGGAACATATATTGGGACAGGTTCATGCTAAGTCTAATTGGCTTTGATTCCAAGTAAGGACATAAGCATCAACATAAATCATATGACAGAAGAGGATGTTCATTAGCCTCAGTGTTGCCACATCCATTTCAATGGGTCAAGCTGGAGCTTATGTTCCCATGGAAACATTTGGACATTTCCAGGACTTGGAGAAAAAGAAAAACAAAAAGGACAAACCACTATGGAGCACAAGCTGTGAGCTGGAGTTTACCAAACCCATGCTCTTTAAAATACTGTAACTATTCCACTTTTTACAAGTATAACATATCGACTACAGAAACATTCTGCTAACAGGATCATGATAGTGAAACTTAAAAAAGGGATATAAGAATTAAACTAGAACAAATCATTCCATGTAGATGCGTTTGATTAGGTCTGGATATGAATGGCTTATGAGCTGTGTATATAAAACTTTAAAAAGTCCATCTTTTCAAGCAGAAATTATGTTCAATGCTATATATTTCGGTGTACATTAATTTCTATTAAATGAGCCACCATAAAAGACATACTATAAAAACCCCATGTTTAAAATACTCATGAATGTTTTGCGAATTAAAGATGTTGAGGTTTTGCTCTCCGCCGTCTTATTTGCGGTATGAGATGTAGTTTGTGTTGCACTTGTTTTTAAGTCTGCTGACAGATTTGCAGAGTGAGCTGGGGGAGCAGTAAAGGACAGAAATGTGAGTGCGGAGTACAGATGGGATGCTGTCAGACAGTGTTTAAGTTGTGTCAGCTGGGGAAGGTTGTTATTGTAACCTGAGCTGATGGTATGTATGATCATGAGGATTCAGCTGGATGAGCAACTCTGCAGTTTTACGATCATGATGAGAATAACCTGCGTCTATAATGTCTAATGATCAAAGTTTCTCTTAATAAGAATTGTAAAGTGCGCCTGGTTAGTTTTTGCTTTATTTAAGCTCCCCTGTCAACTGTCAAAGCAAAATGCTCTTTGCAGTGAGCTGGAAGCCTTGCAGTTATTGACTGCAATCATTTTTTCACTCATTCAGTCAAAATAAAAGTAATTTGTTTATTATTATTATTATTATTATTATTATTATTATTAATAAGAATGATAATAATAATAATAATAAAGATGATATTGGGCTGCCCTGCAAGTCTTGATCTTCAGACATATATTCACAAATATCCATCGCCTTTTAGGGGGAAAAACTTCACCTTGCTTCTTTTGAAATAATCCATTGTACATTTTCAGGTGTGTCTTGTCCTCACTTCATCTCCACTTCATCCCCATAACTTTGAAGGGGATAAAGCTCTCTGTTCTTCACGGTTGGAGCAGTGGGTCATGTCACCATGTTCTGCTCACTTCTTATTCTTGCATTGCAGCCATCAAGTTTTTTTGTTTTGGGTTTCTCTTTTTTCTTATGCATGTGTGTGTGTGTGTGTATATATATATATATATATATATATATATATATATATATATATATATATATATATATATAATGAGAATACAGGAGAGAGAATATACATATATTCTCCTATTTATTTAAAAGTTGTTTTGTGTGCAACTTTTATTGCGGCTTTCTTGGCCAAGGCTCCTTCGAAAAAGAGACTTGTTCTCAAAGGACTTCCCTGGTAAAATAAAGGTTAAATAAAAATATGAGAATACAGGATATTGACCTGATCCAAGTGTACTTAAGGGTTGTCATGTCAACTGAAAAGAAGTTGCTGCCTGAGTAACAGTATTCAAACTAACACAAAACAATCAATGATCATACTGTATGTTATTATTGATTTTGAATCCCTGTAGTTAATGTGAATAGAGTGGGGTGCTACATGATTTTAAACCAGCCAAGAAACAAAAGCTTTCCTGCAACTCAAGAGGCATTTCATGGACATACCTGAAACATCTCATCAGGAGGTGCCTGGATTGCCTGACCTGAGTCTTTTTAATGAGGAGGAACATTAGCTTCACTCTACATTCTTCACGTATCACCCTTCTCTAAATTAGCATAACGACATGGGAGGTGGGAGCATAGATCAATCGGGTAATTTTCCACTTGCCCTATTTGTTCCTCTCTCTTGTCACCAGACCAGTGCAGCATTGGATTGTCAGTATTTGCTTCACAGGTCCACCTGGAGTCAGCCTTTGTTACTTGAACTAAGCAATTTCTCTGTTCCTGTTAACATAGATCAACTTAAAAACTTCTGTTAATTCAATGTCAGCTGTTGTGTGTGGCCAACAGTGAAAACGTGGTGGTGTCCTGTCAGACAGATATGTTTCCTAAGCTGAAGCCCACATGCATTTGCAATTCTGAAATTCTGCTGCTCGTAAACTATTTTCTAAAGTCAAATGAAGCTTGTCTCCCCAATCCTTATAAACATCCATCCATTTTCTATACCTGTTTCTGGACTGTATCCCAACTGTTATTGGGTGCTCTTTAACTCTTGTCTAATGACAGTTTGATTTATGTACATTAATGGATTATGCTATTAGGTTGTGTGCTTCTTGATCGTGTCAAAGCTGGTGGCATTTCTATGACATAAACTGGGTATTTACTGCATGAAAAAGCAACACAATCTAGAGTAAATACCCCAGTTCAATTCCTGTGATAAACTATTGGCACTTATATTGGATAACATTGGAAGTCCTTTGTGAGTCAGTTGCCTTTCAAGGCAAAAGGCATGTTTATTTGTGTAGCACATTTCATACACAAAGGCAACTCAGAGTGCTTTACAAAGGTATAAAAATGAAAAAAATAAAAACATAAAAATGCAAATAAAATGCGTAATAAAGTCACAAAAAATAGATTTGGACAAAAAAGGAGTAAAACAGAGCTTAAAATAAAAAAGTAAAAACAGTTATATAAAATCAGACTAAACAAACGCAAACTGAGTTTTCAGTTTAACATTAAAAGTGTCTAGAGTTGGTGCACATTTAATATCAACTGGAAGTGTATTCCATCTGTGAGCACTATAGATGAATCCATTTTCATCCTGTTTGGTTAAAGATTCCTACCAGCTGACAGCCCCGTTAAAATCTGAGTCCTACTTGGTTACTAGAAGGTCAGAAATATGTTCTGGCCCCATATTATTGATTGACTTGTCAACTATCAACAATACTTTAAAGTCTATTCGGTAGGTAACCAGTTGCTTTATTCTTTTGAGCTGTTGGGAAAAGCCTGCTTTGACTTAAAATATTTCATTTTACAAGTTTAAGAATGACGTAAAAGATGAAAAGAAAAACAGCTATATATCAGTCCCTTCAGGCATTAGTTAGCATGTTAAACTGGAGAATAAGAATGAATAAGTGGGTTTGTGTGGAAAGGGGTTTTCAAGCATGATGGTGGTGAAGTTATTGTTTTAATGGCAAATGTTCACATCTGGAAACCTTGCATTACGCACCCATCCACACAAACACACATATATAGATTTAGGTCAGCCACCTCCTTTACATGGATGACATCAAGCTGTGTATCAAGAATGAGTGTGACATCAAGACCCTGAATTGCCTCACAAGCATCTAGTGCATTGACATCAGGATGTCATTTGTACTAGAGAAGTGTGGGTAGATGATATCTGGATGGTATCTAGGAGAGGAAAGATGATTACAACTGACGGGGTTGAACTACCGGATTGCAGAATTACAGATGTTCAGGACAGATACAGGTACCTGGGGATCCCACGGGTAGATGACAATCATTGGGAGACAGCACCGAGGTCAACCACTGCCAAATACCTGGAGAGGGTGAGGCAGGTCCTGAATAGTCAGCTGAATGGGAAAAACAAGACCCAGGCTATCAACACCTATGCCCCTACCAGTAATCAAATACCCCACTGGCATAATTTCCTGGTCATTGCAAGAGATTGAAGCCACTGATGTGAAGACAAGGAAACTCCTTACAATACAGAGAGGATTTCATCATAACTCCTGCATCCTAAGCTTGTACTCTTAGCGAAGGGAGCAAGGCTGAGGACTAGTGAGCATCAGAGCCAATTTCCAGGAGGAAACAGCAGGCCTCCAGGAATACATCAAGAAGATTGTCCCCACTGATAACCTGCTCAGTGAATGCCTCAGCTAACTGAACCCAACATGGAGGAGGAACCAGAGGAGCAATCATGGAAGGACAAGCCCCTATATACCACTGCCAAATTGAAGAGGTGGCTGACTTAGGAAAAACATACCAGTGGCTGGAAAAGCTGGTCTGAAAGACAGCACAGAGGCATTGAACATGGCTGCAAAAGAACAGGTCTTAAAAACAAGATCTATAGAGGTCTACACACCAGACAGGACCCCAGATGTAGGCTGTGCAAAGAAGCCCATGAAACAGTGCAACACATGTAAGATGTAAGATGCTGGTAAGGGCAACATACATGGAATGCTACAACCAGGTAGTAGGCATAATACATAGAAACATCTGCACCTTGTATAGACTGGGGGTCCTGGGGTCAAGATTGACGAAGCATCCAAACTGATAATGGTTAATCAGCCTGACATAGTGATTGTTGATAAACATCAGGGGACGGCATAGGTAGAAAAGAAGGAACACAAGAAGCTAGAGAAATACCAAGGGCTGAAGGAGGAGCTTGAAAAGATGTAGGGTGTGAAGGCAACAGTGGTGCCTGTAGTGATCGGAGCACTGACGGCTATAACCCCCAAGCTGGGTTGGTTAGCTCCAGCAGATACCAGAAACAACATCTGAGATCTCTGTAAAGAAGAGCGCGATACTGGGAACAGTAAAATATCTTCCCCAGAATCTTCAGGCTATCAGGCCTCTAGTAGAAGTCCCGAGCTGGAAGGAGACACAAAATTTCCCAGGTGGGCAAGGGAAGAATTACATGGACTATATTGCCAAAAATAATCGCTCACCTGCCTTGATCCACATATAGGCTTTAGTTCATCCCATTCCATATCAATATGATGTGGGTCCACCCTTTGCAGCTAGAACAGCTTCAACTCTTCTGGGAAGGCTGTCCACAAGGTTTAGGAGTGTGTTTATGGGGATTTTTGACCATTCTTCCAGAAGAACATTAGTGAGGTCAAACACTGATGTTGGACCAGAAGGTCTGGTTCTCAGCCTCTGCTTGAATTCATCCCAAAGGTCTTCTATCAGGTTGAGGTCAGGACTCTGTGCAGGCCAGTCAGGTTCATCCACACCAGACTCTGACATCCATGTCTTCATGGACCTTGCTTTGTGCACTGGTGCACAGTCATGTTGGAAGAGGAAGGGGCCAGCTCCAAACTGGTCCCACAAAGTTGGGAGCATGGAATTGTCCAAAATGTTCCTTTCAGTGGAACTAAGGGGCCGAAGCCCAGCTCCTGAAAAACAACCCCGCACCATAACCCCCCTCCACCAAACTTTACACTTGAATCAATGCAGTCAGACAAGTACCGTTCTCCTGGCAACCACCAAAACCAGACTCTTCTATCTGATTGCCAGATGGAGAAACGTGATTCTTCACTCCAGAGAACGTTCCTCCACTGCTTTAAAGTCCAGTGGTGGCGAGTTTTACACCACTGCATCTGACACTTTGCATTGCATGATGTGTGGCTTGGATGCAGCTGCTCCACCATGGAAACCTGTTCATGAAGCTCTCTGCACTGTTGTTGAGCTGATCTGAAGGCCACATGAAGTTTGGAGGTCTGTAGTGATTGACTCTGCAGAAAGTTGGCGACCTCCGTCGGTTTATGTGTCCTACCACTTCGTGTCTGAGTTGCTATCGTTCCCAAACCATTTCCATGGTTTCCCTTTCATATCTTCATGATACAGCTGACAGTTGACTGTGGAATATTTAGGAGCGAGGAAATTTCACATCTGGATTTGTTGCTCAGGTGTCATGCTATCACAGTTCCACGCTGGAATTCACTGAGCTCCTGAGAGCGACCCATTCTTTCACAGATGTTTCTAGAAACAGTCTGCATGCCAAGTTAATTTTATACAAATGTGGCCATGGAAGTGATTAGAACACCTGATTCTGATCATTTGGATGGGTGAACAAATACTTTTGTCAATATAGTGTATGTGGGTGAAACATTCCCACAAATATGTATAACTCCATCATTGCCCATTCTCTCGGGTTGTCTACCAGTGCCTGTGTACAGTTTTGCTGTTACTAGAACTGTACTATTCTGCACAGAGATTTTTGATGTTTCTCCCCAGATTACCTGCAGCCACCCTCCCAGTTTGGAACTAACAACTCCAAGTGGTCCAATTATCACTGGCACCACTGTTGCCTTTACCTTCTACATCTTTTCTATCATGCTGCTATGATAGATGTGCTGAATTTCAGACTTGTCGTCTCTAGCCACTGTTAGGAGTTCTCAATGGTAGCCACCTCTTGAGTTTATCGGTGGTACATGCTGTGCATGGTCTTCTCTATCTATGATGGTACATCCTCCTCTTCTCTCTTTCTCTGGATTTCTGCTTAATGAGATATTCAATTAGCAGTTTGTCACTGGCAGCAATGTGCTGGATATGTTACTTACCTCTGCTGCTCCATCTATGAAGGTGGCTTACTTTTTCAGTCAAACTGCATGTGTATATGTGTGTGTATGTGTGTGTATATATATATATATATATATATATATATATATATATATATATATATATATATATGTGTATATATATGTATATAGTGTATGTATGTATGTATGTTTACATTTGTGCAGATTAATCCATTATAATTTTTGAGAAACTGCATACGAAAGCAAATGTTCTTTCACAAGAAGCCTCCGCAAGCCTTACAGTAGATGAATCTGAGATAGAGATTTTAATATAGATAATGTTTCTACATGACACTTTTGGATAGGCAGAGCAGCTGCAACCACAAACCTCTTCTGCAAGAGAAAAAAACAGCGGAGAAAAACAGATTTTGCTTGCATCAGCTACAACAGAGGCAGTCTTTTTTGTGTCATTGCAAACCAGTCAGTTTAAGGCTAAATCTTGAGCAAAAGCTATGAAACAATGGTCATGAATGCTGTAGGGTTTTTTTTTTTTTTTTTGTGCTTGTTTCTGGGTCTGTTAATTAACATACCCATATACATGCCCATAGGGAATTAGTTAATGATAGCAGTGTTCTGGTCAAAAAAGCTCCCCAAACTGAACGTGTAATTATCTGCAGCAGTGACTCGAAGATGATGGACAAGCACCAACAAAGCCTTCATCTCTATGCCATGTCTAAGAGTCTGTACAATTATTACATGTCATGAAGGCTACATGAGAGGCCAGAATCAATCTTTTAACTTAATGAGCTGAAGTTTTGCAGTACATTCATTTATTCTATGGTCCAGTGAAGAGATGGAGGTTGAAGCTACCCAAGTGTATTTTTTTCTTTGTGCATTCAGCTTACAAAGCTCATAAAGCAGAGGAAAGCCATTGATTCTTTGCCTGCCATCGCTGTCATTTTAAATCAAACTGGAGTTTGATTAACAGCACGCTGCCACAAGATACACTGTTTTTATTCACTTCGTCCATTTTTCATCTACTTGCCATTGACACAGACTCACCTGCACATTCACCGGCACGTTCACCGGCAAGGCCAGCATGAAGCTTGTATCCTTATTAATCATCTACATCTGCTGCATTCCTCTCATCGGACAGGAGCTTTGCAGAGCTACCGGTGCCGTTAGGCTTTTTATTTTTTTAAAGCCTTGCATTCTACAAAGGATTCTACAACTCATTAGCATAAATCTGTGAAAGTTTTACCATGGTTTCTTTGTCTGTCTCAACCATTTTATAGCAATGTGTCCTGTGATCTTGGAGAGTGTTACAGATGAAAACATATAGGAATAAAAATGCATGCCATGGCTCTTCCACTACTGGCTGCTTTGTAATTGTATCCGACGCATGGGATGGATGTATCCCTAATTAATCTATGATTTCCCTCATGCTTTGAATTGCAAATTGAATATGTTGAGCCTTTGAGGTGTTCTTTACTCTGGCTGCATAGTTGGACCGAGAAACCCTCTTTATGGCTCTAAGCTAATTATTCAGCCTGTGGATCCAGGCTCTGGAAGGTTGCCTCTGAATAGCTGTAGGTTGTGAGTGTGTATGTGTGTGAATGCGTTTGTATATGCACAATCCTCTGTAGCACAGCGATTGTTGGAAGAATTAAGAGTGCATGCATGGATTTGACATCCTAATTTTGCATTTTTGCTTTGTATTTTGGCCAGCTAGGCATTATAGATGAATGTGTTTTCATTTTTTCACGGTCCTGGTTCTGCTGTTTTAGACGTTCATTGTATGAGTGCCTTGATATATGTGCACGTGAGCATGTGGCGGTTTGAATTTTACGGTAATTCTTTTTGAAATAAGCTGAAAGGTTTGTGAAAGATTTCCTTTAGCTCATGTGGGGGAGTTTATGGCTCTTGATTTAAAAATGGCCTTTCATTATATATAGAGTATATTCAGTGATTAGATCACAGGGAGCCGTCAGGCAGTGTTGCAGAACACACATCAAGACCTTTGGAAGCAGCGGGAGTTCATGTCAAAATAATGTCAACATGCACATGTAGCTTATCTTGCAGCATATTTGACATTCAGCTTGCCCTGTATTAAGATAACTTGGTGATGCTCAGAGATGTGTACATTAGGAAAAAAATCTGTCGAGTGGTGTGATTATGATTATGAGAGCTGCCATGAATTTAAAGTTTTGAGAATATATAAAGAAACAGGTAAAAATCTAGTTTGTTCCATCTCTCTCTGTGGAAAAAAAAAACAGAGGTGCTTAAATGTGATATATATATATATATATATATATATATATATATATATATAGTACAATGTATTCGTACCGAACAAATACAGTCAGTTTATATAAGTTTTTATATAGCCATCACAGATCTAGAAGAGTAGGCTCGCAGTGCCTGTTCTACTCTAGGTCTGTGCCTGCTACATGTGGCTATTTCATATTCATTTAATACCTGTACGTGATTGGAGTAGTAAAGGGGGGGCTCTTTAATATTTATCAAGAAACTATTTTGTGATTCGTGCTCTTATAACCACTAGGGCTGAACGATTAATTGCATTTGCGATAATCTCGCGATATCATAAAACGAGATTTTCTAACCGCAAAGGCCGCGATATTACTTGTCACGTGATTTGGCGAAGTCACGTGACTTGCGAGTGAGCCCAGCTGAGCTGAGCAGAGCAGACAGGGCAAGCAGTGTTGCCAACTTAGCGACTTTCCAGATCCCCCTAGCGACTTAATTAGTAAAAAGCGACTAGCGACAAATCTAGCGACTTTTTCTGGTGATTTAGAGACTCACGCGCACTCAAACCGCTAGGTTTGAAGCCATCACTTGCTGTCGTCCGCCTCGCGAACCGCGCTTCTCTCTCTCTCTGTCGGGCACAGTGCACAGCCACAAACACCCCGCCCGCCGCGCGAGACAACTCGAGCCCCCCCCCCTTTTCCTTGCAAAAAATCTGTGAGCTCCTGAGCTCTATACAGACGAATCTTTCTGGCTAACAGTGCCATACTCATTTGCACTTCAGTATGTTGTGTGCTGCTGTTACTGAGTAAATATAATATTTCTATTAGTGTTCAAAAAGTTTTTTTTTGAAAATGTCCAATTGGTTAGAGCAGATATTTGTTCCTCTTTATTTTCCTGTGTGATGTTACTGACTGGAGATCAGTAAGCTTTATTTTTTCTATATCTGTATATTTGATTTATTTATTTATACACTGTCCTGTCAATCTCAGACAGTGTTTAAGAAGTGCAGTCCACATGTTTACATAAATGTTACACATGTTTCATGAAACGTGAAAAGTTAGATGTTGAAGAGGTAAAGCCACAGATTCGTTTGCTTTATTGTTGTAATCTGCACTTTAAATAAATCTGATATTGTTTATTATGACAGTGTTTGAAAAATACATGAGAAGAGGACCTTAAAAATAATCGCATATTAAATCGCAATCGCAATTTTGAGGAAAAAAATCGCAATTAGATTATTTTCCAAAATCGTTCAGCCCTAATAACCACGTGGGGGTGACATCGCACGGCGAGCCTTTCCTAACCTCTCTTTAAAACACTATTGCATGGTACACACTTCTGTTGTATCAGAGAATGGCGTACTTAGTTATCTGATTCATTTTGGACATTATGGCTGCGGCTAGCAACCAACCAGAGTTAGAGCTAGAGCTCTTTAAAATCTACCATGTGGGAACACTTCAGTTTCCCAGTGAAAACCTGCAACAGGAAAAGACAAGTGGATAAAACGAAGGCAGTATGTCGTCATTGTTTTGCTGTTTTGCTGCTATGTTTCAGTAGACTCTGGCCCACTTCTATGGTAGAAGACCAATGAACCCACATATCCCCTCATTGCCAAGCTAGCAAAGCATTACCTTGCCATTCCTGCTACCTCGGCCCCTAGCGAGAGGGTATTTTCAACCGCAAGGGACATTGTAACTCCCAGCAGATCTGCTCTCACTGCTGACAATGTGGACAAATGATTTTTCTTGGCAAAAAATATGAAGATTGAGTAAAATTGACTACTGTAACACTAGAACTCTGGAACTGAGTGCTGCACTTTACATGTGGGAAGTTTTGTTTACTGTTTTAAAGGAATTTGTTTTTTTTTTTTTTTATTTTAATATTTAAATTTTTAACACAGGTTAATTATTTGAGAATATTTCATTTAACTTTTATTGTACCAAACAGCACTTTGAATTTATTTACTGTTTCCATTTGTATATTGACAATTTTTCCAGTTAAATAAACAACACACTGTGGAAGAAAATGGTTTTGCATTTTGTTCTCCGTACTGTACCAAAAATGTACCAAACGTGATCTTTGCATACCGTTACACCCCTAATAAATATAATATATATATATATATATATATATATATATATATATATATATATATATATATATATATATATATATATATATATATATATTTTTTTTTTTTTTTTTTTTTTTTTTTTTTTTTTCCCTCATCTCAGTGGGAGAATTGGTCTCATTCATAATCAGCAAAAGAACACTGAAAACCAATGTTTGAAAAAAACAAGCCACAGTGCAGCATGAAGAGCATTTAGGCTGTGATCTGCTAGATTGGCTCAGAAGTTTTGTTTTTACTTCTCTTGATGAAGCCTATTTAACTTCATTGCAGATCCTCCCATCACTGAAGTACAGAAAAATGCAACTGAAATAGAGAAATGAGACAAAAAGGATATCCTTCTGCTGTGTGATGGTCTTACATAGTGCCACAAAGACACACTGTAAAATAAAGCACTGCTTCAATCCAAGAAGTTTATATACAAGATTGCTTTAGCTCCTTGCCCATTTTCCATTTCTTTTTTATTTTACATTCGATTCAAGTTGAAAAATACTCTTGAGTTGTTTCTCATTTTTGCCTTTTGTCTAAAATGAGGAAATATGGATCTATGCTTAGTATGTTCTGCTCGGCATCACTTCACAAAATGACACTAATCAGCATCAGTCATAGAAGTACAGATAAATACTAATAATACTAATAATCAATACTGACTTTGAGTTGAAGTTGAATAAAAAATCTTTAGAACTGAAGAAGTAGCTTCCTCCTGTATTGTGGTTTGGTGGGTTGTGCGTCTCCCTCTCGCCTCATGGATTCCCCGACTGCTCCAGATATTTGGCTTGTGTAATATCCGTTGGCCATCATCAGTGGTTTGGCAATGCTTCGGCAAGAATTTTTCTCGCCGAGTTTTTGAGTTAAAATTTAATCTTTGATCTAATATTCAATCTACAAATGTGTACTTTGCAAGAGCCCTTTGTTGGAGGGATTAATTGCAGCATTGCTATCTAAAAAGTGTTCTGTCAAGTTAGGCAGCATGCATAGTAATTTTTTCAATGATCTGAATGCAGGCAGGGTCTCAGTCTTAGTTCTGCTGGACCTAAGCGCTGCCTTTGACACAGTTGATTATACAATCTTATTGCAGAGGTTAGAAGAGTGGGTCAGAATCTCTGAAACTACTTTAAATTGGTTTAGGTCCTATATCAGGGACAGGAGATACTTTGTTGAAATTGGTAACTGTCTCAGACCAAATGGCCATGACCTGTGGAGTTCACCAGGGGCCAATCATGGGATCCCTATTGTTCAATCTGTACATGCTTCCATTAGGTCAGCTAATACACAACTGTAATGTGTCCTACCACAACTATGCAGATGATACTCAGATCTATGTGTCACTGACAGCAGGAGAACATGGGCCTGTAGATTCATTGTGTCACTGCATCGAACAGATCAGTGTGTGGATGCAGAACAACTTTTTCTAGCTAAACTCAGACAAAACTGAAATCATTGCCTGTGGCCCACAGAAACAAAGCCTTGTCTAAAGAAGAGCAGTCTTGATGCCACAGTACTGAAGAACCATCGGCCCATATCAAACATGCCATTCCTTGGCAAGGTCCTAGAAAAAGTGGTATATCAACAGCTTACTGACTTTCTCCTGTCTAACAATGTTTTTGATAGTTTTCAATCAGGCTTCAGGCCCCACCACAGCACTGAGACAGCCCTGATAAAGGGTGACAAATGATATTCGCCTGAACTCGGACACAGGCAAAGTCTCAGTCTTAGTTCTGCTGGACCTAAGCGCTGCCTTTGACACAGTTGACCATGTGATCTTATTACAGAGATTAGAAGACTAGGTCAGAATCTCTGAAACTGCTTCAAACTGGTTCATGTCCTATCTCAGGGACAGGAGATACTTTGTTGAAATTGGTAACTGTGTCTCAGACCAAATGGCCATGACCTGTGGGGTTCCCCAGGGGTTAATCTTGGGACTCCTATTGTTCAATCTGTACATGCTATCATTAGGGCCAGCTAATATGCAGCTGTAATGTGTCCTACCACAACTATGCAGATGATACTCAGATCTATGTGTCATTGACAGCAGGAGAACATGGGTCTGTAGATTCATTGTGTTACTGCATCAAACAGATCAACGTGTGGATGCAAAATAACTTTCTTCAGCTAAACTCAGACAAAACTGAAATCATTGTGGCCCATAGAAATAAAGAGCAAGTGTTATCAGTCACCTTGAGACTCTCTCTCTAGAACCTAAAAATCAGGTCAGAAATTTAGGGGTAATATTGGATTCAGACTTGAACACATTAAAGCAATAACATCAGCAGCTTTTTACCATCTAAAAAACTTTGCCAGAATCAAAGGAATAGTGTCTAAACCAGATTTAGAAAGACTAATCAATGCATTAGCCTCTACCAGGTTAGACTACTGTCACGGCCTGCTCACTGGGCTCTAAACAAGCTGTAAGACAGCTGCAGTACATCCAGAACGCTGCTGCAAGAGTCCTGACTAGAACCAGGAAATACGACCATATTGGTCCTGTCCTGAGGTCTCTGGCTTCCTGTCACTCAGAGAATAGACTTTAAAACAGCTCTACTTGTGTACAAGTATCTTCATGGTCTCGCCCCATAGTATATCTCTGACATGTTAGAGCCATATAAACAAACCCGGACTCTTAGAACCTCAGGTAGTGGTCTCCTGCTGGTTCCCAGAGTCAGGACTAAACAAGGTGAAGCTGCATTCAGTTTTATGCTCCTAAAATCTGGAATATCCAGAAGATGTGAGACAGGCCACAAGTCTGACAATGTTCAAATTAAGGCTGAAAACAGTTCTGTTTAGATGTGCATATGACAACTGAAAGAATTTTATTTCCACTCTTCCTTTTTCATCAATTTTAAATAAATGTATTCTTTATACATTCATTTTAGATTTAATTTATTAATGATTATTTTTTGTGCTCTTGTGATTTATGGAATGACTCTATTTGCCTTCTTGTGATTTTATGCATCTGTAAAGCACTTTGAATTAACTTGTGTACGAATTGTGCTCTACAGATAAACTTGCCTTTCCTTCTAAACTTCCAAAGTACTGGAAACTGGGAATCATCTTGGCAGACAGCATTGACTTATAACTCAGTATTACTGCTACAAACTATAAATTATACCCCTTGCACTCATCCCTAGCATTATACTCCCACCTCTGTGCTTCACTGAGACTATGCATTTACTGTGGTAGTCCTGGTAAGGTTAACTTAAAGCATGATGGGGTCTGTCTCAACTTAACAAATTTATTCCAGTGTCTTTTGATCAAAGAATATGCTCCTGGTATTCTTCAGAATTAATGATTTTTGCTTCAGTTTCACTTTTCAGGATTTTGTTTAGCTGGCAAAACTGGGGTTTTATGAAATTATTTCCATTAAAGTCAGCATTTTGCAGTGGCTGCTCCACTGTGCTCCTTTGGTTTCCATTGTTTACCAGTAGGGCTGTAGCAATACACTAATCTTGAGATACGATACGTTACACGATATTCGGCTCATGCTACAATATATATCGATATTCATCTTACAATATATTTACATCATTTGTACGTCATTGAACGTCAACATCAGACTGAGGAATTTCTTCCTAAACGAGGAGCCGTGTCTGTCGTGTGGAAGTTCTTTGGATTTAAAAAAGACGACGTCCAACAAACTACAATAAACTGCAAATGTTGCCAAGCTAAAGTTGTAGCCGCGGGAGGCAACACCAGCAGTCTGAAAGAATATTGTTTCTATGCTGCTACAGGATAATCCTTTTTTTTTTTCAAAACTTGAATATTGCAAGTTGCATACTTTGTATACTATTTATTTGTTGAAATATATCCAGAACGTTGTTGACATTGTGTAGTTAATGTTGATTTACAAATTGTTTTTTTTAAGTTGTTTGCAAAATTTGAAAAATAAAAGGGTTCTGTATTTTAGCTACAACTATCATCATTCTGATTCCTTCACTTAATTAGAATCACGAGTGCCGCCTCTTTGTATATAGTATCATTTTGTGAGGCCATGCAAACCTGTATTAATACTAGTGTAGATATAAATGTTTTTCTACAATATTCACTCCTCGTGACAGTAAAATAGGTCATTCTAAGCCAATTTACTGCAGCAATTCCTCTAAATGATTAAAAAATGTGGTTAACACCCAGTTGTGCTTTAAAAAAAAATACAGTGATATACCGTGAAACCGAAATAATTTTGAAAAATATTGTGATATAAATTTTTGGTCATACCTCCCAGCACTAGAAAAGATGCATAATCTTGGCCAGTTGTGTCAACAAATAAAAGTAACACTGTGAAGGGCAAGAACTAAGGCAAAAAGACAAGCAGAAGCTGCATAGCATACTCCTGTTTATATTTATAACTTCAAATCCATTTTCTTGACATGGTTGATTTCCCACATTAATAAAAGGTAAAAGACAAACATTTTGACATCCTCTGAAAACACACAGCGCTGTGTGTCTAGTCAGTGCGCGGTGCATGCAGGCGGCACTCTCTCATCGCTCTGTGGCTGCTCAGCAGCAGCAGCAGCAGACAAACAGAGGGGGGCGAAGGACGGCGCGAGTTAGCACGGGGAGAGACGGGCGCACTCATCAGTAACAGACTCACCGGCTGCGAGGACAGAGCTGTGGCGCAGGAGGAGGACAAGAGGTGCAACGGGGGGACAAACTGACTGAAAACAGGAAAAATGCGAGCGAGAGAGCGCGAGAGAGAGGTGTGTTAAACAGCGATCACAGAGGAGAAAGAAGTCATTCAGAGCAGAGAGGAGCAGGGAGCTGGATGGAGCAGGAAAGGACACAGAGGAAAGAAATCACTCACAGAAGCTGTCCCTGACGAGGAAAGAAGAGAAAAGAGTGTGCGCAAAGTGGGAAAGAAGAAGCCGAGGACGAGGAGAGGGAGCCCAACAGGAGGTTGAGATTACAGGGCTCAACTGACACAAAAGAGAAGAGGAGGAGGAGCGTGAGGGCAAGTTGATGGATTTGATTTGGAGAGAGTATTTTTAGAAGGAGATGCGGAGACATGAGAGGAATACTGAGATGAGAGATGCTGTTTTTGTGTGGGGGAAAAAAAAACTAGGGAGGAAGGGGGAATAAGAGAAGACAGATAAAAGCGGAGGAGAGATGTTGATCAGAGTGTGACAGAACAGATTAGCTCTGGTCTGCTTTCTCGCAGGAAACCTCTGTGCATGTCCAAGAATGCGCATGAGTGCCTTCCTCTCCCTCTGAAAGTGGGTTCCAGTCTGCTTCTAACAGGCTTCGTTGCTGTAAAGCAGATCCACTACAAGATGAAACTGCCCTCAGGTTACTGAACACTGGTTAAAGCTGAGAGACGAGGAGAGACGAGGAGCAGGCAAATAACGTCATGCAATTGTCAAGGCATCAAAAGTGAGAAGGCAAAGTGGGACAGAAACAACAAATGATAATATAAAACCTTTGTGAATTAAATTAAAGCTTGTGTGTAATTAAAGGACAGGGAACTGATGAGTGCCAGCTGATGAAAAACACACTGGCTCAGCTCGAAAGAAGACTCTAGTAAACTACAACACTGGAAACAAGAGTTAGATCTTTTCTGACAGACTGGTACACCAACCAGTCCCCCACCTTCCAACTTTCATGACATTATTTCAATTACCTCCCCTTCTTTTATTTGTTTTTGTCATCTCTGCTTAGCCTTTGGTATTTTGTATTCCATCCTCTCCCCTCCCTCTCTTCTCCCCTCCCTTCTCTTTTGGATCTCTCTGTCTCATCCTCTCTTGTTCACTGTCACACTAACTGCTGTAGATGCTGGACCCGCTCATCTAGAAGGCACCTTGCTTCAAGCACATTTTCCGATCCAGATTTTTTTTTTCTTCATTCCTTGATGAGTTGGATGACTGGACTGTTGTCAGACTGAGAGACCTGGAGAGAAGACCAACAAGTAGCTGCTGCTGAGTTCTTGGAGCTGCTGCACCACCAGGAGAGGACAATTACAAAAAAAAAATACACCCATGTTCAGTGTTAATGACAGGCTGCTTTTACTTGTGCTGGCAGTATTATTGCAGTTAAACTTGAATGGGTTTCTGGTGTTTATAGGGCCAAACACATATCCATGTGTGGATTACAGTAGTGGATTTCTTCTGGAGCTTCATGTGGGCCTTGGCCCCTGAGGCCTGGCTGGGAAATGAAGCCTCTCCTCGGGCTGTAGGAGCGCTGTGGGCAGCCATGGCCCTGGAGGGTCGCTGTATCCGGAGGGGATCCCCGGCCATGATCAGAAAGGGTCGCCAGAGACGTCACAAAAGGCCAACTCTGGCCCAAGTCACATCCGATCTCCTGTCAAGGACACGCCTTCACGGTCTGCGGCACGTCTGTGTCCCTGGTGGCTCTGTGGGTCGCAGGGCGTTCTGGCTGCTGGCCCTCTGCACCTCCCTGGGGTTGCTTTTATCCTGGTCCTCCAACCGATTCCTTCACTGGCTCTCCTTCCCCACATACACACGAGTCCACACCGAATGGGCCAAAGAACTGGCCTTCCCCGTAGTTACTATCTGCAACAACAACCCTATTCGCCTGTACAAACTTACTAAAGAGTGACCTGTACTTTGCTGGCCACTGGCTTGGCCTGCTGCTGGCCAACCGGACAGTGAGACCCATGATTTTTGACTTGTTACAGGAGGACCGTCATGCCTGGTTCAGAAAACTGTCAGACTTCAGGCTGTTTCTCCCTCCCAGAAACTTTGAGGGAACCAACCTGGAGTTTATGGACAGACTGAGCCACCAGCTGGAAGACATGCTCCTCTCGTGCAAATACAGAGGGAGAGCCCTGTGGAGCTCACAACTTCTCTTCTGTAAGTCCAACCTATTTTATTATGTTTCCTGGAAGCTTCATGGCAGCTCTGTTAGCTTACAGTGAAGCAGCCCGCCATCTGTGCTCTGCTTCCATGTTCCATATTTATGCGGTGACTTATCTCAGCTTGAATATCAGCTGAAGGGCAACATTTATGCTGATTTTAACATCAAACAGAAACATTGTGTTAGATGTTTGCACGTTTAGTAGAATATTTGTGTGCTGTGCTTTCAATGATAGTTTTCTGGGACAACTCACGTTGATGCTAGTACACATGTTGCTGAACAGTGCAGTTATGAAAGTGTTATGCAAATAAAACAGTGGAAAATACATTGTGAGGGCATTGAACCTTTGCAAAGCACAAAACAGTCTTGAAACTACCAGAATGAGTAGTGGTGGTCTTAAAGTAATAAATATACATATGAAATGGGTCCATTAGTGCTTAATGTGGAGCCTCAACCCTTCAACTCAGGATTAGCTTTATTTAGTGCCATTCCCCAATGGTTTATTTCTCTTTATGAATAACCGCTGTTATATCCAACTTCTGTGTTTCTGTGAGTTTCCAAGTTTGTTCTCTCTTCCTACAAGCATGTTTGAACCACGAGAGCTTCAGTAGTGTGGAAACTTTTTTTTCTTCTATTGTAAACTCAGCATTGGGGAATGACAACAGAAGTAGTGCGCTACCAGTATAAATGCCGACAGGTCTTACAGTTGTGCGCAAACAGTGCCAAAGTGATAACGTCACAGAATTTTCTTTTACCACAGATTTGGGAGGGGAGAAAAAACCGTAGTGTTGTTATCACTGACCAAGAAGTGCTAAGCAAAGTGTGTGTTTGGGTGAGTTAGGGTTGCAACAATCCCCGATGTGCACATTAGTGCATTCTTTATATTTTTATTCGCAAGGATAAGCGCTAGTTAATTTTACTCTCAATTAATTTTCAATATTCAGTGTAGGCCTGTCATTTTTCAAAGAGGGAACAGCAGAAGTAGAAAGTGGACAAGAAATCTAAAATACTCACGTTCCATCAGTGGATAATCTCCTTCCAACACTGTCTCTAAAGGACAAGCAACTAGAAGCAGTCTTGGGGAATTACTGTCCTAAGCAGTAGCACTGTCCCTTTAAGGCCCGCCTTAAAGGGACAGGAACTAAAGCTGAGTGTTTCAACAGAAAGTGACAAGCAGTGCTGCACCAAACTACAGCATGAGATTTTTTTTTTCTTCTCTAGCAGCCCACAGAATAAAATTATGAGCTGGTAAATGAGATTATTATGGGTCCTTTAAATCAGTGTCTACGGAAAACAGTCATTTATATTCCCTCACAATTTAATTTTATGCTTCAGAGATATGAGCTGTTTTTGCAGAAATTGATCCAGGCCATAATAATGGTGGGATGAGGATAAGTTAGAGTCCTTCTAGTTAGAGTGAAATTCCTTCCAGTCAGCTACTATAGACTTTGTGAACCAGAACCACATCTTTTTTTTTTCATTCACATCAAGATCCTTTATATCAAACTGGAGCTTTGTATTTACCTTTACACTTATTCTCTCCACGCAGTTATCATAAACAAATTTGTGATTTTTATGGGAGTAAGCACTGCTGCAAGAATGTTGTTGTCATGTGTTGGGTTTAAATATAAATATCATCGAGAGGGTAGCCTTGATATGCAAGCTTTATATTGCTGTTTAAAAGCAGCATGATTACACTGCTGTCAGCACTCAAGCAAGCATGAATCACCCCGTACCTTGTACTAAAATCTAGTAGATAGAATCAGCATCAGGTTTTGGACAGTGCTTGTTGCTGTGAGTGCTTGTTTTGGTCTTACTAGATGACTTTGATTTGTTTTTTTTTCCCTTGAAGTGGGTGGGGTCCCTCTTTCAGTTCGACTCATGTGGAAGCGTGATCAGAAATAGGCTCCTCAATCATTATTGGTTAAAATTCATTTGTAATCCTACCTCATTTCCATATAGATACGCTCTTCAGTGAAGAGTTGGAAAGGCTCCGTTGTTACTTCTACGACAAAGCAAACGGATCCTGACATGGATGGATGCCAACGCCAAACCAGTATGAAACCCTGTGATCTCTCACAAGTTGACCACCAGTCATTTATGTGGATTTCGAGTATGAAACCGCATTAAGTTCCGATAGGCTGGATATGTTTTTTCCTCTTATTTTGACATGTCTGAACATCATTTATAAATGGATCAAGGTGGTGATGTGTTTCAGAGCAAGCACTGTGCAAACTGAAACACCCAGCTGAACTCTCTCTCTGAATCATCAGCAAAACTGTGAAAGCGTGAAGGAAAGTGTTGCTGCAGCTGCCCCACAAAAAAACAAAAATAAATGAGTCTGCATTATTTTAATTTTCATTTAACTGAGCCCAGGTCTGCCATTAAGGAGTAAGTAAACTAGAAGTAACCTGAAAATGATTTGGGGGTGATGTGGACATCATGTCAGATACAGTTTGGTCTGCTCCGTAGTCATAGCCACACTGATTCTTCCACCTGGCCTTTATTCTCGTCTTGCTTTACCTTAAAGGAGGCTTCTTGCCCTTAACAGAGCCTCAGTGGTTTTGCTAATCTCATTAGCCTCCTGCTGCAAGTCAGCAAAGACTCCCCGAGGCCAATTCATTATCACTGCATTTAGAACACTGTCAGTCCGAGTGCAAAAGGGAGGCAAGTGCCACATTAAATGATACGTTAAGAACACAGGTGCATACACGTGGAAGCAAATAAACTGAGCACTCTTGACTTGTGTGCGTTTAAATTTATAAGACAGGATTCATTATTTTCTTAGAAAGTAAGTGTAAAATCCATGTTTAATAGGAGTTGGTTATTACAGGCTTTAAAGTCCAGAGAAGGCTTTGAACTGCCAAGCTGTGAGTGGTTTCGGTGTGGGGGGGGGGGTATGACTACAGGTTAAAAATGAGAGATGGTACAGAGAAATAGGAGGCTGGTTGGGAATACAAATAGGCCTCATAACTCTGGCTTCTTCTTGCAGCAGCAGGGTTTCATGTGCTGAACCTACTGTATCATAGAGAGCTCGTAGCACGCTGGCTAATCAATAAATCTATTAGCTTCGTCCTGTAGTTTATGATGATCTATTTTCTCTCATATCTCCAATAGCAATGTGCTCGCGGCTACCCTGCAGCGAGTCCCATCAGATGGGAATGACAGAGAGGGGAAAAGTGTGCCAAAGGCGAGGCAAACTGTTCTCACCATCCTCATTAAAAGTAAATGATAAGTTAGCAAGCTGAGGCTCCAATGTGGAGCAGACTTCTTCAGCCAGCTCCTCAGTCCTCCATCCAGGACCAAATAACTCCACCTGCAGTGACAAATTAAACAGTGGTCTGAGTTGGAAAGTAGCACATAATCACACGGTCAGCTGGGAGTGTCTGGCTAAAGTAGTGATACAACTTTACTTCCAGGAAAAAAAAATCTCTTACTTTATTGGTTCATTCTAAACACCCACACAAGCTCGCTGGCTACTCAACACCAGATGGCTTCAGGAGCAAATAATTAGCTGGAGAGGTAAAAGGAGAATATCAGGTGGTCAGATACATCAGCATGAGCCATAATGTTGCTCTGCGTCTGCCTGAATATTCATAGGTATTTTAACACACATGTTTATTGGACTACCAGATTTGCTTTTCACTGTAAAACATGATTGTTCCCTTTCACAGCTTCCACAGAATCTGTTCATAAAGGTTCACTTTTATTAACCAGAGCAGCTGCATATTTATTAATAGTAGGGTACAGCTGTGTTGCTACAAAAGGAGATAAAGTAACCAAACCTTTTTTTGATAATCATAAAACACCCTGTGATCTTTACCTTTAATCGGTCAAGCAAATGTTTCACTTCACCTTTATATATATATATATATATATATATATATATATATATATATATATTATATATATATATATATATATATATATAGTCATGGGAAAAATTATTAGACCACCATTTTTTCTTCAGTTTTCTTGTTCATTTTAATACCTGGTACCACTAAACGTCATCATGTGACTAAAACAGACAGAAAAGAAAACACTGAATGCATAAAAGCAGTGTTTTTGGCAGTACAACGCAATAGCTATTGATGTAAAAACTTAAGTGTTTTAGGTCACAATCAAGAAAACCATGGGAAATGGTAAGATATCAGCTCTTAAATAAAACTCTTATGAGCAATCTTTGTGGTTATCGTTATGTTTGTCCAAACAAATGTACCTTTAGTTGTACCAGGCATTAAAATGAACAAGAAACTGAAGAAAACAAGGGTGGTCTAATAATTTTTTCCATGACTGTATATATATATATATATATATATATATATATATATATATAGTCTTATTTTTTCCATTCATGTTTCATGGTTTTTCAAACATAACCTACTTCTGATGGCACTGTTAGACGGCAGATGTGGTCATGGATACAGATGTTATTTTCAAGAGCTCTCTTCTTACAGTCCTCCCATTTTGGTATAACTTTTTTACAGTTAGGCCCGCTTCATGAGACGTACGCTAATTCAAGCTATTCTCAGGGTCAGTTAGATGAAATACACCATTCACCTGACTGCCATGCAAATTTAAAACAAACTTAAATGAGAAAAGAAAACTTGCATCAGTCTCTATGTGGCAAATAACTTACTATTCTATAGTACATATACTTTAACACTACAAAATCAAAAATGAATCGATGTAAAGTAAATATGGTGACATCCGTGACATGATGCTCACCAGGTACAGATGTACCTGGTTCAAGGACCCAAGTTTAAGAAAGTACCACTCTAGGTACTGAATACCATAACTCTCTAGTTTAACACCGGTAATGTTTTTTTTCACACCAATAGAGTTCATTGTGTCACAACTAACACCACAACCTTAACACTTTCACAATCTCCGAACACAAGAATTTTAACACTGAATTTTTTGAGAAGCTGTGTCATCAGAAGTTGATGGAATAAGCTGTGTTGTCCATAATAAACAAGGCAAGTGATTTCTAATTGGTAACACCTTTAAGAAAGAGACAAAATTTGTCTGCTTGGCTATGATAGAAAAAATAAATAAATAAAAATAAATAAATAGTCTCTTACTGTGTATGTTAGATAGTATCATGGGATCCTATTTACAAGTGAGAGAAGGATGGAGCGGGAGATGGACCAGCGGGTCGGTGTGGCATCTGCCGTATTGCGGACTGTACTGGTCTGTTGTGGTGAATAGTGAGCTGAGCCAAAGGGAAAAACTGTTTGTGTCCCAGGTGATTTATATACCTACCCTCACCTATAGTCTAGAACTGTAGGTAGCTACGAATGAACAGGAATACAAGTGGCTGAAATGAGTTTCCTCTGTACAGTAGCTGGACTCCAAGAAACAGAATGAGAAGTTTAGTCATCTGCGGGAGATGCAGAGTAGAGTCGCTGCTCATCCAAATAGAGAGGAGCCAATTGAGATCAATCAGGCATCTGGTTAGGATTCCCCTTGACAGCTCCATTGGGAGGTGTTTTGGACATGTCCAACTAGAGGGAAGCCTCATGGCATCCCCAGGACACGCTGGAGAGATAATATCTCTTGGCTGGCCCGGAAACGCCTTGGTATCCCTCCAGAAGATGGGAGGTAGCTGAGGCCTCTCTGGGCCCCTCTGCTGAGGCTGCATCATCATGACCCAAACCCAGATGAGCAGAAATGAATGAATAGATATGTCTCCTACAATTGTTCTTTGAGATGAGCAGATGTCTTAAAGGTTTCTTCTTGAGACATGTAAAAAGTTCACTATCATTTATGTCAGTAAAATGCAGTACTTTGTAAAAGATATTTCCCTTCAGTCTGCAGAGGCACACTTGCGTTTATTTTCCACTTTATATCTGTTTTCTTTATATCAGTTATTTACAGTTTTGCTGCCAGTGCCTTGGGACCGCCCGTTGACTCACTTTCCTCACCAATCACAGACTCAGAGATTAGATGGACCGGGTTTATTTGCAGAGTGTCCTGTGAAGCTCTCCTCAAAGTCTGATATATCACCACCGATTACAGAAGACCACTGGCTGAGATTTAAGCACACCAATATTATGATGCCAGTGTCTGACCTTTGGGATTATGTAAAGCAAAGCCATAAATTATTGATTTAGACAGAGAAAAAAAAGAATGGAGACAAGATGGAAGCTGCATCTCCAACCAAGGGCATTTGCATTACCACAGGTGTTTAAGTGCTTACCACATTTCTCAACCCCTGTTCAATTTCCTGTTCTTCAAACAGTTGCATGAAGTGATTGCACAAGCCCAGACTTGGACTCTCCAAAGTAGAAACTTAAACATGTCTTAATATGTGTCTTAATATGTCAGCTCAGTATTAACCTAATCAGTCACCTAATGTTTCTGTTGTAATGCAAGCCTCACAGGCTGATTTAAAAACAGCATACATGGTTAGTATTCATGAGGTCATATTGACGCATAACCCACTTGACTTGTAAATGGTTAGAGGTTGAAATAGAAAGTTAATGAATAGTGTTCTGTTCCATGAATACAATTAGAACAAGCTGTAGCCAGTTTATGAGGGATGTGCATGGGTTACAGATGATCTGTTTTTTTTAATGCTAAAAAGAACATATAAATAAACTGTCTGGTAACTGTATCTGTGAAGTGATTACACAACTTAGGGGACATCTATGAATGATTTTCTTGACCTTAAGTCTTACCATTTACTGCTTCATTTTGCAGTGCTGATTTCTTTAATGTTTTGCGTGCTAAAGATATTGGCTCTACCAACAAATATATATAAATTTCCAGGCAACAAAACACACACACACCGACATCTGTGTATTCAACAATTTTAAAATGCTAATGGAACTGATATACAGTAGGAGTCATTGTTTAACACTGTGCAATACCAGATACACAGAAATATTAAACCATCTCAAAGATTACCAAAGAGTTGCATCAACAATTCAAGAACACAACACATTAACCTATTTACATCAAAGGCTTGTGGATCTGATCAGTTAGTTTTAAAGGTTAGAAGAGAAATGCAAGAAAACAAATTCCCATGGCGCGTGTGTAATGTTCATGCTGTACAGTCCTGTGCACAAGTGCATAAAATGTCTCTTTTAGGCAGAATTACTGGCAGAAATACAATAAAGTAGATATACTTATCTTTTTTCTTCTTTTAATACAGGATCAAATCAAAATAATCAATACAATCTCATGGGCGTAGAACAAGTCTTGGGGAGTATTTCAGATGTTTCTACTCAAGCACAGAAGAGAGGGACAAGGCTGTACAGTTGGTTGCATTCTACAGATTCACCACTAGATGTCACTAAATTCAACATATTGATCATTTGAATTTTCCAATGCTTTTACCAAGTACGCTGGATTTTTTTCTAATTAACTAGATTGGTTCGATTTGGTATAGCTAGCTGAATTTGCGTGATTACGCACTAAATTCAGGATAACATACTGTGAAATTGTAACATGTAAACCTTGTCTATAAGTCATAAAGCATCTTTACTGTTAATTTGAAATGATAAAATCCATCATTTTGTATCTTTCTAAAGTAAACGATCTGTTTGAATGAATGTATCTCTGACCTCAGCAATAGAACAACAAACTTTCTGTAAACACATTTTTAAAGCACCGTGTCCCTTACTTTCCATGTTGGACCATCTAGAATCTAGATGTTTGTGCTGTGTTTATTGCAGCCATTTGAACCATTCAGCTCTAAGGAACAATGGTATACACTCTATCTGTGAAATTAAACTCTAAGCTGTTTGTCTGAGCTTTTGTTGAAACAAATGTTTGAATGAGCCTTGATATCTTGAGCAGCAGCGTTCTGTTCACACACACACATAAATATATATATATATATATATATATATATATATATATATATATATATATATATACAACCTCTTAAAGAGAAGCACACAGGTAGGAGATGGAGCTGTGCACACTTAATGTTAGGTGAATGAATCAGCTGTGGTTCTGACACCATTATGTGCTTCCCAGTAACTCTATATGGCTCTGCTTATATGTGTTCCTTATTCTGCTTCAGAGCAACAGTGTGCCTATATAGCCATTAAAAAAAAAAAAAGTTGCTCATACACTCAAGATATTGAAGCATGAAGAAAATGGTTTAAAAGATAACATCTGTTAAACCATTTGATGTCAGTCTGATAATTTTCTTTTTTTAAAAAAAAACTGGATTCAATCTTCTATCTTATGTAAAAGCACTGGGATAAAATATTAAGAGGCACATATAGTGCAAATAATTTGGCAAGCACAAACACTGGAATGATGCCAGGAATACATTTCTGTCTGCATCCCACACACTTTGTAGACTTTGGTCAGGGCGCTACAAGCCCTGCGGTTATTTGAGTTCATATGGCCATCTTAGTATGCTTAATTTTGATCTCATTTGCGCAGCTCACTTGTTTAGATCAGGCTTTATGAGATACGGTGACCATCTGAAAAAAGGTGGGATACTTGACACTCTTAAACATGGGCAGGTCAGACTGTATATCGGAATCACAATTACCCTTGGCCAGGCTAAATTAAAGATAATAATTAAGATATCGACAGGTTTTTTATTTTTTATTTTTTACAGTGTAGTGGGGAAGACATGCAGTGAAAGATCACAGGCCGGGAGTCAAACCTTTGACCACAGGAGGACTGCAGCCTCCGTACATGGGCTGCCTGGCCTTATTAGTCTCTCTTATATGCATTTGCTGCAAATATCGCTGTTTGACAATATCTGAATAAATAACAACCACCTCATTAACGAGGTTTCTGTTTCCTGTTTCTTCTTAGCCTGTTTGCTTAGGGCTTGATTCTCCCACCCAAGTAATAGTTATGAGATGCCAGTTGTGCGCTTTTCACATTCTGCGGTTAACTTAAGTCTCCGCTCAACACCCCCTTCACTAGAGATACTCGCAGTAGGTGGATCAACCTCAAAATGTAGGCGTTCCCTGTTGATTTCACCTGTACACGCAATCTCCCACTGACTTAAGCACCTTTTCACTTACACTTACAGAGTGGAGCGAATGATTGTTGATCAGCATTTTTAGGTCTGTCAACAGTTGTTGGGGTACCATTACACCACTGAACTGAACAAGACAAAATACATCAGAATTTTGTTTATAATTTTAATTCAGTTTTGCCTGCGACATCCACTCCTTGTTCTGGGAGCGCTGCGTGCACCGTGTTGGAGAGTGGAGCGCGAGTGCTCTCCCATGGACGATGCATCAGCTCAACCAATTCAGCCGGCGTCACTGACAGCCTGACCTCAGGGAGTCGTCCCCGCTGGTCAAGGTTTCAGTCACAAACCGCCAGAACTGCTCCTGCTGCTGTCTCTCAGCTCCCTCCTCAGCCTCCTTCCTTCCTCAATCTGGACCAGCCACCAGTACACCTCACCCGGGTCATCAGCACCGCAGTCAGGTGCTGGTTCTGGCAAGGGATCTGGTGGTGGTCTAAGTTCAGATTCTGAGTCTGGCTCTTTCTCTTTCCCTTCACCTTTAATATCTCTGATTTCTTTACTTCCTCATTCTGTGGCTGTTTTATAATTGAATCAGAATTCTACATTGGCCAACGGTATAACATTTCCATAACCAATATTTCAATCACTTTAATGGACAGCAAGGCCTTGTGTCCTAATTGGTGACTAAAACTACTAATTAAATAAATAAGGAAGAACTGATTTCATTTTGGGTGTGATCTGGAAAAAAACCATGATCACTTTCAAATTTTCGATAATATTGCGGTCAATGGGGCTAAAAAATTTGTTTCTCAATATCTCTGTTAATTATTGCCCAAAACTCATGAAATTGGACTCAGGGATTGACAATGGAAACCTCTATTAAATTTCAAAGGCTGATCCAGATCTGATCCAGAAGGCAGATTTTATCGCAATCTCTATAAAAACATTGAGTTTGTTTAAATTCAATATATTGACTTTGGAAATAAATATTGCATGAAATCTTTATAGCATTATTATTTATTTTTGTGTGCATCACAAAATAAAGAAAGATATGGTACTTTTTTAGCGGTCCCATATTGTCAGTGCTATATGTACGACTAATATTTATGGTGTAAATCACTATACGGGGGAATTGCTGCGCTTGGCGGAGGTCTGCGTTCTCCGAGTGCTTTTCTAATTGATTTTAGGTTGCACACCTTTGTGATTTTCGGATGGACCGGTAAATATATATTAAGTCATAACTTGCACATTTTTTAAAATCTTTTAATATGCTACTTGATTAAATCACGCCCACTCTTAAGGAAGCCTGTTCAAATTTAAAGTACGGTTTACATTTTTCACAGATTTCAATGGCATTCACAAGTGTTGGATAAACTCTGTTCCGTATTTTGGAAAAAACTGCTAAAGAAGACATAGTTGAGTCTGAATCATCTGACTCATTTTAATCAACCATCTGTCTTTGATAAGCCCACCTCCATGCCTAACTTGTGCAGGTGGGCATATCTGAAAGTAGGGATGGGAGGGGCGTGTAAATATCAACTTAAACACCGACGGGAGAATCGAGCACTTATCGAAAGCAACCCTCCTGCACCCTTTGACCCATGACATGGAGCTAGCTTTTCCTTTTCTGTTTCTTTCATCATGTATAATTTACTTGCAACAACAACGTGGTTATGTGGTGCCTTTCTAGTCCAGGGACCACTCAAGACGCTTATACAGGACAAGCAGCTTTTCTTACTGCTACATGTTTTAATTACATCCATTTATTTATTAGACCAAACTTACCCCTATAATTACTCCTGTTATTACCATAATTATGCCTGTAAATCAAATTACATTATGGTTGTTGTTTATGAAGCCCAGGTGGGTGGTAGTATTACCAATTAACCTAAACAACATGTTTTTGGCACATGTTTTGCACGCCACTGTTTTTCCAATTCCCACACAAGAAGAGTTGAAAGATCTCAATTTCTATCTGCCTTTTGGCAAGTATCTGATTTATATTTGCTTCAGACAAGTTGCTCTGTGGTGTGCAGGTTAAGGTTATTGCCTGTTGGATGAATGTTGGAGTATTTATTAAACTTCTAAGCCATAAGCCAAGCTGCAGACCTCTCTGATCAAACCTGTTAAATTTGGAGTCAGGAGTGAAGGACCACAGCAGAGGCAAATTCAAACAGACTTAGTGGATGTTTCTTTGTCCTTGAATCTGTCAAAGAGAAATCAACTGACTGATACAAGTCTTTGCTTTAGACATTCTCCTTTAAGGTTGTGCATCGTTGCTGAAACCTGCTGGTGCATCTTTAGTCAGCATCTATTGCTGTGGTCATTGACTCCCACACTGCTGATGCCCGTGTTTGTTCGGACCTATATTCTTGTTGTTCTGACCTTTAGTACGTCTTTTATGTTTGGCCAGTGAGCTGTACTGAACTAGATCTTATTAGACTCTGCTTTTATCCATGTTCTGCACCTATAAGTCATGCCAGGCTTCAGTGTTAAACTCCTACAATGTGGGGATCATCTGGAGCAGTTTGTGAAATTAAAGTATTAAAACAACCCTGGATCAAATATTGGATAGTAAGGAGTCTAAATTTTAACAGTAGTTTCCACAACACCGATGTTGTCCAGAGACTGGACAGAGATGCTTGTTTAAATAGTTCTTTTTATCGACTTATTGTACACATACAGAGTTAAAAATGACCTTGGATTGTCTGCAGGGACCCCGTCTGTGGAATCATTTAGGTGGAATGACAGACTATTGGGGTCAAATGCATGACTCGTACATAAAATGGTAAGTAATTTTACTTTTATTTCTTAAACTCCATTCAAGTCGCGTCTCATTTTTCACTACTTGTCATTCAGAATGACGAATAGGTTTTGTCTAAAATGGAAATTTTTCCATCTGGTCCTGTCATGAATGGTTCAGCTGTATTTCACTGAGACGCTGATCGGCTCCAGCTTCCTTTAGGTTTAATACTGCTAAGCAAAAACACTCACTGGCAGTAATCTAGACTACCATATCTGTCTAGTGGTTTATACGAATTCATAGTCATTTAAATATGCATTTCATTTTGAATGTGAATGTAGCAGTGGCTGTCTCTGTTAAAGTAATTTTGATGACTTTTTAAGAATTTTTGCACTTCTTTATCCACTTCTTTTGCAAGAACTTTTTTTTATTTTTTTGCTTTGAATCATCTCGGCAAGACAAATTTATTTCTCTAGCACATTTCATACACAGGCAATTAAAAGTGCTTTACGAAGGCACTGAGATGAAGAGACAAAAAAATCATTTATGTAATAAAAACAGCATAAGAATGCAATACACATACGAAGATAAAATTCACTTTAGTTTTTGTAGGGAGCTTATCCACATTATCAGTGGAAGGATATTTTTGAGTCATGTCAGAGTCTTAAAATAGATTTATCTCCACGTAGCTTCATTGCCTCAAGTGTTCACGTTAATTGCCATTTTTGGTGCAAACTCATTCTGCTTTAACTTAAAACTCCCCCTGTTCATGTCATTTTGGTCTCTGAGAGTTCACTCCTTATCATCTAATGATAGGCCAATGTCTGATTTAACTCTGGAATGAACTTTACGTGTCATGTCGGATGTTCTTTAAAGTAAAGCAACCTGCACAGTAAGTGTCCAGATACATAGTACGTTCTTGGATCATGAGGCCAAACAGTGCTCAGTTCATCTGTTTATCTATCTCTGCTTTATTATTTCTTTGGGGTGGTGAGGGAGGGAAAAAAACAATGAGGAGAAGGAAGGAGTGGACATCTAGAGAGCACAGCAGCATAACAGATTTAAGGCTGAACAGTAGAAACTCATCTGAGATCTGGATGTCCCGTTAATAATTTAAGACACTGAACATTTCGTTACTGTTTCCGCTGCTCCATCCGAACGAATACATTTATAAATTATGTAAACACATTGAGCAAGTTGTGGCAGCTTATCCTGTTGACATGACAACATGCTTGAATTCAGATTTCTTTTCCACTGTTATGGGGCTGTATATGCAGTAGGTAGATGATTACATATCCACTTCATTCCTTCAGAATAATTAAGTCTTGTTTGTGCTGATTAGTGGGCTCAGTAAGAGATATGTACATTTTTGTGTTGTTATATTTTTGTTATATTTTTGGATATTTTTGGGTTATACAGTCTTTCATATTAATGCTGCCAGAGTATGAAAACAGAGCAGAGTTAAAACATTGTCTTAAAGTAATCCCCAAATAAATATATAGTCACTTTTACGTAGAGGCAACCAAAGAGAACCAAGAATATGAAATGCTTTTACTTTGTGAAAACCAGCATTCATTCATGACCTTCATGACCTCAAGAAATTTAAGGTCAGGAGGTGGTGACTGATGATTTTGTGTTGCCAAGTACAGATGAATATCATGACCCTGTGAACTGTCACAGTACCAACATGAAATCATGATCTTCCCTCCATGAGGCCTGAGGTGGCAGCTTGTCATCACTGGAAGAGACAGTGAGTTCCTAAGCTGATGGAGATCTTCCAGGTTCATATCAGGATACTGAGGCAGCAGGACAAAATGATTCACGTGATGTCGACTATTCAGGAGACGACTAAAAGGCAGGAGTGTCAGACTTAAGATTCAGGACCTTATGGAGTTACTATTTACACAAATACAACCAGACATGAATCAAAGGGTGACGCCCGATTGGTTACTGACCTAAATTGCATCATTTAACGATGCAGTTTGGATGAGACGTGATGAAATACCAACAATAAAAATAAACATGATTCTGTCATGACGCCAAGATGTGTAAAAACAATCCTGAAGCATTTTTTTCTGCAACCATGAAATTGCTTGTAATGCAAGTGTAAAGGCTTTTGCACACCAAATGTTTTTTTTATTATTTTATTTGATTAATTCACACATTAATATTTTTTTTTCTAAATCTTTATCAAGTAACCAACATAATTTCACTGGGTAAGAATGTTATTTTTATGTTTTTTGAATATAGGACCATTTTGTTCTTAAAACATGTCTGACAGAGATAGCACTAGCAGATAAACGAAGGATACACAGTGAAAATAATTAGATTTGCTTTTAAATAAACTGCTTTTATTTTCAATCAATCATTACTGATAACACAAGGACAAACTAAAGTCAGGAGAAATGAATTTCAGGTGTTTTCATGAAACGATGTGTCTGTTTGCGTCTGTGTCTGTGTGAGAGAAAGATACTGCCATGCAACATATAACCTAATATGAGGATGGAGCTTTGTCTGCAGCACTCAAAGTAAAGATGTGGATCTTTAAAAAGAGATCACAAATATTTCATTTCACTTCATATTTTGATCTCCAACGTATGTACCGCGATATAGTCCATATTGTAAGATTAGCGAGTTAAATGTGGAGAATTTAAAATCTCTTAGTCACATTAGGCATTTGATGCAGAGGCAGCACTTGTTAGGAATAATTAATTTCAGCTTTTAGCCTGCTTATGGAATGTACACACAGAGAAATATCAAGAATTCAACTTCTGTTATTTAAGTTTCGGTTAGACAAAGATTCCCTCACTTTGCCAGCAAGGAGATTAATTCAGCTTTGTTCAAGTACACAGTAAGTAATGCAAAGAATAAATATGCCATCATGTTTTGCCATATTTGAGAGACATGTTATTAACCACTCAGCCAAACGTTCATAATTAAATCAATCAGCAGTTATGCGAGATGAAGTATCAGCGGTATTTTCTGTTCTGTAATAAAGAGGGAATATTCACTGAGTAGCTCAGAGATCTCAGATTATTTTAAATTAGCTTCACTGACGAGACTAAACGGAGCTGACTGAACTGGCCCAAACAGCTTACGCTTCAGTTTCAAATGCACACTGATAACACGAAACATTTTTGTCCTGACACAGCCGAGGTGTCGGTACAAGGTGAGCAGGCTCGGTCCGGATAAGATCAACAGCTGGAGTGGTTTATCAGTAAATCCCGGCTGTCCGTGGTCTTTAAAACTACCAGATTATAAATGAGCTGCGTGTTGGCGGGGACCCTCGACGTATTATCACCATGACTTCCCCAAGATAACAGCACGGAGCAAACGGCTTTGGCCCACCCGCCCTACCTGCCACGTGGCTGTGATCGGGTTTAACTTCGGGGAGTAAGTTTTTGCACATACAATACGTTCTTCTAACCGCAGCACGAGACCGTTAACTTGACCTTTGAGTCCACTGAGCATGAAACTGATTCTGTCAGCTGGTGTGTAACCCTTCAACATCTACGGTGCTGCATTTCTGTTTCACAAAATGAATCAAGTTGTTCGTTATGGCGTCGTCTTCAGCAGTTTATATTGAGAGAGTTATGCAAATGAGGGATCCAGGGAAAGGTACGTTTCTGTGATCAAGGCTGAGTAGCTTGTTAACTACTGCTTCCTCGTAGCTCTGTTTATAGCAAAACCACAAATATTGAGTCGTCTGTATTGGATTTTCTGACCTGTACTTAAAAGAAAAAGAGACCATGAAGAACTGTTAGTCTAACAACAATATTTAGTGTGACATAATTGTCAGATGTTTCAAGCAATTCCTTTTTTTTAATCTTTAGCATATTTCCAAGTAAGACTTAGAAATATTTACATGTAGATATATTTCCAAGTAAGACTTGGAAATATACAAGAGCATGCAGGTCATGTTAAACCCAGAAATGCATCCAAACATGAAACAGACAGGCGTCTACAGGCTGAGGGATCTTTAGCAGGTCTTTCATCTGTTTCCTCCTGGAGTGTTGATGTTCCTTCTGTTACCAAACCTCCTGTGGCAGGGAATTCAAACGAACTCTGTAAACTGAAACTTTTACAAGTAACCGCAACAAAAAATAGAAGCATTGCTTAGATCAAGTTAAACTCAATAATTATCATTTTGGCTTTTGATATAAACTGTTTTTAAGCATAAATGCACAGATAAATAAATACTTTAATTTGAATCTCTACCTTTGAAATAAAACCAGACAGCAGCATATCAGTGAAACTAACGTTATCCGTTGGCTTTGCTACTGGATCATTCCTAAGACATTTATCAGTCATGCAATTAAGATGGAATAAATATGAGATGAGCTGACATAAGTTGTGTGGTTGATGCAGGAGGACGAGGGGGAATCGATGCTGCAAACACACAGTTTATTAAAGATCACCAGCAGACGTTCAGACCTGCATTCATAACAGTCTTTAATATTCACAAACATCAGCAGCAGCTGCAGATTTACAGAAAGCCGTGGCTCCTGAGTGAACATTTAAAAACCTGGTGACACAAACCTCAAGGTACATCAGAAAGAAAACCTGGAATTTCGAATTTCAATGCACCTCTTTCCTTCCTTTCATGCACTGATGGGTGGTTACAGAAAAACGTTTTTCAAGGAATTTGTAAAGTATAAATGCAATTCAATTAAGCTCTGCCAAATACAACAGACCATTTGATAAAATAAGGCAACACATTGTGCTCTACAGGTATAAATACTTCATCTGCGATCTGTTTGAAGGAGACAGATTCTGGTCTCTTCTTTTCTGAAGCTGACATGGTTTCCTGGGATCTACAGAAAATGTTTGTGACATGTTTTGGACTAAATACCAGAAGAGACTGTACAGAAGCACCCTTTTAAACCATGTCTTGACAGCTTTGTTCATAGCAGCTGGTTTAAGGAGGTAGAGTTGGTGGCAACGGCCTTCTACCCTCTGCTTCTGACTTTAACAATTATATTTTCTAGCCACAGTCTATTATACAGCTTTCGGCAGTTTTATTTCCGTTTCACATGCTCTCATATCTCTTTTTTTTGTTGTTTTATTCTTTCTGGTTTAAAAAGAACAAGACTGACTCTTGCTGTTTGAGGAAAAGTAATTTACAACTGTGGATCTATTAGGATCTACCATCCACAGAACAGCACATTGCATCATTTTGAAAAATGCTTGAATGTAGACGTGGACTAAGAGCGGTGCAGGGACGGGGTAGAGTGGATGTTATGTGCGAGACAAGAGCCACTCAGTGCAGCAGAGACACAATGGTCTCACCTCTCACCTGTTTGGCCTGGTGTCAGCTTCAGCTGCTGTGATGCCTCAGCTGAGCTGAGCTGAGAGCAGAGGCAGTCTGAGACAGGTGACAATGTAAGTGGGGTGGAGAAAAAAAAAAAAACAAAAAACAGCAATGCCTCTCGTGCTGAGAAGAAGAGTGTTGATATGTACTAACTTTTTCTCAGGCAGGAAGCTGACTCCGTGTCCACATTGGCTTTGTGAGGTTCAACATGTCTTCAAACTGCTAATGGCATGTGAAGACAAAATTAGCTGCAAGATTACTGTGTTTTACATATCTTTGACATTATTTATAAGGAAGAACATTTGCAGAAACCTGTTGAAAGTCCCCATCAGTCCCTCAAATACGATGCATCCTTTGTGCTGTGCAGATAATAGACACTTTTGTCCTGGAATGTATCCCTGGTTTACACACAAAAAGATGGTTGATCTTTAACTGGTTCTTAAGTTTGATTCAACTAAAAAAAATGGACCTAAATTCCCAGTGGAGGGAGATTTTCAAAGGCCAGTCTAAACCTGCAGTGATTAATAATCATTAGCCTGCCTTTGCTCCATAACATAAAGATGCTGTGCACCACTCCCCTTCTTTCACTAAGCATTTCAATCTTTTGTCATCATCACCTCTTTGCTCCCCCTGAGGCACCTTGATGAGCAGAAAGAGCTGCGGTCCTGACAGCGGCGTTCAGCAGAGGCCGGGCTGTCCTTCAGAAGGACAGGTGCTTCCTGGCCCTCAGAGACTTTATCGGACAGAGGACTGAGGGAGGACATGCTGAAGCTGTCCTTTCTGATGATTGTAGCTTTCAAAAAGCTTTAACAAAATGCACCGAGAGACAAAAAAGGGAGAAATCCAGCATCATGAGTCAGACAGGCTGCACGGAAATGAGTCCTGGAGGGATTTCTCAGGATTCACCAAAGCCTCTGCTGGCTCAACCCAACCATATCAAACGTCCCTTTGCACAGGACTGATTGATGACCAGGAAAAAATATTCTATTTCTGAAGTTGGGCATGCAGATTGAAAATCGGTCCCTCTGATGTCACCTTCACAAGTTTGCAACCCCACTGGATTCATTTCTTTCTACCTTCTTCTTTGATGTTTTCAAGTGAAGATGCGTGTTGTGGTGAGTTATGCAACTGCCCAAGATGGTTCAGGATTCCTCTCTGAAAACAGCTATTGTCTTCTTCTGCAAGTAGTTATCAGACCTCATTGTATCTGCTTCAATAGCTTCAGGCTTGATTTGAATCGGTATACGAGGAGGCCGCGGAGTGGAGTGATGCATTAATCATAAACGATAACTTGTGTTTTTCAATAAATGCGAGGGTGTTGTTGTATTTCCAGATTGCGTACAGACTGCCCTACTTCACATTTTTCCTCCTCCAGTTATGACACACATCTCCCTCAGTGAAGAATTAAAAGAGCTGTCAGCGTAAACAACGGCGCTACTGGAGCAACGAATCATCGCACATCGGCTCGATTCCATAGCTTCTGAAGCAGGCGACAGCTAGAAGTCAGCCGTCGTTTGCTGTGGCCATGATTACACTGGCACTGATTGATTATACTTGTACTGGGAGATGTCATCCTGTCTGACTACATAACAAAGATAATTAAACAAATGTCAAAGCATGGGGTTTAATGGTAATCTCTAATTTAAACCCTGGTACTGAACAGTACAAAGGATAGAGGAAAGTTTTAAACGTTTTGTGCAAATGAACAGAATTGATTTGAATCATTTTTTTTTTTATCTTCTGTGTTTTGGGATTGTGTGTTTTTGTTTTGTTTTTTTCCCTTAGTGAATAGAAGGCTAATTTATTTTATTCATTTTGTCACTCATCTCATTTGTTCTGCTCAGAGTTGATAATGTGTTTTTGCTTGATTTTGGTGCTCAACTTCATATTGTTCTGCACTAAAACATTTATATATTTTTGTCGTGTGTACTGTGTGAATCCCTAGTTTGGTTCAGCGTGGGTTTCACTGCACAGCCCATAAAATGAGCAGTATTTGGTTATTTGTCTGTTGGATCACAGTGGAGGAAAAATGATGCTTCCAGTTAGCACTGAAACTGACACAAAACAACTTAAACAAAAAAAAGATCTTTTGGTCTGGCCACGCTACCTGCAGAGGTAATAGAATATCAGAGCACACCTGTCTTGATTTAGGTTTGACGTCTGACATGCTATCGGCTCCCTGATAGTTCTCCTCCCTGTGGCCCTTTATCAAATCCTCACTCTGAATTCAAAGCCAATGAACCTAATGTGGAAATGCCTTTAAATAATAGATCACCAATGTACCTGCTCCTAAAAATCTCTACTTCCAATATGCTCCTATTCAACAAATACAAAGGCCATTAATGTGTCATAAAGTAAACTCTCTCCTGATCAGTGTGATAACAGCTCTCCATGACCAGATACAGGCATTAAAGATCCATATTTTGTCCTCTTTGGGTTGAAGTTTCACTTGTCAGTCCCACATTCTTCAAACACGGGCACTTCTTCCCCCAAAAGGTTCATCATGCTTAAGGCCAAATGCTGAACTTGAGGCTTTCAGAATGGTTCTCAAAGACGTGGCATCGGTCTTCAGTTTTTTGTGTCTCTGCTCTACAGGAACTGCTGACGGTCGTAGTAAGTGGAACGTAGTAAGTTTTTTTAAGAGTAGTCTACTATAAGCTCACAGTGACTGATGGAGTGTGTGAACGTAGCCCTTCAAAGTTCCTCTCTGCATCGCAAATGTAACCAGATAAAAAGCCCTTGAAGGGATGTTATCCCTGAGAGAGCACCCTCATCCCGTTAACTTCAATGAGCTTGTGGTTTGGTCTAAAATCAGCTATTAGATAAATATAAAAGATGCGCCGTAAAAAAGCCACCAGATGGCAGATGAGTGGTGACCATGTCCAGGATTATCAGGCAGCTGTTGACGGGTGAACTACTCACTCACTCTGACTGGAAGACTGTGATTTTAGTAACACATAAGGATATTTTTTTGGTAAGGATATTTTAGACATGACTGCAGACTGTGCTGGTGAGGGTTAAATGGTATAAAATCTAATTTTGCGACTGTGGCATAAACATTTTCAGCTATTGAAAATGTTTGCTTTTGTATTTGATTCATGCATTTCCAAAAAAGAAAAAAAAACCTTGGCTTTTGTGACTGCATGTTGAGTTTTCAAAGTTAATTTTTGCTTCATCCTGGAACAGCTGATGGTCTATAACAGCGTTTTTAAATGATAAATTCCTAGATTGGCACTTCACTAGTGGCAGCTTGTTGCCCAAGCTTGACTGAGCTTTTTTCTCCTGCTTGAAACATTTGTTTCAAGTTTGAGAATCTGGTTTGGATGCTGCACTGCTTGAAGGATTTCTCCTGAAAAAAACAAAAAAACAGTATACAGAGACTGCAGACAGAGCAACGAGAGCAAAGAAGAAGGGATCGATGTGTTTAACAATAGATGGTGTAATCTGGAACATTAAGAAAACAAGAAGAAGAAGAAGATCATGAAGAAATGTCTGCATATTGTGCTGTTGGCAAGTTTCTGTACATTTTGTAGACAGACAGGGTTCACCTGGGTCGATAGTTGACACTGCGAATGGCATTAACAGCTCTTTTGCTGCTAAGCTACAGGTTGCACATGCTAAAGTATTAATCGATGGGAATTTCAACTCTGCCTCTCTCTATGCTACACATAAATTCATGACTTTCCTATAGTTTGTCATATTAATTTTCACTCATTAACTGAAAACAATACCAGCCATGCCGTCACTGCAATTAGTATGCTGTCTGGGTAATTAGAGGGGGAATAAAGGGGGTGTCGCAATGCTTTGGCAACTATTAATCATATCTGTCTCTGTCATTAATGACACGATCAAAGGAAGTCTTGTGCCACTGGTTTGTAGACATTAAACACCTCATCACAGCTCCTTACAGGTATGTCCTGACAGCCAACATGCACATGTTTCCTCTCTCATGGCTGTGGCTGGAAACCTCTACTTCCTTTCTCTCCACCTGTCAGATGGAGTTATCATCACAATCTCATGGTTAACATGAATCTGAGCAGTGAATCGATTACAGGTGTCCGTCCTGTGTAAATACCACAGGACTGGCTACCACCGCCTTCCTATCATACCTGCGAAGGTCGACCTTGCAGCACGTCTGTTCAACCTCAGAGGGGACAGCTGTCAGCCTGCTGAGCCACTGTCCTCGCTCAGACCACAACTGAGCGATCAAAGAGCACTGCTGTCAAAGCTGTTTCGTATCTGTGTGGTTAGAACTAAGATAGAAAAGAAGGGGGTGTGTGGGCGTCTGCCTTCATGTCCTCTCACATCGATTGTTTACACCGTATTAAATGAGGTGTACTTGACACTGAATACTGGCATTAGTTGAAACAGAGCGCCTCTATCCCTGCTTCGGGTTAAAGTCTTTATGGAACCATGAAAAGTTGCAGTTCCTCGCCTGATCACTAGGTGCTGGCTCCAAAACAAAATATTTACAACCTGGTACAAACTGGTACTTTTGGTCTCTGTAGTTAGATTTTACATCCGTAACAACTGTACGTACAAAGATTTTTTTTTGTGCCACATCAGATAAAATAATATAAAGCATTAAATTTATGGCAGTCGGCATAGCCAATGACAAGCTGTCATCAAGGAGCCATCAGCCTCCACAACAAGACATCCTACTATTATTAATTCAATATTAATATTGCTGTCATTTATTTATTGTTGAAAAAAAACCTTACTACAATGTTGAATTTCCCTTGTGGGATTAATAAAGTATTTTTTCATTTCAATTTCATTTCATTTTGCTACTTAGCAATATTTTGACTTCTGAGCTAAACTAAAAAGGCATAATCATTCATATTTTAAACAGAACACATGTTGTGCTTGTGCGTTGTGTTAAGTAAGGCTACCCAAGTATCGTGGAATAATAGTGTAAAGCAGCCTTTCCCAAACTTCAGAATACTAAGGCCCATTTGAAATGTGAAAAATCTCTGCGGCCCATGCAAACCTTTAATCAAAACTGTGATCAACATACATGACTGAAAGCTACATTCCAATATTAATATAAGGGGTCAACAAATCAGATGACACTTGTCATTTTAAGTGAAGATGACAGTAGAATAACGCTTATTTGGTTTGTTTTATTATTTCCAAATATTTTTTAAACATGTCATAAATACTTAATACAGTAATTAAAAACATGTTTAAAAAAATCAACGACTTTAAACATATTTGTTTATTTTAATGACCTCTCAGGGCCCACCTGCAGTACCGCAACGGCCCACCAGGGGGCCGCGGCCCACACTTTGGGGATCACTGATGTAAAGGTTAATGAAAGAAACTGTGGAAGTGGGCAGCACTTGCTCTTTACAGACCTGTACCTTTCCAGTCTTCGCCGCACCAGTGGCTTCCTCCAGTTATTCCCAGTAAAGCAGACACGACCACCACTCGTGAAGCTCCATGTCTAAATAATGGGAACATAACCTCTAATGTCTCGTGAGGTTCAGCACGTTGACATTTATCCCCATTTTTTTCCTTCTCCTCTCGCTGAATCGGTGTCTATCTTCTCTGCACAGGGAGATCTTTTGACCACTTTATCCACATCACATCAGCTATGAACAGATAGATGTGTAGCTCGTTTGCTTTGGAGCTATGAGAGTTACACTCCATGGAATTGTAGCAGTACGCCATCTTCTGCATCGCTTGTTTTGGCTTGTTGCCTTATTAAATATTTTTTTATAGAAGTGGTCATGTCTGTAAAAAGCCACAAATGCAGTACGTTACAACTGGTGCTGCCACAGTATTTTTGTGGTACCAGGGTTGCCTCTTTTGTACTATAACACTTTACCGTGACTGGCTGTTGGTTGGTCTGGAAGAGTCCATGAATTTTGGCAGAAAGGAGCTTAAAAGAGTGTCAGCTAAATGCAGAGGCCACTGACATGACATTTGAAACAGGAAGTCTTGCTGTAGATGTCCACTAGCAGCACTGGGGCTCTTCCAGTGTAGCTCGGCTGAAGGAGCCTCGATAGATCATATCTGAACCCTCCCAAGTGGAAGTATACTGGGACCTGCAGCGGTCTATCATCTGGTAGAAACTATAGAAAACATTTGTTTAGAGTTTGATGAGTTGGTTCATGTCAGTCCCAAGTCCGTTGCTTTGTTATAAGGCTCAAACAATCAGCAGAGATACTACAAAGATGTTCAAACATGAAACAAACCAGAGTAATTCTCTCATTGTTGGTTTATTGGCAAGCACCACAGTGTTAATCATGCATGATTTTGTCAGCCAGTCTGGACATGATGCCATAGACACAATTTCATTATCCTGAAAGAAAGAATCTGCTCTGAATCCCAGCTCTGAGAGGCAAGGATTAGGTCCTGTGAGGACGCTGCTCTACATTGATCAATGTGATCTATATTTAAACTGCTTACATGCAAGGAAAAACACGCGCGCACACACTCCGAATATAAAACTATTTGGCTACCTTCCTGCTGTTACCAACTTTGTTGAATTATGCAATTTAAAACTTTCATGATGGGCACATCCTGTCAATGATGCAGCTGCAATGTAAACACACAGATGGGAAACGGGGAGAGAGTTGGCGAAGACAAACTGTTGCAACAGTCCATCATTTAATTTCTGCTGCCTCTGGTGAAAGTTTGTAAAAGTCACGGGTGAAAAATGGGGTGTGTTGACCGTGCTTCCCGACTCTCTATCATCATGGCTTTGCACAAAGTCATCCATTGAGCACAACTTTTATTCTCCGAGTAGCTTCGTGGGTGCTTGGAAACTGACTTTTCAGAGTTGATCCATGATGTGTAACTCAGTAAGTACGTGGATATACAATCCCCTAGAAAGTACAGCACAGGATCGTAAACTTGGCCTGTCAATCCACCTGCATAAATCTGACTCTGAGCTCGCTGTATATCCAGTTTCTTTCACCTTTTTTTTTTTACTTAACATTCCTAGGAAATTAAAGAAAGCACCCTAAATTCTGCAAATTACTTGTTCAACACACAGTTTGCATGCATGGTTGGTCTCGTCCACATTACAACATTATGGGACAGGCTCAGCTTAAACTTGCATTAAAAGTCCTACTTTGCTCTAAAATGGATTATTGATTTCAAACCCTAAAAATCCAGAACAGAAAAGTGATTAGAACCTGTTAAAGAGTCCAAATGTATAACTCAGAACAGCAAAGTTATTAGTGTTTTAAAGCCACGATATGAAGCAATGCCTCATCCAACCACATGGGGGAGACAGATCTGCTGTGATGATAATGTGACATTAACAATAATGTGCTGTTGAGTGGCGACAGTCCGACACATCTTTTAATACCACTTTGTCTCACAAATGCACTCTGTTATGTCTTATGGTTATACATTAACTTTTTTGCAATATGCTGCCCCCATGCTGCCAGAAATATATCTACATAGAACTTCATTTAAATAACTATTTATTTCACAGCCTTCTGTTAATTCTAGTATCTCTAAAATGAATTACCCTCACACGAGACTCATCAAAAAGTGCATTATTTAATTCTTAATCGGCATGGATTATGCGCTACTTAATGTATAAACATGCTGAACTTTCAATTTAATACTGGTCATGTCTGAGCCTAATTAGCCCTCAAATTTCTCAACATCTCATCATAGCAGGATATGAAATCACTTGTGTACTTAGCTCTGTCAGGAAATACTCTGTCAGCTCTGTCAGGAAATCTCTGCTCTGCTGAACTGCTGTTCTGTGTGAATGTAGCATGTTGAATAAAACATACATGGAAGGACATCCACAGAATCCAGAAGCGCTCCGCGTACAAAAGACTCAAGTAAACAGTTTCTGATAGCCGATGCTGCACACATGCAAAAACAACCTGACAGGAACACACAAACGGAAGAGAAGGGGATGCTTTTGACTGTTGAGCATTAAATCTCCTCGGTGTCTGAATCACATGAAATTGTACCATGAAATACATTGAAAATACATTGAAATATATATATATATTCATTCAACACATGGTTTCTAGAATACAGACGTTATAAGGTGTATTTATCTCTTATTCCTATCACCAGCTTCCCTTAACTTGAACGTGCTCATGTTACCTCACTGAAAAAAATCCAATGAATCTGCTTTGAACTAGAAGTTGACGTGTCCCAGCATAGTTCAATCTTTTAGATGTCATTAGTCAAAGAGAATAATGAACTGAATTGCTCAGTGATTTCTCCATCACTTAGACACTGATGATAAATTTGCTGTCTCTACTTGTTCTTCTCCTCCGTATTACTGGTTAAGCAGTGCGTGAAGTCCACAAGATTGTGTCCATTTATTGCATATTCTTTGTGATGTATTTGGAAGAGTGCTGATGTAAATAATTTAGCTTGAAACAGACCCCACAGGAAATGGGGAAAAAAAAGAGAAAAAAGCTTTCCAAATGTAATGAGTCTGAGTTCCTTTTATACTAGTGGGCTTTATTTATTTTGTATGAGGATCATTGATAACATAAGCCAACCCCCGTCCATTCATATCACAGCTCCAGTTACCTGTTAGTCTCAGAGTAACTCATTAATGTTGTTTTCATGTGATTCTATTTTGGCTGGTCTGCCTGTTCACAGCCAAGCTGATTTCATCTTTTCCAACATGCAAATACATAAAACGATGACGCTAATATGCAGATGAACACAACATTTTAATGAAGCACACATTTGTCATCAGAACGCTGCTTTTGACATGTTTGGAAAATTATTAATGTGGATTTGCAGATTAAAAAGAAATCTGTGCACACACCGCAGACATCTACATAATCAGATGTTTTTCTTTCTATCTGCTGTTATTAAAACAATAAAATATTGTCATCACTTTGCCAATGACTCTCAGCCATATCAGATATATTTTAGTACTACCTCAGCTGATGTTCAAAGCGACCTATTTTCCTTTTCAAATGTATGTGTATTGGTCTTTTTATTTGGAAATAAAGAAAAGACAGGACATTTAACATTGCAGCTCATACGTGTTCACAGGCAGCAAATCCACAGACAATTACTAAGAAACGACAAAAGTAAATGGCACCGGAGCAGGTTTTTTATGTGTTTACATTATAGTCCCATAAAAGTCCTCCTACAAAGATGGTAGAAACATCTAGACCAATGTGCACCATGAAAGGGTCTCGTATTTTGTCAAACGCTGCACTTTTATTGTGTAGCTTACCCATCAGGAAGTCTCATGATACATACTCAAGTACAGTCCTGCGCCATTGTGTTGTGACTGGGGATTTGTCTCTTGTCCAGTTCAGAAGGACACATTTTCTAGCACAGACTGTAAGCACCTTTGAGAGTTTCCCTTTATATTTCCCTTGATGATGGTGTCTGCTATCCCATGTAACATTAAATAATGGGCCACACTCTGTGGTAGAAAGGATCATATTAATTTCAATTTTCATACAACAAACCAGAATTGTTGTATTATCCCACAGGACCAGAGACAGTGAATAAGACTGTCCATTTCTGTTTTTGCACTTTGGACACAATGGAGAAAGGTCTGAACTGAGTCCATGCTGTTGAGAGGTGGAATTTTGAGGGTTTTTTTGTTTTTGTTTGTTTTTGTCTGCATATATTTGGTGGGTTAGTGAAAGAAAAATAAAGCAATAAAGCAAAATAAAGACGACTTTTTATATGCAATTTGTTCTTGCAGCACGTACATTTTCTTGTGCAAATGTGAGAGTGAGGGTGGATGTGTCCTTCAACAGCCCTCTTGACACTCTGAGCTAACAAATTTTCTTCCTGTCAGAGACGACTAAAATCACAGACAGTGAAACACAAAGAGACGGAAGAGTGATGGATGTGGTGTGGTGCTGTTTGATGATGTGTGTGGTGTTTATGTAGCGTGGTATGGTGTACATAATCAAGTGTATGGTGGCTGTGTGGTTATGTTGTGATGTTGGACGTAACCCTCCAAGTCAAATCAGCCCTTACACTGGCACCACCGCCCCGTGAGGGGGCGCAGAGCAGAAAAGAGGGACCAGACCTGCAGGGCAGAGCCCAGAGGGTCCTAGGAGGCAGTGGAGGGTGGGAGAGGAGGGCAGCGAAGTAGGAAAAAGAAAAGAAACCCTAGAGCAGGGGTGTCAGACTCATTTTCACTGAGGGCCACATCAGAATCATGGTTGCCCTCGAAGGGCCAGATTGACAGCAATGAATGTAACTAAATGCAATGTAAATCAAAATAATTTAAACTACACCTTATTATATCGTCAAATAACTGCTCTTGGACATGTTGCGCTCGTTTGTATAGGTTTTTCTCAAGTGCACATCAGTTCTGAAAATCATCTTGATGTCTTGCTCATGGTGATATACTGTTATCGTTGTGGGTAACGACAAAATGCATTGTGGGAGATGTAGTTTATTGTCAATGCGCGCTTTAAAGCGGTATAAGATTATTTTAAATCTACTGGTTTAAAATTTAAGCTAATAATGCAAAAGCTCCCAAGGGCCACATAGAATGACGTAGCGGGCCATATTTGCCCCACGGGCCTTGTGTTTTACACATGTGCCCTAGAGTTTTAAATTGAATGGCTTTCTATCTGTTACAGACACTCTGGGCTTTTGCATTCTCCTAAGTCCTCATCCCCATCTGCATCTCCAGTTCTTTTTCCTATACTCCCTTCAAGTGTGTTGTGTTTGTGAGACTGAACTACATCCATCCATCCATCATCTATGCCCACTTAATCCTCTGCAGGGTCACAGGGATCTGCTGGAGTCTATCCCAGCTCTCTTTGAGCAAAAGGCAGGGGTACACCCTGGACGGGTCGCCAGTCCATCGCAGGACCACATGTAGCACAAACAAACATGCACACTCACAATCACTCCTATGGGCAAATTTAGAACCACCAACTAACCTGGATATGCATTAACATGCATGAACATGCATGTCTTTGGACTGTTGGAGGAAGCTGGACTGTACTCCTTAAGCAAAATATAAAATAATTTTTTCCAGCTTTGGCCTCAAGAGTTGCTTTTCAGAGTTTTTTGAGTATTGAAGTGTTCCTCTTAACATAGCCCCACACATGTATGTAGCAGAAAAAAAATCCTGCTTTTGAATGTTAAATTCCCTGATTAATCAGTCAGTTGACATCAAGGATGATCCCTCCAGTTGATCAGAAAGGGACAAGATACCTTAACTTGCGCAGACCTGGAATCTAACATCTATAATTCCAGGAGGCAGAGGTAATGTGAAACCTCCCCTCTAGCCTTCGAATGATATACCAAGCTTTAACTGGATTACTACAGTTTCAGTGATATTAAATGTTGCATAAATAATAAGGTTTTTAAGTGAAGTTAGACATGTGACCCTCCATGTCAAGCCAAAGAGATGCAGAATTGAGCACCCAGTTGGAAATAAAATGCGTATGAGAGCAAAGGTGACATTTCTGAATGTTTGAAGATGGGAAGCATGACGCGGAAATTTTAAGCCTTCCTGTCCAAATGAACAAGCTGAACCAAACATACAGGTTTTTGATAGCCTTCTGTGGGAGAAAAAATCAACAGAATTGCATAAAACTACCGAGGCAGGACGTTCGCTTTCAATACAGCAACACGGCCCAGCCAAGATATGAGTTAAGTCCCCCGTCTCTCTAAGTCTAATTTCATACACTCGACAAGCAGAATGAAATTCATCTCATACATCAAAAACAGGTACTAAATGAATTCCCAGATAATGCAGAGCCCTCTGGGGACTATGTAAGGTGAATTTAAGATGGTGACAGAGTGGCTTTAGTTTTAAATTGCCGAATAGCATCACCTCTGATTTGCTGAAATGTATTTTTTAGTCCACAATAGCACTAAACTGATTGATGATTTGGATGAGAAAGGGCTGAGTCAGAACCACCAAAACATCATCAGTGTAGCGAGTGAACTTATGCTGCCTTTCTTTAATGGTGGAGCCATGGATATCGTGTCACGAGCCAACAGTTCTACAGCCCGGACACAAAACAGAAGTGAGAGAGGACAGCCAAGTCTTTTGCCTCTTCAAACCTGGAAATTAAGACACTATAACAACTCTTAATGAAACCAGTTTGAGCTTCATTGATAAGCTGAGGAAGTACAACTTTTAGATTGTCTTGATAGTAGTTTGAAGAGCTTCAAGTCCAGATTTAATAAAGAAATTGGCCTGTAGGAAGCACAGTATTTACCAATTCTCAGTATTAATAAAATGTATTTTTTAAATGCCAATGTTTTTGACAGGAGGTTATTTTTTTTGTTTTTTTTTTGTTTTTTTTTTTAAGAAATTATTGTACATACTTAGCAACAGGTCAAATAATATAGCTTTAAATTCTTTATAAAATTGACCCACCAGCTGCTTTGCCAGACTGCAGTTCTTTAATTGCATCCAACACCTCTTTCTTAGATACGTGACGGTCCAAATCAGACTTCTGGTCTTCTGTCAGACCAGGGAGGTTAAGGGAGGAAAAGAAGGGATCTGTCAAGTCTTATAAAGATTTTCATTTAATAGTTGCAGCATCAAAAGATTGTTTGCCATCTATATCTACGACAGAAGAACTTGGCTGTGAGTCTGACATTTCCCTGGATTGCCACCATGTTTATATCGTTTTTGTTTTGCAAATCTAATTTTACTTTCTGCATCTTGTTGATGAACAATCTAGTGTAAAACCAAGAGCAGAGATTTCTTTAAGCTTTCATATAGATGAGTTCATTAAACAGTCCGTTCTGCTTGTTTAAGTTTAGATTCTAAACTCTTCCTTTGTTCAGCTTCTCTGTGCCTTTTACTGCCCATATAAGATTTGATTAGACCTCCAGGATACGCTTTGGACATCTCCCACAGTAATGGTGGGTTGTCTGTAAAGGCTGTGTTACTAGATAAAAACTGTCTAAATTATTTGGCAAAATGAGCTATAAATTTCAGATCAAGGGTGGAACGGTCTGTGTCTGGTTTGAACGCCTGGGATGTTAAAATTGGACAAAGACTGCAGCATGATCAGATATAATCATATTACCTGTTGAACTAAAGGTAACGTGGGGCAGCAAAGGATCAATCCTTATATAACATGTATCTACTTTGAAGAAATGTAAACTCCTCATCTGTTACAGGCTGTACCCTCCATACATCCTCATAGGCCAGTCACCACATAAGACACTGATAATCATCACCTGGGGTAAGAAAGATTCACCTGCGGGGGATTTGTCCAGAATTAGATTTAAGTGGCAATTAAAATCTCCTCCAATAAAGGAGTCTCTGATTTAAGATATACACATTTAGTAAAGTTAGAGACTAGGGAGTCTCCTGGATGGCCAGAGGGACAATAAATATTCATAATTACAATTTCCTCTTCATATAGAACACCTCACATTTAAACAGCAGCCCTCCATATCCTTGATGTAATCAGGGACTCTGAATGTTAAGTTTTTCCTAAATAAAATGGTCACACCTCTACTTTTTGAGAAGATGTGTCTGAATCCCCCCATAACACCCTTTCAAATGTTCTTTATCATCTGAACGGGTCGCCTGCAGTAAAGCTGTATGAACGCCCTCCCCTCTAAGATAATTCAGGACCTTTCTGTGTTTAACTGGTGTATGTTTACCATTTATGTTCCAAGTACAAGTGTTAAGTGCTGACATGGTAATGATCTATTAAATAATTTATAAATCCTTAGCATTTTTCCACCTGTGAGATAGCAATTCTCCAGCATGAAGAAAGGCTGAGAAGGCAAAAAAAAAAACATTCACACAAAGACACCAAAATAAAGAAAACGGTGTCTGACATTGGCAGAACATGAGTCAGTGTCCTGCTCCTAATGTGGATGAGCTTCTAGTAAAAGAGCTTTCCAACAGCAGAAGGTTACTCTTTTCTCTGGAAGCAGACCAGGTTATAGTTTGGCACATTGTCTTCAACTGGGCATACATAGTCACGGTACGGCAGAAATCATAAGAGGTCCATTAATGTGCAAAGACAACTCTTTGAATCAGTCCAACTTTCACACGCTGCCAGCAGGGAGTACATTCAACAACTCCATGTATTGCTCCACTTCTGCCAGATCCCAAAACATCTTTGCAGTGCTGTGATGGGTGACCCTGAATAACGGAGCAGTTGAGCTTCCTGTGGTCAGTTCCCATCGACTTCAGACTTTGGTTCACATCGTCAAAGCTGTCGATGCTTGAGAACAACTGCAGCCGCATAACCTTGAAAGATCATCACCCTGGCATCTCCGTATTTCAACACTTGGTTATTTTTCCCATCTCCCATGCTCCACTCATGATTTACGGTTTATCTCGATAGTTATGAAGCCGAGGCTCCTGGATGCAGGAGGGGACCTGTACCATTGCGCAGTGTGCTCTTTCCACCTTGACTTGGCCCACCATAGTCACGATGTTCAGCATTTTAGGGAGCCATGTCTCAAAAAACTTTGGCACCCACCAGGAGAACAATAATGCAGGTATTTTTTCTGATCCAGGTCTTTGGTGTGCTTAGTTCAGGCATCTGCTCTTGATTTTAGCTTTCTCTGAAAGGGCGCTGTACCATGCTCTATGGCCGAGGTACGATAAGCAGCTTGAGTAACCTGAGTTTATGTTTACCAAACTTTGGAGAAATGCACAGTGATTTCACAAAGAACCTCTTGAGGTGCCCGGTCAAGTGTTCTAGGATTGTTATAAACGCCAACTCCCCTGCTAGTGTCTTTGTTAGCCTTGTTAATCTGCTGGCTGGGCTCATCTCCAAGGTCCAATACTGGGCTCTTTATCTGAGGCAAGTTGTCAGACTGCCTCATTGCAGTTTTTTCCCATGGTTGAAGAGCCGTGGTTGTATTATTGTTGGATAAATGTGATGTTACTAAACAGGCTCAGCTCTTCGCCTGCACATGACCCACCTTCATGCCGCTACTTTTCTGAGACATGAAAATGCTTCTGAACACTGATTGCAGGGACCAACCAGGGTAACAACAAAATCTCTTCATCAACTCTAACATCCTGCACATTCCAGCCAACTTCCTTGTTTTCTGAAGAAATTGTTTGGAAATGCGTACTTGCATGTTCGTAAACTATGAATCCGAGAAGAGGTTTATAAAACAAAACTATGGATGTAGACATAGCGTTTCCCTCACTGACCAGACGTTAGCAGTGTCACCAACAGTTGAAAACATCTGTTCTTGACAGTTTTAGGGACTCTTTGATTGGTAATGGAGGACCCCAGTGAACCGCAAACCATCAACAGCGCCACACCAAAAAGGAAAGCTGAAGTGATGAAGCAGTCAGTAAGCATGTGGTAGTCAAAATCAAGTTCATACAGGCTCAGTAAGCTCACGTTCCAGTAGGAGTGTTGCAGCAACGTTGTTACATCCATAACCTCCAGCCAGTCACTGTACAGTCACATCTGGACCAAGCACCATAAATCTACCTGAAAAATAGGACATAGCACACCACATAGAAAAGGAGTTACAAAAGGTGTGGGCACAAAACTCTTCTGATGTAGCCTTTGTTGGGGAGGGACCATTTCCAGCTGAAATTATAACTTTAAAGTATCAGGTAAGTATCAGGTGGGCAAAAGGAGAGAAAAACACACACAAAATAAACATTAACAGGCATAACACGGCATTAGTGACAAACGGTCTTGACCTCCTTTCCTACGCCCCTCAGTTGGAGTGTCCTCGAGTCCTTTTGTTTATATGCAAATGTGTATCTCCGTGTTGTTTCCAAATTAAATCAAGTTTGACAAAGATTGGAACGTTATTAATGAGGCGCCCCTGTTAAACTGTGCGCTCTTCCACCTGTCAACCCATCCATCATGTTCACTGACAGCAGCAGGTTGATGTAGCTGCATGAAAACATTGACCCTCTTCTGCTCTTATTAATTGTATTTCATCTATTACTGTCTCCATTTAGCAATATATATTTCCCGCTTAAATATAAGCAGCTCTTTTATACTCTCTTTTATGCAGGTATTTCAAAGTATTCTTATGTATATAAATACATTTTTGTTGTGGTTTCCAATCTAAGGAGAGCTTTATCTGCACCTGCTGCTCATTCTCAGGCAATCAGTTGTGTTTTTCTTCATCTCTTAATGTGGACGAGCTGCAGAATCCATCTTCATAATTCTCGGTGAAAGCCTGCCTTCTTGTCTCGCCCTCCTCATTAACAAGACACATGGAAGTGGCACAAACTCTGTTGAACATGTCGTGGCATTCATCACAGCCAACAGCCTCCATGCCGATAGCTTCTGTAACTTATATTCAGTTTTCCAGATGCAGAGCCTAAACTTTTCTCCTCCTGATAACCTTAAGGAAGCAGCATGAGGCTCAACGTCCTGAACAACTAGTTTTATTTAGTCAGAGGAATGCAGGCCATTATCTTCTCATATTTATGATCCATTCTCGGTATGTCGCAGGGAACATTGAGAAGTCAGCCAGCAGCATACGTCCTTGTCAACCACCTGCCGTTCCCAAAATAGACATTTAATTAGCCAAACGTTAACATTTTACTGAAGGCTGCCCAATATATAAATCTTCTTTAAAAGCATATCACTAAGATGCATAAATTTCCCTAAAGATTAAATGCCCACTTATCCACATAGCACAGCCTTTGTTGACTAGTAACTCTGGCAGACATTTATAGACATTGTATATTTGAAACATTGTGATATCAAGCACTATTATACCAGGCAATTCACTAAGTAACACAAATAATGAACTCCTGAGATTCCTCACATAAATCTGCAGACCACTTTTTTTCTTAGAAAATTCATAGACTCCCATTCTCATCTTAATTCATTCAGTGTGAAGTCAATAAACTGAAGCTGCATAGAAGCAGTCCTTTCTATGAATGCAGGAATGTGTCCAGTGTGACCCAGTCAGGGGTCCTCTGGTAATTCACTGCACAGCATTTCCAGTTTTGCAAGCTAACAAAGTAAAACAGTGAATTCCGAGCACACAGACCCTCACACATTGTCAAACCATGCATGCAGTTTTGAAAACGTTCTTATTGCACCCTGTAGACCATTAACCATGATTGGCTTCTGCCCTTGTTTCTTAATGATGGCCGTGACTTGCATCCAATGTCCAGAATGTGTCAGCCAGGCCAGACGTATCTAGCAAATAACACTGATTAAAGGAAACAGGCTCCATTAATTCAATGAGGAATTGTTAATTAACGTCCCGTCTAATACAGAAGAACCTACTGAGACATCCTTACTCACAAGAGTCCTTTGTTCACAATCCTTTCCAGTTGAAACCATCTTCTAAAGGCAAGAATAAAGTTAAATTACATGTTGCTACTAAAACTAAGAAACCTTTGTGACATTTATCTCCCATCCATCTATTATTTGTGTCCACGTTTCCTATTCAAGGTCTACTAGACAGACAGATTCAGTACATCTTAGATTCATTGCATAAATGCATGAAATTGCAAGCACAAAAAAAATCATAAAAAAAGGGTCTATCAAGGATAAAAATGAATAATTTCACAGTACCAGAGTGAAAAAATAAATTAAGAACAGGACTATAACCAGGATATGAAAAAACAGGACCATTATAAATCTGAATTAATAACATCAATTATGCTGGAGCCCATCTCAGGCTGTCCTTTAAACAAAAGGCAGGAGCACACCCTGGACAGGTGGCCAGATTTTCACCGAGTGAGTTTTATCTTCATTTATTTACAAATGTGCAGTCTTTTGAGCAGCAGCTATTTGCCATGTGAAGATATAATGGTGAAATACAGCAAAATGGGCCTCTCTCTCTTTCATGGCAGTCAGCTTGGCTATTTCAGTGCATGTGAGCTCCTGCCGTGGACTCTGTAGCTGACACATTTCCAGATTTCTCTCTGCTAAATTAACCATGTTCATTGGTGAAGAAGCTGAAAACTGAAAACTTTTTTTCTTTCAAATCTAAAGAGAGTTTAATGTCTGCACCTGCTGCTCATTCAGTTTTGTTTTTCTTCATCTTTTAATGCAGACAAGCGGAAAAATCTATCTCCATGATTCTTGAGGATGAGCTTCCATCTCGTCTCTCCCCCGTCATTAGCAAGACGCCTGGAAGTGGCGGATACTCAGTGGAATACTTTAGGCAGCAACTATCTTCTGTAGCGGCGCAGCGTTGTTGCTGAAGAAAGAGGTCCGTCTCTCTGTTGAAACAGTTCGGCCCTAACTTGTATTTCAGTGCAGGAGCTCCTGCTGTGCAGTCTGTGGTCGGACACATTTAGGCTTGTTAATTGGGGAAGATCCGTCTCCCACTGAGAGATGGATGAGACCCGACTCAACAAAGCTCTGATTTTTCAGATGTAGAAATTTGTGAGAAGCTCCAAGTTAGGTTTCAGTTTGCACTAATTTTATTTTAGACTGGGATTCTTCTCTTCATGTGCAACAACAATAGTTTTTTTTTTTTTTTCCTTTTTATGTAATTCAGTAATTAGTTGGTGGTCTATTCTCTTTCAGCCTTTCTAAGGGTCATGGCCAGATAGTTTTATCGATTGTCTGTTTGTGCCTGAAGCTGTGTTATCTAAGTGTAAATCTTCTGTTCTGGTTTGGTCTCCATTAAAATAAAATCAATAATTCAAGTTGAGATTTAAATAAAAGTTGAATAAATGAATAATAGTCATGTACTTACTCCTCATCTGAGTGCAGATGCTCAGAGATGAGCTGAAATACGTGATGTTTTTCACATCCTCTCAGAGGTTGGTGGCTTTTGAAGTTGTCCTTGTTTATGTCTGCAGCGTAGGACTTATTTTCATAAATCTAAAGCTCATTTTGAAAACTTAAGAGCTTTTTATTGTTTTTATGCTCCTGTTATTTTTACTCAACTGCATGAAATAGTGACTGCCTTTGTCTTATTTCCAGATTTCTTAGATTACCAGGAAATCCCAAAGACCCTCTCACTGTTTGGTTCATGAAATTTAGATTCATATTTAACCTGAATACCTGTTTCGATTGTTTTTCTTGTTGTTGTTGTTTTTGTTTATTGTTGGTAAACGTATTGGCAAATATAGTGATGTGAAAAGAAAAAGTGCAAGGTTCATAAGTCTTTTCAAAAATAATCACCTGGTGTCTCCTCAGGTCTGAAAATGAGGTAAATACAACACCACCACAAACGTGTCATCGTTTATTTACCGCTGTTTATTTTCCACAAGAACAAAGAGGGAAAGTAGCAGCCAGGTACTGCTAATTAAATAAACGTGATTAATTGATCAGCACCTCCATAAAAGCAATTTTGGCAATCTGCTGGTCTAGAGGGTTTAGGGGTGTGTTAACACAGCGCCACAGGGAAAGGACATAAGGAATGGCCTTCGAGAAGCAAATGCTGCCTCACATCAATCTGGAAAAAGCATGTCGGTCCTGCAGAGCTTGGTGTGTGTTTCCATGTGGAGGTCGCTGACACGAAGAAATCAGTGGAGCTTTTTTCTACTTGCTGATTGGCTATATGCTGTTTAAGTTGCAGGAGTCACTCATTCAGGTGGCTCTCTCTGAGTTCTGGGTTTTGGGTTATTCATTACTTCATTTTAAATTAAATGTATATTATATGTTAAATGCCTTTGTCCTGCCTTTGAGCTGGGCTGTGACAAAAATGGAGGCTCATCTGAGAAGTTTGTATTTGTGGTGGATTTTGTATTTTGGGGTGTAATTCTACTTGCTGGATGGGTTTAGCCATTGGTTAATAGAGGTTGTTGTAAATGGGAGGCTTGTGTTTTAGTTCAGAACCATTTTGTTTGGCTCCCTGTGTTGTCCCAGTGTTTTGGGTGGAGCCCTTGCTGAGGTAGTTTGAGTTGTTTTGTTGGCAGACTTGGTGAACAACAAACTCTTTAAGTGAGTTTGGTCTTAGTGTGGTGGGGTACGTGAGTAGAGTTGAATAGTCAAGGTCACATCCAGGGATGAAGGATAACTGCATAACTGGCCCTTTTCAAACTCCTTGGTGTTGCTACCATCCAAAGACACTGGTTCAGCTATCTAATTAGTTTCTTAGTTTAGGGTGGGGCCGTTAGTGATTTCTCTTTCTCTGATTTCTTCCGTGGAAAGATTTTTTTTTTGCCTCATGGAACCAATCTGAAACATTCTTTGTTGTTCAACATTCTGCAGTGAAGATTATTAACCCCAGCAAGTTAAGGAAAAGTGCAAAAGAACCAAGATTGACATGTGATTAGGTCCATCAGGACTATGATCTATACCAAAGTACTCTAGTACTCTGTCCAACAGCTCAGTTGACTGAAATCCAGTTTTGAAGCTAGTTTGAATCAAGCAACAAGATCGGGATCCTCTGGACAAGAAAATCTACAACTTGACAGATAATAATAAAATATTCACAATGTTACAGTGTTCCGATCAAACTCCAAACCTTAGCATGGATGAAATGCAGTTGAGGGACCTTAACATGAAGAAATAGTTTTTTCTTACTGCTGCTAACGGTTGTTCTACAAGCTACTGAATCATTAGGTGTTCGTAGTTTTGACACACTGCCTCTGCATGTTCTTTAGTCTTAATTAAATTGGTAATAGATCAGTCACATGTGGTTGATCTATGGTTTTTATTTCCATTTCTTTTTGTGTGTGTGTGTTTATTTATTTAAGACCTGGTAAACGCCACATGATTTTCTTTTCTTTTTTGTTCTAGTATGGATAGCCTTAGAAATGACAGATGCTGTGATCTCTTTTTCACATGACTGTACGTGCACTGCTGCTGTGAAAAGACTGTGGGGCGTGAACATCCTCCCACTCTTGACCTGCAGAGCTCTGACCTTTGTCTCCATCACAGCTGGGTCTCCTATTGCTCTGTTTCAGCCAAGTCATAAGGCAGAGCCACTGAAGCATACCGATACATTTTCCACCTCCCTGAATCATCTGGGGGAAAAAAAGAAACATGTTCCACATGTTCTTCTTTGTCTGTGCATTTTTAAAACCATCCAGAATGTGCCTTTCTTTTTAAAGAACAGAACCACAAGAACCGCTGCACTTCCAGTAGCATCCTAGATCTGCCGGCTCAGAACGTGATGGTAATGATGAAGTAAAGATTGCAAAGAGGTCAGACGACAGAGAACAGAGCAATAAAATATGGGAAAATTTAAAATGTCAAAAAACAGGAGACATCAGTTGAGGGAGTATGAGGTAAGATTTGTGAATGCAGCTCTCATCAGAGGTATAACTGCGTGCTCAGGAGAGATAATTCTGGTGCCCATGGCTGCTGGATTTTAGTTGGAAGTAAAATTGCCTCATTATGTTACAGTTCACAGCTCATTGCGAGTCCATTGCTGAAATCTCCCCAAGGTAATTTCCCCTGTGACAGGATATCTTTGGAAATCTTCCGCTGAAGAGCTTTGAATCAGTTTCCAGTCAGATCCAAACACATCGAAAATCTGTGATGCATGTTTACATTTCTGTTCATCTCGGTGATATGGATCTTCTGAACTAACAGCAGCAGCTTAATCAGTTTGCAGGCTGAGATGAGCCTGAGCTGTTTGACGGGACTGAGCTACTGGTGTGACAGCCGAACAGGCCGCGGTGCGTCTCCAGCACACAAACGGTCCTCTGGAGGCTGTGGTTCTGGAATACCGGGTGCTTCTGAAGCCACCTTTGATTCTGATGCCTCGCTCCACTACAAAACCACCTCTTCACACTGTTTTTGATGCTGTTACATGGAAACGGTGTTCACCCATGTTGACTAACTGTACCGCCGACAAACGTCGGCAGCCTTGATAAAACCTTCACATTCAGCCTTAGATGCTGAGAACCTGCTCACTTTGGCAGCATGACAATTGACCCAAAATATTCTAAAAATTAGTTCTGTCATTTGAGGGGCTGAATTTTCAGATCTTATTTTAAATTATTGGCTTCATCTCTGTGTAATCAACATTAAAAACTGTAATGATCACATATGAGGTCTGGAAAGCTGCTCTCATTACTCACATCTGGTCTTAAAAGGGTTGACATTTACCTTCAGGGACCACATCTGCAGGGTTAATAATTACCAGTTTGATTGGTAATGTGATAGAAAAGACCACAGATGAGTCACAGCTCTGGTGATGGTGTGTAGTTGCAGCTAAACCTGCATAACATCAGCATCTAAAGATTAGCTTTCCTCTCGTTAGATCAGTATTTACCTCGGCGTGGTTCAGAATCAGGTCGAGCAGGTTTTTTTTGGGGCTCTTCTGAAACCTCAAAGCTTTGATATCTGAACTCCTTTCTTAAGCCTCCTCAAAACACTTCCAAAGCAACATTTTCAGATGAGAGCGAGATCAGGCAGAGCAAGAACAAGAAGGCCCGTCTCCTCCCTCCGACTGAAATTGCAGCTTTCCTCTTTCTCACCTCTCTGGCTTCTGTTTTCGGCGGCTGCATGTTTTGTCATCAACATACTTCTCTGCTGGCAGAGATGAGAGTAAGAAAAATGATGTTTATTTCTGGGTTTAACCAACATGGACTCATCTTGACCAAACACTGCTAATTACTTGCAGCACACCGTCTGAGTTAACAGCTTTAAAATTGAAATTCTACGTCTTTGGACAAGTTTGACAGTGAACGCATCTGTAATGGACATAATTTGAGTTTTGAAGGATTTAGATTTACAGACTGCCGGTTTGCTGTCACTCATACCCTCCTTGCAGGACGAGTTGGTCTGATCACCAGATGTGCTAGTGTCTGTTTGCCTGTACTTGAGGAAACTGGTATGCCTGGTTGCGATATAAAAACCCAGGGAATGAGATGCTCCGATCAGTGCAGATTACGCAAAGCGTGACGTCTACGGCAGAAAGGAGGTCATAGAATTTGAATATGCAGAGTTTGCCTTTGTGACACAGCAAACCTTCTTGTCAGATTCATATAATGTCATAAATCTCTTTATAAATAAAGCTTTCAGTCTGTGTTAGAAGACAGATCTAAATTGTTTGTTTTCATGACAGAAATGATATCTACACCTTCATTTTTTAGAAAACGGGTCGCTGGTTCCAAGTTTCGGTGAAGTGAACTCTCACTGCTGCAGCACACGATTATAGTTTGTACAATCAGATCCTTTCCAATTCACGGCAGTGTTTTGGGGAGTGTTCTTCCTGTTGCAGCAAGCCGCATGTTTCAAATGACATCCAAGGAGAAAAGGCTTTACCAGCTGGATGGCGCAGAACTAAGCCAGCTATCCAACAACCTTTGGGATGAATTGAAATGCTAACTCAAGCAAAACAGTTATACTGAAGCATATTCATCGCTTGGACATGTGGCTGTCCAAATAGGGAAGAAAAAAAAATTAGAGCAATATGTCTGGTTTGGGTACCTGCGTTTGTTGATAACCAACTTATTTGCATTGGGCGGTTGGCCTTTTTTGCAAGTAAAAATGAAGTTCACCCGCATTCACGAGCATTCGCGAGCACTCACGTCGATTTGCCAACAACAAGTAGCATCAGAGTGGCTGGCTAACTTTGATATGGATACTGGAATATGTTTCGTCATGTCACTCGATGGACAATAATTTTGTCATTCATCTTTCATTTTCTCACTGACTGGGTGAATAGGCCTAAAATACCCATAACCGATCAGTATGTTGAAATATTATATAATCAGAACGGCATCATCTTACCTATCCAGTAGAAACTGGGCCACCTTGGCGTCGGTCTGGAGCCCCTTTTCATTTTTTAGCTGGCGCCAGCGCTGGAAAGCCGTACCGATAACCACTCTTGTTCTGTTTCGTTCTTCGGTTAGCTTCCGCATGGCTGTTGCTTTTTCAACAACAGTTTTCCCTTTGATTTTGCTGCCGGTTGACGTCTTCTTCTCTGCCGTTGTTGCTGTGTCCGCTCACCCGATTGCCCGAGCTGAGGAAGGGAGGGAGGGGTGGGAGTGCATTGATATTTGATGGATGTATTAGGCAGTCAATAAATGTAAAGATGATCAGTGCATTGATTGGTCAGAGTTTTCCTCTGATTACACCCTCTAGACCGGACCAAAACGTTTCGGTTTTTTTTCTGCAAACATTCTATTTCAGTGGGTGCAATGGGAATGTGAAAAGGTTTTCAGGCAATATTGTAAAAAATGCTGCAAAAAAAGATCTCCCACCCTTTAATGGCAGATGAGAACAGGACCAGAGAGTTGTAGTGGAAATTGGCTTCAAGCAAGACGTGCAGGGTTACACGTAGGAGCGCCATGTTCAGCAGGATGGCGTGTCCACATCCTTGGAATAGATAAGCCTGCCTGACTTTAATTAGAAATTCTGTTTGATTAAATAAAAAAAAAAGCTTTTTGAGAAGTTGATTAACATTACATAGAAATGTGAAAATTGTTTTCTGCACAAACATGTGAGAACCATCATATTGATCTCAAATGAAGATAAACTGACAGTCCTTGGGGCTTTAAAGCCATTTGCTGGGTTTCTGTCGTTTTCAAGGATAAACAGTCAATAAACTAATTAAGAAAGCTGCTTTCATGTCAACCATCACTGAAAACATTCATGTTATCTGCAGCCTGAGCATGGTTTATGTATTTTCTAAAGAAATCCTTTTTATTTATTGATTAACTGAATGCTCTTGAAAAATGTTCTGCAGTGAAATGAACTGTGTTGCTTCCATGTCAAACCAACAATAATCCGGTCTGTTGAAGGTGTCGTTTCACTGTTAGGAATATAATACAGAATAGTCAGCAGCCTCCTGCTACAAACTGATTTTAATTTCTCCCCTCCATTTTTGTGATCTTTTATTCACGCACACACTGCGGTCCAGTGTTTTCTGTTATTCAAGCAGATGTTTTGTTCTGGATGATCAGTCAATCCATCAGTGTGCAGAGAAGATGAGCCAAGAAAGTCCAGCAGGCGTCTGTTCAAATGTGCCTCTTCCGTGTATTAAACCAACTTACGGGAGATGTCGATGGCAGTCATGAGAACAAACAAATATGAAATAAATCCTAGTCCAGTTAACCTTAAAAACACTGCAGGTGCGGATCTGTTGAGGGGAAGTGATTTATTTAGTGTTCATGTAACAGCCTCGGAGTGGCGTCCATGTGAGAAAGCAAAGAATAAAGAGAGGAAATGGCTGAGATAGAGATCCTTTAACTAAAAGATTTGAGAAACAGCAGAGTTGGGACTAACTTGACACTGCTTGTCATCCAATTTAAATCTTTAGATGTGCGGAAAACAGGATGTTAGAAAAAATAGCTCTTGGCTAGATGCTGATCCCTGGGCTTACTTTGAAGACTCGTAACTTTCTCTATCCCCGTGCATGTGTGAGAACAGTGTGTCCATTTACATACAGCCCCTCACGCTCTTATATTTCTCAGCGGTTGTGGATAAGATGCAAGAACGTGGGATGGGAGGGGTGGCTGACAAACACTGTGAGACTCCCCTTCGTTATATTGAAGGATGTGGATTGAGGTCACATTGAGCGCGGCTGCAGCAGAAACATCAAAGCCCCGCTTGGCTTCATACAATGACGTGCCGTGTGTTTACAGTACGCAGCGACCTGTATCTGCACAGCAGCCTGGAAACCTGCCGTCTCCCGGGACATCAGTGCAGTCTGTATTCCTGTTTGCATGTGACGGATACACAGAGCATGTCAGATGGCGGTGGCGCGAGAGTGAGAACTCCTCTTTTTTTTTTTTTCCATGTTAATAAACCTGTCTGTGTGTGTAATTTGAATTTTTCTCTGAGGAGCTCCTTATCTCTTCCTTCCCACATCAGCAGCTCATTCTCCTCCTTCATCTGCCGCTGCTTTGTTTTTGAGGGAAAACACTCCGGCCCTGCTGTTTTCTGACTGATAATAGATGTCTTGAAGGGCACAAAAATCTGGCTTTCAGTCAGTGTCCCTGTCTATCCCGGAGGTGTAGGACTGTTGTCAGACCTCTGTGCAGGCGACCCAACTTCTTCCAAAAAAAGGGATTTACTTTTAGGGCTAACTGCATCCGCACCAGTGTTGTTCACAGCAAAAAGAAAAGATTCACAAAGTTGGACTAGTTTTCTACACTGTTGGACTGTTACCACCGAACGGTTCATCTACATTGATTTGCAAGATCACGCCTTGCAAGAGCCACCTTTGAGTTTGTAAAAAGAAAATAAATAATTCACATTCACATCCAGGGCTTTACAGATCTGTGTCTTTTCAGTTTTTCCCATCCTAGAAGTTTCCTTCAGTTATTCCAGACAAAGAAGACAGGATTATCATTCGTGTAGCCATCAGAGCTGATCTTGTTGATCACCTTGTTGAAATGGTGGAAACATCCTGGAATTTCTTTGTGAGGTTCAGGACGTTGATATTCTTCCCGGTTTTGTCCTTAATCTCATACGTAATCAGTAGCTTCCATCTTCTCTGCAGAGAGAGATCTTTCGGCCACGTTGCGTCAGCTGTGAAGGGACAGATGCGTAGCTTCTTTGCTTTGGAGCTATCGCAGTTGTACACCATGGTTGTTTAAAGGCAGAACATAACATAAAGTACATGACTTGGCCCTTGTCCGCAAAAAACCCCACAAGCAACTAGGGGTGAGTATTGGCGAGGACCTCGCAATATGTATCATGATACTTGGGTCATGATACAATATTATCAAGATATCTAGATATCACGATATATTGCAATATTCTACCCAGTTAATATCAAAATTAAAAGTAGAGATGAAAAATCAAGTTGCTGTATATGTTCATCAGATGATATTGATCATTAAGAGGACAAATTGAGTCAAAACTATTTGCTTCAAAACAACCTATTTATTGTTTATTATTAGTGTTTTTGCACATTTAAATTTTAAACTATTTAAATGTGAAAATTAAACAATTTTCCTAAAAAAATTGATATTAGGAGCTGAAAAATCAATATTATATTGGGCGGCCAATATATTGCCAAATCGATTTTTTTTTACACCCCTACAAGCAACCCATTAGTGCCACCTAGTGGGAAAAAGTAGCATCATTTTGCAGTCCTCTGGTAAAACTGGAAGAAACTGGAAGATTTTTCTGATGACTGACCTAATGCTTCATTGAAACAGGTGCTTTAAAACTGGTTGCTGGTATGGCTGACTTTCTCATTCATTTTTCTCACTCCCCACAGGCACCATTTGCACAACACGGCGAGCATCTTCAGCCATATTCTTTCCCTTTAAATCCTTGTAATGTTCACGCGGACAGCACTGCCTAAATTGCCAATGGGACGAGCAGTTCTGAGAAGCTGAACTGTTGTCTGCATGGTCGTTTCATTCATACATTTTAAGCTGAAAACATTCTTGTTCGGGACACAATTCACTGAAAAGTTAAATGTAATTTATGAGCGCTGCAATGTTTAGACTGCTCACTCCCAACCTGAGGAGGTGGAAGTGAAAACAGCCCAGCAAATAACCTGGATTCATCCATCAAACCAGGCTTGCAGCATCAGAAAACATACTGGTGATGCTGGTGATGCTGGGAACGTTCGCTGCCATGACGATCCAAGCAGCAGTTTGCTGATGTTGCTTCTTGAGGTGGGTTGAAAGTTGCTGGTAAGCGCTGCAGTGTGTGAGGACAAATTGTCTCTCCACGCTGTGTGCTTCGGGACTCGGCGGACCCTGACTGTGAGCTTATGTGACGTGGCTGAGCTGCTGTGGCTCCAAGGTATTTTCACATCACAATAAAACCCCAGCTGCAGTTGACGGGGGTAAATGTACAATGGCAGAAATTAGACTTTAGTAGAAAAATGGCCACGGCTAACCTCTTAGGTCTGAGCCTTTCTCCTGTAAATTCTGATGCATGTCTGTCGTTAGACGGAGCTTGCTGTGCTCGGGATTTCGCTAACACAAAAGTCGCAGCCATGTTTTTCACACACGATGTTTTCCTTAACTGAATGTGTAGTTTACTTTCAGTTCCTCGGTTGTACTTTTCTTCTATTTTCCTGAGAATATTGGTGTTGGTTGCACTCAAGTGTGAGTCTCAGTTTACTTCATTACCTTCCCCTTGAGAAGCAAGCACAGCATTTGGATGTAAGCGGAGGCCGGGAAGGTTAAGGTCAGGGTCGGCTGCTCCCGGATGGTCCAGGAGGAAGATAAGCTGACTAAAGTAATGTTCAGTCCGCAGGGAGAACAACTGCAATCCCTTACTTCTCATTACATTTTGTCTGCGAGAGGAACTGCAGGAGGAAGTCAGAGAAAACCAGATATGTGATAGATGAATTGTTTTAGGCACCTGTTTCAGTCATCAGCTTGAGGCAATGTAACTTCCCCAACTTGTCTCTTTAAAAGTTTTCAGTTTGTCTCCTCTTGAAGGAGTTGTTTGTGTCGGTAAACTGCTGAGTGAGTGAGAAGGCTGTTCCTGCCACAACCCTGAACTTTCTCTCACTTTGGCTGATGTGGTCTTGGCTGGTTTTTGTTTGTTCCTTGTTTTGTTTTGTTTTTCCTCTCTTGTTTCACTAAGTGTACATACAGAGGCCTGTGTTGCCTTTATCGGTCCAGTCTGGGCCTCCGGGTTCACCGATTAAATGACCTTTGTGCCTCTGCAGCTTTAAAAATGTGACGGCCTCATTCTTCAGGAAGAAATTATCAAACCATCTAACATGTTTGGATCCGCCACAGAACAAGGTTATTATAGTTAATGAAAACAAACGAAATAATGAAAACTAGAATTGAAAAAACATTTTCATTAACTGAAATAAAATAATGAGAGTTTTTTAAAAAACGATAACTAACTGAAATTGTATTATGTGTTTATAAAATGAACTGAAAATTAACTATAATAATATCAAGAAAGTCCTTCGTTTTCCTATTTGTAAAAGTTTTTTCACACAAACGTTTTGAGATTTACATGGAATTTATTAACTCCGCTCCGCTGTACAACAACAACAGAAAAAAAAAAAAAAAAAACCCTAGAGTGATCAGTGATGGCTGGGGCAAAAGTTGGGAGAAAGCAGCGCAGTCCTATTTGGGATTTCTTTGACTATGACTGCGTTAACGATAAAATTAAGCGTTTTGTTGTAGAAACAGGTGATACAATGTGTGGAATATTTCTCAAGGGGAAAAACCCCACGAATCTGAAAGTCCATTTGAAAAACTCACACAAGAAGGCTAACCAAGACTAGCTGGATGTAAGCTAGCCTAAGCTAGCCCCCTGGAAAGAGAAGCTGCAGCTGCAATGTTTGGAAGGAACAGGAGAAAACAGCAACTATAATGGACTGTTTCCACCGGCGACCAGATAGCTGCTGGTCAGTAAATACGCAGGAACACCACAAGCGGGAAGACACATTGATAAATATGTTTATTGAGACCAGAATGTAAACATGACTATGTGACTCGATAGCCTTCAAAAAGTTCAGTGCTTCGCACGAACCAAAATTACAACCCTAATTTACAAAATAAAACTAAAACTGACACTGAAACTAATAAAAACTAAACTAAAACTAAGTATTTCAAAAAAAAAAAAAAAAAAAAAGAATACAAACTAGCAAAACTGCTCTAAAACTAACTGAATTTGAAAAACTAAATAAAAACTAAAACTACTGGAAAATCCAAAACTATTATAACCCTGGTGAAGAGAAGCTTCTGGCTTTACTGGAGGTACATTTGGTGAGGAACCACAATTTCAGTGACCATATCACCACCATATCAAAGAAAAAAAACTGTTTTTTGATGAGTTTGGAAATATTTATTTCCTCCCTAATGCTAAATTTCTGAAACAATTTACTAAAAATATTATTCAGGTATTGAGATATTTCTTGGGAATACTGATCATTCTTCATCTTAGAGTGATTGTGTTTAAAAATGTAAAAAATGACCTCATTGTTTTAGCTCATTGATCTGCTGTTGCTTTCGTTCTGCTGTTATGCTGCTGCTCATGATGTTGCTTGGTTGCCCTCTGCTCTTTTGATTTTTTCTTTTCTTTTTTTTTAGCAGCTTTATTCTGCTGCCAAAGTTAACCAAATTTTAGAAAGTATCAATCTGCCAAAAAGAAATAAAAGCACGAAGAGACCTACAAATTACAGACAAATTAAGTACGAGTCCCAGATGCAACATTTGAAAATGTCTGTCAAAACCAGACAACAAAATGATCGCTCTTTCATACAGCCATAATTAAATATGCTATTCAGTTGTTCTCAGATGGAACCAGAAACAAGTCATCTGTAAGATCTGGCATGTTCAATAGTTTATGGGATAATTACTTTAAAGATTGACCCAGTTCCAGTGTCAGCTACAAGCCACTCTCTGAGCTCTGTCTTCTTAGTGTTCATTCAAGTTTTCCAAACTACAACTCTCAGCTGTTCTCATTTTTATGTTTCAGTCCTACAAATAGAAAAAAAAAATGAGAACAGTTAACACAGTGACTGAATTTGAGCTTGATGAGTGCAAGTCAAGTTTTTTGTTTTTTTGTATGTATATAACAGCAGGTTCACAGTAGTTATTTATCCTCTAAACTGTTTTTTTCTTCTTTCTTTTAATCTAATAATGTTTTTTTTTACATTAATTTAGTCCCACCACCATAACCTGTACAAGTATGGTTAATGCAGGTAACCTAGTTTCACTACTGGAACAAGTGGACCCAGTGGCTAATGGGGACAACTCCTGGTGGGGCACCACACTTGTGGGCCGGTCAAGGAAATCAGATTATGTCCAGTTCATTTCCCTTTAAAGTCCACATCACACATTCTTTTCCCGGCACCACAGCTGCAGGTCCGATGGAGGTTCACCCCTCTGAAACGGGTCCAGCTGGTTTCGTTCAGACAGCCGTCGTTTCCAAATGGTTTTCTCCAGAGGTTTGTTTGTAACAACAAGCGCAAGTGAAAAAAAAAAAAAAAAAACAGCATTATTTTTAGTTTTTATTCCAGAGATAAGAGCTAAAATTTCTCTTCATTAATCCTTTTTACTTTACTGGTGGATAAGTGTGCTGGACTTGAAGAATGGTCCCACCCTGACCTCCGACCCTGACTGGACCTGAAGGTGAGCTGCACCTGCTGATGCAGCCGGTATTCCATCACATCCTTCACTGCTGATTCCTACACAAACCTGTTGGCTCGTACTTTAAAAGTTGAGGAGGGTTGAGAGAAAAATGTTGACGAGGTGGTCAAGGTTTTACGAATCCGTTTTTTTTTTTAAAGATCATTTTTACAGTCTAGTAATAAAAAAAAAAAAAGCGTTTTGAGATTAATTGGAAAATAAAAACGTGTGAAGGCTAGACCATTGTATGAAAACATCCAATTATTTTACTCGGGTCAAGGGAAATTATTTCAAAGCACTTTCTGCCAATCAATCAATCTGGCGTCACTTACGTCACCTTTAAGACGTGTTTGCTGATGGCGTTGGATTGATTTTCACAGATTTGTTTCCTGTTTGTGTGGAAGGAGTTCAGTCGTCTCAACTCTTCTGGACCTGAACGTGTCTCCGTGAAGAGCAGCTCTGTTCTTTGTAGAACCAAGAGCCCAGCGAGGGTCCGTCTCCCGCTGCTGCACTCATTTCTTCAAGCCCGTTTGCTCTCCCAACCCCCCATCTGTTCTCTGGAAACTCGACTTGAGCAAACTTTACTCCTGTGTTCATGAAGCTGCTGCTTTGTCTCAGATTCCCATACTTGGTCTTGGGCATTTTTAGAAAATATTCCTCTTTAATCTCCACTTACAGGAAGAGACAATCCCTCTAATCAAGGATTTACAGATTTCACACAGCCTCATCCGTGTCAGCAGATTCTCCTCGTCTCCTCCTCTCCACACCTCCACGTTTTTACAGTTGTGATCCTCTTCATCGCTGCTGGCTAGTCATGTTCAAGCAGATGGATTCCCTCACTCATTTGATCTTTGCACTGAACATTTTTAAATCCAGACTGAAGGAAATCCAATTAGTTTCCTGGCTGGGTTTTGTTGAAATGAGCTCCATAATGAAATTGACTTGAGGTGCCTTTGCCTGAGTAATCTATTAATGTTACTGGAAGAGAATGAAAATGGTACAAGATATTGATTTCGATTTAGTTTTTATATACAGGATGCAGTAAATGAAAAAAAAAAAAAAAACATGCGCTCACGATAGTTACTTTAGTTTAAAAATAATTAAAAAAATGTTTTATGGGGTGTTTTAAATCTGCTTTATCCCTGAGACACAATAAAAAGGACGGGCAACGGAAGCATTTTCTAAATAGCCTGTCAAACCAAATCACAAAAAGTGAAAAATCAGGAGCAAGGTTGAGGTGAAGCGGCTTTGACGGTTGTCTCTCAGTCTACAGGTACACCAGAACTGAGAACCGGCCCAGAAACCCTCCACCAGTCAGCGGATAATGTTCAGGTGAAAAGATGGAATCCTAATTAAGACAGACATGTTGGAGCTGGCTGAGAGGCCAAACCCAGGACTGGACTCACACTCACACCGTAGAGTTCTGGTGTGTTTCAGTAATGCTGTCATGACCTCGGGCCAGAGGCTGGATTAATCCTGACGGTTGATAAAAGCCCCCCACGGTGAAGCACTGTCCAGAATTATCAAGTACATCCTGTTTTTATCATTCTTGGGGGTAGACTTCCCTCTGTCAGGATCACAGACAGGGTCTCCCACGTTATTGGTCCTAAATGTGTCAGTATATCTAACCGAGGTTCTAACCTGAGAACAGCACTCATCACATGAGCACAGAAATTGAAATATGGGTTTTTGATGTAGAACGGCTTCAGAAATGTGCAGGGCTGATAAACACTGCACCTTTAAAAAAGAAAAGTTTAAGAGATTGTGAATGCAGGCAACCAAAATGAGTTTCCTTTGAAGGTTGGCTGGGCTAACGTTAGGTTTCATGAAGAAGCTCCTCATTTACATCAAAAAGGAGCCAGTTGAGGTGGTTTGGGCATCTGGTCAGACTGCCTTACAGGGGAGGTGTTTTTGACATGTTCCCTTGAAAAGAGGCCTCGGGGCATGGCCAGGACTCACTGGTAATTATGTTCCTCAGCTGGACTGGAAACATCTGTCCCCCTCAGCACAGCTAGAGGTGGCTGCTGGGTAGAGCGAGGGCCGGGGATCTCTGCTCAAACCATTCAGCCAGGATAAGCAGCAGAAAACGGGTGGAGATGGTTTTTAGCTTTACTGGTGTTCGTTTCTCACTAATCCTAAACGCAAGCATGCTTTGTAGAATATTTTTGTGAAATAACCCAAAAAACATAATGCAAAAACAAACCTGGGAAAGGTCATTCAGATAAGTACTCCAGTCATCGTTACAGTAGCGAGGGCGGCTTCGGGTGTTCTTGCTTCCATCCTTTGACTTTAACGTTCTGGCTCAACAGAACTGAGGTTAAAAGAAAGGATTCTTCACCTGATCCTTCCCCCCCACAGCTGTAACCATCTACAAGGACTCTTTCAAGGAACTGAAATGGTCACATTACATTTACTCGTACATTTCCCTTAATTCTGGCTGTCACCAGGAAAATTTGACAATTAATTAGGTTGACTGGCAACAGGTCAGTACCATGACAGAGGCAGAGCTCCTTGGATGGGCAGAAGTTCTCCAATCTGTGACAAACTGCGTCTAAAAATTGCCTTTAATTGCTGAAAAATGAAAATATGTTTCCCCAGATTTGTGCTTTTAGACAAGCTTGTATTGCAGGATTACAGGCCGTTCTTTTGAATTGGTTTTACCACTAAACAACACTCTGAGACACTGTACAGACAGGTGGGTACTTACCTGTTTCTCTCCAGTGAAATCAGACCGGTCAGGACCACGGATACGAAGGATCCACCAAAGGGCCAAATAACTGTCAGAACCAACATCTGTTAGCGAGAGTGTAAACTGCTTTGACATTTGGGAGGACTGTGTGTTATAGAGAGAAATAAAAATCAGTAACCATGTGGGGAATTAGCTGCCAAATTAAGAAATGAAAGAGATGGAAAAAAGTAGGTTGAAGGATGTTTTTTTAAAAAGTTGTTTTGGATGGGTGATAAGCGTTGGCATCTGTCTGAGGAATAGCACATCTCTGAGGATGGGTGTCACTGATAGCTGCATTTGACAGATGATTTGGGACAAGAGCTAAACTATTGACAGCTTTAAAATAGAAAAGTCTCAAATGGAGAACAAAAGAGAGAGATCATGACAAAACAAAGATGTTGAATAAAGTCACAGAGGGCTGCTCTGTCAAAATCCAGCGAGCATCAGGACAGAGCTGCTCTTTCTTCCTTCCAACTTTTGTTTCTTTGCAGAACACGTTGTTCTGATCTTTTTTTTTTTTTAAACCACATCGGGTGGATTTGTATGAAGCATGTTTATTTCGTTGAGGCGGGTTGTTGTGTGCGTGCACGTCAGCCTGGATTTTATACCATTCACGTCTCTGCATCTGAAATCAGTGATGGGTTAAGGTATTTCTAAATAAAGGTGTTTTTTCACAAACCTTGCACATGAAAGTCAAGTGGGAATTTATTCAGAAGGGATTTTCACAGAGAAAAAAAAAGAAAATCTGGAAAGCTGTGAACAGACCTCCTCCTGTGTTGTGAGGAGGAGGCAGGAGCTCCCAGTCCTCCTGCAGCCTCACACAGAGAACCGCTCTTACTACGACACTTCCTCTGATGTATGTCATAGAGATTTCACCGAGATGATGTTTTAACCTTCTTTGCTGGGGGGGGGCACACATCTTCCTCTATATTCCAGCTCTCTTTCAATCTCTGTCCACATTCTCCTTTTATCTCTAATCCAACACACAGACAGATAACATGCAAGTGTTAATATGCTAGTTTCTGCATGAAAACACTCTTTTAAGTTGCTGATTTAAATGAAATGGTGTGAAAAGGCTTCAGTAATGAACTCTTTCCTGAAGCTGAAGGTTAAAGTGCTGTGAGATTTTAGTGAATCTACAAATCCCTTTTAAATCCCACATTGTTCTCTTGGATTCAGCCTCCTTGTTTCTGCTGCTGAATTTATTATTCAATAATAACTTTTGAGGAGCATTTCTGAGTTTCAGCGTTTAAACTGTACAGTAAAAGCTTAAAATGAGCTGCGGAGGATAAGAGACGCTGATTAAATATAACACTGAAGTGTGTGGCGTCACTGCTTTCTCACACAATACAAATAATGGAGGAACCACAGAGTTGTTCTGATCAAACGACTGATGAATGGATGAATACACTGCTGCTCCAGCATCAATATCTAAGACAATATTTAATCCTTCTTTTGTCAGGTTTGTGCAGAAGTGCGACAGTTAGCAGTGCGGAGCTGCTTTTGCTCTTTTACTTTATTTTGTGGCTTTGAGTCCAGCTGTTTTCAGATGAAAATGGAGCTCTGAGTGTTTTCCCTCCAGTCAGCAGCGTAACAACAACACCAGCAATCCTGAAGAGTTTGTTTGTCCAGGGAGGGCAGAAACCGCACCATAACAATGCAGAAATCCATCATGCACCCATACACCCATCATGAATTTATTTTCATAAATTAAAGGTGCAGCATTTTTAGTAACACTATTTTCAATTATATATCGTCAATATTGAGCATTATTAGGATTAAGTGTTTCAAAGCTTTTTTCTGCATTGTAATCATTCACTTGATGAATCATCATTATAGCTGCTTCTGTGCCAGTTGTTGCATAAATTCATATTCTGTAAGTTAAAAAAGACTAATCTCAGGAAGGTTGCAAGCACTAATATGTCTGTTTATTTGGCTCCAGCCCCAAGATTAACACAAATAAGGATTTATACATTAACAACAGCACTGTCAAATTTGACTCTTTGACATGTTTGCATAATTCCACATTGTATAATTTGAGTCCTGATCTAAAGTCACTTCCATTCGACAGCAGTTTTGTACCACAGCATTATTTGCCAGTTGTCACACAAATCTTAAAGTTATGGCTCTGTGCTCTTTGATACTCTTTCATACGACTATGCTCGGCTCGCTTCCTCTAAAATCTGCGATGCAACAGCCTCCAGCAGATTGACAGTCCTGTTCCAGGGAGCAGAGAGGCTTGACTACTGTGATTATTTTCAGAAACATTCCTCTTCAGCATAATTTTAGGATCTGCTACGGACCAGGGGCCTCATGTACGAGGACTAGCATGATTCTAACGGCATACGCACATGTATGAGCGCAATGCTTCACCCTGTCTCCTCCCTCAATAAGATCTATTTGAATATGATAATGACAATAAACAGACATGTAACCCGCTTATCCAAACAAAGAAGAAGGAAAAAGCAAGTGGAAAAGATACCATTTCGTTTGAACAGGAGACTCTCCTTTCTGAAGTTGAGACCAGGAAAAATATTTTAATTGGCACTTTGTCATCTGTTATAAATAGTATGAGAAGAAAATGGAGTGAGAGAGTGTGGTGGAAACTGTCAATACTTCACTGTAAATGACAAAAAGAAAAAAAAAGTCAGACAGAAAAGTGGAGGCAGAGTGGAGAGCAAAGTTTGGCCAGAATGACCGTGTTTACTGGAAAACCGCTGTCATCTAATGGACAATTAAATGGTTATAATTGAATGGCTGTAACCAAGAAATGAAAGAGAGTGTAATCACGTTTCTCTGTTACACTTTTCTCACCATCAGTTCAGCGCTGGTTCTCTTAGATTTTGGATTTTGGTTCAAAGTATATATGACGCTGAAATTAGTTTCACGTGTGGTCAGATACAACTGCAGGAAACAATTCCTAATGTTTCGACTTCACTGCGTCACCCAACAGTGTTTCCAACAGACAAAACCTCATAAATGTGCTCAGGCCAGCCAGGAGATGTGCGTGGAGCACCGCACATCCTCATGTTCATTTCACTTTTAATAGATCCGAACGTGAGCGTACCAACGATAGCATACCAAGTTTTTTTGTGTGTATGCGAGGTTACTGCACGAGGCTTCAGGTGTGGGAGTAAAACGTGGGAACTTTCCTTTTCTTGTAACCGTACATCCTTAAAAGGTCAGTTATATTTTAGGTTTGTGACATTGAACCTCATAAGTGAGATCTAACATTTAATTTAGTCTTCCTTGTTGTGACCTTGTGCTTGTAATTGGACCCCGCTGGGAACAAAATCCTCCCCTTCAACGCTGTCATTAAAACTGGACTACAATAACAATCCCCCTCGGAAATGTCATTGGGGATTAAGGCTTAGTCTGACTGAGACATCATTAGTTTTTCATCCTGTGTTCTGGGCAGCTAAGCTCTCCTATCTGGCCGACAAAGCCAGAACCTATACTCAACACGCACAAACACTACCGTCAGAGCGTTCAGGGTAGGTAGCTGCTCTCCAGGCTTCTAGGTTGCTTAGTTGTCCACTTTTCATGTCTCCTTCTGCATGTGTGCCGACGAGTGCTTCAACTAATGTCAGGACTATTTCTGCCTCAGCTGCGGGGCTCCTGTTTTTGACACAGGATGAGAAGGTGCAGGGTTTCAACACTCCTACACTCCTCCCTCGCTCGCTTCTGCACACACAACGCACACGGCTGCTGTCGCCTCTGCTTTCAGCTTGTGTTGTTAAGCTTCAGAAACGTCCCTTCCAGCTGGAGCAGCGTCGCATCAGCTGGCTCCCACACAGATAGGACAGTCGAAGGATGGATGGCCATGCTTTGCTCTGCCGTGGGTGCTGGATGGAACAGAGGATGACTGTGGGCCAGTTTGTGTGAAAAAGTCAGTACAGTGATCGCTCGCCAATTCGCGCTTTAAGTTCCACGGTTTTAGTTATTCATGGATTTTTCAGAAATATATTATAATTAAAAAAAATCAAGAAGAAATTGCAGAAACATCACAGAATGTTGTGCACGTTCTCTCACAGCAAAGAAATGTTGTGAGCCAGCCTGGCCCCTTTAAGAAAGTGGCCTTATGGGTAATGTAGTGTGTGTGTCGTGGGACAGCAGAACTAAAACGGGGTTAGATGAAAAGTGGAGTGAGCATCAACAGCAGTCCAGCGTGTATAGATTTACATTCTCTGTTAACCGACAGGAGCCCAACAATACAACCTGTGTGATGTTACAAGTTCCTGCAGTGTCAGAATAAAGTGCTCTTTCAATGCAGAGAAACTGGACTTTTTCTTCTCTTGTTGTTAGCATGTTAGCTGCTAATTACGAGCCAAAAATAGCACAATAGCAGTGGTTTCTTTCGGAGACCAGAGGCTGTGAAGGTAACAGAAAGACCACAGTTGAGCCTTTGTCTTGTTTCGCTACTTTTTTGCGGTTTTTAAACATATTTTAAACATATTATTTAGGCTCGGGGGGCTCCGGCTCCAGTTCGCGGATTTTGATTTACGCGGGGGGGGGGCGCCGGTCCCCATTAACCGCGAAAGATAAGGAAATCACTGTACTTTGTCAGAAAAACTGTATGGTAAAACAATAGTTTCACTCAAATCACTTAATAGTAACTCAGGGAAATGATGTCAGCATTGCAGCGATACTGCACGTCTACCCTTGTAGGTGTTCTTTAATCCAGGTTCGTGTAACGCCAGAAGTGTGTCCTGATTAATGATCCAACTAATGGTTTGAGCAGACTTCTTCCTGCTGACCTGAGCGGGCTCATATTACTTAATCACCTGCAGGACTCCGCCGTCATGACTCATACGGACTCAAATAACACTTAACAAGACACATCTTACAGTATCTCAGCCATGCTCACGTTATTCAGAGTGCATTAAAGCTTTCAGCTTTCTCTTTCTATTAATTCCCCGCATGCTCCTTTCTCAGTTTCCTGTTCCCCATAACCTATCATTTTATTTCCTCTATGCATCTGAGAGATTTTCCTCCTGAGAGCACCACTCTGACTCTGCAGAGAAACAGTCGTTGCTTCCTGGAGATTATGTATCACTAAAACAAACGACCCACAGGCACCATGTTAACTTTGAGCAAAGCCTTTCCTGTTGGTTTTAGAAAGGTGTGCCTGAGTCTCAACCGGCATAAAGGACAAAATCTATGAAACCAAAGTGTGCACACACACACACATGCACACAAGATGCAAGGGACGGATCGATCGTTTGGATTTGTGTGACATTTTCACATGTGTGAACTTGGCTGTGGCGCAAAGGCTCTCTGGGCTTCAGACGTTCTGACGACATCAGCAGGAGTACGTGACATGAGGAACTGAAGTGTGTTGGACAGAAGATGAAAGATGTGAGGAGGAAGCGACGGACTTCCAATTAAATTGGAGAGATAAAGGGAAGATGAAAGTTTACTTGTTAATATGTTCTGTAGCTGTAACTTATTTTCAAGAGCTGAGGAATTGAATAGAGAAACACTTAAATATTGACCAAATAAGCCCTTTAAGTGCACCATGAGAAAAACAAGTAAAGCCTCAACCCTCAGAAAGAAACATCGACAAGGAAGTCAGAGTGTGATTGAGCAATTCTCCCTTTTTGAAGTGAAAACTTTCTTTCTTGTCAGTAATAGGTTCTGCAAATCGAAGGACAAAAGTTATATTCTGCAAAAGAGGAAGCAGTGATCACAACAATAACAAGCAGAAGGATAAGTTGAAAAGAAACTTGATACGTATATATCATGGATGCATGACATGAAGCTGCTTATTTTATTTGATTTCTTGATCTTTCATGGTCAGTTTAAATCCTTCTTTTTATCACTCCGCATCCCAGAAATGTCTCACATGAAAAAATGTAATGAATAATTACTCTGGGATTTTAAACTGGCTGTGAATCAGAAATGAACAAACTGTGATGCTTTTGTGTTTTCTTTGGTTCAGCAAAGCGTGCCTTTCATTTGGTTTTCAGTCTGCGTGGAAGTGAGCATCTGCCAGTCTAATCGACTGTTGCAACTCGCCGCAACGATTGTGTCAGAACAAGAAAAAGGATTTCTGTATCCAGTCTCTTGTTCCGCCGTTGAAAAATACAGACAAGCTATCAGCGAGGAAATATCCCAGAAAGGTCTTTCTTTTCCTTCCCTTCCTTTGTTGTGTGTTTCTTTGTTTCTGTCACCCAGAAATGACAGTCGCTGAAGTTCTTGAAGGTGCCGGAAAAGCATTTCCACACATCATGTATATATTTGTATGGTCCCGAATGAATCATCGTCCCCTTTGATGTCTCTTTATAAGCAGATCGAGTTTAAAGAGGTTTCACGTGTTAAATGAGGGAGTCAAGCCCATTACTTGTTGCTCAATTTCATTCTTAATGAGGGCTGGATTGAAGGCTCCTAATACCACCTCTTAACCCTTTAAGCGCCAAAGTCGCAATATTGCGACAAGCACCATTGCTGAATAAAACGGGGTTTATCTATAAATGTGAAGCCGAATCTTTTTACTACTTTTCACCAGGAGATGGCAGACATGTGTGCCTGTAATCTGAGAACCATTTTTGGTGGTGGCACTATTCAAACTTTTAGCGTAAAAGTTTGAAAAACACCCTCCAGCACAGAGACGCGTGACGTAGCAGTGGTAGAAATTCTGAGCGTAGCGAGAGCAAACCAGAGCGAAAGAGTGTTTTTTCATTTACTCACGATGTCAAGAGGCCGGTTTACCGTCCACTGAGTACTTTGTCAAGTACTGGCTGACTCTGATTCAGAGGAGGAAGACATTCAGTTGTCCAGTGAAGCAGAAACTGACGGTAGTAGTGACGGCGAGCCATCATATATCGGACGCTTCACCTCAGTGTAACTGGGGTGGAAGCATTCTGCGATCGCCAAGCAGGTCGAGGTGTCAGGGGGGCTCATAACACCGCAAATATGGAAAAATGTAGCAGGGATGAAAACAACTGTGGTTGTCCTGGCAACACGGGAGAAGAACACACCGGAAATCACGATGATGATGATGATGATGGCAGCTGAGAGTTCTTGAGAGAAGAGGAAGAGTATCGAAAGTGGAGCCTAAATTTTGATGAGCCTGTTTGTTATTGTGGAGACGATCCGACAAATTCTGAGCCCATTGATTTCATCCCTTTTCCAAATGATGAATTCTGGAGCTTCATCACCAGTCAAACAAATAGAAAAAGCCACCAGTTCTTTGAAAGGGAACTATTGAAACCATACTCCAGATTTCATGATTTTAGGACGTTATTGTCCCTGAAATGAAAGCTTTCATTGTGAATGGGGCTTGAGGAAAAATCTAAAAATGAGGACTACTGGGCAGGTTTGGGCAGGTGATGTCACAATAATCAAATTAGATGACAAATCCACTTCCATTCCAAATTTTGGTTCATACTGGAGATATTTCGTATTTACAGTATGCCTTTATCTCAAACCACTTTAAAGTTATTGCCTTTTGAATCCTTGATATCAAAATTGAACATTTTCCAATATGGCCGCCACCTTGTGATGTCATAATATGCAAATTAGATGAATAATTTCACTCCCATCACAGACTTTGAGTCATACTGAACAATTTTCTCATTAACAGTATACCTTTATCTCAAACTGCTTTCAAGTTATAGCCTTTTAAAATCTTGATATCGAAATTGTATATTTTCTTGAAAAAACTCCGGCACCTAAAGGGTTAATACCATTTATGGCTAAATTCTTAATAGTCTTCCTTTTTTTCTACCACTTGTGCTCCACTACCAATAATTGGAACCATTTTCTATATTTAACACCACTTTATTTTATTTTTTCAGAGCCTCTCATCAGAACTCACTCAGGTATTCATGTAGCCTTTCCATCTCTGTTTCATCAGCAGTTCATCTCGGCCTTCCACGCACTCGTGTTTTCACTAAATAATGCAGAAATATATCAGCGTGCCCTCCCTCCCACTGAGGCTGTTTTGTTTTGCTGTTGTTTCAAGAGCAAATATTAGGATGAGATGAGAGAGGCTGACAGGCACCTGCAGATATGGGAGGGAAACGGTTAGATAAGGCGTTTCAGGAGATGAAGAAGAATGGGAATGGATGAAAATGTGGGAGAAAAAAAGGCTGGAGAGGAAAGTCAAGATAAAATTGAGTGTTTCAAAGGTCATCCTGGAGAACAAGGTTCAGGGAGATTTTCTTTTGTCAGTGTTGCTCAACATCTGTGCTGCAGTATGTTATTCAGTCCTTTAATTTGTATAACTTTTCAGTGTAAAAGACCATCTTTGATGGTAAATTTCAGTCCATCCAACCAACATAAAGTGTTTATTTATGTCAGAGAAAATCATGAGCATGACTAAAATCCTCCCTGTGGCTTTCAGAAAGGCCGTGAAATTGTTGCCAATGCAAGAAATGAAAACATTTCCTGTTTGCCTTTAATGGGCTGTTTATGGGAGTCAAGGGGTGAAATTTGAAAAGTCTGTTGTTACATACAGGATTCAGAGTGACTCTATTATACAGAAAAACCTCACAGTTAACTGGATTTTCTGCATTAATTTGCTGTAGAACGTGTTTTGTTGTTCAGCTAATCCTAATGTACTCGAAACTCCTTGTTTCTTCACGGATCTCAGCCGTTAAACTTTCACGGTGCTCAAGGATGAAGTTAGTGAACTCCTAAGGTCTTCAAGGCAAACTAACTGGTGTCAATGGTTTGTACATCTGGAGTCCAGTTAGATACAGTTTAGAGCTGCTTTCAGTGATGAAGGACGTTTCAAGTTTGCTGTTGCCAAGAATCATCTGCTGCTCTGAAGCAAAAAGGAGACATACGATCAAGAGCTCTTGATCTGCGCGAAGCTGGAAACGGATACAATTATGATCAGAGTCCTGAGCCGTCCACCAATCAGACTGGAAATAGTTTAGTAATGTGCTCACTTTTCCTAGAAGATGACTACAAAGATGACTTAGATGAAGTTTAAATTAAAACCAGCACATTCAGGATAGTTTTCATTTTTCCCCGCAGCAATGTGCTGGAGTGATTGAACAACTTCAAAGATGATCACCAAATGTTAAAAAAGAAAAACAAGAAAAAGTGTTCAATAACCTGCACACAATAACCGTCATAACTGTAGCTGCCAAATGTGTTTTTTTAATTGCCTTATGCTTGAAGTGATTTGTTTTAAATTCATTGTTCATTTGCTTAGGTTTTCTCTGAAAATCACGCTCTCTCGGCCACCAGCTCGCGTTTCACATAAACCCCCAGGATGATATGCAAATGTGTGCGTTTACACCCAGAGCCGTCCGCATGCTTTCTGAGTAAACTCTCAGCTTCCACAGCTCTCCATCATCCTGTTGTCTCACAGTCTGAAAGAACTCCCAATACAGCAAACCTTCACATTTAATTCCTTCCAAAAAAAAAAAAAAATTAAAAAAAAACATGCAGAGAATCAGAGAAATGTAGCAGATGTGGAAGGCAACAAGAAGAACAGCATTAACATTTGGCTGGGTCACAGGGGTATCACAGCTCTGCACGGTTCTGCAGTTCAAACTGTCGGCAACATTAAATGCTGCAAAGCTCTTAAAAGATGTAATTGTTGCTGGGGTTTTTTTTTTTTTCGCGTAGTTTCTGTACGTAGATGCATCAACACAGTTGTTGTGCCCGAGCTATTTTATCTGCATAAAACTCTGTAATCTTTACCATCTTTACAATTTAGTTCTCAAATTATTCTGTAGCTCAACAAGAAGAAAAAAGTTTATTAATTAAAAGAGTTCTGCTCTCATTTGAGATGCAGGTCAGACTTCAAGCTTTAATTTTTGATCCTAATGCTGGATAAATGTTGAACTCCAGCCGTGTTAAGCCAGTCATTGGCATCGGCCGTCTGCTGTCAGCCACCATTTAAAAAGCAGTTTGTGACTGTTTGGCTGGGCTGAAGTGTAGATACAGAATAAGGGCAGAGAAACACAAAAAGGAAAGGAATGTCGTATTTATGTATGTATATATCGAGTGATACAGCACGTTTTGTTTGGAAACCCAGTGGGATTAGGACTGTCGTTTGTTACCTGTGTGTGTGTTTGAGGTGACTGCAGTGGGAACAAAAGATCTGTAAAACCTCCGTGGATACTGTACAGCATCAGCCTTTACAGAAATGCAATAAGTTCAGAGGCAAACTGAACAAATGTGACCATAGAGGACAAAGTGACAACACAGAAGTGAGTTTTGTCTTCCTCCATCCACATATATGAACAGTGATCCCACCAAACACCTCATATTTTCTCAGCTAGCTCAGCTAGCATAGATATGTGGCTTTCTTTGTCTATTTTCCTTTTGTAATTCAGGGAAGATGGGTTTTTGACAAAATTCAGCACAGCTCACATGAGTGGTAGTTCAGATGTGAGCGTACGGGGGGGGGGGGGTGATCTGGTGTGATTCTGGTGCGCCTTCAATGCATGATGATGAGGTGAAACAGTCAAACTAACTTCCTTTTCTCTCCCCTGAGTGCCGTGTGACATCTCATCCCTCTGTTGCTTTGTCAGAGCCGTTGGTTCTGTGAAATTAAATCAAAAGATGCCCTCATTATTCAAAGGGATAAAAGAAAAAGATGACATGATTTAATTTGAATTCGGACATGAGAGCTTCAAAGCTAACTTCAGAGTTCTTTCCCCCCCTTTTTTTCCTCCCGCCCTCATATTGTTTGTTATCATTTTTGAGAGTTCCTATGTGAGAAGTTTGGTTATTGTGTGCGCTGCTGTGTGTGTAGTTGGTAACTAATGCTGCTGCGTCTCTGAATGGGGGTTATTTTAATGATTTAATGGCCCATTCAAAGGATTTATTCCCCTGGGAGCCGTGGCAGCTATCTGAAAGATATGAGGCTGCCATTTTATAGCTGCCGAGTAGTCAGCAGGATTTCTTTACTCCCGACACAATGTACCTGTTTTCTCCCTGCATTTGCCCAGCTAAATGTTTTTCACGTCACATGATGAATATTTCCGTGGAGGAATGGCTTCTGCTTGGATTTGGTAATGGGTTGTGACAACTACCTCCTCAGAACTGTGACACTTGTGCTCCTCAAGGAGAAAAATGATGTTAGATTTCCTGTTTTCATCTCATCCTCCATCTTAATCCTGGACTCATCTGGTGGAATATTAGGTGATTTATGTCATTTTGCACATAAATATGAAGATTAGGAGGCAGTATTTGTGATTCCCTGCAGTCTCTCTGGGTTACCTGTCCAATTTGACAGAATTTAGGTCTTGAAAATCCTCTGGACAACAACTGCAAACTGAGATAATTGAATATAGAAATAGATCATATTTCAAAGCATGTAAACTGAATCCAGCGTCTCTTCTCGAGCTGTGACTCAGATGCTTCTCAGTTAATTCCTGCCCCGTTAAGCTTTTGGGTAGTTTATGACTGTCGATTAAAACATTATTAAGAGCCTACTTGATGGGACTTTAAAAAATCTGTAATCTCCTGAAAAACTGAACAAGTCTGAAGTCCTTCAGTTTTAGAAGTTCAGTTGGTTTGTTGCTTCTCTAAGCAGAGAATTAAATTAATCGCTGCTGAAGTTAAGACCAGGATAATATTTATATAGTTGTTATTAATGTTCTAAATATGTTCTAAATACAAAGATTATATGTGTTTATTTTCACATTCACACGTTCACATTCATCCAGTAGTTTTCTGTCAGTCATCAAGGGGAATTCTGGGATTTGGTATCTGGTCCAAGAACAGTTGCACACTTTAGAGCGGGACAGATTTGTGACTAAACTGTGTGCGCGGAACCAAATTTACACATGTTCTGACATCCATGAAAATGTTAGTAGTTTCGTAGCTAAGAACAAAATCTACTCCTGCCTCTGACCACGTGTTGAGCTCGTGGAAATAAGGAGCGTTCAATGAGTTTCAGTAAATACTGTCATTCACAGACTTAATAATATTAATGTCTCATATGGACAGTTGTTCTCACGCAGATACTTTTAGGACACATATTCTAAACATGAGAATAGGTTTAACATATAACACGTCCGCTATTAAGCATCAGCTTGTGTTAACCTTTGTGTCATGTTGGTTTCTCCCCCCTTACTTTAGTGCTCCCGGTCAAATTTGACCGGCCTGTTTTAACTGCTCCTACATTAACAGAAAAACCACTGATTAACACCAAATTTTATTTAATTCCTTTTTAAGCTGTAAACAATGTCTCAGACAACCTGGTTTATATGAATAACTGCAGTGAATATATATAAAATAGACACAGAAATAGTAAACTGTATTCCAAAATTATCATTTATTGTAAAAAGAAAGTAACAAAAATCAAACAGTGACCAAATTCACACATCAACATGAGCCTATCATTTGTATGTGTGTGTGTGTGTGGGGGGGGGGGACTGGAATATCACGGTACAGCTCCCACCACTACACTGGGCTGTGGGCTTGAACATGAATGTTCAGTACCGGACAGCTCCCGCCACTACTGAACAATCACTTTCAGCACCGAACAGCTCCCAAAGCCCGGAGAAGTGGTGGGAGCTGTCCAGTGCTGAGTGTGAATGTTCAGCACTGGACAGCTCCCAAAAACTGAAGTAGAGGTGGGAGCTGTCCAGTGCTGAACATTCACATTCAGCACTGGACAGCTCCCACCATTACTTCAGGCTTTGGGAGCTGTCCGGTGCTGAAGTGGTGGGAGCTGTTCGGTGCTGACAGCTCCCACAGCCCGGTGTAGTGGTGTGAGCTGTCTCATGATATTCTAGTCCAAGGATGGCAATTTGCTCTGGTATTCATCCACCCAGGAGCCTGTCATTTGTATGTGTGTGTGTGTGGGTGGGGGCATGTGTCTTCACACACAGGAGCGGCATCCTAACAATTCTTGCTCTGCCTCCTCTTTCCTGGGTGGATGAATACCAGAGCAAATTGCCATCCTTGGACTGAAATATCACAGGTGCCTCTTCCTCAGGTGTGTCTTCCTCTTTGTGTCAGAAAGTGCAGTTCACGTGGGGGGATGGGCACATAAGCCTGGGAAAGAGACGGTTCTCATAATAAACACCTAATTGTTGACTTTGAAATGTTGAACAAGTGTTAGTGTTATATATTTAGTTTTGAAAGTGTGGTTCATGTGGAGGGATGGGCACATAAGCACAGGAATGAGGGGGAGGAGGAGACACCTATTTGTTCAGTCTGAAAGGGGTTCACGTGGGGTGGGGTGGTGTGTATGTGTATGTGTGTGTGTGTATGTGGTGGTGTATTTGTGGTTGTGTACAATCTGATGGATGAACACAATCTAGGGTCACCCATTAATTTCCTATGGTGGTCATTTTTGACCGGGAACACCACAGGTGTTACAAAGTTGAATAAACTACTTAAATTTCAGAGAAAATGGTGATCAGCAATTATATATGTTCAAATGGCTAGTGTGGAGGATATCATAAGGCCCTGAGACAATCAAATGTAAAACACAATATTTATGATTGATGGAAGTAGGAAATTGGTCAGATTTGACCCGAACACAACAGAAAGGTTAAAGTGTCAGTGGGTTGTTTAAATGGACTGGATCTGCTGACAGACATTCAGGCAGCGACTCGGGTCATTACAGAGCAGGTCGACGGTGTCATGGCGTAGTTTAGTTTGCACCCAAAATCAGATCAACAATTTTCACTTCACCTCTTGAATGCTTCGTTGGACAGAAGACACAGCAGTCCGTACCTGCATGAAGTCCTGGAAGAGCCATGGTCCCTTTATTTCCTCCGACTCCAGGTCTCACTGGGAGCATTTGAAGGGCGGAGCTCTTGCCAGCGCCGCCTCCTCAGCTAGATTCATAAGATCACGAGTTCACCAGAAGGTTGCTGATTGATGAGCTTCGTGAGCGCGCTCCCAACCTGCAATAATTTGTAAGGCACTGACGTATACGCATCCTTGTGAAAAAAATATCTTCTCAATTTTACAAGTTTTTGAATCCGGAGCATATTTTTAGTTACAAGGTGATTTATGTGCAAATCTACTTGCAGATTTACGAAGATTTCCCATTGACAGGAGGACCTGAGAACGGAACTACGAGGAGGCTGTAGCTGTACAATGACAATGAAGAGGGAACTGTAGTGCAAATATAAATAATCATATTCCTATTTTAAGACTTTAAGTATTTATTATAGGTTATAGTTGCAGAGCCAATCAGGTTTGGCAGTTTTCTCAGTGTGCTGCTTAAAAGATTGATTGGTGTTCCAACCGTATTAGTTCTTTCCCTCTTGGATATCAAGAATTCGTCTGGTTCCTCTGGATTCCACTTTGACTTGACTCTTGCTTTTTTAGGGCATCCTTGTAGAAAGAAAAAAAAATTGCAGTCCCATTAACTTTTTATACAAAGAACCAGACACCACATCCAGCGCCATCGAAGAAAGAAATGTGCTTCCTTTCTCACCGGATTTGTAAAAGCCTTTTGACACATTTGGTCTTCTTTCATACATTTCTTTTCAAAATGCTCAAAATAAAATGGCCCTAATTCTGAATCCAGAGTTTATATTTTGATGAATAGATTACCCTTTCGTTGTCACATTTCGTCTTGACCTCTCATGATATTGGAGTCGTTTAGCAGGAGCAAATCAACTCTTGCAGCAGAGGTGTTTTCAGATTGAAAAATATTCACGCCAGCCATTTTTGTTCACCACAGCGCCTTGAATCTGGGCTGTGTACACGAGGCATTAAGTCATTGACTGCTGAAGTGACTTAGTGGGGCGGCAGATTTCGATCTTGCTGCTGTGCTTCCCGGTGTCCTGTGTCTAAAAGTGCCCCCAGCACAGCAAGCACAGTCAGAGAGGAGACTGCTGGCTTTCTCTTTACTTGCTGCTGCAGCCCAGCACAGAACGGCTGAGTCATGGCGGCTGGTCGGTATCATCATTCGACGCACGGACGGGTTTTTATGCCTGTCAGCATTAAATGTCAGTGACACTTCTGCCCAGGGTGCATCGCTCACAAAGGAAGACCACTATTCCTATTGACATGCACCTCAGAGGAGATTACAATCAGAGCATATCAGACTCAGATGATTCATTTGTATTCACAGGGACACCTGACAGGGAAGCTTTCATGATGCCACGTCACCCTGCCCTGAAGGAGACACACACAAGAGCCATAACTCTTTTCTTCTCGAATATTTCCTTTATAGCTCCCCTGACCAAAGAAAGTCTCCCCCTGGATTTAACTCATACGTTAAGATGCTCCCACTGGAAAAGTACAGGAGTTTATTTAATCCTAGCTATTATAGCATATGCTTGATTGGAGATCTGTCTTAATGCAAATGTACATCTTAACAAAAATTTCTCTTAACAATAACTTTTGACACATTAAAAACAAGGAGTACTTTGATAGAGAGATCACACTAGAACATGTCAAACTGACAGATAAGTTCCTGAATTGTTTTTTATTAAAACATTTCTGTCATCTGCAATTTGACATCAACAGTTGGTGTGAATCCCTCTTTCAGATCTGGTCTCAATGCGTCCTGTGTTGAACCAGACCAGGTTTTTAAAGCAGAAAGACCCAGACCTCCTTCTCCTCAGCCGCCTCCACTGCTACTGGCTCTTCTGAGAGGACGCCAAGCCGTCGTGGTGACATGTCTCCAGCGTCTCCCGGGTCTGCCCCGGGGCCTTCTCCCTATTGGACAAGCCTGAAACACCTCCGCAGGTGAACTACTTCACCTGTCTCCTCCCAATGTGGAAGAGCAGAATAGGAGAAGAAGAAAGTTTTTCTTTTGTTAATGGGAACTGTCGTTCCTTCTTATGGTACATCCAATCTTATTTGATCTCTTTTATGGAAAAGTGTTACTCATGATGTTATCTTCCATTGCATCCAACAAAATTCCCATTTGCATCTCTTTAAAGTTAGTTTTAGGACTTTTTTCTGCAACTAATACTGGTTCTGAAGGAGCAGGGCTCAAGATTTAAACCCAAACAGTATTTAAAGCTCAACATAGGTCATCATGTTCATGTGGTTGTAGCTTCATGTGCTAATGTGTTAATTCATAAATCAGAGTGATCTTCTCTTTCAAGAAGAGTTTCAGGGATACCCACAGTGCTATGTAGTGATTTTCAATTAACTTTCATCCAACCAAAATATGATATATTATAGATTAGTTCCCTCAAAGACCATGAAGTGTTTCGTAGAGCCATTTTCCTAATTTTTATGGAGGTAAATTCTATTTTTTTCTAATAATTTTAAGCCATAGTTAAGAAAATACGACACACTTGGCTCTCCTGCTGGTAAAATCACTGCTGTTTTATAGCATTCACAGTCTAAGTGGGAGAGAAAACTGAGTTTCAAGGTGCAGACATCAAAAGTTAGTGGTCCCAGTGCTCCTGGAAAATGACACGTGGGCGTAAAACCATTTTACAGGGTGATTTGCTTTCCTTCCAGATTTAAAGGTCAGGTATTGTTGATGAGTGTAGCTAGGAACACTTTGTTTTTTGTTTATTTTTGTTTTATCATTGTTTTTCTTCTTACAGCAAAAAGCCCCCTCACGTGCACACCACAGGTGACTGCAGTAAAGTCCTTATTTGATGCTGACGGACGTTTGGCGATAACCTTGGCTCTTGGGGTTGGCAGAGCAGGCGTGTGCGTTGCCAGGGTCTGCATGTGGGTTTGATCAGACACTAATTAAAAGTCAATTAGCCTGCAGCCCAGTTGGTGACTGGCCTGTCTCAACATAAGGAAGGTTGGGGGAATGAGAAGCATCCCAAACTCATTATTTACCGTGGCACTCTCCTCAACCCTGTTTACCAGCAGCTCCTGCTGCTCACCCACCTGCATCTGCCTCCGTGTTACGCACATGACCACTCAAACACACTTGGGGGGAACATTACTGGTCATTGCAGCATCTTTATTCTTAAATTGTCCTCTAAAGTGTTTTTTTTCCCTCTCAGGTTGTTTTTCTCCACATCATTAAATTGATTGACAGAATGGCTCCCTCCTTGGTTTTAAAAAAATGATTTTTTTTTTTAACTGTAAGAGGAGAAAGAGAGCCCTCCATGAAAGCCAAACCACCATTTACTGAGCAGTGCAATTTAGCTTTCAATGTTTAAAAAAAAAAGAAGAATTGTGGGGAAATTGTAAATCCTGTCTCATGATCAGAAACTTCACAGCCAGACCATCATCATCATCTCATTTTAGGGTCTGAGACCAAATGTCAGACGCACACATGGATGTTTAGAGATGAACGCTCAGCCGTCAGAAAACCATCACAATCAGAAGCTTCAGAAAGGATTAGACAGATCGGGCTGTGAGGAGAAGGAATAACAAGAAATGGAAACCTTTCAGCAGCACAATGAAGAAAGACTTTGATAAACCATGATGAAATAAAATGCTAAAGTGAAACCAACCGAAAGTGAAAGACAGGAGAAAATATGTGTTGATTCAGAAAATAAAATAAACAGATGTAGAGCATCATTCTGCTTTTAACAACGTTTTATTCCTTAGCTTATAACTGGCTCCAAACCCAGAAAATATTAAAAAAAAAAAAAAAAAACATGACTACTCTTTATTTTGCATTGAGAGAGGACTTAACAGCTTAAAGCAGGAGGCACATATTTAGAATCTGGGATGTCAAAACTCTGCTTCCTTGTTGTCAGAGTACATTTAGAAACATGAACATTCTCATGAGGGATTCACTGTCAACATCCCAAAGTAATGGCTCCACTCCAAACCAGGCAAAGCTGCCTGGTGAGCTGTGCAGCTAAAGATGAAAATATTGTGAGCATGTTTTTTTTTTTTTTTTCTTTCTGAGAGCAGCTGTCGCACAGTTTGTCGCCAAGATTTCATGTGAAGTAATAAAAGCAACCGTGAGCAACCTGGGATACCTGAAAAAACAACAGCCTCCAAACGGATCAGGTGAAGAGCCAAACCCTTTTCCTACAGAAGCTGGAAAAGCAGGGAAGTTCAACTTCAACAAAAAGATGGATGAGCACAGTTGATGCAGCACAAATGACCACAAAGCTGTTTTTCCACTGAATGTAGACATCAGTTTTCTGTATTTTTTTAAATTTTTTTTTATTTTTTGTACCTTTGGATGCCCTGTGGGTCGACTTGGACCGCCGTTCTTCACGTGAGGTGCACACATCCAGACTTTTATTGGCTTATATATACCTGATACTGTTTACTGTGTCACGATGGGACTAGTTGGTTCTGGATTTCTACAGAAATACTGGATATTAAGAATGCAGATATGTAGAGAATTATGTAAATAAAACATAGAAAAACCTGTGTAAGGTTTAGCAGGGTGGAAGATCCGTGTGTCACATACAGTCTAAAATGAAGAACATTGCCGTTGTGAAACCAGAAATGTGCGTGCGTGGCAGGTGGGTAATAAAGCCTGCGGTGCTCCCTCACGTGGTGTGAGTTCACACTGAGTTCATGCTTAACAGTAAAATCCACTCTGCAGTAAAGACAAACCTCTGAGATTCTGTCCATCTCTCTCAAAGCTGAGCTTTCAGTGGCTCACACTGAAATGCTACACCAACTGGAGGATAGAGGTGGGCTGATTCGATCCAAATATCGATACCAACGCTGGTATTGATATTGAACGATACTTCGTGTAAAAAGATTGATACTCAAGCTCTTTTTTTATCCCACAAGCACTGACTGAGTGCGAGTTCATTGAAGTCTGTGTGTGACACAATGTCACTGTGTCCTCCTCCCCCCTCCCCCCCGTCTCGTCTTTTGACGTTGCATCGTCACGTGGCTCAGCAGCATCACCTAAACTAGCATGCAGGTAAACTCAGCCTGGCCCCTCCCCCTGGGGCCCCCACTCAGCGCTCTCTCCTCCCCCTCGTCGACCCGCACACCTCACGGAGAGAGAAAGAAAAAGGAGCGCGGTATGGTTGTTTTTTAATCCTGAAAATGAAACAATGGCAAGTTGTGTAGTTTATAAAAAGGCTGTAAAATGCAGTGGAAACTCTACAAATGTGATTTAAGCACATGAAAACCATGTGCAAGAAAACAAAGAGCTGCAAAAACGGAGAGAGGAGGAGAGACATCCCTCATTCCTTGACAGACTGCCAAGCCTGAGACAGAAGTCACTGGCAGACGCCTTTCAGTCCAACATGGAGGATCCAGGTAGATCAGAGTCGTCATCTTCAGCATCAGTTCAGATTAACTTTCAAATTACATGTTATTTAAGTCATATGTTACTGGAGGCAACTCAAAACAAAATAAAAATCTAATTAAGACCATGAAATAACCCAGTACATGTCATGTATCCCATTGAAAAGTGTTATCTAAGATAAAATAACATTAGATAATCCTTTATTTATCCCACAAAGGAGACATTTATAGAGTTATAGCAACAGGAAAGAGCACACAGTGCAAACAAAATTACACAAATATTGAAAGATAAAATATTTGGACTAGAAAAAACATTATGAACAGAACAACACAAAAATGTTAACTGTGATAATCAAGTATTTTGCTGTCACCTATTTGGAAAGTTTGCCAAAATTCTATCCTAGGTTTTAACAAAATAATCCTAAAACCCAAAATCACAAAAACACCAAAAGGTCAGCCGTTTCATAATAGATCAAGCTTAATATGAAAAAGTATTGGTATTAGTATCAGTATCGGCAATATTGGCCCTGTGTTTACTTGGTATCGGATCGATACCAGAATCACCAGTATCGCCCAGCTCTACTGGAGGACACTCTCCGACACGTTAAAGCGCTAGGGAGTGGAAAGGGGATTGGAACTACTTACCACATCAGGACTTTACTCCAACTGGTCTGAATTGGTGTGAGATGGATTTTTTGCAAAGCTGCACTTTCCTGACGCCATCAGAGGAGAGTCTGAAAAGCTCGTGAGAAGGCTTTTAGTGAACCCGCCGCCCCGGCCCGACTTCATGGGGCACGTTCGCTCCTCCGCTCACACGCAGAAATGCTTCTCTCTGGTGACTGGGAGCTGTTCACACAGCTGGGGACCAGCATCTGTACCCATAATCCTCTGAGCACGGTGCTCGTAAAGAACAAGGTGTTCACAAAGAGCTGCACCCCCCTCATACGTCTTTATATGTAATACCTGTGTAAGGTATTCAATTATTTCACAGAAATGCACTCCTGTAAAAAACATCCAGGCAATTGCTTTTTTTTTTTTTTTTTAAAGTATAATAGACCAAATATGACTGCAGCCAAGCCGGAGAGGATGTGTTTTGTATTCCACACGTACGTTCTTCCTCATAAACTGAAGGCGACCTGCCAGCACAGGAGGCAGATCAGACAACAGTTTTATGTGTTGTTCAAAAGGCCATGGACAGACATCTTGTTTGCTCTTGTTAGCTTTGTCAAAGTACATAAAACCCTAATGAAGCTTAACATGCAGTTAAATACACACATAAATTTCTCAGCTGATGCGGTTTTGTCCTCTAGTCTTCCTCCTAAAACGTCACATTCACACAATTTATTTTTCTCTGAATACGAATATCAGCGCTCATTTCTGATAATATATACTCATGTTTCCTTTTACAACAGTCGGGTAATTGGGGTCAGCACCGTAAAGATAAAATGATAAATGAAGATAGATGTGTTCATGTCAATGTTGGCGTGTGTGCCGTTACGTCGCGTGTGATCCTTAAAAGAGGTTGAGATTTACAGAAAAAACTGATAAAAAATAAATAAAAGAGTAAATAATGAGCTGAACTTATCTCTAAAACGCGCAGCAGATTTGGCAAATGAATAATTTGAATACTTGAGGTGACTTCAGACAGTTTGAGAATAAATTCTCCAGAGCTGATGATAATAAATGAGAGCTGGCTGTGTCAGAGCTAAAATGTTTCGTGCCAGTTTTGAATGTTTGAATGTTGGCTGCTGGTTTTCATGTCGACGTCTCTGACAAATGACGCACTGGACCTGTGTCCACGCACGTGCACGCAACACCTGCCATTCACACATCTCACACAGCTGCTTGTACCTCTTAATTTTTACTCTTAGCATAAGCAGGGAAGCAGGTTTGTGCTCCGTGCAGCGTTGGTGTCAGTGATGAGAGGCTCATTAATCATTCTCTGCTCCAGTAAAGATCATTATTCTTCACACAGAGGCTAGGCCGCTCCCACATGCATGAGAAAACAATTTACGTGTCAATATCAGCCAGTAGCTGCCAGCGTATTTATTTATTTATCGTTATTATTCCCTACTGTAAAAATGCATCCTATTAAATGCTGCTGGCGACCATTTTTCCTGCTTTGCTTGAGCCTTGCAGGAGCGTAATGATGTTGCTCTGAGGAAACCTGCCGGTGCACCTGCCGACGGCGATAAAGGCTCGGAGCAGGGGAGGTGTGCTCGGTGTCGCCCCGCTTTGATGACAAATGCAAATTCACAGTCCATATCAGAAATCTCTGTTCCATATATAATGGAAATCCAGGAGCTTCCAGACATTATCTTGTCATGTTTTAAAATGTAAAACTGTTCCTTGTCGTACATGGCAGGAAAACAAATGACTTGTGCAATTTGCATAGAAGAGTAATTAAGGCAGGACTCAGAGCAGGTACGTAAGGTCCAACAAGCACAACTGACCCTTAAAGTCTGGTTCATTTTTACCGGTGTGAGCGGACACACCTGGAAACACGGCACAACTGGAGGAGGTGTGTTTGGCCACGGTGCAGTTACACACACACACATGGACAAGGCTGTATCTGTCTAAAAGGCTTAGATCGAACCAGAACTGCAGGGCCTTCTGGAAGGAAAGGGAAACCGTTTTTTTTTTAAAGGCAATAAAAAGAAGCCCAGTTGCCTTGATTCAAGCCTTTGAGAACTTGACCTGGATGACTGGGAGTCTGCTCCAGTGTTAGGGTGTGCACGGATCATGTGCATGACATCTAGACATGGCTGTTCCTCATTACATCATTTAACGATATAGTGGCAATCCAGACATGTAACAGTGGCCGCATGGTTACATGATGTTTTTTTAATTCGGAATTGATTATTCTGAATTAAATAATTTAGAATTAAACTATTTTCCTTCGAGTTTACATGGAAATAGTAATTCCGAATTGAGGTTTACATGGAAAACACATTCATTCAGCTTTATCCAATTGCGCTTAAGGTCTGGGGGTTGGGAAGGGTTCTGATTGGATAGGGGGGCGGACGTCTACTGGAAGAAAACAAACGTACTCGATTAGCAACAACATGGAGGGCTACATTGTTAGCATCCTTTAGCATCTGTTCTTTCAATTATTTCCAGTTCCTCCAAGCTATTTATTAAATAAATCCTCTCTGCTCTTAACCACCGTTTACTGCGTGCTGCCATCTTGAAACTTTGTTTCGAACAACAAGCCTAGCGCAGAATATAAGCGTCATCGCGACAGAAGGGCAAGAGAACGAGCATGTGCAGAAAGACCGTAATTAATTTAAAGCGGAGTGTATACATGACCGCGGAATTATTCTATTCAGATTTAAAATCAGAATAAACCAGCTTACTTCGGAAGTTTAATTCGGAATTCATTTTTCGGAATTAGGTGTTTGCATGGTAATTTTTAATCATTTTAAATCGGATTTAATTTTAATTCTGAATTAAAGAGGAATTAAACTTCCCATGTAAACGCAGTGTGAGAGGGTGGTATCCAACCAGAACAACTAAAAGAAAAGACTGAAGTCAGCAGTGTTGCTCTGTAAAAGGCCCTGTGCTCTCAGACTAAAGAAACAATCAGTGTGGGTGGGTCTTACATGTGTGTTTAATTTGATGCTTAATAGGCTCTTGAATACCTAAAGGTTTCTTTTTTTTTCTCTAAATAAACGTGGAGTGGAGTGGTACAATAAACTGGCAAAAAAAAAAAAAAAGGAAATTGTTCTCAGTGTAGCGTTCTTGTAGAAGGCTGGAACCTCAGTGCTTCAAGGATCCAGTCATTAAAAGCAGAATAAAACAGTAATAGTCACACGCCTGAGCACCAGGTGCCTTGAAGCTTTGACTGTTAGGATTTTATGACCTAAAGTCTTTACGAAACGGCAACCACATGCATTCCACGTGCATGCGTTTCATTTCACATTTCTGGATCTTTTGTTCCTGGGCGGCCTGCGTTGGAGCTCCCAGCCCTTCCTCTGCATGTCATCCGCTGGTCCGTGCCTGCCATCCTTTTCCTCTCTTCACTGTTTAATGAAGGAGCCGACGAAATTACTGCTTCAGTGAGAGCTCAATTATAAAGTGTGATGTAAAAGCCAGTCAAACTATTACAGAAATAGTCCAGTGGAGATGGGTAGATGGTAATGTGGATGGAAAGGATGAATCTGTGGAACAGATGGACGTGTACATGAACAGATGGACTTGCTCTCCACCTCTGAGCATTCACGTGTCTTTGGAGGAGAAGCCGTACTTTGTGCTGCAGTGGCGTGGACTTAGCCGTTAAGTTCAGCCGGCAGTAAAATGAAGAATCAATACCTGTATGTGTGTTTGTGTGAGAGCGGGAGGAGGGGGGTGTGTAGGCAATGAGACAGATTTTGCTCCAGTTCTGCTGTTTGTCCTTGATTTAAAGAGGTAATGTTGTGTAACGACCGCTTCATTTTTGTGAAGAAGATGTGCTGAAGGCGCCAGAGCTTTGCCCTCAGAGTGAATCTCTCTGCTACTTTAGTTGTTATTAGTGTTTTGCAGGTGAAACAGGTGTGTCTGCTAACTCTGTTTTAGGAGAGGCCAGAAGCTCATGACTGAAGGCTCGACATTCGTCAGTCTTCTCTGTTAAAGGTGGAACCAGTGGAGTATTTGTATCTGTTCTGCTTTCAGTTTTTTCTTCTCCCAAAAGTGAACAAGCAGGAGTTTCCTTTTGCAACCACCTGTTGATGATGTCAGGGGAACAATTTGGAATTGTTTCCGTAACTGGATGACAGACCACTGTTACCAGTACCAGTGGCTCTGTAGAGCAGCACGTTGCTCTGTAGACAGTGTTGTACCTGAACGCTTTCATTGAACGAAAGTTCACGAACTAGTTCATATTTTGTTCGCCTTCTCGAGCATGGGGCATAGGGTTGCCAACTCCCTGAAGCTGGACATTTGCAGAATTGTGTCAATTTCAGCAGTAGATGCCGCGAAGAATCAAGTGATGTTGCTTGCTCCTTTAGCTAGCACAGACTTTTTATGACACTCGGTGTCTTCATGACGGGATGAGTCGTGCTCGCCACCATGGCCAACCGATATCTCGCGGCGGCATAAAGTACAAAATGCTCTTCTAGGGTCTGTAGTGGCTTTAACCCACGACCTTTTTGTTTCCCATTCCTCGTTATAGCTGCAAAGCCTCTTTTTTTTAGCTGGTTCATCCATTTCCCTCAGTAAACTTCCCTGATTACAACCGTCTCCCATAGCAACGCATACATGCAGGTCGGCGTAGCCTATCACAGTTCCCTGATCAGAATGTGTCATCATACACCAGTCTGTTATCACTGGACAAAATACTTTGTAAACATTGAGTTTTGGGGCATAGTAGTCTATCAAAACTCCCTGTTTAGAGTCTGTCATCAATCAGCAGTCTATCACTGGACGAAATGCTTCATAAACATTCCATTAAAAAATGCTGTCAAGACTATGATTGAAATGCGGGACGAGAGCAGTTCTTCATGGGGCTAATAAAATTCACCTTAAAAAACGGGATGTCCCGGGCAAATCGGGACGGTTGGTAACCCTAATGGGGCGTGAACGAGTTCATTTGGGCGGTTCACGCACGGTCAAAACCGTTGCCAGGTTTCCAGCGAACCCCATTTCAAATACACCACAAACGAGTCTGATATGTATCTGAGGAAATCAATCAAACATGGCAACACGGGCTGTCGCTTCTGTCAACGCTAACGATTGCGTCATCAAAGGTTTAAAACAAGCATGGAGGAAGATGAAAGCTGCAGTCAGCCAGAGCTGGAGGAGCGCCCCGACTCCGGGGGGGGCATTTGCACCTTAAGGACCTGTTTTTGTCTCATAATAAAGACCATTTGGCAGCAATTTTTTCCTCATATATTCAATATACTGTAGTGCAGTGATTCCCAAAGTGTGGGCCCCCTGGTGGGCCGTGAGAGGTCATTAAAATTAAACAACTGTGTTTTAAATCCTCGATCTTTTTTAAATATGTTTTTGATTACTGTAAAATATTCATGACATGATTAAAAAACATAAAGAAGTAATTAAAACAAACCAGTTAAGTGTTATTCTACTGTCATCTTAACTTAATATGACAAGTGTCACCTTATTTGTTGACCCCTCACATTAATATCAGATCATGGTTCCTTGTCCTGTATGTTGATCACAGTTATGATTAAAGATTTCGGTGGGACTGCGGAAATTTTTCACATTTCAAATTGGGCCTTAGTATTCTGAAGTTTGGGAATGGCTGCTGTAGAGAGAAGCTGAAAGGGAAATGACAGTTTTACATGGGCTGTCCCTTCAATGCTAATGTGAACCCTGGTTGGTTAAGGATTCAGAATTGGACCAATAGATTTTGACAGTTAAAATGGATAAAATAATTGCTGTTTGTGGTGGGGTAGTATATGGGCAGTGGTAATTATTTTGACAAATAATTGCTCGCAGCAACATTAAAAAATAATTTTAAAAAGATGAACTAAAAATGAACTATTTAGTTCATTTTTTTAAAATGGTGAACTAAATTAGTTTATTTTAATTTCTATGAACAATGAACTGAACTAGTTCATGTAGAAAGTGAATTTGCCCAACACTGTCTGTAGAGCAACACGTTGCTCTGGTGTGATACTCTAAAACCACTGGGGTGCATGGGAACAAATCCATGGAAATCTCTGCTTTTTGCAGCGGCTGTGTGATCTTGTTTTACAGCCGTTACTGTTGCAGCAGAGTCCTAATAAATCACACACCGGAATGAACTGAAACACAATTTTTCTTACTGCCATGGAGAAATGGGGACAGCTGAGCTGCTTCAAATTGCCGTAGTTAATGATCTCTTTAGATGTGTGTCTCTGACGTGGTGGAGTCCAGCCTCACTGCACACTTTTAAATCACCCACCCAACAAGTTAAGGTCTTTACAGTAAATGATGCAAACTGACATCAGAAACAGTTGAGTGCAAACAAGGTTTTTAAAAGGTGTTTAAAGATGTGGATTTTATTGAGAGAAGAAACACAATGTATATCACATTTGTTAGGTTTAAATGTGTCAAAGATGACAATGGATTTTGATTTTTAACCCATGAAAGCCTAAAAGGTTCTAATTATAGGATAACCTTTTCAACATGGCAAATAATCTGCTGTCATGTCAGTTTTCATCCCTCGTTTTCTGCAAAAGGTTGCCACTTCAGAAACTGAAGGCATCATGGACACTTGAGAAACATGCCAAGATTTGAAAGCCCTGATTAATGACTCCTAGAGCTTCTTGGTCATTTGGGAGCATGACAGACCTCTGTACTCTCCTTCTTACAGCGTGGGTGTGTTCTTATCAGTGACCTCAGGAGCAGAGAAGGTTAAACAAAGACCCTGTTCAGATCTGGCATTAAACTGTGTACGAGGATGGACAGAGGGTGGATTTTGATGCAAGGTCTGAACGGGCTGCAAGAGTGAAGGGCTGCAAGAGGTCATGACGTGGCTTGAAGTGTGTGTGACCCATGCAGTTTTTTTTCTTCCGCTTTAATCTCATTTTAATTACAATAAGAAAAAAAAAACAGATTCCTGGTTATATTTATTTGGGTGGATCACTTCAGAGTGTATGGGCCAATTCCAATTCCTCTCTTAACCCTCAATCTCAACCCTCGCCCTTAACCCTCAATATTTGGCCCTCAATCTTAACCCTCGAAAGTAAGTGTCAGGGCTATCTTGTGACTTAGAAATGGGACACCCCTTGAGTGTAGTTACGTCTTCAGACTGAAATGTATCAGAGCCTTGTTGTCTCTGTATTCCCTAAAATGACACAGGGATAACATTTAAAAGAGCGCTGTATATTCTCTAAATAATATTAGCAAATAACACAATAGAGGATACATTATTCAGTCCTCCGTCGCTACACAACAAGGTATACAAGTGACGTGAAGCCAGCCGGGACCGCCGACGGGGCCGGCGGACCGGGACCACCGACGAGTACAAGTAACGTGAAGCCGACCTGGACCGCTGACGGGACCGGGACCTCGTGACCGGGACCACCGACGAGTACAACGTGAAGCCAAGAGGGACCGCCGACGGGACCGCCGGTCAGGCAGCAAACTTCGTAAAGTAAAAAAATAAATGTTACGCAACAACGATGTTAATCCATGAAAAAAATCTCAAACAAACACAATAAAATTGTTTCGTAACATTTATATCTTTAAGATATACGAAGATACTTACGTTTGTAGCTAGCTTTTTAGTGCCTTCTGGATAGCCCTTACTTCCAAGGGTGGTGTCGGAAAATCTCAATTTTGAGGGCGATACAGCCCTCAAACTTGTCCCTCAACTTGACTTGCTAAGAATCGGGACAGCACTTGCCTTTAGCGGGAACGCGCATTTTTGAGACTGAGGGTTGAGATTGAGGTTAAGGGAGGAATTGGAATTCACCCTATCAGTCAAGAGTAAATAGTAGAGCTGAGCAATTTTATCAATTCTGCGATATATATCGATATTTTATTTCCCCAGAGAGTATCGATTTTTCAGCTGCAGGTATCGATATTCTAAGCTCCTTTTAAAAGCCCCCCCGTGTCCAGCACGGGTGCTCTTCCTGCACTTTGCAGGAAAAGCCATGAAGTCCGCCAGCGGCTAGTGTCGCTGTAAAGCATTTCTAACAAGTTACCCAGAAGCCAGCGTCTTTCTCTTACGGTTAGAGCTGGGCCAGTCAGGAGAATGGCGTTGAGTATAAATACAGCACCTGCATGCTAAAAAGCAGATGTGTTGGAGCATTTCGGGTTTAAAAAGAAAAAGGAAAGCGAAGATTCATACAAAAAGTATGTCGGTTTGAATTTTGTCCAGCATTTTCAAGCTACCTGTCAGCCATATATGTGTAATTGATGCTTTCAGTTCACTTAATTCAAACAAATTCATTAGAACACTAAAAGATGTCACCAAAATCACTTTGTCCTTTTAAAATCTTTTCAGAAAATGATGTAAATGTATTGAAATTGTATCGTATATATTGCGTGCATCGCGATATATACCATATTGTAAGCCATATACCATGTATTGTATCATATCGTGAGATTAGTGTATCGCTACAGCCCTAGTAGTAGTAAATAGCTACATTGTAATTATACTGGGGGGGGGGCGTTCCCCTCAGAAAATTAAGCACATGTCTGGGGACATTTTCCTCTGTGACACAGTTTTTGTTCTTGGCAGTTTCATTTCAGACCTAAATATTAGCTCGATTACCAGTGAACTGACTGTACAGCAAACTCGTTAATCCTGCTGTGTAACTCAGTTAAATGCTCAACTGCCCAAACTTTGCGCCTGATAAAACTCTCACAAAATGCAAGAACTAGGGTCAAATGCAGAATTTACTGTATCTGTGCTTGTCCGGCCCAATTTTAATAAATCCTCATAGCAGTTTAAGCTGCAAGAGGGTTTGCTGTTTCCACCATATGTTAGTAAATGTGTCCCCTAATCTGCGCATTAGATGCCTTGGAGCCTTGTTGAGGTTCTACCAACAAATACGCTGATTTACACAAATATTAGTCGAGCAGTCCTGCACAGGATGACTGATAATCTGCTGAAGGGATACTCTGAAGGCAGGCTTCTTGCTTCTTGCCAGAGGCTGGATCCTCTATCAAGCCAAACTAAGTTACATATGCAATACATCAAGGCTACAGGTAATCATTTATCATAATCATCAGATTGACACAGCTGTGTCCCTCCACCCACTCTCTCTGTCCTCATGAGTGTGACAAATTAAGGGGAAATTTCTTTTGTATGTATGGCATATTTGTTCCTAGTGATCCCCAGCGTTACTGTTCATCTATTTTCCATCACTTTATCCAATTTCACAGAGTTGACTGTGACAACGTCGACATAATACCGGCTTCCACCATGAGAGGCCTGGTGTGATGGCTGATAATGGAGGGGGATATTGCAACATTTTGAGATAATTGGAACTCACGACCAGCCGTATTCATTCTGCAGATGGCTCCCCAATTACACTTAAGCTGTCCATGTTACTTGTCATCTTGCTGATTCTGTAATATTCATATTCATATCATTCATACGACAGACAGGACTCGCTGCCATTTTGTTGTTTCATTTCTTTTCCATGTAAATCATACATGGAAAATACATCTTCCAAAACTTTGCTCACTATTGACAACATGGGCTGCTTAGTACGCCCCAGTCATATTCAGGGTTTACGATGAGCAGCGATATTCAGACAGAGGCCTTGCTGAGTGTTGGCCTCTTTCCCCTCTGCTGAATTGAATATCAAACACTTCTCTGTGATAGTTAAACGCAGAATATGACTTGATTATTCAGAGCTCAGCAAGGCTTCGCCCTAAAATAAATTTGCACTAATAAACTAAAACAGATTTAGTGCAGTTTTAGTCTGAAATGCTCACAATAAAACTAGCAACACACACACAAGCTTAACACATTAAGACCTGATGCAACAGCAGTTCCCAACTTAAAGAGGGCCTCAGGTCTAAATCAATTAAAGTCTGAGTAAATCAGAACTAAATATACAGGCCGGGTTAGTCAAAATGATATACACAAAACATGTGCCATTAAGTCACACAAACATAAGAGAGTCAAAGTAATGGCAAGCACATAAAGTTACATTTCAAAACAAGGAAAACATGGAGCCATGTTCTCTGGCCTGAGATGCTGGGGACGTTTCAGCTGATGACACTGACTGACAGATCTCAGACCAGCTCAAATGAAGTAGAGCAGACTTTGCTTTAACCAAACTGCTTAGATGTGAACTCACAAATGCACAGTGCAGCTATTAAATGAAAATGCAGTTGACCTGTCAATAAAGTGAGTCAATCGTCCTGTCAAAATCTGTGGCAGCTATTTTCTCAGACCAGTACTTTTACTTGAACACTTTAATAAAAAAAAAAAAAGTGAAAATCTGTGGCAGTAATCTGTTAATCTTTAATCCTGCCAGGTGAGAGATGGGACCTGAGATCCTCGACACTCAAGCACCAAATCAGTCCACCGAATTTATCCACGGGTTTTTTTCTCAGTAGGTGAGCAGTCCTGAAGCATCCTCACTGTAGCATCGGCTCTTCATAGATTTAATTCTCAGGGTGTTAATTATGTAAAATGTGCATAAATTGACTGAACATGGAGCTGATGCTCTGAGTTGGTGTGTAGCCCTTCCAACATCTGCAGTGGCAAGTTTCAACTCAACATTAATCAAACTCATCTTTGTCTCATTATCCTTCTGCAGCTTTAGTTTCTAGCACATGACAATGTCAATAACATTAGGCTCATTGAAGGATAAATACATCATAGTAGAGGTATTTATAACATTATGATGATAGGCTTTGTGTTAAAAACCCACTAGTCTGCATATGGAGCTCTGATTTCCAATCTAAACATCCTAAAGAGAGAGTCCATGAATGGAAAGGATAATTTAGTTCTAACTTTTTTTATGAGAAAACAAAAAAGAACAAAACAAAACTATACATCCAATATACTGGAAATTACTTTAATCGGAACGCTTCTCTTTAGGCTCAGTTTTTTAAGAGACAGATACCACAAGATAAAGGGGATAAGATAAAGCCAGTGTACTACTGTTTTAGCCCTTTGTCTTCAAGTTTTGGTTTCTTCAACAAAGTTAAAAAGAGATGTTTTCCAACTTAAAATAATGTCGACCTCAACTAGTTTTTTCCTCTGACCTCTTAAACAAGATGTATTCTTCTGCAATCTACAACACAAATCTCTTTAATAAAATATGACTGGCTCAGATTTCAGAGATTTAGAGATGCATAGATTTTTTTTTACATGATCAACAAATGTCATGAATTCCCTCCTGGCACACAGCAAACCGAGGGGGAAGCTGAGACGATGGCAAAATGTAACAGTTTTGTTGCAACACCAAACACAACAGGCTGGAGAGGTGAGTCTTATTATTCATACAAGCAACGGTGAAACCTCCTGATAGATCATAACTTTGAGCAAAACAGAAACAAAGCGGCATCCTCGCTACTCCTACAAAACACCTAATGTAATATTTATCAGAGAAAAATGAAGTAATTCGATATATTTCGCACAATGCAAGGAAACTCAAAGAAAATGTGATTTTGCAGCAACATGCAGCCCCAACCTTTGGTTAGTTTATTAACACAAACTGGTTTGAGGAATAATGGAAATGGAGCTGGTATTATATTATAGGGGCCTGGTAGCAGGCGAAAAAAGCAGATCCGTTAAAAATCCCATTCAGATTGGTTCTATCAAAGCTTCTCATAACATTTTTTGATTAAAATCAATTTCTTCACTTTCCGTTCGCGGTTGGAATCAGCTCTGTTGATCACTGGACTGAATTTGAATGTGACAGAGATGTGACGGAGCATCTCTATCTTCTCTGTAAACATGAGAGCCCTTGAGCCCACAGAGGAGTCGGGAGATAAATTTCCCCCCAACGTGTTCACTGCTTTAAAATGCAGTGATTCTGAGATGGTTGTGAAATGAAGTGCACGAGAATTTCCCAGAACTGAGTGCTTCATCTTCAGGGGTGAGACATGAGAGACTCAGATATTGACTTTCAGGTATGGAGGTGGTGTTTCAGTGGAGATCATACGTGTGGGCTGCTCTATATTTGATAAGTTCATCAAATACAGAGCAGCCGTGAACTTGTAGCGAGGAATCAGTCTTTGAAGGAAAAAGATGCTGGTTTTTGTTGTGTGCATCACAAAACGCAGCCTAATGTGGTTTGAACTGATGAACGTTAGATTAAGTTTGTTTATTTCACACTGTTGATCCTTTTTTTTTTTGTTTGTTTTAAGGGAGGATAGCTTGGCAGATCTTCTAGGTTTAAGTAGCCTCGTAAAAAATTGGTCGGCTCCAGTTTGAAATGCTAAGCCCTGATCTAGCATGCATGTGCACAGCCAGATGAGCTGACTACCTGTGCTACATTAGCCCATCAATTTAGCCTGCAAAAACTCTCTCTTGTTAAATGGATCTGGTACCTCTCCCCACAGCGATTTCCAGCAGTACAGAACAAACCAAACTCTCTGCAACTGGCTTTTTGTCAGTGGTGCGCAAACTGTGGTACGGCGGGGAACGTCATGACTTTCCACATTTTTCCACAATTTCACTATTAAAAAAATCGGAAACATACAATGCATTATAAATACGTATCAAACTAAATGTGTAGCTTCAGATACTTAAAATTGTCTTATAAAAATGCGTGTTGCATATTCAGTTGCAGTGCAGATGTAACAACTTTTGAGTGTGTTTTGCTCTGTATGAGAGTATGAGTATGTGAGAATTGTTGGACAGAGTTGTAAATGTCTGATTCAGTAAAGTTATAATTCAGGCAACAATAAATATCCACAATAAGGAATAAACATCTCTGTGTGTTTAAAGCTAATTGAGAAGGCATATATGGCTATACAGTGATACCTCTACTTACGAAATTAATTGGTTCTGGAATTCGTCTCGTAACCTGAAAATTTTGTAAGTAGAGATGCATTTTCCTTGTAAATGCCCTAATCTGTTCCAAGCCCCCCAAAATCCGAACATAAATTTGTTATATATTATTAATAATACATGAAATGACATAAAAAACCTGTAAAAAAATACATGTTAGAACTAGAAAAGTTCTCAGAGAGCGCAGACCTGCGCCAAGCGCAACAATTATCGAAAATGTGAAAGTGATCCAGAATCCAAGATTTCTTCTGGATCACACCCAAAATGAAATCAGTTCTTCTTTTTCACATTTCCAACAACTCCTGAAAATTTCATCAAGATCCATCCATAATTTTTTTAATTATCTCGAACACAGACAGACAAACAAACAAACACCGGCAAAAACATAACCTCCTTGGCGAAGGTAATAAAAATTATTTTTACCTTGGTTGCTGGGTTATGCTCATACAGACAAGGGGCCCTCCTAGCCAATGCGATGCCAGGAAGATGCTAAGCAATAGCCAATGGCAGAGTAGCTCCGGACGCACCGCTTTCAAACCGAGATACAGAGCCAATAGCTATCTTTATGTTCGGTAAACTCTGGGTAGCTGTGAGTAGCATCGCGTACTGTATTTTTGCCTTTCGTATCCTGAAATTTCTTTCGTAACAAGAGGGAATATTTTCCTGTTGAGGCATTTCGTAACCTGAAAATTTCGTAGGTAGAGACGTTCGTAAGTAGAGGTACCACTGTATTTTAAAATTGGTCATCACGGTGGTACTCAGAGAGCTGAACCGTTTCTCAGGTGGTACACAGTATTAAAAGTTTGAGAACTGCTGCTTTATGTGATCACTCATTATTAGAGTCCCAAAGCCAATGTTCAGAACAACAAAGGCAGCTGCTGAATTGCTAATGTACACACTGGATCAACAAGTTTTTACTGCAAAACTGACAACATACATTTACAGCCATTCCTGTCAGGTATGAGGCAGAATGGAGGACCCAGGCGCAGGAGTTTCAAAAAAATTAAGTATTTATTTGACAAAAACAAAAACCAAAAGTCCAAGGAAACTACAAAAATCCACACAGGAAGGGAAAAACACAAAGTCCAAAACAAACTCGAAAATCCACAAAAGTAATCAAAAACAAGCATTGGTGAACCAAAAACAGAGAAACACTCACGGGGACCAAGAAAAGACTTACGGTGCCTGGAACAGAGACCTACTGACATAAGACGACGGACCAGCACAGACAGGGGAGATGACAAGACTTAAATACAGAGGGGACCCAAACGAGAGGCAGGTGCAGACAATCAGGATAACAAGAGGGAAGGAAGCAAGGCTGAATCCCACGCAGACAAGACAGATCTTCAAAGTAAAACAGGAAACAGATAACACAAAAGACAGGGATTGACGCCAACTTAACACAGAACAAAGAAAAACCCAAAATGGCTGTAATGGCCGCCCCAGACCATCACACATTCCTACTCCACTGTGCGGTATTTTATTAGTCTGGTTGTCACTCTGCCTACGTCACAGGCTTTGTTTCTCTGACTGGTTGATACACCTTTCCAATGGCTGGCCAGGTTACTGCTACGTAACAGCACAGCATTGTACCTGCGTCATACAGAGTCTGTGGTCAGTAAACTGGAAGGAAGGTGGAAAGAGGCTACAGGAGTCTCCTTGTTCAAGACAGATGTTATTCATGCTGTTTCACTTGTTGGTGAAGGAGCCGAAGTTGTTAATGGGTTTTGCTTGCAGTTGATTGATTAATTTTGTGGCTGTTGTGGTCAATAGTTTTACTTATGGCCTTGTGTTTGAGACAGTCTTCTGCTTCCTGTCTATTTGATGAGGTGGAAACGGAAAGTATGAATTTTTGATTCCTTTCACCAACTTTTCCTGCTTGAAGGCAGAAAAAAATATGGTGAAATGCAAATATTCTCTTTTTCTTTCTTTCATGATCCTTCACACACAAAACCACAAAAGATTAAATTTAGCTTGAGTGATCAAGGGCGATTTAATTTCAGTCTGTATTATTTCATGGATAAGTGGCTCTGCAGCACAGCACATATGAAATACTTTCTCCAGCACGACTCTGAGCTGCTGTCAGGTCTTATTATTATAGAGTCATACTTCTTCATTTAAAGGAAATGAGGAAAAATCAGTTTTTCATGTGGCAGCATCACTCAAAGTGAGATGACTAATAGATAGTGAAGGAGTTGCATCATGCCCCAAAATTTTCTTGCCTCTTTTATCCTCCTGTTGTTTTAGTTTTGTCTGAATAGAAAAAGGAAGGAGGGGGGCATCACCTTCTCATAATGTTGACATGAAATTCGCTGCAAGCCTCCCCACTGTTGCTTGTGCATGTGTGTGAATGTGATGGCTCTGTCTCTGTTCCTTTATGGATAAAATAAAACAGGAAAAGAAAATTATTTCTTTCCCTTACAGAGTGTTTTTCACTTAGGTTTCCAGTAGAGATGCAACAAGCAAATATATAATTGCTTCGAGTTCAATTTTACACATTAGTGCTTCCATTCTGAAAGGTTTACCTCCCTGTAAACCCGCTTATGAGGCAGTCGGCCATGTGTGTGCAGCCAGGAAGCAGAAAACAGATTGCACACTGCGTCACAGTGTTTAGAAATAATATGTTGCTTGAAAACAATCATTTTTAAGTTATGGGCCAAGCTGTTTGACTCCAAGCAGATAAGCATCTGCATTTCTGATTTTTCTGCTCTGAATATTGACCTCAACAGAAATGTTTTACCGGACCAGCGAGATTTGTTCTTGGGGGAGTTGCTTCGTGGGTCCCTCCGCACGAGATTATGTACATGCTTTGCTTATTCCCTCCCAGGCATCTCACACACTGCCAGCTCCACATACGATTAACTGCCAGATCTTGTTTCTGCAGGTCAGCGTTGAGTTATAAAGTAACCTCTTGAAAGTGCAAATTTGCACAGTCCGAGCCAGCAGAGATCGATGGAGCTGACCAGTTGTTGGGATGTGGGGTCAGTGCAGATGAATGAATGGGAGCAGCTCCGTCTGAACGTCAGCATTGTACGTGGATGACCTGCAGTATTCACCTGGACTGAGGTTCATGTTTCACTCAACAGCGCTAAGGACACTCATTTTTCTTCAAAACTGCTACAAACCAAAAGATTAAAGTAGCTGATGTGAATGTCAGCATTGCTGAAGCTGAACTTGTACATTTTTATCCTGAGATTTGATCAAAAGCATCGAGAACTTTCTAAAAGCTAAGACTATTTTATCCATTGGTATTTGGTGTTTCATTCCAGAAAGCACCATGAATGTGAATCCTCTCTGGGTGTCAGCAGTGTTTGTTCTTGGCTGACTCAAGTGGACGAGATTTGTCTGAAGCAGAATGTTGTCTGAACAAACACTAACAACTATAGCTGTGGTAAACCTAGAATGAATGGATTTTATGAGCCACGGCGAGGAAGGAAAGTGTTGGGAATACTTAGCAAACATTTTCAGTCCTGTGAGTCCCATTTTTAAAGATTCTGGGGAATCTCAGAAGAGCCACCTGTTTGCCTCTGTTAGCCTGGACCTGACCAACTGCAGCGACCTGTTTTAGTGATCAGTCTCACTGATAAATGGTTTTCTTCAGGCCACACAGCTGTTTAGTTTCCTTGTGTGTGTAAAAATGCTCTTATTTTCACAATTAAATAAAACTGTGACTTCTGTGAAACATTTGAGTGATCACCGATCACAATCATTCAAGACTTTTTTTCTGACCACACTTCTTCCTAGAAGATGATGGTTCCCACCATCCTTCCAGTTTTTAATAACGGGTTGGACAGTTCCTAACCCAGTTTTAGTAGTTTCAAGTTACATGTTTTCTTTGCTTGATGAAGCCAATAAGTTTGACCCTTCTGAAACAGATTAAGATCTTTTCCACGACCACGGGACGTGTCTTCCATCATGGTTTCAGAATGCTGCTCAGTGCATCAGTTAGGGTTAAATCACCTGTTGCCAGCTGAAACATAATCATCCAGCAGTAATTATCCAGTAATTATCCTCTTACCTATCTGCTCAGTGAAATCCAGGTGGTGACTTTTATGTTCTAGTCTAAATGTGTTGGAGCAGAGTGTTCAGAGTGTTTAGTTGACCATAAGAATGGTGTTAATTACAGATGTGCATTTCAAACTGCTAGACTCATCTCAGCCTGGGCTCACAGACATATTTGAAGCGAGAACAACATCTGAACCCTGCATTGCAATGTTGCCAGTGCTGCTGGTGTTGACACTCCTGCCCCTGTGGAAACAGGTCAGATAACTTATATGCAAAACAAAAGCAAAGGCTTCGAAATACAACTAAGCAAATAGCAATTAAACTCACAAGTTACAAAGAAGTGGTGTCTTTAGGGAAATAAAGCCTAGACTCCTGACAGGAGGCATTGCAGGGGTTACTGACTCCAACACCATCCCTTCCTGAATAAACAGGGAATTTGTGTGTTTACTGTGATCAAGCTGCTAAATGGTTTTCTGTAATTTCACAGTTTCTGCATGCAACTAGCATGTAATGTGTTTTAAACAGATAACACTTGAGACAAGCTTCTTACATCACTCTAAACCCATGCTCTTTTTGTACTTTAATATGAATATTGGGGCTTTGACATCACAAACTGTTGCACATTTGTCAATTAAAAACTCTATCCATCGATGACATAATATTATTTTAAATCAATTGTAAGTGAATCTGCTGTTGCGGCCTTATAGTGGGTTAGTCAGTGTTTTGCCTTGAACTTTCTAATTTTTATTTTAGAACTCAAATGCAAGCTTTATTGGATACTGGGGATAATGAGGCTTTGCTGCTGGTATTGATCACATCAGGGATTTAGGAAGGTGCCAGGTCATATATATCAATAGTGTTAGCCTGAAGATAGAGCTGATGTGAAGGGAAGTCACATACCATGACAAGTCCTTTGCTCCTGAGCAACAAAGTGCATTTCAAAATGTCTTATTGATATTTTCTTCAGCCCTTTAAAGGGCTAACACTTAACATTACTGTTTAAGGCCTTTAAGCCTCTAATTCTAATGTTAAATTTTGTAGCTGTGTCTTTCAGAGACAGTTGTTGCTACGGTGTAGCTTCAGCTTTGGTTAGAGTATGCTTTAGAGCTGGATGGACCTCAGTTGGAGAAAACATAGACTCTTCATAACTTTCCAAACATACACTGCCTGGCCAAAAAAAAAGTTCCCACCAATAAAAAAGTCATACACTAATAATCACAATCACAACAATCAGCAGTGATTCCCAAAGTGTGGGCCACAGCCTTCTAGTGGGCCGTCGTGGTACTGCAGGTGGGCTGTGAGAGGTCATTAAAATTAAACAAATATGTTTTAAATTCCTCGATCTTTTTTAAATATCTTTTTAATTACTGTAAAATATTCATGAGATGATTAAAAAAAACATTAAAAGTAATAAAACAAACCAGTTAAGTGTTATTCTACTGTCATCTTAACTTAATATGACAAGTGTCACCTCATTTGTTGACCCCTTACATTAATATCAGAACAAGCTTCTAGTCCTGTATATTGATCACAGTTGTGATTAAAAGTTTGGGTGGGCCGCGGAGATTTTTCACATTTCAAACTGGGCCGTGGTTTTCTGAAGTTTGGGAACGGCTGGTTTACAGTATTCACCAACTACTACCTTAAAAACCACATAACCCCCCGACCAATACAAATGCTAGTTTAACCCTGGGCACTATGTTGTAATTTAATATGTTATTGTCACTGTACGGTGACCTTGAGTGACAGAAAGGCGCCTTTAAATAAAATGTATTATTATTATTAGTGTACAATGAAGTATCATATATGGACTTACTATTATAGTTATCCGGTGTTATCTCGTAGTGAGGGTGATTGCTTTTGAAAGTCACATCCTCATTAGGGAGTGAGCGCCCCGGTTGGTCTTATCCTACAATCAGCTTTAACAACGACTATCTTCTCAGCATGAGGCTCTTTTTATCAGCCACACAGGGCTTATTTCACCAGATGTGCTGTGAGAAGAAGACGTGTCATGCACTCGACATGAAATGAGTTGGTTTCCTGTTGGTGATTGGGAGCCACTGCTGGCCTCTCACCCCTGCCCCCCCACCCAGAGGCAGAGACTGTGACAGGTGAAATCCAGGCCCACTGGCCCTCACTGAGGGGTGACTCATTAAAAAATAATGACTGCATGTGTGTGAAGTGATTGATGAGAGCAGGGTGACAGCTAGTAGTCCATAGCTATATTTGAACACTGCTATGATTGACACGTCGGGGGAGATGGAGAGTGAATGGGAACATGTCATTTTAATAATAAATTTCTCTGCTCCAGCAAGAAGAAGGTGATTGAAGGAAATGAGAAAAACACTATTATTATTCTGGAAGTATAAGATGTTCAACCCAAAGAAAAGTCTCTTTATTTATTGGATTTCTTTCTTTGGCAGTGTCTCAACCTGACCCCCTTAAGGAGTACACACAAATAATGAACGCAGCGGTGCGGATAAACATAGTTTAATTTACCTTTTCTGTTAGTGCTGCTTTGTATGGTGTCGCTGCAAACTCGTAACAGCTGCTGTGGAATACAGACCTTTGGCTGCTGTTTCTTAAACTAAATTAAAGGAGAGATGTCTCAGCTCGAAGGGACTTCGGTTACATTTTGAAAAAATATGTTAATATTTTGAGAAGTCACAGTATATTTGGCTTTCTTATACATTTCTTAAATGTGTGATAAGACTAATGTCAGAGTGGAAAATGATAGCGAAGCTCAACTACTCAGCAGGTTTGTCTTCTACTAAAATATTAAAGGCTATAGTTCCTGGTAAGCAACAACTGATAGCAGAAACTTCACAGAAGAGTCGAGCAGAATTGGTCCCATTGTGATCGCATCTAAAACTTGTGTTCAAACACATATTTTTACTCTGAGTTCCAGTAGCGCTGCTCAGGTTTGGCGAATGGTTTTCAAAAAAGTCAGTGGTTTCAAAGTCCAGAGCAACAGAACAGATGATACTGACAGTCTCCTGACCTGTTTTATCTTTTCAGAAGAACTCCACAGATCCAATATGCCAAATATTGTGGTATTGTGTATCAGTGGGAACATTTATTATGTCCTGTTTTGTGTCAAAATTAACTACATTGAAGATCTTAATGACAGTGAGTTCTTCCAGTATCAACTGCAGTTGCCAAGTGGCGCAAGAACCTCGTCCAGCGGAGCTTTACTGGGATCTTTACTCATTTTGGATTTGAGAGGGTCAGAGCACGACTCTGGCTACGATCTGCAGCAGCACAGTTGAGTTTATTAAGAAATTGCTGAAGTGTTGCAACCCCCATGGAAAACTTATGTCTGACCTTTGAGTTGTTTACTTCAGAACTGAGAGGTTTTATAGGTTTTGGTAGACTTTTTTTTCCACTGAGAGTTAGGATAGTGCATTGTGGGGGTTTTTTTTTGTTGTTGTTGTTGTTTGTTTGTTTCTTCCTTCTTTCTGCCTCTACTCATCATATTCAATAACACCAACCGTATCCTGACTCCAGCTACACTCGGATTTATATCAGTCATCTCACATGATCTAAAGGAGAAGAAGGTTTATCACCACATTTCCTTAAAGAACTGAGCTCCTCCTTTAAGGCCCCTTTGAGGCTCATAGGTTGGCCTTCTGAATACTGGTCGACCATGTGGATATGATGATGGATTATACTGCAGCACTCTCATCAGATCACGTCTGTCCTTGTGGCCTCTGCTGCACGTACTTCTGTTGCTGCTGCCCTCTGCCAGGAGCCTAATGATGAGCTTGGACAGGAAGCACAGGACAAGCTAATGCTGGTAAACCGATGGTTATGAAGTAAAAAATTAAGGCTATTAAAAAAAGTTATATTTATCTGGATTTCATTGTCATAGAACCTGTAAGAGGGGATCATTTTATCAGTGCAGCATGAATAATGGTGAAATAAAAACAAGGGAAAATCAGAAAAGAAAAAGGAAAAGAATCTTTGAACTTCATTGAGCTGTGATCTTCATCTTCAGTTTGCAGCCAAAGTGTGATGAGAATCCGTCCCTCCAAATCTGAGACCATGCTGTTTGTCACCAAAGGGTTTAACGCCCTCTCTGGGTTTTGGATAAGGTGTTGCCTTAAGTCGAGGAATTTAAGGATCTCAGGTTCCTTGTTCACGAGCAAGAGAAGAGTTGAGCAGGTGATCAACAGTCCTCAGCTGGCGACTGGTAATGTTGACTCTGTAGCGGAGTGTTATGGTGAAGAGGCCAAAAAGCAATACTCTCTGTTTACTGGCTGATCTTTCGTTCCTCCCCCCACCTTTTTTGATGAAATTATCTTAGATGGAGTGAGAAGCTCTGTCATTCGGGCAGGACTGAGTAGAGCTGCTGCTCCTCCACATGGAGAGGAGCCAGTTGAGATAGTTTGGGTGGGAGGTGAGGAACCCCACCTTAGGGAGGTGTTTTGGGCATCTCTGAGTGGGCAGAAAAAACGGGGCAGACCCAGAATGCACTGCACAGATTATTTGTCTCAGGTGGCTTGGAAAAAGACCGAGACAGGGTGGCCAGGGACAGACAGGTGTTCTTGATGGCCCAAAGTTCAATTGGTGTGTTATCTCAAAAGAATAACTTCTAACACATTTAGGAGAGTCTCCCAGATTTTTTTGGAAACCTGTTTCCGGTTTGTTTGTTTTGTTGTTGGTGTTGTTGTTAGTGATTCACACACTTCTTGCCTGGTTTCTTGTTGTTGTCACCCTAACCGGTATGTATTCAGACCTCCTCCAGAGCTAAGTGGTCTTCATTGTGCTGCCCGTTTGGTACCAAACCTCCCTCTGTGGTGTTGCGGACTCTTAATTGTGGGGGTCAATAACAAATTAACGGATATAAAGTTAAATGACATGTTGAATTACGACAAAGCCTATGTGAGCAAGTACATTGTAATTGACTTTTTCCACTTTATATCGGTGTTTGTCCTTTCAACTGTGATTACTTTCTTACTTTCTCTGTTTCACTGTTTCAGCTTTTACCTTTTTCGTTCCTTTTGCACGCTCATCATTCACCCCTCCCTCGTTCCTGACTCTCCACAGGCATAAATTCAGAGCTGGCAGCAGTGACTTCAGTCCTCTGTGTTGTATCGCAGCCCTTCCTCGCTGCTGCGCTGTCTTGTAAAATAAAATATTATGGACCGCCGTGGTTAAATTACATTAGGGTGCAGCGATCAATATGTTCCGTAAAACTCCCAACATGTCTCATAAATGACAGAATTTGTTTAATGTGACAGATGTGGGTGCAGGGTGTCCTAAGTTGCATAAGAAGCGGGGAGTGCTTTCAGGTAGCAGAGTGGCGTACATTTGACCCATAATGATGAGTACGCAGCTCCGTGAGTGTGTGTGTGTTTGTGTGTGTGTGTGTGTGCGCACCCCGACTTCCTCGTGTATAGGGCCCACCCTGTTGCAAACGCAGCAGCCCTTTGCATTATTTATCCCCTGAGCAGTACAACTACTTTTACTGCTGCCACACATCAGAGAAATTGCACACCTTGCAGCTCAAAGACCTTTTTTTTTTTTTCTCTTTTCTATAATGTTAACTCCTTCCCTGGAAAGACCTCTGGATAAAGGTGCTCTAACCCTCAGGCTTCCTTTCTGCTTGGTTTTGTTATAAAAACGCTTTCATGAATTCTCACATAATGGATATTGATTTGCAGAGGATCACAAAAAACAGTTTGTGTGAAAGCGCTCTGTGTCCTTAAAAGTTTGAGGGTCTTCATGAGAATCGATGAAATGGGCCAGTGGATTGTTATATTTAACATTTCAGTTTGTTCCTCAGTTTACATTACCTGCGCCCACAAACCAAAATGAATAAGAAAAAGAAATGTTCTGTTGTCTAGTCTTCTTTTGTAAAAAAAAAATGAAATAAAGTTGACAGTGAAATGTTCATCAGAAATAAAGTAAAAACAATTAAAATATTTAATACAATATAACAAAGTATTACTAAAGTCCACATTCTACATATATATGTTTACTTTGCAGCCAGTTCAGGAAGGTCCAATTTTTAAAAAGACCATTGATGTTGCAAATACAAAGTCGTCATCTGATCTGCTCTCTATGTTGACTGATTTGTTAAAAAATAAAATCAAATCTGTGAGTCTCTGAATCAAGTCAGCAGCCAGCATGGCAGATACGGCCAAACTGTTGAAGCTTAACCTTAAATGTGGAATTTTCTAAAAATGGAGGTGCGCTTGAGGGCGATTTGATTGCTTGGGCAACACGTGGGCAGAGGCAGATAAATAAGCCGCCAGTGGGACTGGAGAAGAAGTGAGGAAAAAAACCGGCCTCCCATTTCTGGAGCAATAAGCTGTTTTTTTAAACCTGGCGTCATGTCAGCAAGCCATTTGCAAAGCAGTGATAACAAAATGGGATTGTATAGAAGGAAACGAAGATATTTCAGAATAGTTAAGAGGCAGTGAGTTCATCATGAGCTTCAGACAAGGTTAGACATGAAGAGGTAAACAGATTTCAAAAGGAAAAATTATCACTTTTTTCTGTGCTTGAGCACATATTTGTTAGTAATCATATTCCAGCATAACACAGCCGTCACACTTTGTTTAGGACCGCCTTGTTCTGAAAATGTGTCATTCAGTATCATGTCATGTTGTTGGGTCACAGTATCCCAGAGTACATCCTTTCCTTCTTAATGTTCAAATAAAATTCAAAAATACTTTGATTCTCAAAAGGAAATTAAACAGCAACACTCACAACTTGAAATCATACCTCAGACCTGAACAGTTGAAAATCTGTTTTGCTCTTGATTTTTGCTTTGCCATTTACAGCAAATTCCCATCAGCTGTTCATTTATTCTCAAAAATAAAAAAAACAAGCTAATAATGCTCTATGAGTACATTTGCACTTTGTCTAATTTAGTGTCTGGGGGTTAGCTGGAGCCAGTCCATCACACAGACAAACAACCACCAACAGCCACGCTCACCGCTGTGGTCAATTTAGAATCAACTGTTATGCTAACATGCACAGTTTTCAGACTGTAGGAACAGGAGTAAGGGGTAAGTAAGGAGGAGTTAAAAATGCGACACCACATGAGTGCAGTTATGTCTTCAGGCTGTGGGGGGTGGCCTTACTCCAAAGCTACATCCAGTTTGTTAAGAAAAGAAGAAGGAGAGAAGACATAGAAGAAGAAATTAAATAATATAAATATATATAACGAAGACAGTAAAGGTAGTTTTCGTAACATTTTTATCTTTATTAACTACGAAAATAATTACATTTGTAGCTCGCTTTTTTCAGCACCATCCTTTTCGAAGACGTCTCGGCGAAAATACACAATGCCTTCTGGGTAGCTCTTACTTCCAAGGTGTTGTGCCGGAGAATCTCAATATTGAGGGCGATACAGCCCTTCAAACTTGTCCCTCAACTTGACTTTCTAAGAATCGGTGGAGAGCACTTGCACTTCACGGGAGCACGCATTTTTGAGATTGATGGTTGAGATTGAGGGTTAAGGGAGGAGGAATTGGAACTCACCCCACGTGGAAAGATCTGATTAAAAAACGGTTGCTACATTGCTTGGCTATTTGCTTTTAAGCATTTTCTTAAAGTGACACAAAGGAACATCTGCAGTTTCTATCTGGGGTGGGCCCTCTTTGGCGTACTATACGAGACTTGCACTTCTTTATTTCTTGTTCTGTCTCTCTCTTGTTTTCTCTTCCTCATATTGTTCCTCGTTATATCCACCTGTTGCTCTTTATCGATGTAGTGGTGTGGCATGCCGTAAAGCGATATGCGGTTGTCACAAGAAGGGCCGAGATGTGAGTCCAAAGTTACTTCATGTGTTTTTAGCCAAACAGTAGGATAAGCGACCACAAGGGTAAATAACAATTCCGCAAAAATGATCAAATGTTTCCTCAAACAAAATTGAAACAAATATTTTAACCTGAAAAGCATCAGGAAATGCAGTCAGTTTCTGAAAAAAGGCTCAGTGTGTCTCCTTGAAGGGATTTCAGGTGAGACTAGAGATGTACACGCATACATTTACGATTCTTTAGCGTTAACCAGCATGTTTAAGAGTGTAAATTGTAATCAGTAGGTGTTAACAGCTGACCTTTCATTATGACAGGAATGTGCGCTAATGACCATGCCATCTTTGACTTCTGCTCCGTAGGAGGGATTATACAGCGAGCAGGCGAGGTCAAGCCGTGTTTGTAGCTCTGAACTTCCAGACATTTGAGCTTTCAGCTGTGGAATACTAATGAGACGGTCTGCCTGGTCAAAAGGCATTTTAATTGGCAGCCAAGATGCGTGTCAGCTCACTACAGGCCAGCTCCAAGGCTCCGTCTTGAATAGGGAGAAGCTAATGTGATATTGGCAGCAAACATGTTTGACTTCTCTGACATTTTGTCCAGGACCCCGACACAACTACAGAAGTTCAGCTTTTCTCCAAAGAAAAGAGCACAGAGAAGAAGCAGAATGTGACCCTCGCCCTGCAAGAATTCAGACCTTTTTGTCTTTTATCACAAGGCACAAAGCCGACTTAATTATTTTTAAATGAATTCTAGTTGGTAAAAGGAGAAAAGCCAACAAAAGCTGCAAAACAAAAAGAGAAGAAAACAAACCTTCCAATGCAGTCAATGAAAGCCACCGTTTTCTTTTAACTTTCAGAAAATAGATGGAAACTGACAAGCTTTTCCATTTCTACCTTCTTCAAGTCGATCAATGTTTCCTCTTCTTTTTTTATATATATTTCTGGACCAGTTTAAGAACTTCTTGCCGTCTTCTGACAGTTGTCTGACAGATGTACCTGAGGTAGCGGGGAAGTGTGGAGGAGGAGGAGACGAAGCCTGGGTCAGCAGCGAGGATCTGCAAAATACAGGCGTAGTGTCAAGATTTTCCTCATGTCTTTGTCATGCAGTGGAGGAAGAGGAGCCCCTTCGTCTGGTCGAGGTTTAATGGGATGTTGGCCCACCTTTGCCTTGTCTGTTGAATTCCATAAAACAGATAAAGAGTGAAAAATGGGTGTTGCTGAAAGTAATTCTTTCCCACATGGAAAAGCCAGGAAGAGATGATGCTCAGCCCATCCCGCTTTGTTCACAAGCTCACACAAATGTGAAACAGATTAGAAGATGGCTGCTGGGTAATTACCTTTAATGGTACAGACTGAGCAGTTAGCCAGAGAGTGTTAATTAGAAGATTTAAATCTCAGGAGGGTTTGGACAGATGCGTAAACTGGGTTTGTGTGAGGCATCATGAGAAAATCTTTTCATTCAGGAGAAGACAGAGTGGTTCGGTGTGTCGTTGTTTGGGTTATTTTAATGAAGGTGACATGACAAATGAGTGTCTGATGTCAGAGCACCGCCACACACAACAACAGGGCCACAAAAGAAAAACCTCCCCACATCCCGCACAGACAAATGAGCAGAGGCAGTGCATCCCCGCCATGTACGAGCTAATTGTGCTGTGTCATTTATTCCGTTCAGGCTCGTGTCTGTCTGGAGCAGGTCTGTTTTACAGAGGTGAATGAGCCTCTAATGCGGTACTTCATATTCTCTTGATGTGTGCCACCTCTGTGGCAGTGTGGTATTAGCTACTCAATAAGTCATGTCTGTAAACCATCTTTGAGAGGCCCAGTGTCAATAAAGGGGGAGTAGCATGAAATTAAAAACTCATCTTAAAACACTCCAGCTACAGCCGTCTATAAAAGTCTATAAAAAAAAAAAAGTATGGAAGATTTTTTTGAAGTACACTGTTTTCCCCAATCACTTGAAACATGAGGGCTGGTATTAACGGCTTAAACCTGGTGATTAAGTGCCCTTTAGTTGATTTAAAAGTTTTAGCCAATCCTGAGCAATCAAGGAGCCCAACTGTGCTGAAGAGAAAGTGGTAAATAATAATCTGAACAACAAACCAAGAAATAGTTTTTGGTTAGATGCAAACTCTGTTTTTAGTCGTTGTCCTCAACAGTCACTTCTTCTACTCTTCCTTCTTTTTAATTTTCCTCATTCGTCAACTCTTCGAACTACTCTTTCCATCTTCCTGTCATACGGCTAGTATCTATCAGTACATTTCCATCTCTATCTTTAATCACTCTACCCTGTTGCGCGTCCTTCCCATCTCTATCTCTCTGTCCTGCCAACCTGTAAAAGTCAGTCTCTCTCTCTTTACTGTCTAAGCTAGTATACAAATCATCATATGCCCTTTGTTTGCCTTTTGCTACCTGCACCTTCATCTTACCCTGTATCTTCCCATACTCCTGTCTTCTCTCTCTAGTCCTCTCAGTGTCCCATTTCTTCTGAGCTAACCTCTTTCTCTGTACATACTCCTGCTTTTCCTTATTCCATCACCAAGTCTCCTTTTTTTCTACCAGATGACACATCAAGTACTCTCTTACCTGTCTCCCTGATTACATTAACTGTAGTCGTCCATACATCTGGGAGCACCTTCTGACCACGTAGAGCCTGTCTCAGCTTTTCTCTGAAAGCCACACGATACTCTTCCTTTTTCAGCTTCCACCACTTTGTCCTCTGCCTTTGTCCTCTTTATCTTCCTCACCACCAGATTCATCCTACACACCACCATCCTATGCTGTCTGGCTACAATCTCACCTACCACGACTTTGCAGTCACTGATCTCCTTCAGGTAACATCGTCTACACAAAATGTAGTCCACCTGTGTGCACCTACCTCCACTTTTTAAGTTACTCTATGTTCCTGTATCTTCTGAAAGAAAGTATTCAGCCCTTCCCATCCTTTTTGCAAAGTTTACCATCATCTGTCCTTCCTAGCTTGAATACCAGACCTGCCCTTCATGTCCTCATCACCTCTGTTGTGTTCTCCAACATGACCATTGAAGTCTGCACCAATCACTAATCTTTCAAACCTAAGGATAGTCTGCATCACTTCATCCACATCATTGCAGAAGTTCTCCTTCTCTTCTAACTCACTTCCCACCTGTGGCACATAACCACTAACTACATTAAACATCAAGCCTTCAATCTAGCTTCAGACTCTGACAGTTTTATCACATCCAGAACATTTCTAACAAACTCCTCCTTTAAGATAACTCCTACTCCATTTCCCTTTCCATCTACACCATGATAAAACAGTTTGAGCCCTGCTCCTAAGCTTCTAGCTTTGCTACCTTTTCCACCTGGTTTCCTGAACACACAGAACGTCCACCTTCTTCTGTGTCATGTCAATCGATTCTAGCTTTTCCTGTCATAGTCCCAACATTCAAAGTCCACACTCTCCTGCATTTCGTCTTTTCCGTCTGCCTATGGATGCTCCTTCCTCCTCTTCCTCCTTCATCTTTGACCAATAGGAGCCCAATTTCGATCGGCGCCCTGTAGGTCAACAGCACCGATGGCAGTCGTTCACCTGAACCTCGACTGATCCAGTATGGTCTTCATAGGTCTTGTGATTCACATGGTTAGTTTGGCATAGATTTTACATCAGATGCCCTTCCTCACACAACCCTCTGCATTTATTCGGGCTTGGGACTGGCTCAAAAAGACACTGGCTCATGACCCCCTGAGGCTGCATTGAGTGGTTCAGTTGTTTTGTTGTTTTTTTTTCTCATTAAAACACGCTCTTTTGTCATTATAGCAATTGACATTTGTACGTCGAGCTCAGTAAACGTCATGACAGCGAGTTTCAACAAGGCCACTGAAAGTAGAGTCAAACAAGGAACATTTCTTTACTGGTTAATTTCAACTGGTTCTCAACCCTGAGAGTCCAGGAGTCATTTTGTCAAATCGGGCTTTATTTAAGCCAACGAATGACCTTTCTCAGTTCTTGTTTGCAGTGTAGTTCTGGTCCAGACCCAAAGAACCAGCCTCTCAGTAGTAAAGTGACACATTGTTAAACATGATACGTGCTTTTCTGAGGTTTAATTCTACGCCTCAAGTATCGACTACAATGTAGTAATGAATTCCATTCCAGCTTACAATTGGTTTGAATTGGAAACTAACACTTTGCTGAAATAACGGAAACAGAATGATTCTCAGCTTTTTAGAAAATGAGTTAGGTGTTCTTTGGCATACGTACCAAGATTAGATGCCAAAATCCTCTTAGGTACTTTGCCTTTATGGATTGTTGCCACCCTTTTTGGGCAAGAGAGATTCATCAAATTTGACTAAGACAACTTTTGAGGTGTGTGCTAATATAAAGGTGTTAAATATGACTACACTGCTGCTTAGTAGCCGTTTGGTGCACAAATCATAAACCCTGTCACATAAACACATTATCAATTATTGAAAAACCTTCATATAATTGGTTGGATGAATGTCTGTTTATGCTGCCTCTGTCAAAATAAACGAATGATACCACAAAAGGACCAGAGATGTTCGCTTCCTGAAAAGCTATACTTACGTTGTTGAATCCACTGGTGATTTATTTCAAACACTGTCTTTCCAGTGATGCATCACATTTGACTACTATGACTTTTAACATCAGAACAGATAACTTGTTGACTTCCCTGTGATGAAGTGATGACCACAAACATACATGGAAGCTGGCTGGGTCACATAGTTTCCTGCTTACAACGCACAAATCTTTCCTTTTACTGATCTTTCCTCTTTGACAAAGTCAATGAAAACACAGACTAACTAGATTTTTAGATAAGTAAAATATGCCACACCAACTTCATGCTGCTCCTTTTCTCCAACTTGCTGCCAGTGGTTTTCTCTGGTTCTCTGTAGCTTTAAGTTTTTATTGTTTTATGCATCAAAACTTTCTTGTTAGGTTTACGAATCAGATCTAGATAGTCAGGAACAAAAGTTCATGACTTGGTTTGAAATAGGGCTCCACAGATCTGTGTATGGTTACTCCTTATCGACAGCGTTTTCTTCAGACAAATTACTTTCTAACTGAGTTTCAAAGTCAACATTGTTACCTTATGGTTATATAAATGTTATTTATAATAAAGGGGTGATTATTATCTCACAAAAATTGAAGGTCATTTCATTATGTGGCAAATACCATTATCTATGTGTGAATGTTATACGCTTAACTAAACATGATGACATTCTTGTTTTTCGATTCTGCTCATGTGGTGAGCAAGTCTTGATATGTGAGTTAGTTTAGTCGGGGTGGCAGCTTCTAAACAGGAAAACTATGTGAGACTCTGCCCAAGCCTGCTGTTTACAAGTCAAGGGCCATGTAGTTTATGTGTGCAGCTGTCGACCTGGCTTACGCTGATGACGCTATAATGAGTTTGGTGAAGCATGTCGATGCTCATCCTCATTCACCTCCAGGATCTTCTCAAAACATTCCTAAACTCCAACAATGGGTCCTTTTTTTTCTTCATAAAGACGCATCTTAGAGCTTTTCATGGCTGTTGTGTGTAAACAGGGAGAGGAAGAGTCAGGAAACGTAACTAAAAAATGTTCATCTATTTCCACATTTGGTAAAATGTGTTTGTCCTTATTTACTTTTGATAAGCAGTCAGGTGTGAGTTTGTAGGTATGACAAGCTGAATCCAGTTTTGTCTAGGTTAAGGTCATGGTGCTCAGTTAAAACACTTTTTTTCACATTTTTTATTTATTCCTATGATGCATGAGATGAATCATAAACTGCTGTCTGTATATTTTAATTCAGTTGAAAGTCAAAATAAATCAGTAAATCAATAAATAATTTACCAAAATAATCAGTAATGCCTAGTTGTAATATTATTGATATTTAACATTTAAACTTCCTTACCACTCTTGATTTATTCAGCACTTTCCACCAGTCACCTCCTTTCAATCAGCCTGCACTTATGAAGCGAATAGCTGTTTTTGGTGATGACTATTTATAAGTCGAGACCCCGCAGCTGCACTCTCATTGGTGAATTTGCTTGCGTTACGCACATACAACCTCAACTCGCAAAAAGGACATTTCTCAAATAAGCCGCGCTGTGCAGTTTTAACTCAATCTATTATTCATAAATTCCTCAGAGCCATTTGGTGGCACTTTGTGAGGTGGTGGTAGTGGAGGAAGAAACTGTTGTCTTTACATATTACCTCAAACACAAGTGTGATGTAACACACACACACACACATCTACATGCACACACACACCACACGACATGCAGGGAAAGCTTGTTATGTTTGCTGAAGCTCAGCAGTGTGCTCTGTGCTTTTAAGTTTTTGAGTGTTTCTGTGGGGTCTTCATTAGACAATCTTCTTTGCTGCACTTATTGGCAAACATGTCTTTCATGCACTGTATGGGGGAATGTGTGTTTGCATCAAGGGGAAATATCCAGTTTCTGAACCTGTCACAAGAGTGGAAATTTGGGGAAATTGCAGTTAATTGAGTGACCACTAGGTGTTGGCTGCAAAAGTGAGTCAAACTTCACTTCATAAACATATTTACAGAATAGTATAAAAGCAGTTTTGGTCTCCACAACTAGTTTTCTCACAACTGTACAGAAGGTGGATTTCATGCATTATATAAAATCTTTTTTTTTTTTTCCCCTTTGGGTGACAGCTGCATTGCAATCTATGGTATCAAATGTCACTTGGCTACTGAGAACTTTCAGTGAATAAAACCATAACAGAGCATTATCATTGTTATTTTAAAGATAATTTGGCTTGTTGTACTAACAATCTGTCACAACTGGCTCTGGGTTGGCCTGGAAAGTGCCTGGGGACAAAGCTAGGCTAAGCAGCCAGCAGCAGCTACCTTTACCCCCAGCTAAAGGCAGCTATCCAGGGCTAACTGATGGAAGTCCAGCCAAATGGCCTCTCGCTCATTGGCTCCAGCCGAACTACCTTCCATATTGGCCTGAAGCTATGCTGACTCTTGGCGAGAGATCATTTGCACAGATCTGTATTTAAACTGAGCTCTGGGAACCACTGGCCAGGGTCAATTAGCCACACGTCGGCTAGTCCAAGGCCCCAGCAAAGCTTGGGAATATGTTTCAAATATTGCTTTGGTAACATCAGAGGATGGATGAAGAGTTTTGATTAGAATGGTTACGTGACACTAGTTAGCATCATATAACTTAGCATAAGCTAAGCCAAGCTAAAATAGCTACCCTGTGGTGACTGAGGCATTAGATGACAATGTTCAAAGCAGTTGTCAGGCTTTAAAGAAGGAGTCAAATCCTGCCAATATGCCACCATCTAGAGAACCAAAGAATAAAAAAGCCTCAGAGATTCTTCAGATTACCTACATGTGACATTAAGGGGGTTTGTCCAGTTCTTTTCATATAATCTGTGGTGTGTATTTGCGCTATAAATCTTTTTTTTTTCTTTCAAGAAAGAAAATCACAGTTTGACAGGAAATAAAAATTTCAGTCCTTTGAACTCAGGTGATGTACAGATGTTCCAATGACATGGATATCAGTTTTAAACACTATTGTCAGAGATAACTTCAGACTAAAGAAACAATCAGTGCTTTGTTCACATTCAAGGTTTCAATTAAAATGACTGAGCAAACTGCAAGAAGCTCAACCTGTAAACATTCTCATAAGGTGAGACAACAACAGCTTCACACATTGAGACAGAATAAATGAGATTAAAACATTACTCTGCTTTCTTGCTGCTGTTGTAAAGTAGATATTTGCTGAGGACAAATTTTGTGACAATTGATGTGCAAATACATTAGCAAATTCAAAATGAATTTTACCTTTCTTTCTTTTTTTTTTTTAAATTAAGAAACCAAACAAACAGTAGCAAATACAACTTCCATCAACACGCAAGATGTGAGAGAAGCTCGCCCTAAAATTGATATCCAGTACGTCCATGGCTGCTCTCCAAAAGGCAAAAAGGAGGAAGACTTCATTTTTGAATTTTATACTTTAAGAAATCAGTGAACAACTATTTTCTATGTGACGAAATGGTGAACAAGACTGCAGCCTCTTACCTTCTGTGTATATTGAATTTCCTCTTTCTGTTGGTACAAATCATTTCTGGGTTTTTATCCTCTGACTAACCTACCTTCTGCCGTCAAAATACTAGGATATAATCTGAGTCCTTTTAGCTTGGGTTTTACTGCAGATAAAGTAATTCAGTAATTGAGTATTTAACGGGCCTTAAATTAGGTTTTACTTTAACTTTTGTCTCATTTTCCTTTTGAGTTAAATTCTGCTGTCCTAGTGTGACACTCTTTGCTTTATGCGGTCATATATTTAACCTTTAATTGGCTTTTTAAGACTATGACTTATTCACTGCCACCTTCAGTAAAGGCCAAGTGATGCAAAGGTCAAAGTTTTAAACATACGCTCATTCTTCAGAAGCTTGTTCCAAAAGTCTGTCGTCATTGGTTCCTCTAAGCAGGGGCTTGATGTCACTCTGACAAATAATTGATGCTCAAAAAGCAAATGAAGACAATCTAGTTTGGTAGGTATGTGTTGCTTTCGGTTCACTTTTTGGTAAAAAAAAAATAAAAAAAGATGCAGTCGCTTACAGGAGGTCAAGAAAGGCTTTTCTGAGAGAGCTGCCAAAGTTGTTAAGGTGGCTTAAATGCTCCAATGGGCTTGAATTATTGGCTGTCATGGTTCGTTTTTACTTAACCTGGTGGCTTGAATGGCTAATAGCTACCTCATATGTTCAGTATCAATCCAAAAAAGCTGCCAAAGAAGGCCACTTACTGTACTTTCACTCCATTGTGCCCTTACTTTTAAAAGCTTGCAAGCAACAATTTTTACTGTTTAAATAAATGAAACTATTTTTCTCAACACATCTTTTATTCATTTTGTCCAGCATTTGCAAGCTGCCTGTCAGCCATATAATGTGTAATTGATGCTTTCAGTTCAATTAATTCAAACAAAGTCAATGGAACACTCACAAGATGTCACCAAAATCACTTTGTCCCTTTAAAATCTTTCAGAAAATGATGTAAATGTATCGTAAGATGAATATCGATATATATCGTATCGTGAGCCGAATATCGTGTATCATATCGCATCGCATTGTATTGTATCGTGAGATTAGTTAAAATGAAAGTGCTATAACTTAGACTTCCTTTCTGGTTCCTTTCAGGTGTTCACCAGGTATGGGAAGTGTTACAGCTTCAACGCTGCCGAGGAGGGGAAGAGCCTCCGCACCACCATGAAGGGAGGGACAGGAAACGGTCTGGAGATCATGCTGGACATCCAGCAGGACGAGTACCTGCCAGTGTGGGGAGACACAGGTAGGCCTGCCAGCATGCTCACCTGTTCTACTCACTTTAACAACAAACAGAGCTGAAAGAGCAAAAAAATCTGTGTCAACAACCAGGTTTCTTTTTCCTTCTTGTTATTTAATGTTGTGCTCTAGAGAAAATCACAAGGCCTTATTTTAAAGATCGTGAAATTCCCTCTCTTCAGGTGACTTAAAACAAACAATCTATACCCTTGTTTGTTTCCTCTTTAAAAACAGTTATTCACTGTGTGCTTTTCATTTATGGCTACAAGACTAAAAACATGCAGATCTTAGTGTTTCTGCTCATGAAGTCATTTACATGAGTCTTTCTCAGCGTCTTGTCGTCTCTTCTTCTGCTAACCACCAGCCGTAACATTTGTTCTGGGAGATACTTTTGCCTCCGGCCGTAAACTGAATTGATTGTATCTGTGCTGTGCAACTCATGCAAAGCTGGCACTTCAGATCCATCCACATGTGAGTCAGTCCCTCCTGTTATTACCTCCAGGCAGGGAGAGCATCCCTGAGATGTACTTCCCCCCCACCCCCCCACAGAGCCACTGTTTTCTAGATGAGCCTCGGTCTCATCACTTAATGCCAAATGATTGATAATTTTGTACAGGTTGCAGTAGTTTTTACCTCAGTGGAGCATTTAAAATTGTATTTCCAAGTCCCAGATGAACGTCACGGTTGTGCATGTTTTAGCATTCCCACTATTTAATTCAACCATAATAATACAAATTATTCTGAGTCTGATTAAATCTCTTTAAAGCATTAAAAGTTTCTGATTCTAATGATGTCTTCAAAAGAGAAAGTAAACTGCTAAAATCTGGGGCATGATTCTCCTCAGCTGGTGTTCCTATCTCAATCCACAAAGCAACACATCACCTCTTGAATAGATATAGATCAGGTAAATTCTTTTTATTGTTATTCCTGCTGATAGCACCGCACTGCTGCAAGACAGATATTCAGGGATTTATTCACAATAACTCAAAAGATTCCTGGAGAACTGACAGCTTTTCATACACAGGAACTTGTGGGATTAGCAGTGGTGATATTTTTACTCTCGTGAAGTACAATATATATTTAAAGCCCTTTGGAGGTGAGGTGAAGCCTCTTTAAATCTCCTCTATATTGCTGTGAGTGTTAGACTTGTGGTTCCACGTAAAGGACAATATCACGTGAAGTAAAAAAAAACAAGAAGCCCAGCAGATAGCCAGTCACGGAGCAGCCCTGTCTACAGACACGTTTTACAACGGACGAGTTTTTGAAGAGGATCCATTATGAAAAATGATGTTGATCATGTCACTTGATGGAGAGCGTGTCGTGGGAGTGTCCGTCTCCCAGCGGGGGGGGGAGTAGAGGTGGTCAGCTCTGTCCTAACTGTGTTGCTCACCCGTCTGCACCGTGATGGGAGAACGAAAATGGATTGGATCTGTCTGTGGCTGTGAAGAAGATATTTCATGTATTATGTCAATAATTGCACAGAGAACAACGGAAAATCAATCTGTCAAAGCGATTAGCACACAGAATCAGTTCATCATTTATCCTCAAGTCTTTTTCTTTGTTTTTTTTTTTTATTATCTGACTGGCACTGAGACCCGAAAAAACATGGTTTTACAGATGCTTGCTGTTGTATTTGAACCTTTTCTAGCTGTTATCTAAGTTCCAAGCCTTATGTTATATATGCACATCAGCACAATAAATGGTTGTTTTTGCATCATCCAGTGTGATCTCACACAGCTGCATGATCCCTGGTGAAAAATGGGATTCAGGCACATTGGTGTTAAATGGACATGGCTGTGTTTTCTGAGTCCCACTAGAGCCAACAACATCAGAGAACCCGAGTGGGCAATTCACATGGGATCAATATAGAACTAGCGGGCAATCCCACAAGAGGATTTTTCAACTCATTTATATTTCAGAGGGGCTCCACATGAAAATGTTGCCTGTGAAGTACGTAGAGAGTCACCGCTGGCACAACTGAGTGAGCGTACTGTATCAATTCTACCCCACGCTGAGATCTTTTCCCAAAACTGATGGCAAAATGGGAAATGAAAGTCAAAAATCTCCTGGGAAACTGAAACTAAGGTAAAAATAAAAAACGTGAAGAGAATGAACATTTCCTACCCAAGATCTGAACCTTAATGTACCACTAAAATATGAACGCTGGATCAAATGTTGGCACCCCTGAACTAGAAAAGCTGAATAAATGTATAAGTAATCTGAATAAACCCTTTCTGTATAGCAGTATGTCCGTAAAATGTCCATATCCGTCCATTTGTGAGCTTCTGCTGATGCAGGTTTGGGTCGTGGGGGCAGCAGCATTAAACAGAGGCCCAGACGTCACCTCCTCCAGCTCCTCTGGGAGAACACCAGCCAGGAGATACAACCTCTCCAGAGTTCCGGGGTCTGCCTCAGGACGAGCTCGTTGGATGTGCCAGGCGCACCTCCCCAGGAAGGCGACCGGTGGGCATCCTGACCAGATGTTGGAACCACCTCAGCTGACCCCTCACGGTGTGAAAGGGCAGCGACTCCACCCCGAGTCTCTCCTCTTTGTTCCAAGGTTATAGCAATTCCAAGGCAACAAGAGGATTCTGGGAAAAAAAAAAAAAAAAAAAGGACCACACAAAACATTTAAAGAGCTTCTGGCAGATGAGTGGTGGCTTCAGCTCTTACAATATGCTGCACACTGAACCAGGCGCTTAATTAGCAAAGGAAAAAAGGTAAATGGACTCCATTTATGTGGTGCGTTTGTGTCTCACCAACCACTCAGGGCTTTCATCACATTCATACAGCCCTTTCTTAGTCTCTACACTTTTCTCATCTTTTAAGTTTGTGCCTTGCATTTTATCTGTAATATACTTAGTCATGTAATAGGTACAAAATGAGAGGACTAATGTTTGCAAAAACAAAAACAAAAAAAGGGGTTATTGGCTTCAGTTTTTTGGGATGTTATTCAGTAAACTGATGGAATATAGTTCATCAGTTTGTTTATTGGTAACAAACTAAAGCCCATGAGAGAAAGAACACACACAAATCTCATTTGTTCCCACATATTTATAATCCTACGCATCACTAAGTTGTTTTGCATCGAATGTGCGCTCATCTACAGAAACTAAACTTAAAAAACCTGACATTTCAGAGCTCCAAAGCAACCAATTACACCAAACTCGTCCAGCTTTTTCTTTTATTTAACAGCGTTATCGACGGAGTAATGCAGGCTGGGAGATGTATATAGACTTTATGAACGCTGTTTTATCAGCTCCCTGAGAGAAAAATGAATTACTTGGATTCAGTCTCTACCTTTCCATCCTTGTGCTTCATATATCTGATTTCCCGTCTCCCATTGAGCCATTCTTTACTTCGTAGTAAACTTTGATGTTTCAGCTGTAGTTATCCTTACATGCTCTCTGTATTCTTTTTTTTCTTTTTTTTTTTAAAGCTGCCATGATTTATTTCATTCGCACCTCTCGAACTCTGTACGTGAGCTGTGGGACCAACACCGGTCCGAAATTACTCCTTTTCCTGTTTTCTATTTTTTTCAATAATTAGCTATCCATCATCTCAGACTTTAGCGCCCATTTTATGTGGCAAACGGGCAAGCGAAGTCCAACAAGCATTAGAGTGTGTGATAAAATCTTGCCCAGCCTCTGCACTTTTTCAGGCAGCTGCTGTTAAATCAAAGCCACAAAGAAAAGCTCTTGCAGAGCGGCTGCGAGGAGGAGAACCGTGTTTGTTGAACATAGTTACACCAAGTTCAAAGTTCTTCATTCTTTTATCTTCATGCGATGTTCTCGTGTGTTCTGGGTGTGCATGTTGAAAGCTGAGAGCTGTCTTAGTTTCCGTTCACCACTGAGCTCTTTTCTTTCTCAAGAATGGGCAGAAATTTTAGAAATCACAAAAACTGCAGCGCCTTTGTTTGCTGTAAAATGTGATCTGACCTTCATCTAATTCACAATAATAGACAAGTGTTCTGAAGCTGATGACATGTCTTTATTGAGCACAGCCATTAAATATTGATAGCCTGAAGGAAAAAGTAAAAGATAATTGAGTCCATACTCACTGGAGGCTATTTGGAGCCAGTACTTTGCAAACCTTGAGTCCAATTAATGAAATAAGTATGGATGTGCGGTTTAGTGCTTCTGCAGCTAATAGATAGTATGTAATTATTTTAAATTTGCTCTTCATAAAAAGTATCTGCTGATGTCAGACATGCTCCACTCTTGTGTGTGTTTGTCTTCAGGGACGCAATCGAAAAGAATTTGATCTGCATAAGTCTGGAAAGGGATACAGAGTTTTCTCAAAGTGTTTAGGCATCCATCAGTCCACATTTATACAAACCGTCTATTAATGGAGGCAGTTTAGTACTGGGGCTATTCTTCTAGATGTGAGCGCCCGACCAAAACAACCCACAAGTAACAGCTGAAGGCTTAGAGACGTGACTGGATCTGACCAACTTACATCATCTGTCCATGACTCCACTGGTCAGCATAAGAAGCTCCTGGTAGAAAAAGTTCTCAGTCGAGACACCAGTTCAGCTCTGATGTAAGACTTTTATTTGAACTTTTATTACATGTCAGCTCCAGCTGCTACGTTAACCTGCAGTCCCACAGGATGCAGAAAGTGCAGTTTTGAAGCGGCTTTGGAACGATCTCAGGGACTCAAGAGCCTTCAGGCCTTAGGGTGGATCATTTGAGCAGATGTCTGACCTGTCACAAATTAACTCCTACAATCTCAGAATATCTCTGTTCTACAAAAAGGTCTTAAAATGTTAATTAATTGCTGAATCATGGTTATAGTTAATCAATACTGCATGGCGGTGGTTCTCCATTCACAATAGTAGAAGCTCTACAAGTCTCCACTGTGGAGGAAATTATTATTTGCTTTAATCATCTTGTAATTTTGTTCATGTAATTTGTCTTTTTTAACAAGAGCAATACAGGCAAGCAGGGGGTCAGCTGTGATTCTGAATAAACATTCCTAAATTCAATTATCATCACGCATCTAACCTTTTGATCAAGGAACTGTATAATGTCCCTAAATTCAATTATCACTCTCATTTAAGACAAATGTCATTTTGCCTTCCTCATCACCCGCTGTGACCTTCTCTATATGCAAACCTGTACAGGAATCAACATCTCTTTGTCTTGGTATAAAAGCAAATCCTCCTCTCTGTAAAGACAGAGTTTCTCAGGAACGTTGACTGACTGCTCTCCTTATGTGCACATAAGTTTGTTTCTTTTCTCTAATAAATTCTAATTTGATTTTCTCATCAAGATCGGATCTTATTTTTTTCCACAACATCCACAAAAGGGCACAAATCTTGAGGAAAGATGATGAAGAAAAATACACAGAGAAAGTTCAGGGTGAAGTCAAGATTATCCAAATGAAAATGTAATGATGGAGCAGATATTCTCAACACGCTTGAACAAAATAAAACAAACTTACCAAAAAAAAAGACATGCACTGAAACCTAATTTTGTTCTCACTTGAGACCAGTTGTAAGCATAATTCATCACCAAATAAATTTCATTAAATCTCTTAATAAAATTGTTCATTAAAGCAACAGAAGTCTGGACTTACTGGGGTTTGAAATTCCAGATTGCAGGGCCTGAAGGCTAATGTCTCTGCTCATAATGAAGCTACGTGGATCCAGCAGGAGAGACCAAAAGTTTTAAAAGCAAAGCTTCAGTTCAACACTAAAGTCTCACCAGTTGAATTCTAGATTATTTTGGAAAAATCTTCGTATGTGGATGAACATCACGTTGTTTTTTTGGCGAGCCATGTGTTTCCAACTCACCATTTTCTGAGGCATATGTCTGTTTTCTAAAATGTATGGCTGCTGTATTTATGGAGTGGGGTTGTTTGCCAATGAGAGATGGAAATGGACCTGGAGAGGGTGACTTAATATGTATGTGCATGCACTCTATAGCACAGATGGCGTTGAAGCAGCAGTAAACATGCCGTTGTGCCAGCAGGTCTGCTTTGATCTATAAATACTGTGATTAGTTACTCATTATTGAATGGCATGGCTCCCAATGAGCATCAACCGTGTGAAATGAAGTTCATTGTTATCTACTTAAAAATGCAGTAATTATTTGAAAGATTATGATAAATAATTAGTACTAAAGAATATTAAAATATATTATTTTAATCTGAATTATCCTCTGCTATGCACCTGTAGAATAGATATTTGTAAATGTTAGGATATGATCATATAAGATCACAGTTTCACATTATAGGCTACAAGAAGACACTGAGATATAAATGGGCTGCATGATTGTACCAAAGCTGAATGTGAAGTTGGCAGTGAAACCCAGCTTCATGTGCCATTTCTTCTGCTCAACAACACTTAAGTTATTGTTCCAGGAAGAATGTTTCACTAAAACTCTAGAGATTCTGACTATTGAGGGAATGACTCAGCAATAGGCCATAAATATTGACAAGAAGTGGTCAGTCAATGCATATCTTAACTTTTCAATGAAAAGCTGAAGACACACTGGCTGTTAAACCTCTTGAAAAGTGATCAAAAGTTCAAAGGGCTTCAAGACAGACCTTGTGACTCTCAGAAATCCATGAACTGTGCAACTTTAGTTTTTGGGCCAATTCCAGTTCCTCCTTTAACCCTCGATCTCAACCCTCGCCCTTAACTGTCAGTCTTTGACCCTCAATCTTGGCCCTCCAAAGTAAGTGTAAGGGTTATCTAATGCTTTAGAAATGGGACAACCCTTGAGTGCAGTTACGTCTTCAGACTATGGGGGGCGGCCTTACGCCAAAGCTACGTCCAGTCTGTCAAGAAAACGACAACGAAGGAGAAGAAGAATAAGATAATATAAATATATATAACAAAGACAGTGAGATAGTTTTGTAACATTTATATCTTAATTAATTATGAAAATATGTACATTTGTTGCTCGCTTTTTTCAGCACCATCCTTTTCGAAGACGTCTTGGTGAATATACGCAATGCCTTCTGGGTAGCCCGTACTTCCAAGGGTGGTGCCGGAGAATCTCAATATTGAGGGCGATACAGCCCTTAAACTTGTCCCTCAACTTGACTTTCTAAGAATCGCGAGAGCACTTGCACTTCACGGGAGCACGCATTTTTGAGATTGAGGGTTGAGATTGAGGGTTAAGAGAGGAATTGGAATTCATCCTTAGTCTCTTTTTTGTTAACAGTTTGACATTTACTGGAGTGAAATGAGCATTTTCAGTTGGAATAAAAGCATCATGGTTTGAGTCAGGGCAGCAGGTGTTCTCACTCTAAGCAAGTTTCTCCACAACGTGTGTCTGTTTTCCAAGAAAAAGTCCTTTATAAATCGATAATGCTGTTTAGTATCTGGTCTTGACAGGGGCGTTGCATCCAACATCACATTTGTTGTCCCTCAATCAGAGGGAGTTGATTGTCTGCATCATTTGGTGTGTATTTGTGAAACACGTGTCTTCTAGTTTTTACCTCTTGGAAGGTATGGGACATCTCTGGGAAAGCTTCTTCCTCCTGTTGGTGTTTATAATGGCTCCCTGAGTGACTGTTATTTGTCATCATACTGGTTACCCTCCTTATTATTCTACCACCCGTGTCTCTAAGCGTGTTGTCTCTGGTCGTACTGATCGTGTCTCCGAGGAGGATGAGTTATTCAGGGCCTTCTTTCTTGGTGGGGTACAGTTAACCTGCCTCACCATGTTAGTGGGTTGTCTTTATACCTGGAGATCTGGCTCCTGTTGGTTTCCAGACCTTCTTGTTTTACGGCCTTGCATAATATTGTGCTGCAGAACAGTTTGGTTTTGCATCGGTTAGGGTGGTATTTGTAATTTAATTGGCTACTACACGTTGCACATATATTCTGGACATTAGTGCTAACATGACTTATGTGGTGTCACATTTAAATGCTCTTTTGGGGACCCAGAGAGACAGTGACTCCTCTGACTCCTTTGATTTTGGCCTGTGGGCCTTGTTGACCTGTGACCTCCTGGTGTTCTGTGTTACTGAGAGTGTGGACTCCAGTTGGGATTATTTTGATTGTGTTTTTGTTTTGTTTTATTATGTAATTCTTTGCTTGCATAAGATGCTGGTGAGAATAATTAATGCTTCATTTAAGCATTCCTGTAACCTTCTTAGTGCTCCAGTATCAGTCTTTCCCCAACATTGACTAAAGTCCTCTCATATCCCATGACTCTAGGTCTCACCGTAAATTATTGTGATTTCAGTTTAGGGGTTTTACTCTGTAGTCAGTGAAGTTTTTACCATGAAGTCTTTCACTGGCCCCTAAACTTCTGGGGTTTGATGTTTGGCTTTTGGTGGCCATAGAAACAGACTATGCTAATTGGTTTCTTCCTTCGCCTGTGGTCATAAGTGGCATACTCTGTTACTATGGTTTAGCAAGTTGATCTCTGATGCTTTTTGTCTTTCCCATATTGGGTACTATAACTCTGGTAACCATGGTAATGCATCTGATGTCATGTATGAGGTTCTGCTTTCAAGCAAAAGGGGGGATTGTGGTGGAATGTAAATGGTATATTTGTTTTTTTTTTCTAACCATGTTTAGTGTGGTGTACTTAGCTCCAGCCATGGGCCTTTTATTATGTCTGGCTTCTCTTAGTTTCCCCTCTCTTTGACACCTGCAAGACGTTATTCCTAAGTGCCTCATATATTTTATTGAGTGTATTCTAGTTTGTCGTTTAAACCATTTGTATTACTGTTACTCTTTGTCATTCCTCATCGATCTGCTGAGATGTATGTGTGACCCTTTTGCATGCAAATAGATATTAAATTCACTGAATTCTAGTCATAGCCAAGTCTTGATATTTAAGTTTATCCTCAGTCTTACTCAGATGTCACCAAGTGGTCAAAAATAAATATAGGGCTTGACTGTTTTTTCCACAACAACACATTCATTTACATACAGCACAAAAACTGCACATGCATCACCAAACTGTGCACACCACATCCATCTGTCTTGTCTTTGTCCTGTCCTTTAGTGCTCCACTGATGGAGATCTCAGTCCCCTCTGACAGAATCAGGATTTCAGGTGTTAATAAATAATATTATTTTAGGCTGTGGTGAAGGATTCATTCACTCTCACTAGCAGACAGAAAAACTAACATCTGCTGCAGTATTCAAATTGTTTATATATCTGGCTTAAACCCAAAAAAAAACAGGTTTTGCTCAGTTAACCTTGACTATATTTGCAGACAGTTGTTTAAAAAGAAAAATACTGATAATGTTGTAGCAGGAGAAGGGAGACTGGCAGCCTGCACGTCTCCAGAATCTCCAAACACTGTTTGCAGGAAGTATATTAGTATGGTAATGAAGGTGTTCAGTACCTGATACTCAGAAACCTTCACACCGTTTCTCTCCTTTTCAGCTCTTTCGTTAACACTGTTAGTACTCGTTTGTGATTGTTCAACTTTGAAGATGAACTTTTTAGTGCCTATAACTGTTTGAGGAGGATATCTGTTATGTGGGTGCAGGCATGAAGCTCTATCTCAGGGATGCTTCAGCTGATTTGGATGATTGACACTTGTGTAGAAACCCACGTCACTTCATTCATCATCCAGTCAGAATGACCAAAAATTCCCTGCTTATGTTCACTTTTTGCACCAGCTGAAACAATTTGAGATTAAGAATTTTTTTTTGCCAGAGAAACTTTTTATTACATGAATTAAGCAAAGTTTTGCAATTCTCTGACTGCAAGCTTTTTGTCAGAGTAGTCATCTTTGCTCCATGGTAATCTGTCGAGCCTTAGCTTTAAACCAATTACAGGTGACTGCTCATAGCTTGTAGCAGCTGGTCGCTAATTCTGAATTTCTTAGCTTCTTGGTGTTGGAGTTGTTTTGTTGAGGTGCAAATGGAAGAATGAAAGATGAGTTTTAGTCCCATCTTTTTGGTCACGTCAAAGATGATCCACTCATACAATTACCGTTCTGGAGCCTTTAAAGAAAGGCTGCACAGCTGTGACTTTTTTTTTTTTTAAAGATACATTATCTGTATTTCTATCAGACAAGTTTTACTTCAGTCCTGATCTTTTCCTTCTATGTTCACCCACAGCAAGAGAAACAGAAAAATGGAGGTGAAACCAGAACGACTGCTTTTAAAGCTTTGATTGTCATACCTGTTGATAGGTCTCTCATTAGTCTGTCCTCTTAATTTGTTGCATCATTTTTTAGTCAAGCCTCTAGTCCCATTGAAGTCACGGTCTATTGTAACAAACATCATTACCTGCAATCCAATTGATGATTTTTGTAAAAGGAGTTAGACCGACTGCAGCACAAACAAGCTCAGTGATCTGCAGTCGCTCTGATCTTTAAAACACACAAGCATTCGAGGAGAGATCTGGGAGCAAATGCAAATAGCTTTGTCTGTCTTAGCAAGAACTCATTGCCTCATGTGCTCTTGTTCTGAGCCCTGATGTAAAGCATCATTTACATGTTTTATGACAGAGTAAGGCCAAACACAGTGGTCAGGATGTAGCTGTGTTTGGATGGGAATTCAAACCAGTTACTTGATTCATTCTTCCATTTTTCACATCAGAATTTGTTTTCCATTTTTCATGCACACACACAAGCTGAAATAAAGATAAAAAAGTGCAGGCATTTTACTCTTTTAGCAGAGACCAACAAGTCAAACTAAAAGGCTGCTGAACGATCAAACGTGCTATGATCAAGCAGCAGAAGTCAAATGGTAAATGAGGAACGACCCTCTCCTCATCCATGTGTGGTCTTATGATTACTTTTAATGATTTGGCACTGAAATGCTGAAATTTTGTCCCCAAGCCAACCAACATCAGATGCAGATCTCACTAATGTCCATATACTGCACCAGTAATGTGTGCAGTGATGATGTTTCTATGTACTTTTGGCCAGATGGCGTGTACTTCACGCACAGATGCTGCAATGTGGTTGCATGTAAATTAATCAAGTTAGACTAAGATGAGATATAAAATATGCAAAACTTGTCAGCCCCATACAGGACACATTATTCGAAGCGACAGAATCCAGAGAAATTGAGTTTCTTTACGCTTTTACACACAAAGATGTGCACGCACACACAGAGGCAGATCACCATGGTTTTCATCACTACAGAGGGCATCATGTGCACGCATGAATTTCTTAGAGACATGCACTAATCTTAGCACTAAACAATCTCATGACTGTAATTATTTGGACTGGGAAAGTAACATAACACGTTATAATATAATTTATTAACGCCAACATTTATTTTATCGCGCGTTAACGCATGTTGCTCACATGCTTTTGTTTTGAAAAGTCTGTTACTGGTTGCTGCGGAACCAGAAGACAGTAAACATAAGGAAAAGCTAAAACAGACATGGAGAACGGTAAAAATCTGTGAACTTTACAGTTCAGGTTGCAACTCAGGTAGTAATATTAACAATTCTGTCTGAAAAAAAAAATTCTGGACAGCAACAAAACTTTCGCATCATTCCTCCATGTTACATCAGATCTGCTCCATGTGTTCACTGTCCTGCTGTTCTCTAGCTGGTTACTGCAGTGCGGCTCCATCTAATGGCACAGATGTGTAATGACAACAGAAAGTCCAGTCTTCGATTATAAAACAAATTCAGCTCTGTGGCCCGTTTTTTAATTTCGTATTTTTGATCCAAGTCTAAAATTGAAATACAAAAAAAACTGGCATTTTTTTTTGTTTGTTTTTTTGTGTAAGATTAAAAAACGAAAAAAATGTCACTATTTTTTTTTTTTTATTGACAATTGAAAATAGAAAGAATGAATGATAACACGGATTGGTAAAGTTACTGAACTTTGACATGGACATTTTCATTTTAAAGTTCTCCCAGGTGGAGGATTTGACTGAAACAAGGTTATTTGTAACAACAGCCAAGTTGAACTCCCCGTTAAAAGTTTCTGCTGTTACCTCAGAAATTACCTGTTTTAATAATCTGATTGTGCTGAGACACAATCATTTTGTTGGATTTTGTTTGTAGACTTTTTTTTTTTTTTTAATAAAAACAGGATGACATTAATGCCCTGGCAGTGGCAATAAGCTTTATTTTATTTTACTTTTTTTTTAAGATAAGATTTACACTAAATATGTGTTACTGACAAATGCTGATGTTAAAAGTGTTTGAACAACAAATGTTATGACACTTTAGTTCATATGGCAGCAGAACATTTGAATAAAAGTGACCTTTATACTACATTTGAATACATTTATTCTCGTATACCATGCGATTAATCATGATTAATCAGGGAAATAATGCAATTAATCGCGATTAAAAATTTTAATCGTTTCCCAGCCCTAGTAATTATTGAAGCTTGCTTTACAGTTAGGTTCAGAAGCATTTGGATAATGGCAACCTTTAATGATTTCCACTTTGATCACATCTTGATCAACAATGTGATCAAATTGAAGAGGTTCCACAGAAATATGTTATTTACCACTTAGGAAATACAGCCATCTTAAGCAAAGTACCCTCATTTTCAGGGGCTGAGAGGTGTTTGTACAATTAACTGAAAAAACATGAACTGATTGGGTGTGGTCAATTCCTTCATTAAAACAAATGGAGCAGATGAAAGTCTGGAGTTAATATCAGGTATCGAGCTGGCATTTGGCAGCTCTTTGACTCAAGCCACTAATATGAAGTCCATTTCAATCTCTGTGCCAAGGGACAGACATTCATTAGGCTGAAAAAAAATATATAACTCTATTAGAGAGAGAGCAAAAAGCTTAGGTCTGACCAACTCAAAAGATTAGTACATTCTTAGAAAGAAAGAAAGATGAGCTTAACAACATGAAAATACCTGGAAGACCACAGAAGAACCTTAATATTCTGTGATTATCCACTTTAGTGAATGGTCACAGAATAATAAGATAAAATACTTTCCTTGTGAAGAAAAATCCCTTTACAACATCAACAGAATTTAAGAATACTCTAGTCCCAATCTCCAATTAAGAGACATGTTTGTGAATGTAAAAACAGACAGTTTTACAACATTAGACTATCCCAAAAAGAAAAAAAAAATACTCCCATATTCTGAAATTCTTTGGACAGATGAAACCAAGATGTGTAGCGTCTTGGTTTGTGTAGCATGCATCTTGTAGCATGTAGCAGAATGAAACATGGTGGAAGGTCATAGTGGTTGGGTCCTGTATGGTCGGGCTCACTCATGTTGAAATTCACATGCTTCAAAAGTGAACTCAAGATGTTTTAAAAGAAAAGAAGAAAGGAATGGAATATTTTCAGTGGCCTCGTCAGTACTCTGATTTCAACCCGACAGAACCTGCAAGACAAAACTGGTGGCAGAAATGCCCACAGACAAACGACTGAAGGTGTCCCCTGATGAGGTAATTTGCTCAAAATAATCACATCACATCCTGACAGTTTTATTTCAAGTCCTTTGTGGTTGCATACAAAGGCAAAATCATAAAAATTCTATTGTTGTCCTAATTCTTCTGGACCTAAGTGTTTGGCCACATAACAAACTTCCCATATGTCAGTGCAGACAAATTTATATCCGCACAATCTTATAAAAATGTCTCCTCAAAATATTCAGTCCAGAGAAAGCCTATTTGATCCATCCATCGATCCCTCGATGTGAACGCACCCCAGCTCTCGCCCCATCGCTCACTGCGGATGTGTGATTGATGAGTGTATCATGGTGGGGTGGTGCAGCAGTGCATCTGTGACAAACCTGTCGATTTGAGAGGCGGGTTGTGCTCCAAAGTCTTGGTCATGGAGGTGTCACATGGATCAGCTGGCGGGGAAAAACTTGATTGAAAATCAGTGTGCTCTCCACTGAACATCAAGACATTATAGATCCGTACCAACAGTGTGTGCTCTTTGTCCATAAATTTTATGGCGCCTTTGGTCCTTACCTTTGTGTGTGTGTGAGTTCTTAAATGGAGCCTACGGGCCTTTCATCTCTGGAGTCAGCCATGTTTGATGACACAACAAATTGGATGGCTCTAAAACTGCATGTTATGCTATGGTGATCTTAAAAGCCAGAAGCTTTGAGTAAAAATCTGCAGAATTTACGGCCGACTGGCAGACTGACATGCATAAATCAAGATTTCACTCCCTGACAGTGTCGGAGAGTCTGACAGGCATCACTTGCTTCTTTCTTCCTTAAAAGAAACCTGGAATAATAAGACTTGTAGATCTTATTAATGTTTTATCTTGTTAAAAAAAATCATGAAATGCTTTATTTCCAAGTGCTTGATATTCATCACACGTGTTCAACTGTAATTTATGTCCACAATGCATTCTGGGAGGATGATGATGGAAAAATGCTGCACAGTTACAGCACCAGTGATGTTGCATTTTCACCAAGCGTTGGTAGAATATTAAATGAACGCCATATGGGGCTGCTTTTGGGGTTTTTGTCTGGTCAAAAGTCAAAAAGATGAGTAAAAAGACTTTTTCCCAGATGACAGGGGGAGCAACGACAGCTTCCAGAGGCCCGTGGCTGTGTTCCCACCACATGCTCCCTGATCCATTTTCACTTTGACCACTAGAACCAACAGGGCGGGCTCACAGATGCTCCTTCTGTTATTTCAAAGCTATGACAAAACTTTGTGACTTTTATGTCCAGTTCGGCGTCCATGGGATCTGTTTTCACTGCTCACAGCAGGTCTTGGTACTGTTGTGTCGTGATATTGCCGTCGCTATGATTCCACTCGTTGTGGTTATTAAATCAATCGCTACAATAATCCCAGTTCTGAATAAACCCATTGACGTCTTCAGTGTTGTATTCACCACTGACGCAGCGCTCGGGTAAAACTGGAAGCCAATAGGAAAGGTCTCTCTGTGGGGGACAAAGCAGGAGCTATTTGTAGCCATTTTACATCACTGGTACCCATAATGCATTGAGATGCACACAACAGTGTCAAGCAGAGGGATTTTCTCCAACGCTATAAAAATACGGGCATTTTGAGTCTCTGAGTTTTACATTTATATGTTCACACTTTATGCTAAACAGTAGAGAAAAGTCCAGTTTTCCTCTTATTTGCATGCCTCCATGTTTTTCTGTCTGCCTTGCAGAGGACACAGCCTTTGAGGCGGGGGTGCGGGTGCAGATCCACAGCCAAGTGGAGCCTCCATTTGTCCATGAACTCGGCTTCGGCGTGGCCCCCGGCTTCCAGACCTTCGTGGCCACACAGGAGCAGAGGGTAGGTGCACTGTGATGGCACGTTTTCAGACCAAATTATCTGTCTTCCCCGTTCTCACTTCTATTGCACACTTTCTCTCAGAAGTGGGGTGATAAATACTCGTGCGGGGGCGTGTGTGAGTGGGCGGATCAGCTTGTGTCCAGGCGCCGTCTCCATCACCGTCCGGCCTCTGTGGTCCTGTGGTAATTGTTGAAGGATGAGTGATGAACTTCCGCCTCCCGTCAGTGGCTTTGACCCCTCTGGCAGAGAGGTTCTTGACACAATTTCAGCCCCCCTCAATCATATTGAAGCTTTGAACCATCACATGAGGCCGCCGTTAAAGGCCGTAGGGCTCACAGATCTACGCAGCTCATAGCATTTGATGTGGAGGGCCGTTTTTCTGTCACCATTCTTCTACTTCATGTGGTTGTATTTCTCCTCTTGTCTTTTCTTCTCTCCCAGCTTGTTGTTCAGCCCTGCCAGGCTGAATATCTTCCTGTCGTGTCTCCTACCAGCCTCGTCTGGACACAGCGGTTATCAGTTCTGTTACTCACTTTTAGTGTTTGTGTCCCTTTTTTTTTTATTTCTGTCTTCAACCCAAGCTTTTTGAAATGCGTTGTTCATTCAGTGTTGGGGGAGAGGAGGGGGGTTCTCAGATGGAGGATTTCAGGGAGACACGGTTGCTGACAGCAGGGTTGAGTCCTGAGGGTGGTCCTGTCCCTCGAGTGTCTTTTGTCATCTTAAGCTTTCTTCTTTGTTTCAGTCCTTTCACCTCTCGCTAAATCTGAACAGTTAAAGTCTACAAGTAGAAGTAAGGTGCTTTTCATACTCACATCTGCAAAGCACACAATTCAGCACAACAGCAATAACAGATGTCTTGTCCTTTTTGTTTTTACAATTGGAAATATGAAAGGACTTGATTCTCCGTGACACTGATTATGAAGGTAAAAGAACACACCTACGTGAGTTTCTCTGTCTGTCCCTGTCTCTCTGATCCCAGTTTTGTTTTCTGTGTTACTTTCTCCTAATGACACTGTTATGAAACACTTTTTAAAAGACTTAACCCACCTTTTTTTTTTTTTTTTTTTGAAGATTATTTAACTGCCTTTGACAGTAGTGGAGGCATTTTACTCTTTTTTTTTGCGAGCTGAAAAAAATGAAAGGATGTCTCTTTTTCTCTTCATAACTGTGTCAACTGAGTTGGCTGCCAAGCAAATAACCAAACAGACAAGCATGCACATTACATCCACTGGTAAGAGATGCGGCACTTCTCAGGGGAGCTGAGATAAATTCAGTATAGTTCATAGACACAGATGATACAGAATACAGAAGTGTGAACTTTCAAACGTGAAACTTTAAGTATTTTAACTCTTTTATGCAGTAAGTCTTTATTAATTTGCATTTTGAAGCAAACTTACATGAAAAATCAATCACTTAATTTGCATTAAAGCCACTTCTGTGGAGCAATAACAGCTCTGACCACCTGGGGGCAGCACATCACAGGAAAGTTCATGTGTCAGCTCCTGCTGTAAGGACACAATGAAGCGACATTAGCGCGGTATTGTAAGTGGATCGATATGCCTAACAACATAACAAACGTGCTTGACAATGTGTAAGCCCACTCCGCCCACTCACACACACGCCCCTGCAATGTGTATTTAGGGTTTGTTAATGTGAAGTTTATATTAGAGAAATATTATTATTAGAAACTACCCTGCAAAAGAGAGCAAGGAGTCCTGGACGTGATTATTCGGGGTTAGCCTACATCCACAGATCAGCTCTGGTTACTTCTCCAAGATGTTTGGAAGTTTTTTGAGTTCCTTCAAACCTGCTTGGAAGTGTTCAGTGAAGAATTAGGATAGCTAGGATACTTTACTGCATCTCTTCACAGCTGTCTCGGATCTTTGCACAGTACTGTACATCTGCTTTAGGGCCACATACTGAGATCGTACAATATTCAAATTTCTGTGTCTGCACAGCCCTGAAGAAATTTGATACATGTGAAAGTAAGAGAGGAAAAAAAGTCACTTCAGCCAGCTCGTGTAAATGTGAGCCGACGTGTGATTTATACTTCAGCCTTGAACTGGTGATGTCTTCCATAACTGGTAAATGTGTGCTCTAACATCCGCCATAACCTGAAGTACCACCTCTCCAGAGATGTAACGGTCCACTCAATAGCATTCTGATTCCTTCTGCATATTTCCATGTCATCATTTTTAAGCCAGATAGAGAGATAGATAGCTGCAATGTGAGAAAAATGTAAACTTGATTTGTACTTATGTGTCAAAGCAATGGCATGCCTCCACCGTAGATATGAACCAGTCCCTGATGTGCACTTTTCTTCAAATGTATCTGTCATATTTGCCGCTGCCACTTCTTCACCGTTTTTAAGTCGGTAGAACTACAGTTTGCTGTAGTGCCTGTAAAAACGACAAATCTACAACATTCATCAGTGCCAACTCAGATAAAATATACTTTATTTGCTGTGTCAGAGTTGTATTTGGGCAGTACGGGGTCTTGATGGTTCCTGGTTCCTGGTTCAAACCCTGACAGGGAGCTTTCTGTGATTCCATGTTCTCCTCATGCTTGCGTGAGTTTCCTCCGGGTACTCCAGCTTCCTCCCACAGTCCAAAAACGTGCATGTTAGGTTGATCGGTGACTCTAAATTGCCTGTAGGAGTGATTGTGTGTGTTGTCCCAGTCTTCCTTGTAAAAGAGATCATTGATCTCAGTTGGACTAAACTGCTTAAATAAAGGCTAATAATATAAAGGAAGTAAATGCAAGAAAGCTCAGCTCTGCAAACTACAGCGCTGCAGAAAAGATCCTGTCTATGTGCTCATGCTATTGTTTAAATTTGTAAACTTATGTTTTTGCAGATCAGCGAATATTAACAAAAGCAGACATATCTCTTCTCGAGACTTCTGTCTGGCCTGATCAAGACACGCCATCCTTTCTGTGTCCTCTGTGAAAAATCCCCTCCTTCGTCTCCTTCGAGTCTGCACAGTGGGAAGCTGCAAATTTAGCTCCACATAATTAATGCAGAATTGCACTTTGTATTAGATATCAGGGGAAAAACTAGCCCTCTGTCAGTTTCCACATCTCTCCTGCAGCTTCTTCCCTGGAAACTGCCTCACATCATGAGGAGGATGTGAGGCAAAGACTGAAAAAACTGAGCTCTTTTGGAGCGCCTTGGAGAAAAAAAAATATGGTGATTAGTGGATCTTTATAACAGATACCAGTCTGTCTGGGAAAATGATGGCAACAAAGAGTTTAAATGAACTCATTTTGCCTAATAATATTAGCTCGGGATGAAAGCAGCTTTAATTAAGTGAGCCTCGGGCACAAAATGTATAGCCTACAATAAAAGAAAAATGAGGCCTCACGGAGCAAATTTAAATTTAAACTCTCCAGAGGCAGAAATTGTCCACGTGGGGGTTTTAACTGAAAATGAAAGCACATGCTGTTCCATTGGTTGAAAGACTCATTTTTTCAGGGGATAAGAAGAAAAAAAAGTCTTCATTATTCCAGATTTTGATTGTTGCAGTTGAGCTCTGTGCCTCGCAGTAGAACGATAGCACACGAGGGTGGTTTTGTTTACAGTTTTGTTGTTGAGGTCTTGACCTTAAACCAGATGTTTAAATTTGCATTTCCGCTCAACCTCCTTGTGCTAGTAGGGAGACCTTATTTGTAGCTCAGTTTGTTCTTTCTAACTCTCTAACCGTCCTGGTTGACCAGGTCTTACAGGCTAATTAAAGTCTTGCAGTGGTGAAACAGGGGAAGGGGAGCATTGATTAATAACGCACCGAGGGGGCACGGGCTCTTATTAAATAGACGATAATCAGGTCAGCAGGTCTCATCATAGCAAGAAAAAGATATTAGGGACCTTGGATTATCTTATTAGAGATAATCAGATCTCAGATCAGCCGCAGTTGACTCTAATTAGGCCAAAAGTGAAGATGAGCTGAGGTGTGAAGGTGAGGATTGTAAAGGTTAAAGACTGCCGGGAGGAACTTGCTAAAATTTGTGACAAAATGAATGGCTTCTTGTTATCCTATATTGCAAATTTATGTTGCATCCATCTTTAATTATTACAGGAAAATTATACCTGCACTCAGACAACTCAAGGCTTCTGGACACTGAAATATTCAGTGTGCTAGAAAGCTATTTGGGGTGAGTTTAAATTTATTGCCCCGCTGTAAATGCTGGTAATTGTAGATCTGTTTCCTCAGAGCAGGGACAACACAAGCAGACACAGTTTGACACCACCAAAAAACAGACTGAAGCCTGACATTTTGCCTCAAAATAAATAAATAAAACACACCTCTTTTGGCAGAAGAAGCGGCGTCACGTGGGACATCCTGCGATGACAGTGAAGTGAACGGGGACCAGAGGGCGAAGGGTGATGGACGCAGCGCTCAGCAGAACTTCGCCGCCTGTGCGGCGGAGCAGATGGGCCTCCACGCTGCTCAGCCTGGTCTCCCTCGTTGCTCTTCTGTTGTCCCAGTCTTCAGAGCCTCAGGAGCATTTGGGTGTGCTTCTCTCTCTCAGCACTATGGGATTTTTCTGACAGGTCTTGCTACACTGCTCCGTCTGTTTGTTGTGCGACTCTCAGTGCTTCCTCGCAGCGCACAGCTTTTAAAGCTGGTTTTCATTGACAAAGTTCACAAGAAGTCCTCTGATGTTCCACTCAGCTCTGGGATCTGGGCGTATATTTTACACGGCCTCTCTTTTCCCCTTTTTGTCCACCCGAGGAGGTGGAGGAAAAATAGGGGGTGATCTGCTTTCCACCTTTTTCACAAAGAGGCAGTTACAGATACACACCAAGATAGAGAAAAACATAGAAAAATTTCAACCAGGATGTCAGGGGCTACTCAACGTCATCATGCAGTGTCAGATTACCAACAAAGTCAGTAATTTCTGCTGATGGCTTCAGAATAGAATAGAATAGTCCTTTATTGGCATTGTAACAAGTACAATGAAATTTAAGAAGTCCCAAACAGTCAGTGCAACATTAAAAACATCAACTACGGTAATAAATACCGGTGCTGCAGCCGTCCTGTTCTCCACTGCATCCCACTTACCACAACAATGTCACAACCACATTACCCACAAGGCTTTATTTTTATTTTTTTTCAATAACACCATTTTATATCAGTCCAGGTCTCGTCAGCTTGTTGGTTACAAAGCACGTGTGTATCGGTGTATTGGTATATGCAGCTGGGGAAACGAGGCAGAGAACGTGTGAACAAACTTGTACTTAATGACTTTCCGTAATTCTGGGACTGATATGAACACTAAGAAGGTTTTAACTAATCCCCCGCTTGTTTTCTCACCTGAAGCTGACCTACCTGCCTCCCCCGTGGGGAGAGTGTGAGTCCAAAGCGCTGGAGTCAGGCTTTTTCCAAGTCTACAGTGTGACCGCTTGCAGGATTGACTGTGAAACGCGCTACATTGTGGAGAACTGCAACTGCAGGATGGTACACATGCCCGGTAAGTCCCCCCCCCCGATCTCCAGTGTGGAGGGGTTGTTGTATTGAGCCTGTATTCATCAACAGTCTGTTCAGCAAGCTTGTGGTTTTATTGTAGGATTAAGCAGCAAAGAGAAGCCAGTATTGACTCATCACTGATATGACGAGTCAATACTGGATTAGTTGTTGGCGTTGAAAAAAAACCCCTGGATTACATGATGCGTAAGGCAACAAGAAATTTGCTGTTCCTGACAGAAAGCTTCAGTTTTGCATTTTGCTTGCTGAATCTTTAAAAGAAGTTAAAGTTTTAACACTGCCAGTGAGTGGACACGTCCTCTAACATGTTTTATTGAAACTGTTCCCAGGTGATGCCTCCTACTGCACACCTGAGCAGTACAAAGACTGCGCTGAACCCGCCCTGGGTGAGTCCTCCAGAACGCTCACACACACGTCCAGATAATGCACACACGGTTTATGTGGGATTTTCTTTTCTTCTTTTGTTACTGAACCTTAATGTTTAACTTGCCTCAAATATGAACAACACTGAATGTTAAGACAAGCTCAGGTTAAAGGTTTATATGCTACATATTTATGAGTCTGCCCAGGGAGCATCATCAGCTGCTCTGCAGTCAAACGGCGTGCAGTTTTCAGTTCACATGTCGGAAAGTCTACAGTGTGTTTCGCCGCAGAACTTTTGGATTCATTAAGACGAGCCATTTTATTATTTCTGTTTCTGTGTGAGGAGCTTATCGAGTCTGTAACCAGCTTCAGAGCAAATAGGGACTGCAGTGTTGGAGTTCAATTTAATGCATGGAAAGTCAGAAAGATAGTATTTCAGGAAAGTGTCTCCTGCATCGAGGTAAATTATGCAGCCTCATAAAGGCTTTTGGCAACCTTGACTTGTTCTTTGAGTTTTAAGATTTCATATAAAGTTTGCTGCTCTTATGAAATGTAAGCCGATCCAGCTGTTAGACGGTATTGATTAGATTTTTTTCCTTCTCTGTTTTGACATTTTATGAAACTGCTCAAACACTTCAGGATAAAATTTTATCATAAACTTGAGACCTATGAAAGTCTGATAAAAACAGATTTTTTGGGGAGGATTTTATGACTTCTTATTTCCCTGGGAAGCTCTTAAAAATCATGGTTTTAAGTTTTCAGGCCTGCAGGATCACATGGAGGGATTTTATCATGTTTTCTGCTTTTAGTTATCAAATTCACTGGTAGAGTACCAGCTGGGCACATTGCCAGATTAAAGCAGCTCAGAGGATTTTTTATCATATTAAGATATTAGTTTCCTTTGAGAGAATATTTACTTATTTTTGGGAAGTGTGGTTTAGCGCTGGAGTCTCACGTTCCTGCTGGTAAACAGTTTTACAATCCTGCGCCACACCTGAACAACAATGACTCGCTCGGCGCTGCCGTGGATGTTATGACGGTAGCAATGAAGAGACTCGAGAAAGAAATGATGGATTAAAAAACAAGTGAGAGACCGACAAGAGACTGAACGAGAGGACATTTTATGGGCAGTGTCGTAAAAGTGATTTAACATCACTCACACTTTTGCACAAGAAAACTGACACCTGCTGCAAAGATGAAATTGTGTTTATGTCCAGGTTTTCCAGATTCTGGCATTAACCATCAATATATGTGCAGACAGCTGTTAAAAGAAAAAAAAAGCCATTTAACCTCTTCACCTAGAAGGTGAAAATGTCCTTTTGCTTTAATTAAAGACAAATCCACAAACGGATGAATTTGCCTTCATGGCAGCGTAGCGAGGAGACGCCAGTGTCGGTTTGCAGGGAACAGCGCAGCAGATTTTCTCTGCCATAAACTCAGGAGCTGCAGCTCCACACAGGCAAAAGAATGTTATACAGCGTGATCATTTATAATGCATTAGTCCTGCGCTTTAGTGGTCCAAATGCTCCCTGCTCTTTTTCTGAATGGGCCCACTTTTTTGTGAAAATTTATAGTTGTGTCACAATTAGGAAATGGAGTTCCCAGTGATGGACCCAAATTCAGATGCACGCAAGTAGTAAAGAGACTTTTATGGGAAAAAAATTACGACCGTGGCCCAATTCCAAGATCCATTCTTAGACCTAATCACTAAACCCTCCAGACTCCGGTGGTGTGATGGTTGTTGTAACCAGAAATGGCATAAAAATGATGAAAACAAGAACAACAAAAAATAGCACCAGCAGCTCAGCTCAGTGATGAAACCGCGTGGTGTTTGTCTACATATTCATAAATATGGAAATCTGAAGACGGTCTGCGTTTTTCTTTTTTTTTTTTTAAATCCAACCTTTTTTGGCACAAACGTGTGCTAAATGAAAAGCTATTTGCATGCTTGCACATGTGGAAAAAAAACAGCGTGATTTGAAGGATATTGGATTAAAAATGAGAAAGGAAGAAAGCTCATGATAGCACATGCAGTGTCAGCAGCCCAGTCAGTGATGTTTCATGACAGTGAAATGTCCAGGATGCAGCGTGTGCTGTCACAAGCACCACTGTGCCTGAATTATCTGGGAGCCTGCGAGACGATGGAGGCAAGAGGCGATGGTGATGCTCCCTGCAGCCGCGTCCTGATGAAACGCATGATACTGTATTGACAATATTCCAGCTGTGTCTTTGTCAGTACTCCAGGTTTTATTTGCCAGAAACCTCACATTCCCCATGACAACAGGCAGAAGAAATGGTCTTAACCATTCTCCTTGTTGCTCCTGCCTTTCGTCAGCGACGTCTCGCATTCGGCTTGTTTTAACATTTTGGCCCCAATTGTACATTTCCCTAACCCGTTAACACTAGCCGCTACCCTCAAATTGCGGGTTTAAGGAACCTCCGCTAACCGCTAATGCAACCTTCCACCCCATAAAGCCGCTACCCGTTATGCCGACTCCCTTACTCACTTTGTAGGTGTGGCAATGGGCGTGTCTTTTGCCCTGTCCATAGCGGGTTTGGGAAAGCAGGTTGCGGTTAACGCAACCTGCTCTTAAAGGCAATGGCTACTGGACACACTGATTGGTTTAACAGGTGGAACGCCCTAACTACTCCTATGCAAAATGTAGCGGGTAGCACAGGTGGGATAGCGGGTTTAGCAAGGTGGAAGATTGCGTTTTTTGCAGGGGAAGGCCCCTTCCCGCTACCCGCTATCCCTTAATAGCGGCTCTAGCAGATCTGGCGGAAGATCGGGCCCTTTGTGTTTCAATGTGAGCGATAGATGAAGAGCAGCCAGACGTCATGTCCCTGTGCTGGAGATGACCACGCCCCCTTTTTCTCTGAAAACAAAAAGCTGTAAAATTACTGGATCAATTGCTGCATCATGTCACAAATTTGCTTATTTTTGTTCAGGTTAAATTTTCCTTGAAGAGAGAAAGACCGTAAATGGAGACTCCTCCGTTCCGATAAGTGAGGATTTTTCGACCAAACACTAGGGAATCATGGCTCGGTACCGACAACATATAACTGTTCACCTGAAAAGGCTCATGGTTTGGACACCAAATAGTTACAAAGCAACACTGTGGTCTTATGTAAAACCTTTATATTTGCAAACGCCTCAAAAGTTGTTTTGACCACCGGTCAAATCCGATGGACCCAAAAAAACATTTTCATCCTGGCTGTGTGGTTCTCATCTATCAGCTGCTCCTGTATGTAGAGAACTTATCTTGGTTACTTATCACAAGTGTCAAAAAGTGCCGCAAATGCCAGCAGGAATAATTAATGCTGCACAGCATCCCAACCTTTGAAAAATGAGGGTGTAACTGATAGAAACACTAGAGTAAATGTGATTACATCAGCTGGCCAGTGTTGTTTACTGAAATGTCTAAAGCAGTTTGCCAAATTAGTTCCTATATCACTGGTAGTTTCTATTAATCTTGGACTGGACAGCAGTCTGAGTCTGTGGCTGAAACCAGCAGCGATGCAACACAGTTGTCTGTTTCTGCCTTGTCGATCAGTAACAGAAAGATTCTGATTTATGTCCCCGTTAATGATTAAAACCACACAGTAAAAGAAGAAAAGGCCCGTCTAAAAATATTAGACTCCTGCGGTAACTATTTTATATAAATGCATCCATAATTCAACAACTCTGCACAGAAGTTGTTAATTTACTGACAAAAGCTGTAGTTTAGCAGGGACAGAATCTGGACAGTTGATAAATAAGATCCATCTGTGCCTGAAAAGACCCAGAAACACACCGCGAAGCGAACCTGGATCGGCTGAGAGTCGCAGCAGCACGAGGAGAACTTTCTCTCCTCCCACACGGCTTCCGCGTGCTCGGCTCTCACCTCTCCCACCCAGTCATAAATTATTTCTGGAGAGCCAGAAAGATACAAAAAAGATGTAGCCAAGGGCAACAAAACCGTCAGGCAGTCGGCGTGGAGGCTGCAGACTCCCACACCACCAGGGTATTTAGTGGGGAGCGATGTGTCATTAACATGCGCTCAAAAAACACAAGTTGGGCCGTCTGATGCGGAAGTGTGGAAGGCTTTGGTGAATTTTCCAAACAGCTCCTTTTCTGTAATTGGCTTCATTTTTGGAACTGTAAAGCCTTCCCAATCCCAGCACACACGCAGACACGTGCGCGCGCGCACTCAGCCTGGATTATGGGATGCAAATTAATTCTAGTTCAAGCTCCTGGTTCCAATTTACTCAACCCACTCGGAGAGGGCTTCACAAGCCGGGGTCTGATTGGGTTTTTCTTCCTCTGCAACTGTGTCACTCAAGTGTCAGAAAAAGATCTTATTCATTCATCTGTTTCTTTCTTTTTTTTTCTTTTGTGAAAAGAGGCTAAAGAAGCAACTGCACACGCGTCGTCTGTCAGCATCCTGCTTCTCTAGTCATTCGCTTCTGAGGAAAAATAAAAAGGGGACAGCTCAATAACGCAACATCCAGGAAGAAATGCAATTATTTAGCAGCTTCTGCTGTAGTTGCTGCACGAGCTTTCATTTCTGCTAAAACTGTCAAAGAAAAGAGTGTTGTTTCAGTAGTCTCCATGCCTTAGGGTGCTTATTTATTCTTTTTTTTATGAATAGTTGTTAACAAACAGTTGTGACCATTGTAAAGATGAACCCATTTGAAGTGGAATCCAATTTAAATGTTATAGAAGTAATTTCATTTGTGATTTTCTGATACATAAAATTTTAGAAGTGAAAGGAGGGCGTACTTTCTTCTCCCAGCAAATGTATTTGTGCAGTTTGTTCTTTTCTTTTTATGAGTGAGTTTCATGAAAACCGTGAGGGAGGTGAACAAAGGTAGGAGACTGAGACAAAGAAACCAAACGTTTTGGTAGCGGGAGACCTTGTTCCCACCAATCCAATAATGTCTGATTTGAATAAAAGTATAAGAGCACAGAGGAGGCTTATTGAATTTTCCCTCACAGTTACGGGACTGTTTGGCCCTGCCAGCGATCAGAGCGCCGTAGGGGAATAGCTGAACCGTCCTCTGATCTGCAGGTCTGTCGCAGAGCTGCCTCGCAGAGAAACGAGCATGAAATGATTCGCTTCCTTCTCCGTTCTGAGCGTTAGCGTCAGGATGTTGTGAGACTTTTGTGTTGAAACAGGAGTTTCTAGTAATCATTTCTATTTAAACAGCACCTGTAATTTGGAATTTAAGGGAAATGTAGCTTCAGCAGAGCTACATTTGAAAGGCTTGTGTCGTTTAGCGTCGGCGTCGCCGCTGTCAGGCGGTTGGTGTTGTGTTGGAGGCCACGAGCGTCGTGCAGAATTATCCGGCGTGCTGAAGTGGAACAGCCGAGCCTTGAATAAAGCCTCCTGCGGTGGACTGTGTCGCTGTCAGGGTGGAGGCTGCTTCGCTGATGCTGCTCGAGGGCTCGCTCGTTCGCTGCTTTACTTTCTCCCCTCTGTGACGCTGGCAGTGACTTATACTATCATTAGAGCTCCTGTGGAGGGAACGTCCACGTGCGCTAGGCTCTGTGGACGTGGGGACACGTGGACAGTCACGTTTGCCATCCTCGTTGACCTTTGTTTTCAGGTTGAATACAAAAAAAACTGTTTTTTGGCTTCACTGAAATAATTTCATGTTTATTAGTATTAACTGCCAAAAGCTCTTTGTTATTATATATTTTACTGACAATAATGTGCTTCATTCTGTGGTTTCAACTACCGTATTTTCAGGAATATAAAGCGCACCTGAATATGAGCCGCACCCATTAAAATATAAATGAAATATATATTTTGTCACATATAAGCCGCACCGGACTATAAGCCGCCAGTATCCAGTCTGAGAAATAAGATATTTACATCGAAAGATTTAGTACCATAAGTGTTTATTCACATACCTGAACTGATTGTTTATGAACAGAACCTGTAACACGGCAGTAAAAGTGCTGATCAAACAAAACAGAAAATTAATTGATGGTTTTATTAATTTTCCCTCCTGTACACTAAAACCAAGTTGCTTTATTTTTCCTCCTCCTGTGTACTGAAACCCCCCCACACAGCAAAGACATCCGGAACGGACTGGCGAAATTGACTCGTATCAGGGTCCACTTGCACTCAGTGCTGGATCCGCTTCAGAGCTGGATCGCGGACCTGCTGGCTCCACGCTGTGTCCGGTCCGCATCTGCGATTAAAACCTTACCTCTGCGGCGGGTCCGCTCAGAATCCGGAAATTCACTGAGGAACCAACAAACTGACTGGACAAACTGATAAATCCAGGTGTGTCTGAGTAGCTACAATGGTCAGACACACCTGGATTAATCAGTTTGTCCAATAATAACAGGTATTGATGCTCACTAAATGAATGTAGAGTAGCATAGCCAACATAGGCTACTTAACAAAAACAGAATAGCCTTTAACTACTTGGTTTTTTTTCGGTTTTTGCACTTCCTGCTAGAGCGCCCCCTGAGGGCTGAAGAAAAATTCATAGAAAAGCCGCATCTCTGTATAAGCCTCATGGTTTAAAGCGTGGAACAAAAGTAGCGTCTTATAGTCTGGAAAATACGGTATCAAAAGTTTTCAACTGCAATACTGGATTCATTTAAAAAAATGTTGATTTGCAGATGACCCTCTTTTTGGCCCTTTTTATTACATTTTATCATCACTCCCTTCAGATAAAAGGATTATGTTTTCACAGTCTCAGAGGTGAATACCTTAATGGAATTTACACATTGTCAGCAGAATATTCATGACCACATCAGGAGCTCCGTGTCCTAATCAATAATGTAATACTGAAACTCAGAGAAGAAATGGATACGAGCCTATATGCTTCATTTACTATCTTTCAACTCATTTGAGTCTGCAATTTTTTCCCTACCCGTGTGCCCATCATCCCCAACCCATCCCTCTACGTCTCGTTTCATCCCCCCGTCCACATTTCTGCTCCTCTGCCTCTCCATCAACGCATCTGTGCAATAGCCAAACTGTCTGCTGTGGAGAGCAGCAACTGCATGTGCAGGGCGCCGTGCAACACGACCCGCTACAACAAAGAGCTGTCCATGGTGAAAATCCCCAGCAAGACGTCAGCGCGCTACCTGCAGAAGAAGTTCAACAAATCAGAGAAGTACATCGCGTGAGTAGACGGCTATTATTATCACGCTGCTGCGGGGCAGTTGTGATGTATCTGCTGTGCTAAAGTGATGAGTTTCTCTGAAGCTCATCTAAATGAGGAAATGAGGCTACTGCCTGTAATGTTGTGGCAAATAAGATGAAGTTTAATTAAAGTATCTAATTAATGAAATGTTCTCCTAGGCGTTTAATGGTAATTAATATGTTTTTGGTTTTTTTTTCCCCTAAATATTTTTAGTCTATTCAGACATACTGTACATTAACAGCTTCTCAGGTTTGTCTCATGTTATGAAAATATATTAATATCTAATGGAGCCTGCTTAAAAAAACAACTTCTGTGAACTTTAAAGGTAGGGTAAGTGATTCTACGTGCTTTCCAAACCAAAGTATTTTTTATTGTGAGTACCTCCTCCTCATCTGTTCCCCATCTGCTGGTTGTCTGTCTCAAAAAACTTCCCTCTAAACCATGACAATCATTGCTCCATCCAGTCCCCAACACTGGGAGGGCTCACGCTTGTGCACATGAAGTGGGGGGGGGGGGGCGAGGTTCACAATGGGGTGTTTTTTCAGGGAGGGAGCATCTAGCTCTCATGTGTTCTGTTGATGTTTTGTTTCAAATCCCAACATGTTGCCACCCAGAAATCCCTTACCGTGCCTTTAATGCTAATATGCTAATAGTACCTGGTTGGGTTGACAGCAGTCCTGTACACATGAGAATGAGGACAAATCAGCAGTCTGCACAAATATCAGAAGTTTGATCATATTTGACAAAAAAAAAAATTCATAACCAAAAGTAGATGGTCTTTATTTTGTGTTTTATAATCCTTAAAATTTTAGACTTCGGACTTTTCCTGACAAACCGAGCGACCGGTTGACCCTCATTAAGTTCTGGCCTGAAACACTTCATGAATAAAAATTGTCCTGTTTGCAGAGACAACATCTTGGTGCTGGACGTTTTCTTTGAGGCTTTGAACTACGAGACCATCGAGCAGAAGAAAGCCTATGAGGTGGCAGGCTTGCTGGGTAGGTTCTGACCCAGAGTCCTTGATTTTCCAAAGTTAAGATAACTAGACAGTTTATTAGATGGTCATAAACACTCTGACATTGTCTTTACTAACATGTGAGAAGATTAAAGACAAAGGTTTAATGCTGAAAACTCATTTTTGGATTTTCTTACTTTCTTTCTTTGTGTTATACTACTTATGTACTTTTTCAAAGGGTTGCATCATGGGAAAAAAAAAAACAAAAAACAAATGAGGACCCTGCTCTTAAACTGCTTTAACGTTTTCATCCTTTAGTTAATGACATCTCCATGTAATTAATGTTCATAAGGGCGAACGAGCAGACGCCTCACGGTCATTTTTGAGCTATAAAAGCACACCTCTCAGGACAGACAGATGCTAAAACTAAACGTTTTAGACAAACATTGTATAAATTCTGAAGAAAATCACACCAGAGTCAACTGAAGTTCATCTGGCAAACAGCTTGAAGCTTTTGTTTTGAAATGCCTCTCCAGTATAAGCTTAATTCTACAAACTGCATTGCAGTGTTTGTCCCTTGTTTTTGTGTTTGTCTCTTGTTTTTTCGGCTGATGAAGCGTCACACCCTGATGCTTCACATCCGTCTCTGCAGCAGGATGACTGGGACACATTCTGTTGCTTCCATTACTTCTTTAAAGTAACGTGCTTTGAATTTTTAGCAGTAACCTGATGCCTGGTGCCTGTTTTTCTCAGCGTGAGCTGGTCATCTGGGGTCATATCATCGAAAGTTTATGAGAAACAAGCCTTTTCTGGAAAAATATTTTCTTTACCTTCTCTCTTCTATTTTTTTTAACGTCTTTAAATGTTTTCAGGTGATATTGGAGGTCAGATGGGTTTGTTCATCGGAGCCAGCATCCTCACCATCTTAGAGCTGTTTGACTATGCTTATGAGGTCAGTTTTCATACTTTCCCTCTCAAACCCCCAGCAGATGTCCTTTTTTGTTGGTCTGCTTTATTTAATCTTCTCAGTTTGAATACTAAAGCAGAAAAATATGTAATAATTTTTAAATAATAGCGGATGAATATGGGTATACTTCACTGTCTCTGTGAAGCCCTGCAGCAGCAGCACAATAAAACAGACACGATGCTGCTGATACAAAAGAACAGACGGCCAGAAAAGAAGCTACAGAATCCATTACCCTTCCTCCATCATGGGCTTCTTTTTTGAGCATCTTCGTGCTGCTTTCAGCCCTCGATGCGTCTGATAAGAACATAACAAGAACATTCTTTGCCTCCCTCAGGCTTCCAGAAATGCAGAGGAAAAGTATCCTCTTAGAGCTTTTAAATATATATATATATATAATATATTTTTTTTGTAATGACCATAATGGAGTAATGGCTGTAAGATCCTGTCATGTCACCAACCGAAGCAGATTTGGAGCTACTTTTAAGAGCTTTTGTGCTGAAATGATTGTAATGAGGTAGTTCATTTTCCTACATTCAACCTAATTATGTTTTACTTTGTAGTCACATTTTCCTTCACAGTCAGTAATTACGAGAAGAAATCAGGGAGATCCTTTTAATACAAGCTGACCTTTAGGCTTCCTTACTTCTTTTCTGACCCGCAGGTGGTAAAAGAGAGACTGCTGGATTTACTGAGCAGAGAAGAGGAGGAGGAGAGTCATGGAGAGGATGTGGTGAGAGCTGTGAACATGTTGTCATGTTCACTAAAAACTCTGTGTGAATGCAGTATGTGAATTAAGTTCTTCTCTGTGCAAAATGGCACGTTTCTGCTGCTGCTATCACGTCGGCCGACTCGTCTTATCTTCTCCCAAACACTAGTAACAGCAGGCGCAGCTGCAATCTAATCGACATGTTGGAACCAGAACAGGAAATTCAAATAACTACAGAAGTGTTGCCAGGGACACAATGAAGTGACAAAGATGCAGCGGTTTTGTTAGGACACTTTCATTTAGTTTATTTTACTGTCCTGAATCACACGCTTCAAGTATCTACTGGCATTTATTTCATTTGAAGCCAGATGCAGGAAAAGTTTCATATTTCTAGTTTCCAAAGCTGAAATGACCTGAAATCAACCTGCTCCAGAGAGGTGGAGAATGAAAGAGCAAAGATCCTGCAGGACCTCCAAATCCAGGCTGATGAACTGGTGATCATTGTTCTGGTTGACAAACTCCAGAGGAAAGCAGCAATGATGGACGTGGCGATCCCAGGAGACGGCAACATCAGTAAGAAGAAACACAAGAAGATGGAAAAGTTTCAAGGATAGAAAGAAGAAATGGAAAAGATTTGGAAGGTGAAGGCAGCTGGGAGAGTGGTTCCAGAAGATTTCCATCCAGGAGAGTGAAGGAACAGCAGAAGTACTGCGTAGAAACTCTCAGGCCTCTGGTGGAAGACTCAGTCTCCAAGAAGGCAGCCGGCCGCAGTGACTGGGCGAGGGTTGAGCTGTCTTAGGTCTGGTTCATTGAATTTCTCCTGAACACGCTAAGGTGCGCTTCACAGTTGGAGAAAAGTTCTTATTATCATGGAATGTAGTTCCCTTCTTCCTCCAAATACAGCTTCACTTGCTGCCGTCAAGATGTTCTACTTTCACATCTTCATTCCACAAAACTTGTTTCCCAAATGCATCATTTGCAAACACTGATACAGACCTTTGTTGTAAGGATGCATTTAAGGAATCATGTAAGGATGCATGCAAGGATTAATGTAAGGATTCATTAAAAAGGGTGCATGAAAGGGTTCATGAAAGGATGCATTTAAGGATTCATGAAAGGATGCATGAAAGGATGCATGAAAGGATTCATGAAAGGATGCCTGTAAGGATGCATGTAAGGATGCATGAAAGGATGCATGTAAGGATAAGGATGCATGTAAGGATTCATGAAAGGATGCATGAAAGGATTCATGAAAGGATGCATGTAAGGATGCATTTAAGGATGCATGTAAGGATGCATTCAAGGATGCATTTAAGGATGTATTCAAGGATGCATGTAAGGATACATGAAAGGATGCATGTAAGGAGTCATTTAAGGATGCATATAAGGATCCATTTAAGGATACATGAAAGGATGCATGTAAGGATGCTTGAAAGGATCCGTCTGGCCACTCTTTCATGATCATATTTGTTCAGGTGTCTGTGGACACTGGAACAGGTGACCACCAGCTCAGACTCAGATGAGCCTTCCTGAATGTCTTTTATGGCCAGGTGGAGTTTATTTTGATTATTCTTACAGGAAGTTTAAGCAGTGTTGTCAGAAACTTTACTCTGTTCTGTTTATCTGGCATTTAGTAGTTAGACTACAAAGTAAAAGAAACAATTAGCTTAAAACACCTTCTTCTGCTTTGTGGAGAAGCTAAGTAGCAGATTTCAGGAGGTCTGGCTGCTGATTATTGTGACCAGGTTCAAAGAGTCTCTGTAAAGCTGTAACAAACTGAAAAGCTTAATATTACTGAGACCTTAGTCAAAGTTGCATGAGTTACATGAATTTCTTGAGGTGCTCTAAATGTTTTCATGTGGGAAAGACTGTTAACACCCTTCACTGATTTTCTTCTCTCTAACTATTCAATGAGACCCTTGGGTTAAGTACCTCCACATCTGTTGTGCTAACTTACAAGGTGCTCCGCCCGTCTGCTCGCTCTGGCTCTGGCTCTTTTATAGCCTTAAAACTCTTCTTGTCCCTTTTTCCCAGAGTTCCTGTGACCCGGTGGCCAACCACTCTGAAACCATCAGCCACACTGTGACGGTTCCCCTTCAGACAACGCTGGGCACCCTGGAGGAGATTGCTTGCTGAAGCCCCCTCCCCTACTCCCTCCCCTACTCCCTCCCCCGTCGGAGCCAAACACATCCAACAGCTGCCTCCACCGGGTCGCGCTTACACTTCCTTTGTTACATCCTGCGAGACGTTAACAGGGGAGGAGGCGAGGACGGGAGCAGGGGTTGGTCTGAGGACAGTGCTCCGCTCTGTCACACCCCTCTATTTGAGGCACTAATGGGGATTAAGGAGCTGTCAGCTGGACTTATCAGCGCTCTCCGTCACCCTGCACTGTACTCTGGCGGGAGGGCGGCTGTGTCATACCTTCAGCGGCGTCTCCACACAGAAAATCAAAGGCTGGGTGGAGAGACTTGTCTTTAAGGGGTCTCACCCCTGCGCAGTATGTCTATGTAACAAACACATTGATATGTCGCTCACTGCCAAACGAACGGTACAAAGTTGCTCTCCAAACTGCATGCATCAATTTATCTTGCTTTCTGTGATGATGCATACGCTGGACTGCAGAGTTGCTTTACTATACGTGTGCGCCATTTGTCTCTTTATCTGCAAGACAGGCCTTCGACAAGGTGAGACGTCAACCTCCGAATGTACAGACTGAACACATGGTTGTTAAAATCATTGCTCTCGTGTGACCAATCAATCTTCCCTAATGAACAGTTAATCATTTCTCAGATAATCGACACGACGGTTGAAGGCGACGGTGGTGCATGAGCATTACTGAGGGGGAAAAAGACTGAATATTTATCTTTTTTTAATTGAAAAAACAAGAAGAATCTGAATATTTTGCAGCCCTCATTTGCTTTATTTTTTTTCACCAGACACTTTAATCACATAATTAGAGGTCAGGTTTTGCAGCGTGACCCCCTGCTGTGCTAAGCACTTATTTACTGATGTCTATAAAGGGATGTCACACCCTGACTGAATATAACTGGCTGCAACAACCCATCAGAGCACAACGCTGAGTGGGACGGGCTCTGAATATATCCGCCTGCCAAACAAGTCATTTACACAATTTGGGTTTTGCTGAACCAATATTATAATGAAGACTGCCTGGGTGATAGTTTGGATAGCAACGATGATTTTATTTGTTACTTTGTCCTCCACCAAAAGACATCCCGAGGCTTGACAATTTTAAACCATTTAAATCATTTTTAAATGGGCACAAAAGCACCACGAGGAGCCGGGACGCCGGCTATGCTGTAAATAATTGTGTTTATTTTGTTCTTTTTTCCACTTAAAACGGGTACCGCACAGACATACCTGAGGCTGATTTAATTTAAAAGAGCTTCAGGGAAACATCTGCTCCTGAGGTGACAACGTATCGGTCACATTTTGATGGTAGTTGCTAAATCTGCAGCTCTCGGGATGTTACGTAACAAGCTTGAATTAGCTGAGTGTCGGGTTAAAAATGAAGCACCAGACATCCTCTCCAGGACCGAACCTTCAGCCTCAGATGCATATACAGTTTATGGCTTTACACCAAAAGCTTCTGTGAGACTATGTAGAAGATTTTGTGTTTGATTTTTCTATTTTCCGTCCATGATCATCCTAGCATGGTGTCTGTCATCATGGTAGTGTACAGTGCAGGTAGGAATGAATTCAAATGCTTCGTGAGACTGTTTGAATTATGATTTCCCATATGTGGCTCAACCTGCTGTCTCCGTGTTCTTGCTCATGTCGTGGCTTCTGACGAACGCGGTCCTCTGTCGACCCGCGGGGACGTGTGACGAATGCGTCCCTGCTCCTCACGCCGGCGACAGCGCCGACTGTTTCCTCTCTCTACTTCGGCTTCAGTTGTTCCAACAGGACGCCGTTTTCTCATTTTGTGATGCAGCATCCAGTGTGTGTTTTTAATGTGAAATGATTAAACAGAACAGTTGTTTTTCAGTCGTTGGTGTGCTGTCGTCCTAATTCTCGACCACGAACATCCGGGCCACTGAACACATCCGGGCATGCGCGGGCCATAGCAACCAGGCCGAGGGGGCAAACAAACGCTCACTGTTGCTAGCGAAGCCGATGCATTTTTCATTTTGTGCCTGTTCTGTCTGATTTCGTGCAGTTTACGATAGGAGGAAAGATGGTGAAGAACTTTTGTGTGTTCAACTGCACCAACAATGTTGCTCGCCAGCCACATTTGTCATTTTATATGATTCCTAGTGAGACTACTGAGCATGAAAGAAGAAGAAAATGGCTGCTCGCTATTAACAGAGCAGACGAAGATACTCCAGGGAAATTATGGGTGCCCAAATCAGACTACACGTATGTTTGTTCAGCACACTTTGTAACAGGTAAGAAATCAGATTTTTTCATGATATTTTAGTTTTTAATTTCTGTGTTTAGATCTAATATTTTGACATGTTTGGGGAGGCCTCATTATAGATCCTTCAGGTCTGTCTGCTGGGGCTGCTGACCCAAGTGACTGTCTCGAGACTCCACAATATATCTAGCCTTTAATTTTAAATTTTAAACATATATTTTCAGGGAAAAAGGTCAACCAGAAGGATCATCCAGATTATTTTCCATCTGTGTTCCTACACAAACCAAAGTCCGGTTACTGTCCGGTTATTCGTCCAAGAATCAGCTGTGTGCTTGTATGGACACAAATATAGGCCGACTATGTCCAATTTTGCTTTATATCTCGCTAAAGCCTCTATCTTCAACTCATCCTGATATTGGTAAGGCATGCTCGCCACCACAGGCACCAGTGACGGTCGCCAAACTAAGTTAAAATACAATAAAGACGCTAAAACGGAAATAACTGAAGGAACTGGGAGTGAAAAACACCTGAATGTAAGTCTGTTTGCCCCCTCACGCTAAAACCGGAAGTGTAACCATGGCAGATAACATGGTGCGTGACGTCACACCGATATCGAGAATATGGATTAGACGATCTTATTTTCTATTTACCTTCTTGTAAAGGTTTGTATCCTGTGCTCAAAACTAAGAGCCAGTGCAATACTTCTTATGTTTTTACACTCACACACAAAAAAAACCCTGTGGGATTAAAACCTCCTCGTCTCCTCGTCTCCTCGCATCTGAGCTGCTGTCCGTGAAGAGACGTGAAAAAGGCCGAAGCTTCCAAATGAAAACCCTCAACTCATTTGCATGAACGCACATTAAAATCTGTGCTGTATGTAGCGGTGCAGCACTTGCGCATGATGAAAGACTTCCACATTTGACATGCGTGTGTTTCCTGCCTCCTCTCCCCTCATTTCCTTCATGTGCATTTAAGGGATTAAGCCGTGGACGATGCAGGAGAATGATTTAAGACCCTTCAGGAGGACCGGGGAGACAAGTTTGTTAGCCAAATAAAAAGGCTTCTGAGTCTGCACGCAGCCGTGATGAGTAAAATCCTCATCAAAGCGTCCTGATGGCAGAATATTCATAGACAGTGATAACTTTCAAATGATTAAGAGCTTTTATGAACCAGCTTGTGGGCTGCAACATAAAATGGAGACTGTTTTTTTTTCAAAAACATTGGTTTTGTTTTCATGCAGAAGGTCAATTTAAAATAAGTTTTTTTTTAAAGGGAAAAGAAAGTAATTCATGAACAAGCACTGTGAACTAGAGAAAGAGTTTTGAACCCCTGTGCAGTCGTGTCCAGCCTCTTACCTTCAGACATCCAGCCAATTCAGACACTAATGAAACTGAAGTCGGTGCAACACATGAACCCACAAGCACCGCCGCTGTCAGGTGGGCAGGAAGGAGGAGGAACATACCACAAGTAAAGTGTTCACCATCTCAGCTCACAGCTTCAACTAATGGAGAAACTAGATGAGAGGTGCAGGACCATCAAAGTCATTTTAATTTTATTTTGAGGTCCTGAAGATTCTTTTCTCAAGTTCACAGCATCCCTCTGCTTTTCAGTCTTTCATTCCGGCTCTGTGCCTCAGTCATGGACCCACTCAGCGATGCTCCCAGCCCGGTGCAGTTAAAGTCCAAAGATCCACATCAAAGGAATTTATTAGATATAAAGATCATTAAGAATTTCTGACAGTGCAGAAATTTGGAAATAAATGTAAGAAGATGCCGTGTAAAAGGTTTAAGACGGTCATGTTGAACAGACTTCTTTGTTTCTTAGAGTTTTTCTCCAAAGTTTCCATGTTTATTTTTATTTTTTACTATCAGGAACAATAAGTAGATGTGAAAACAATATCAACAACAAGTGAGGACCTTTGGGAACATCAACATCTTTGATCCAGACATGTGAAGATACCAGTGATCGTCATCCACCTAATATTTATAAAGGACCATGAAGACTGAGACTGGGTCCACATCATGATCGGGTTCTGATGGGTCTCCAAAGCTCAGAAGTCACTGGAGCTGCTCAGCAGCCAAAAGTGATGACGTTTGACATCATAAACTGCCCCATCCAGCTGCCACTCAATAAAAATAAAACACAAGCCTATTTATGCATAAACTGAAGTGTTTATATAGTTTTAACAGCTGCATTGATGTGAAAATTAACTATGGAGACAAAAACCATTTTTTCTTTTTCTTTTTTTGAAATCCCAGGCTGTTAATGTTTATTTCTGTTGTAAAGTATGATGAACCTGAGCTCAGGCAGTTTTCAGAAACTGAGGTACTTGGAGCAGTTTTACCTCCACGTACCCCGAGTTTCTTTCTGTCTCCTTCATGAAGCTGAAACGGGTTCAACTTCATCAGACAATCGACCACATGAGCCACATTTCTGAGACGTCTGAATGATGAGATTTGTGTCGGTAAAGTTTATTGACGATCACAGTAGATCGTTTACTGTTTGTGACAGTTAAAGAAGGTTTTTGGGTAACCCACAAAAGATGCAAGCATGGTATCATTTTTCTAAATCTTGAAGCAGGCTTAGTTTCATGATAGATAAAAGGATAATGGCTGGATGAGTGATTGCTCTGTTGTTAAACAATCACTTGGAATTCAACTTGAATTGATGTGACAAATGCAGCAGTAGATGCAAGTAAGACAAAATGTTTCTCTAACAGTCAAGAATGTCAGCAAGAAATGTGTCTTGACCACAGAAAGAGATCCAAGTCTTTCAGAAGTCCCACCAGTGGTTTCCCATCAGGCCCTGCAAGGCCTGTTCAGAATCACTGAACTACCTTGTAATGTCCCATCATTTTTCTCTTGGTTGCAGTGTTTCCAGTAGTGCATGTGTTCATTGGAGCTTTTGTCCAATCACGTTCAGTCGTCATGTGTTGATCTGCATCAAGACCTTCAGAAACAACAGAGCAGATTCATCACACATGTGACAATAAAACTGTTGCTTTAACAATCAGATTTTGAGTTGGCGACACCGTAGCAGGCGTTGATTGGATGGTCCAAGACCGTCGGAGTCAACAGTAGGTCAGCTAGCAAAACATCTGCACCAGTTATATATATTTGTTTAGATTTTTATAGCTGTTTTTTATTTCAGCCCACAAAGACTGACATAGGAGACGAAATTGATTTGATTGCAGATTTGGTCGTTTTTTTAAGGAGGACTTTTAAAGCAAAGCTGGACATGGTGAGAAAATGTCAGCCATCTCTGAAGCTAGCCAGCTTGTCTCAGCCGTGGAGAGGCTTTGTTTCAGGCCAGGAACTACGAGCGGCGCCCTTGGCTCACAGCCTCCATGGAGAACTGTAAGTTGTATTGGGGGGAATGGCTGTTATTTCTAACAGATCGACTCGGTGTTTGGAGCAACACTGGGTCGGCAGCAGAGAGACTCCAAAGAAGTCCGGACAGCTAAAAGCAGAACTGACTGCAGTCTTTGCTGTGGCTGAGTTTGAAGGGAAATGCCCCGCAGATCTTCTTGATTTCCATCAGGAGACACACCTGGGTGGGAGCGTGCGGACAGCTGACGATACCTGCGTCCACTGCGTCTTGTCAAGTGGACTTCTCTTCATTTCCCTAAAAACGAAGCCAGAAATACTGCTGGACAGACTCCACTTTCAGCATTCACCTCCATGATGATTATCAGCAGTTTTGGTGAATCTGATGTATTTAATTGACATTTTTAAAAATATTGTAGTCATTAGGTAAATATTGTTAATTAAGCTGGAGATGATGGTGTCTGTGGAGCAGCTGTGGGTGCAGTGAAAGAAGACATCTTGAATTGTGTTAATTGTATTTCCTTTTTTAGGAGTGGCATTCATTGTCTGCACTGGAAAACCCTGTTATTGATTTTCTGTACGGGTTTCTATCGCCGTGGTGTCGTAGCGATGGTATTAGATGGATGAAGTCAGGCAGGACGCCACTGAAGACCGAGGTGTGAAAGAAACTTCCAGTGAGTTTCAGTCACGCCACAGTTCCAACTCTCTCTCTCTCGTACAAGATTACTGCCATCTGACTGTTTTTCGGCACCTCAAGGGCTCCAATTATTATTCATTTTTTGGGTCCCAGAACAATCAATTAAAACTGTGTGTTATCGCAAAGTTCTGCCACATTTTCCTACTTGTGGGGAGGCGTTTTGTTTCTGTCGTCTTTAAAATGAGCTGCTGGCAGGATGCTGATCGCTCTGGTGGTAAACAGCTTTCCTGAGACGCGTGACATTTGTTGAGAAATGTTGACTGTCCAAGTGTTCTGAAAGGGCACTCTCAGCTTTTGCAGAGTGGAATTGAAAAACACAATGAGCTCACACAAAGGACCCCACAACTTCTACAAAGAGGACGGAGGAATAATGAACCCTGGTGGATCAATCGTACAGTAGCTAGGTACATATTTCTGACATCTGTGCAGCACGCTCCCTTAAACTCACCGTTCCTTTATTCAGCTGGATGCAGCAGCAGCAGTCTGGACGGTGGAGGAGTCTCATCACAGCAGCAGAGAAACATCCTGCACACCTTCAGTCCAGTGCTCAGGGTTTATTAGACACACATACCTTTCAGTAAAGGTTTAAGGTTCTAGGAGCTGCAGTGAGAGAGCATGATCATTTCTTTCTCCACTGTTTCATTAGATCCATTAGTTTGCTTTGTTATTGCTTTCCCTCTTTAATTGTTAAGCGGAAGAGTTCTGTAAAGGAAGGAGTTGACATTCAGCTGCCTCTCTGTCAGCAGCTCAATAATTTTTGCAGTCAGTGGCTGAATGAGGAGAAATATTCTCACAGGAGCTTCCAGTTTAGTTTAAATTCCAAACACCCCAGAAGCTGCATTTTTGAAAATGAAGTGATTCATTTTTGTTTACATAAAATGATATTCTACTTATTGCCAGAAGCTTATCTGGGAGCTGTTGCCGGCTGGGCTTCAGCTTCACTTGGCTCATCATTAAAATATTAGAAATTAGGCATTGGAAATTGCCTGCAAATGAGCTGTAGTGCATCAGCGACTCATTAAAAATACACTGATTGCTTCGGTGGAGTTGGGACTCAATCATAAGGCAAGTTTCATGAGTGTTTAAAAGACTGTGTAGCAGGAACGAGATCAAAAGCTCTTTTTCCAGTCATGTTTGAGTTCTGTTCACTGAAGCAAAACGTAAGAAATTTGATAAGCTGAAGACAGAAAACGAGCCGAATGTGTAGAATGAGAAGCTAATGAATTATGTTGGGAACCCAGATCTATCTAAAAAATATCCTGTTAAAACAGAGACCAACATTTCTAGATATAATGTATATTTATGTATATGTCTATCTATCATCTCAGACTCCAACCAGTTGGGGCAGATGGCTTCTCTCCCTGACTCCGGCTCTGCACGAGTTTTTCTTCTTTGCAAATTGGCATTACACAAATTCTGAGTTTTGAACTCAGTTGGAATGAATCGGACTGTGAACTGGAATGTTCTGAGCTGTGAATTTGACTATGAATTTAATTATAATTGGGAATGAATCACAGTGAACTGGAATTGAATTTTGTTTTATTTAACTTTCTAAACTTGGAACACTTTCTGTATTAAGTCCCTCAAGATTACTTTGTGGTAAATTGGCGCGATACAAATTAAATGAATTGAGCTGAATTCGGCTGTTAATTGGATGGCTGAGGCGCTCCAGCGTTCCACTTCCAGGTGGTCCTGGAAGGGTCCGGAAGGGTCTGGTGGCTCAGCTACCATGAGAGCTAGCAGCAGAGGAGCTCCCAGGCCATCTTCTGCCTAGAACCAACCAGTGACCTCCAACCAGTGACCTCCAACCAGAGGCAGGGTGTCCAGTGTCTGCTGCTCCGGCTGAGTAACCTTTGCTCTTGGACCTTTCCTGGCCAATCTGGAGCTGTCTGTTGGTACAGTTTACAGTACAACAAGCCAGAATTATCATTAAAATAAGAATGTTTGTGCTCTGTTCGGTCTTCATCACAGCTCAAAAGTCGAGATCACCAGAAAAAAGTGTTAAGTAGCAAAAGTGATGGCAGCTAACAATTTGAAACGACAAACCGCAATCAAGCTGTCACTCATAAAACCGCACCCCCAATTATGTATAATTATAGCTAATGAAGTACATGTGATGGCTCATGGATCTGAAATCTAGCTATACCAAAAACATTTTTTTTTTGGCAGCATTTCTGTAAATATGTTTATTTCTGCTGTAAATTTGAACATTTGACAACATGGGAGTCAGTATGATTGACTCACTTTTAGTCTGACAACGTGCACTTTTCTCTACCTCCATAACAGCTTCAGCTTTGAAAATATGATGCCGTCCATTGGTTCAGACTCACTGCTGACTGTGACAAACTAGATCAAATCTCTGCGAAGAGAATCCGCTGAAAGCAGCGCTTGATAATCTATGAATGCAAACAATGAGCCACAGAAATGCACAGCTGTGTGTCCAGTCCAACATGAACTGCTGGGAACCAGCCAGGGATCCCGTCTGTCACTGAACTGGAACTTACTGGGTGGAGGTGACACTGAGAGAGTGCATGAGACCAAAGACACTTTGACCTGCTCACAATTATATCAGTATTATGATTTACATGGCAGACTAAAAAAGAAAATCTTTAAGCATGGCGATATTTTTGCCATTTACTGTCGGTGGGACATTTATGGTACAAATAGGCCGCTTTTCATATGCAGGGAATTTATTTGGGTGCTTGAAGTCCTTGTGAGCCCAAAGATTTGAGGCATTTCTCTTTGCAGGATTCTGTGACATTGCAGAGGAGGCTGCACAAAGCTGTAACACTGATCTCAAAAGAGGCACACGCCATGAGGAAGGGAGGTAGAGTTTAGTCGTGTAGCTAAATCCACCCCCTGAAGACAGCTGTTCTGAACATACAGGTACAGATTTGATTGGAAACGGAGCATTTGTACGGTATCAGTGTGGTATTTCGACATTTCATTAAGACCTCAGGAAACCGTGTCAGCTTTTGAAAAAAAAGGTCGTAATACACCTCCTTTAAGCAAAGCTCAGCGAGAACAAATACTCTCCTTCTTTGAAGAAGCTGTCTGCAGCCCTGGGATGCGTGCACCACAGTACAGAGGAGCTGATCCACAGCGACAAACATCAATGTAGCATTAGTGTCGTCAGAATCAGCAGGCAGACGCCGTGTGAGAGCTGGAGGGAGAAGAAGCTGCTCGTCAGTCTGTTTCTGTCTTGTTCTGCTAATTGATACATTTGAGGGATGCAGAGACGCAGACTAAAATGACTCGGCATCTTCAAAGTGTTTCCACGCAAACAGCCGAGCTAATGTTACCCCTTGACATCAGCTGTAACATGACAGATCTCAGCTAATCTGGATAACTAAAACTGGCACACGTCCTGCAGCTGCTCCATGAAACTTCTTTGAATATGATTCACTAAAGGTTGCGAACCCGTACACTGTATCTGCTTCTGACTGTGATGGATACGTGTCAAAGCGCACATATGCATTGCCTGTGAAGATGTAAGGCACAAAATCCACCTGGACAGGTTTGTGGTAAAATCTGAGCTCAGATTAGAAATAATCACCGAACACTGACAGAAATTGGGTGAAAAACTTTGCATCCATTGTTTTCTGACCTTCCCACAGTATGTGGTTTTATCTCATAGAGGAACAGGAAAACCATGCACAATCAAGCAGGAACTAGTGGGGGATAAAAATAAATAAATTAAGAGAATTAATCAGGTAGCAGCGGATGAATTTTCTGTTGATGAGAAAGTCTGTGATGTAGTGCACAAGACTCACACCTCTGCTGCAAAATGAAACTTGCTGTGAAGCTGAAATCTTAATATGTATCATATGGTAGGAAGGTTATAATTACTTTAATTAAAGACGTTATCTATTCAGTTTAGGATCCTATTTGGAAGGTTAAGAGAGATGGAGGATCTTTGGAGCGAATTTTCACCGATGAAAGTCTCCAGTTAAAGTGAGCATTAGACTTATCAGTTTTTAATATTCTGTTTTAAAATTTCAACCAGTCTCTACCAGGAGAGTTTAATCACACAGTTCAGCTTGTACCCTCTTTAAATGGAAAAAAAATACAAGTCTTGTTTAACAATTTTTACTATTTCGCAATAAAGCTTGAGTCCTTTTACAAGCAAGCTGTTTTTGTTCCTTGAAGCATGTTGGGTCTAAATTGGTCAGAACTGGTAATGAGGATGATCAAGTGATCTGCACCTCCTCAATGACCGTCTCCATATCCACCAGACTGCTGCAGGGAAGAGCCTGAACAACAATTACGTTATTCAAACCCTTTTCATCACCCAGAAGTACGGACAGCATGTTGATTGATTTAAAAAAAAAAAAAATAAACTCAGAACATCAGGCTGGTTTTGAAGCATGATTGAATCATCTAAGCATTCACAGCATTATACGACTTCGACCCTCATTTGTCTCAGAGAGAGAAGAGCAGTCTGGGTAGTCCAAGGATAAAATGAGGCTGAGTCTCGTCTGGTGAAGTCGACATTGTGAGAAGTGCATTACCAGTGTAACCTCCGCTGGAGACCTAAATAAACTAAGTCTAGAGCATCTGTGAGAAGAATAGAGCTTCATTTCCACTTTTGTGAGCAAAATGTGGAGAGAAGGTTTTTCATTTAAGTCTCATCCAACACTGGCCGTTTCCACCCTGATCTGTGGGAACAAAGCACTTAACTCTCCAAAACTAAACCAAGAACATGATTTAACTTTAAACTGAAAGTAAACATGGCATCCCGAGAGCTATCGACTTCATTTTAGAGTATGATCTGTTTTGGCATTCTGACAGTCTGAGTCGGCGTCTTTCATTAGAAGCTTTCGCCCGCTTTTATCTGGAGCTCAATCATAATTACAGAACCTGTTGACTCTGTTTATTGCTTAAGAGACTTGATAACTAATTTAATCAAGCAGCCACAGGCTCAACAGGGAGCTCTTTTCATGTGTTCCTGACGTTCTCCGGGGAAATCAGTGGCATTCGGTACAGTTAATAAGGTTAATAACCCGTATACATGTCCTCCAGACTGACTCTCCTGACATGTCATCTCAGCTGTCCTGAGAACCACGGGACGATTTGTAAATGTGCGGGGAGTCTCTGTGCGCTTTGATAATTACTGAAACAAGGCCGCGGTATCCCGCGCGTCTCGCAAAACACCAAGGCTTGATGAGTTAAAGCGTCTTTTAAATTCCCTTAAAGAGATTTACAGGAGGACTGTGAACCTCATGTTAGGAAGTGAAATGTGTATGAGACCTTGCTCATCCGCCCAATAAATAAACCCGTTTGATTTTTATTTAACTTGGCTCTTACGACGCTCTATAAATTTGGGTTGATCAGATTAAGAAATAGTGGTATGTTGGTGGACTGCAATTAAAATTTTCACCCTTGTCGATATGATTGACTTGAGAAACACGCCAACATGCTAGAGAGCAACGTTGTCAGAAAGACTTGCTTGTTTAGTAACTGTACCTTTAGTACCTTTAGTACCTGTTTTTCAGCTTCGTCAAGGGCTCTCTAGATATTGCGGAGTTAGGTTTGAAGCTTGTTATATTTTGTCTGTCATGTTACATTTCAGATATCTAAGTAAATCAATAAGAAAAGTTTGTCAGATGTATACAAGAAATAAGTATAGCATGATTTTGACTTCCTAAACCTTGACTATGTTTCTATGAAGCAACTATGCACAGAGCCTACGAATAGGATCTACGTCATCGTTGCTGCTAATGCTTGTCCCTGATCATTTGTGTTGCTCTGTAATGGAGTCGGAGGTTCTTCTCTGGAGTGTTGTAGCTTGGAGTTTTTCTTTACTTCCTAGATCAGTGAAAGAGATCAAAATAAAGCTTAAGAAGTCGAGATTATAGGCAGAAATTGAGTTGTCGGCATAACAAAAACACATGAAGCTCCAACGTTTCATCCAGTCACCTCCATTATGAAGCTGCACTTCTCAAAACAGGACAGCAGAAGAAGCACTGACATTCGTGTTGGACGTCCAGATAAGGTTAAGGCTCAACATCTATTTATAGTCATGAAAACAGCATTCAAAACTACCCTAGATATCCTTCATGCTTCCAGGTCAGAGCCCTTCAGTCATCAGTGATGCGTCTCCATTTTCCTCTGAACCTAACTGCATGCCTCAGCTTCGCCACAGCTTCAAAGTAAACCAGATTTTAGGCCAGACAGCTGCAGAGCACGGCAGAGATCTCTTAAAAATGCCGTGAAAGGTCTGAATTTGACACCTCATCAGGAAATGATACCGCTGGTAAAGTGGCTCGGCGGAGAAGTTGTCGGAGCATGTAAAATGCATTAAAGCCATCCGTATCAACCACCCGGAGTGCTACAGAGCATCAGAAGTGATTGAGTCTGCTGTTTTTGCAACAAATGGATAAATTCAAAAAGAAATCCCTAACAGAATAATTCACAACTTCATGAGCTAACTGACCTAATGGAACTTGAGGCAGTCAAGTAAAGTACCTGGCTGTTTATGAGTTATAACTTTGCACCCTTTAAGGTGCTTGTTGCCTCCATCTGGGACAAGGTTGGATTAAGAACAGCTGTATCTTCAACCCCCGGGTCCAGCTGAGAGTTCTACCATATCACATGAAGAGTCTGCACCAGGAGTGGAAAAATCCAGTCCTCGAGGCCGGTTTCCTGCATGCCTGAGATGTTTCCCTCCATCTCATTCAAATGAATGGGTCATAAACAGTCTTGTGCAGACCTGGATGACAAGCTGAGGGTGATCCATTCATTTAAAACCATCTAAGACATGCAGGACAGCGGCCCTCCAGGACTGGGATTGTCCACCTCTGCTCTACACGAAGATACTTTCAGTTTCACGTGACACATGTCAGTGTTCAGGGCCGTCACCTTCCACGATCAGCATCTGCACTGATGATGGGACGAAGTCTGTCCTGTGGTTGTTGCAGTGCTGTCAATGCTGAAAACACGGACTATTTGATCCGACTCAAATCTCCTTCACTGTGTGGTGATGATGTTAAATACGTGGACTTGCAGCAGCGTCCTAGCCTCGTGCTAATTTGGGGCTAAACAATCCAAAGAAGCCCGGTACTTGCTATATAAGGTTCTGTCAACCCTCAGCAGTATAATTGCTTTGTTTTTGTGTTGCAGCTTTAACGTCTTAACTAAAATAGTATCTCCAAGCTGACAAATTCAGATGAAGCCATTCATGTTGGTTTCGTAATGAGCAGAACAAAATCTGCCTCTTTGAACAGAAGCGAGGCTCAGATTGTGTGGGGCTGTTTCAGGGTTTAATTTAGCTGAACTAATTTCTGTGAAAACGACTTTGTATTTTCCACAGACAATAGGATTGTTTTAGGTTACATCTGGTATAATAATCAGGCCTTTATGTCGATACTCACATCACAAAGACAACATTGGCGATATAAACCAACTGTGGATACTTCAGCAGACACTGCAACAGTCCTGTGCAAGCATGTGGACTAATGCCCTTTGCTTTAAATCCCACGATTAAAGTCTGATGTTTCCAATTATTTCCAGTTTACCTGTGTGCCATCTACAGCATGTATATGTAAATCTATCATGAAAGGACCCAAACCTGCAACACCATTAAACAACCAGCACAATGAAAACAAAGAAGCTTTGTTTCTTAGACGTTTAAAGATTAGATTGTTTATAATTAAAATTCTTTGTACTTTCAAATGAAAAAGCACTCGTCAGGGTTATAAAACGGTCATCTCAATTTAAAGACTAATCAATGATCCTCTATCAGATGGTTAAGAGACACTTATCAGCACTGCTTTCATGTCCATGCTGGAGTTTTCATTTTATCTTTGTAGGTTTTGCAGTTTGCCACGAAGCCCTGAGGTTCATCTCAAATTAAAGTATAAATATATGACTTTACAAAACCATTGAGTGTTACAAAAAAGATAAAACCAAAAGTGAAAGCTAACTTGGAGCCCTTTAAACAGCTCAAAGCTCTCTCTTTCAGTGAGGGGAAAAAGGGACCAATCTTCTCCCTGTTAGTTGGAATCTTTTCAGCAGATGAATGTGAGTTATTCAGTGGAGGTAAAATTAGAGATTTGCACACTTCCCAACAGGGTTTCACACGCTGTTAAATGGACGTGTGCCTTCTCTGGCTCTCAAAGGACGAAGAAAAAAATAAATAAATTGAGGCACAAAGAGAGGGCAAAGGCTTTGGATTTCCTCTCAGTCATCACTCTAAGAAGCTTTCTTAAACTGATTTCCCCCCCCTCTGTAGCTCACAGGTGTGTTTGATTTATCGTCTTCCTTCTCTCGCGTCAATTACAGTCCAAGCAGAAAAGTGGTTTTTGGAGCATTTTCCTTTCCCCCTCTGGTGCAGGAGAACTTAGCTGCATCATTAGCTTCTGTTGGCTCTCGTCAGCAGCGACTGTTGTGTTTTGTTCCAGGCTCACAAACCGTTGAAAGAGCTGCATCATCTCTCCTCAACGTAAATCTCAATGAGGGCCAGCTGAGAGATGACCCGCCTGCTGCCGTCCTTCGCTCACCTTTCACAGAAATGTGTTGGACGAGGACGGTTTATTCTGTGATCTTTGAGGTGTTCGGTGATAAGTGAAGCAGTCTGGTGCAGGCTTTGGTGTTTGGGCCTTCGAGACTGTCGCCTCTTAAGATGCAGCAGCGTCTCATTGTACCACTACTAATAAAGCACCAGGTTTGATTCTTCTTTCACCTTCCAGATGAAAAAGTTAAACCGGCTCGTCCTTGGCGTTAGCGGCCGGTTCCACACCTCTTCTCTGTGCTGTTGGTGATGAATTTGTGCTGAGGTGTGATGTTTATTAGTGGTCACACTAGCTCACCCATCTGCAGCGTTGAAAGTGCTCTCATTTCCATAAAACCCATGAACCATAAAACCTATGAACCATCTGCCTTTAAGGCTCTCTTGGTCTGATCTTGACATTTAAACCCGGGAATCTAATTCAGTGGTTTTCATGTCTCTAAGTAACTGGCAACTCATACTTTTTTAGGTTAGTGGCTTCCCATGTCTTGTTTTGTTTTGTCTTTAATATGTTTTTAGCAACAAATTACTTGATTTGATGATAAACTTCATAATTTCACCATTTGGAAAGTGTTTCATCCAAATGACATTTGATATTTGACCTATGATTGTGTTATTTTAGAAATATGTATCATCTTGGAATGGTTAAAGGCACATTATGTAACACTTGCGAGCCTTGCTGGATTGCCCCATATATTGGAATAGTATTTTCTTAATCAAGCACGGCATGGAAATATAATACTTATATGCATGTTGTTGATTTTTTAAATATTTTAAAGTAAAAATCTTATGTATAACAACTTTAAAGGAGACAAATACACAAGAGATGGATTTTTCAGAAGTTGACAGTTTCTTGATGTCTTAATGAAATGTCTGTGACATTATCGTCAAGATGAGACGGGATTTTTTTTTTCATATAATCCAGTTTCTGTGGGCGGAGTCAGCATCTCACCTCCACTCTACTGTTGGATGTGCCCTTTTTTCAACACAGAGTTGCATCTTTTCACTTCTCAATTCAGAGTCAAAGCAAAAGCATCATGATGTGAAGGTGTGAGTGGAGACAGAAATGGGGAAACTGGGATAATTGTACTCTGGTGTGGGTCTGTGATGTCACAACATCATGCTAATCTGAATAATTAGTCTACAGACTGAGGCTGCCACAAAAAAGTGACGAGGTTGGTGAAACTTTTAAGTTGGTGGTCTGTCCAAACACCTGAATGTATCCTTTCAAGCACACAAAATGTTATTTTTTCATGTGTTCCCTTTGTGCAACATATTGTAACTGTCAAGTGTCTCAGACACTCATCTGATCTGCTTTGCTAAAAATCTGCGTTGACCCCATGTTGGCGCTTGATCCCAGCTAAACCACGTTAGCGCCACGACCAGGCTCCTACTCTGCACTGAGATTATTTTTACCTGCGGAAGTTCAGAGTAAACAGTTAAAAGGTTTGAGATTTGAAACATGTTACAGGAGAGATTTAGTTCAGAAGTCAACTGAGCGGGCAGCGCTAGCAAGCAATTCGCTGTTGAAACGCCTCCAGTTAAACCTGAAGACGGTGTAAAACCGAATCACGGTGCTTCCACTTCCTACCAAGTAAACACTCAGCTAATTTAAATCTTTAGAACAGTTCTGCCTTATTCACATTACTGTGAGTCAGACATGTAGATTAAAACGTAGTCTTTATGTGCTAAACACCACCTTCAGCGCTGTTATGAATAACTGGTGCTAACCGTGACCAGCACTGGTGGCAGCTCGTCCGGCATTTGGAGCAGTTTATTTCAGACTTTTCAACATCGTTCTAAGTTACGACTTCCAAGGTAAATGAAACGCACCAATGGAATCTGAATCTGAGAAAACTTCAAAATATCATGATAGCAGCTTTAACCAATCTGACTTAAATAAGAACAAGCTTTTATTTGTTTACATGCAGACACACTGTGCAGTAAGTTTGAGCTTAAGCCTTTATTTTGCTTTTCCTAAATGTATATAAAAGAGAATGTAAATGAAAATGGCCAGATCTAAGTGAGAAAAGCTTTATTCATGTAAAACCCTCTACATATGGAACAGCGGAGGTTAATCATTGCTAGACATGCTACTTGAATCAACTGGATATACCAAACTAGAATACGGTTAAAAGCTGAACAACAACTAAAAAAATTACATCTGGGTTTGTGTTTTAGCACGAACGTTGTACGGCATGTGTGTGCTCTTCAGTGACGGATAACACAACCTGTGGAGGAGATCAGGACCCAAGTAATGAAGGAGACGACTTAAGGGAAGCCTTTAGAGGACGATTGTAGTTGTCTGGTTCATCCATCACTGAGAAATGTGCCTGGTACGTGCTGCATTAAAAGAAAAGTCATCTTGGGAGATAGCAGTTTGGTCTTCATGCTGCACGGTACCTAAGAGGCGGCACAGATTAGATTAGATCGCCTGATTGCAGAGCAGCAGACCACTGCTGTGTGTTATTGAATCAGAACTCAGCATCACATAACGTGTGCCCTTTATTGGCATCACCCCTGAGAAATATGTATTTAGAGCCTTTTTTTATTTCACACTGTATCTCACAGCACAAGTTGAGATGCTCAGATCTTCGTGTTTGAAAGCAATTAGAGACGGCATGTTTGGATCACCATAACAAAACTCTGGATTGGAAATGTTCTCAGCGTCTTCTCCTGCCAGACAAATCAAACTGTCGGTGGACTCTGTACGCGCTGCTTCTGCCATCTAGTGGTGATGCAGCAACTCTTCAAATATCACTAGAATTAAGTTCTCAGAGTCTCCTCTCATCAAAGTATGAAGTAGAGATTATTCTTATTTAATGTGTTATTCTAAAAGATCCATTTTTTAACATTTCTTTTATCATTATTTTTATAAAATACCATTTTCTTATACTGTGTCCTGTGTAGTAGCACTTTAATTCATCTTTTCTAACTATATTCATTGAATGTTTTATGTATGTATTTCTCCATGAAGATCTGGAGGAGGTGGCTGAGGGGCTCCTTAATTACATTATTATAATAATTAATAAGAATAATAATTAATAGGCATGTACATACATGCTTCCGGGACTAAAAAACAGCCCTGGACTTTCCTCCCTATGTAAATGACCTGTAAATGATAAATGATCCTCTTAGCGCCCCCTGCTGTTAGTTGATAGACTGAAATGTTTGATTATTGAACAGGGCCGAGGGCCGTTCTGGACTTTTCCAGTCCTCAGATTACCAGTCCACCCTGCTGCTGAAGAGATGTCATCTCTGCCTCGGATTTGGAAAGTCTTTCCTGTTTTCTTTGCAGAAAAAAAAAGTAAGAGGAAAAGTCTGTGAGCCAGTAATCAACTGAGCAGAAACACCTGTGGTCCTGATCAAAGATCAAAGAGGAGCCGCGGGTGGCTTCAATCATGACAAACGAGCCTCTTCACACAATAAACATCTACAAAAGAGACGACGGAACAGGTGAGATCAGGTGTTTGGATTTCAGGTTCACGTCATTAAAGTTTCACAGCAGAATTATCATGTTTTTATCGGGACAAACCTTCTTGCTTTGAAAGATGAAGACAACGTTTCCACTGTGACGTCTTCAGCCGCGGGAGCGCGCACCGGATCGGAAGATAACGCGTCATTTTATCCAACTATACAAACAAAACGCGGAAAAATGCACGTTTGATTAATTTAGAGTTAAATTGTCAGTGCATTTGGCAAAGTGGATCATAAATGAATGTAATCACGATGATGGTGTTAATGTGTCCACTGATGCAGCCTGGACATGAAATACTGTGGAAAAGTCTAGACACCCCCCCAGTCTCTTTGTTTGTTTCAACATTTTAATAACATCCACATTTATTTTTCCAGTTTCTTTAAGATCCAGAGAGAAAATAAACAGAATTGAAACCACATGTCAGACATCTGCATGAGATGATGTCCTTATAAAGATAAAATCAACCTTTTCCTCAGAAAAATAAACATCAGTCCATAGCTTTAACTTTAAAAGCTCCAGACAGCAAACAGCTGTTTTAAAGCAGTTTTAACTACACCCCCACCTTCAATATTAATACATGAATAATAAAATGTTCCTGTCTTCTTTGTTTGTGGGTGCTGGCGTGGCCCCGGTGAACATGTTGTCCTGAGCAGCTGCCAGCATCACTGGTACCTAAATCTGCACCTGATGCTGAATGAATGAACCTTGACAGGTTAAAGTAAATTTCTCTGGTTCCTCTGCTCGGCAAGCTCGTTTGTGTCTGGTATCTGTGGGGGAGAGCAGCATCTCCGTCTTCCTGTCAGCGTAGCCGCTGAAATGAATCACTGATGGCCAACATCTGGCTCCAGTTGCTGGTGCAGCAAACAAAGTTCCCACATTCATCAGAGCATCGGAGCAGCTCAGGTGGAGGCATTTTGTTCCCATCATTGTGTGGTTTTATTTTTGGGTCCATCGATATGTTTTTCAATGTCTGATGAAGATTATTAAAAATGGCCAGTAATCAAAGACATTTTACAGGACTGTATCAGATTCAGTCTGAATAAGAATAAATGATATCATCTTCTGCTGAGTTTCATTCATTAAGATCAGTTCCAGTAATGATGCAGAGCTGCTTCTTTCTCATCTTAAACTAGAAAATACAAACTGGCAGCTTCTTAGTCTGCCAGATTTATTAGGTGTTGGAAAGTAGTCAATTTTCAGATAAATAACTTTTTTTTAAGTATTTTGATTTATTATCCTTCTTTATAACATCCCATCTTTTTAAAATGTGATTAAAAAATTGAGTACATGTGTATATATGTATTTGTAATTTTCCACAGCTTAAGTAAAGTGCTGAAACTTAAAAATAATAATGATAAATGTGAATGAACCTTGAAAGTGCTTGAATTTGATCCAGGAAGAATCCAGTCTCTCTCGCTTCATCGTCATGTGACACAGAGAGATGAGATGAGCAATAACGGGTTAAAAAAAAAAGTTCTTAATGGTGGGCAAGTTGATGGTTTTTGTGAATAGTCGTCTGGTTCTTGACGAGCAGCTGAATGAGTCTGAGAGCAGCAGTGACTCAGTTTTGAGGCTGCTGGTTTGTGTTCAGGCCTGTGAGCGATGTTACACTCAAATAACTTGGTCATTTAGATTGTTTCAAAGTAGCAACTCTTCACTTGGAAAAAAGGTTTGGGACGATGTGGTCATGGAATAGCATCAAAACATCATGGAAACATTTTGGTTAAAAAATGTGTGGAAAGAGCAGTTTCATTGGTTTTTAGAGCAGTGGGACCATCTTAGACCAGGTGTCAATCAAAAACACGGTTTAAACTGACACCTGTTGACTTTGACTATGTTGTATTTAATTCTTAAGAGGAACAGAGATCAGTGCTACTTACTGCTTGGAAGGTGGAAAATGGCGGCTTTTGTTCAAAATACTTTCCTCTTGTAGACTGATATGATTTAGATGTCTACTTTAAATAGAGAAAAAAATGCTAAACAGGCAAATGTCTGTTGTCTGGAGGAGAAATGTGGAAATGTTAGTTTATTCACAACCGCCGTCAGCTGCCATGTCCACCACTCCACATACCAAACCTCAATGATCTTGGCTTCATTTAACTTTTAAATGGAAAGCTAATTTAAACTGTCACCACCTTCTCTCGTTTATACGGAGTGGACTTGACCTTTACTGTCATCACCTGTTTGTTTCTAATCACCTCAACAACTGGAGTAAGACTGAAGAGAAATAAGCAAAAACAAAAGTCTTCAATAAAATATCATAATCATCATTGTAAACAACTTTATAAAATAAGTTATAACAGGATAACAACATCTGGTTTAATCCCTTATCTTGGTTTTAATGCTGGAGACTTCTGGTCCAGAATAAAATAAAATTATCTGGTAGATGGTAAAGAATATAAAAAACAGTTTTTGACATGTGAAAACGTTATTTTATTTATGAAAACCAAAGGGGTCAAACAGCACTGTTGTCTGTTGACTTTGAACGTAGTTGAGGGTTCAGTGTCGCAGCCAGCTGACAGCAGCAGAGCCTCTACTGACTGAAGTCTAGACGTCCAGACATCCAGCTAAGCAGCTGCTGATGACTGATGACATCATCAAGTCCCAACGGGACACATTATTGACAGTTTGACAGGTCTGACGCTGGAGAAATTATTAAAAGATTTACCAAGTTTCCAAGCGATAGACATGCTGGAAAAAAGTGACCTTTATTAAATAATTTTCCTTTTTAAATGGATGAATTTATTTCGTGAAAAAGAGCTCTTAATGAAAATTCTGACTGTCATGGAGAGATGAGTTTCTGACTTTTGAAAGGAGCTTAAAATACTTTAGATTTTTTTTTCTTTTAAAGCGATTTAATCCAGATTGGAACCGTCTTAAATTTTTTGGTTTTTTTTTTTACTTGTCCTGATCTTAGATGAGATGACATCAACAATCTGATGTTCTGCATATTCACAAACCAAGAACTGTTGTACATTGATTTCAGTCTCGTAGATGATTTAATCCAGGTTTAGTGGTCTAAATGCTGTGGTTTTAGAGCAGGACCTGGTCTCAGGTCTCAGGAGGCCTCGGTGCTCTAAAAGCAGTGGAACGGCTCATATGCCCAGTTAGAAGCTGTAAATCAAAATAAGTGAATTATGACTTAAATCCTGCCGGTAACCCCCCCCCCCCCCCCCCCCGGTATTTTTGGTAAATAAAATCTTGAATCTAACCACTTCTCCTCTTTGCTCAATTTAATTGGATTTGAATTATTCAACAGAAAACTCAGAACAGAAAGTACAAAGTCAGTCTGAAGTTGATAGAAAATACCAATTAATCATTAAGTTTTGGTTAATATTTATCCTTAATCAAGAATTCATATCCACAAACAAACTTTCATTGTAGACCTTCTCTGCATTGGCGCACACTCCTTTTATATAACTAAAGAATAAGTGAAACTTTGTAAAGTCAGTTGGCGTGATCTGTGAGCTTTAGCCCGACCTGACCTCTTTCAGCCACAACAGAAATAAATGCAGATTTATTATACTGAGACTTAAGAGGATCAAGACTGCAGGATCACAACACCGCTTATAAACCCAAAGGCTCAAAGGCAGTTAATCTGAGCTTTTAACATTTCAGAGAAATATGAATTTTAGACTTTTAAAGTCATTGTGATTAAATGCAAAGCTCAGAAAAGAGTAAAGTGTGACTTGAAGGAAAAGTGATGGAGCAGCTGTCGGCTCCATCTGCTGTTAGTTGATCATTTAAGAATCTAAATGAAGATGTGTGACATTGTGAATGTTTCCCTTTTAGAGAGCAACATGTTGGATGTCCATACGGCACAGAAACCTTCACTATGGTAGGTGAATATTTTAATCTCAACAACACAACCTTAACTAAAATATAACGGCTCAAAATCTCTGCTCACGGACAAATACTTCCAGCAAGTTATGCATCATGTAGGAAGTCCTGGGACAGATGTGCAGAAATAGAAAATGCAGCATTCAGAATGTCATTTAGTGAAGTCAACCAAGTATTATCTGGTAAATGTTAAATAAATAAATAAATAAATTCAAAAGTACTTATGGTTACACTGCCATGTATTAATACATGAACATTTCTGCAGACACATTAATAAATAGGATTTAATGCTGTTATGTTTTGACAAGAGAAATTGTCTGGGTTTTACATTTAAGAGGGCAAAACAAACAGGTTGTTGGCATTTTTGCTGCTGTCATTGGTTATTTCACCTCCACATATATTAAATACCGTCGACTAGATGAGCATCGTTTAATCTGCACATTTCACCTCAAGGATGTGCGCATTATAAACTCCTGTTCGACTGAGCAACTTGCCAAAGAGGTGAAGCTTCTGCCCATTTCTCTGACCTGATGGGAAACATGACTCCAGTTTTCTCAGCAGAGCAGCTTTGATAAGTAGCTTGTCAGCTGCAGTCTGAGGATTCACATGATGCAACAGAGGAAGATGCTGATGATGAACCCTCACAGTAGTTAATCAATATATACACAGCATTTAAGGACTTAATCCTTTATGTCACATGTCAAACACAAGGCCAGCAGGCCAAATGTGGCCCGCCATGTCATTTTTTGTGTTCCTCGAGAGCTTATGCATTATTGTTTAAACTTTTAAACCAATATTTTAGGCCTTTAAATAAGCTTATACCGCTTTAAAAGCGTATATTGACTATAAACTACATATCCCATAATGCATTTTCATCATTACCCACAGCAATAATGGTATCTCACCATCAGCAAGACATCAAGATGATTTTCAGAACTGATGGACTTAAGAAAAACCTCAACAAACTAGAAAAACACTCTGAGAGCGCAGAGCTCCAAGAACAACAGTTCTCCCATATAGCAATTTACAGATTGAGATAAAATCCAGGTTCTGGATCAGATCCGGATCAGCCTTTGAAATATGATAGAGGTTCCCATTGTCAATCCCTGAGTCAAATTTAATGAGTTTTGGGCAATAATTAATGGGGATATTGAGAAACAAAATTTTCGGCCCCATTGGCCGCAATGTTATCGAAAATTTGAAAGTGATCCAGAATCCAGGATTTCTTCCGGATCAACACTAAAAATGAAATCAGTTCTTCCTTTTCACATTTCTGACAACTCCTGAAAATTTCATCAAAATCGTATAACCTTTTGAGTTATCTTGTACACAGACACACAAACAGACAGACAGATAAACACCGGCAAAAACATGACCTCCTTGGCGGAGGTGACTAACCTCAAAAGGTCCAAGAAAAGAAAAATTGATGCAGAAGGAGGGCAGTTCCATGAAGGATGGGAAAACGAATACAAGCTTGTACCTCAAGGTGAAAAAACAGTATGTCTTTTGTGTTATGAGGCGGTGTTAGTCCTGAAAGAGTTTAATCTACGTCGGCATTTTGACGACAAACACAGAGCTAAATTCATCCTACAATAAAAAAAAAAAAACAAAGAATCACAGCAGAATTTAAAGGCAGGCTGCAGTTGCAGCAGAATGCGTTCACAAAAGTTACCGCCAAAAATGATTCAGCAGTGACAGCTAGCTTTGTTGTGGCTGTATGTGCCTTTCAGCTGTGATGCTTCCTTTGCAGATGCGCCAGCTGTTCCATAGAAACTGAGTTTTCTGTTTGTTAGCGAGGTAACTTAACTCCGAGCAAGAGGGTTTAGTAAGGCCCAGTTAGGTAACGGACTCTGTAAACATGACCTGTGCAAGAGCAGGTTTACAACCACAGACCCTGATTTAACATAATGACTCAAATATTTAAACTTGAATAAATAAGAGTTATTTAACAATATAATAAGGTGTAGTTTAATTTTTGATTTAAATTTCATTTTGTGACATTCATGCTGTCAATGTGGCCCTCAGGGAAAATGAGTCTGACATTCCTGCTTTACGTTTATTACGTGCTGCACGCATCCTGTCTGCCGTTGCATTAAGCATTTCCACCACTAGATGTCACCAAATCTTTTTTTTTTTTTTTTGGCTGCAATGATCTGCAAGGCTTGTTCATGTTTTAAGTGTGGATCAGCTGAGTGAAATGGATCCATGTTATGTCTTCATTAGCTACTGATGAAACTTCTATCAGTGGGACTGCATGTTAAAAAAAAAAAAAAAAGGGAAAGTAATTCCTCTGTGGATTTTGACTTGTTTTCAGCTGATCTATGACAATATTCTCTCCTCAGGGCTGAGCGCCTGGGAAACACTGCTGACAGAGATGTGATGTTTGATGGACTCCCAGGAGTTCTTGGCTCAAGTCCCTGGCAGTTGCTTTGGAAGGATTTCAGTTCAATGCACTGGAGCTCTCAGTGGTAAAACACACAGAACAACCAAGAACGATTCTGCTTGCTTTATTATGGCACTTTGTACACGTTGGTTACAAATTCAACATCCTGTCAGTTCATACAGCACATAAACGATGCATTGACTTCAGATGCCGACAGAGGTTTTAATCAAATGCCAGTGTGGAAGTGAGTTTCACCAAAAATGTATTTCCTGATTTTTCAAGTCTTAAAATAACATTTGCATGCTTAAGAATAGCTTGTGGTTGCTACAATCATTTCTTCTAAACTGGCTTTAGTCATTATGAAATCAAGTCCCTGTTTTAAAAAAAAAAAGAAAAATAGTTGAGACATCTCTCCACCTGCAGCCAAAAATACAGATATGCCAGGAAACTGTACAAAAGGAGCACACAGCGACGTCCATACATGTGCACAAATATCGTTTTACACTCAGACTGATGAGGGTTTCCAAGGTAAACAGGTTGCATTGAAGTGCTACGACATCTTTCGTTGGCACACAAGGAGTAACATTTACAATATTTACATTAAATACGTTCTCATGCATTTCCTAAAAACAGTAATAGAAAATATTTTCACATTCCATATGGATATCTTGCTTTGGTTCCTGTTTATTATTTAGAAGAATGCATTAGTGTTGGATGGCATTCACTCAGTTTCTCCTGTTGTGATTGTAGGACGAGCTCTTATTCTGTACAGGATGCAAGGGCAGTGAGAATCAACAGGAACCACTCAGTAACTGATGAGGTGAGTAAAGCTGCTAAATGAGAAGAAATCATGCTACCAAAGATGCTCCAGGAGTCCTGATGAAGCTGACTGAGATCTCAAACCTGACATGGAGCTGGAGTGCAACAGTGAGAAGGAAGAATGTGTTTGAGCAATGTTAATGGGCCTTAGTTTTGGCATTTTTAGAACAAATAGTTGTAGGATATTTCAAAGAAAGCCCTTTGCAAGTATTTAGTTCATTAAGTGTGCTTTTAAAAACAGTTTTGGGTAAATGGTATGTCATTTATCACAAGAACTGCCTGTTTTAGCCTTATGAAGAATCATGAAGACTCCCTGTTTGATATTTGAACAGAAACAGCATCTGGTCAGTCTTTGAATAAAATAGTACATTTTCTTTTAAACTTTCAGAGAGAGTGCAAACTTAACTGTAGCCACCACTTCCTCTAATCTCAGGATGCAAAATGCTTTATTGGCAATATCCTTATAAATTATACCCAAATAAGATGTTTTTTGTTTTGTTTTTTTTAAGTGGACCCCTAAAACATTTTAAACAAGCTCTTATCTATCCCTGATCTCTGAAGTGGAAAACCAAACCTGAATAAATGTGCCATGCAAAACTAATTATCTTTAACATGAAGTTGGGCAAACTGTTATTCCACCAACATCCGTTTCCTCAGTGAAAGTCCGGCTGAGCAGGTATGTTCAGGTCCGGACCCAGCTTATGGGCACCCAAAAAGATTCTCGCTCCAGCCTTTCCAAAATGCCCCGCAGTTCTGCACAAGCGCTGGCCGAGTCCTCCTTGATCAGAACCCTGTCCACCTGGTGTCCGTACCGCTGATCAATCTGAATGGCAGACTGACGCATCTCCTGAAGATCTTCATCCTGTTGCAGAAGGTGAAGATACAGAACTGGTGGTGATGAGGTCATCTAACTGAGTTAAATGTTTGTCTTGTTCTTAGTTTTTCCAAGAAATAAAAATTGTGGCAAATCACTGCAATTTTCTATTGGCTCCACACGGGACCCTCTGTTCTAATGGAGTTATAACTGACCGCTCCTGCTGCTCATTGATATAGAATAACACTAAATCAAACAGAAGAGTTGGATGGAAGTATTTGCATAAATGCTCTATTTTACTGTGACTGACCTTTATTCCTCTTTTTAGTGTATATCTTCACTTTCCCCTTACACATCACCATAAATAAGAGGGTGCTCAAGGCTGATCCTTGATGCATTCCCACTTTCACCTGAAACCCATCTGTTATTCATTTGTAATAAATTATAAAATCACAATGTATTTGTGTGGGCTTCCTTGAAGTACAATCCCTTCCACTGAAAGTGTAAAAAAAAAAAAAACTCCTAAGACTATTAAGCCATAAATATATCTAACAGTATAAATGAGTCTCACTGTGATGCGGCCGTGCTCTCCTCCTGGTGAGGTGGCTGCACTGCGGCGACGTCTGCTCTCAGGGACGCGGTTTTACAAATATAACATACGGCTTGAACTCTGGTGTCCGCAGTCTCTTCAAGGCCTGGAATGGAAGAAGATTTCCTCCGATATAAGGCACAGTGAATCTATGAATGAGCATTAAAAATATAAATCTATAAAGTGGCTCTTACCTCAGGCTGCACATCAACTATGCACATCTTATTCTTGGCCTGTACGGAGCGGATAGCCTCTATACTGGTGCCATACTGGTTTTCCTTGTACTCGCCATGCTCTATAAACCTGGGGAGGCCAGAAAGAAAAAACTTTTACCTGAACAACACATCACAGGTACAGTGAAACACAATTAAAAAGCAACAGAAACTTACTTATTGTTCAAAACATCTGCATCAAATTGCTGTTTGGTCACAAAATGGTACTCGACACCGTCCTTCTCATGAGGCTTCTTGGGTCTGGTGGTATCTGTTAGGGGCAAAGAGAACTTTGCTGGCATGTGTTGTCTGATGTTGCTTCATTTATTGAACGTGAGTTGACTCACGTGGAACAGCTACTGCATAACGATGTGGGTTTTCAGCAATCACCCTCTGTTTAAGTTCATTGATTCGTGCTCCAAGAGAACCTTGGATATGAAGAACGGAAAAAAAAAAAAGGGGTAATTGTTACATTAATCGACTCATTGTAGTACTTTATCCACTTTATCACTGATCACTTGCGGCTCAGCCTCACCGATCAGAACCACCAGGCGGGGCCTCTCATGGGGCCTCTGCTGGTAGCGGGTCACCTCCTCGTATGTCAGGAACTCGGGGTCTCCAGGATCAGAGCCCTCTCCCAACGAGCTCTGGCGGTCTTTACGACTCAGCCGGAAGCTCCTCCGTAAACCAGCTAGAGCGAGGACAGGTGTGAGGAGCAAAAAAAGAAAGGCCTGGTTAGAACTCTCAAACAAAATAATACTCAGCTTGTTTACAGCTGTTGCAAATGCAGTGCATAAACGTACATGTCATGCCATTTAGAAGAGTGCACATGGATGAAAATCTCTAATCCGAACTGTAAATGCCTGACAGTGTTAAAGTAGCAGAACTTTGAGGCAAGTAGATGGCATGCTTCAGATTAGATCACATGCATCTTTCTTAAAACAAAGCAGTCTTAAGTTCCTAGCAAAGACAAACTTTCTGCATTTCATATTAGATTTCAAAGTCGCATGATAAATATTTTTCCAACATTATATCGAAGGCATGCTGCAACAAGGCTACAGTGCTTTGGCAGGACTCGCAGGACAGCCTGGCCTTGGGAGACTCCGCCTTAAATGGGAGGGGCTGACTGCGGGGTCTCCCATGGTCAGGGCTGTCTGGATCCCCCGCTGTCAGTGGTGTGTACCTGCGGGAATGAGCCGGACACTGTACCTGAATAAAATTCCCAGGAAAACACCTGGCCACAGGAGGGCGCCACTGCTTTACACTTAGGAGAGACTATAACTGGCGTTAGAGCATCACACAACCCAGCCTCACACCTCCACACAAGGGTGAACGAGCAACAAACGTGCCTGGTTGAGTGTGCAATGCGTCCAACGCAGCAGGGCCCTCAGTGGGGGTGGGTGGGGCGGGAGGGGAGCAGCACACTGACCACAACAGCAGGGGCAGTTAGATGCAGGGCGGGAGGGAGGGGGGGGGGGGCTCAGAGGGAGCAGTCACAGACATGGAGGCGGTGGGTGGGTGAAGCATGGAGGGGAGATTTTACAGCTCAAGCAGGTTGACAGAAAGCAGAAATTAAAAATCTTTGGTGTCACAGCGAGAGCGCTGGGAAGCTTCCGTCTGTCTTTAGATCAGCTCCTTGTGCTCAGCATCATTCGGCCAGCAGGGTCGGGAGCAAATGGGGGGTGGGGGGAGGTAAGTGGAAGGCTCAAGAGGAGACTGATATGTACCCTCCTCATTAATGAGAGTTCAATAAAGCCAGAACTAACCCTGTCTGTCTAATAGTTATGTCATAACATTATTTTTGGAAGGAAATTTGTCTTCTAGGTCTGGACATCCAGCTGACATGGTCTGAGCTGTGGCCGATTGCCACGTCTCTTCAGAAAGCCTGGGTTTCCTGTGAGCTGCACATTTTTGTAGTTTAGACTGAAAACCGAACCTGCTCTGCAGCATTTCCAGAGAAGAGATCAGCACATGTGACAGACCAGTTCTTTCAGAACACAGAGAAGTTGGGAGAAATAAAAGTGCTTTGCTTCTGAAAATGGACCACTTGTTTTTGTTGACCTCATGAAAGTAATATTAGATACTATTAATCAAGTGAATTTTTAATCTTATTCTGCTTAAAAAAAAAAAAAAAAATTGCAACCAAGTCCTTTGACTTAAAGTTTGTTTTAATTCTGAATATCTGATCATGACGCACCTTAGCGTGACTGACTGTTGGGGTTCGTTAAGCTACGTGACAAAAGGTTACCACAGATGTATTTAATCATAGGACAGACCTCAGCTGGGTACCAACTTACAGACCATCTAAAGCTAGCTGAATATGACTTTACTAAATGTGAAAAATGAAAATGACACTTCACACAGAACATAAATTGTGGGAAATAATCCTCACCATGAAAACTTACACACTCAGATAGCATTTCTTTCTTTTTTTTAATGCAGAATGAAGGGTTGTTTTGATGTTGTACAGTGATATCTGACTGCTCGATGCGTCCCTGAACACACCTCTCTTTAATTACACAGTGGCGTCTCTGAGGGGGCAGACCTGTTACTGGCACCTGCAGACGTGAGACGGTACTTCCCGCACAAACCCCCGATGTTACTTCCACTTTGGCGCATAAATGTTAGGCTCATCTGCAGATCCGGTGCCCTTCCTCTCATCCTTGAACCCCTGACGGGTCAACCCTACAAGCCAAGCTGCAGCAGGCAAAGTGCAGACAGGGAGGAGGTGATGGAGAAAGATGTGCACGCTCTCACCTATATACTGTCCATTGAAATAGCCTTCGCAGTCACAGTCCTCTGTAGGGGGGCAAGCAGGGGAGAGAGGGGGTAAGCACTGGGAAAGAGACCTGGAAGAGTTAAAGAGAGGAGCCGAGGGCGCTGGAGAGGAAAGGCTGCAGGCAGGCAGAGAAAGGGAGGATGAAGGGAAGGTCAGAGATAATGAAGGAGCACTGCTGGAGGCACGAACCACTGACGAATGCTTGATAAAGACACAACAGAGATGGCTGCACTTGATCTGCCTGCCAGCTGTGACCCAAATCTCCACACGCCACAAACAAGTATCCCCCAGAGACGAACAGACGGCGCACAGACCTCCCCCAAAATTCCAAGACAGAGCGGTCCTACGCATTTCTGCTCATGTAAATTGTGTCTTTCTACTTAATAACAGCATGCAATGAGATCAAAGAGCAGACAGAAAGGAAAAACAAGACAGCAGAACACAAGACAGAAGATAACAGGAACTGGGGATGACGCAAGAGAGAAGAGAAGCCATTGTTATATTTAACAACCTCTGCTTGGTTGAGCCAGTGTCTCTAGGGGTGTCGCTATGCTACAGTATCACCTGCTACCGTACAACACACACACACACCGACATGCACGCACACACGCAAAGAATCTATTCTGGTCTGCTTCTCTAACAGCAGGAGAGGAGGAATTTAGCTGCAAGCAGTAGAAATCCTAAATGCACACCCCACTGACACGCGTGCAAGCTTCTCTCACACACGCGCGCACATTCAGGCTACATTTTTTTTTTTTTTTACTGTGTATTTTAATGGGCAGATTTGTGTGTGTTTTGCATATGTACGCACCTTTGTCACATCCTTGTTCAGCTGATGCAGCATGCAGCAAAGGAGATGAGAGTGTAAAACATTAATGAAGAAGGTAAAGACGGGCTGTTTTCGTGTGGATGACAGTTACATCTGGAGGATGAGGTTTTAACTATAAGGAGGCCATATCTAAGATGACGTCAGAGACGGGGAAAGGAAGGCACTTTTTAAGAGTTCCTGCTGTTATTTCGTTGGATTAATCAAGCAGGATACGGGGGTGTGAGGCTGTGGCTGGAGCATCCTCACAGGTTTGCTGCTGCGTGGCGAGCTGGCATCCTGCTAAGTTCCCGTCTCCCTGTAGCTCAGGCCTAATCGGATAACCTGAGGCTTACGCACCATGTCGAGTCACAATTCCCTTTATCCACTAGGATGTTTACATGTCCTCTGTAGCAGCGAGTGAGAAGGTGAGAAGAGCAGTGAATTGTTGAGGCTGTGAGCAGCTGGAGATCTGCTGTCTGCATCTACTTAGGCTGAACTCGCAGCCCACTTGCCGGCCAGATGGACTAAAACATGAAAGAGATTAATTCATATCTGTGATCCCTCCCCGTTTTGCTCTCATCCCTTCAGAAACATGCCTGCATCCCAGGACGGACGATGAATACTGATGATTGGGAATAAAGGTGGGAGGGTAGCAATTATTAGCAACGGTGGTCGATAAATGTCACTAAAAACACTGATTCATTGCACTAGTTGAGACATTGTCCTGTAATGATGGCGTCCAACTATGTCAGTGGACAAAAAAAAAAAAAAAGATGAAAGTGAATGCTGCAGGTCATGAACTGTTATTATGAAAAGATGAAGCTGAATCTCGAGTAGCAGAAACTTACAGACAGGCTTTTTAGGCGATTTTGGATTCGGGAGCGTGCCCATTTTCATCCTGTAGGCCAGTCGCCTGGAGGAATGTGCAGCACAACAAAGAACCAAAGAGGATAAAGGGAGGATGAGAATCGTCAGGAGAGAAAGCAGAAAGCAAGAGGGATTGTCTGGAATAAAAGATGAAAACGTGAAAGGCAAAGCAAACATGGAAAGATAATGAGACAGAGGGCCACTGGGTTCAGACATGTCAGACAGCTGTGCACGTACTGGTTTCGTTTTTACTGGTTGTTGTTTTGGGCCCATCTGTGGTCGACTCATCTGCCTTTGTACTTGTTATTTTTGTCTCTCTGAATGTCTCCCTGTGGCTCAGCATCTCTTTATAGTCATTCTGTTTGTCTGTTTGGTTTTTCCAGTGGGAAATGTCAATCTCCTGAAACAGAGGCCTGAGCCCAGTAAACCCAGTAAAACCAGTCACTAATCTGTCTGTGAACACTTCTGTTCCACCGTCCATGTTCAGTTTAGTGCAGCAGGAACTCCAAGTCTCTGCACCGTTTCATCGTATGCATTCAAACTAAACACACATGGTTTCCTGCTGCGTCTCTGCAGTCGCTGGCGGGAACCTTTCAGCCTGCTGAGATCATCTTACTGATGGATTATGACACTTACAGTATCAGGATACGCCTATTCAATGCTGCGTTTCAATTTATTTTTCCAAGCTGCTTTGATGCTCCATCTAATCACAGCTGACCTCTCAAATCAGAACACATGAATGTGGATTTAAAAAGCTTACAAATGGCTGAATGAAATAAATCAGCGGTGTCTGGATAAACCTTTCAATCCCGCTGGCTGGTTTGCGCTACGTTTTTAATTATGAAAAGACACGGCCGCCCGCCGCCTGGATGCTCTGACCTCTCCTGGAACTGTTTGGAGGGGATGAGTCCGGCCCGCAGGTTGCTGTCTCCCACCCGCTTGGCCTGCCACCACGTGGTGTCGTCCTGCGTCACAACCTGAAGGATGTCCCCCCGTTTGAAGGGAAGTCCCGCCTCTTGGCAGGGCGTGGCCTTGTCTTCCAGGGGGACGTAGTCGAACAAGGCTCTCATGTATACCTGGAATCAGCAGTTGGTGAGGAAAAAAAATTTTATTTTTTAGTCAAAATATACATGAATTGTTGTAAATTTGTATTTAGCCTGAGAGTCAAAGCGCATGACTCTTTCTTGGAAGCTTCAGGGGTTCTGGTTAAACCTTAAAAAGGTTTTTCTGAGACAACAGGTTTGAAATGAGCTGCAGCATCACTGCTCATGTCCAGACAGTTCAAGCTGCTTCTTACCTTGCTCTCCTTCAGTCTGTCCTCCTCCTTGATGGCTGGGATTATCTTCAGAGTGATGGAGCCCTGGGACTGGGACTACACCAGAGAGCAGGAGGCAGGAGATTAGAAAGACTGCAGCCTCGCGTTCGAGACAAACGTACTGCACTTAAACAGGAACGTCACTTTCCTGCAGATAGTTTTTCTTTCTTTATGTATTTAGTTATTCATGTTCAAGGTTGGGATTTATTCAGATATTTACAAGAGATGGTGCAAATCAGAGATGTTTTAGGAGGTAAACAATCATTTTCATGCACTGGAACATGAAAATAGTCAAACACGGGAGCACAGTTTCAACACATGACAGAAGTGTAAAAACAGGTGAAGCAGTGTTTGGAGGCTGCAGGGTAAAACACAGCTGTTACACTCATCTATGATTCTCTTTAGACTTTATTCCCTTTTCAACTTCAGTTTGTTTTGGCTGAAACATTAAAGCTCGACCTGAGACAACCTCCCAGTGACTGCATGATGGATTTTATTTTTTATTTTTATTTATTTTTTCTGGCTTACCAGGTGATGAGTCCCACCCATCTGCAAAAAACAAAAAACGTTGTGTGAACAGTAAAACCTTCGAACAAAATACTTGACTTTGAAACTTTTACTTCTGAGGGTTTTATTTATACTTGTGAGTTTATAATGATTTAAGCCCGTTTCAACCTGACAGCAGTACTGCCAGTCAGCTGCCATGGCCACAGAAACGATAGGAGGATGTTTCTTTTTACCAAATCGGGAGGGGGGGGGGGGGGGGGGGGGGGGGGGGCTTGGAGTTCAGAGGCCAATCTGTGGATTTAATAATGTTCCTGCTCTTTCAAAAATGTTTATTTATAGCTCAATCAACCTTGCACCTCTTAAAATCAGAGGCAGTTCACAGCCTGAAACTGAGCATATTACAGTTTAAAGGTGGGGTGGGTGTTGTTTTTTTGCAACACTTTTTACAATATTGCCTGAAAACCTTTTCACATTTCCATTGCACCCACTGAAATAAAATGTTTGCAAAAAAAACTAAACATTTTGGTCCAGTCTAGAAGGTATAATCAGAGAAAAACTCTGACCAATCAAAAAAGTGATCATCACTATTTTGATTGGCTGCCTAATACGTCCATCAAATATCACCCCTCCCTCCCTCCCTCCCTATGGTTCATGCAGTCGTGAATCATGTGAAGGCGTGGTTTCGAGGGGTGAGCTGAAGAGGAGGAGGCGGAGCCTTTGGGAGGAGGGAGGGAGTGTATATTTTCAAAATCTCACTTGAGTTGGATTGTTGGAACCGTTTTTCAAACAACACCTACTCCACCTTTAAGTCAGTTTGGAACCTTTGAAAGCCACGAAAAGCACAATATGGGATTTTAAAATGTATCTATTTATTCATTTTAATTTTTCTACATGATGTTTTGTAGCTTTGGTCAGTTTGTCAAATTTAAGCAAAGACTGAGCAGCTTTCAAGGACTTGACCGTTTTATATCAATGAGCAGATCAATCACACTCTACAAAAAGTGAGTTGTTGCTTTAATCCAACTAAACTGAACATTTCAGAGAAATATACCTAAATGATGTCTGCAGGTGAACTAATCCCAGAGCGTAAACATTTGACAGGGTCTGGAACTGGCCTATGCATATTCTCCACAGTTTTTTTTCTACATGAAAACTTGTCTTCCAGAACTGACATGTAAATGAGCATCATTCAACAGGCCCAGCCGATGACACTTTAACGTGGTAACGGGAACTGTACAACAAACTACAAACGCCAGGACAAAATGTTTAAAAACAAAGAAATCTTTACCATTTACATTATAAAACCTAAAAAGATAAAAATTCACATCAATCCTTTCACCAAATGATCAGTTTGGTTTTAATTCTCCACAGAAGCCGTGTCCGTTCTTACCAGCAGCTGACTGATCTCATCGGGCCTCTTGTGGATCACAGAGACTCCGTTAACTTCCCTGAGTTCGTCTCCTACGTGGACCAAACCTGCGACAGAGGGAGACAAAGGCATCAGAGACAAGCTGACGGGTGGTTGTCGTGTCTCAGCATCAGCGCTGCTGTCGGATCCAGAGATTCAGGGAACCTCCGTCCTCAGATGGGATCTGCTCAAGCTGAGCCCAAAACAATGAAACCCAAAGCTCAGATGAGACGGATCAATATTTTTCCTCAGGACAGAGAAGCACGCAGCAGAAGATGTTAGACGAGCATCACGTGTGCTGTTGACAAACACACACAACGGCCTGAGGCCAATGTGAACACACACACCTGCGCACACACATGATTAAGGGGAAGTCATTAAACATTAATGGATGTGGACACTAATTGGCTCTTTTTTTTTTTTTTTCAATCATGGTTCAAAATGTCAAACAACACACATTTGACATTTGTGTGACAAGTATGTGGCTGATATTTCCATGGCAACGCCTCATTTGTGTGTCATGTGCTGGATTGTGATTTGTGAAGAGCTTTGTGTTTATGCAACAAATGCAGCATCCGTCTGGTTTCCCTCCTGCTGCAGTTTCTCCCCCTCTGGCTTTGATCTCGCCGCCCTCCCCCCTTATAAATCCCTTTTCCATACGTAGTCCCGTACATATGTGCATATTTCATAGCAAGTTCCTTTGTTCTTATTTGAAGCAAGAAGGACGATGCAGTCACAGCTGTAAAAACCTCCCGAGGCGTCGGCCTGTGCTACATTACTGCCAGAGCCTGGCACAGCTGCATGCTGGGAGCTTCTTTATATTCAGACGTTTCCTACATTTCAGGGAAGTGTCTAAATATTGCATCTGTCATTATTACGTCTTCGTAGCTCTGAGGGGATCATTTCCAGCAGAGGAGTTTATTCGTTGTAACATTTGTCAGGCTTGGCCTTTAATATAATACATTTTTTAATTTCTCAAAGCAGATTGTGATGTGAAATATACAACTAGATGTTATTAACAGGCTGCTTTAAGAATGAGTCAGGGGATTTGGATCATATCAATTAGAAATAAAGCTTAAGCCCTGTAGGTTAAAAGCTGTTCAATATGCAGCATGATGTTGGAGGAAGCATCAACAACGTCACCTGAGAACAGCAGAACCTCAGCTGCAGCCCTTCAACAGAAGAAGAAAGAGCTCATCCATTTCTTTGTGGTTTATTCAGTGAAAAAAAAAATCTGAAGCTTCATTTGCTCCGACAAGTGAGCAGCACTGCTGCTAGAGCTCGATTTGTGAAACAGAGGAGGAGAAAACAGCTTTCTGATGCTGCAGTGAGGTTTAAAGTATCACTAATATTTCAGCTCTGAGCAGTTATTAAATTAGTGGCCAACATGGTTGTGCTGCTGCCGGGTCATCAGTATCATGCAGAACTTCTACTGACACAAATTAACTTGTATATTCTGTTTTTTTTTTTTTTTCTTTTGGTCTGACGTGACTATTAAGAAAAAAAAAATCAAAATCACAATCGTGTTGAGCGCCCGACTAAACCCCCCCCAACAATCTGCTGCTGTTAAAAACACTTTGAGAAGGAGCCAAATGTGTCAAAGACACTCTTGGTGTCGTTGATATATATATATATATATATTTTTTTTTTTTATATATATTTTTAGTGGTTTCAACTGTATGAATTTTGATGGTTAAGTTTGGGTTTCTCTGTTGAGGCATGCTCGCTGTTATCGGTGATTAATTTTGTTCTTTGTTTGGCTGAAAAGATGGTCAAAATAACCATACATGGTCTGGTACATGGTTGTGGTCCAGGTGAGCTGATGATTTTATCATTTTTTGAAAATTCAACCCCATGTAATGTTACCTTTGATTCAATAACAGTAGATAATGGAACAACAGGAAGAAATTCAAACTTGTAGAATAATTTACCGCTTCGATCAGCTGCTCCTCCTCTCATTATCCGTGCCACGATCACTGCCCCTGAGGCTTCGTCACGTCTTATCGTGGCTCCCTGAAGCACAAACGGAGGAAACACATCTCTGTCATGTCCTCCAGGGTCGTGCGTTTTCATTTCCCGTCTCCTCCTGCAACAACTCACCAGAGGCTCCTTGTTCTTCACCAGCCTGACGATCTTCACAGACTCCTCCTCCAGCTCGTCTTCAAAGTCGTCCGGCAGCGGCGGCAGCACGGGGTCAAAGTTCTTCTGGGCCACAGTGTCGTGCACAGACAGGACGGCCTGATGGGACAGGAAATGGATTGCAGTGTCACAAGGGAAGGACAGCATGGACGAAAGAAAACGAAAGCTGAAGCAGGAGGAGGGCGTTCACCTTCAGATGTGGTGACGTCAGGAGGTGCAGAAGCTCCTTCTCCTCGGTGCTCATTGGTCCGCTCTGAAGCTCCTCTGCCACCTGAAAACCACAACTCACATGATCGCTGAGCTTTGACAGTCATGTGCGTGCCGGTAACGTGGCTGCAGCTCGCCTGCAGACAGATACAGACATCCACACAAGAGGAAGATAAGTAGCAAGTTTCTAAGGTCAGCAGTTTCCTCCCACTGATAACTGGTGAGAGCGAGAACGCAGCAGGATGTGGAGTTTCATTAAACCTGCACCAGGATGATTCAGCACTTCGAGAACATTAAAATTCCCTTTCCATACTCATCTCATGGTGGACTGCCTGCTGAGTCCGAGTGGAAAAGAGATTAAAGTGCGTGTGAGCGCGTGATGAACTTACATCCTCGGCCAGAGAAGCAGCGCTGTGGAGGACGGGTGTGGGGCTCTGCCTCTCGTACTGCCGCAAGCTTCTCATGAATCTGGGAGAGACAAGAAAAAGTGGTCACGCTGGGACACACGGTGGGTGTCAACGTCTCATCTCTTGAGTACACGCGGAATTAAACCTGGTCTTCATGCACAGTCCTGCATCTGCAAACCTTCCTAAAAACGACAACCACCATGGTTTGGCTTGAACATGCATAAATATACAGCGACACTGGGTTGAGATCCAGGTTGGATTAAAACCACAGAAGGTTACCCTCCTCCATCTCTGAACCTTCTCTGTGACACTGCAACATTTTGGAAATGTCGACCCGCGTATCCATCACATGTTTGTGGTGATCCTGAGCTGCTGTCCACAGAAAATACACGACACTTTAAGTGGTAGTTACGATGATGGCTGTAAACGTTTATGTGTAAAGATCTGCACTGAAAAAGTCCTCTTGGTTCCAAACCTTTTACAGTAAAGCTTTGTCTCTATTTTAAGGAAGTATTGTGGGCGTGTCACGTTTTAAAGTTGATCTTGTTGTCTAGTCATACTGACTAAGTTAATTCACACAACTGTGGGGTACAATATCTAAACCAAAGAGCCTTTCAACAACCAGCTACAAGTCTTCAGATGCTTGTTAATCCATGTTCTCACCTGGAACCATATTTTTCTAAACCAAACATCATCTCTAGACTGTCGATGTGAAAACAAGTGAAGAAATAATAGAAGAATGACTCTAAAAAGGTGATGTGACTCACACGAGCATCATACCAACTCTACAAATGTTAGCAGAGTTCAGGTGCTTGTCATTATAGTAACACGTGTCTCCGCTAATTTGTGACTTTTTTTTTGGCATCCTGAACTCCTCCCAGCAGGCATCTGATGAGAAAAAAAAACTACTCATTTTAGAAAAAAGTAATAATAAATCAAACATGTAGTTCCTCACCTTCATCAGGTATCCCAAACTCCTCTCACTGAAGACATCTTTGAGGAAGACCATGTCCTCTTTGTGGTTGGCATCGGGCCGCAGCTGGGAGGTCAGGAGGGCCAGAGTTTCGTGCAGCCCTGCAGGAGACAGAATGGCGTCACGTATAACAGAAACAGACGGGAGGCGGTGGGCAGCGAGCCGTGAGCCGTACGGACAGCATGCATCGAGCATCTGTGCCAGCCGGTCTTACCTGCTCCTGCTGTGAGAACCGGCATGGCTACTTTCATGGGTCAGTGAGGCGAGGAGGGGGAATCTGTGAAGGTGAGGAGGACAGAAGTCATAATTAACCTTTTGACACTCTCATACATACTCAGATTTCACTGTATGAGAGGACAGAAACAGATTCTTTCAGTTTAGACTCGTGTTCAGTCATTTCAGAGGATTGATGAGGTAAACCTGCTGCAGTTCCACCTCAGCTGTGACGGTGCAGGTGTGGATGTGTTTATCCGCCTGCAGAAACCAGTCACTGCTGCTACAAGCTGAATTCTGGTAATACTGGATCATGTGATTTGAAGAGTCTTTTAGTTTTCAATTTATTCAAAATGTAAAAAAAAAAACATCAACTTTTCAGATTTCAGGTTGTATTTTTAATCACACGACTGTAACCAAACCCTCTGAGCTTTGTGAGAGCAGCTGATACAAACCTGGATGATGCCAAAGCTGCTGATGGGACAGAGAGAACGTACGTTTGCCTCATGATTACTCTGCAGTCTGTCGTCTCTGTCCAGCTGTTTAAATTACACGTGAAGCAGACAACCCTCCCTGCAGAGCGTCACTGAAGCATAGATGCCTGTACAGTAAGAACCAAATCAAGTCCCTCTTGGTCAGTGTTTTAATCCAAGAGTAAGATGCAAACTTTGAGACTCAGACTTTTTCATTTTATGAAAGAAAAGGGTCACGAGTGAGTATCATCTGCAAGCAGATCAAATAGTATAGACTTCCAGCCTCTCTGCAGCATAACTGCATCCTCTGCAGATCAACGACTGTCGCTACGCTCAATGTTCACTGCATCTCCTCACTGAAAACCTGAGTTACTGAAGAAAAAAAAAATCATCACGCTGCGCAGTAAAGGTTCAAACGTAGAGCTTCTCAGAATAAAACTGTAAATACAGAGTTTCTTTAAGCTCATTCTTGAACAATAATACACCTAATTAAGTGAACCTAATTACTCCTGCTGCTTTGGAGAGGGCCAAACGTCTGCTCAGTCACGCAAGTAGGTGTTGGAAAAGTATATTTCTTATATTTATCCATGTCTGTGACTATATCTCTAAGGAAGACTGAAATTAAAGACACCAACACTTTCTAGGTTTTCATGAGGTTTAACAGATAAAACCTTAGTACCACAATAATGGTGTCCACTAGGTGGCAGCACCAGTTAAAACCGCTGCATCTGGGGCTTCTGCACCACTTGTAAACTTTGAAGCGACTATGCGAACTCCCACTGACGCTGATTTAGCGTGAGGGTGAGGGCAAAACTGGGAAGAAAAAATTATCGACAATCTGAACTCCAGACTGTGTTCCCGCCAATTCAGGAACAGATCAGAACCGACTGTGAGATGAGTGGTGACTCTGTCTACTTCTACTGGAACTACTGGAGGAAGCCATAATGAGACTGCAGAGCTCTGGGTGAATGTGAGCTCTGCTAGACGTCACAGTCAGTAGTTGGGTTGCCCCTGTTCTGCTGCATTCAGGGTCAGACAGCAAGCTACAGGTGATGCTAAAATCACCCAGAAATAAGATAAGACAATGCATTTAAGTGAGAGAGAAACAAAGAGAGGAGAATAGCACAAGAAAAATGTGGTCTCGGGTTGCTGTTTTACAAATTAAGTCGATGATTTGTCTCCCAGGAGCAGATGGCTGGACAACACGATACCTGCTGTTCTGTCTGGTTATGAGGACCGTGAGTGATGATGACATCATTACAGCCTGCAGAACTCACTACAGCCTCAGCATCTTTAACAGAAGAGTTTAACTGCTCTAAACTGGATTTTAAAGTGATTTTACGAGATCTCATTTGTATGTAAGTTTTTATTCTGCTCATTTTCTCTAGTTTACTGGAATGTTTCTTGGCCAGGTCCCCTTCGAAAAAGAGATTTTATCTCAAGATAAAATAAAGGTTCAATAAAAATAATAATTTAGTTTTCCTGCAGGGACCCTGTCAACACCATCACTTAAGTTTTGAAAAAGGCTTAAAATAATATTGTTATGGTATCATTATTCCCCCCCCAACATTAATTCCCATATTGCTGAAAACATATTTTGTTCTCATTCATAAGTGCTTCGATTCACATCGTTTTGGTCTCTTGTGAAAGTTTACAGTCCTCACCGTCTAACAGACGTACAGCCCAGACGTCCACGTCTTAAACGTTCTTTAAAGATGTGGCGGCTCGATTATCACCTTCTCTTGTGTAACTGAATCCAGGTGAAGCAACTGTCTCTCTGTGATGTCAATAAGAGAGCTGATGTTAGAAATGACTAGTCATACGATGGTTAGGTCCTGAAGATTCATGTTAACAAAGAAAACAGGTAAAAGTAGCACTCTAGAAATCAAATGCAACATTTACATTCATTTGTATTTAACTTGTTCATAATAGAAAGTGGATAAACGTGCATCGACCTCACTATGAAGAGATTAAAATGATAAAAGAGCCAACACTGTTCCAGTCAGCTGCACACAAACCAGACTGAAGAGCTGATGAAGAAGCAAGCAGACGTCTGAAACTCCAGAGAAGCAACAGCAGCAAGAATAAAGGTCAACGGGTCAGATTTAGGCTTTTTGGTACTTCTCCATCACCTTTAGTTTATTTACTCATGTAACAGGTCTGCAATCTACACATGAGTTTTATTCTGTCCGAGAGACAAATTTCCTGAAATGTTTTTGTTTTCTTTTTTCCTTCCCTGAGGCGTCGGCTCGATGGCATCACCATGAAAGACGTTTGTGAGATTCGTCCCTGGTGGCTGCTTTGGCTGCCGTCAGATAAAGCATTAGTAGCTGCCACAGAGACGTTCACAGAGATGACTGGTGCTCCTCTTTGGATCAATACATCAATGCAGCCACCGTACTGCCCATGGAGACCCATTTAAGCTCCTGCATTAATGTCTAGGAGGCGGGTCCACACTGTCAATTAAATATATGTCTCTGAATTTTAAACTGATTTTCAACCTCTACGGTTTATTACAAATACCAGACAAACGCATGTTCAGACCAAGGCTAAATAAAAACTTAGGGTTATGTTAGGACACCTCATCTTATAAGGAAGATAACAGCAGGAAATCTTATATAACAGGAGTTATATAATTGAAATCCAGTTGGGGTTCCCAACCTTGAAGCATCAGCGCTGAACGCAGCAAAGTCCCTGAATGAACACAAACAGCAGCCAAACCCTCAACTTCAGAATCAACTCGTCCTCATTCACAACGTCTCTGACTTCATACTGGTGGATTGATCAAGATTCATCCTCCTGTGTTCCCAGACTGTCGTGTTCTCTGCGCTCCTGAAGAACTTCTACATCAGATCTGAACCTGAACCAACCAGAATATGTTTCATCTGAGCAGAGATGAGCTCATGAATTATGAACGGAGAAATGATTAGAGGAGCAGGAGGAGAAGCTGCTCTGTTTTCTATCCTGTCAGAGGAAACCGGAGAGACGAACACATGAATGAAGATTTGCATCAACGAGGTAGAAAACTGACAGTGTTGGAGGTGATTAGCTGCTGGTGTCGGTCTGATCCAGGACTGTTTCCTTCAGCCTCGGATGGTTCGTTCTCTGTTCAAAAGTCTGCACAGATCCCTCTGGACTCTTTAATGTGAAGCACCAATAATTTCATTACTGTTTGTAGTCAGTAGTTTTATTTTTAGTAAGTCTCTTATTCTGACCAGCAGTGATGGAGGTTATCACAAACTGCATTTAAACATTTTTAAAGCCTAAACACATTTATCTGCTCATTCCACCATGAAGAAAGCAGGTTTATATGTAGATGATGGAAACAACAGCAGGTCCACTCATCAGTGCCATCTGTTTATATGTGGCTTTATTATATGTAGACAAAATAAAACCACACAATGTTGACAATGAAATGACTCCACAGAAGTCTGTATTTCATGGAAAATAATAATAAATGAGAATAAATATAATTTTATTTGTTAGAAAACTGAGGCAGGACATAAAAACAACACGGAAAAAAAATATTTCAGGTCAGTATTTTTAGTGGTCAGGTACTGTACTTTAGTTCCCACATAATACTGAATAAAATGTTTAAAGTGAGCACGATCAAAAATATCGTACTGCCACACAGCCGGGTTGATTCATTGCTGATATAAACAAACAGTCATTACTGGGTGAAGCTTATTTATTACATCTGTTATTTTTAATTAAAACCATGTTGCTGAAAGAGACGCGTTTCATTTTTTTTAATGTCTGAAAAATCATGTGTAGATAAAAGCATATTACTATTTAACTAAAAAGAGCTGTTGAACCCTCGACACCCTCCAACATTTTATCAACACCCAGAACGTCAGCTGCTCTTATTGTTCAGTCAGGATGAACAAGTGCTTTCAGATAATAATAATAATGGTTCCCTCCAATGCTTCTTCATTTGATGATTTGCTGAAATGACGTCTGTTGCTCTGCTAGAGCCAAAATAAACCTAAAACCATTCAGTAAAAATGTGAAGATTCAGTCATAACTACAACATCTGAATCACTGCCAGAGCTTTTAGTCACAAGACCAAACAACGATGGGGTCAAACCTGAGACTTCATTCCTGGACATGTGGGAGAAGGTGCTGGATTTCAGGAAGGATCCCCCAGCCGTCTCTCCGGTTGAAGCTGAGCATCAGAACCAATATCTGGGACCTTACTTTGTAAAAACATCTCAGTGCGTTTTATCGTAAGCTTCAGAACATTGTCGGCACTTATGTGATGATGATTTACTGCCGTCTTATTTAATCTGCTCTTACTTTTTTTTTTTTCTTGCTGGCTTGGACCTCTCCCAGTAACCAGAACGGACTGATGATTATTGTGAAGGCGACAGAAAGATTGTAGGTCAAAACTTGAGTGATCTCCAACAGTGAAGGATCAGGACAAGACGGTCCGTCCAGGCCGATCCAATGGTTTCTTTTTAATGGCTTTACTTTGCTGCCAACTGGTCGCAGATACAGCCTGCCAAAAAGCAGGATAAAAAGACTTTAAAAAAATAATAATTTGTTCGGGTTGCCACTGATCGTTTAAACAGCTCATTATGATGCAAGTGTTTATCCTGTTATTGTGTGTCTGCTGGCTGGACAACAAACTGCCCCTCGAGGACAATAAAGACCCCTCAGATCTAAACCGCAGGTCCCAGGACAAACGTGAGGAGCATGACATGCAGAAAACGGTTGCTCTGGCCAGCTTAAAACATATAAAGAAATGTTTATCACAACATGAGCTCCTTCTTCTACTTCTGGCTTTACACCAGCAGAAACCTCAGTCGAGGTCGTTTTTCTGCTCCCTCACATCAGCACAAAAACAAAAGTTAAATCGGTCAGACGTCACTGATCCAGAAATAGACATGTTTTTTTTTTTTTTTGCATCTCATCCCAGCAAAAATTGCAACAAATCTAGTTAAGAGCTTAGCTGCAGATCACACTAACATGATGGAGTTAAGGAGTCAGCTGATCAGATAGCAGCCTTCATCAGGCATCATCGCTGCTCCGGGCACGCACTGATAAAACCCAGATGGATCCGTTATTAGAGCCATTCTGCGTCATAAATAACATAATCCTGCCTTAAATAAGACTCCAAAAGACCAAAATAACTCAGAATCTAAATTCTATTGATGCTTATCCTTAATGTGAGACATATATAGAAAACAGAAGCACAGTTTGGATTCAGACGTTTGGATTCTCTACTTCCAGCCCTGGAGGCTGTGTGACGTCTGTGAGCTTTAGCTGGACAGCATCTGGCCTTCACAGCAAACTAATCAGAGGTCCAGGTTCCTGTGATCCACAGAGACCAGAACCCACACAGAGGGGCCCCTGAACGTGGTTTTAACTGCAGACGCCCCCCCCTTTCAGACCTGGAGCAAGGTGAGCATCGTCTTAGATGATGGCAGTGAGTTCAAGACATAATCTCTCTCTTTTTTTTATATAATGGTGGTAATCATTAAGGCAAATGGAGCAATTTACAACTAAAAATGAATTCTTTAGCTCTCAAATTACCTTGATTTCAAATTTCACTTTCAAAGGTTAAAGAGTTAAAGAGTTCCACTGATAATAAAGGGGAGCTATACAGCGTTAAAGAGTTTCTTTGATGATCGTGTTAAAGGAGGGAATAAAATGTGCTATAAAACCTCAGGTTTTATGATTGGATTACTACTAAAATGTTCCTGCTGTTGGGTTGTAAGGACTTTGGTGCTTTTTTCATTTCTTTGGTTCATGAGCAGGTACCTGCAAAACAAATAACATGTTCATAACCGTCCCATGTGGGCCGTTACACCGACTTCCCATTTAAGGTTTCAGGCATTTCGAGCTAAAACGCACCGACGACCTGAAATAATGGTTTCTAGCAAGGTTGTTGTGCCTCCACTTTCTTCAGCAAAATTAATCTTTTTCACCTGAATCCATCAGCGTTTTCAGACATTAAGCGTTAAATCGAGCTGAACCGCTGAAGAACGAAGTCAAACACGTGGCTGATCTAAAAACCTTCAGGCTCGTCAGGATTGTTGATGTTAGTGTGCCGACAGGAAACGTGCTCGCCGTGTGTGTGTGTGTGCACGTCTGAAGATGTTCCAGCTGATGTGCCATCTGGAGCGAGTGTCCTGCTGAGCGTCTGTGCGTGTAGAGATCATTACACACATCCTGTGGAACATAAAGGCGCATCGTTGACTGTGCTGTTGAGACGCCTCTGAACTGACAGTAGGGACGGAACGGTTACCTGTATTACGGTAAAGCGCGGTAAAATTTTACGCGATAACGATTACCGTTTATGTTTGACTTCATCTCATTATCGCGGCCGATTAACCGGGATATGGAATATCAGCCTCATTCTGTTTACATTTTACTGTGATTTGTACAAGCAACTTGAAGGAGCTAAGGCTAATGCTTCAAGCTACTGAGATGTTTGACGCGCTTCGCTAACTCTCATTTCTTAAACTTTACCGTTGCATGTTGATCGAAAAAGGACCAGAATGATGTCCTTCTGATGCAGTTAAAATATTAATTTATTCCACTAATGATCCGTAAACCATAACGCCGGCAGTTAGCACCACAGTGGTCAAAAATCTTTTGCCCTTCCGGGTCAAATACCTAACCAATAACAGGCAGCTACCTTTATACCTGAGGCTCAGGTAACAACACAGCGACACCCACAGACACACAGAGTGAACTACAATTCATAACATATTTGGCTCCTTTACAACTGTTTCTTTATTTGCACATTTATACTTATTTAAGGTTCAGCTTAATGTCCGTTTATTTCATTTGAAGTTGCACTATAATTTTTGTTCCTGATATTTGTTTGCATATTTTGACCTACTATGGCTGTTGTTAAAGTGTTTAAACTTGCACCAGACAAATAAGCTTTGTCCCTGTTATTTATTTTGTTCATTTAAAATAAAACTTTTTTCTGTGCCAGTTGTTTGCCCTTTTAATGTGAAAGTTTCATTTTGATAAAATTTTGGCTTCTGATGTTTTAGTATGACAAGAAAATCACAAGATTTTGTGAAATTATTTAAATGTATGTCTTTTTTTGGACATTTGTACAGCAATTAAGAATACCGAAATAATATCGTAAACCATGATAATTTGTTCGCTATAATTCGAGATTTCAGATTTTCTATATCGTTTCATCCCTCTGACAGAGTGAACGGCGTCTCCTCCGTGGAGCTGTTAAAAGGAAGTATGGTTGACTGTTCCACCTTTTCAGACGAGGGTCCTTATAAACACACTGGGGGGGAGGGGGGGGGCTTTAACAGCGTGAATATAGAGAACGAGAGCAGACACAGAGACACACACGGAGGTGGATGAGTGTTCACGCACACACAGACACACACCTGAGTGTGATAACATCATGATTGAGCATCTTGGCTCACACACTTCTAATCCACTGCCCTGACAGTAATGGGAGGCAGCGCTAAGCGTGTTTGGATGCCATCCAACGTGCATTTCTCACACACGCACACACATTTCTTCACTCCGTTGCGACCACGAAAGCCTCCCATCCTCTAATCTCATCTCGCAGAGGGCGTGGCCATAAACTTATATCATCTCCAACATGGAGGGAAATTACTGATGCCGACAGCTGACACGCTGCTGCACAGTTCAACTCCGAGGGTGCACCCCCCTCCTAATCCCCCCCCCCACGCCCACCCCCTCAATTCTGCACGAGCAAAGCAGAGGCAGATGTCGGCTCTCTCTTCCCGTTTCCACTGCTCTACCTCCGGATCTCTCCGTTCCTACTTTCTTGTGTCTGTGGAGAGTAGTGCCACCCTCCATCCCTCCCTCCATCTCTCTGCATCACTCTGCAGTGATACAGCGCTCTGCTCTCCCAACACACAGCGTGCCATCAGCTGGCAGATGGAAGAAGAAAGAGACAACACACAGTGGATGGCAGACCCCCACCAGTTCCCCCAGTTGACAGTTTGTGTTCACACTGAAGACAAACAGATGCAGACTGGATTTCTTACCTTGCTTTCTCTCTCTGGGTCTCCCCTCTGAGCTCGTGTCCCCCCTGACTACAGCCACAACGTTCCTCTCGCTCTGATTCCTCGTCCTCCTTACTTCTTCCTCCTCCTCCTCCTCCTCCTCCTCCGGCTGCTGCTCTCACAAACCTGCTGCTGCTCAGTGGCTGCCTCTCTCTCTCTCTCTCTCTCTCTCTCTCTGCCTCTCTTAGCCCCTCCCTCCCCTCCCTTCCCTGTTTTCATGTCTGATGCGCTTTCTGCTCACAACAGAGCAAAAACACCGTGGAACGACTGGGATTTTTCCTCTTTCCTCCTACATGATGCTGCAGCCTCAGGCTGCGTCCGCTTTAACACGTTTTCATTTTAAAACAAACACATAAAACAACATTAATTCAACGCTACAGATCCACTTTCACTTTGCAAAAGCTACTGCGGATGAACAGAATGACAAGATTTTTTTTTAACAATGTTGTAGATGCACCAGTTCACTTCATGATTGGCTCTTCAGGGTCCCCAACTATCCCTCCCTGATTCACTGAGCCAGTATCACATCCCCATCACCTGAAGATAACAAAGGGACACGCCTTAACGACAGCATCATCAACAACGTGGAGATGGAGCAGTAAGTGCAGCCAACTTGGCTGATCCTACTCCGAACTGTTACGATACCTCACATGGATGCAGGTTGCTTTTGTTTTAAAATGAAAATGGACTAATGTGGACATCACCTCAGTTTCCACCTCCAGTTTCATATCAGCTTGGATAATGAAAACTAAACCAAAGAAAATTTAGAAAGCTCAATGTTGATTTCAGAGAATCTGAAACTAGCCGCTTCTATTTGCAAACACACCATTTTCTTTAGTGGTTTACCAGTTTTTCAGCCGACACTCATCCTGAGCTGCTCCTCATCACATACTGATGTGGAGATTCAAGCATGTGGAGGTTCGAGGCGGGTGTCAGATGCAGGTCGACAACGTGTTTGTTCACTCACAATGAGCAAACAACATGACACACCTCAACACACACCTCACCAAATCCCATCACACAGCAGGGAAGTCCAACTACCCAAACCCCAGAAACAAAGAACTGATAAGATACAGTTTAAACAATATTAGAACAGTTTCAGATCACATTCAAGTATTTAAAATGTAAAGTCAGCCATGTTCAGACTGCAGCTGAAATCTGATTTCAGACATCAAATCAGAATGTGACTGGATTCTGACGGACCGTTTACACTGGATTGAGAGTGATGATCTGGTTTTGCTGCCGTGTAAATTTGCTACTCATAGGTGTTGAGTTTATTTCAGACATCTACAGACTGTTACTGCTGCCACGTTGACCCTCTGCCATGTCAAAACAGAGTAAACTTTAGTTTTTGTGCTCTGAACCCATCACTTCGGTAAACATATTCACAAAGGAGCATTTTGAGTCCAGTTTCAGAGCCTGTTCAGATGTGAGAATCAGACTGGAACCACATTCAAAACCTCAGCACAACAAAATTGTCTTTAAGTAGCTGGTGGAGATCAAACAGAGTTGAAAGGAGAAACCTTCAGTAGGCTGATCAATCTAGAAAAGTATCAACTAATCTGCTGGCTGTGCAGCCACCAGCCAGTATTTCTGAGCTTTCATCATAATAACATATACCTACATGACGGATAATAAATCAGTCTCCAAACTCTCTGCTAGCTGTGCCTGTCAACACCCGTCACCTTACAAGTTAAACATCTGGATCGTTAAATGGGAGCCAGAAGTTTACAGTTTGTGTTTGGCTGGTGAGTCCTGCATCTTTTGCTGTGCACACAACCATCTCTGCGCCCATCATAAATGAAAGCCTCCTCTGTCTGCAGACTGGCGGGCAAATATCTGAACACAGACGTCGCAGGGAAACAGAAATTCAGTTCCACACGAATGATAATAGCTACGTTTAAGTATCTGTGAAACATGTAAGCAGCTTAAACCAATTTCACTGTTTGATGAATGCTGAATTAAACGGATTTTCAACAGATTTGTGTGCCTCTGTCTGGATACAGGCTCTCTGATTTTGTATTCCAGGAAATGATGATGCCGTTCAGAGCAGCACCAACTGGAGCTGTAGACATGGTCACTGCTGTGAGAGGGAGCTTCATCTCTTTCTTTTAGCCCTTTACTCTCCTTGATTCCTCTCCCACATGTTGTGACGGCTAATTGGATCCGATTGGCTGCCCCTGACAGAGAGCTCCCCTCCCCCTCCCCCTCCCACCTCGTCTCTGAAGGCTGAAGTGTTGTGGCAGCCCACATCCAGCTCCTGGGCGTCTGCCCCCTCTTTGTCTGCCTGCGTGAAGCTCCCACAGCACACAGACAGCGTCTTAATGATGCAATGACCCCCCCCACCCCCACCCCAACACAACACACCCTCATTCACATGGTAATTGCCTGTGTATCCAGTCTGTTTTCGTCACCCCCCTCTTTTCAACTTCAGGCCTCCTCAACCTCAGGACACGACAATGTGAACAGCGCAATTAAAGGGGTTGATTAATTATGTTTGAGTCAAATTAGAAGTAAAACAAAAATACTGACGCCAACAAGCATCAGGTCAAACTTTCTGTGAGCTTTAGATCTGGAGTCTACGGTCATCCTGTTGCACCTCGACAGCAGCAATCACTGGTTTTCCAGATCTGAAGAGAGGAACTACTTACAACAAAGAAAATAAGAAACTGACAAAAAGTTCAGTTACCAGAGAGAGATGTTGCAACATCCAATAAATTCCTCAGCTATTTCTTTAACACAGTTTCTTCAACACCTAAAATAAGCGCATCATCTTAAGCTAAGCAGTCTGCAGTAGTGGGACATCCTCCATGTTTCTACACGCTAATCCTTCAACTTTATTCTTTCCTCTCGTTAATCAAACACCCCTGATTGATTGTGTGCTCGGTTAGTTTTAAGTACAAAACTCCTTGGTCAGGTTTGTGGACTTGTATACTGCAGTTCAGACAGCCCCACATTACCTGGAAAATTATAACAGAGCTTTATTTCTGCATTCTCAGTTAATTGATTTTTTTTTTTTTTTTTTAATTGGAAGTGATCATATTTGAGTAAGTTGGAGCTGGACAGCGATGGTCCAGATTCCTCATTTTGACACCATTTCATCGGTGACAGAAGGTGGTTCCAGAGACTTGGCGCATGATTAAAAAAACAAATACACATGGACACATAAGCTGGGCTTTGCCCCCCTCCAGTCCCAGGCCAGTGGCTTCTCTCAGGTTTGGACATCTCATGTCTTCTGCTAAATATAACTTAAGCCAGCCAAGTGTGGGTTATTTAATCTGAATGCTCCAATCTCTGCAACAGAATATTGTGGTCAAAGGTATCAAATGCAGCACTGACATGAAGGACAAATATCATCAAGTCTCCTGGCTGAGGCATAAAATGATCATTAGTAACTCTCACCAGTGCCGTGCTATGTTCTGAACGTCAGGAACTCAAACCTGATTAAACAAATTACATGTCCCCGTGGCCTTCATATCTATCTATTCATGAAGATATTTCCATCATCAATTAGCACAGGCGTAACTACTGTACATGTAACTAACGCAGCTGGATTAGGGTCTAAACTAAAAGTTAAGTACTGACCTGTTGCAGCCAGAACTGTGCAGTGGCAACAGGTCAGCTGAGCAGAGGGACTCTCTAAAAACACAAACATCCCCTTTGAATTAGAGCAGAGGTCACTGCGGGTCTTTAACAAATTTAATCCACAGCATCTGCTCACCTTCTCAAGAGTAGCAAAAAAAATTTTTTTTTTTAAAGTGATGTTGACTCCCAGGGGGTGGAGCTGGAGGTCCAAGCTGGGTGCCGACCCCAAAAATAGGCCATAAACTGTGTCTCTGTGTATCAGATGTTCACCGGGGCCAAATGGAGAGAAAAGGCATCAGATAATGAGGCATATGCAGGAGACCAAGTTTCATTATTCTTAGCTGTAGGCAGACGAAGAAGCCTGCAATTCACTTACTATTAAAACTGCAGCCAGACATCAGCCTGTAATGAAATACGTCCGTCTCATTAACTTTCAGTCCCTCTGGCGTCTGCCTTTTCTTCCCAAACCAGATTAACGAAAAGTTTTCTCATCCTTTTTTTTTTTTTAAACATCCATGTTGTAAAACAGACAAAAAAGAAAACAAAAAAAAACAACAACATACGTCTGAAACAGGAACTGCAATAAATCATCTCTCTGCACGGCCCATTTTATCATCTCTGCATCACCATTTAAAAAGCATGAAATGAGATTTTGCAGAAAATACACAAATCTTGTTAAGCACTTTCTTACTACTGAGTTTAAAAATCATGAGCCAAAAGACACAGTATCAGTCACTGTGGAGATACTAAAATAAAAACTGCTTAGAAGATGTGCAGCGTACTCAAGATGCCCTTCAGAGAGGCTGTGGATGAACAGAAAGTTACGAGCAAGACAGGGATATGATTTTTACGTTTGAGGTTTGAACATCAGCTTCTCATCAGCTAACTGCTCTAAGGCTGACGTCCGTCTATGTGGTCTTAAAGATCAGCTGATGTTTGTACATTGCAGAAAAGGCATTCAGGCAGCACGGTCATCAACCAGACAGGATGAATATTCCTCAAGCTAAATAGTAGAAATCTTTGTGTTTTTCTGCTGCTCTGGCGATAATGATCACTAATGTCACAAATTTCTGATTATCAAAATGATTTTGATTCAATAAATCACTTGTGATTTGCTTCCATGGACACTTCATATTTAAACAGCGTTATTGTGGATGACTGGATCCTGTACAGTATCACTAATCTACTGAAAAACTTCATCCCCTGGACCAGCATTCCAGAACTAGCTTAAGCGCTGTTAGCATTGCAAGAACATCTGGTGAGCATCTGGGAAAAAAAACAAAGCCGTTGCTTTGTTTATACATTCACTTCACAAAATTTATCTTAAGTGCAATGGGCCGGCTGTTTCCACTGGTACCAAACCAACTGCAACCAGACAGGGGTGGGCTTTTAGCAATGACTCATACAGGAGTCCCCACATTAAAACAACCAACATGGCTGAACAATATTCAACCTTTAAAACCCCCAAATAGTAACCGCACTTAAAGCCTTCCTCCCCAGTGAAGATGTTTTTACTGTACTTCCAACTGGATTTGGCAAGACTGTAACCTACTAACTCACTTTAAAAGGGATTAGTCCTTTTCTAGCCATCAGACTACACTTACACAACTCTTTGGTTGAGCCTTCACCCACAGAGTCTGCCTGGGCTCAGCCTGAATTAGGTACAGGGATTCGCCCTCCTGTGGGGCCACACATGGGTCGGGTGGCTTGTGATTTGGCAGCAGCCAAAGGTGTGACCCTGGGCGTGCGAAACAGTCACCTAAAATCATGGATAAACAGAAACACTGATTAGAGTAAAAACATTTTTAAATTAACTGTAAATAGAACTGCACTTCAGCTAAAATAGTGATGAGTTGTTTTTACATTTACAACATCAGTTTTCAATTTGGGTTTCAGAATCTTCACAAGACCCAAAAAATACTGACAAGAGGTTTTAATTTTACTTCATCTTAGGCCCTTTAAAATATTCAACTACAACAAATCAAGAGATTTTTTTCCTTTTGGTTTAATTTTTCTCACAAACACCAAGAACAGTAGCAACCCAGGGAAAACACTTCTGGGTTTGAAAGGCTCAGTTTCATGTACGCAGACCTCTGACTGGAGGAAGACTGAGAAAAGAAGGCATCACCTGTCTGACATTAACTACAATCATATTTACTGCTCTCCCTTTCAGCAGATTGCTGCTCTTTGTCTGGAAGCAGGAGGCTTAATGTCCTTTAATATCCGCCCGGCGCCACAACTTTCTCACTGTTCTCTCAGCCTCCAGGACTCATCAATACAACCGGCCGTCTGGCCCTTTCTACATTATCTGCTGGTACTCAAACTTCTCCACGGCCTCAGACTGTTCTCCTCAGCTGGAGATGATGAGATTAGTCAACTGCTTTGAAAGAGTGAAACAAAAGAAAAACAAAAAAAAGCTTACATTTTAATTTGAGGAACAGGGTAACTGGTTTGCTGCTTAATTTCAACAACAGTTTTTCAATTTGTTGAACCAGTAAGAGGGCCCATCTGATTGTAGATGTGGCACTGGACCAGAAGCACAACACTGGTGTTTGATTGTTAAAGTCACAACCTCGGTGTTACCTGAGTTTTACATTTCTAGCAAAGGGAGAGAGTACAACAAGACCAAAAGTATCAGAAAGCAATGCAAGAAGAGAAGAAGCAGCAACAACTCTGGCACAGTAACCCTCCACGACTTGTTATCCATGCTCGCCAATATGGACATGTCGGCCATTCAAACCAGCGCACTGCTTGTTTGAATTCTTCCTCCCTGGGTGTTTATTCAGTGTCATGGAAAGGACAAACATCCTCACCGCCTCTCCAGAGGGGTGCCCCAGGGCTTGGTGCTGGGACCCCTTCTCTTTTCAAAATACACCACTGCTCTGGGCTCAACTGTCTGCTCCTGCGGTTTTTCATACATTTGCTATGCTTACGACACCCAACTGTATCTACCATTCTCACCAGATGACTCCACATGTATCACTGCTCGCCTGACTGATACCTCCTCTTGGATGAATGAACGTCACCTTCAGCCAAATCTCTCCAAGACTGAACTCTTGGTCTCAGCCAACCAGTCTGTCCATCATCCCCTCAAAATCAATATCAACTCATCGTCTCTCAAGCCAAACATAGTGGTGAGGAACTTGGGTGTCATGATTGATGACCAGCTGTCCTTCATTGACCATATTACAGAGATCTCTTGGAAATGCCGCTTTGCTCTTTACAACATAGAGACCTAAGACAGTATGCCGCCCAACTCTTGGTGTAGATCATGGTTATTAAGTATTACACTCCCAATTGATCCCAGCACTCTTCACAGGAATGCTGCCTGGCATCAGGACGCCTGTTGTCAAGGACAGCCCAGCTCAGGCACTTCTTGCAGGCAGTTTCCCCCATAGTAAGAATGTGAAACGATTGGTAAATTATGTTTTATTTCTCTGATTTACTGCTCTGTCTGTGACGGGCTGCCGACTGGCGCTGGAGAGAATGTGTCATGTTTAAATATTGCTTTGTTATTTTTTCCAAGTCATTTGACTTGAGACTTGAGATAGATAACATAAAAAAACATAACTAGTATATTAAAGCGACTGTATTCAGATGTCAAAATGACAGACGCCACCCCCATGGCTTCATTTAGGCCGATGAAACTGGCAAAGAAAGGCACAGAATGTTGATGATATTAGGCAAGTTTATTTGTATAGCACATTTCGTGTACAAGACAATTAACCATCTTAATCAGTAGCAGCAGTAGTTGTGTGAAGCATTGCAGCTGAATATACTCAAATAGTCAAATCCTGTTTGTCTGAGCAAGCCGATAAGAAGCCAAATTAACCACCGCCACGGTGCAAGTCTGTCCATTAACGCAACTACATTCACACTGAAATTGATACACGTTACTAGGCCCAACCTCATCAGTTTGGGGGGGGGGTCACTTACATGCCATCTGATAATTGTAAGTGTAAAAGGGGCTTTAGCCTTTAAACAATTGCAGAAAAATAAAAAAAAATGACCACAAACAGTCGCAATAACCACAATCTGATGTTTCAGAACAACAAAAATGCAAATCACCCACAAAAATGTGCACAGCAACTCCAGAGTAAAACTACCACAAACTGATGAAGACCCACAGTGAGACACCTCAACATGAGATGCTCAGCAGCAATGATACACAAACTAACCATACGGAGGAAGAACAAAACAAAATAATAAATCAAAAAGGTTCACAGAATCAATAAAACATTTATTCATTACCACAACTCAATCACTACAAGCAGGGCTTTAAATGTGAGTCAATCGTTTATAAGTGTGTCCTAATCTAAGTTTCTAAAGTCATCCTCTACCACCCAGTAGAAAGTGATACATGATACAGAGTTTAAAAGGAAAGACGTTAAATGACGGTTTAATGAAAGAAGAGCTGTAGCTGAGACCCACGCGGCTGCCGGAAAACGCTTCATACCTTTATGTAGTTCTGAGGCTGCTGCAGAGCTGCATTAGTGAAAGTGAATTACAACCTCCAGCGTGACTCGATAGAGACAGAAGGAGGAGGGAGAAAGCTGAGGCGGCGCGCTAACAGCAGTAAAACTGAGGAGCAGGTGGCTTCAGCTTCCTTTGTGAGCCTTCTGGCAGAAATTTATGGGATTGTTTTGTTGCCAATCATGCTGTGTGAACTCAAGTGTTTGCAAACTCTCATCTGCTTCATATGCTGCACTTTGTCTGCTGTTGGGCAGCGATGGCCCAGAACTGTGCATAACACATGCGAGATAATAGCTGTTTATCAGCACACCAAGTTTGGACTTGTGTACCCAGTAGTTCACACTCACAGAGTGCGACTCAGAGAGTGCGACTCGGAGAGACGGAGGCGGCGGCATCACAGCAGAGCTAGTAGGCTACAAATTTAACACAAAAAACAAGTATAAAACAGCATTAATGTTACAAAACTATCAGGTCTTCTAAGTTTAAGATCTCAGCATCACTTTCTGAAGTATTGTTTTGCATTTATTACTATAAAACATTACATTTCCGTCATGCTTATTGATAGTGATTTAGATCGTTGGTACTGTTTATTCTGGTCAGTCGTATCTGTTCATTTCACAAAATTCTCTCTTGTGAAACAGATCATTTCCACTGACACAGATAGTAACAAAGAGTAATATAAAAACAACCAAGATGGCTGCCGTACTGCTAAATGCTAACTGGGATTCTTGCTCCATTTCATGATCTTTTGAATGTCTTTTATTGCTACGACTACATGCTTCACAATGTCTGGTTGTGTGCCTCTAGGCCTGCGGTCCAGAGGCAGTTTCTGCTGCATCCGTTGGTTCTGCATCCTGGAAATCAACAACAAATCCAAAAAAAATGAGACCAACTCTTTCCATCAAAGAGGAGAAGAACAAGGAAGGCTGACCAGGCTGATAACTGTTTCATGCTGAAAAACCTAAATGTTTGTAGCAAGTGATCAGTCTGCTTCATTTCTTTCTTATTTTTAGTCTCCAAAATGTTCAAACAGGCCAGTACTCAACCTGTGTTCGGGATGAGAATCTTAAGTAACTGTGTAAGATATTTATCTTAATTATCTAATGTACTGCGGCATAAATTTTTAATATTTCCCATCCTTCTCCTGCACCTGCTCAGAAGGAGTGAGGTTGTTAAGCCGCTGACCTCAAGTGCGACTGCAGCAGAGATGCACCTGATCTTCCTCCACCTGTGAAAGGGGGACTTCCTCAACCGGTCAGTCCGGCTCAGTTGTTTCAGTGGCTCGATGCTTATTGGATTGTGCGCCCATTCCCACAGCTCTTGCAGGTCAAATGACTGGGATGTGTAGCTTACGGCCGCTAAGTGGTCCATCGATCAGTCAGCTGAGCCTGTGGGCTGATGTGCTGCAGCAGACGGAGCCGGAGCTCGGCAGGCTGGTAATGGCAACCAAATGCAACGCATTCCTCCAAGTCTCAATTCCTCCACGAGACTTGAGTCATGTCTGATAGAAAGGAGATTCTTCCAGACAAGAAAGACCGTCATGCTGTATCTCACAGCAATGAGAAGTTCAGTTCTTCCCACGCCGTCACGAAAGTATGTTGACAATTTGAATATACTTTTATTTTGACTCAGTTTTTCATCATCCTAGTAAATATTTCCAAATTTCCTCAATGCAGCAGACTGTCATCATGGTTATTTTCCTCACAGATTAGTTAAAATCCAGCCCTTTAAAGGCATTAAGCTCCAGTCAGGATCCTAAACACAGGCATGTTTACTCCGTGCATGCGAGCATGAATAGACACGGCATGTGATTTGTTTCTCCTGTATTCCAGTCAGCCTGTTCCAGTGACCCAGAGCCCAAGATTAAAGCCTGCCAAAGCCAGATTTGACATCCCAGTCAACCAAATCCCAATATTTAAGAGCCTGTGGAGAACCACAGCAAAGTCCTGCCAGTCAAGTTATTCACAAATCCTGTCTTACAACTCCTCAGACACTGACTGTTTCATACGGTTATTTAATTAAATCCAAAGACTAATTCTGCAAATGAGGTGTGCAGTTATGATAATTCATGTAAAAGCAATAAAAAGGTAGAGTAAGTGAGTTCTGTTGATATTTGAACAACACAAGGAGCTCAGTTAGATAACTTACAGCACATGAGAGATAACTTGAGCCCTTTTCTAAACTAGGGAAACATATACTCCAAGTCTGTTAACGTGGTAACAGAGACTGCAAACACAACCAAACCCATAAGAACCATCAAAGAATTTCACAGTACTTCATGTAGCCCTCATGATTTAGAAATTAGGTATCATTAATGATTTACGAGGATGGTTTTAATAGCATCCTGCTCTCACCTCTCTCAGTATTGACTCAGGATTTCCAATATGTTTCTTCAGCATTTCTTAAGATGTAAGATGTTTCCTTAAGGAAAGCTGACTATTAATGGGAATCCATATTTCCATCAAAGGTTGCAGCAAAAAAAAAAAAAAAAAAAAAAAGTGCTGAATAAAAAGTGTAGAATTACTTACCCTACCTTTAATGGTCAATCATCTACATGAATTTGTTTAAACTTATAACTATAAACATAATTTTCTCCAAGAGATTTACTTACAGCCTCAATAAGAAACAAAAAATAGAGCATTTTCTTTAATTAAAAGATTAAAGAAAATACATCTTAATGTATCTAAGACACAGGGCAGAAACTTTATAAACACTTACTGTATTTTTTCATTATTTCCTTGTTGTTTTTACTCATCTTTATTCACTGGTGGATCTCTAGAATAGAAAATAAAAATAAAAATCAAGGTTTACATTTTTAAAGATGTGTTCATTATTCCCAAGTTTAACCACGTAGCTTTCAGATTTAGCAAAATGTGACACAAAAATGCCATACAGACATTTAAACCAATAAAAATATCAAAAGTATTTGAATTGTTTCCGTCATGTGTTTAAAGTAGTTTTAGTCAATTAGTTCAGTCACGTAGTTCTCAACTAATTAATAACACTCAGAAAACTAGGTTTAGCGCAGTAGTATTATGTTCCAGTCCGCTATAACAGAGTAAGATGCTTTTTTTTTTTTTTTTTTTTTTTTTTTTTTTATGTTTTTACTCAGGAGGAAGGAAAGGCAACGAGTCGGAATATAAAAGTCTCAAAATTCAAACCTTTAATGGAGATGGGGCGGCGAACACCGGGAGGCAGTTCAGCGCGGCAACTTTAATCCACAAACAGCAGATTAGAAAGAGAAAAAAGGAGCTGCCTTAGATATATAAACAACGGTACATTAATGGGTAAACTGGTAACCAGTTACAGTCTACAATCACACACCTGAACACACACCAAGAAACAGCAGGGGAAGCTCACTGAGAGCAGATGATTGGCTGGCTGGACGCAGGTGTGGGAAGCGGGCCGGAAGTAAATAAAAGAAAGACACTGACGGAGCCTTTCAAAATAAAACAGGAAGTGAAAATTAATATAATGGGGTGAGTCCGATTGCACCTTGCACATATATGGTCTTTGTCCATTGATATGTTTTTATTAACAGAAAGTAGAAGATATAAAGATTGATTTCAGTATCTGTATCTATCAAGCCTTTATGATTCTGTCTTTACTTTCAAATTTAAGAGGTTTTACCAAAATATGAGTTTTACCTTTTAGGAAGGTACACCGTCTGGAGATGCCTTCCCAGGAACTCACTGTCATCTGCACCGGAGTCTTCTGGGCCTTTTTGCCCGTCACTTTTGTTTTCAGTGACAGAAAAGTAGCTCTACTTGGTTGAGATCAGGCGACTGATTTTGTTTCAATTATGCAAATACTTTTGAGCCCTTGAAAATGAAGGTACTTTTGCTTCAAAATGGTAAATGGCATATTCTTCAATTAAAACTTCAAGTCTACACTTTCATCACATCTTGACTGTTTGGTGTACAAAGGAAAAAAAAAATCACGAAACTCTGCCACTATCCAAATACGTCTTTACCAAACTGTATTACGTTGTTATTGTTGGTTTTCCAAAAGCAAAGAGAATTCCCTGAAATATCAATGAAAGGATGATCACATATTTTGTAAAACTATCACTGATACAGTGCAACAGCGAACTTTACAGGAAGATGTAAAGCTGAGGAAGACAAATTACACACTGTTGTGGGTTTGAGGTGTCATAGTACCTTCCAGACATGAATCAATGGTACATCTTCAAACTAATGTGGCCCAAAACAAAGTGGCTTGTTTTTTTTTTTTTTTTTATCACCGCCAGATTTGAGGAAAAACCCAGAAAGGCACAACATTAAACTAAGACAAACAGATAAATAATAAACCTGCTTTCATCCTGAAATTGGGCTGTTATGTTAGTCATATGCATGAATGATGAAGAACAAATCTGTTGTGATTAAATTAATTTATTTCCAACGCATGCACACACACATTCTGTTCAGGTATTTACAAAAACAGCACACACTTATAAAACAGTACACCGTCTTATATACACAAGGATAAATATATTCATATAGAATCTGCAAAAGTAATGTATATATGTGACAAATGGCACATCAGAGAGACAGGCTTCATCACCTGATTTGCATAATGTTTCCTATTTGTCAGGCACATTCTGCAAGATCAGCTGCAACAAGTGATCAGCGTTAGACTGCTACAAGAGAAATCCCTTAAAAAAATAAGTTCAAACCAGGGATCCAGCCCCTTTAGTCATTTAACATTTGTTTCTTTAAGAAATAATCATACCCTTATGAAATATATCAACAGAAACCCCAGAAAGTCAACATTCACGTCACCTTTGATTTCAGAGGAAAACCAGCAGTAAACTTAACACACATTTTAGTGCAATTATCAAATTAAGAAGCTCTATTTTAAAAAGCAACAAAGTATTTCCTTTAAAGGTGAGAAAAAGACTTTAACCTTAAATAATAGTAAAAAAAAAAAAAACCAACACCCAACTATCATATCAAATTTACTGAGCAACAGCGACATCTACTGGTTGTGTTTGTGAAGCGCAGATGTGACAAAAACACAACCTCTCATTTAAAAAAATATTCAAATATTTCCTCTTAGATGAATAAATCTCTTTGGTAACAATTTTACTTTAAGCGTGCCCTTTGTGATCTTTCATTAATTCCAGAAAGTTCAGTGAGTAAAGTATCTTTATGAAATAAATAAATGTGCCTGTGGTGTCAGAGTGTCCAGTCTGACACACTCCATCGCTTTTCTCCGCATTTTCCTGCGTCACTTTCTCTCCTCGTCTCCTGGCAGGAAGTAGGGGTTCTCGTGGCCCTGGACCAGATACGAGTAACGGGACGTATTTCTACCTTTGAAGGTCATCATCCCGTCTGGGTTGAGATTGTACGATCCCGACTGGAATGTCAGTCAAAGCAGAGAGTACGTCAGTTTTTTTCTTCAGAAGTCGTGACCCAGCACGTTCATGCAAAAAGCCAAACGCGCAATCACAGGCAAAAAAAAAAAAGAAAGAAAAACCTCTCACCAACCTATTTGTGACTACTCCCACACTACGATCAGGTATCTTGATTTAAATAGTCATTCACTAAATTAAACATGAAAATCGAAGGCAATCACAGCAGATTTCTCCCAAAGCGTCCCATCACTCTGAAACCCCGTCATTGTTATTCTTAGTGGCTACAATCATCAGCAGGGAGCATCAGGGCAAATCAGAATCTAAAAGCAAAGCCATGCCTTACCTTCTTCCATCCTTTCTGCTTCAGCTGAGGCCCCTAAAGCAACACACTGTGAGTCAGGCAAAGCAGGGAGCAGGGCAGGGAGCTACTGCTGAATTCTGTATGATTGGGTTAAACATAGATCTGAGCAGGGGATTTCAAGTTTTCCATCTAATCTGTCTGGAGCGAGGGAGGGTTAATGTTCTCATGTGAGCAGAGATCTTTGGTTTGCAGGTTAAAAACCTCTCGCTGCCTGGCGTTAGAACTACGACTACATTTGTCAGAAAAGCAGATCCGACCTGCGAACTGTAATTAAATTAAACTCAGGACGAGCTGAAGGAGCTGTCGTAATTGTGAACTGTTGTTGCTTAACAGTCTAACTGAAGGCTTTACTAAGATGTTTTTGACCTGCAAAGGTTTGTGTTTATTGTGTGGGTTAGTGAGCGAGTGCAGTGGTGATGAGGCAACACTAAACTAAAGACTGATTTGTAGGTAATTGGCAACATGATAACTAGCGGCTGGTCACTGAGACAGCTAATGAGTGTGAGAACTCACCAAGCCGTTGCTTTGACTCTTCTTGTCCAGCGCTGAGTTCGTGCCGCTCCCCTCTGTCATCTCCATGGGAGGAGCTTCATACACGTTGGTGGTGGCGCGTGGGATGGGGGTGACGGACGTGGGCCAGGGCTGGCTCAGGTCCCCTGATGAGTACGGGCCGCTGTTGTAGCTGCTCTTGTTCACTGAGCATCTCCTCCTGATGAAGACAGCAGATCAAATTAAATGTGCGCACACGCCGACAGTAAGGCTTTTCCATGTTCTGAACGCTCTGATTGTACAGCTAAAGCCTGACACGTCTTCGTGTGCTGTTTTATTGTGACTTAATCCCACAGTGAGTGAAACTAAGCTAAACAAAAACACTGTGATAACTGTTCAAAACTAAGGTGCTAAGTAAGTGAATGAAAAGTATGAAGTTTTGGGTTTTATGTTCATTCTCATGTGATCTTTTTTGTGTTGTTTTAATGCTCACATTGAACATTTTCCTTCTGTTCACAGGTGATGAGAAGCTGAGCTTCAGCCTTTAACCTGTCAGCACTGCAGTGAAGCGTTTGATACTTCTAGGTGGAAACGTGAGTAAAATCTGGATGAAACATATCTAAAATTTGATTTGTTGACATACGTGCCACACGTATCCTCACTGCTGTTGTTACAACATGTGTAATCATTTTTTCTCACACTCAGCCCTTGTTTCGTGTTTGTTTTTTTTCTGTAAATCACATTTACTTGGGTACATTGGATGCAAGTGCTTTGAAATCATTTTATTCTCTGCAGTACCGTAAAGTATGTGAGTAATAAAAGGTAACAGAATAAAACAGCACCAGCAGCGTGCGGATGCTAAAGTTAGGAGGTTAAATTCTCCTACCAGCATGAGTAAACCAGCAGAGCCAGAACGAGGATGAGCAGGACTCCTCCCAGCACGCTGGAGATGATCACCACTGCCAGCAGAGACGTGCTGTAAAGACACAGTTGAACACGGAGTTTTTGTATGATACTTTCAGACAACTGCCCTGGGTGATCCGATTTGAAGCAGACAAACTGAGGATCCATTCAGATCCAACAGCTCTGAGCTCATTCAGAGGCGTCCTGGGTCATCGTTCTAATTTTTACTGGGTTTTTTTTCCCCATTTTCTGACTTCTCTACAGTTTTGTTCTCAGTGAAATATCATCTTAGATGTGATCAGAGGCTCAAAAAACAAGTTAGATGCATGTTGTAGTATTCCTAAGCACAATCACAAGAGCCATTGAATCTGCAGTCACTGTTAAAAGTAGAAGTTTACATTACGTTATGAGTTTGAAAGAAAAGAGTACATGAAGGGGAGGACGGTTGGCCAACCACAGCTCTTAGTACAAACCAAATTCTTGTAAAGTTGGGATGTTTTTTTTTTTATTTGAATAAAATGAAAACTAAAAGACTCTCAAATCCTATGAGCAAATATTTGACTCACAACAGAACATAGATAATAACAAATGATAAGAACAAATGTTTAAACTGGGGAATTTTACACTAAATGAGCTCATTTAAAATATGATGCCTGCTACAGGTCTCAAGGAAGTTGGCACGGGGGCAACAAATGGCTGAAAAAGTAGGACATTTTAAAAAGATTTGAGCTGGAGAACATCTACCAACTAATGAAGTTAACTGATATCAGGACTGTAACATGATCAGCTATAAAGGGACGTTTTAGAGAGGCAGAGTAAAGATGGGCAGAAGCTCTCCAATCTGTGAAAGAGTGCATAAAAATATTGTGGAATACTTTAAAAACAACGTTTCTCAACCTCAAATTGCAAAGGCTTTGCAAACCTCATCATCTACTGATTCAGAGAAACTGGAGACATCTCTGCATGACGCTGCATCACTCAGCACGATTTTCACAACACCTCATGGAGGACTGGTCTGTGATGCAGATTGACTTCTTAAAAGACTGTCGCTGCTGTTCCAGCATCAAAAGCTTGTGAGTCTGTGCCGCATGTGGTAAACAAACTGCTGCTGTTCTGTTGGCTCTATGTCAAAAATCAATTAAAATCATAATCACATCAAAAAACAAAAAAAAGGTCTGGCAACAAAATCATTAACTGTTCTACTGTATTTCTTGGCTTCTCTGATTTAATAGACATTTAACAGCACTTCCAACATCTACATGTATTAACATAAACGCAGATGTACACAGAAAAATGTACAGTACTGTATATATATAGGCAGCGAGTGACTGATAAAATCAATATTACACAATAACAGATGATGAGCATCGTTTTAACTGCACAGAAACATCCAGCTGTAATTTCTGCTGTCATGCTTTGCTGACAGCACTTTTATATTTGGTGTTTAATTCTGGTTTAAAATATGTACGCCAGGATTTGAGGTGTTGAGGTAATTCACAGAAATGTTGAAAACGTAGCGTTTCTGACATGTTGATATGTTGAAACTGAAATTTGATGTCTGAAAATGAGCATAATATGGCCACCTCAATGTCAAATAATGATGCAGTTCAAGCCACTGATTGTAATTGTGGTTTTTATAGAAATTTGAGAAGACCACCAAATGTCCCGTTCATTGCTCTGATTACATCAGACTGTGGCGTAGACTCTGCATTTATTTGCAGATAAATTTGTCATGGCTCTCCTAGACAATTGTTCACTTGTGATGCACATGTGGGCTGCCTTTTAATATGAACTGTGAGCAGACGTACTTAGATCCAGCGATGACCTGATTATCCAGGACACATCAATGACAGGTTCCGCTTTAAGTTCCGTAGTTTTAGTTATTTGCGGATTTTTCAGAAATATAAAATATAAATAAAATATCAAGGAAAAAAATCACACAACATCACAGGATGTTGTGCGTGTTCTCTCACAGCGAAGAAATGTTGTGAGCCAGCCCGGCCCCTTTAAGAAGGTGGCCTTATGGGTAATGTAGTGTGTGTGTCGTGGGACAGCAGAACAAAAACGGAGTTGGATGAAAAGTAGAGTGAGCATCAACAGCAGCCCAGCATGTATAGATTTACATTCTCTGTTAACCGACAGGAGCCGAACAATACAACCTGTGTGATGTTACAAGTTCCTGCAGTGCCGGAATAAAGTTCCCGTTCCATGCAGAGAAAACTGGACTTTTTCTTTTGTTGTTGTTAGCGTGTTAGCCGCTAATTACGAGCCAAAAATAGCACCATACCAGCGGTTTCTTTACTACGGTTCAGAGACCAGAGGCTGTGAAGGTAACAGAAAGACCACAGTTGAGCCTTGTCTTGTTTCGCTGCAGTGCCTCGCTACCTTTTTGAGGTTTTTAAACATATTTTAAACACATTATCTAGGCTCGGGGGGCTCCGGCTCCCGTTCGCGGATTTCGATTTTTGCAGGGGGGGGCGCCGGTCCCCATTAACCGCGAGAAATAAGGGATCACTGTACATAAAGCACATCATTTCCCCCCCTTTTTTTTGATAGTAAAGATACTCACAGTCATTGCAGTTGAAGCCAGCATACCCAAATGCACATCTGAAAAAAAAAAAAAAACAAAATACAATCATATCCGCACTTCATTCAGGATTTTAATGGAGTTTCACACTGAGTTCACACAGGGAGGCTGTAACTCAAACATATATCATCGACCTGCACCACCCACGAAGTTAAAAATGTGTGTACTCACGGCTGGCACCTATCTCCCACTGCCCTCTGACCACTTGGACAGGCTACAAAAAGAAACAAAACACAATGTTTCTTCCAAAGGGATTAAAGTGAGAACATACAGAGCTACAGTTTCAGACCGGCTTCGCTTGGTAACACACAATGAAAACAGCAGCACACTGTGTCTCTTCCTATGAAAGCCGCACGACAACTATTACAAGAAAAGCACATAACGGTACATTATGTGCTTTTTTCGTAAAAGGAACTCCAGGCTTCATTTGCCTAAAAGTTTTTTTTTTTTTTTTTTTTAATGCTTTTTCCAACAGCTAATCTCTGTGGCCATGCAGAGACAACGTTGTCATTCCTCCACCTGTTTCCAGGGTAACATCCTAGTTAAAAAAAACATAGATGAGGGAGATAAATGAAGATAGGGTCAGAGGTCTGCATACAGAAAAGGCCACAGCTCTTGACCTTGTCTATGAGTCTCACTCCCCGTTGTTTCGCTCCCTCATTCCCACACTCGAGCATTTCAGAAGGATAAGAAGGTTTTGTTGTAGGTCTCTCTAATGTAGATTAGCCAGGAAAGTTTCATGAAAGATTTATTCTCAGAAGCTGCAGGTCGTCCGCTCTTACAGTCTATACATTTAGATGTAAATATGCATGACGCCCTGGAAGCAGAGCGTTGCACAGATTTAAAAAATCTGAACACAAATGGTACCTGAACGCGACGGTACAAGGACAAAACAGGTGTTGATTCAGGAGGAAAGAAATGTACCTTTGCAGCTGGTGTTTGAGTAGATGTTAGAGATGTAGCCCTCTTTACAGGAGCAAGTAGCTTGGCCGTTTGCGTTTGAACACACCGTAGTGGAGACATCGCAAGGTAGCGGCTCCTCGTCGCACATGTTTGTAGCTGAGAGAGAGCAAGTTCAGAACAAAAGTTTAACAAAAGTATAACCTTTTATTTGTTCACGTACTGACTTCTGTAGTGTACACTCAATCCTTACTTGTGAATGTAGCATTACCAAGCAGCCACACTGAGGTTTGTATAGTCTCGTTAATGAGCTGACCAACAGACTCTTGGGTTAAATCGGTGCTTTCAAAGATGTTGTTCACAGTTGCTCGCACACTTCCAGGTCTACAGAAATAGAGAGAAGAACCGAATAGAACTCACACTTCTGCAGCACGAGGCACAGAGTCTTTGTGCAACAGCAAAAAGAACAAATACTCACTCCAGTTGAACCACATCGGATTTTAAATACCCCTGCTCATTTTTGAAGACATCTCTGAGCTACAACACAGAGTGAATGTGATTTAATAAGCAAGACTGGAGCATCAACAAGAGCTGCTCGACGTCACCTCACAACTTACCGCTGCAGAGATGTTGGCTGCTGTACTCTGAAAGATGCTCGACGACCTGTTGCTCATTTGGTCTTTAAATGTCAATGAGGTGAGATGAAGCTTGCCTGGAAACACTTGGGCTGCGTGAATAAAAACCAGGAGAGGATGCTGGGTAATCATCTCAGCACGACGACGCCAGAAAAATCCCTGTCACCGACTTTTACTTTAAATGGTTCTTTGTTCTCACCAGGTACACAGTTTCCATTCAGCATGTAGCGACCAGTGAAACACTGACAGGTGCTGTTGAGACAGATGCTTTCAAAAGGGCACGGGGCGGCGGGACAAACTGATGGGACAAAAACGAGGAAAAAAATACTGATTAAGCAACTGCTACCTCAGTTTTCCTCTTACGTGTTAGCAGAAGAATGCTTTCTGTGTTATTTGTTTGTCTGTCAGCAAAATTACACAAAAACTACCAGCAAAGTTTCAGCAAACTAAATGGTGGTTGGGCACTTTAGTGCAGATCTGGTCCACTTAATTCAGATCTGAAAGATCAGGCGCTGGCCCGGGTGCACAGCTGCATTCTTCAAGGGTTTAGTTTTAAAAATGTCACAAAACAAATAAAATCAAGTTGTGAACAAATATCAACATAAACTGATTTACTTTGTATAAAGTAAGACATTTTTTTTCTGTTCTCATGTATCATATTTTGCCTCTTTATCTCTGCCAACTGCCGAGCTAAAGTCTTTCACTCGCTGTGTTTCTTTCAAGCAGCGCAAAAGACTTTCACGTTTGAAAAATAAATAATTTTTTCACATTTAACAAGCGTTGTCTAGTTGTTGAGGTCTCATGACCCTGCTAAAGGCAAATAATAGCCATAGTAATTTAGACTTCCGTCACAATTGTCTCTGTGGGAACACTTTGTATCGCTTACAACACCATGTTACACATAAATAACAATTAATTTAGCTTCATGAGTTACAATGGACATTATGATAGAGGCAGCTAAGAGACTCAAGAGAGGAATGAAGAAAAACGAAAATAAGAGAATGACCAAACAAGAGACTGAACAGCATCATAAAAATGATTTAACCTCTGCTCCTACAGAGGGACCCAAACAGCTGAAACTTACGAAAGTTCCTCTGTGCTGCTTTAATTTTTTTTTATTTTTCTTTTATGTGCATTTACAAGTGTCACATTAAAATGGATGATGGAAAGTGTGTTAAAATCGTCCTCAGTCATCTATACTTTTTTAGAGACGTTTCATGCTGATCTGAGGTACTTTTGGTCTTTTTTTTTTTAAAGGGTCTCATATGTGATGCACTGACATCTAGTGTCATAAATTGCAAACTGCAATCAAACTGAATATCTCCCACCTGATTCCAAACCATGGGCACAAAAAAATGCGAAGGTGTCTGTAGGCAGTTTTTTATTAGTTTGCTCTGAGCCACTGTAGTACCATGGTGTTGTAACATGGTGTAGGGGCAAGGACAGACATCTGCATGGATGTAAGATAATGAAAACCCAGTGATTCTTAATTTCACACAATTCTGCACTACTGAAGAAATATATATATTAAAATTCATATTAAAACGTGATTCTACCAACAGAGCAGTATGGATGTTGCAAAGTGCAACTTTAATGGGATTTTTTTGTGGCACAGCAAAGTGCCTGCTGCCCAAAGTGGTTGCTACAAGAGCAGTGACTGACATGCTGAGAACATCGATGAAGTACTCTTCCGTTATATGTTACTGGTGCATAGACACAAATCTATAATGGGACAGCCATGCAAACAGAAAAACGCACAAACCTATGACTGGAATCTGTGTAGCTGGCACTGCTGTGGAGGAACTGCTTTGTGTTGGTTCCGGCACGATGACAGTGCTGGTGGGAGAAGGGGTTGTGCTGGAGGCCGGGATAATGCTGGGTAATAGGGTTGTCAAAAGAGTTGCACCTGTGTTTTCCATAGCATGGCCAGAAGAAATACCAAAAATGAGGCAAAAGGAATTCAAGAACATTCACACAGACAGCACTTCTGATATCAAGACCTATCGTGCTGTTAGTATTACCTCCTGAGGTTGCTGTGGAGGGACGAAGAGTGGTGATATGTCCAACGGAGGTGGAGGCTGTGGTGCTACTGCCAGGGGAGGTGCTTCCAGGGAGCAAGGTGGAAGTGGAGATGGAGGTAGGTAAAGAGTGTTGGGGCCCCGTTGTAAGCATTGTGTTTCTGGTGACGGTGGAGGCAGAAGGTGTGGCCGTTGATGCAGGATTCACAGTAGATGTGTCACCAGAGGTTGTTGGTGTAGTTGTAAATACAGCAGAAGAACTGTCCTGTGGTCGTTGAACTTTTAGCTGCTGTCCCACTGCTGGTTTGTGTGGTTGCAGACGCTGGGATTGGTACAGTCGTAGTTGTACCATCCTTCGGAGTAGTGGTAAATGCAGTTATGTTGTTGCTTGTGGGTGCAACTGACACACTTGCAGTTATAATGTCTGGGGATGTGGTTGGTGAACTAGAAGTCATTTTATTGTTTGTGGATGCAAATGGTGAAGTCATATCGTTATTGGTGGGTGAAACTGGCGAGGTTGAAGCCATGTTTGTGGTCGTGATTGGTGCAGATGAAGCCATGCTGTTTGTGGTCATGGTTGGTGCAGATGAAGACATATCGTTGTTTGTTGGTGCAACTGGCGAGGTTGAAGCCATGTTTGTAGTCATGATTGGTGCAGATGAAGTCATGTTGTTTGTGGTCATGGTTGGTGCAGATGAAGACATATCGTTGTTTGTGGTCGTGATTGGTCCAGATGAAGCCATGTTGTTTGTGGTCATGGTTGCTGCAGATGAAGTCATATCGTTGTTTGTTGGTGCAACTGGCGAGTTTGAAGTCATGTTGTGGTTTGTGGTCGTGATTGGTCCAGATGAAGACATATTGGTGTTTGTTGGTGTGACTGGCAAGGCTGAAGTCATGTTGTTGTTTGTGGTCATGGTTGGTCCAGATGAAGTCATATCATTATTTGTTGGTGCGACTGGCAAGGCTGAAGTCATGTTGTTGTGTCTTGTGGTCATGGTTTGTGCGGATGAAGACATGTTGTTGTTTGTAGTCATGATTTGTGCTGATGAAGTCATATCGTTGTTTGTGGTCATGATTGGTCCAGATGAAGCCCTATCGGTGTTTGTGGTCGTGATGGGTCCAGATGAAGCCATACCGTTGTTTGTGGTCGTGATTGGTCCAGATGAAGTCATATCGTTGTTTGTGGTCATGATTGGTCCAGATGAAGCCCTATCGGTGTTTGTGGTCGTGATGGGTCCAGATGAAGTCATGTTGTGGTTTGTGGTCATGATTGGTGCAGATGAAGTCATGTTGTTGTTTGTAGTCATGATTTGTGCTGATGAAGTCATATCGTTGTTTGTGGTCATGATTGGTCCAGATGAAGCCCTATCGGTGTTTGTGGTCGTGATGGGTCCAGATGAAGTCATATCGTTGTTTGTGGTCATGATTGGTCCAGATGAAGCCCTATCGGTGTTTGTGGTCGTGATGGGTCCAGATGAAGTCATGTTGTGGTTTGTGGTCATGATTGGTGCAGATGAAGTCATGTTGTTGTTTGTAGTCATGATTTGTGCTGATGAAGTCATATCGTTGTTTGTGGTCATGATTGGTGCAGATGAAGTCATGTTGTTGTTTGTGGTCGTGATGGGTCCAGATGAAGTCATATCGTTGTTTGTGGTCATGATTGGTCCAGATGAAGCCCTATTGGTGTTTGTGGTTGTGATGGGTCCAGATGAAGTCATGTTGTGGTTTGTGGTCATGATTGGTGCAGATGAAGCCATATCATTGTTTGTGGTCATGATTGGTCCAGATGAAGCCCTATCGGTGTTTGTGGTCATGATTGGTGCAGATGAAGTCATATTGTTGTTTGTGGTCATGATTGATGCAGATGAAGCCATATCATTGTTTGTGGTCGTGATTGGTCCAGATGAAGTCATTTTGTTGTTTGTAGTCATAATTTGTGCTGATGAAGTCATATCGTTGTTTGTGGTCATGATTGGTCCAGATGAAGTCATTTTGTTGTTTGTGGTCATGATTGGTCCAGATGAAGTCATGTTGTTGTTTGTGGTCATGATTGGTCCAGATGAAGTCATGTTGTTGTTTGTGGTCGTGATTGGTCCAGATGAAGTCATGTTGTTGTTTGTGGTCATGATTGGTCCAGATGAAGTCATGTTGTTGTTTGTGGTCGTGATTGGTCCAGATGAAGTCATGTTGTTGTTTGTGGTCATGATTGGTCCAGATGAAGTCATGTTGTTGTTTGTGGTCGTGATTGGTCCAGATGAAGTCATGTTGTTGTTTGTGGTCGTGATTGGTCCAGATGAAGCCCTATCGGTGTTTGTGGTCATGATTGGTGCAGATGAAGTCATGTCGTTGTTTGTAGTCATAATTTGTGCTGATGAAGTCATATCGTTGTTTGTGGTCATGATTGGTGCAGATGAAGTCATGTTGTTGTTTGTGGTCATGATTGGTGCAGATGAAGTCATGTTGTTGTTTGTGGTCGTGATTGGTGCAGATGAAGCCATATCATTGTTTGTGGTCATGATTGGTGCAGATGAAGTCATGTTGTTGTTTGTGGTCGTGATTGGTGCAGATGAAGTCATGTCGTTGTTTGTGGTCGTGATTGGTCCAGATGAAGTCCTATCGGTGTTTGTGGTCGTGATTGGTCCAGATGAAGTCATGTTGTTGTTTGTGATCGTGATTGGTGCAGATGAAGTCATGTTGTTGTCTGTGGTCATGACTGGTTCAGACGAAGTCATGTTGTTGTTTGTGGTCATGACTGGTGCAGATGAAGTCATGTTGCTCTTCATGGCTGTGACTGGTGAGGCTGAAGTCATGTCGTTAGTGACAGGGTTACTGGTTTGAGCAGGTGTGTTTTTATTTTCAGTTTCATTAATGGTGGGATGACTTGTTTCTGAACCTGCTGTAGACATGGTTGTACCAGTGTTCAAAGTTGAAGAAGAGTCAGTTTGACTGCTGGTTGGTATATTTCAGTTGTGCTGTTCACTGTCTCTTACAGTGGTCCTGAATGCAGTACTATTCCCTGCAGGGAAAGTAGTTCCTGTCAAAGTTATGTATTCTTTTGTTGCTTGTTCTGTATTTGCATTCGTTTTTATAGTTGTTGAATTCGAGCTTGTTGTCCTGTAAGTAGTTGTAGAATTTTCCCCATCAGTGGTGACATCAGATGTTTCAGGCCCCACTGTTGTCATTCCTGCAAATGCAACAAAAGCACAAAAATTAATCATCTTATAATCTTTTTTCTTCTGGACACCACTTTTTAAAGTGTTATGGAGGCAGAGTCTGTAATACTAGCCACAGGGAATTAAGATAAATGTGAGATTTCTTTTGAACAGAGAAATACGCTTCAAACTCTTGTGTAATTACTAGAAGAGCAACTCCTTTTGTATACACCACATCATTTCACCCATTGTTAATATAGAACTAGATGTTATAGCAGCTTTACACAAGTGTTCACATTACAGCTCAACGACGTGTATGAATGAGAAACTCTGATTGGTACTCCATAACAGGTGAGCATAGAGGTGTTAAAGTTAAAATAATCTGTGCTGCAAAGTAAGATTCTGTTGTTAGAATATTTCTTTTAACATTTTGAGGAAAGAAAACAAACATATGAAGTGGAAACACATCATAGAACATTATGTCACACAGAACAAATTAAAATAATTAAAAAAAAACTGCTGAAATGAGATTCACTTGACTTTTTTCTTTCCGAGTTTCACCGGGAGTAAAATGTATAATGAGCATTTTATAGAATATTATTGTAATCAAAACATTAATTTGGTTAGTGAAGTTTGTATCTTTAATATCTTATGTGAATGACTGAAAAAATGCTACTTTAAACTAATGTATGACTAAGAAGTGTGACAAAGTTTAAGCTGTAATCGCTTTGGGCAGCTCCGATGTGAGTTGAGTGTTTGCGGAAAGCTTCTGAGTGAAAAGCCGTGAGTCAGTTAATAAGAACTACCGTAAATGACGACAATGTTTACAACACTGGGAGGTGTGAGGTACCAACTTGATGTGACCAATTTCAAGCAAAGAGGCACCTTGTGCTTATTGTTTGAGCTGACGCTCCCACTCTTCATTTTGTGTTTATGGGGAAACTAAGGAAGCCAGAGGGCAGCTTGAGAAGCACAACAAATGATAGAAGGTCTGTGACAATAGCTTAGCTTGTTCCCATCTCCTCCCTCCTCATCTACATCCCTTGATTAATTACACTGTAAAAGCCAGAGAAGGAACAAGGAGTCAGAAGAGTGGACGCCTTACACAAACAGTTTTCTCCAAGGAAGTGGTGAAAAAAAAAAATCAGATCCTGAGTTTGATCTGATTATGTTCCATGTGTACAAGGTCCTGTGTGACCTAACATCTTTATCACCTGGTAACGTAGACTCAAACAGAGATGAAAAACCACAGTCTCCACACACACAGGACACTTTTTTATGGACTCGCCCACATTCAAAAGTGACAAACTCTGGGAGTGGAGGGAGACATTCAGCAATCAAAATGAAAGACAAGGAAGAGAAAAAATAAGGAAAAAACACAGATTGTCTCAGGTTAAGTATCTTTAATGGCTATAAAACAAAGGAGTGCCACCATTTGTTTTTAATGTATGAAGCAATGCATCGTGGGACTGTTCCTGTAAAACACACTTGTATCAATATGAGACAAGCTCCTCTAGATTAGGCCTAAATACATCGGACTAATCTCTCTGGATAACCAGAGATCAAGATTAATGAAAAACCTCTTAGATCAGATCTTGCTGACCCTGCTTTGAGTAGTTTGTTGCATTCTCTCTGTATTACGTTAACCAAGGACCCGCGTGTTTCTATGAACGCTGGCTTGAAGGTTAAATATTTTATTGTGTGCTTCATGCACACATACCTTAAATTCAATAAACTCTCACAGGACCATGCTTTATCAGTTTCTATCAAAAATAATCACATTTCAGGCATTTCTTAGAATCCCGTTGCTTTACAGAAACCGAGCAGCCAGTTTCAGCGTAAACTCCATCATGGAGATTAGTCAGGCTTGTGTGACTCATTGCACATCGCTCAGTGCCGAGTCATTGTCAGAGTCAGCAGGTATGATGAATGAAGCCAGTGGAAATGATTTACATTTTTGAAAAACATTTTTTTTAAAGCACATCATCCATCAATACATAATCGGCTCTGAGGAAATATTTAAAAAAAAATGGAATAAAAATTTATGGACACAACGGGCTCTAGTGGAGCCTGATCTGCTCTGAATGAATCAGGAAACCTGACAGCATTGATTAATGATGTAATAGAAGTATTCGGAAGAAAGGTGTTTCCTGAGGTATTTGTAAATTGTAGAAGCAGAAAGCTGTTTGTTTTTCTGTCAAATCTAATGCCAAAATAAGAGAAGGTTCTGTTTTATCTTCAAGTAATAGAAATTAAAGGGCACATATTCATCCATCCGTTATCCATACCCATTTAGCTCTTTGCAGGGTCACAGAGAGGGCACATGTTTGTAGAGAAACACATTTTCTGTGCTTGAAAGACAGATGCTAAAGAATGTTTGGCTCAATTGTGGTCCAAATTTGGCTTTGACTGGCTCAAGGTGAGTCAAAACGAGATGCCACACATGCCAAAGCCCAAGTTTTCCTTTTTTTTTTCCAGTTCATGAACTTTGGGACACATTTGGGTCACACAGCACTTGCCAGTGCCATAGAAGAGCCATAACTGCCAAAAGTAGTCCAGATTAGGCCCACATGTGTCTGCAATCAGGGCTGGTTTGTCTTCGAAGTCACCACCAACTCAACAGCTCTGACATATCATAACCCTGTCACCTTGTTCTGGCCAGCCGTGGTCTGAACATTTCTTATTCTGTGAGCCAGTCAGATTGGCAGAAGACTGTGACATCACAGATTCAGATCTGAGTGAAGTTACCCAGTGTCCCCATCTATACCTCCATCCAGTTTCACATGATGCTGTAGTTTATCTCTGCAGCACTTCAACCAAAACAAGTCACATGTGTTATTGTGTTTAGGGTCTCAGTTAGACAAAAATTTTACACTTTAAATAAAATATTCTAGGTAATGATTACTACTTAACTGATGTGATATCAGTCATACCAGTAGCAAATCAGGATGTTTGAGTATTTTTAGAAGTCTGACATCCAGATAATCCAGACAATCCTTTCAGTATAAACTAGTGCTGTCAAAGCAAACACATTACTCAGAACTTCAATTAAAATCACTGTTTATAACAATGGAAGTCATTGTTTTGTATTAATTGCAAAAGGAGACTTTCTCATGGTCACACTTGCTAATTCAACTAAAGTTCTTTTGTCCACTGACACACATTCTCAACACAAAACAGCTATTTTACAAGTCAGAAAGAGCTAAATTAATGACAAGAACATTAACACTCCCATGAGCCTTTGCTGCAATGTCTAAAGAGCTGTTTACAGGCCTAGCTGCATTTCATAAGGCTTGTTTGTACAGATCTCACCAGTACTGCTGGTATTGGAACGCAAATAACTGCAAAGTCTGTGGTATGCAAACAGTATCCAGACAAAAATATATTTGCCACTTTCTGGAAATTTCTAGCATGCAAATGGCCAGGAATGGCAAATGGCCATGTATCCCATGATACATCAGCCAGTACAGTGCGAAGACAGTCACAGCTCCTGGATGTGCTGAAGTTACCATTGTTTTTACGGTTACATCCTACATACTTGCACCTAATCCAGGCCTCTTCAACTCCAGTCCTCAAGAGACGCTGCCCTGCATGTCTGAGATGTTTCCCCGACATGCAGGTCTGTGGACCTCGAGGACTGGAGTTGAAGAGCTGGACCTAATCCCTGATCAGTAAATGCATATACTGCATTGCATTGCCCATCCGTATTACACGCCGTATGTGCTATCGAAAGCAGGTCAAGTCTCAGCTTCTGCGATTCGCTGCTCTATTTTTCTGACAGATGATGGTGGAAGTACTACCATGCAAAACAGGATGAAAAAATTGACCCTTAACTCTTGGAAACAGTGTGTTATCAGTTATCGTCAGTATATTCAGACAATGCCACTGTGCCAGGTAAGCACGTATCCAACAACAGAGAATATTATTCCTGACAGACGTGACAGGTATTTGATCGTGCTGAGTACTGTCATGATTCCAGAAACTGCAGCTCCATCAGTAGAAGTCTAAATGGTTTAAAAAAAAAAAAAAAAGAAAACATAGATAGCAGATATTCTGAAACCTTGGTGCATCTAAACACAGATTAGGAGTGATAGAAATGCTTCTGTAGTCAGTCTCTCAAAGTTTTAACACTCCCACATTTTCTCTAAACAATTGGTGTACAAAGTCAAACCCATTTTGAACAATGAGTACAGATAAATGTCATGGCAACAACCAAAACAAAATCTTTCAAAGAAATCAATAATAAGAGCATATTTACATGCCGAGAACCTGCTTCAGCTGTCGAATCTGCTCTGAATAGTTCACTTTATTCTGCCTTTAGAGGTTCTAATTAGTCATTTGTTCTCCAGTCAAACAGTCATTATTGCTATCAAAGCTTCCTAAGAGGTTGAAACATGTGAAAGTATCTAAATGGCAGCTACGATAAGAGCTGCCTGAATTCTAAATGCTAAGAGAGGGAGCACAAATGCTTCCTTCGATGTCTTCTTCAGCATAGATAATAGTGGACCATGCTTTATTAAAGAAAATTGCGCTAACAATATCTTGTTATCACAACATACAGATCAATATTCTGCATCAATATTGTGTTTATATTTATCATATTCAAGTCCATATATATGAGAAAAGGATGGAGAATGTGTACAACTGTGGCTAATGTGACAGTATATTTTATTTTTATGACTTTTTTGTTGCTTTAAATTACCAAACTTTATGAATAAATCAATTTTCATCTGTCGTGTTTATCCATCATATCTATGCTACATGAAAGTAGATGTTAAGAATTAAAGGGTTAAGGTTTACTGTCGTAGTTTCACCAAATCAGACTCAAAGACCGGTTGAGTGCACGTACAGTCAAATCTCTTTTCACACATTAACAAACAAATATTAAAGAGCCTGAGGTTTCATCGACATCACATTCAGTTATGCTGCTTTCTTTTCTCATTTTCACTTCATGTATTTTAAACTGAGCAGCTGAGAGATATTAGATTCTTTGTAAACCCTCTCGACACGGTGAGGTGATCTGAAAGCTTTCTGAAGGTCATAAATAAGCCACAGAAACACGACATAAAGCTATACAGTGATCCCTTGCCACTTCACAGTTTGAGTACCACGGTTTTAGTGCTTCGCAGATTTTTTTCAGAAATATATAATATAATTTTTTTTTTAATTAATTAATTGTGAAAACATCACAGGATATTGTGTGTGCTCTCTCACAGTGAAGAAATGCTGTGAGCCAGCCTGGCCCCTTTAAGAAGGTGGCCTTATGGGTAATGGAGTGTGTGTGTCGTGGGACGGCAGAAGAAAATGAGGTTAGATGAAAAGTGGAGTGAGCATAAACAGCAGCCCAGCGTGTATAGATTTGCATTCTCGGCTCGGGGGGCTCTGGCTCCAGATCGCGGATTTTGATTGTCGCGGGGGGGCGCCGGTCCCCATTAACCACGAAAAATAAGGGATCACTGTAGTTACATAACAAAAGCACCTAGCGTCCATAAACATAAACATTAGCAGTGATAAGCATGTAAACACAAGCAAATACTGTGGTTTTCTTTCCACTTTTTTTCCCCTGTGCCATTTCCCTGTTTCCTTTAACAAGAAAATAAACTAAAAAATATGTAAAACACAATCATAAACTTTCACAGTTAGGCAGGACAACCTCGCTGAAAATTATTCAACTTATAAATTACAAGTTGCAAGTGTGTCTTTTAGCGTCTGCCCTTCATCAACACAGAGCACATGATTTCTGAAACTGCCTCGCGTTTGTTTTATCGAACATGACAGAGCTGCTTGTGAAATGTTCATGTCTTGTATGACTGTGAAGTTGCCCATGAGGCAAAAAGATGAAGCATATAGACAGTTCGCTGCTGTGATCGTGCTGAAACAGTGGAGTAATTAAGAGCACAGTGCATGTCTATCTGGGAGCCTTGGCTTTAGGGATTTAACCTACAGTCGGATAATCTCCAACAGACACAAAGGGGATGACTGGGTCAGACGGGGGGACGAGTGGGCCTAAGGTGAACGCCCACTCAGGAGGATGTAGGTAAGAAGGTCCGGCTTTGCTCCAACTCCACTGAGGAGCTGCCTCGTCAAATCTGCTTTTATATCTCAATGCAGAAATCAATCATGTGACTGCATCTGCTGCCGGGGAGATGTTTCCAGCTGTCAGAGCTTCACTTCACTGACGGGAGCAGAAACAGTGACAGTCTGGTTTTGGCAGCAACACTCGTGTTTCAGCCCTGCACACTGGGAGATTTCCATTCAGGCGCAACGATAGCGCTCCCGTGCAGTACCTGGTCATAGCCAGCTGTTATATTCAGTTGCCCGAAACACGCATCAAACCCACAGAATAAAGTCTGGTAACTTTTGATGGGCCGAAGCCTCAGACACATGAAGGAAGTCCTGTTCAGCCGAGACAGCTGCAGAGAGAGAGAACTATGCATCTATCAGCCACGCCATCAAACATTTCCAGTAATGTTCTCAGGACTTTGGGAAAAGAGCATTCCTGAAATAAATCTCTATCACTTTCAGCTGCACTGCATGAAGATGAGATTAAGTTCTGCTCACAGAGCAGGAGATGAGCTGACAGGATGTGACCCAAACAGTCAAGAGGAGCCAAACACCAAAAGGCAGGATCTCATTAAAGACAGAGGAGTCATGCTGTTGGGCTCAACTATTGCAATAAATGTGTAGCTTCTGTGTTTCAGAGATCATGCAGGATGACACTGAAACAACCTGATCAAAGGACACACAGGACTGGAGCTCACCGCGAATTACTGCGCACACTCCAGGTCCCTCTGCCTGCTAATGAGACATTTCTTACAGACTGCTTTATGACATCCTGGTATTTAAAGGTCCCCGTTCTTGTGTTTCAAGAGCCCCACGGTACTCCGACAAATCCACGCAGGTCACTTCCCTTCAGAGCCTGAGGGACGCCACATCAAAGCTGAGCAGCTGATGCCGTTCAGCAGGAGCGTCTTCACAGGACAGAGAGGTAGCTGTTATTCTCTTTAACCAAGAATCCGTCATCCAGCAGAGTCCCGATCAGAGGAAACACAAGCTCACACAGAGAGCCATGTGTTTGAAGCTACTGTTACCTTATGAATACAATTCAGCAACACAAACTTAAAGCATTAGCAATATATAATTTTTATTGTTTCATCTTTACTTTTCCTTTAACTTGTTCACCCATGATTTATTCTGTGATTTTATTATCATTATTATTATTTTACTAAATTGTAGGCCATATTATATCAAGAGTAGTTAAAAGTTAGAGTTTAAATGGTAATGCAGCTAAAGTCTGCAGAGTCAACTACCGGTCAGAAGCTACATTTATATGTAATTTCTCTCTGTGCACAAAATGACAGTGTGTTATGATCGTGTTAAGGCGAGTATTTGCACATTTAAATACACTGCTTTGCATAATTTTGTTAATGTCTGTGCAGAGGAAAAGTAAACAGCCTCCACAACAGAGCAGAACAGAATCTACAGTCCTCTGAAAAAAATGTATTAAAAAGAAAAAGCCTATTTATAATAAATGTCTCTGTTTCTTAAATATGTGATCAAATCATGAGTTAATATCTGGAGAATCTTCAGCTGTGGATTAAACTTCTCGTCTCTGTAACGGAGGTACAACTCAGATAAAGATGCACAGGAACAAGATGAAAATTGTCATTAAAGTCCTCAGAATATGCATCATAAGTTGCAGCTAGTTAATGATGCAGCTCATCTGCAAAGGCTGTTGTCCTCCTGCAGCAGTCACAGGTTCGATTCCCGTGACCCTTTGCTGCATGTCTTTCCCTTCTCTCTCAGCTCAACTTTCAATCATAAAGGCCAGTAGAGCCACAAAATCTTTAAAAATAAAAAATATTTAACATTAATAATTGAAACAAATATTCCCTTATGGCTGGCTAATGATACTGAAACAATATTTTCAGTTCTTCACTACTGTCCTGTATGAGAGAATTTGGTAAAGAGAAAAAAAAAACATTTATAACAAAAGACGCACAATGCATTTTCTTAAAGGTGTGACCTCCTGGTTTTGATTTTGATCGATTCAGATTTTCTCTCAAGGAGATACAATCACACAAATACAGTCACATAATCAATCCGGTGAAAGATAGCAGAGGCTGCAGGATCTGTGCTCTACTACAGTCATTGTTAGCCTGTAAATCCTTGTACATTTCACAGCATTAGCTGTGCTCAGAGGGTGATGAAATGTTGGATTAACTTTAATGTCACAAATGTTTTGGTTATTTTTTCCTCAGTGGCTTATTTTCTGGCTGCAACTGTATATATCAACTGTCAATATATTCATTAATACGGGTGGAACACAATATCAATGTGGCGAAAACATTGTTGTCAAGAATCAAAGCACTGGCACCAAATGTTAATATTTTAATTAATAAAATAAACTGCTCTAAACAGATATTCCCTGCTGCTTCTTCAAGGCTCTTTGCTGAACTCATCATGAGTTTAGTCACCAGCGAGACTCAAGTTCAGGTTCCCAAAGAGGACGTTACCACAACGAGATGCTCCAGGCACAGCCAAGTCCAAAGTCTGAAACCTTTGGACTTGGTTGGGAAAAACAAAACTGAAAAGTACCGGGGAAAATCCCACAAACATACGAAGACTCTTACAACATCACCACCTGAATCCCGTCGTGAAGGAACAGACGAACCTTCTGAGAAAACCTGCAGCAGCGAATGCAGTGTTCAAAGCAAAATTTCCTTTCTCCTTCCTGTGAGCTGCCAGAAAATATTTAGCCCAAAAAAAAACTTATCCAATACTTCATGATAAGATGACAGGAAAGGAGAAGTTAAATCTGGCCTGACAGACACAAGAACAAAATCCTGAACAATGGGCCTGATGTTGAGTAATCATTTACACATAAAGACAAGCTTGTTCTGATTTTATAGAGGCACAAAGGATCTAAGTCACTGTTAAGAAAGAGTCCAAGATTTACTCTTGTTCTGTCTCTCATCTTTTCTTCCATCATTTACCTTCCTGAGTCTCTTCCAAGATGTGAACTCGTTTAATCACTGCTGATGTGTGACAGAGAGCTGTGACACACAGCTGTCGCAAGAGAAGACTGGGCGGGAATCCAGACTTACTCTGACTAGTTTTTTGTTGTTATAACTTTTAAAAGTTCCTTTTACAAATATTCTTAAGGGCAATTTATTTTCATATTCATAGTTGCTATGTAATCATCTGCCATTCAAATGAGGTTCCAGTTTTCATTTTAATAAAGCTTCCAGTTTACAAATAGCTGATGATAATGAGCGGACATTCAGATTACATCTGAATTACATTACTGCTAAGATAAAAGGAACGTATCATTAACCGGTGAGTAATAAAGGTGCTCCAGCTAAGACAAAGTTACTTTTTGCTGCAATCCATCTGGACAGTCATGAACTTCCTGTTGGACTTCCTGCCGCTGATGGGATGGGCTGGATGCCTGATGCACATGTGTGCAGGCCGACCGCACAGTTTCAGCCGTTTCACAAAACTCAGAGTAGAACAGAAGAAGAAGAACGGCAATTTCAGCTTCCATGTAATTCAAGTGATTATGTCAGACTGTTTTTTTTTTTTCCCCTCAGACTCTTATTTAAGAAATGCCCTCAAACATAAGAAGCAGAGAAACAGAGCTCTTTAACTGTAACTCAGAGGCAACAGATGGCTCCCTGGAGCAGAAGCTCGCTCGCAGGGCCTCTGCACGTATCATATCCAATTAAAGCTGCGCCAGCACATGCTTTCCAATTACAGAATGAGATTTACTGCCCCGGAGCACGCCTAAGCCAACAGAATACAGAAGGCAGCGACAGAAGGACGGCAGAGGCGGAGAGACAGCAACAAGTACGCGTGAAGGGTGGATGTATGTGCAATATGTGACATCAGGTGGAAGTGAAATCAGGAAGATGAGCAGATACAGGGAAGCTTCATGGAGCAGCGGAACAAACACTGGTATGACCCGATTAAAAAAAAAAGGAGATGAGGAACTCAGCATCATCTCGCAATTCTGTGTCATTCAGTGTCATGACAGAAAAATCACAAGTTAATGAGGGTTATGATAACTAAAGCAAAATATGCGGATGACATTACCACGGTCTATTATGACATTTCACAGAAAATAATGGTCTTTCAGATGATCTTCTCCCCAGCAGGTCCTTCATGCTGTAGTTATGACCTCATGATGTCTAGCCAGCAAAACCCGACACATGTGGAGGAGTCATGATACAGCATGTGCTGTGTGAGCAGGGAATTTAACATGGTGTGCTTCTTTATCTAGTTATTCAAAGTGAGGTGCCAGACTCAGAGGAAGAGGGGGAGGAGAAGAGTCCGACCCTCAGAAGGTCTGCTGGACCTCTTTACTGCCACTTCAGACACACACACACGCCCTAAAGTGTTGCCCCCATCAGCTCTGGACCCTTACTGTTTAACATTTTATATACAAGTGAACACATGACAGGAAGGGAGACGCGCAGCCTGCAGGCTTCCAGCACATGACCGTCCATACGAGGAGTCTGGAAACACAGAGATGTGTTTCACAAAGGCACAAAACAACTTACAGCAGTTAAGTTTGGTGACAAAGTGCACACTGGAGAGCCACTCAAAAAATTCCCCAAGCGGCTTTCAAAAGGCCACAGAGTAAACTGAGAGAAGAGCGGGTTGGAGGAGCAGCCAGTTAGGCTCAAACTGTTGGGGAAACAACCATGAACATGCAGAAAAGCAACCAAAAGTAAAACAAATAATAATGTAATGTTAAATTATGTATTAAAGGAATGAACTGCCACAACTAGCAGGTCTAACCTTCAACAATATGTTAATACACAGATAAAAACTGATCATTTACATTTTTAAACCAATAACACACACCACACATCCTATCTATATTATAGTAATAAATATACAGTCATGGAAAAAATTATTAGATCACCATTTTTTCTTCACTTTCTTGTTCATTTTAATACCTGGTACCACTAAACGTCATCATGTGACTAAAACAGACAGAAAAGAAAACACTGAATGCATAAAAGCAGTGTTTTTGGCAGTACAACGCCATAGCTATTGATGTAAAAACTTAAGTGATTTTAGGTTATAATCAAGAAAACCATGGAAAATGGTAAGATATCAGCTCTTAAATAAAACTCTTATGAGCAATCTTTGTGGTTATCGTTATGTTTGTCCAAACAAATGTACCTTTAGTTGTACCAGGCATTAAAATGAACAAGAAACTGAAGAAAACAAGGGTGGTCTAATAATTTTTTCCATGACTGTATATCTATCTATATGAACTACTAATATGTGTAATTCCTTTCTCAAAAACTGTATGATGTATAATTTTCTATCAAAATAAATGTACTAATTAATTAATAAATAAACAAACAAATCCCTTCCAGGAGATACAACAGTGTACTAGAAAAATAAATAAATATAGTTATAACTGTGTCACAGGGAGACTTCTGCTTCTCAAATTGGGTCAAATATTTTTAAAATTTAATTTAAAAACTTGATTAACAAGTCAAAACCCTGCAGGTGTGAAATATGAAATGGCTTTTTCTGATATATTTATATATAAAGTCTCTAATTTTGAATCAGATATCAATGCAGCAGGTGATGACACTTTTCACGTCAGAAACATCTATTTGTAGTTACATAGTATTTTCAACGCAAAACTTTTCATTTAAGCCGTTTGATATTGTGAGATTCAAGCCGCCCTTGTTAATTAAAGCAGTGCTGAACAAAGTAAGTCCACTTGAATATTTTCTGGGTCGTCTGAGAAACAGGGGAATTAGACTTTACTCACCTTTCACGACGGCACCAAAGAGAAAGACGACGGGGAGACAGCGCAGGAACATGTTTTCAGGTCTGGGAGTTTGTAAAACAGCGGGTCTTCTGAGTGGAACAAGCCGGCTGTGGCGCTCCGTGTGCCACTGGTGTAACTGGGAGTATAACGGTACTATTTCTGTCTCCTCCGGGTCGCTACAGGTAGTTCAGCCTCACAGCCGCAGACTCCGACACCTTTAAGACCTATAGCTCCTCCTCTGATTGGCCGCTTCTCCTGCTGTCACTCATCATTACTGTACTGGAGCTGCCAGGCTCCGCCTCCACCCGTGAGCCAGTACAGTGACCGTAAACCCTGCATCAACAATACAAAAGAAGGCTATTGTATAATAAAGTCTATTTCTAGCCCAGGGCTGTAAATCTTATAAAACTGTGGAGCTTCACAAATACTTTCAAAATGATATTTTACATGTTACAGCGATGATGATTGTAATAAATGTGAGGATTTTATGGACCATATCAAAAATAAAAAAGAAACAGACACACAGCTCAACTGTGAAATCCATCATCTGTTAATAAATCTTAAGAATTGCTGACACACAATGACAAAAGCATGAAGTTTCAAACAGATACTTTTTTTTTCAAAAGTTGACACAATTTCCTGAGGCCTTAACCGTTCTCTGTAACGTGTTTTAGTCAAAATGCCACAGTACGAAAGCTCCTTTTTCAACCATGTCTTTACAGTTCTGTTCATGGCAGCTGGTTTTAGGGGGTGGAGTCAAACACTCAGGACCACTCGGCCCACCTCCTCTAAAGGATGTCCATTTTTTTTTTTTTTTTAGACTGGCATTAAAACTTTGTTCTGCCCACTTTCAAGGCAGAGCAAAGGAAACAAGGCGTGAAGTGGAGCGGAAGTAAAGATTTGGAAGCTGGATGTTTCTACCCTCTTTGATTTTACTTGCATCACCCCTTTTGTTATTCCCCAACTTTTCTGAAACGTTGCAGCGCAAACCCCAGAATCTGAACTTTAATTTGACTCTCTTTCAGTCTCGTCATCCTTTCACTGAGGTGCACGACCAACCAGCTTTTGTGTCTCAGATTTACTGCAGCAGGTTTATATCAGGTTTGGCCCCTCGCAGTGTCTGCAAGCAGTGGACCGGGTCACCTTGGCTCCAAATGAATCTGAGTTCTTGGCATTCAAACAAGTAATGTGAAACTAATGCAAAAGAATGTGAATGCGAGGCTTTAGGCTTTTCTTTGGAAGTTCTGTTGACATTGTTTAGATGATGTGCTGTTGTATGGACGGTTTTCATTCTTTATGTTCTTCATTTCTTTTTAGAGTTGTTTTTTTTTTCTTTTAAAGAGCCTCATTGTTCAAGAATGAGCGCACAAGAGCACAGACTTATTCAGAGGGAAAACAATGAGCTCTCCTTTCTGTCCTCATGTTGTTATTGTGCTCCTCTAAATGGGCTGGACGATTCATGCTAAACGAGTTCTGTCAGAATATGAAAAGAAGAGACCCTTGTTCGGTGGTTATGTAACTGAGAAAATTTTATAAAGATGGTTAACAAAATTGGCGAGCTCCGCAAGATGTTTGCGATCTGATTTAAGTTGACGTGCTTTAAAAGTTTACTTCACAGTACCGCAAACTTTAATTTCCGTGTATTGTTTTGCTTTTCTTTGACCTCTGCATATTGCTCCGTCAGATTTTAGTTGACGACAGCAGTCCAGTCATTTTACCAATTGGCTCTTGCTTGCGAACTGTTACGAGTTATTTCAAAAAATAGTTGGGGTTAGATGTTACACGAAATGTATAGCAAGTGCCTATTTGTCCTAACGTTCATGTGTTGTAGTGCACCAATGAAATCATAAATGGATGCAGCCAAACACCAAACAACAACTGACAAGTACTTTGTGATTTTTACCAATGGATTTGGAGACGACAGCATTTTAGACACGTAGTCTAAAACCAAGCTATTACACATTTTCTTGAAAGGCTGGACTACCAGGGATCAAGGAAGGATCAATTAAAAAAAAAAAAAAAAAAAAACTAGGTCTTTGGGGGCAAAGGGTAATATTTTATTAAAAGGTAATATAATATCCTTTACAGCCATTGTCAACAAGCACTGTCATTGCTGCTCTGTTTGCAGTTTCTACGTCTCCATATGAAGCTGATTGAAGGGGCGTCAGTCTGGAATATTCTCCTAAAGCCATGTGCTGACACATGGTAGGAAATTCACAACAGTCCTGATTCCAATTTATGACCCGGTGATCTCACGTTCTCTAATGACGGTTCAGAAATTCAGAGATAGTTTAGACTTTTTCCACCTTAGTCAGAACGTTACTTCTTCTAAATGTCCTCATTGTCTCTTCTTTACAACATCTGGATGTGGGCGCTGGAAGCTTGGTCTTATCCCATATCTAAACAACTCTTCTGTTCTAACGGTAACTCATCATAACAGATGTTTACAGTGGCCAGAATTGACAGCAGATCTCCTTTAGGTGGCACAAGATTCAAACCAGAGAAGAAAAAGTTTTGATGGGAAACAAGAAAATTTAGAAAAATATCACAAAGAAAAACACAAAATGACCAGAGTTATTGTACAGGCTGGAACCAGCGGGAGCCATTCGACAATTATTTAAATACTAAATTATTTAAATAAGATATTCAGAAAATACGCTGTCCAGACCAAGACTGTGTCAGAAATCACCCCTAACCCCTATACTGGGCTCTACATTTTCTAATGTCTAATATGAGGTGAGAATTGTTCCACCATAGGGCGTAGCTCACTCAGTGTGGTGATGGTCATTACATTCGCTGGCATTATCCTTACATTTTATCTGTGTGACAGCAATGATGCAAGGAACTGTGCCAACCACTATAATGCTTGTGTCGTTGGAAACTTACACTGCTGATGAGTTCACTTCGTAGTCCTCGACATTAGCCTGTCCAACCATACCGGTCTGGTACAATCTAGTGATGGGCCAATGAAGCCGTGTGAAGCATCGAGGCTTTCTTTCATTTTCTACTGAGAATGATATGAAGCTTCAGGGCTTCACTACGGGGAGGAACAGTGACATCTGCTGGAAGACTGAAATGACAGCAGCTGCTTTATAATTTGACCGAAGCTTGATCGAAAACATCATGACGATCCCAATTGTGTGAAATAAAACTCATTCAGCTCTGCATGCTCATAAATGGGTTCTAATTTCTAGAAGGGGAATTACCGTATTTTCCGGACTATAAGCCGCTACTTTTGTCCCACGCTTTAAACCATGAGGCTTATACAGAGATGCGGCTTTTCTATGAATTTTTCTTCGGCCCTCAGGGGGCGCTCTAGCAGGAAGTGCAAAAACCAAAAAATATTCTGTTTTTGTTAAGTAGCCTATGTTGGCTATGCTACTCTACATTCATTTTGTGAGCATCAATACCTGTTATTATTGGACAAACTGATTAATCCAGGTGTGTCTGACCATTGTGGCTACTTAGACACACCTGGATTTATCAGTTTGTCCAGTCAGTTTGTTGGTTCCCCAGTGGATTTCAGGGTTCTGAGCGGACCAGCCTCAGAGGTAAGGTTTTAATTGCAGATGCGGACCAGACGCAGCGTGGAGCCAGCAGGTCTAGCTGTCTATTTGAGTCTCTTCAATGATTCAAAGTCAAAGCGTTCAAGCTATAAAAGTTCTGACCCAAAGAAACGCTTTGAAACATTTTCTAGCAATGAAGCACCAAATGGAGCAGCGATGACATCGAAGCTTCATCGGTCAGATGATGTTTTCAAATGAAGCTCTGACACAGTGTTTCGAATAACTCCGCTTCAGGAAGGTGACACGAGCTCCGAAGGCTCGGTATCATTTGCCCATCACGAGGAGATTCTGTCCCAGCTGAAATGGCTGTGATGGTCCACTGGTCCACCAGTAGCAACAGGGAAGGTGGGCTTCATGTGATGACTCATGCCTATCCAACTGCATCCACACGCTGTTTCTTCTGCATCCATTGGTAACGCTCATTGAAAATTCAGAGGAACTATTTATTTGTATCAAACAGGAAATGAGTGAGTATGACTGGTCAGGCTACCCCTACACAGTGACTGTAAAGTACTATATCGTGAGTTTGGGCATCTGGAACACAACAAAGACTTGTTGTTCTGTGCAGGCATTGAAATCCCAGTTTAACCAATGTTTTCTGCATTTTCTTTTTTACTGTTACATGCACGTCAAAAAGCCCTGTTCGTCAGTATTACTCAAAATATATCCAAAACTCATTCTGTTTTCTCGACTTATTTTCCTGCAGAGCTGCAGCTTTCATCTTGCAATGTGATGACGAAACACCTTACCAAGTCTGCCATAATATGGTGATTCATGCAAACATTCAGCTCTATCCACTCTAAGTCTTTTTCACAGGTCTTTCACTTATTATACTTGTTGCTTTAATCTGGAAATAGTTAGACTTGGGTGTTAAAACATGCAGGGCTAGTGCTAGAATGATCATGCATGGCTCTGACCAACACATTTTAAATTTCATAGGTCCGTGCCATGCGGACACTGGTTTATGACTAAACAGCAGCCAAAGGAGAAGCAAAAGGAAGGCTTCACTCCCTAATGCATTGCACAGAGATGCTGCATGTTTTCAAATTCTGTTTAACGGCACTATTTTTTTTAATGCAAGATTAACGCACACACGTTTCTGTAAATATGACTCTAGGCCAATAAGTGTATTTATAGTGAACGTGTGGGACAGACATGGCGACAGAAAAGGGCCTTATGAACAAGCAAGTTTAGCCTTAAGGTGATGGGTCTGTTGAGAAGAGAAAAGGTTATTTGTATTTATTGTCGCTGTGAATTGAGTTAACAACCGCAGGGCGCGGTAAAGTTAGTTTCACATCCGACATTCGCTTGTTTTTTTTTTAAACTTTAATAGCATTATGAAAACGGCACCGATCTCATCCAGGTTGGTATCATTTTGTAGATATAAGTACACCAGACATTTTACAAGTGTCATCAACCCTTCCAAGCTCAGTGAGTGTGGCTAAAACTCTCAGGAACAGAGTTGAATGTCCTTCTGAGTACCTCGCTGCTGCCGTGGAGTTTAGGGACCGTCAGCAAATTACTGCAGTCAAGCAGCAGCCTGACAAAATACATTAAGAAGCTTATGAATTAAACCCCAAAAAAGTACGGCAGCATTTGTAGACTTCTGGTTTTCAAACTAAAGGCTTAAGAAAAAAAAAGTAAAGCAGATCCTCATGACCCTGTATAGGACAAAATGGGTATAGATGATGGATAAACAGAACATTAAAAAAATGTGATTTATGTGCGATTAATTGCGAGTTAACTATGAAAATCTTGCGATTAATCGCGATTAAAAAATTTAATCGACTGACAGCCCTAATTTAAACATTTCTAATTCAAGATATAATCAGCCAGACTGAGATGGACTGATAGAGGACTGTCTTTATTTTTTTTTTCATGGTTCTGAAGACAGAAGCAACTAAAATGACCAGTGGATACAACTAAAAACAAGAGGAACAAAAGCCAATTAGTCGTTCTCCTCCGTCACTTTTCAGAACTACGTCACAAAAACTAAAAACAGGTGCAGCTCAGAGCTTTTTTCTGCAGTCACATGAACGTTTGGAAATGTCTGACCTTTGTTACATCCTCATGAAGCAGAGAACCGCCACCGATGTTTGATGACCAGATTGTTAGGAAGTGTAGGTGTTGTGAAACCTCTGCTGTTCATGTAGGAACAGACTATATTCTAGAAGAAATGAGCTCTTCTCTGAGATCACTTTACTACTGCTGCCTCTGTTTTACAACACGGACTTATTTGCTTTGGACCATGAAGTGAACTCATCAGCAGCACTGCATGCATTTAACAGTAAAAACGCCACGGGAAAACACCACCAGTAACCATGACAACCATGTTGCCAGATGCATGATGGGCTATATGATTGCATTGAATGTCTCACTGGAGCCTTTCTAACTATTCTATTTATTCCTCAAGTATTTTCCAGGCAAATGAAGCTTTCTATCTCCCCACATTCTCCACATGCTGCCATCACAGGGCTTTTATGTCTCTGCTCTATCCTCCCTCAGAGACATAACACAGTCTCAGGAGGACATAAACACAAACACCCCGCTGACCTCACGCTTATCTCATGCAAATAGTCCGCATTGCAACATATTTAAATACCTTGTGTTGAAATATGGCGACCGCAGACGTTCAGTGTGGACACAAATGTGTTTTATTTCAGGGCTGGATTTCTGAGAAAAGAGGCCTGTTGCTCTAAAATTGAACTTTTTTTTTTATCTCTAATATTCATTAAAATGAACCCTCAGCCGTAGCCCGAATTAAATCCGGTCAGAGCAGCTTCTTTGTGAACTGTTTTTTTTTAGATACAGTGGCAGTAAAAGTTCCCCAGTCCTGACAGCCCTCTGAAGCCAGATAAACTAAGTGTAGCAGATACTAGTAGGGGGATACCCTCCCTCCACCGAGTCACTGTCTAGGGTTTATGTTAACACTCTCCATCCACAAAGATCAATTGGTCACCATGGCGGCATGTTTTGTATCAGGAGTATTCATGGGACGTGATGGAAAACCCCAGTTGCATATAATTAGATTTATAAAACAAATCATCTATTGTTTATACCATGGGCTGTATATAAACAACTGGACAGAACCCCTGTGATCCATACCATGTGAAGAGTGATTCTGAAGCGTCTTTTTTCATCTCTGTGACAGCGTCATCGTGACTGACACTGCCTGAACTCAGTTAATCCGTAAATGGGATGATGGGCAAACGGAGGAGATGAAACATGTTCACCTCAGCTCAGTAAGCACCGTTACCACAACTTATCTATTTTAGTACCATATCTGTGTTAGCCAAGCCAGCCAGCTCCTGCTAACGTCATATGAAAACATCCATCTACAGCAGCGACTCCCAAAGTCTGGACCACAGCCTCCTGGTGGGCCGTGGTGGTACTGCAGGTGAGCCATGAGAGCTCATTAAAAATCAACAAATAAATATGTTTTTAAACTGTATTTTTTAAATATGTTTTTAGTTTCTGTAAATCTTTATGACATGATTTTTTGAAAATGTTTAAGTAATAAAACAAACCAGTTGAGTGTTATTCTACTGTCATCTTAACTTAATAGGACAAGTGTCCATCCATCCATCCATCATCTATACCAACTTAATCCTCTGCAGGGTCACAGGGATCTGCTGGAGTCTATCCCAGCTGTCTTCTGGCGAAAGGCAGGGGTACACCTGGACAGGTCACCAGTCCATCACAGGGCCACATGTTGACAAACAACCACTCACACTCACAATCACTCCTACAGGCAATTTAGAACCACTAATTAACCTGACATGCATGTTTTTGGACCGTGGGAGGAAGGCGGAGTACCCGGAGGAAACCTGCACAAGCATTTACAGCTGAAGCCAAAGCTGGTGGGCACCTCACCATTCGTCCCCTGCCAGCCAGCTGAAGGAACTGAGCTGCTCACAGAGTTTATTTCAGGACTTTTACAAGCGGAACTGTGATGACATGAAACAACTTCTGCCTTTAGCATGGCTAAGATAAGCCGAGTGTCGTCCTCAGACCCCATCAACCACAGTCAGTCATGGTAATGTAAACAATGTAGGAGCATTATTTGGAATTTTAGGGGGTAGAAATAGATGTCCCCTGGTCATCTTTTGCATTGCACCATGGGAACTGTTTATTCAGAGAAATACAGGATAAACTAGAAAAGCACTCAGAGAGCGCAGAGCTCCTGCCAAGCACAACAGTTCTCCCATATAGCGATTTACAGATTGCGATAAAATCCTTGTTCTGGATCAGATCCGGATCAGCCTTTGAAATTTGATAGAGGTTCCCATTGTCAATCCCTGAGTCAAATTTCATGAGTTTTGGGCAATTAACGGAGATATTGAGAAACAAAATTTATGGCCCCATTGACCGCAATGTTATTGAAAATTTTAAAAGTGATCCAGAATCCAGGATTTCTTCCGGATCACTTTCAGTTCTTCCTTTTCACATTTCTCACAACTCCTGAAAATTAAAATCCATCCATAACTTTTTGAGTTATCTTGTACACAGACAGACAACAGACAGATAAACGCCGGCAAAAACACATAACAAACACTCAGCTTTTTTTTCAAAAAAAAAAACCCCTAAAAACCCCTCATTAAGAAATAAAAAAGGTACAACGTCTAGTTTGACCAAACACCATTATCTTGTAATGAGTAATGACATTTACACTTCAGTGTCGCCATTAAAATTTCTGGACTGTGTTCATCATCTCTACAACGGTAGACGCCAGGGTTGTGGAGGATGAGTCTGACACCAGTTTGCTCAGCAGGATATTGACGTCCCAGACTGATTGTCTGTCTGGCTCGTCCTCAGGTTCACCATCTCTGACACACCCGTCTGTTTTAGAACGAGAGCTACTTTCAGCAAACCACTTCATTCATGAGGTCAAAGACTGTATTGGTCAAAGACTGCATAAAAAGGACAGAACAAACCCCCTGTGAGCCTTGTGGCGTCAGACACAGGTTTATTGAAGAGCGGTTTTGGAGCTCATTTTTTCCGAGCTCTTGTCATGTTAGCAGGAGCCAACTACACCCAACCGCAGTCAATCAAGAAAGAGGGACATGAGCATAAAACCACAGACTGTATAGGAAGACTTGGACAAAACCTGCGCCACGTCACCTATACGTATGCGAGGAGTGCTGTTGAAGCCTCTTTTTTTTCTGCACTGCATGGCGCCATGTTGCAAAAGGGCAGAATGAGCAGCGCTGAGAAGCTGGCTGGACCAAGCCCTCCTTAGTTCAGTTAGTTAGCTATTTTAGCTTGGCTGCCTTATGTTAACCCATGATGCTAATGAACATATTTTTACATTAATTCTAATCAAATCTGTACAAACATCCTCATTTCAAGTGTCTGTACTGGAACGAAATCTGAAGCGAGTGCTGTCAGTGACATTAGCACAAGACACAACAAAACATATTCTCTTTAAAATATAGGTCCTCCATTTGTAATGGTCAAATTTGGTAAACTTTTAAGATGGAACCACTCTTTTAAAAGTGATCAGAGCAGAATTACCCCTCTCACCCATCTTTATTGCCACCCAACTTCACATCTCACTACGGTTGCTGTAACTCAAAAGTGAGTAGCATAAAGCTGTAGCACTGACTACAAACAGGCACACAGACCACAGAAAGGGTGGATGGCATGGAGTTCAGATGCTAACACCAGGCTTTAAACAAGGTGATAAAAACAGAGTTCAAAAGGGAGCTTTTGACTTTATCTGTGATATTTTGACCAAAACATGCCAAAGACATGATATTAAAGCCTTAAGAAATGGTCACATTTGGTTTTCTTATTAACTAGACACCTTCTGAAGAAGCTTTGAAGGGGTGCCGGTGTGTCAGTAGCTTCTTTCTTCAGGGATGGCTTTATTTCTTTGTGGAACTTCATTGATGGGATGTTTTTCAGCTCAGAGGCTACAAGATCTTGCTGAAGTCATGAAGTCATGATGATCAGTCACCTGGGAGCTATGACTGAATCTAAACACTTCTAAAGTGATGTGGTCCAACAAATGTGCAACTCTCACATGGCTTATTTGCATTTTTACTTAATCTAACTCTACCTTTGACTCCAATTGCATAATTAAAGCTCCCTCCTTCTGTTTATTGCTTTTCCCCCTATACGCTATCTCACTGTGCACACAACCCAATATGTGACGGTTTACCAGCCCTGAAGATAAGAGCATCATTCGCGTCAGTCCTGCATCCACCCTGGCAGTCAACACAAAACACTGAGGACAAAGTTCCCACTCTGGCTTCATGCTGCGTCTGTTGTGGTGCGATCAGTCAAAAACGGCTCTTTGATGCCGGTCAACATCTTTGTCACGCAACAAAATGGCTCGACATTCCTCATGGTCACACCTTTAACTTTTACGGCCTAATTTGTCATCGTCCACTTCAACACTGACGTAACGATGACGGACAGAAAGTTTCAAGTTTAGAAAAACATCAATGGAACAGGGACTTTAATTGTCGTGCTAAAATAGAACAAGGCTGTCACTCATTAACAGGACGGCGCTGTGGTGGTGTTTTGGGTGTGGGTGAGTGATCACAAAGCAAATACGTATCAAACACTCAGGTCTCGCCCGTGGTAGCAGGAAGGGTGTTTATTTCCCCCTTTCTAAATTTGAGGAACAGTTTATTTCCTCAAACAGCTGTCAAAATGCAAATTAAGCTTCATAAAACCTATGAAAAGGCTTAAAAGTTAAATAACCTTTGATGTTAGGTGGCCGATGCTGGTAAGAAAAAAAAAAAAAACAAAACCTCAAATGAATAAATACGACTTTCAGAAAGTGTGTAAATATGGAACAATTCTACTTCTGATGGATTGGATCCATTTTAAAGTATATTCGGTTCAAATTTACCCATCATGCAAAGGTGCTCAAGTCTTTTGTTAGATATGTGTAAAAGGGAGCAGACCATCAGTGTAGATATAGGTAGCACGATGTGGATTTAACAGCCATTTAGTTTGACTCACGTTTATGGTAATGACTGGAAGAGGGTTGTGAAAATGCATTTGTTTTAAGTGACCTATTGTCCAATAGATAACTTATTGGACAAATATGACAAATCCCTTAAGAGATAACACTCCTCAGTGTTGTGCCGCAGCGTTTATGTGATTTAAGGAGATTTTTAAGGAGTGAACGAACCATGCAGTTTCGCTAAAAAGAAAAAAAAAATGCACACAGTCTATTTCTTAATGTCCTGTCTTGTTTATTCTAAGAAAAATCAGGGCAGCGCAGGAGGTGGATGTCAGGTTGGTCATCCAATCAGAGCGTCTACAATAAACTTCAACTCTATTGAACAGACAACAATCCAACCTGTAATAGCAGGCCAAGGTAGAAAAAAAATAAGTTGACATCAAGTTGCTGTTCATGTTCCTATGACAAAACTAAATGAAATAGTTGTCCATTAATGCAGGAACTTCCCCATCTAGTGGTGAGAATGAGTACTGCCATATTAAAATTCAGTAACTGAATTAGAGAAACATGAAGGAATTGATGAGAAAGCAGCCAAAATATTTTCCATCAATATCTCTGATAAAACCAACAGAGGCAGAGAGCTTCATGTAACAGCAGTTTTTATTGTTTTGTCCCCATTTAGTCACTTTTCAATTCATTAGACGAACTGTGAAGCTTGTCACAAGGACTTAGAAGACCGCAAAAACCAACGATATCAGCTACAAAATTTGGCTTAAATTTAAAAAAAAATAAAGGATGGGATAAAACATTGCAAAATAAAATTTGTACAAGGACAAAAAGGTCAGATGTAGTGTTTCAACATTATTGTAAACAAACAAAATGGAAAAAAGCGTTGTGGAGACGGGTTGAACAGAAGAGACCGAACACTGGTTGGCATGACACATGTACAGAAACCTTGAAGCTACAGCTGGTAACGGCTCACAACTGTCGTAGAAAAAGTTTAAATTAAGTCGTACAGAAACATGACATCTTTAAACAACAGCATTTCTGCTTTATACAAACCTTCACGCCGCCATCCCTGGTTTACTGTGATATGAGGTATATGTGAGGCGCACTAATGTTGAATGTCCAAACTCGTTTCTTTTTTTCATGATTTCCTCGATATGACAGCATTCACTCCGCCACCTTTAATGATTGCTTGTAACAGCAGGCTTTCAGGGCACGTAGGGGTTCAAACACTCATTCAGAGCAGCAGAATCACATCATTTCCAGCACTCGAGGCCAGTTGTTGCTTTGAAGACAGCGCAATTGTTCTCTTCTTTCAAAAAAAAAAAAAAAGAAAGAAAAAAAAGGATATTTCAAGATCAACAATTTCTAAAGGGGCACATATGCTTGCACAGCCAAATTGACAGTGTGCATAAATTTCCTGTCAGCCTTCTTTTGCACTTGGCAGAAAAAAAAACAACAAAAAAAACCCTGATCATTTCATCCTTAAAGTCCGTAAGAAAGCGAAGCTGCTAAGGTGAGCATCAGGTCAACTAAAACTAGGGGTTTGAATACATTATCCCGATTAAACATTATTGTAATTTAAAAAGCCCACCCAACATCTCAAGCTAAACCCTCCCTAAAAGTAAGAAGAGGAAACTTTCAACACACAGACCCTCCCCTTGTTTCATCCTGTATAAACCATGCTCCCCAAAACTAAAGGCCTTCCCACCCCTGCCTGGCCAGCCAGTCGCTCTGGAATAATTCTCTCTGGTGAACTGGGCCGTGGAAGCCCTCCCCTTCACAGCCATTCCCACCAGTACAGGACATAACGAACCAGTCACAACGGGGTAATAACCCAGAAAGACCAGAAACATTATTTTTATCAAAGAGGAAAAGAATTCGGATGGCTGGCCAGACGACCCCCACCCCACAATCAGACTCCCAACTACACGGACCCCAACAGCAACTGTCAAAAAGTCAGTCCAACTCCTCGTGTTTGAGCTCGATCCCACAGGGTACATTACACAATGTAAGAAAGGAGGCTCAAAGTGCTAATCGGATTCTTTAAGATAAATAAGAGGAAGAAGACAAGAACAGAGGTGAACCTCTGCTGGCCGTAGAAAAGCCCGGACAACACTTCTGTTCTCTAAAAATACAAGGACAATATTTCTCCCCTGAAACTGCTCTCGTTCCTTCCTCAACTTCAACTAGCAGATCCACAGAATGATTAAAACTGCTATTTTACACATTATATATTCTTATAAATATATATAGATATAACGTATGGCCCTTAGTGAAGAAAACATCCGTTTCACATTGACATGAAAGTACCATAATCTCTATATAGCCAAGTAGAAAGTGTTTTCAGTGTTCAAGAGAGCTTTCAGCAGTCTGTTCGTCACACTCGTTCAAGAAGAGAACAGAAGGAAAATCCTCTGAAGATGCAAACGTACACTTCTGAAAAGAGTGCTCACTGCCCCACGTAAGCTCTTCCTTTCCCATTTTTTCCTGAGTAATTCCTGTAACAGACCACTTTTTTTTTTCCTTTCTTTTTTTTTTCGTTTTTTTTTTTTTTTTTTTGCCATTTCAATTCTGGGCGATTCCCTGCCATCGTGTTTTTTTTTTTTTTTTTTTTCCACTTGTAAAGTTGGATTGCTCAAACACGTCAGCTCACTGGAAAAGAAGTTTGTCCTACGCTAGTCTAAACTCACTCAGAAAAGTACTTTCATCTCATAATCAACGGCCAGACTTAGGGTGAATTCCAATTCCTCCCTTAACCCTCAATCTCAACCCTTCGAAAGTAAGTGTCAGGGTTATCTTGTTACTTAGAAATGGGACACCCCTTGAGAGCAGTTACGTCTTCAGACTGAAATGTATCAGAGCTCGTGTTGTCTCTGTATTCCCTGAAATGACACAGGGATAACATTGAAAAGAGCTCCGTATATTCTCTAAATAATATTAGCAAATAACACAATAGAGGATACATTATTCAGTCCTCCGTCGCTACACAACAAGGTATACAAGTAACGTGAAGCCGGCCGGGACCAGCGGTAAAAAGAATAGATAAATGTTACGCAACAACGCAACAATCCATGAAAAAAGTCTCAAAGAAAGACAATAAGATGGTTTCGTAACATTTATATCTTTAAGAACTACCAAGATACTTACATTTGTAGCTAGCTTTTATTGTCACCATCCTTTCCAAACATGTCTTGGCTAAATTACCCAATGCCTTTGGGTAGCCCTTACTTCTAAGGGTGGTGCCGGAGAATCTCAATTTTGAGGGCGATACAGCCCTCAAACTCGTCCCTCAATTTGACGTTCTTAGAATCGGGATGGCACTTGCACTTAACGGGAACGTGCACTTTTGAGATTGAGGGTTGAGATTGAGAGTTAAGGGAGGAAGTGGAATTCACCCTTAATACGTCACTAATATGAAAAAGAATTAAAAGTAAAGTACATATTTAACTTAAAAATAACAAATACTTTCAAAATATTGCATTTGCAGGGTGCCTTGCAGGCTTATTGCAGGGAGAGGAGTGGGCACAAAGACAGAGCATCAGTTTCATTAAAATAAAGATGTAACTTAAAAAAGTAATAATAAAATAGGAGAACTAGAAAAAAAAATTAAAAACATAAACTTAACAACAAATTCTCTCTCTCAGGCTCTCATCTGTAGCTTTGGCTTGTTGGTGTTGTAGAACCTGTACTTACTGGCTCATTGACATCAGATAACAAACTACTATACCCTGAGAATTCAGACACAGGCGTCCGTATCCTGTGATCCACCTCCCCGCTGGAGTCAGTGCCGTAAGACAAGCCGTGGCCGTCCGGCTTAAACTGGGAGCCGAAGGCCTGGGCAAAGTTTTCTATCTGGTAAGAAGGCTTCGAGGAGTCCAGAGAGGCCAGATCCTGCGAGGGGAGCAGAGGGTAGACCGCCACTGTGCCGTTTTTCACCGCCGGCTGCTCCTTCTGGCCGCTCAGGTCGGATGGGCTGATCTGGTAGGATGAAGGGGGGGTGGAGGGGTGCCTCTTCTCCATCTGCTCGGTGAGCTCCTGAGAAGGTGTGAGCTGCTGGTGTGTGGAGGCCTCCAGGCCGCTCAGGTGGAAGCTGTGCTGAGGTGAGGAGCCTGTGAGCATCGCAAAGTGAGACTTTGGCACGGAGGAGGGCAACGAAGGCGAGGACACCGACTGGCCAAAGCCACACTCCAGTGTGGACATAGTGTAGATGTTCTTGTCAGCGAGGAGGGGGTTCCCTGGATGGGAACTGGTGAAGGGCCCTGAAGGAGGAAGCCCGGGGCCCAGGGGGAAACTGCTACTGTGGCTGGTGCGCTCTAAAGCCTGCAGCAGGAAGCGGGAGTATTCCTGCATCATTAAAGTCTTGTCTCCAGGTGTGCTGGGGGTGTCCGTGCTCCTGCTGATGTCGGGACCCTCAGCTGAGGCGGGGGTCAGCTCCATGTCGAAGTGGACGTCGTGGTGCGAGCCGTCGGCTTTCTGGGCGTAGTGGTCAAGGAGGCTCTGGAGCACCTCGTCGGGGATCCCTGACTTGTCGAGACTCAGAGGAGCATCGCTGTCCATTACGTTAGCGACCCCACCCTGAATGACAGCTGGCTGAGAGGACAGGTGAACGCTGACATCGTACTCAGTGCTGGCTGCTCCAGCCACCGCAGGCACTGAGGGGTTTGCATTGCTCGCAGCCTGAAGGTAGCGCCTCTTCTTCAGAAACTGCATGGCGTCGTCATAGTTGCTGCTGGTGGATACTACTTTAGCCTCGTTAGCCTGCATGAGGCCGAGGCCATCCATGCCCCCGGCCTGCTCCAGCAACCCAGCTTTGACCTGTCCCAGCCCTGACTTATCCAGGGTTCTCCGATTGGCCTTCTTGAACGCCATCTTTGGAGCCTGGCCGTGGTGGCCCTGCTGCATGCTGGGCCCTGGCTCAGTAGAGGAAGACACCGTCTGATTCTCCACAGAGAACTCGTGTATGCTGTAGCCTCCGGACACGGCTCCGTTCATGTGCAGCTCCCTCACCCCCGCTCCGCCTTCTTTCTTTTTTTTGCGCTCCCCTCCTCCTCCAGAATTTTTGGACCTTCCCTTCTTCCTGCCGGAGCTCCCAGCATTTCCCTGAGTGATTCCATAGCTGCCTTGTCCCATGTCCACACAACCCAGGTCCATCATGCCAGGATCCAGCCCCTTCTTCATGGCTTCTCCACAGGTTCGCTTGTGCTTAAGAAGTCGATCCGTCCTGGAAAAATACTGAAGCAGGAAAAAAAACAACACAAAATTTAGTAATTTTGCAGCACAATGAATAACTTTAAGATATGCAGCAAAGACGAGGGTTTACGGGGTCACAGACCTGTTGGCAGGTCTCACATCTGTACGGCTTTTCTCCACTGTGCGTCCTCTTGTGCCGTTCCATGTGATACTTCTGAATGAATCGCATGTTACACTGATCACAGCTGAATGGCTTCTCTCCTGAGATACAAGAACACGACTGAAGGTTAATCATCTCCTGATGCACTGCAAACACACACACACACACACACACACTGACTCACAGGCTGCACCAGGCTGTCATTAATTACTCACCACTGTGGATCTTCTCATGTCGCTGGAGAAGGTATTTCTGAATGAAACTCATGTTACACTGACTGCATCTGAAGGGCCTTTCGCCTGAAATTAAACCACCAGAGACAAATACAGATGTGACTCTGATCTTTGTGTAGAGACGGCTGTGAGGAAGTTAATTCAGCATCCATAATCCAAGCTTTGTCCAAGAGGAACCAACAGAATCCCAAATCAATATTAACTTCTTCCCAAACATGCTTCTCATCCTCCACATTATCACAATGACAGATAGCTAAACGGTGTTTTATTCAGCGCTGCTGATCCTGAAGTAGAAAGTTCCTCTGTCTCAGATCAAATCAAGGGACATTGATTCTCCTACTAGAGGGAGAAAGCTGATACTCTACTATGAAACAAAACCCAAGAAATCAGAGGGTATTGTTCATTATGAGTTCCCCAAAATGAGGAGTCTGGAAAGAGCTTTCCCGGATTTAACCAATAAAAGGTTCATTCAAAGACATCTGAACTGCAACGACACAGTTAAAACCAGAATAATCTGACTGATAACTGAATGATCAGTCACCAGAGAGCAGATGCACTGCAGAATCATTTACAGATTAAGTTACACGGCGTCTGAACCAGAGGAGCAGCTTTCATCATATCCAGAGAAAAAAAAAACAGTTTATTTCTGAATTATGAATTTTCAAAATATATATTTCAATGATTCAAATTTCAAGTGATTCAATTCTTAATTAAAATGATTGAAAAATGAATAAATATTATTAAATGAGAATATTATTAACTTCCACTGTCCACAATCAAAAATTCCCAATGAATAAATTATAGGAATCTAATATAAAATGATGTAGAGTGAGAACTGTCCACGTTTCTACAGCAGCCCAACCCTTTATCATACATGACCAAACGATCATGTATGATAAAGGGTCCTGGAAACAGCACACAGATGTGCCTTAACACTGGCATGTCTGTGTCTCCAAACGTGGAAGTTTGCTTGTTGTTCCTGCCATCATGCATCTAAAGTCGTCATTTAAAATTACTGCAGCTGCCTGCATGTGCAGGGGGAAAGCTATTATAAGAGCAACCTGCAACAAAACTAATTTCAAAGGGACCTTCAACCTGTTTTCACTCGTCTGTGCACTCATGGATGAATTATATTCAATAAAACTAAATATATTGTGATATAGACAGAAAACTTTAATGTGGATATGATTCAGTTTTGGTTTAAAACATTATTTACTTGGCTGTAATTTGTAACTTCGCCACTAGATGTCACTAAACTCTGCTCACTGCTCCTTAAATAATTACAATGTTATAAATAACAGGATCTTCTGGGACTGCTGCCGTTGGTCAGGAAGGGTAAATAAAGTTGAATCATCAGATCATTTTAGAAGGAATTGATCCAAGTGACTGCAAATGCAACACTTTGTGATATTTACACAATCTGCCAGCTGCTGCTGATCAAAATAACTAAACCTCAGATAAGCAGACACAGCGTAGCGTACCTGTGTGTATGAGGACGTGTCTGCGCAGGTGATAGGAGCTTCTGAAGGATGCGCTGCAGTGTTCACAGATGTGAGGCTTGGCTCCTGGAGACAGGCTGCCTCCATCTGGATCCAGCATCACCGACTGCTGCAAAACCACACACAAGTTCTGGATACGTTAGCTGGATGATGAAATCCCAGGTTTATATGACAGCACGCCGTTTCATCCAACATGTCTCCTTTTTAAAATCGGCCAAACTAAATATCTGACATTTATTTCTGCAGCAAAACAAAAAGCAAAGGAGAAAGAAAATGACACAAGCGCAGATAAATGATCTCAACCTTCATTTTAATTAAACAAAAGCAATATAGAACAGTTTGAAGATGTTGTCAGCAACATCAAATTTTCTTCCGTTTGATATTTTATTTAGAAAAAAAAGCAGAATGTATTTTATTGTGAAGCTTTACAAGACACACGTATAGTCATTTTGTCAATTGTTGAGACAGTGTTGGGGACTAAATAAAGTAGGACTACATAGTCAAATAAATAAGTGAAAAACAAACCTTTGCCTCACTTCTCTTCTTTCTTGGCTTTCCCTCCTGTCCATCACCGTTTGACCTGCGACCTTTCCTCCCAGTGGCCTCCTTTTCTAAGTGACTCGGCAGCTGCGAGGATGACAAAGGGGACAGGGAGAGGGACAGGGAGAGGGCCGTGAGAGCGAGCCGCGAGAGGGAAATCACTTGATTGAAGGTTAAGGCGCTCCAGTCTGAAACGATCGGGAAAATAAGTCCATGTTTGCTGCTCGTGCAAACAAACAAAACACTCGTATAATGTGCACAGCTGGAGGCTCATTGTGAGGCGCGCTTCAAGTAGGCGGCGCAGCAGAGCGCAAGATTTACGGCCCTTTATGGAGGCGAAGCCCAGAATTCACCGTAAAGTGATTTTCACAGACAATCTGGGAAAAGAACGGTTCAATCTGAATGATTGCTCATCAGCAAATGTCTGCTTTGATCGGAGCATGAATTCATAGCTGAAGGAAACTGGTTGGTGGTTCCCTTTAACCTCGCACCGTTGACGCCACAAATGTGGCTGCACCTGCTCCTCCTAAAACCTGACCGGTGTTTAGAGCCAAAACAGAGAAGAACCAACCAACCAAAATAAAAACAATTTGGCTTGATGCATTAAAAAAATAAAAGTGCAACATGCTCAAAAACAAAGCTACCAGGAAAAGTCTGCAGAACTTGTTTTATTGACTCTGGCTCTGATATAAATCTCTTGAGTGCAGCCAGAATAAATCAGCTACCAGGAAATGAATCAGCACCTGCACTCACTGACTTCTTTTTTTTGTTTTTTTAGTACACTAAAACTCCCAAGGCCTTTTGTGGATTTGTTCCAATAAAAGTGAGCAGCTTTTTTTTATCTTTAGAAAAAAAAAAAAAAAAACGAAAAACAGTTCATTTTAAGAAGCGGGCAACTGAATAATAAAAACATGATTGGGGAAAAAAAAAAAAGAATATTTTTCCATAATCACGTTACAGCATCTCAGTGATTAACAACAGATGTAATGCAGCAAAAAAAAAAAGTGCTTACACGCAGAAACTGTCCTCGACCAGACTGATGTTTGAGTTAAAAACATCTAAATGAAGACAATAACTGAATCTGTTCAATATTCAGCCCCCCCGACCTCTGATGGCGTGCTATTGTCAGGAGGGTGTGGATGTGTATATTTCTACTTGAATGAGCACAAAAGACGTCTGAAATTAAGTGCAAGCTCAAACAAGACAGCTGTGTCTCTGCCAGGACGCTGTCGTTCACGCCGACGCTCCATGACATCACCCTCCTGCCCAGAAACACAAACTACTTTGCATCTCAAGCTGTCGGGAGATTCAAGACTTCTCGACTAGTTTCACACGAGTTTCTGGGCTTCGCCATCAGCTTCCACTCTCGGTAAGATTTAAATAACACGATCTAAAGTTAGTTTCACGCTGATCAAGACAACATGAAAATTGAACTCAAGATAATTAAGGCTGTGTGAAGAATTGTAACTTTGATCTTGCAGATTTTGTTTGACTTTCAGAGAGAAAAGGCTCCGGTGATTGGACTCGTGTCTCTTTTGAATATTTTTACTGCAAGAAGAGATTTTGGAAAGAAGAGAAAGACTTTATATGGAGCAACTTTCAGACTTCATATTTAGAAGCTTTGAAGGATTTTCCACAGCCAGCACCACATCATTAGATCATTAGAAACTTCTCCCATTGTTCATTTGCTCCCTCCCTCCAGTGTTACTCGACTGTCCACGGTGCAGGGTAGAGCTGAGCGATTTTATCAATTCTGCGATATATATTGATATTTTATTTCCCCAGAGTATCGATTTTTCAGCCGCGAGTATCGATATCCTAAGCTTCTTTCAAAACCCCCGTGTCCCACCTTTAAAAGCTTGCAAGCAACAATTTGCACTGTTTAAATAAATGAAACTATTTTTCTCAACAGATCTTTTATTCATTTTGTCCAGCATTTGCAAGCTGCCTGTCAGCCATATAATGTGTAATTGATGCTTTCAGTTCAATAATTCAAACAAAGTCATCGGAACACTCACAAGATGTCACCAAAATCACTTTGTCCCTTTAAATTTTTTCGGAAAATGATGTAAATGTATTGTAAGATGAATATCGATATGTATCGTATCGTGAGCCGAATATCGTGTATCGTATCATGAGATTAGTGTATCGCTACAGCTCTAGTGCAGGGACTGTTTATCTTCTGAGTGTTTGTCTCATTTTCTCAGCACACTGCTGTCTTCATCATCCTCAGAAGTCTGTTTATAAAAACTGCTGCAGAATGCAGTTGTGTTTGTGAACGCTGTTTGCTGCAACACCCAGCGTTCGTTAATGCCGACCAGTATTTATAAAAGCTAAGACAAACAGGATGTAAAAACACAGTTTTGAGCATCGAAACACCAGCTGGAGATATTAAAATATTAAACAGGAGGGGGGAAACATGAACAATGAGCTCACGGGCGCTGCTTTGACCCCACGCCTGTTGTGAAGCTCAGGTTTTTATTGTTCTTCTGGATTAAGCACCAGACATTACACTGAATGTTTAGAGGAGAATCGTTTAAGTGGCCTCTCTGCTCTGGACCAGTAAAGATCCGGCACTGCTGCAGCTCCAGTTTACCTGGCTGGAGGCCAAATCACAGCCTGTTCAACAACAAAATCAAAGCCACCCCTGACGTAGAGAGGTACTTACGTTGCACATGTTCAGGTCGTGCACCAGCAGGTTGTGGTTGTTACTGACAGACACCTCCAGCAGCTCCGTGCCCTTCCCCAGACCTCCCGGGTAGAGCGGCAGGCGGTAATCGTGCTCCGACAGCTTCTCCTGCTTGATGCCCATGGTGTGAACGTAGTCCCCCACTCCAGCGCCCCCCAGGCCGCCCCCCAGGCCGCCCATGCTGCAGTCGGGAGAATCCCGCTCCTTCTTCAGGATCATCTCGGGCGGCGGGAGGTCCTGCATGACCGTGTGGGCCGCCAGCCGGGTGAAGCTGGTCACCGGGGGCAGGTGGCTGAACATAATCATACCGGCTCCGAAACTGGTGTCCATGCTCCCGTTGGGGCGCAGGAATTCATTCCCCATCTTGTCTTGAATTATGCTCATGGTGACGGCTGGTGGGCAGGAAAACTACGGGCTGGAGGTCAGAGTCATCCTGGGAGGAAAATCAGGGCAAACAGCTAATGTTTATTACAGGATATAATACACAATCACAACACATTTCAAAGAGGCATCACAGCTCAAATCCCTCTCCGAGGACACAAACAAATGACGGTCAGACTGGTGTTATGAGCCAGTTAGGATTGGTCTTCAGGAATCGGTGTCACGGCCTCTGATCTCACAACTCGGCGCTTAGTTGGATTAAGCTGATGGTTTGTGGGTCAACAAACGGTTACAGTCGGAAACACGCAGAAACAAAAGTGTAAGACACAGAGCGCTGAAGTCTCGCTGCTTCATCACAGTGTGCATGTTCGGCATCTCGGGGCCATAAAAGGTCGCAGCGACTGCAGTCCCAGACACAACACGGGACGAGGAGCGGCAGGGTCGAAGTTGTGCGTTAATCTTTTTGATGGGTCTGTCTGACCCCGTCATCCTATTTGCATGAGCTTATCTGCCAATGAGAGTGCACACAGAGTGCATTACAAAGACTGTTTGTGTGCTTATGCGGCTGCCGCATAAACAGATCAAGTGCTGCAGCCTGTAATAGCCATAAATTGAGTTTTATTCTTGTTTTGGTTGTGATCAGGATGCGTTGTCACAATTAACAATTGTTTTTGCTTTTTTTTTCTGCCAGTGCTACGATGAAAGCCTAATAACAGTTTATTAATAACACACATCCACCTTTAAAAGAAAGAAGGGCTGTTTATGGGAACTGGGAATTGTGATGCAAAGTACAGATTTGGGCATTAAAGGTAGATATTTAAAAAATAATTACAACCTTAGTGGTTGGGAAACTAATTTTTTTTTTTCGATTAGTGGTATTCACATCTCTGCCTGCCACCTTTTCCTGGAACAAAGTGCCTGTGCTTTCCTTTTTCATTTGGCTAAAAACATAAAATGTGACTACAGTGATGGGATGCCTATTTGAATTTGCGAGTCATTTCAAGTTGATGCCAACAGATGCTCACTGAGATGTCACTTTTAAAAGTCAGGCACCTGGAAATTGGAAAATGAGCAACTGGTGGTGCTCATCCTCCATCCAGGCAGGTGAAAAGAGTGATGAAGGTGATGCAATTAAAAGAGCGCCAGTCAAATCAAAAACACTGTGGCCAATCAGATACTGCTGATTATTAGACAGTGAAGGGAAATGATTGAAACAAGTACACAGAATGACTGCAGTTATGACAAATTTGGTTATTCAGGTTTCCTATTGGACAGCCCTAATGTATGTGTACCATAGACATCTGTTTAAGGATCATAGCAGAGAATTAAATACAATTAATGAATTATTATTTTAGTTTTAGCTTTATTTATTTTGCCCTTATAGATGATCCGGTTTTTGCTACAAATATGCTCAACTAATTAAAAAAGGGATTTATCTATTTTTTTAATCATAAAAGAGTACATACCTTTGTGATTTTAAAAGAAGAGAAGGGAAACACAGATTAACTATTTATGATCACTTATTGAATATATCAAACAACTAGAATGAATGATAGACATGTACAAGATTATGTTGGTTATAGGTTCTGAATGTGTTTTATCTATATATAATGTGTTTTAGGAGGCCAGTCTCTGAATCCTGGATGCTCATACTGTCTCCAAAAAAATGAATGAACTCGAGGCTTTTAAATAAGTATGTCATCTGAGATTGGCAGGATGTATTTTTGACAGCATAATTTTCCTAATTTATTCCATTAAAGATATAAAAAAAAAAAAAAATGAACTCCCAGAAGTGTGAGCCATCCATGAGTCAGTCAGTCTGCTGCCAGCAGCCTCAGCTCTGGTGGAGGATTAGCAGCAACCACATCAGCTTCCATAAAAACAACTTTAGAAAATAATAAATAAAAGTTAGTTGCTTCGACTAACTTCATCTTTTCTTGAGTGTACCTCAGCAGATTTAAAAGTGTCCTGCCGGGTATATTTTAACAGAAAGGAGCAGGCTTGTCTGGTGTGATATAGCTGCCCAGCTAAGGCCTCCTCCTTCTTCTTTGTGATGATCAGCCGATAATTAATATGCTAAAAACAGCAGCGGATCTGCGCTGATGGGACATTAAACCCCGCACACACGAGTGGAAAAGATAACCATTCACGCCACAAGAAAGCTCTTTGCTTCTTCTGAGAGAGAATTTACGGTTTAAGATTAAATCAAATATTATAAACTAGAAGCAGACTTCAAACAGAAACAAAAATATTCACGCTGGGTAAAAAGATCAAAGATGACTAAAGAAAGCTGCTTTGCGCTTTAAAGTAACAGAAACGTGGGTGGATTTGGTTTCCTCCGGGTCGCTGGTCCCGTTTCCAGGACCGGAGGTGATGGAGCGACCCACCGGGGGTGACCCGCAGCAGACGGCCCACTGAACTCCAGAACAACGATGCTCGACCCCGCAGTCCGACTAGCCGAGACGGCTAAGCTAGCAGCTAACTAGCGGTAAACACCGTTAATGCGCCGGAGAGGAGTTCAGTCCCGGCCAACCGCCTCCTACGACCCCGGACCCGAGTGACAGAAGTGTCGCTTACCGGTGCAGGACCATGACCCGCTGATGCGGCTCGCGTAGTTCAGCCTCAGCAGTTGGGTTTAAATATCTAGAGCCAAAACATTGTTCTCCCGCAGCAGCTGGGTTCTTCCATCTTGCCTGGCTGGCGCAGAGCATTCTGGGTCCCGCAGGCGGACGCATCCTGAACGCCGAGGATAATGAGACACCCCCCCTAAAATAAAAACAAACAAAAAACAATAAAAAAAAATTCTGGCTTTAGTGTTGTCACAATTGAAATCAGAAGTTTACTTATAAAAAAACTTACTTAAAAAGGCACACAACCTTTTTTTTTCCTAACATTGAAGACTAGTCTTTCCCTGTTTTAGGTCAATTAGAATCATTAAAATTATTTATATTTGTATAATGAGAGAGCTCACTTTTTATTACTTTCTTCAAAGTCAGTTTACATACATTTCCTTAACATTTACTAGCAACGCCTTTAAACTGCATGACTTGGGTCAAATGTTTTGGTTTTCCCTCCACAAGCTTCTCACAATCGTCTGCTGGAATTTTAGAGCAGTTCAATCCAAAAATACTTTATTGATCCCCAAAGAGAAATTAAATTGTTGCAGTAACTATCATGACTTAAGTCTCTTCAGTGGTTCATTGTAGAAGGTTATTGCTGTGGCAGGAAGGATCTCCTTGTGGTCTGTGCTGCAGCAGATCTGAAGAAGCCTCTGACGGAAGATACTCTGTTGTTTAATCACTGTGTTGTGAAGAGGGTGTTCAGAGTTCTCCATTAGGGTTTTCATTTTATGAAGTATCCTCCTTTGCAGAATCAGCTCCAGAGGCTCCAGGTCAGTCCCCAGAACAGAGCCAGCCTTCTTCATCGGTTTGTTAGGTTTCTTTAAGTCACTGGCTCTGATGCTGCTCCCCCCAAAAGCTGCAGATGAGACTGAGCTCTCTACAACAGATATGCAATTTCCTGCTACAAACACTGAAGGATCTAAGCTGCCTTAAGAAGTAAAGTCTGCTTTGTCCCTTTTTAGTCAATTCCTCCTGACAGAAGTGGTGCAACTGTGACAGGTTTGTAGGCCGTCTTGCTTGCACACACCTATTCAGCTCTGACCACTAATTTTCTATTGAAGTGAGATCAGAGCTTTGTGGTGGACACTCCAAAACTAGACTTTGTTTTCCTAAAGCCACTTTGTAATTAATTTGGTGATGTGTTTAGAGTCATTGTCCATCTGAAGAGCCATTTGCACTTAAGCTTTAACTTCCTGGCTGATGTCTTCAAATGTTGCTTCAATATTTCTACATAACGTTCTTTCCTCATGACACCATCTATTTTTTGAAGTTCACCAGTCCCTCCATCAGTAAAACACCCCACAGCATGCTACTGCCACCCCCGTACTTCACAGTAGGATGGTATACCAAATAGTTCAATTTTAGTTTCATCAGACCACAGGACATGTCTCCAAAAATGAAGGTCTTTGTCCCTGTGTGCATCTGAAAATTGGACCCGAGGATAAACCAGACTTGTGGAGGTCCCAGTTCTCTTCCTGATGTCACACAAGGAAGCAGTGTGTTTGAGCTTTGCCTTGAAATACATCCACCGGTGTGCCTCCAATTAACTCTAAGGTTGTCAATTAACCAATAAGGAGCTTCCAAAGCCATGACATCATCATCTTTCTCCAGTTATTCCACACAAAGCAGACAGGATCACCACTCATGTAGTTAATCAGTGCTGATTTCCTTGCTGAAATGACAGGAACATAGCCCGGAATTTCTTGAGGTTCAGCACGTGGACATCCTTCCTCTCCTGCTGAATCAGCGCCTTCCATCTTTAATGTCAGGAGAGATCTTTTGGCAACTTTCCCCATGTCACATCAGCCACGAAGGGATACATGTGTAGCTTCTTTGTTTTGGAACTATGTGACGTACAATCTGCAGCATCGCAGTACTACACCACGGTTGTTTAAAGGTAGAAAATGTCCTAAAAATGAATGATCTGCGCCACTTGTTCTGGCTTGTTGCTTTTTTTTTTACTGGACGTTTTTGTGTCTGCAAAAAGCTCCAAAAGCAACGTGTTATAACTGGTGCTGCCCCCCAGTGGATATAAACAGCAGCACTTTTTGCGGTACTCGGGGAGGCTCTATTATCCAGTCTCCTCATCTTTATCTCCATCCATCTTTACATTGTGCCGTATTCTCTTTAATGCCAATCATAAAAGATACACACCCTTCAGAGCGACTGTTGAGTGACTCTGCCTCCTAAAACCAACAGAACAGAGCTGTAAAAGCCTGTTAAATAGGGATGAGTTGTCCTCCACCACTGTGGTACTTTGACCAAAATATGTCAAAGACATTTTATGAAGACCTCAAGAAATTTCAAAAAGAAATGCATGGTTGAGAAAGAGGCTCATTTATGGCCTTTGCAATTTTCATTCATGAACTTATTTATAGGTTTGCCCCCCCCCCCCCCCCCACCACACACACACAAACAAACAAATGCTCACTGACATCATGAGAATAAAGATGACTCCTGTTTTAACACATATGAATATGTGAAAAATGATTATCTGTGCCAGAAGAAGGTCAAGGCCACGAAGGAGCCATCAATCAGAAGCCATTTTTGCCCAGTTATGTGGAGTTGTGCACTTTGTGGCTGCTGAACATGTTACTGAGTATTTATTTGCTTATGTTCAACTTGAGTCATGCAGGAACTGTTGTCACAAGACATTTGTGTATGTGACAGCTGAACAACTGTACTCATTCTGATCTTGTAGCATGACTGTTTTTACAGGAATTACATCCTGGTGTGACACGTGACTGTCATTATGCTGTTCAACTGACAAAACTGAAGTATTTTTTGAAGCGGAACAGACATAAAACAAACAGTTTGTTGTTTTGAAGCCACAGCACCAGTTTTGGTGCAACTGGACTCTCGTCTGCCTCTTTCTCCGTGTTACAGGATGAAGCATGTACAGCTGATGGATGGACTGTCCAGGCTCTGGACCTGGCATATATGTCTTGTCATCATGAGATGCTGAACTTTACATTTCTTAACAAATATATATTTCAACTGTCTTCCTCTTAGAGGAAGGAAAGCCACAGTTGTCTGTGACTGCTCGCAAACATTGCATTAAAACGTGACACCGTCCTGTCTCATTGACCAGCAGCTATGTTCAAAACCGTCTTCACAGGACTCACAGCACAGATCCAGAGCAGTAAATAAAAGAAACCAGACATCGTTTCTCAACAGATTCTAAATCTTCTAAAGCAGCGTTCTTCAGTCCTGGTCTGCAGGACCACCTGCCCTGCATGTTCTAGCATGTTCTCCTGCTCATACACACCTGGCTCTGCGGGTCATCGACACACTTGTGACAAGCTGATGGTGATCCAGTCAGGTGTGACTGAGCAGAGAAACATCTAACACAGGCAGGGCAGGGGCCCCTGAGGACCTGGACCGAAGAACCCTGTTCTAAAGTTCATAAAAACACACATCTCGACTGAAGCCCTTTAAGCTCCGTTAATGGCTTTACCAAGTGGAGCGACGGTCTCAGTCATCTATATTCAGTCATACATGAGACAAACTGTTGGATGGCTGAGTCACAGGTGGATGGAAAATTTGGAAAGGAAAAACAGCGTGTTATAACACAAATAAACTGCTGATATCCATCTTAATGGTTAGACTTTTAAAATGATATCATAACTGAAATGCTAGATTTGAGGCAGCTGTCTTCCAATTAACTTGCTGGCTGGGGAGCTCGAGGTTGGAATGAACTGCAAATCAAATTTGTTATAAATATCTAGACATTATCTGGACATTAATGGCTTCATAACAACAGCAGGAAATTACATTAAAGATTCATTATGTATTCATGATGTCTTTAGGTTTTCAGATCCGTGAGGATGTGGTAACTAAAATCTGACGGTCCAGCTGATCAGGATCCGTTATGTGTGTTCATCTGCACATTAGTTATTCTTATTAGATACGGTTGGTAGTGTGCAAATGTGACCTTTCTGTTTAACAGTTTAACAATAGTTATAGTAAACTAGGATCAGTTTATTCCTTACAAATACAGAACTGATGTCAAGTGTCTTTTCAAATATACTTTTGTTGGTTAAATTGATCTTTAATTAGGGCAGGGGACATTTTAATCCCTCATTAGATGTCATAAATGCAGGGAGTGATATTTATCTCTGAAATGTTTTGCAGTAACATAAAATTGAAATATGTGTTGGATAAAATACTTTGCTTCATAATTAAGTGTGTTTTCTGCTCGCACAAAATGTTTTTGAGCGATGGTTGTGGTTGCTGGTCCACTTTAGGTTTGACGTCAAGGACTCACAGTTTGTGGATTTGATTTTTCTATTTCGAGCGCAATTTAGACCATTAAGCATGAACAGAAAAGCTCTTGCTGAATAGCACTATTGGATTCAAATGTCTGGGGCCGATCGTTAACATAGCAGAGGGTGTTTTAGAGCAGTTATTCAGAGAATCATGACGGATATATTTAGAAGAGCAGCTCTTAGATCTGCCGGATGAATGACTATGTACACATACAAGGAGACATCAGACGGGCCTCCTGACCTAACTGCTAATTGCCTTTTCTAATGAACCAATTAATTCAGATAGTAGAGCATAATTGAAGAGCAGATAATAAAGTAATAGAAAAAAAAGGTCAGTGTGTAAATTTTTGATGTTCCTGCTCTTTTCATATATCCATGAAGACATCTCTCAGGGACATTTAGGGCCCGATCTTCCGCCGGATCTCCTAAAGCCGCTATTTAGGGATAGCGGGTAGCGGGAGGGCGTTCCCCTGCAAAGAATGCAATCTTCCACCTCCCTAAACCCGCAATCTTACCTGCTCGACCCGCTACATTATGCATAGGAGCGGTTAGGGACGTTCCACCCATTAAACCAATGAGTGCGTCAGTAGCCATTGTCTTTAAGAGCAGGTTGCGCTACCTGCAAGCCACTACCAGCTACCCACAAACTGCTATGTAGCGTCTTTTCATCCAGATCAGAGCAGCTCTCATGTGCAGCTCGTCTGGGACTCTGCTGTAGAGCTTCCTCCTCTTCCTTCCTCCTCCTCCTCTGCACTGATATATACATGAAAATATTTTTACACAGACAATTTCTATCAGCTACCTGAAAGTCCCATATAGTCGGTGCCGCTCCCAGTAAACACGTTCTGGTTGTCTATGGTTTAACTGGCAAGCAAGCCGTTTAAGACGATCTCTGCTATTTTCTCAGGGGTTCAACTGAGGCCAAATCATGCTTCTTTATACGCACATTGATGCCATTTGGTTGCGCTCTTGTACACGCCGAGATGCGGGTTGCGGATTGCGGGTGGTCAAACCACCCACAATCTGCAACCCATGATTGCAAAATACCGAGTTTGCGGAAAGGGCAAAAGACACGCCCATTGCCACATCCTACAATGTGAGTAAGGGAGTCGGCATAACGGGTAGCGGCTTTAGGGAGCGGAAGATTGCATTAGCGGTTAGCAAAGGTTCCTAAACCCGCAATTTGTGGGTAGCAGGTAGCGAGTAGCGGCTAGTAGGAAATGTACGATCGGGGCCTAAATCTTTGAAAATCCTCATCATTTAAAGATGTATGATGGTGACCTTCTGGTGAACTGAGAGTGGTTCAAAATCATATGGATTAAGTTCAAGACAGGTAACTATATCTTTCACTGACTAAGTGGGTGATTTTCTCACATACTTACAAAAAAAAAAAAACCTACAATCATACACTTTAAACTCTGAAAACACGATGCGAAATAATATGAAACTAATATCAAATTTACATAGAGCGGACCAGCATTTATGGCATGCATATTAAAAATGTGGGTCATGAATGAATTTAAAACATGTTTTCAGGGCGACTGTATTTATGAAAATTGTACGTACAGTTGTGTTCAGCAGTGAGTTAAGCTCAAAATGCTTAAAACAGCTTTTATTCCCAAACACACAGCTGCATTAGAGACACTGCACTTTCATGATTCAAATGAAAAACATCAAGAAGAATTTATCAAACTTTTTACTGTTTACTGTTTTAATAAAAATATTAACGTGTTAAAAAAAACAGCAGTTCAGCTACTGAGGTCATTTATTCTGTGAATGAACAGGTAAAATGTTAAAATGCAGTAAATGTTGCAAATGCTGGTTATGGTGCATTTCTCTGAAAATCTGAGTAAAATAGGTTTTTCTAGAGGTTTGCTCAGAAGAACAGCATTAATTAAAAGGTTGATTGGAGAGGAGAAAACACATAAAGAAGTGCAAAAATCTCTTGAAATAGCAACTAAATCCAGAAAGATGTGGAAGAAAACAGAAAACTTCTGTTTGAGTTGATGGAAGCAGTCAGCCAATGATCAGCTCCAGGATGATCAAAGAACATCACTGTAACAGTTAAAGGAAGTCTATGTGAAGCAAGGACCCTCCCCCCCCAAAAAAAGTTCCCATTGTTGAAAAAAATGACATGCGCTGAAGAGATTACAATTTATCAAAGAACACATTCACTGGACTAAAGAGAAATGTTGTTCTTATTGGGTCTAGAGACCGCAGACAGGCAGTTTGTCAGACGACCCCCAAACACTGAACTCAAGCCACAGTTCACTGAAGACAGTGAAGCACGGTGGCGGCAGCATCATGATATGGGGATGTTTCTCATACTATGGTGTCAGGCCTATTTATCACATACCAGGGATCACGGAGTTTGAACACATCAGAATACTTGAAGAGGTCACGTTACCTCATCCCTAAAGAGGAAATGCTCTTGAGCTGGTCGACTCCAAGCAACACAGATGTGAGACAGTGGTTCTACAGCTAAATATGAGTTCAGTGATTCACAGGAAGCCTAAATCTTCAGGTATTTCTCAGCTTATACATTAAATATCTGAGTTTATAAAGAGAAATGCAGACGCCACTATTTTTTGAGCAGCCTGATATTCCTTTTTATTCACTTTCTATAAACAGCAAACAGTAACAAAACTGAAAAGAAATTTCTGAATGTTTGGATTTGGAATAAAATGTACAGCGTACCTGATGCAGTTGTGTGTTTGGAAATAATAATAAATAATAAAAAAAAGACATCCAGCAAGGTCATTTTTCAGCGTCATATTTCGAATGTTCAATGTCGGCCTTCGCTGATGTTAGAAAACATCGATGTTGGCCTCAACTTTCTGTTTGCTGAGTGTTGGGAACTTCAGGGTCAAAGATATCAGGTCTGCAAGAGTCTGAGTCACTGCACATGCACACCAGCTCTGCAAAGAGTCAGATGACGGACTCTGAGAGCGAGCACGTACGTGCACAGACCACGGTGACAAGCTAGAAAAACAGTCTGAATGTTATCATTTTCGTATCATGTGATGCGGATTCTTGTCAACTCTAACCTCTCATTAATAATTCACTGTGTGCAGAATATTTTCTGCTCTCTATCGAATGTGAATGTGGAATTTCATGTCTGGCTCTGAGAAACGACCAAGCTGCACGGATGAGAGTAGCAAGGCTTGGCGAGCTCCTGCGGTGCGTTGATTTGGATTCCTCTGTCTGGGAAAGCCTGATGCCTATACACGTGACAGATGGCGATCCTGGCTGCCTACACCCTAATCCCCGGTCCTCCGGGGGATCACAGCCGTGTATGAGCACCTTCTGGTGAGATACAAGTCCCCCATCAGTTATTAGAAAACTGTTCAGTGGGGGATTACATATAATCAACTGATAGTTTACTTGCTACAAAGCAGAACTCCATCACTGTATATATGCTGTTATAAGACTCGATCAGATCAGATTGTACTGCTATCCCTCAAAACTCTATCAATCACTCTCAAAGATTGTGTGCATACATGCCCTGCTTCATTCCATAACTGCTTCTCTGCTCTTATATTCCCCGTAGCTCGTATAAATGCCCTGCTTTCAAGCCTGAGACCTTGTCCTTACAATCAGGCACTTTTCTGTCTGCTTCTGCTGCTGGATTTTCATTTTTCGCTCTGCGATTTCTCTGATACAAAGCTCTTAAAAAAAACTCCAGCCTCCGGAGAGCCAGATATGATGAGAACAGTAATGTCTTTTAGCCGCTGAGCTCGTCTTACCTCACGGTGTCCTCCCAGATGATTCACAGCTGTACAGATATCAGGTCTGAGTTTCAGTACCTGAAAGATGAGACATGTTAAGCTGAATCTGCCTGCCTGTGAAATATCGCACAAAAACTCTGAAATGACTCCAAGACAAACATAAATTCTCCTCTTTTTCATCTTTCCTTAGACAAATGACCTAAAGATAGCACGGGAATGTTTTTCTATTGAAGTGACAGGAATGATGAATGTAACGCTGATAAAGACTGATATATGCATTATGGTAACTTTATAATTTCTTGCACATACCACTGCGCCATAAGTAATGAGTCTGAGCATGGAAATACACAACTGTTTTACATGGTCATCATATGACCATGAATGTTTATTAGGACTGGGCTTTTAGTTCAGGCTCTGCGAAGCGGCATTAGTTTGCATAGATCCCAGTACACCACACAGGATTAAATCGGAGGGTTTGTCATCTGTCCCACTGAGGTGATATCAAGCTAATATACATCTGTATGAGACACTTTAATTTTACTTCTGTTTTCAGCTACAACGTGTATCAAGCATGGATCTGACAAACACATACAACACATCTCATCAACAGGCATCAGAGAAACATTTATTACATAAAAATTAGTTGTTAGATGCTAATAATGTTGAACTGGTGCTTGGTAGAAACGTGTGATCTTAGAAAACGACTGGATATAGAGCCTATAAGAAGAACTGGACAAGCCTTCCATGATGGCAACAACAGGTTTTCAGAAGAGACAGTTTTGAAGACTGAAATTCTTTCTTTTGGTGCACGTTGCCATCTTGCCGAGGACTCTGCCTGACTCTGCTCAATCCAAAAATGCGAAAATACTTAGAGGCTGCTTGAAACACACCCACCTTAGTTTAGATCATGCTAGCCTATGATGCTAACTAATGTTATCTTACATTTATTCTGATCAAATCTGTCCATCCATCCTCATTTCTGCTGTTGCTACCACAGCAACTTTTGAAACGAGTACTAGCAGAGTTGAAACGAGGCCTCGAGGCGTTCCGATGGAGGAACACCAGGACTCTTGATGGGCAGACACTCTGCAATTTGACCATGGCCTTTGGATCAGGGCTTTCCTAGATATGGGTCTTGAAAGAGGTCTGGGCAAAGATAGTTTGAAAATGGAGCAGGCCAACCTGAAGGGTGGCTTGGCTGGAGCAGCGGTCTGGTTCCAGGATCCGCAGCCAGAGAGCTAGAGGCTGTTCGCCGGTTAGCTCAGGTAGCAGCTGCCTGCTGCTTCACTGAGATTAGTCTTTGGACCAACTCACAGCTGGTCTGTAAGTACAATCTAGAGCAAAACAAAACATATTATCTGTATTTGAAAAAAGAAGAATGATTGTGCTCTGTCACAGCTCAGAAGTCAAGACAGTGCTAATTGCTAAGTGATGATACTTGGCCATTAAGCCAAAGCCAGATGTCAATGAAGAGATCCCATTCCTAAATGGGGCTACCCGAATACTGGAAAAATGGGGATCCTCTAGGTGGTAGTGCCAGTCAAAACCGGTCATTACCGCTGCATTTGGGGATTTTGAAAGATACGATAACTTCTGGTTTTAAATGCAACTATTCAAAGCTCCACTGATTCAGAAGGCACTGAGGGTGAGGACAAAACCAGGAAGAATGTCAACGTGGTGAAGCTCTCATGAAATTCCAGGCTATGTTCCCATCAACACTTCAAGGAAAAGATCAACACCAACGGTGACACAATTGGTGATCCGGTCTACTATGCCCTAAACTGGGAGAAGTCACGACTGCAGATCTGAGAAGTCCTGGAAGAGTGTGAGTTCTGCCCCGATACACGTCACGGTAGTCGAGTTCCCACGATTACACATTAACTGATAGGTTTATATAACTTCACCTGATATGGTATATCTCACTACAGAGATTAAAATCTTAAAATAAGTAAAAAAAAAAAAAAAAAAAAGCCCTGACTGCAGCTGCTTACACTAAACCAACACAGCTGGGCTGCTGGTTAGATTGGTGGTTTAAGTAGATGGCCCCTGCACAGAGACCACAGTCCTCCTGCAGCAGCTGCAGGTTCGACTCCCAGACTCTGTCCCTTTGCTGCATGTCTTCCCCATTCTCTCTCTGCCCCAATTTCCTGTCTCTTTCACAGTTAATGGAACAAACTCCCAGAAAGCCTCAGATCAGCTGAAACACTTAGTTTATTTAAATCCAGGTTGAAGACTCACCTGTTCTCAGCTGCCTTTAAATAAGATTTTATTTTTATTTTTAAAACTCTTTTTTACTGTTTTCTTTGTTTTTAGGCTTTTATTCTTTTACTTTTTAATGCTTTCTCTTTCTTTGATGCTTTTAATGTTTTATGTAAAGCACTTTGAATTGTTTTGTACATGAAATGTGCTATACAAATAAACTTGCCTTGCCTTAATAAAGGCCTCTAGAGCCACAAAAAAAAACTGCTTAAAGCGAAACATACCTGTGGGAAACCATCTTAAATGTTATCAAACTGATATACAGATGCCGTTCTTTATAATTAAAGGAAATTATTCAGTGGAAGAAAAGTTACAACTTGGTTTGATCCAACAGACATATGCTCACAAACATGCATCCCAAACTGTGAAAACAAAGATTTTAGAGAAGCAACTAAGAGGCAGGTAAACAGAAAGTGTCTTCACAGTCTAGTAAAAACATAGATACACTTCTACATCTCAAGTATGGTAATTGTTTTTGGCTGTATCAAGGTAAAAATGTATTACATAAGTGAACGTTAAAGGGCCTGACAGATGCTGAGTACGTAAAAGTAAAACGCATTCTGAACAGATTGTCACCTTACAGGCAGGTAATAATCTTTATTCTCTGTGAGGATGGTTGTTTCTGTTATTCCATCTACGCACATCTTTGTAAATCAGAAATAACAGAAATCAGTGTAACAGCAATGAAGACGTTATGCTGCTGTGCTAAAGCAATTTGAGTAAAAATGCAAACATGAATAATGAAGGTGGGATTTCTTGCAGGACTGTTGCATCAGATCCAGTCAGTTCAAAATTAGGCTCCACATGCGCTAACGTATGCATCCGTGCCGGGGTCAACTGTAGCTGGGAGTGAGATGCTTTCTGGTTGTGCACTCTTTGAATACTCATTAACACCTTGAGGCGAGTTCCTTTATTTTTGGCACGAACATCAAGAAAGAACTAATTTGACTTTAGCCGCAAGTTAAGGATTCAAATGCTAATCATGGTGAAATTTCACACAAGCCTCTGAGAGGATAATGATGCAAAAAAGGTCAGTGTGTGTGTGTGTGATGAAGTGATGCTATTCTATGTCCGACAGTCAAAGGTCAAACCTGAGGAGACAGAGATCAGTGTTCTCAGATCTAATGGCAGAAACAAACAACCGCATCGGTGAATACAAGCAAAAACCATCGACAGAGTTAAAGACCTTGACAGAGACAAACACCACGTTACAGTTAAAATAATCACACTGTCTGATACGTTAACTGTTGTTGTTTGTCTGTGAATTTTTTTCAAATCTCATTTTAGGACCTGGTAAGGAAAAGAGTATATTTTATTGTATCCTGATGTACATGATGTGACGTGTATCAAACACTTTCTGAAATCTGAAGGGAAGCTGTTTGTGACGCACGCAGCCTTTAAACGTGCACGAGCCTCGTCCATCCTTGTTTCTGCCACTGAGTCCTTCGCATTGTGAGCTACAGAAACACATCTGGAGGATAACAGATGAATCTCAGACTGAAAAACCCTCAAGATAATGTTTATTTCTGAAATGAAATCAGTCAAGGGCGTCTTTACTCTTCTAGTGTGACTATACGAGCAAATAAGCACCAATTAACAACAACAGTGCTTTGGCACAGTGCAGATTTATTTCATTTTATTTTTTTTATGTGTACATGATTACAATGAGGGAAAATCAGATCCAAGGGTGATTCGTCTCTTTTACGATCATCCTGTGGGAGAATAGTACTCCAGGAAATTCTACACTAGACATCCAATGTTTAATCAATACAGCGGGTTCAGAGGAAAGAGGAGGGCGACTGATTTAATGTCAGAGAAACAGGGGTGAAGGCGTTGGATGGGGAGCGGAAAAATTTAATCCATGTGGAGCAACAGTCCAGAAAATTAGATGTTTGGTAAATATCTTACATTAAATGAGTTCTTTAAGCCGTTTTCAGTAATTCATTATGGGACATTATGACCTCAGTGTGTAAAAAGGTTTGTAAGAGTCAGTACTTTCCCATGTTTAATTTCCATTTTCAGTTATCGAAATCATCTGATCAGAATAACAAGAACAATATCTTTCAGTTTATATTAATAATACTTCATTAATGAGCAAAGCTAACCCTAACCTTAATGAACTGGAACAATATCGTAAAGAAGAGTGGATCAGAATTCCTTCACAATGATGTAAGAGACTGCTAAGCTCAAAAAGAAACCACTACACCAATTTATTGTTGCTAAAGCTGGATCTACAAGTTACTGAATCATGGGATATTTACTATTTCCCGTGTAGTTTTCCTTTCTTATTTTTATTTTGTCAAAAAGGTAAAAAAAAGGTCATATGCTCTTTTAATACTATGATCAAATGATTTTTTTAATTACAAAAAAGCTGTTTTTCCACAAAAAGCCAAAAGGCGGTACAGTATTAACATCTTCACATGACTGTGATCTCTTCAGTAGTAATATAAGTACAAAACTTACCTGCAGCTAAGTTTGTCACCGGCTGCCATTTGTCCCGAAACACTCCGTCTCACCTCAAAAAGTGCACTTTGCTTTCCTACCCAGTAGATGGCGCAGTTTATCACATGAGCACAAAGCTCCTCCAACATGATCACTTAGTAAAAGCAGGATTCTTAGTGTTTATCGCACATGAGGATCAACTACAAAGTAAAGACTGTGCAAACTCTCACGGGGGATGAATGAATAAGTCAATGATTTCTCTAATTAATAGAGAAAGAAACTCTTCGTTGTTCTAATTAACCACACATGACTTGTCAAACTGCCCACCTCTCAGGCTCCTCTTGTGTAACTCTCTCCTCCTCTCTCTCCCTGCCCCTTCCCTCCCTCCCTCTCCACGTCTCTCACACACAGTCACACTCTCTTCTTTACCCTTAACGGCTCACCAGGAGCTGTGAATGGTAGACGGCTCCTCGTAGACTCTTCCGCTTCACTGCTGAGCATCCACGCCAGTCAGAGCGAGTGGAGGCTGAGCAGAGCGCGCGGCCACAGCCAGATATTCTCTGATGTCACGTGAAACAACTAGAGGAACAGTAGATTTTTTTTCTTAATAAAAAGGATAACAACTGTGCGTTAGAAGCACAGAAACACGACTGATTTTTTTTTTTTTCATTTGTTGTTATTCACGGGAGTCGCTTTGCGCGCACAGTGGCCATGGCGCATTTTACGCACTGCAGGTAACCAGCGTTTTGGAGGCAAAATCAAACCAAACATGGATTAAACTGCAAGTACTGGTCCATTTACACCAGCAGAGTTGAAATGGCGGCACTTCGTAGAAAATTTGGAGAAGACTACCAGGTGGTGAACACAAATCGGCCTCCCACTTTTTCCGCTCCGGTCAAGAAGAAACGCCAACGGTTCGTGGAGAAGAACGGTCGCTGCAACGTGCAGCACGGAAACCTCGGTGGGGAGACCAGCAGGTACCTCTCTGACTTATTCACTACTTTGGTGGACCTGAAGTGGCGGTGGAACCTGCTCATCTTCATCCTAACTTACACCATCGCATGGCTGGTGATGGCATCGATGTGGTGGATCATCGCGTACATCAGAGGAGATCTGAACCACGGCCACGACTCGTCCTACACCCCCTGCGTGGCCAATGTGTACAACTTCCCCTCGGCTTTCCTCTTCTTCATCGAAACCGAAGCCACCATCGGTTATGGCTACCGGTACATCACGGAGAAGTGCCCGGAGGGCATCATCCTCTTCCTGTTCCAGTCACTGCTGGGCTCCATAGTGGACGCTTTCCTCATCGGCTGCATGTTCATAAAAATGTCCCAGCCTAAGAAGCGCGCGGAGACGCTCATGTTCAGTCAGGACGCGGTGATTTCTCAGCGAGACGGCAAACTGTGCCTGATGTTCCGCGTGGGCAACCTGCGGAACAGCCACATGGTTTCCGCGCAGATCAGGTGCAAGCTCATAAAGGTAAGAAGGAAGAGATGATAACTGAACACTGAAAGGAACCCTGAGACCTAGAATCACAGTTCAGATTCAGCATAATCACCTGTAAAGCAATCTAATTAAAATAATCAAATTGCATTCATTCTGGATAACTTATTCTTACTTTTTTACACTGCAGCAGCTGCAGGATCACTAGTTTTCTCTCAAGTGTGGCAGTCTGTCAGCTTATGCAAATCTCAGAAGCTTGTGAAAAGTAAAAACCTTATTTTTCTTCTCTTTGCACAATGACTGCACCCTTGACTGACAGTTTGTATCTCTGAAGAGAATGATTCTCTTTACTTTCTCCTCTGAGACTCAGAGGAAGTGAAACAACTGCAAATTGCAAACCAAAGGTTAAAATTAACATTTTTTTTAAAACTCCGGCTTCATTGTCAGCAGGTCTTCCTACACATATATGCCTTGCTTAACAAAGCAGGCTTAAGGTAGCATTACCATAATCCCCAACTGCAGGATGACGAGAAAAAGAGGCAGCTGGGTAGATGCACCTCAAAGGTCCGAGATAAGAGAGTAAAGACTGTGTTGGTCTTTGTTGGGAGCACTGCAGCTTGGATGGTTGGCATCAGCTCCTTCTAAACTAGTGACAGATAAGCCTGTATCAGTAAGTGGATGTGATTCATGTTGCAAGGCTTGAGGAAGAAAGTGGGGCTCAGTGACTCAGAGGGTAAAACTACACAGCTGGGAGAGAGTCTGAGGACTTAAGAACCATTTATGGGGATTGGCATAAAATGTGCATCTTTGAATAAAGCTGCAAAGAAACTGAAAGGGCTGGAAAAGAACAGCAGAGAAGTCCACCGCCCCACTGGCGACGCTGTCGTGGGTTTCAGTCCTCGCCGCTAATGAAGAGCTCAGCAGATATTTGAAGTCAACACAGCTAATGAAGCGCTCTCTGAAAACAAACAGCAATGCAGAAAATCAGCACAAATAGCAGCAGGGTCCACTGGCTCCTCTTTTAATTATCAAAATAGAGCTCCTTTCAGCCACATCCGTGTTCAGTGAACAAAATGGGCTGTAAAGAAGACAAACAGCATTAGTGAGGTGTTTGGAGCTTGTTTACGTCTGTGTTCTCCTCCGCACAGCCGCTCGGAGTGGAGCGCTGGTCAGCTTAATGATGCATGCAGGCAGGGAGGGAGGGAGGCGGGGAGGACGCAGATATTCCACACTTCCAAGTACGGAGGAGGTTAACAGTCCCGCAGGCATAAAAATACAATCACACAACTGTACGGCTGATTCCCCCGTCTCTCCTGTGAGAAGGTCGATATGAAGCGCTCCAGCTGAGAACATTTGCCAAAACCAAAAAATAAAGCAAACATGCTGTTTTTTCTTTAAAAAAAAAGGACAACCTTGTAAAGGAGGATAGAAGCAATTAAAGCTGAGCTGTAGTTCTGTACAACAGACCCAACTGTGGTTTACCTGTCTTTTTGGCCTCTCTTCCAACTGTACATCAGTTTGGCTCTCTCCCTCTCTCTGTGGAAAACAGTAAACACAGCATCTTATTTTTCTTCTTTTATGGCTTCAGGGCTTTGTGGTGTAATCTTGCTCTTTCACTTTGAAGACTCTCTTATCAGCACAGTAGCTTTCAGAGTACAGACCACAGACAAAAAGAAGAAAAAGTGGCAAGTCTTTGCAGAAACTAACTCACTGCGTTGGAATCTAAACACCTTTAAATCTCTCACATCTGAATGCTTCATCAGGGCTGAACGGCTGCAGTTCCTGCATGGAGATGGTGGTGGTGCTGTTGAGCTGCTGCCCTCCTTCAGTCATGCCTTTAGATTAAACACAGACATTATAGTCCATTTAAACAGCAATGACACAGTGTTTGAGGGACAAGCTTTGAAAACTGGCTTGATGTAGCTTTATAGGTCTGAGTATGACGTCTTCCTGTTCTAACGTGGTTATTATTTTATTCTGCTTTATTTTATCTATATATTTGGGGTGGAATTGTAATGGAAAACGCGATTTTTTGAGGTTTGAGCACTGTGGTTCTCACGCTGCTTTCGTGATGAATGGCATCTCCTCTCATCTCCAGTGTCTGGATTCACAGGTACATCCCACCTCCTCCTGGTCCACTTCTCTTTGCTCCTGGATTCAGTCAGAAATCGATTCGGTTGGTTATTTGGTGGGCCGTTCAAAAGCTCTCATCTCCTGCAGAGCAAGGAACCAGAAAGTGGCTTACAATGTCACCGGAGAGATCAAAGTGGACAGAGAATAAAGTCAGTTTACAAGGATAAATGATGTCTATGGTTCTAATGGGTAAAAAGAAAAAAAAAAAAACAGAATTTGTACATTATTATTGTACATTAAATTTTTTATTTCCCCTTTTCATCATGATTAATTTTAGAATCAGGGTTTTAAAACATTCAGTGTGATAAAACATTTCCAAAAATCATTCTAATCATTTTCAGGCCAGTCAAATAATAACGAAGACACTTTTACACTTTTTACACATTTCCACTGGACTGAGCACAATAAAACCGCAGGTGTTTATCTGCAAGCACATGTTTTTCTCACATTCAGCCAGTGTTGACAACATTATGCACCATCAATAACATTAAAGCAGACAGTGTTTGCAGCCAGCAAAAAGATGCAACGCAGCTCAATAATAATAATCATTAAAAACAAAAATCTTTCACCGTCACTAGAAAGACTGACAGCTCTGGGATCGAAGGAGGTCGAGGCAATTTCTTTTTTTTTTAAACTGTGAACTCGTCAAGTATGACTGAGATGAAAGAAAGCGACTCGAGTCAGGGAAGCGTGGATGCAGGCTCACAAAATATCTGGTAAAACGTCCAGAAACTTTCCATGCAGAGTTAAGATGGAGAAATTTGGATTTATTCTAATTAGGGATCAGATGATATACAGTAAATTGTCTTGAGAGGTGAAAGAGGGGAAAAAAGCTTTAAAGTGGTTAAAATCATTTATAATTATTCATTTGCTGGACAAATACATAGAAATGGGAAAAATGAGTAGATGAGCACTCTTCAACCAGTGAGCCAAATCAAACTCTAACCAACGTTTTAGTATATTAACACAAAAGTGACAACCAGAATGCAGAAGAGCAGCGTCACATTAAAGATGCAGGAGTCTAGAAACTATCTGTGCATTTAATGAAGGAAAACATGATGGAGAAATTCAGCTTTATTTGGATTAAATCTGATTTTTTTTAAAACTATATTTACATTCCAAGCTATCATCTAACCTGCAGCTTTGAAACATTTCATTTTGTCCCCATTCATTCCCATATGTGGGTTTCCATTTTTGAAACATCCTGTCATTTTGCGGCTCTAAATGGATGCACTCATTACAAATGACTTGTAAAAGGAAGTTAATAGAAGCCTGTTGTTGCTTGTTTTTGTTTGGTTTGTTTTTTTCACCCCAAAAAGCAAGGGTTTAAAAATATAAGCAGTTTTTTGTTTCACAAAGGCTTTCACGTGCTGGAGGGAGAGAAGGCAAACAGCGCCCTTTATGGAGTGAGAAGCCTGTCATTACTCTGCATGTCAGCTACAATAACCGCCACGGCACACTTGCTACGAGCGCGTTCGGCAGACACAAGTACCACGCTGTGGAGGATAAAAGCACCAGTCTTTCACCACTCTGGCTGCACTTTGCGGACCCACTGACCTTTGGTTTGAAGTGGGCCTGTGGCTATCCGCCCATGCCTGTGTGCAGCGTTTTGGTTTTCCTTCACTCCTCTGTGATTTCCTGGAAGCCAGGGGAGGCTTTTTGGCTGTTTTAGCTCAGACTGCTCTCATACTGCACCGATCCAGGTGGTGATCTGCTGCAGACCAGCTGAGTTCAGAGCTGAGATTTCATTGATGGACTCAGCTGCATGATAAAATATCTAATGTGTCTAAGTTATTAAATATGAAGATACGATGCATTTCTTTTTCAAACATGGAAGTAAACTCAGCCAAACCTGATCTGTAAAAATCTAAGCGTGCACGCTTTTCTGACATTTTGAAAAACATCTAAATAATTATACAAATATATGATTTTTCTAAGACGCTGCAGCCGTCGGTGTGTTTGTACAGCTCACTGATGCAGCGGTGGCTTGTTGTACCATAGCGGATGATAACTGGCTGACGGGAGGAAGGGGGTCTGGTGACACAGACCAATGAGAGCTGTCATCCCCAGTCCCGCTAAAGGCAGCTAAGAGGCTGTGGGCAAACTGGTGGAATATCCACCATGAAATGACAGCTCTGGCTTCGCTGGGAAGGAGGGAACCGAGGGTAACGGGCAGGACGTCAGACAGGTGGAAAAAAATAATTACAGATATTTCTGTCACTGTTTTCTTCACCGTCTATTTCAGAGACATACGAGGGGGTGAAATTCTATCAGACATACATCTCCGTGAGGGCTGGCACAGATGACTGCACAGTCACTGGAAATAAATTCATTTTCCTTCTTTTGTAATAGGAAAGGATTCTGTTATACAATCAGGCTGAATTGAGCGGGGCTGGAGAGAGGCCCTGATGCCCTGCGGTCATTGATCAGAGAGCTTCAGAGTCTGGGATGCTCATGCTTCACTCTTGTTTCCACTAATGAAAAAGTTCCTCACACGGTTCTGCTGCAGGTGAACACACTTAAAAACGCAGACACTTCCTCTCCAGACCCTGTACTTTTGTTTACGCTGACCTGCATTGGAAATGCACGTTTTAACCAATCATGGTGTATTGATTGAAAAGCTGTATTTCCAATGAAGCTGCTTGAGAGTAAAACTGCAGTGAGCAGGAGCTTGTTGTTTTCTTGCCTCTGGATATTTCCTCCTACGCTGTGGTGCAAAAACACTCGGGCTGTGCATGAGCATCTGCAGTTAAAAATTCAAAGTGCAAATACTGGAAATTATTTTGAGTAAAGGAGCCTTGGTAAGGAACTTTTCAACCCTGGACCAAGAACACTGAGACCGTTTGTGCCCATGTCTGCCAACAAGTGCTGTAAAGAGATTTGAGGCACTTTCCAAGGAAGAAAATGGCAAAAGAATCCACAAACAAACAAAAAAACGTTAATTTTGAAGGCATGCAAGCCTCCACAGTGACTTAAGCAGTGCATCTGGATCGTCCAGTCACTGGAAGGTTGGCGGTTCGATCCCAGCTCCAACTGTCCGCATGCCAAAGTGTCCTTGGGCAAGACACTGAACCCTAACTTGTCTGGCAGCACTTTGCATGGTAGCAGCCGCCCACTGGTGTATAAATGGGTGAATGAGAGGCCACTGTAAAGCACTTTGAGAGCACCTTGGTGTGGATAAAGTATACAAGTGCAGTCCATTTACCAATCAAATTCAAAGCAATGAGAAACGGGGGTACGGCTCTGCTTGCTTTTATGTCTATACAGTCTATTCACCAGATAACAATGATATAACACTGAGAAAAAAAAAACATTAGCACTAAATGTTTGAAAAACTTCAACACAATCTAGGGATCATCCACAAAAAGTTCACTGCACTTTCCATGGATCAGTTTCTGAGTTCACGGGTGAAGGTTTGAACCCATTGATCTCATACCTTCACCTCTCTGTCAGTGTTACAACTGCAACTAATTTTAATCTTCAGTATCCTAAAACTGCTGGTGATGACTGGTCTGGGGAAAAAAAAAAAAAACAATCAAAAAAACAAAAAGATCAGTTGAATGGAAATCTGGTGCCATTCAAGCTTACCTGGTTCTTCTAAATGTAGAGTTTCCTAACAGCATAACTTAATTTGCATGTGTCACATAGCGACTCTTCCCACTCTTTTGACATCTTAATATAAAAAAATATATATACACATGTGAATTAATCTCAGTACACAGCCCTGCTTTGAACATCTCATCTTTAAAGTCTCAGTCAGAGACGCCGTCTTATCAGCGTGATGTCATCCATGTCTTTTATCAAACATCGGTTGGTTTGATATGAAAAAAAAACACCAGTTTGAAAGGAAAAAGACTAGACCAGGATGGCAAAGTAAAGCCAGGACTCAACTTCTGTCATGGTCTGGACCAGAAAACCAAACTAGAGGGAGCACAATATTATTTACAGTTTCCAAGTGCAGTCCTACCCACGCAGCATGGTGTCAAAGAAATGTGTCCATGAGCAGGACTTCACATTACACGCTGGAGATGTGTGATGTGTTGAAACACTGGTACCACCAAAGAGACAAGCATGATTGGCTAAGTTACAAGGGCTGAAGGAGGTGAAGACGTGCTCTCCTAATCCTTAACAAGTTGGTTTTGGCCAAAACTTGACCCGCCACAGAACAAAACTACTGTAACATTAACCTTGGAGAATTTCACTTAAGGATGAGACATTACAACAAAAGTTTGCCTCTGGAAATAAACCCAAAACCTTTTGGTCTTTAGAGTAAATCATTCTAGTGAGTTGATCCCAGCCCCCACTGGAGAAGGCGGCTGACTTTCTGTTGGCACCGTAGGCATCATTCCTGCATGTAATTTCCCACATAGTAAAGTGTAGAGTAATTGGTTTATTCTTTAGCTATTTAAGGTTTCTGTCCAGTTCCTTCAACTCAAGCTAGACTCACCGAATCATCTGACTTTGCCTTGAAACAACGGAAAGAAATGTTACAGTGAGGTTATTTAGGAGTGTGGAGGCAGGTATGAATTGACTGGTTTGTCAATCGATCTGATTACAGCCTTCTCCAACCGCTTCCCCTCTGAGGATGCTGATTGGTGGTGGACTGGCAGACCACAGAGTGGACTTAAGGAAGATCAGGACACATTAGAGATAATCGAATCTATCAATGACCTGTCTTTGACCACTGAAACTGACTCACACAATCACTATAGTTGGGTAAAATTATTTTTCTATGTAAGATATGCAGTAGCTACACATTCTGGCTTCTGAACCTCCTTGGTTCCAGCGTGCTTCTCTTAAATATAGACATGATTAGCAAATCCACAGCAGCTGTGACGGATCAGTCTCCCTTCGGTGCTGTTCCCTGAGCCACTGCTCCACACCTCCCGCTGCAGCTGAGCAGAAACCACACCCCACCACCACAGCGGGTAAATATTTCTGGGAGAAACGTGTTCATCTGGTGCCCCTCTCACCAGGATTTGTCAAGATTTACATGAAACAAACAAACAAACACTGCAGACCAGAAACTCTGTTCAGGGAGCAGTGAAGCAGAGCGCCGGCAGGTCAGGGTCTGTCGGTATTTGCACACAGTCATCCATCCTGTTAATCTTAACCGACAAAGACAGTGAATGGGGAATTTCCCTAAGCTAGCATGAGATAACCGCTCATGGAGGACTGATGCTAAACAGCATTTAGCATAATTCAGTGGCCCGCGAGCACTCGACGTGCAAGCAATCCTTCAACCCACATTAAAGTCCTTCAACAAAGACCAGGATGAGCCTCTCATTGGCATGCACAGGACAAAAGAAAAGAATAGTGTTTTCTGGCAACGCAAATCCTGTTTACTCACACTTCATTCACAGTTTGTATCTCAGAGGGATAAACTACATCAGCTTGGAATAAAGCTGGACAGCTTCAGCACTGAAGACTGAGCTGGAGAAAAGACGTAAAGATGTAGACTGCAGTTCAGTTTAGCTGTCACGAAAAAACTACAGCTTTGTGTTATGTTTGCTAGCTCTACGAGTCCAACTGTATTACAAGTAATAAAGTGTCAAGAAGAGCTGGAAGAGCCAGTAAAAATGAATCATGTGTTTCAAGCAGATGTCTCATTGTGTGTTATGCCACATTTCAGTAACAAAATACCTAAATGCAAGAAGCCACAAATAACAGAAAAGAGCTTCAATGGAAGATAACATACAACTAAAGTAACAAAACAAGTAAAAAAAAAAAAACAAAAAAAACAAAACCAAAACGCCAAATAATCCAAAAACCTGCAGCAATCAAGTGCAGGACTGAATACAGGCCAAAAACAGACGCAGACTGGCAGACTCTGCTACAAATACAGATGGTCTGTGGAAAGATTTCATCAACACGATACAATCAAGCTGCAATCACCAGACTTCAAACGTGTGTGATTGAGATCAAAACAGAGGCTGGTGTTGAAGGCAGGGCAGTAAACGCTGCTGACTACGTCAACTTATGAATGAGAATCACGTCTGCCATCGTCTGTGATTCTTTCAGGAGGTCTGGATTATCAGCGTCATTAATGATCCATATTTGAACTAGATGTGAACTGAGATCCTGCTCAGAACATTGAAATGAAGACGAGGAAATCAAATCACAATTTTTTCATGTCTTCGGTAGATCTTTCCTTGGATTGTGTACACCCTGATTGTACTGTACATTTCATTTGTTGAGTCAAGTTTGGAAGAAAAAAGTTTCGTCTCCATCTTGTTTTTTCCTCCCAGCAAGTTATGCTTAATTACTTCCAGTTGCTGCCGCTGGCAATTAATGTTAAACATTTGATGCTTGCAAGCAAAAAAAAAAAAAAAAAAAATGCAGTGTTTATTTGCATACAGAGCAGGAAGTTCAGATCTGATTACTGAAGATGCATGTGGGGATACGCTTCAATGCCAGGTGTGAACATGTGTGTTCAGGCCACTTATGATCGAATTTCTCAGGATGGGTTTTAATTCCAGATCTGAACATCTTTATAGTCTACGCACCTGTAACAAGAACGGCAGTGAATCATAGCTTCATATATTCTAGTTAAACTTCTTATTCAGCACAGATGTTGTACCTGTGTTACTGTGACACAGATTTATGTTCTCGTGTACTTTTGTTTTCCCTTAACTCTACGTTCTTGGACTATTTTTCCTTCAGCTGTTTTCTCTGGGAACATGTGAGTGAAAAAACCAAGTATTTTATTTCAGTGTCTCATGATCTGTTGTGCTGATAGAATAGAGCATCTGTGGGAACGATGCTTTGATTACATGAGGATCTGCTGCAGAAGGAGATTCACAGATGACAGAAAGCTCTCAGAGATGGGATGAGACTGCTCTTATATGTGTGTGGGAGCTCTTAATGACACTGTGCAGTATAGAAGTGTGTGTGTGTAGGTGGGTGACTAGTGCACGACACATCCAAATAACTGAAGGTAGAAAACTGGAGATGAAATCAGCATCTGAAGTTTTTAAACCAGTTCACGCAACAAATGAAAAAAAAAAAAAAGGCTATTTGTGGAGATGAGAAGAGAAAAGGTGGACAGATTACATAGAAAAAGATCAGACAGAAAAAAAAGAAACTTGGCGCTCATCTACAATATCAGCTGGACAATTAAAGGCTTCTGTATCAGCAAACAACCCGCTTATCCAAACACTGCGGTCCCATTCATCAAACTCAAAGTTTTTCTAGAGATCAATGTGGAGCACAAAGTATTTATCTTCATGAAAAAGTAAGGATCAGATAGCTGAGAGAGTGCAGAGATAAATGGAGCGAGAAAACGCCTTCCACCAACTTTTTAAGGAAAATATTTACAGAGCCATACATTTGTACTCCCGACTGACAGAGTGGAGGAGTAAAAGAACATTTACTATTCATTTAAAAAGGTTTATGAAGGATGCTTCTTTAAAACTTCTCCCTTGTTTCACTGGAATAACTGAAGGAACTTTTTTAACACACATCTCCCTACAGTTCAGAAAACTTTAAACGTTAGATAAAAATATCCAATTTCAAACTTTCAACTATGCAAGAAATACACAAACTAGAAACTGTTTTTATCTTATTTCTGTCTAAAGTTTAAAGATTTTTCACTGAGGAGAAAGTTCATCTGTGACTCTTATCATGATTTATTAACAGCAATGAATTTAATTTAAGGTCAAACTTTGTTCCCCGTTAGTCTTTCAGAGGTCTGGGTCCCTGTTTTTAGTTTGAATGTTACACATTCAGTGTTGTTGCACAAGCTAGTGGCTGTTAAACCCAGTTAAACCAGACCAGGTTGGTAGGATGAAACTTTGGATGAAGTTTTGTTCCCACCAGAGACAAACTGAAGAGTTTTTTTTTATTTTACCTTTTTGCTTGTTATTCCATTGCTAATTTCACTGATGCAATAATTTCTCATTTGATCATTAACTTTCATTCAACATGCCCTTACTGCTAATCATATTGTATAATTGTATAAAATGTGCAATGTGAAAAAAGCTAAATTTATTTTGTATCTTTAGTGACTAATGTAGTGATGGAGAAAGATCCTAAATTTCCTTCCCTAAACCCTTTATCTATATTCACATTTCCAGTTTTTGCCTGGAAGTGTGAACTTGGCAGATTCAGTGTCATGGATCCACAGGATATTTATCCTTTAAAAATGAGTTTTCTTTTTCTTTTTTTTTTAAATAATGCACTGCTCATACTCTGGGCAGCACAGTAGCTTGGTGGTCGGGACTGTTGCCTCACAGCCAGAAGGTTCCTGGTTCGAACCTCTGCAGGGGTCTTTCTGTGTGGCGTTTAGGTGTATTTTCACTTCTGCGGCTGAAATGATACAGACTTTCATCAGACCAGAGCAGAAGGAGACTCACCCAGAACTGTGATAATATCCATCTAATCATCTCTTTCATGTCTCTTTCCTCTTCTTCCTCGGCCCCTCCTTCTGTCACTCTTATCTTCCAGTCTCGCCAGACGCCTGAGGGGGAGTTCCTGCCTCTGGACCAGTGTGAGCTGGATGTCGGCTTTGGGACGGGTGCAGACCAGCTCTTCCTGGTGTCCCCTCTCACCATTTGCCATGAAATTAATCCCAAGAGCCCCTTTTTCGACTTATCTCAGCGCTCTCTCATGAACGAACAGTTTGAAATCGTCGTTATCCTTGAGGGCATCGTGGAAACCACTGGTGAGGATTCCATCCCCATTCTCATTACTTCATTTATTCTGTTTTTTTTTGTCCCCACTCCAAGTTAGAATGTAAACATGCAAATATGGATCACAGTGAACTCACAATCTAGACTCCAGCTTTGCACGTTTGAAGAGAGCTGGAAAAACTCAGTGAGAACATCACATGCAAATGACTCGTTTGTTGAATTACTGGGAACATTTTAGCACTGCAGAATAAATTTAATCCCCCTCTGTGGATAATAAACGCCTTTGGTCATGGATGCGTTTGGCCCTCTGATGAATGAGCCGAGGTTTAAACACGAGTTCACCAGTGAGCGGAGAGCAGAGGCTGGTAAACTACATTCAGCCGTGCTTGAAAAGCCCTCAGCAGCAACACTGCTCTCCATGTTGCACATTTAACAGAATTATTCTTCCCTAAAGTCCAAGACAAATAAATCCATCTCCCTCCTTTCTTTCATCTCTGCCTCTTTCCACCCCCTCATAACTTGTCTGCCTCAGATTTGCAGGGAAGTGGAGAGGCAGGGCAGCTCCGCTGGTAGCGCCATTAATCTGGGTTTAGCCACGAGGTTAACAGAGCGCAGGAGGGACTGTCCTGTCATCGAACTAACACACTTCCCATTAACCCCAACAAATAAACAGCCATCCCTGCACATCCAGCTGCTGCTGACACAGCTGTGCAGCTTCAACCACACTTGACAGATCGCCTTTACACTCGTCAGGTTTAGTTCAAGTCCTAAAGACTCTTTTCCCTTTTTAGTACTGTGAGAAAACTACTACCCCTGTCCCCAAAAAGCAGGGATTATCCCTTAAGTTTGACATTTGTTGAGATAAAAGTTAAAGCAAAAAATCAAATCAGCGATTTGCCTTGTAATCAGAAACTCACAAGAAGCTTAACGAACTCATTAAATGTCATGTAATAAGGAGGATGGACGGTTTCCTACAAGACACAACAGTAGACAGCAGTGTGAGGCATCTTCATAGGTGAGATAATCGACATTAATGGTGCCATCACTCTGTCATGTGTCAGCAAACATCTGCTGATGCCTCCGGACACGTCGTCAGTGACGTTCCTGGAGTCACTGGCTGTTTCAGCATCATTCATCCTCCTCCAGGTGACCCCAGCTGGGGTTGATCAGACCACAGTTTGAGTCCAGAGGAAAGCTATTCAGTCAGACACTGGCCACATTAGTGCTAACGTTCCTCATGTCTCATTCAGACGTGCCTATGAATGTGCCACTCATCTACACTATATTAGCCATCAAATCACTGAAGTCCTCACAGATTTTTCACATCAACATGTCCTGCCACCATAACAACTCATATTATCAGTCTAAGTGTGCAGTGGATGTGGAAGACAAACTCATGGTTTAACTGCAGTACAGTTACAGTGTTGCTGGTAACAGCTGGAAACAGCAGGAGAGCAGCACTGAGAGAACAGTATTAAGCATGTAAATTTGTCATTTAATACAAATTAACACCAGTCGGTCCTCTGTTTCTGATTTTACAGTCTGCAAAATCACCTTCATTTTTGGCCAAATCAAAGGGAACTTCTCTGTGATGAATACATTTTTACTGCTCAGATGTTTGCTGGACGTGCAGGAAAACAAAAAAAGCCAGTGGCTATGAGACTTCACTGCATATTGTGTTTCACAGTTGAACTTATGAGATTACTGGCATCCAGTTCAACAAGCGAGCTTTTTGATGTATTCCTTCAGCAAATGGGGCTGCTGCAGGACACCACGGCAGTGTTGTCTGGTTAAAGGCAGACTACAGCAGATTATCTGCTCACAACAGCTGTGAACTCAAACTTGGTCCCTTTCTTGCAAGTGAGAGGGAGCATCTGTCTGCAGAAAGAGGGAGAGATTGCTGAGAGCTGCGGACCAAAGCTGTGAATCACAGAAATAAAGTGAATTTTCTGTGTGCAGCTCAGACGTGCACGTCGGCAGAGAGCACGAGAGACAGAAGAGACGGTCATTTCAGCTGATCGATACGGCTTTATGGTGCTCATGTCCCGCCACTGGCTGCTGTCTACGCAGCCACTTCTAAAAGATAGCAGCCCAAAAATACCCAGAACAAACTGGAAAAGAGGGGGAAAAAAAAACAAGCACATGAAGAAGGGTTGTGTCTATGAATAAAAATAAAACACCACATATTAGTGAAAAAACACGAAGGGACATTACTTTTGTATCAGCCCACGTATTATAAAAAGGGATCTTTGTTATGGCTTTTGGCTCAACAAACCCACCGATCTTTATTTTTTTTGTACTCTCCGAGGAAAGAGTGAAGGATATGTGAACGCAGCAGGTCTGTAAGCATCTTTGTAAATCATTCAGCACAGACATTAGTACCTTCAGGTTTCTGTACTCTCAGATATCGATCCCATCCGTAAATTACAATTTCACTAATATGCTGATAGCAGAGACCTCCTCACTGGCAGTTTTATATAGATTCTCTCTTCGTCACGGCTGTCAGATGCAAATAAAGTCCACCTGAAGAGTCAAATCAGTATAATGCGTTCAGTGTTCGGTGCCAGTGAAGGTTACTGCCAGGGATTTTACATGAAGTCTTCTTCAGGGACGGCCTGCTTGTTGTCTGCCAACAGTTTGTGGCGCTGAAGGCTTTTATTTTTATGCATGATGCAGGGAGCGTTAACCAGGTGGCTGGATACCCGTGTGATGCCTGAAAGATGAAACTGGACTGGCATGCCCGACAGGCTCTAAACCCACAAGCCAGCATTTTACTCGACAGGAATTACTCTTTTCTCGTGCTTCAACAGTCAGCAGGAATACAACCGTTCTCCAAATACGCTAAAAGTGCTGGAAAATGATCCAGCTCTCGCCACTGTAATTAAATCCAAGCCTCTCAGCTAAATCAGCATGAAAACATGACCTTTGAGTCGATGTAGGACTGACTGTTGAAGGCCTTCAGTGGATGAAGATGAGTAGTGAGCCTGGAATAGCATCCAGATATGACATAATACTGCACATTTCATCCCTCAGAGGCACGCGATCGGACTCCTACTCTCCAGGAAACTGTAGTGTTCAGCAGAGACACTCAGGTTGTAGCAGGAAAAAACAAACATGTAAGTGATTATTGATCACAAAGGATCTCCAGGAAGGTTCAAACGGTCATACAAAAATGATTTTACAAGGAAAAAAAATCTGCTTTGGAGGTGTGCAAACTGTATTAGTGGACTAACGGTACAAGAATAGAAAACATGAAAATCATGTAACTTCACAGGGAAATGGCAGCTGTCGTGGTTGTGCAGATTTACACACTTTTAGTGAATACAGATAAAAATGTCCATCCTATTATTCTATCACAGTACATTAAGCAGCTTTGCAAGTAAGAAGTGTTTATGAACTCGTACGACTTTTAAAATGGCTTTAATGCTGTGTTTAAATTTCTAGTGTGTCACAAAAATTAAAGTCAATAGCTGCAGAGGAAACAGGCATGAAGCCATGTTCAAGTAATAAGAGCGAGAGGAAGAAGGTAACGGGCAGGAATGCTGGCCTTTCGCATCGCGCTCATTATCAGATATAATTGCTTTGTTTGAACCTTCTTTGATGGCGGTTGTTAAAATTATTACCCACTTGCCGCTCTCTTACAGGGATGACATGCCAGGCACGGACGTCGTACACGGAGGACGAGGTTTTATGGGGCCATCGTTTCCTGCCGGTGATGTCCCTGGAGGAAGGCTTTTTCAGGGTAGACTACTCTCAGTTCCACAGCACGTTTGAGGTGCCGACGCCACCGTACAGTGTCAAAGAGCACGAAGAGAAGAATTCCCTGCCCTCGCCGCTGTCCACTCCCACCCCTGCGCTGGCAGAGAGCTACAGCGCCCGCCGTGACCGGGTGTTTTCTGTGGATTGCATCAACATTTCGGAGGAAAGGGGCCGTCAGGGAGGCACTGTAGGCCGACTGCCGAGCAAACTGCAGAGGATGAGTTCGTCCGGGAAGGAGGACCTGCAGAGGAAGGTGCTTCTGCTCAGCTCCCAGCACTCGGAGAAGGCCTGCAGCACCGGGGACCTTCCCCTGAAGCTCCAGCGGCTCAGCTCCTCGCCCAGTCCCGGGGCACAGAATCGGCTGCAGCTGAAGTCCCTCAAGGTGGGCTTCGAGCCCATGACACAGTCAACTGGAGACCTGTACCAGCACAGCCCACCGGGGGCACAGTCGCCCGCTACAGTCCCCATGCACAGCCCTCTTCTGTCAGCTGGAGGGCGGCTGGAAGAAAATCTGCCACCAAAGCTACGGAAGATGAACGCGGACCGCTGAAACCCAGACGGCAGCGGCAGACTGATCCAGATTTACTTTAGCAGAAGTTTAAAAAAGGGAAAAGACCTGACGCTTTATTGACAATTTATTGTTTGATTTTTTTTTTTTTGAAACACAACCTTTTACTGAAATTACTGTGATCTTGTGTTTCTTAGCAGAAGCATCCACGCCGGCTTTGTTACAGACAAAACAAGGAAACATAAACTTAATGCTTACTACAAACTTGATAATTCAGCAGGCGTTGTGCATGTAATTACTAAATCCATTGTTTAACATATGCACCACTGTATTTAATGATCAATATAAGTTTTATCCAAATATAAATTATATTAAGATGAAAATAAACACCGTTTTAGCTTTGTTTTCGTTCTGTTTTGATTTAAGTCCCGAGCAAATCTAATGACATTCATTCATGATTCTGCAGATTTAAGCATTCAATAGGTGGACAGTTTGCACAGAAATAATCCCTCAACTGGTGTTCAGTGTACAAAGTGCATTTGGAGGGAGAGAAGATAATGACACACACCGCTGCTGAGGCAGAAATCTTATTTGGGTATATTGGAGAACAGAGTCCTGATTCTGATCGGTACATTGTTCCAGAGGGAACATGGTCACTGAGACAACATATGGTGCAAAAAAGTCCCAAACGAAATAACACAAATTCTTTCTTTTAACATAAGTCAGAGCAGTTGACCTCAGCCTCTGCTTAGTCTTTTACCTTTTATCTAGGTAGATTTGATGTAAATGTGAGATCTGCTGAGCCTCTGTATGAATAACCAGTGAAGGAGGGGGGTCAGCCAAGGAGTTACATCTGTTTTCCTAAATTGGCACAAACCCTTGTGCACGAACATGAAGTTCCTCAGATGACCAGCAGAGGCTAGCTCCAACAACAAGTCAATATCCATTAACCTCCATGTTAAAATGACCAACCTTGCAGCAGAAATAAACATACAGTATTTACACATTTACATTTACATATTTGGTCTCCATAATTAGATTTAAAAGCATGACAACTGTGGCGGGGGGGTGAAGCTAAATTTGATATAAAGGCACAAATGTATGCATAATAAGGGTGGGGGGATGGCTTTTTTTAGTGGCAACAGTCTACGGTGTTAACAGAAAGTTGTCATTACTTTAGTTACTTAGTGCTTCGCATTTTCTGTGAATTAGAATAAAAAGACTAAATGATAATTTGTAAATTAAAAGCCAAGAGCGCATAATCACGCTTATTTAAAAATTTTAAATAGTTTAAAAAGTTCTGAGTTGTTGTGTTGTTAATTGTCTGCCCTGACCAGCTCAGAGTTAGTTGCTGAATGGTTCCTGGCCTTTGGTGGATGCCAAAGTTTAGCGAAGCAGCCAGAAGGAGCCTCTAGTTCAAGACATCGCTCTCTACCCGTTGCAGCAGCCGAAAGAAGCTAAGTTATTTCACATCGGGCCATTTCTGGATTCGAGTTGTCCCTGGGGGTCCTGGTCCTGCTGAAGGCTCTGATAGCACTCGATTTGGTTGTTGTTTTGGTATTGACATCTGAAATGAGTATAGATGGACAGATTTCATCAAATGAATGAAGTTAACATTAATTAGCATCATAGGTTAGCATGCGCTAAGCCAAGCTAAAACAGCTGACTTGTGGTAACTAAGTGAAGCTGGTTGTGTTCCAGCTGGCTCCCAGGTTAAATTATTCTGCCCAGTTTCCCAGTTCAGAATCAACCAGGGGTGGGCGGAGTCAGCCTCAGCCAATATGCCATCATCCATCGCCTAGAAAACGTTAGGCTTCAAACTGAATCACCAGAAAACCTGTAGCTGAAGTCACTGAGGATTTGTACAGTTCTTTTTATCCATTCTATGGGATTAACAGGGTAGAACAACGGATCGGAGCTGTAAGGTTTTCCAACATTGTGAAACTGATTAAAACAGCAAGGAGCAGAGGAAACAGCACACTGTGCAGATGTAACTCCAAAAAAAACACTTTAACAGCACATATGGAGTCAGAGGACTTCAAGTACCAACAAGACCCAAGCTTTAATTTTACTACTACAACAGCGCAAAGACAAGAAAATCAATGGACAAAGGAGATTTCCACCGCTTTTCCAGCACATTTTAGAGACCCCCCCCCTCCCCAACTCCCCATCATCAGTCCACAGCTTTGACCACCCACTCATTTAACACAGAGCTTAAACTGCTTCCTACACTCAACTCCTCCAATTTAGCTGCACAGAGCTTTGTGTTTCGCACGCCTTTATTAGCTACACACATGGCTCGTCACTTTCTCATGCTGCGTGTGATTTGACAAATTTAACAAAAATGAATAGAAATGGAGTCATTACAAGGCAGAGAAGCTCATAAAACACATGGGGACGGTTCATCATGAAACTGAATGTAATGACTGGGTAGAAAGTCTTGCAGTTAGTGACGCACTGAAGTCTGTCTCTGGTGATTATATTTTTTCATCACTATCAGTCGGACACTGTGCAGGTTTTACTGAAATACTGATTTAACACCATTTAACCAAAGACTACCTGATATCACCAAACACCATTTAAAAAATTTACTTATTAAAAAAATTAAAAAGAATAATGCAACAAGGCTATAAAACCTGGTTGCATTAGCTTAAAGACTGGAGAAACAGTAACATGTTATATATCACCAGATGTTATATATCACCATAAATATACCCTCCATTAAATCCAAATTGCATTTAATGGAGGGTATATTTATGATTTAAGATATCAACCCAGCAAGTATAAATCACATTGACAAGACAAATAGACCTAAAGTTGTTTTAACCAAACAACATCCATGTAACAATACAAATGTACACTATCAATACAAAACACAGACACAGATTGATAGAAAGAATGTGAAAAACTGTCCAAAGGTTGGTGGGATTCCTCAACTATCACCATGAGTCTGCAGAAAACCAAGCCACTGAGCGTACGTTGATCATGTGACTCCGGTTCTCTGAGAAGATAGAAGCTACGTGAGTACCGCGGCTCTGCAGATTTCCATCTTTCTGGTTTTCCTTGCGCGAGTGGCTTCATCTAGTTAATCCAGGTAAAATAGACAGAATCACTACCCATGTAGCTGTCAGTGCTGATCCTTTCCTTGTCGAAACGGGAGCGTAGCCTGGAGTTTCTTGTAAAATTCAGCATGTCAACATTCCTCCCCGTTTTGTCTTTACCCTCGTGTCAAATCAGTGCCTTCCATCTTTGTGCGGAGATCTTTGTTCTTTTTCTGCTGTTCATAGCTTTACATTTAAATTATCATCGTCATCTCCCCTTCAAACAAGATAAGCCCCTAAATGTGCATCCACAAATGATATCTTCTTCAACTTGATCGTACAAATGGCAAAACTGTTGGGGAGACAATTATAATAAAGTTTATCTTATCTTATAATACCCAGAGTGAAACCATAGAAACACTTACAGGCACTTTCATACAAGTGGAACATGCAACTTCCACATTTACATACACTATATCATTTCTTCTGCTCTACACATGTGGCTTTAAGACCTACTAGTGAGTAGAAAATGTTTTAATGGGCTGAGCATCCTCTGGTTGAGGATCAGCAGGTCATCAGGGTTTATGCTCCTCACATGTGGAACAAACTCCCAGAAAACTGCAGGAACTCTGTTGAAACTCTCTGCAGTTTTAAATCAGGGTGAAAAACATTTCTATTTGCCACCTTTTATCAAAATGACTGATAATTAACTTTTATTTCCTGCATTTTATCTGCACTCTTCATTTTTATTTATTTTTAAAATAAAAAACAACTGTTGATTAACTTTTTGCATTTGATCCCATCTTCTTTGAGGGTTTGAATATTTAATTTTATTCTATTTCATTTATTTTATTTCCTTCCTGTTTTTAATTGACTCTTTAATGCCTCTGTAATGATTCTAATGTTTTATGTAAAGCTCCTTGAACTGCCTTGTGCACGAAATGTACAAATAAACTTGCCTCGTTAAAAAAGTTACGTCACACACACAAAATAGACAGAAAAGGATGATTCAAAATTCTTTGATAATATCTCAGTTCATGTGCTTAAATGATTTTTTATATTCAAATATATGAGAAGGTTGATGTCTGTCATTTTTCAGATGTTTGACAGTTTTATGGCTGTGCTACATCATAAAAACCCCACTCAGAGGGAAAATGTTATTTTCCTGCCGGAGCTGCAGTCAGTAGTTTGAGAACTGTGCTGGAAAGTGACTCCACCACCTCCTCTTCCTGTTTGAGCCAAAAACAGGGACTTTGGGACATGATTTTTGTCAGTTTTAGAGATTCAGCTCCCGTGTGAAGAGTTTTTGGAGGCTTTAAGCCTCTGCTGTAAAGACACTGAAGTCTCCAGAGTTTAAAAATATCCGTCGTGTTACTGTACTAAAACTCTAATTAGTGTCTGCACCAAATTGAGGCGGCTGAATGAGCTCTAAACGACCATATCTGTGAAAAAAAAAAAAATTCCCATTCCTTCGCCAGCAGATTCACTTTGGAGATGTTTTGATGTAAAGCCGAGTCGTTTATCATCCACAGTGAACCGTTTCTTTGTGCGGTGCTGCGCTGGCTGTGAGTTTGTGCTAATTAGGCCACTCGTGGCGTCTAAAAGTGGAAATTTGCCTGATTGAACCACCTTGCTGAAAAACACACACACACATCTCAGGAAACGTGAACTCAATAAATACAGCAGCTGTCAATCAAAAACAAGACACTCTCCATCACAATCACCACAGCAACAAGGGATGGTCTTCGCCTGGCAGCACTGGGCCGAAGCAAACTGCAGGTGTGCATCTGCATTTTTGGTGTTTAATGAGAACATTGCGATCTTTTTGGTTCTTTGCTTGCAGTATTTTCACTGAGAAAATTAAAGTAGGGCATTTATAACATACATGCGTATCTTTAAATATTGCTGTCAGCTGAACTTCAGCCCCTCCTCATCCAGAAATCAAACTGTGTGGAAATCAGGGGGAAATGATGGCAGATAATGTCAGTACATGTCCTCCTGTGGTGCATTTTAATTCCAACTTGTCTTTCTCTTAAATAGAGACATTTGTTGTTGACAACCTTGGAAATTATGAATGGTACAATGCATTGATTTTTCCATGCATATATTACCACAACGCTTGCCTGTGGGCTGGTGTGTGGAAGAGTGTGAATGTCGAGTCTTCAAAGCTCCCGTCGGTAGATACAGGACTGAATGGCTCATCTTGAAGAAGAAGAAGTGGAAATATCCTCTGGAGAACGCCAAGTTGTTGCTTCGCAGGACTCTCAGGACTAATCAATAACCGTCTCGCTTTCACAACCCGTGACCTGCGACACAATCTGATCCACGGGGGCTTGGATAATCACTCGTCCCTGCTGGCGTCAGTAGATATCGGAAGGCTGGAGGTTCATCTACATCTCCGTGAGGACTGTGGTGGAAAACCCACCACGATGTCCCACGACCTCCCAAAATAAATCAATACCTTTGAGTTTTACTTATGGCAGCAGCAGACACAAGACACAGATGCACGGTGGAAGACATGCATCTGTGACTTTAACCTTTTTGGACTGTTCCAACTGTGTATAGTGGTCAGAGAAAAGGAATCGATCATCTCAGCGAGCTAGAAGGCGTCATAGCTGAAAGTAATATCCACTCTGATCTGCTCTCGGTGGTAGATGCAGTGTCAGGAGCCGTGCCGCTGCTTCAGTTGTCTAGATGAGAATACAGTAGACAGTGGAGCTGAAATCAATACCCTGCTGTCAACAAGAATATTTTTCCAGCACTTCTTTATGTAAATTTAAAAAAAATCTGCATAGACCTACTTTTTACATACTCTTTAATTGTGCCAGCATGCTTTTACAGACTGTGGTTTGACCTCTGAACGTTGTGAAAACATAATAAGGCCTATTTGTCTTCATTTATCAGATTTAAAAACCAACTTCATCATACAGACATGCCCTCTGACTTGTCTACACCGTTATTATGATGAATTATAATCTTAGATGCTATCAGAGGGTCATAAAATTAGAATATGTTATCGTTCTCAAGTGCACAAAATACTCGATCGTTGAAAGTGGTGAGAACACTTCCTGGAGAGTTTTTTTTCTAACACTGGCTCTCTGTTACATCATAGAGGGCAGACTCATCCGCAAGAGCAAGAGCTTTGACAGTTACTTTAAAAGTGAAAGTTTTCAACCGTGCTGCTAATCAAATACGTTTTTTCATCTTGGGGGATCTGGTAGCAGTACTTACTTAACATTTTGCTTTTGTTTCCAAGATATCTCTACAGAAGAGTGTTCTTGGTTGTCAGGGAAAGTTGGCTCAGTCAGTACACTTTATTTTTTCTAAATCATCAAGAAAGTGTTTTATGAACAGGGGTAAGATGTCAAGCATGGTAGGTGCAGGCTGTAGACTGATGAGCCCTCTTCAATCAGAGGTTCTGTCTGATGCAGAGGTGAAGAAGTGGATCATCAGTGTGCTCTGACAGGAAACAAGCACTGAAAACGCTTGATTAGTGAAGCCCCGACAGAGAAGGACGTGGTTCTGGTCACGGTCAGGGAGACCGACGCCGACTTGGGATTCCTATTTTTCTTTGGAATAATTAATACGTCATTTCAAGTTAGTACATTTTAATTGGCTTGTAAATAGATGGAGTCGTAGGATTTCTGACACCAGGGTGATGGCTGTTGTCAAACCGCTCACATTGTAGGACGTAGGACAGCTGATTTGGAGGAAAAAGGAAAGATGTCCCCACGATCCTTCCATGATGAGGATCTCAAAATGTTGCAGCATGTAGGTGCCTTAAGGTTTGAATGAAGGCTCTTGGATTTCTTTTTCTATGTTCTTAAAGATAAAAACAAGGAGATGGAGAAGTCGTAGCTTTAAGATGAAAAAAAGAAATTTATATTTAATACGATGTTCCCTCTGTGTATATTTGTCAGATGATATTTGAGTGTGTTATATTTCAGGGAGATTTGGATTCAAAAGCTAATGCTGGAGGCGTTTTGACTTATTAAACATCCTCCTCCTGAATCATGAAACCATCATTAAACCTGATCAAAAGCAAAACTCAGTGTTGACCTGTCACGCACAAACACACGGGACTAAATGTGTAATAATGAGATAAAATAAAAAGCAGTGCGCGTGAGACCGAGTAACTGCGGCTACACGTTAAATTTTGTGCCAAAGCAACACGCTGCTACACCGTCGTGACACTGACTCAGTCTCTATCCAGTAAACACAAGCGACTGCTTTCCTCCATGCAAAAATTCTACGTATTTACACCTTTTTTTTTTCCTGCTCATCTTTTTTTATGTCTTCAGAGTTGCTGGTTTGTCACTGGGCTCTGCTGGCAACTTTGTGCCTGTTAAGCACTTTTCCCGCCAGGACATATTGCTTGTCTGATGCTACTTCTTCTGTGAAATTGTACTTGTCACATGCTGTCGTGCACCTTGACAAAATATGATCTCACAAATTCAAATGCGCACAGTTTGAGTCCAGAAGCTCGACTTCATGCAGACTGAACACCCCCCCACACACACACCCTCACCCCTCCTTGTTTCTCACTTTTCCAATTCTTCACTCCACAGCTTTCAGCCAGAAAGAGCAAACTTTTTTTTCTGAAGCGTTATTTGAAATCCATCTACAGAAACTGGAGAGCCTAACTTTATAGTCATGCTCTTCTTTTGAGGGACTTTTAATCATTCTCTCTCTGCCATGAGTGTGAGCGTCGGGGGGGCGAAAAAAAAAAAGAGAAGTGTGACAGTGATGTGGGCAGTGAGTGAAAGCCAAGGGAATAAAAAGAGATCCCATCATTACACGCTGACGATCTGTCGCTCTATAATAAAGAACAAAATGACCCTCATCACCCTCGTGCTCACTGCAGACATAATTGGGTTTTCAGGGGGAAAATTTCTTTGGACTTGAATTGCATTTGTTCCTTCTTGGCCCGGCGCTGCGCCGCGCTGCTCAGCCCACCCCTGCAGCATGAAGTCCTCGAGGGCAGCAGGGGAAAAATAATCCCTGTTGTCACACACTAATGGTTCCTGCTGCAGCGCTGAATCACTGCTCGGAGAATAATAACGCTGATTCTGTGGTGATGGGTGTCGTCACATTACAGATGAGGCCAATTTCTTGGGACGTAAGTAGAATGAGATTGCAAAATTATTATGAAAGTACTGAATGACCGTTTGGAGAGTACGGTTGCTTTTTGTCCTCTGGTAATACGTCATAAGGAGGAGCGGTTATAAAACCTTAATTCCTATTAAAGGAAGATTTAGTCATACAAAGTGAAAGGTAATTGTGAGCCTGGCTGGAAAAAGTTGCATTCAGGCTTTGGATTAGTGATAAAGAAAGTACATCCTCTTTCAGGTCAAAATGAAAATTAAGCAAACACAACGTCAGATGAACAACAACTCATGTCACATTACATTGTGTTATTTATGAAAAACAAATTCAAAATGCAGAAGCAGAAACAGAGTAGATCTGGGTGAGTAGTAGCAGTGCTGCTGATTAAATACACATTATTTAGTGATCATCATCAAGTGTGAACACCTCGATAAAACAGAGGTTTTGACAGTTTGTCTGGAACAATCTGGTCTGTGTTAACACAACACCAGGAAGGTAAGATATCAGCAAAGGTCCTAGAGAAGCGATTCTTGCTTCCCATCAGTCTGGGAGGGTTATGACCTCACCCTGAGGTCAGGCCAAGCAATGCTTAGAGAAATACCCCAAAATGCCCGAGCTCCACCTCAGACTGTAAAGGCTTCAGTTAGCAAGTTACGTGATAAAGTATTTACTTTCCTTTCCTTTTCATATGGCTGTATATCATAGGTAATGTGTCATAGGTGTGATTTTTTTTTTTCAGTGGTGAACCTTTCTTGGTCTCATGGACAGTATTTTTCTGACTCTGGATATATTTTTAAGCGACAGAAGCAAAGGAAGTTATAGATTTAATATGGCGACAGAGATTAAATAGTCTGTAATAGATTTACTTGACTCTTATAAGAGTCCAGTAAGAAAGTGCAGGTGATCCAGTAGGCAAAAGTCCTTTATAGAAGTACAAAAACACAAAACGCTGCCAGTGCAGGAAGGTCCAAAAAAACAAAACTAAACTAACATAACTGAAGCGCAACCACAGCCGAGACGATGAGAACATGACCAGACTGACTGAACAGAACAGGAGCCAAGACAAACAGGATGGAGAAATATCTGCAGCATCCAAACTTCCTGAAGGTGAATCGTCCCCACTGAGCCTCCCAGTTTACACCTCAGCGAGCCCCTTGAACCTAGAACCTATACGTCTTAATGGCTTTAGTAAAAAAAAATAAAAAATGATGCCAATCTCAGAGATGCTAAATGCTTTCACAAAATTGAAGTATTTGACAACCTGGAAATGAAAAGAGGCGGACAGCCAGTTCCCATGAGAACACTTCAACATCGGAGGATTGAGAGAGCTGCAGCAGCTGGCTGAGATCAGCAGCGACTGCTAAACTGAAACCAACTTCAGCTGTAAAGACCTGACTGGTAAAACCATTTTTGGTTCTGCATATTACAATCTGATTTTCATGCACACTTTCAGCTCCTTCCCCTTGTTGCATTATAACATAAGCTCTGTCCTGTTCTAGCTTCTGAGGCTTCACAAGTCTCCATCCTCATAAGAGGCCTTTATTGTGAATTAAGGCACTTAAGCACTTTTTGCAAAGAAACACTAATACCTCAGAGGTCATTTGTTCTTTGGCTTCTTGTAGGGAAAACAGTGTACAGCAACAAGTAAGACGGCCTTAAAAATGACTTTTTTTTCCCGTGTTCCTGATTTGTAAAGCAGCCATGACTGTGTAGGAACATTGTTATCTCTGTGCACACTCATCACTGTCATTTGTGGTCAGGATGTCTGCTCTACAAGCTGTTTAAACAAGATAAAGACCAACTCTTAATTTGGTGATAAAGCAGCTCGTGCTCAGTAAAGCTGCTTCACTCACATCCTCCTGGTTCTCTAATCGTCAGAACCGAGCCCATCTCCTCTGGCTCCTGATGTCAGAAGGTACGGAGCCGCACGCCTGAGCCTTCTCGTCCTTCTGTCTGCTTGTCTTTAATATGCAAAACGTGTTTCCCGTCTTCCCGCCTGCTTGACCCACAAAACACTGGTTGCACAGCTTGCTTATAATCTCCGTCACACCATGCTTGCTTTAAAAGCAGCCACACGCAGCAGTCTCTTCCTAACAAAAGAATAATACCCGCTCGGCTCGAACATCTGTCTGTCAGCCTGCCAGGCCGCATGCTAAAGGAGCTCCAGATGTTTTCAGACCTTTCCCACAGCAGGTTACTTAATTGACACCTTTAAAGTGGGCTCTGCAGGATCAGGACCACAGGTTCTCCTCTTGGTAAGCACAGACAGACTGTGGTTTTCTACTGACACAGACTTAAGGAAAGGTCTCAGTATTCCCTGCCTTTAGCACGAGTCGGACAACTAACAGTGAAAGAAATCAGCTTTCTAAGTGAAAAAGGAGAGTAGCTTAATCATCTTTTAACAAATGTTGAATTAGAAACATAATCCTCATTTGCATGACTCATTGCTCAAAGCTGAGATTTTGATATGCTGGTTTTGATTCTGTGTTAATTTCTGTTAGTAGTCCTCAAAGCTTTCATTTTTGTTATGTCAAGTCATCATGACAGTGGATAAGTTGTTTACACGAGAGAGATTTCCAAATCCCAAGTAAAACCTGTTATAATATCCTAAATGTGATCCAGGTGCAGAGAAGCCAGCAATGATGTCGAGCATGAGAAAAGCAAAGAAAAACGAGGAGAAGCTTCTGAACAGAGATGAGATTATCTGTCTGTAGGAGCACTATGGACTGGTCTTCATGGAAGAGTGGCTAAAAAAACTGTTCACAGATAAAGGAAAAAAGAGCACATCATAAGTTCAGCAGAAGACGTGTGGGAGACTTCACAAACATATGAAAGAAGGTGAGAGGAGTCTAAAACTGAGCATTTTGGCCGTCAACACTCAAAAAAAAGACTCTTTGGATGAACTTAAAAAAAATCATGGAAAACGCTACTGTTTGGATGTTGACCAACATGCGACGACAGAGCTACATCACTCCTGTTTTACACTCCCTTCACTGGCTCCCAGTTTTGGGATTCATTTCAAACTTTTAACCCTCATTCTACCGACATATTTCGCATACATGGATTACCGACTGGGGTCCGTGCGGACCCCAAGAATAAATACTGTAATAAACAACCATCAAAGAAAAATTACAACTTTTTTCTTCTCAGAATATTATTACTGATGCATTAAATGTCATCTGAGGAAAAAAACAACAACAGATTATTATTATTTTAAGAAAGTTATAGTTAATTTGCATATTTTATAAAACGAAAATATACTTTTCTTTAACCCAAAAAAGTCAACAGTGGAATTTTATGATCTCCTTTACAGCAATTAAGATCCTATCTGAGCTAAGCACAAATCAATTGAAATTTTTCAAATCAGTTAAAGAATGAGGCTACAGCGCAGCTTTTCCCTCTCTATTACCATCTCTATGGTAGCCACGTTAGACTTGATTCTGATATAATTTAGCGTTCATTAATTTCAAGTAAACATTATTTGTTTTTTTTTTATATGGTGAAACCAACCAAGGTCATTTTGAACCCAATATACTGTATATAAAAAACTTAAATAAACCCACAATCATTTAAATGTCACTACATTTTTAATTTTATTTGAATTTTAATACAAAAGTCAATATTCAAAACAAAGGTTGAATAAATGCAATTCAAATTGAGATTTTTCAATTTGTTTATAATGTAAAAGGAATGCACATTATGTCAAATGCAGTTGCCTTCTCCAAGAACTATGAAGTGGACATTACGTCAAATGCAGGAAAAAGTGCTGATTGTTATCCCCAAGAACTTAAAACTGGTGGCAGCACTGTTGTTTGAACTCTGGACTATAGAGAGTTATGACACACAATTTGTCTCCTACACTACAAACTATTTTACAGTCTTATCTTGTAAAATAGAACTTAAACATTCCATTTCATAGTCATATACATTTTTAGGATGGAATTATGTATTTTATTCCTGACTTTGAAAGTTGTCTTACCTTAGGAGGAGCAGTATTTTGTGTTGTTGACAGAGCACATGACTGAATCTGTCTCTGCTGCATTTTTGTCTATCTCCCTACTTTAAATTAGGACCCATGGCAAACATTGACTCAATAAATGGTTCCATCTATTAAAAATACACAGGCGGAATTAGAGATTTTGACTAGGGTCCTCTTGGACCCCAATGCATTGGAATTTTTAAAAAGCACAGATAAAGACAGAAACAGAAAAAAATCATATGACATCATTAGGAACAAACTGATTGACAAAGTCATGAAAAATTGGAATTATAGAATAAAGCACTTCTGAGATATGACAAAAAGTACACCTTTGGGGTCCGAGAGGACCCCAGTCGGCGGTATGAGGGTTAATGTTTGTTTTTAAAGCAGTTCATAGTCGTTCCCCTCGATCTTTATATCTTTATGTGATCTTTTAAACATTTAGCGACCCAGCAGGGCTCTGCGGTCTGCTGATCAACATCTGCTCGAGCTTCTGATGTCTCGTCTCAAACACCGAGGTGACCGTTGTTTGTCTGTCTATGGACCTACGAAAGATCACAGTTTAGTCTCTGTTTAAATCTAAATTAAAGACACACCTTTCAAATTGGCCTTTGATGCCTAAAAGCTCTGTGACATTTAAAATGCTGGTTTAGTTTCTTCTATGAGTTAATATTAAATGTCTTATTTGTTTTTAATGTTTGTTTTAATGTTTGATCTTTTTAATGACCTTTTTTCTTATATTGCACCAAAAAAAAGCCATTTGGTTTGACTCTGGCTGTTGTAAAGTGCTATATAAATAAAGGTTGATTGATTGATAGATTGAGTGATTGATTGAAAAGTAAGCATTAATCCCTCTAGCTAGATGTGCCAAACTTATTAAGACGTGAGACTTGCAGCTGGAACTACTGTAGAAATGTGGCTCTACGAAGACATGGCTTGTCTGCTTCGTGGTATAAAACATTTGGCATCTTTGAAGTCGTAGGCATATTGTATAAATCAAATGAAACAACCCCCCCCCCACCCCAAAAATCAATCTAAATTCCAGGTTGCAATACATGAAAACAGGAAAAACTCCAAAGGTGTAAAAACGTACAGATGGCACAGTAATCCTGGACACGAACACACACCATGGTGCCTAATCACCGAACTGCTGTTAAATTCAGTTGTTGCCAACATACAGGCACAACAGCCCAATACATGATTTGCACTAGTTATGCATTTATTATGTATTTGATCATTTATTAAGACAGCCTGGCTGTGTGCTGGATACCTTTAATCAAACTCAGAAACTCAGAAAACATCCTGTATTAGTATTCGCCTGTTATCTACAAGATTAATATCTTTTTCATCATGAACAGGCATCTTCTATGAACCATCACATTTTGACCTGCAGCTGTAATCAACTGTTTCATATTCAGGTAATACACGGCTACCAGAGTATTTTATTTACAGTACAGTGGATTATATTGCAGATGAAAGCCTCTGTGGTTTGGTAATGAAACAGCTGCTCGGTGTGAAGAAAGCATTTTTCTGTTGCATCAAAAGGAAAAAAGGACGTGGAACAGTGTTGATATGGTGACAACTTACATCATGTAAGTAAGCAGATGCAGCTGAATCTCTGTGAATTAGGCAGAGGCATTTTGTTTCGGTTCTGTTCACACGCAACATACCAAGAAGGATGTTTTTTCGAGAGATTTGAAAGAGTGGATTGTAACTGTATACAGCCTTTAAACTGTAGAGCACACCAGCATCTTGAAGAGTGATGAAGGTGGGACTCAAACATGAACACTTCATCTCTTTTACAAGTAGAAAACACTGACTCAACGTGCTATGTCCTTATAATTCTAAAAAAAAATGCATATTTTGTCAATTAATTTTCATAAAAAAGACTAAAGATCTAAAATCTTTAACTGTGTCATGTCTTGTTGTTGATTCGTCTATTCAGACCATGTTTTTGGGATAGTCTATTCTCATTTTTAAATGCTCTTCTTTAAGTTAGTTTTAATTTAAGGTTTATTTTGAAATTAGTTTTACCTTCTGGTTTTATTTTACACCCAGGTATAGTTGCATAAATGATCTGCACCTGTTTTTCATGAGCTGTGACTCCTGCCAGTAAATGGACTTTGTAGTTTTCTCAGTTCTCCAGCAGACCATCTTCATGTCATCTGTGACTCTGTGGACTGAGCTTTGATTATTCTGCCTTCAGTGCCTTTGGTTTTGTTAATAACAGTTTGATTTATTTCCTCGCCTGCCTATGAGTCTGCATTTGTTTCCTCTGTGACGCACAACCCTGTCAGCTAGTGAATCCCAAAACTATAGAGATCAATGACGGAACGGTTTGATCAGGGACTGAAACTAACACTGGTTAGTTCTAGAAAATCAACTCTGCTCACAGTTTCAAAAGATAACAGCATAATTTTATTTACACACACACACAAAAATGTCCTTAGATTTAACAGCTTCTTTACTATTTAACATCTGCTCTCAAGCTAACACATCAAAGAAAACCAGCCAGAACAAAGTACAGCGAGACATCTCTGTGCAAGGATGCACCTGAGACAATCCAGGGCATGCATGCAGGTGAGGCAAACATGCTAGCTGGAAGAACGTCTGTGCTAAGCATGGGCTGGAAGTCCCAAAGTCAAGAGGGGAGAAGGAAAGAGCAGAGATCCTGTGGGATTTCTAAATCCAGACTGATAAACTAGTGATGGCTGACAAACCCCACGTTGTGTCGGTCGACAGGCTCCAGAGGAAAGCAGTAGCGACAGACGTAGCAACAGCAGGTGACTGCTACATCAAGAAGCAGAAACATGAGAAGCTGTAAAGGTACCGAGGGTTGAAGGAGGAACTAGCAAAGATGTGGAAGGTGAGGGCAGCAGTGGTGCCAGAGGTAATTGGAGCAGCTGCAGCTGTGACCTCCAGGCTGGGAGAGCGGCTGCAGCAGGTTTCCACAGGGAAACATCAAAGTCCTAGAAACAGCTAAAATACTGCCCAGAACCGTCAGGCTCCCAAACTATTTTACTAGTGGTTATTCAGTGGCTATTATCTAACATTATGTAGCTGCTGCAGCTGAACTCCAGGCATCAACTAGAGTTTTAACAAACACCTTCAGTAAAAACTGAATCTTTTCCAGAGTTTCCTGCAACATCAGACCAGACTGAAGCTCATGTTTAGAGACACAAACACCACAGTGATCAACACGTAAGAATAAAATAATATAGAAATACAACAAGCAGAAGTGCTGTATTTCATATTTATGGAATATACTGTTGTTTAGAGAGCACAACAGATCAAACAGGTATGTTGCACTCAGCCCACAGATGGATTATGGGTAAAAGAACCAGCGTAGATGCTTCTGAGATTGTCTTGTTGTCAGTTCTTCAAAAAATTTATTTTGTTTTTTTCTTTTCTCAAAAAACACACTTGCTTTTTCATTTAAACAAAATTTGTGTGCATTTATCACAGTTTAAATTTTTAATATCAGTGGTAATTCCACAGACATGAAATCAAATATGAAAAACAAATGTGGTCTCGCTGTGGTTTGTCTTAGCACGTCACAAAGGCGCGCATGTTTGTGACGCAGATCTACAGGCTAGCCTTCTGTTTCACTGCTACATGGTCTCACTGGTTATTGGTCTCTGATGGTTACGATCAAGCATCATCCAAGCGGGTTGAAGACAATCAGGAAGCAGGTCTCGTTGCAGTTCTTCAACTGACCACTGGGGGCTGGCGCCACTGATTCCAGTATTAAAACGTTCAACTTTGCAGCAGTTTTTTTCGGGGGAAGATCTAACTCCAGTGAAAGCAGAATAATAATCTTATTGACCCTAAACACTTGGGTTTTATATAGACAAATAATCAATTGCATTGAGCTTAAAATCAGCCAACTGGCTCAGATTCAGGGCTGAGTTTCTGGTGTGTCAAGTCAAAACTGTTTCTTCTCTTGAGATCAGGTCTCAAAAGGATAACCATTTTAAACAGACACTATGTTTGTTTCATTACTAAATAATACCTCATTTGTAGCTTTTCCAGAACTCATTTCTGCAATGCCCACTGTGCCTGTCGGTGTCACATGTGGGACTGTGTGAATCACAGACAACGACACACAGGGAGGCTTCTGCAAGATGGAAGCTGCGCTGCTGTAATTGGAAGAGGGATTTCAAAACCAGAAGGACTAAATGTCAAGTTCCAGTACAATTAAAAAAAGAAAAACCTCCAGCCACACCCACCGTCAAGCTTTCAGAAATACAATTACAAAGATTAGAGATTTTAGCCATCAGTGGTAACTTAGCATTTTGCTAACACAACTGTAGTTGTTACACCGAACCACATGATACACTATAAAGTGCTTTTGTGTATAAAACATCCTGAACAGTTTAACGCTGCACATGTTTCATCTGTTTGTAAAACCACTTTTTGACACATGCTTGATTTTCCTTTTCATATGGGAATGGAATTTCCATATCTTATTCTTTACGTTGTTATAAGTGAGCTTCTGCAAACACCGTCTCAGACCTGGATGTCAAAGTTTTCTCCTCTCCTTTTTTTCTACTTCATAACACAAACTCTTGTCACAGGCATCTGAAAACTCCTGGGTGTGGAAGATTTTATTACCATACATATCATCTGGACGAACCCTCAGCGCTGACGGCTTCGACCCGTTAAGCACTTAAGTCTCGACATGGAATCCGACTCAGTGGCTTTCGGGCTGCACCTCTGTGATTCAGAATCGGCCTGGTTTGTCGTGACTCAGCTTTTAGTCCAGTGATCTGAGACGGTAACCTGCCAACCATTTAGATCAGAGCCAGATCAGAATAAAGCACAGATATGACAAACAGAAAAGAGAGAGAGACAGCTAAGTGAAGGGCTAAACCGCCTTTCTCTCCATCTTTCATCAGTACGTCTGACATCTCTGGTAAAAATGTCAGCAGTGTTGTCAGTAAAATCTGTTGGCCAGCCTGGCGACGGGCAGAGCAACGCTAGATACTCTGATCAGTCTCTCGTATCGTCACCAACCTCGTCTGTGTTGTGTATTAAAGCAGGAATGCAGCAACATCTACGTCCCTCTGTTCTTTCTACAAATCAGCCTTTTTATCTTTTCTCAGCAGCACATTGACACAGTTTAGGGACATGGAACAATATTTTCTCTAAACACAATGCAGATCCCAGCAGAGAGATCTGCCCTTCTACTTTTTCATATTAGTAGCAGCATTATGTATAAGCTGTGAGTAAATGAAACGCAAAAATCACAAAAAAAAAACAAGGCCATTTTCCTGATTTTTCATCACAGGTTGTTTTCTTTCACGTTAACTTTATAGGAATCAAAAAAATAAATGCCTCACTTCATCAAAGTTGTCACCTGCAGCAGTTTATGATGAAGTCTGAGCAAGGCTTCGCTCAGTAACAGACATTTCTATGTCATTATAAAATGTTATAGATTTCAAAACTGGGATCTCGATCATCTTGATTCTGAAGTCGGAGACAGAAACAAAGTAAAACCACATGCCTTGTTACTAAACTGAAGCCATCAAGCAAAAAAGAGATCTGAGTCATTTCTTTTTTTTTTTACTTGCATCGTAGTTTTCAGAGGCAGATCAAATCTGTTCCAGAACAGCGCATTTCTCTGTCAAACCAGCAGAGACACTGAGCCGTGCTCGAGTTACATACAGATCGGATTACTGTAATGCTTTTCCTTCAGGTCTCTGCAGCGTTTTTCCTACAGAACCAGGATAGTGTTTCTGCGTTTCTAGTCAGCTCAGACTGAATTTGAAGGCATTGCATGTGAGCATATACACTGCTGGCCAAAAAAAAAAAAAAAAAAGTCTCCACCTGGATTTAACTAAGCAAATAGGTTCGAGCCTCCTATTGGATAATAACTGCATGGGGGCAATTATCTTTCACCTGGAAACAAGTTATTTAACTCCAACTGGTCCAATGAGTTGCTTCTCATTTCCTAAACAACCATGTCAAAGACACATCCTGTGGTCGTGGAAAAGATGTTAGTCTGTTTGAGAAGGGTCAAATCATTGGCTGCATCAAGCAGAGAAAACATCTAATCAGATTGCAGAAACTACCAAAATTGGGTTAAGAACTGTCCAACGCATTATTAAAAACTGGAAGGATAGTGGAGACCCATTGTCTTCAAGGAGGAAATGTGGCCAGAAAAAAAAATCCGCAGTGATTGTGATCAGCGATCACTTAAACGTTTGGTGAGATCAAATCAAAGAAAAACAACAGTAGAACTCAGGGCTGTTTAATAGTGAAAAGTAAGAGTATTTCCACATGCACAATACTAAGGGAACTCAAGGGATTGGGACTGAACAGCTGTGTAGCCTTAAGAAAACCACTAATCAGTGAGGCTAACCGGAAAAAAGGATTTAATTTGCTAGGGAGCATAAAGATTAGACTCTGGATCAATGGAAGAAGGTCATGTGGTCTGATGAGTCCAGATTGACCCTGTTCCAGAGTGATGGGAGTATCAGGGTAAGAAGAGAGGCAGATGAAGTGATGCTCCCATCATGCCTAGTGCCTACTGTACCAGCCTGTGGGGGCAGTGTTCTGATCTGGGGTTGCTGCAGTTGGTCAGGTCCAGGTTCAGCAACAGTATGAGCTCAAAGACTGAGGTCAGCTGACTACCTGAATATACTGAACGATCAGGTTATTCCATCAATGGATTTTTTCTTCCCTGATGGCACGGCCATATTCCAAGATGACAACGCCAGGGTTAATCGGGCTCAAATTGTGAAAGACTGGTTCAGAGAGCATGAAACATAATTTTTACACATGGATTGGTCACCACAGAGTCCAGACCTGAACCCCATTGAGAATCTTTGGGATGTGCTGGAGAAGGCTTTGAGCAGTGGTCAGACTCTACCATCATCAATGATAGATCTTGGTGAAAAGTTAATGCAACACTGGATGGAAATAAATCTGGTGACATTGCAGAAGCTTATTGAAACTATGCCACAGTGGTGCGAGCCGTAATCAAAGCTAAAGGCGGTCCAACGAAATATTAGAGTGTGTGACTTTTTTTTTGGCCGGGCAGTGTATAATCACGCTTGTTTGGATAACTATTAACGGTGGGAGAGTTTTTACCGTTTCCATCACTTCTGTTGTTTTCATCCTGCATGAAAAGTACAAATGAAGACTGTCTGACAGAAATATGTGTTCTGAGTTTGTCACGTCTCAGAAAATCTGTGCTCTTATAACGCTAGGGGCATGAAGATGCTGACAGACAGACCTCAGACTTGTTTAACTTTATTTCAACTGAACAGAACTGCTTCGATGTGAAATCAGAAATTCACACAGTAGCTATTAAATATTTTGGTTACATCCCAGCTTTGGACTAACGTAACATAATTAAATTGTACCAGGGTGTAAGTAAATCCCAGCTGTTTCCAGAGATAGTTAGCAAAGGTAACAGGTGAAAAATGAGGCAGGTGTTTCAGCCATTCTCAGCTTTTTATTACTGAGGCTCTGTACAGAATCAGTCCTCCAAATGTCCACTGAGCCTTGCTACTCCTGTAATTACGTTATCTCAGCAGGCCTGCAGCTCTCAGATCTTCATGGTGCAGCAACAGTTCTTCACAAAATGAATCCATGCTGTGCAGCTCAGTAGGTACACGCACATGCAGTTCATCAATGTACTTTAATCAGCTAAGCATTATCTGAGCTGAAGATAAAGGTAGAAATCTCTGCACACCATCCAGAGATAAGCGGTGAGTCAGGGACGGCCAAACTCCAGGTGTGCTGGGATCAGTGGAGGGATAGTTTCACCTCACTGCATTTCTACTGGTCAGTCCATCCAGGGGTGGACTTGTCCCAGTAAGAGTCCAGCAAACCTAACTGAACCAGTAAAGAACATTTATGTGTATGTGCAGCTCTCACACACAGCAATCGCAAAGTGCTTTCACAATAAAAAACAAGAGTGAGATGAAAATGAATTAGTAGCAGTTAAAAACCCAACAAAGAAGGACAAAAACACCAGGAAGCTTCAAAAATAAATGTAGAAAAACAGATTCCAAAGTTCAGTATCAGAAAATATTACAAAAGCTGAATGACATGAGAATTAAATCAGACTTTCCTCGACGATAGACTGGAGTCAGTCTGTCTGTTAAAGGCTGCTGAAGTTATCTGTGAGTTCAATCTCTTTTTCTGTCCTTTGGTGTTTGGTCATCGTCCTACAAGATCTGTGCCGTCGCAGTTTCAGCTTCACTCTTCTTCATCTTATTTGTAATCAGCTCGGCTTCCCAGTGACGGTAATCAGACAGCAGACAGTTAATTTACACTGAATGAAACTCTACACACTGTATTCTGCTGCCGTTCACTAAGTTCTGGACACTTTTTTGTGAAACATTTCTATACACACAGGGAACACACGCCGACTACTTTTGTTCCTTCACAGATAAATTAAAATACAGCACCTTCATCTCCCTCTAACACGCGATCTCTCATTTAAATACCAAAGCTTGTTCTGACAACTTATCACACAGTTTCATCGATGACAGTGAATCATTTATTGTCTGCTACTATCAAGCTACAGAAGAAAAAAAAATCCTTTATTTACAGAGAATATAACTTTGAGGTGATACGTCGGATCTAAACGTTAATCCTTTGGCTGGAAGATGTTTAAGGGCGCTGCAGATGAAAGACGAGTCCCTCCGTCTCATCAGTGTTTCATGTGATCAGTGCTGATCGATGGTTCTCCATTTCACTTTTCTGTCAGCAGGTTGGCTGAATATTACAAAAGAGTCAAAGTTTTTTCTTTCTTTTTTCCCCCTCTGTTGATCTTCCCTCTCTGTTGCAGCCTTTAAAAAGCAAAAATGAAAAAGACACGACTAGACAGTCTGAAAAATGATAAACTACCCAACGTCAGAGCGAATCTCTTTTCCAGAAACACACCAAACGATTTAATACTTTTGTTCTGTACCATCTGATTTCTCCACACGGCCGTCTTTTTTGTAGATGGAAACCACAGCCTCGGACTTTAAAGGGGACGCATTATGATAAAAAAAGGATAAAAATCGTCAAAATCATAATTAAGTGAGGCGTTTAAAGGAGACGAGCAGGTCCCTAACCTCCACTGATGATCTCCACCTGACTTTAACTTCTACTCATATTTTCAGTCTTTATTAAAGGCTGTTGCACGAGTGAAGCTTCTCATCAGCTGATATTAATGAACAAACAAAGCTTTTTTGTTAATTGTTTTATATCCTGACTGTGTTCATCTTTAATCTGCATTCTTTGCTTCTTTTATTTCCCCGTCAGTGGATGTTTGTCACCGTCTCCACCGTTAAAAGCAACAGCAATTTCACCATCACAGAAACAAAATTGCAAACGTCAGTGACAAGTAGCCATTATGAGCTCCTCCTCTGAATGCCAGCCTCGAAACTACAGACAAACCCCAGGAGATTGGACTGTCAACAGACCGCAGAGCCCAGGGTATTCATTCATTTATTTATTTATTCATTTTGTTGATTTTTGAGTCTGCATGATTTTTGACTGGTGAATTACTCCAAACTGGCTCTTACTATACTTCAAAAGACTAAAAGCAAAGCCACTTCATTTCTCAAACAATCTTTTCCACATCAACAAATTCAAATTAAAAGAAAACTTTTCTTCCTAGGAAACGTTGCACATCTTCACAGAGTCCTCTGATTATTTGGGTATTTTTCTCTCAGGCAGAAAAGCATTTGCTGTCTGCCAGACAGAAAGATGGCTCTCCAGATGATTCATTTGTGCCCGTCAGACACGGTCGACGTTTACAAGCAGGGACACAAACACACAATTACTGAAGCGCGCACTCACGCGCACAAACACCTGTTCTGACATCTAACGAGCTCCTCCACGTACGACGCAGGGACAGCCAGAGACGGACGGCTGAAAAACTTTCTTCGGGTTTCAGCGGAAGATGGACAACATCTGAATAAATAAATATCCAGCGGTTCACGATAAATAATAATGATGCTGCTAGAGTTTGGCCGGAAAGAAGCGCAGCAGATGTGGAGCTCTGAGCTGCAGGATGTGCTGAGGAAGCTGATTCTGTAGCTCCCAGAGGCTTCCTGTCGAGATAATGGAAGCAGCTCAGAAGGAGACGTGACAGAAAATGTGCTGAAAGTGTGATTGAGCTCCTTTAACTTTGGAACGGCCTGCCAGAGGATATCAAGTTAACCGAGTCTCTGCATTCGTCTGAAACTCTTAAAACATGCTTCTAGGTATCCTGAGGAGGGAAAGAAGCAGCTTCCGAATATGTGGAGATCAAATAATTGGATGAATTTCAGCTTGCTCCTCTCTTTAAGATTGCTTTTTTATGGTTATCTGTAATGTTTCGTAACTGTTTTGAGGGTTAGAAAATTGAATTTGGGGGATGGAAATTCCCATTTGACTTATTAAGCTGCTTTGTAGAAAAACTTTTGGAGCAGTCGGAAGGGATTCATGCAAATTAGTGTTAATTTCCTTTTGGCTCTGACGACTTGACATTAATCATCAGTAATTAACCATGAATGAATATGAACGATGTTAGCGTTTGGTTTATTTTTCGTGCACTTTGACTTTATAAGTGGCATGCAGTCCAAAGGAAGGATGCCAGAGGTGCGTTTCTGCAGCTGGCAACGTGACTGGATGTGCTTGCAAGTCTGCATGACTTAAACATTTTTCACTTGTCACACCCGTGTTACATCTGTTATAGGAATAATTGGTTGCACTTTACAAAGAATCATCTTAACAGCAGCATTAGCTGTGTTTAATATGGGAGACACACGAGCAAACAAATCAATAACATCAATCCCTTATCTATACATTTATAGGGTGGTGAGGGTCTCCTGGTGCCTGTTCCAGGACAGGAACGCTCCCAGGACAGGCCACCAGTCCATCGCAGGGACCTGCATGCTCAATTTAGGATCATTAATTAGCCTGCATGGATGTTTTATGGACTGTGGGAGGAAGCTGGAAGTACCTGGATAAAATCAGCCCCAGCAGGATTTGAACCTGGACCTTATAGCTGGTGAGATAACAGGGCTAACCACCAGGCAGATTCACAAAGAACGCTCACCCCGAGGTACTTTCTAGAGAAAGTGAACATAGTTCAGTGACGTCCAGTTATATTCCTGGTAACTCCATCCATCCATCCAAGTACTCTAATCCAGTCCATTTGATATTCATGTAATTATATAAAACAGTTTCAGTTCAGTTCAATGCTGAGCACGAGGAATGGCTCTCTATTAAAAAATAAAGAAAAGAAGAAGGAACTTCCAGAATTAGGCTCATTAAAGGCAGCCCATCTGCCTTAATTAGTCAGGCGGGGCTTGAGAGGACAAGAGAGAAACACAAAGAGATGAGTCGAGGGATGTTTTGCTCTCTGACAAAGAAGACAAACAATATTGATAACAGGAATAATTACACACAGACGCAGGAAGATTTCTTGGAAGGTCACGTGACTGCATCAGCATTCGAGGCCTATAATGTTATAAATAAAGGAACGGTACACCTGAACCAGATCTGACTATAAGATTTATCAAAAAGGAAGAGTTCAAGCCTTGTTTTAATGGTAGAGAGAGTCTGTCTGCACCCTGATTCTGTCTTTGGAAACTAGGAATCACAAATCAGCCTGCAGTCTGACAGTGAAACGTTCTTTTATGATAATATGGAACCATGAGGTCTTTAAGACCAGATGGAGCTGGTTTTATATGTGAGAAGAAGAGCAGGTGCCCCTCATGCAGATGCTAACATCCTCAGCATCCTTCAGGTTTGACTCCTGGCCTTGGGACCACCATCTCTCTCTGTTTGTCCTAATTCCCTGTCATTGTACTGAATAAAAGCCTCTAGAGCCACAAAAATCGTAAAAAAAAGAAAAATAGTGACATAAAAAAATAAATAATTCAACTCTACCTTCAGCAATTCGCTGCAGAACAAACTGTGCATGTATTTTGAGACATGCATTATTCAATACAGCAGGAAGCACATTCGACCTCACAGTTAAGCAGCACAAACACCAGTAACCAGCGGAGGATTATCAAACCATCTCAGAGGGAAAATCTGGTCCAATAATGGGGCTTCATTTCACCCAAAAAATGTTTGAGAAGATGTTCAAATTGATCCCATCTTGTTAAATCCATCACATATCTGATGTTTCTGAGATCTAGCCGACCTAGAAAAACACTTGGTGCCAAAATGAGCAGCATTTCAGGCAGCACAGAGATATATCGCTCATTACTGACTACGCTTCACCTCCTTCTTACCAAAAGGAGAATTTTCGCTAAATTATTCATTTGGTCTGAACGCACCGAGGCCATCATGATCCATCTGAGTTAATCTGGCACAAACATGTAAAAATTATTCATGCCTTTTACAGAAGAAAAGGTTATTTATCTAATTTCAGATATGGACTATTTCATTGAAATAGTAAAACCAAGTTAGATTCTCAGTCCCGCTCTTTTTTGATGTGTGCTCAGTGAGGTTCATGCTCACGACCAGCATGCAGCTGGTACATTTTCCTCCCCTCTTTCTGTCTTTAACTCCAGTTTTAACGATAGTTTGAGTGTTTCAGGGATAACAAACACAACCAAATATGTTGGAGGAACTCTGACTAAATCATAATGTAATTGTGTGCCATAATCATTCGTCTAAAAGCAGATGGGGCCCAGCATTATTCTTAGAACATTGCCTGCTTGGTGCACGATGCGGAGTTGTATAAGTGAACTCTGGGGAACAAACTAAACTGATTGGAGACCATGTTTCGTTGGGTCTCATCATTATGGACAAGAAACTGTATCCGTCATTCTCTCTCCAGGAGGAACCTCTGTGAATATCTCAGACTTATTAGTGGATAAAGTGCCTCTATCCGCCTCCTCCAGCACTGACAGATGTGAGTCTCAACAGGAGAAGCCTCATTCATTTCCATGCAACAGGTTTGCAACAACAGATCCAAAGCAGTTTGGATTGGAGGAAATCGAGATTAAAAGTTTCATCAGATAACAAACTTCACTCTGCCGTTTGTGCTCCTCTGTTCACTGTAACACACCGGGGCCTGCTGAGAGTCAACAAACTGCTCATTTACTGGCTCTTTTCAGGGAATTTAATCTGACAGGATCCTTCCTCTGGGAACAGAAGCCAAGCGCGTCGATGACGGGACCCGTCGCCGGCTTAAAAAAACAAGAGTTGGCTACCAAATGATCCTGACGGGTCCGTGTGCAGAGAGGCAAAACCGCAGGTCTCCTGCATTCAGACCCGTCAAACACCTTTAAAACGTTGCGCGCCGACACATTTGTTTATCGTCTGGACACTGAGAAGACTAATTAAGGTGGTTTGCTGTCATCATTATTATTTATTTAAATATTACTCAGCAAAAAAACATAGACTGTTTTGTTTGTTTAGATTTAAATGTTTGCATCCCTCCGTTTGCATCACTGGGAAAATAATGAATCTCGCCTCTCACGGTTCAGTTTGCGTGCACCCACTCATGCAACATTCATGACCTAAGCGTTCATTAATGCTTGACAGATACAAATGAGCTCGTATCGGGCGCTGAGGCACCTCTCATAATTTAGACGGCATTAAGGAAGAAGAAACAAAGTATGGCATGAATTTGCAGCAGTGGGGGGGTGAAGCAGGCGCAGCTTCTTTTATTAAACATCGCACCAGGCAGCTTATTATCGTCTCCCGTCTCACATGCCGCGTCCATGGAGTCTGATGTTTTGTTAAAATATTCCATGTCTGTCAGGTTAGTCTCGGTTTACTTGCGGACGTTGCTTTTGTTCTGTTTTATTCAGTTTTGCATTATTTCAATATTCTGTATTTTATGTCTTATTCTGCAGTCTGGTTAAGTTATACCCTTTTCATTTTGCAGAGCTTGTCTCCTTTGAGCATTCAGTTTTCTTTTTTGCTTCCCATTCTGGGTTCACAGCTGGGTTCAGTTCCAGATTGCTCACCTGCAGCATTTGTGATTACGTCCCTCTGTATACATACCGAGTGGCTTTCTTTGTTCTCCCTCAGATTCCCTGCTGTTTTTTAGCCTGCTCAGTTTCTTGCTCCCTTTGTCTTTCTGTCGGTTATTCGGCGAAGTTCAATAAATCCGGGGAGAAAGAAGAGAGCTGTGATCAGAGATAATTGGGACTACGACTGCAGTTATTCCCTGGATTACCAGAGCCCCGCTCTTTACTTCAGGTGCTGTGGGAGCTCATATAAAAACATCCCTGCTATGTGTCATTGGATGCTTCTTCGGTAACAAAATCCACCAACCTCCTGACAATTCAGTCACAGGAAAAGCAGGTTGGGTGAAACAAAGAAAAATGTGAATAAAATGAAAATCCATAGAAAAATAATAACAGTGCTGCTTCAATTCTAACAATAAAAAAAAGAAGCATAAAATCATTAGCCATGCAAAATACTAAGTTTATTTATTTATTTATTTATTTGTCTATTTAGTGTGAAACAACACTGCTGTTTATATGTTTATATGGTGCAACAGCTGTTGTGAGTTGGAGCTTCTTTAGCCTGATAAATTAGATCCACATCTACAGAGATGGAGGTTTGTGGATGTGGACAGTTTCCCACATTTCTTGGGCAACTGTTAGTTAATGTTCACACCTTTCTGAAAGCCAATTTCTCTCCGGGTAGCTGTGATTTTTGCCTCTAGCCTTCTTATGGAGGGTGTTGTTGCTGCTTCTGTCGGCTATTACTGTTCATCTTGTAGCCAAGCATCTCATGGACCATCGTTGCTGCTGTTTATATCAGCTGATTGGTCTCTGTGATGGCTGCCCTCGTGTTAAGGTTGGGCAGAGTTATTGGGGGCTTGGTATGTGTTGGGGGGGAGGTGGTGGTGAAATCCTCCCCACAGGCCTGAGGTCATGGCTCCCTCTTGCAGTAGCATGATAATACTGGAGGAGAGCTTCGTCTCAAGGAGCAGAGTTTACCATCCAGGCTGCAACATCGCAGCTCTGTCATCATCGTGTTAAGCCCAGAGACTCTCTACCAGGAGAGACTGATGTGATTATTCCCCCGTTACTTTTGGTCATAGTTAATGGGCTCCAACAGATGGTGGCTACACAGACATCCAAAGCAAATTTAAATTTGCCAGTGGCACATCTAGATGTCTAGGTTAGGGTGAGATGTCTTGAGATGTCCTTTTAGTTCTGCTGTTGGTTTAAGTCTTGTTTATGCAGCAGGGTAGCATATGCTCCTCTCCGCCTCTCACCATACGTCTGGACAGGTCAGAGTAGGGACGTTGATTATTGCGTGGTGCTTAGAGTATTTTAAGAGGCGGAGGTTATCTGGCAGTGGATCTTTTGTTCTTCCTTTTCGTTGGAGCAGTGACCTTCATGTGGTGCATCTTGTAAGTGGTTTGAACTGTACAAGCATTTTCTTTTGGACGCTGTATTAAGTTTAGTTTATGTTTCCTTGTCTGAGCAGTGTTCCCTCTCAGTGTGACTGTTGTGTTTTTCTGGGCGTCCATACGCATGTGTACGGTTACATCTGTATGATCGTCCCCAGTCGTCACTACAGGTGAATTTAATCATAGTGTTGTTTGCCGATTGCCTGTATTTTTTGACACTGTGTGTTCGGTAGCCTTCCTTATCCGCGTGCACTATCAGCTCTGCCTTAAGGTATGTGTTATAAATTAATTTCCTGTGATGTTAGATGTGTGGTATGTATTGATTTTAGTCTGTTAACTCCTGGACCTGTGAGTCTGAATTTTTTCCTTCTGTTCCAAGAATGTGGCTGCCTCCACGCTGGACCACTGCTGCTTTTGTTTTTTAATTTTAATTATTTTGTTTCTGTTTGCCCTTATGATATTATTCCCTCTGGTTTTCCATCTAGCATCTGTTTAGCCAGTAACAAGTTGGCAGTATTTAGTTAACTCTGCTGCCAATGTAAACCTGACTGGCTGTAATTTCAGGTGGAGTTGACTGTTCCTCTGCGTGACTGGGCTGTTTTCATTGTTTTGTTGGCTGTCCTCCCTTACTGGGAGGGCTAGCTTTCTACTGTGAATTTGTCTTTGGAAGTGGGTCTGAGATTGGTTGTTTGGGAGTCTGTGTGCATATGCAGGCTGTGAATTATTTTGCAGTGGACCACTGGGTGATTGCCTCTGGCTGTCTAGAAGTGGCTGACCTAAGATAAGTTATCCAATTCTCATTAAGTGATATAGCTGGTAATCAAGTGACCTGTCTTGAACCACCCTGTTACATTTCTGTGTCTTTAATATTTTCAGAGGCAGCAGCTGTGTAGCCTACGCCAGTGAGTAGGTGGTGTAACCCCTCCCTTCACTGGTCCTTGTTTGGTTTGTTTTGTTGATTTTCAGTGTTATTTTTGCCTTTGCTGTGCTAACATGTGGTGTCTCTTTGGAGCCTTCTCTCTTCCAGGTATCCCTCCTCACTGTAGGAAGTGTCAGCCCTGTTTCTCTTATTCTAATTGAAGTACTCTCGTTGGCTCTGGAGTACCTCATGGTCCACACCTTGGTACCTTTATGCTTGGTTCTGCTCCCAGCCTTGTGACATTTTTAACAGAATCCAAAGTCAAGAATGTTATAGGAAGACTTTATGATGATGATGAAGAAAAACAAGAAAATGAACTGCACTTAAGTTGTAGCTTTCATGCGTGCCAAAAATATTTTTAAAAGGAAGCGTCCAAAGGAGGAGAATGTAGTTCTAGTCATGTTTAGGTGGAAGAGTCAAGTCACATTAATTAATAATATGTCAATAATACATCACTTAACACTGCATTTCAATAAGAGAAACCCAAGTACAGTGAAAATGGCATCCACTTGGTCAAAACCGGCCGTGCATTTGGTGCTTTCACGAGTGACGTAAACATCCGGGTTTTAAAAGCAACTACGTAAACTCCCAGTGATTCAGAAGGCGCTGATTTAGTGCAAGAGTAAAGACAAAATGGGGAAGAATGTCGATGTACCGAACCTCACGAGAAATTCCAGGCTACGTTCCTGCCAATTTGACAAGGAACAGATCAACACTGACTGCCAGATGAGTAGTGATCCTGTCTAATCGGCCTGGAACAACCGGAGGGGTGCATGTCTGCAAAGCCCTGGAGGAATGTGAACTCTGCCTCCTTACACATCATGTTTTGGGGTACTTACAGATGAAGATGTAGGGTTTCTGACACTGTCAGGAAATTATCAGAGTCAAACAATCATAATCGTAATAATGGAACCCCTGGTTTTGTTTTTAGTTTTTAGACCTGTCATAACTGGATAAGGTTGACTTGCTTTTCCAGATTTGTGGTACAACCCCCCCCCCCCTTCTCAACCCTTCCTTTCTGTGTGGATAACAGGTGGATGTCAAGTACATGGTACATCTGTTATTTTATCATGGTTTTAAAAGGGAAAATAATTCTTCAAACATTGTGAACTGGTGAGGAACCAAGGAGACCACATCCCAGTGTCCATGTTGAGAGGGTCAGATCTGTTCTGGTGGAATAAAGGGGATCTATGCTGGTTTAGACAAGTGGCTCTGGTGTCGTGTCTGAATGGCACAACCAAAGCACCAGTTTGATCTGCCCGACCACCCCTGCTTTGCTCCTTCTAAGAAAGTTAAAACACATCAAATCCTAGTCTCATGTGATTCTTAAACTAATGAAAACATTGTTTTTCATGTTGAATATTGAAGGAAAGGTTTGCCCGAAAGTCCATCACCAAAGTTCATAAGATAAGAATTTTCACAAATCTCATAGAATCAAAAGAATGAAACTGGCAGCTGTCATTATTTTAATAAGAGCTGTGAACCAGATTTATAAACTGTTATATTACAAGAAGCACCAGCAGGTATTGACTGTACAAATCTGCAGCCTTGAGGGTTTTCAGGTGAGAAGTGGGGTACACCCTGCACAGCTCACCAGTTCACAGAACATCACAATTTCACATCAGAATCAGAGGCATCTGTAGATTATAATCAATATGGAATGACTGTTTTATCGATAAATTCAACCTGCAGATGTTACCTCTAGGAAACTTATCTGTGTACATCTCATGTGGTAATAATGCATGTTAAGTCTGAGCTTTAACCAAAATAAAACAGTGTCAGAGGTGCATCTCTGTTAATGTAAGCTGAAAGACAGAGATAGACGGTCAGGCAGAGGAGTTGGGAGGTCGGTAACATGATCAAAAGCTAGTCCTTATTGCACAGATTCTTTCTTTTGGCAAGTTTTTAATGTATCAGGATGGTTGTCAATACAGAGAGAGAGAGGCAGATGGGAAATGAGGCAGAACAGCCTTTACTGCAAATGCTTTTTTCCCTCTCTTTTTCCTCTTCTTTGTGTTTTGTAACATCGCTTGTGGAAACTAACACCAGGTTAAAAAAAAAAAAGCACAAAAAATAAGAATCATAACGCCCCAACAGCATGTCAACTGAAGACACCAAAATAAGCATTTATAAGGATATGTCATATTTCATTTAGTTACAGGACCCAGAATCAAAAGTTTTCCCTCTTAATAAAACTCAAATGCACTTCTGACTTTGGTGCTCATCAAAAATCTTTCACCTTTCATCAAATTAAAACTCAAGCTTCCATGACGGAGTGGAATTAGAAATTCTTTGATCATCACATGTGAAGATAAAACCACCATCCACACCTGGCGGTTAAATGGGAATCTTTGACTTGCATGGCTACATGTTATTTAAAGTGTGCTCGATTCATCAAACTTCATCAAACGTGAGTCAGAACTGACTGACCTCAGCGTGAATTTAGGTCAGTGGAAGCAGCGGCTGGATTTCGTGTACTCAGTGTTTGTACCCAGGAAACACTTTCACTGGTTCCTGAAATGGAGCAAAGCAACTGGGAAGGCTCATGTGAAAGCTAAAGTTAGCCAGCGTCTGCAGGCCACCCTTCATTTAGTGAGACCCCAGGGCTCTGCCCCGAATACTGAGCATCTCCTAACTTAATGCATCACTGAGGTGAAAATCTGTGATTATCATCTGTTTACTTGCTACTTTTTTTTAATCTCTGTTTCTCGATTATCGTGAGTTCACTTCTTGGATTATGTAGTCCATTCAAGAATTGGTAGTTTTAGTGCTTAGATTTCAATGAACAAACACCTAATAAACAAATATGCAAATATCCAAGTTTTCAGAAGTATTTAGAAGTATGTCAAGTACAGTGGTACCTCTATTTACAAAATAATTGGTTCTGGAAGTAGTTTTGTAACCTGAAAATTTCATAAGTAGAGATGCGTTTTCCATGTAAATGCTCTAATCCAGGGATTCCCAAAGTGTGGTGCGCGCACCCCCAGGGGTGCGCAAGCTGCCTCTAGGGGGTGCGCAAGATGAAAAATGTAATGGCGGTCTGATAATTTTTTTTGTTTTCACACAATAAAGATGTGTAAATAAACATTTCCTTTGTAAAATTTTAAATCAAAAACTGTAATTTTAATGAATAAATAAATGCAGGCTATTCAAAATGCACGTCATCTTCAAGTGAAGCGTAGAAGAAGAAGTTATATTCTTCTACCACAGCATTTGCACCTAGCTTGTGGCCTCTACTTTATTCATTCTCGCAAATATGCTCAATTGGCTGAAATCAGGGAAAATATCTTTATTGGAACTTCATTGGAATAGAATTAAAATTACTGGCGTTCAAATTTTATTTCCATAACCTGTGTTATGATGACGGGTTGTGTTAGTTCCACGGTCATTTAAACTTGCTGCAATTTTTGTTCAATGTTCAAAGTATTCTAACATTTTCCTCAACTTATCTGCTTTCTGCCACTGAGTCTGAGCATGTCATCCATCCTCTTTGCTCTGAAAAGTGGAAGCCAGCGCATAACTTTGTTTCATTATATTGGAACTGTGTTACAGTGTTTCAGTTTAATTTAATTTAATTTTTCTGGTCATTTTAGCATGAATAAACATGGCGACTTTAATATGGCTATAACAAAGCTTGTTGCGTTTTTTTTTTAAGGGGTGGGGGATCGGGGGTGCGTCAACCCGGTTGAGACATAGAAGGGGGTGCGCGGCTAAAAAAGTTTGGGAACCGCTGCTCTAATCTGTTCCAAGCCCCCCAAAATTCGGACATAAATTTTTTTATAAATCATAAAAATGCATCAAAACATGTAACAAATACATGTTACAATTAGATTACTGCACAATAAACATAAAATGAATGTTGTACATAATAAAAAACAAAGAATAAAGTAAAGAATAAAAATTATGTTCATTTACCTTTTGACTGCTATCGCCGTCACCTTTATTTATTTATTCATTTATTTATTTATTTTTTGTGTGTGTAGAGGGACATTGTATATTAATGAACCTTTTGCCTTCTTTGGTTCATGTTCTCTCTCAGCAGTGGTTTTTGCCTGACGTTTTGTTAAGAACCGATCCAAGGATGTTTGCTTTTTTTGGCTTTTAACAATCTTTCGAAAATGTGCAAGGCAAACACCATCATAATGAGCGATACCCCGACTAGTGAACACTTTATCTGGGTGATTCGTTTCAACAAATTCTGAAACTTAATGGAATTTTCCTAAAATGTCAAAGAGATGCCAGGAAGATGCTAGCCGATAGCCAGTGGCAGAGCAGCTACAAGTATGTTTACGTTCAGTAAACTCTGGGAGTTGCGAGTAGCAGCGTGTACTGTATCTCTGCCTTTCGTATCCTGAAATTTATTTCGTAACAAGAGGCAATATTTTCCTGTTGAGACATGTGGTAACCTGAAAATTTCGTACGTAGAGACGTTCGTAAGTAGAGGTACCACTGTATTCAAAAAGTGGCAATATTGAAGGTGATGTTACATTTGATGCTACTGAAGTGCAATCAGAGATCTTTTATGTTCTGATTCTTTGGATTCTGAACATAAAAAGTGTGAAGATGCGTTACATTTGAGTTACCTGTCTCAAATATGTTTTCTACTTTATCCTCAACTGCTTCCAGGTTCCTTATTTCATTCCCAGGTTACACCTACATGAAAGTGAACTGAGAAAAACATCTTTAAATTCCACCAATTGTCATTTGTGTGGTCTTTAAACAATCGTTAAATACTTAAATTTGGTTTATGCGCATTCACTTTCTCTGCAATTTTCTCCCCTGTCAACTCTGTTTTTTTTTCTAAATATGTACTTATATTCATTGTATGATTGCACTAATATGTCCAGTTCCAGCAAACTAAAATTGGAGGATCCCTTCTATTTCCTTGCTGTTTCCATGGTGAATCACTGTATCGGAGCGCCACTGATGAGCTTTTTTTTAAGTTGCGGTAACTCTGTGTCAACATACTCAGAGTTGGTTAAACCAAGTCTGAACACCTGTTCTGAATCCAGACATTGTTGACTCTGAGATAGTTTTTTGGCTCTGAGTTTGTTGAATCTAGCGTCTAGACAACCATAAACACACCATCAACAACGGTTTTTCTATCTGGAGGCTACATAGGCTTAAGCGCTGGCCACTTGAGATCAGGTTTCATAGGAAGCATTTTAATGTAAGGTCAGATTGGACCCAAAGACACTATTTGGGATAGCTGAGTTTGATCAAGCAATTCTTAAGTATATTGATTCTGAAACTGTCTCCAGGCATGAAGGATTTAGCTTTTCAGGAGAACTACAGTCAATTCAGATTAGGTTTTCTCTGCAGCTGCTTCTCATACAAATCAAATCAAATCAAATTAAACTTTATTTATACAGCACTTTTCATACATTAAAAATGCAACCCAAAGTGCTTCACAAAATAAAACAAAACAGGATCATAACAGATAATAAAAACCCGTCCCTCTCTCCCCCACACATACACAGCACACACACACACACACACACACACACACTCACAGCACAAAGTAAAAATAGTTCAGTAACATGGCAGGACACTGAGGATCCAAGTAAGGAAATACCACCTCTGTGAAGCCATCCACACTGAGAGGCAGCACAGCCTGTGGCCACAGGGGGCGCCGTCCCAGAGACCACCTCAACCCAGGTAGACCAGGGTAGACTCTCAGAAAATGGCTGATCTTGTCGTAGCTTGGTACGCTGGTGTCTCTCCCTCTGTCTTGTGTTTGTTTTCAGGGGCGGGTCCTGGCAGCGGTGACTGGAGCACCTGCACCTTATCAACAATCAGGACCTCCTGCTGATATACCCCGGCTTTCCACCCAGTCAGCACCAGATCGTTGCAGTTTCCTCCGCGGTAACTCCGTCTTGTTCCTCCGCGGTAACCCTGTCTTGTTTGTACTCAGAATACTAGCTACTCCAGCTCCCCACTACCTCATCGGACCCGCTCTCCAGCAGCTATGCACCTTCTCCGACGCTCCCTTACCGGATCTCCCCAATCCCCCCTCGCCTGCACGCCTCGGAGACATCAGCTTACCTCATTTTCCTTCTCCTTCGGAGTTGTCTGTTGGTCCTTCGTTCCTGGTTATCACAGATCTGGCTTCCTGAAAATATCCCATAGTCTACTATCAATTGTTATGCTAAAAGAAGAGCACCATACTGGTCAGCTGGGAAGATTCTAAAACAGTAACTTCCTCCATGTAGTGGCTAGTTTTTCCAAAGCTACTGACTTGATTGCCTTGCTGAAGCTTTCCTTTACTGCTGAGACTACTGAGCTTCCATGTGTTTTGTCTCATAGGAATTTCATTTTACTTGGGTCGCTTTCACACCTTGGTCCAGTCCAAATAACTTGATGTGTTTGTAATCTTTTTAGTTTTACAGACAAAAATCCAAGGATACCTAAATGGATTTCTTCAAACCATGTGAGAGTGTCCTTAGGCTGCCACTAACTGGACAAAGATGTTGGCTGTGAGAACCAAAATTGTAAATACAGTATTGAATATGAACATGTGCATTAGTTGTCGTCCTGATGGTTCTTTATATTACTTTTATGTATCAGTCTTGCCTGCTACTGAATATGGAGCAAAGCTGTGGCAGGAGAGAAACACTTACTATTAAACTTGCAAAAAGACAATTATATACTTAATTCAATCCCTCAGTTTCCAGGCTTTTCCAGTTTGGTTTGGTTTGGTTTCTCACCAGGAGAACCACACCAGTCTTTGCCAATTGATTTAGTTCAGCACAAGGTTTCAGTCTGATGGTCTTGGTCTCTACCAACATAGGATTATTGTTTTTACACCAGAGTGGACGGCGATAAGCAGGGAAACGAATTCAAATTTTTTTTAAGCTGGGTAAAGTCTGCAGGTGTGAATCTACCATTTTAGAGGTCACCAGTTTGTCTCCAAGGTGAAAAAAATCTCTCCCAGTTTTCAACCTCAACCAACAGGTAAACAGAAGGTGAATAAAGATCTGATGTCAGTTTTACACAGTGTTACATAACTAACCATTTTGGAAAACTAATCTAGTTTGGATCAAGTATGCCCTTTGTTAGCACAGTTAATGCTATATTTTCTTATGAATATTCCATGGGATTTTAAGCCTTTCCTGAGTACAAGCCCATGCTGGATGTCTCTGAAGGGTCAGGAGGGAGAACCGTGCTGCCTAGTCGTAAACCGCTAAGTGAGTGAATGAATTGAATATCTTCTCTAAGCATGCCCCTTAAAAAAATAATTCAGGAAACTCACTACATGGGTCCTTTCAAGATTGAACAGATCATCAATCATTCAGATGCATGACTGGTGCTTCTCAGGACCACGAGAATGCATCTGACGTTTCGTCTAAGCCAGTATCCTCTCACAATTTTCTCTCCAGTATCCTGTAGGTTGGGAGGGCTATGACCCTCAAGAGTCCCCATGGATTTCCATGTTTTTTCTTTTCATCTGGTCTGATGAGACTTTGACACGACCCAGGCCGATGGGTGTGGTTTGCCAGGTGACTCCTGTTGTGGTGTATCACCCCTCATCTGCTCAACAGAGTTTCCTTCTCATATACTTTGTTTTCCCTTTGGCTGCAGATTTGTTTCTTCTGCTCACAAATTATTCCACACATTCATGACTCGTAGTTTCACTTTCCCAACAGCATATCTGTCCTGGAGCTGGGATGGGCTCCATCAGATCGCCGTGACCCTAGATAGGACTAAACGGGTATGGATAATGGATGGATGGATATCTGTCATGGGTTTCTCTTCACTCACGGCCACTTTGTTCAGATTAAAGACCTTTGGTAATTAATATCTCAGTCTTTCCAGGTCATTAGTGTAATAGAATCACTAGTGATAATGGAAAGGGATTTTAATGTAAAAAAAAAAAAAAACTCTGCTTTTATGATGTGTGCTTTGGTGTCCACTGCATGAATGAGGAAATAAAAGCCAGAGAGCTGCTTTAGCGTCAACACTGAGGTACACTAGAGAACACACGCTAACAAGCTGATTTAAGGTAGTTGGGAAACGATGTAGCTGATTCAGAGTTTTAATTATTCATCTTTCTAAAATAGAAAACACAGTTTCCTTCATCTCCGGTTTAACAAACAGCTTCTAAACCCCCAACACAAAGTCTACAGAACATACTGCATTTTTAATTTCCTGTCAGTCATTTAATAGAACAAACTGAAAGCTTTAATGTGATGTACAGATAGACCATCAAGGAAGAACTTCATGTAATTAACTGGCCTGACAGCTTTTCTTTGTCTTCTCTTTAGCTTTGATGTCATATAGAAACTATTTTGGAAGAATCTCTCTCTCTCTCTGTACTTTTATTTGGTCGTGGCGTTGCACTCTGTAGATAAGACATGTTGGAAAACAGTGAAAGGAGCTCTGAAGTGATGGGTTTCTGAGCCTTTGTTTCTATGTTTCCTGAACACAATGAAACAGATGCATACCCACATGTGCATGTAACATGCATGCACACAACACACACTCGCTCCTCCAGTCGACCATAGACTACCTGCACATCAATTTAAAGGATGCCTGACAACCAACCAGCAACCGAGCAGTTAAACAGGCCGGGATATTCATAAATCCCCCATATCTGCAGCAATCGGTCATTTCCTGTCTGGGGGAGACGGGCTCTAATGGACAGAGTTAATGTAGCCAGTTATCCTTGATGTGTCTGTGTAGGCGTGGGTGATGCTGCATCTCGGCTCCTCCTGAAACACTCTAGAGCCTTCACTCAACCAGACCATCCTGGTCTGCCTCGGTATGACCTTACAGCTAATAACAGAGGCGCTCACTCTTCTAAACTCCACTATCACTTCAAGAGAGACAAGTAATGATGATGAAAACACAAGACTTCCTTTAAAGTCACTGCTCCCATCTGCAGACTGAACCTCAGGCTGAGGTGTTAATGCAGAACTACCTGAGGACCTGAAGATCAGAGTCATTCCGTCTTGGTTTTCAGCCTTGATATTTTACAAAGTAGATAATAAAATCTCCAAATCTCCCACGTTTGTGAACTCCGTCTGACAGGTTCATCTTATTTCCGATGCTCATCTTTAAATCCAGATGATCTTACAGACAATAAGCCAATTGAACAAGTTAACGGATAGACTTGTAACCGGATAATTGAATCACATAACTTCCAGTCTTTTATTGCTTCTACTAAAAATTGGTGAAGCATAATGCTGTCATCTATTTAAGAAATTAGAATAACTGAAATAGAATTTGTAAGTACTGGATTCTAATATGGTGTCTTGTTTCTATTTTTAATAAAACATATGCTTAAACTGATCTGCAGTTTACTACATTCTGTTTTTATTTAGATTTTACACATGATGCAAGCATTTTTGAAAAGGGATCAATTTTCTTACAAAGTAAATTTTCTACAGTAATGTCGATTTAATATATCTGACGTGTCTGTTCAGAAGATGTATGCAGCTCAGTCTACAGTTTGGTGCATCACTTGATTGATCAGCGATATATCTTCTACGCATTCAAGAGGCAGATCTCATCCAGCTCGCTACGTACAAGCCTCTTGCAGCGCTCCTCCACCCCAGCTCCTCCTTTCCAAGCTTTGTCTGTCTTAATAAATGTCATGTCTGTCTTTGACGCTGCTCTGCTCTGTACTTTAGGTGGGCTTTGCTGCATCTCTACCCGCCCCGGGCACGGGTCACGTTTACGTGTGGATGGTCGGGGAGGCCACAGAACAGAGGTATATACAGACAAATGTGAACCAGTCTAACTCACTAATGTAACTGTAGATGGTCAGTATGATCGTCCTGATGACGGGATCCTGACTGAAATGCTGCACTGATTGTAACTGATTAGTGATTTTTGATATGTAAATTAAATCTATTGGACATGACAGGCATTTCATCTTTACATTGACAAACAGCAGCAGGACTTTGTCTTCTCTACATATGTTTCAATAAATCTCTGTAGTTTCTGCTGGTTGTTAACACTCCTAGAGTCACAACCCATGAGTGTTTTTAAAACCTTTTTACTGTGGCTTTAAAAGTGGTTCTCGAAGGTGCTTTAAAATAAAGCTTGTAACGGTAAATAGAGATTAGAAAAGAAAAAAAGCTGAAAAGGGGGAAGAAGCTGCAAACAATACAGATGGTCGGGGCAGTTGAATTTAAACTATACAACTGATATCTGAAACTTGATATTTTACCTGTTAACATGGTGTAACATGTGATGTCCTGCTCATCTGAGGTTTTATTTGTCTCAGTTTAAGAACTGGTTAGGACCAGATGTTCTCCACTGTAATGGCAAAAATAATAATTGAATGTCTTATTTTACCTGTAACTGGATGAGTTTCCAGTTAAGCAGATACGCAAGAATTTAACAACACACTTGACAGTGGAAGAGAACGCAGGGTAAATTTAATCTCTAGTTGTACACAAGCAGAGGTCATTTACTCACATACAGGATGAGCTGATGCCAGGAATGACCGCGAGAAACTAAGACACTTTTAACAAACTGTCTGAATAACAACGAAGCCTTGAGCTAATTTCTCCAGACGACTACTTGTCCCAAAATCATACGATGATGGAGCCCGCCGGTAAACAAGAGTGAGATAATCACATTCCAGAGAAATGTCATGGATGCATAAAACTTAAACATTATTCAAACATTAAGGTCTCGCCTGACCTAAGGAGCCACTTTTCCATATCATCCACAAACATAAAACCGTCCTTTTTCATAACTGTAATAAAGAATTTTACTTACTGCATCTGGGAAATAAGACACACATGATGCAACTGCTCACAACTGTGACTGATGTTGACATTTTTTATCAATGTTTCTATTTAGAATTTGAAAAAATGTAAAAATTAAGACAAAAAAAAGAGTACAATACAATGAAAGTGAAACACATACATTTCCAGATGCCAGTGCGGTTCAAGACATTTTGAGACGGTGTATCAACTCATACGTCTCAGCGTTTGTGTGACGCTGTTCTGAATTTGAAGGAGATGAACAGCTGAGGTCTGATACTAACAGCAGATGGATTCACAGCCCATCAGCAGAAGCTGCTGGTAGACGACAGCATGAATCATATGGCAGGTCTGTGTCCACCCTTCACCTCTCTGACAACTCTGGTATCCTTGAACACTCGGCATCGCCGGGCGTCACATCCCCACAGAGGGATCGGCTGTCAGCGCTCCCACCAGTGACAGCCCTCTAATGTGTCTGAGAGCTCTTAAAACCAATCTTTTTTTCTCTCCCCAATGCTGTCAAGCATTTAAATAACTACAAAAACTGAACAAAACCCAAAACAAAACATAACACAACACAACCGGCGTCAGAGACATGAGAGCTTCCTTATCAGACACCACGAAGCACAGCCCTTCTGCTCTGCCCTGCAACCAAGCTGATAAGGTTATTTTATTCATAAAAACATAGCTGAAGGAGCTCATCACTTCACCATGTGTCATTTCAATGTATAATGTTCCAAAAGCTGAGATCCCACTGTTCATGACGAAATATTAGGTGCTTTTTTTTCCTTTTTCCTTTTGCTTATTCTTCCCAAGTAGATTTTTTTTTTTTTTTTACTGTTAACATTCATGAAATGTGTGACAGATTTAAAGAATTACTCTAAAAGTTTTCAGAATAATGTTTCTCTGGACAAACAGGTAAGACTCAGAAATGGAGGAACACTTCTGGAAGTCACAGTTCATCCATCCACAGAGGTTACAGCTCTGTCATTCACAACAGGGATCACATGATCCAGAAATGATTCCTGTCTTCTCTGAGCCAAAGCTAATTTAAAATGGACTGAGGCAAAGTGGAAAAATGCCCTGTGGTCAAAACAAATCAGAATTTCAAATTCTTTTTTGGAAACAAAGACGCTGCATCCTCTGGACTAAAAAGGAAAAGGGACAGACCAGCTTGTTATCTGCACTCATGTGCAAAGCCGACATGTCTGATGATATGGTGGTGCGTCAGGACGGATGGGACAGACAGCGTCAAAAGCCATAGTAGAGGTTTTAGAACAAAACACGCTCCCATCCAGACATTATTCTTTTCTTTCATCTTTCAGCAAGACAATGCGAAACTGTATCCTGCATCTGTTGCAAAAGCACAGCTTTGTAGTGGAAGAGTCCAGGTGCTCAACTGCTTTTGATCAAGGGAAACATTTGGTGCATTACAAAACAAAAATTACAACCAAGAAGACCCAGAACTGTTGAGCAGCTCAAATCCTTTATCAGACAGGAATGGGGCGACATTCACAAACCTCCACCAGCCCGTCTGATCAGTTCCCAGACATGTACGGACCGTTTTAAACAGCAGAGGAAATGCGATTCAGAGGCAAACATCATTCACTCCCAACTTTTTTAAAGACAAGCTGCTGTCACAGATTTGAAAATTGCCTTTTTTTTTTTTATCTTAACATAGCCAAGTTCAATCACTTTAATGTTTTATGTTTTCTAAGTTTTGTTGTGTATGAAAGTATGGCCTTCGTGAGTTTCGCAAATCACTGCCTTCGGTTTTCACTAACGTTTTACGCAGAGACACTTTTTTGGAAATGATTGTTTCACCTTCAAGCGTCAGCTTCACCTCTGACTTAGCTTCACTTCGCGTTGCCTTTAATGTTTGGACACGCTGTTCTGAAGAGGTTCGGAAAATGATACAAGGTCATTTTCTAGCCCTCGTTTCTCCTCTTCACAGTTCCGTGAAGAAGAAAACAATAAAACGCATCGATATACTCTTTATATGCTCTTTAAGTCAGTGCCAACAAATACAACATGTGTGAGCAGTTTTCCACTCAGCGTTCAGGAACATGTCTCTCTCACACACTTAAAGTTCCTCCTAGAGGACGAACTCTGTATCACTCAGCGAGGTGTTGGGACTTCACACGTTTGTAGAGAGACAGACACCAAGTGAAGGAGGTGAAAGTGAAAAAGATAAGCTACTATATTTCGCTGTCACAGGAACAAGACCGTTCATCTATGGACAGAGTATAGGCTGGTGTGTCACATCTGGCCACACAAAACACACTTTGATTGGAAGCAAAAGGTCAGCGTTACAGATTCTGGGCTGTCAGCATCGCCCCAGGAGACTGACAGTTGGTTGGGATATTGCACGAATGCCAACGTGCCCAGGCGTGTCCACTCAGGCCAGTCTCCCTCAGACTCAACCAGAACCAAGGGTTTCATCAGAGGCACAGGTACGGCCAGACTGTATGCAGACTGTTTTACTTCCCTATACATATTATTCAAACAAAACAAAAGAGTAGTTTTATTTTGATCAAACCTCTATGGATTTAAATCTGAGATTTAGTGCAGGCTAAAGCTCAGATTTTCTGTGTGCTGCTGTGAGCAGCCTGTTTGGCCTCCGCCTTTCCCTTTCCATGCTCCCTGCTCACTCCGATTACTCTGATTATCGGTTATCTTCCTAAACCAATCAGACACATTAATGCCAGTTTATGTCACAGTGACAGACAATTGGACCATGTTTCTTTTTTAACTGAATTGAATCCCAGTAGGGCAGAGCTGAGCTGACGTGGGGATGGATGTGTGGGCTCGGTTGATCTGCACGTGGAATTTAAAGGGCCGATCTACATGCAGTTAATGAGAATGAGAATTTATTCATTAAAAAAAAAAAAAAAACACTTATTTATGTGTGCACCTCTTAAGATGATAGTCTGAATGTTGGGTATATGACGATTTAAGACAATTGTTAATCTTTGAAAGTTAAGATAAGCCTGATGTGTGCCCTCTGAAGGCTTTTCATTATGTATTTCAGGGCTCCCCGGTCCCCAGCCCGGTACCAGTCGGTGGGCCGCAGAGAAAAAAAAACGTTTGATTTATTATCTGAGTATAAATGATGTTTTATTTTGAAAAATGACCAGATTGTTTCCATTACATCCGTCTATGACTTACTCTTGATGCATGAAAACACTTCAGGACCCGTGTCTTGGTCGTGCAGCAAAATTAGTAAAAAACAAACGTCTTCGGAAAGTGTCTTTCTGAAGAATGTTACCAATGTTCTGTTGTTGCTTCAATGTTACGAGGACACTACTAATAAAGTTGCACGTTAATACACAGCGGATGCACATTTATTATAATATATAGAAAATACCACAATTTTTATGCTGGTCCTATCATTTTATTTTGTTGTATTTTGTTTTATTTACTTTGTACAGACCGGTCCGTGAAAATACTGACTGTCATTAAACCGGTCTGTGGTGCAAAAAAGGTTTTGGACCACTGATGTATTTGATGAAAGGTGAACGTTTCTCCTCAAAACTTTCAACCACATTGGATTTATTTCTTTAAAATGGGTTGGTTTTAAAGCCCAGGTGACAGATCCAGAGAAGAAACGCTCAGTCATTTAAATTCCCATTCCCCTTTAAGCTCCCTTCTGGGAAGGTCCCCAACTCGCTTGGAGCATTATCTGCTCACATTCAAATGTAACATTTGATTTTCATGTGTGTACTGACCTCTGACAGATGCTAGATTTGCATACAAATCACCTACTGTAGGGAATTTAATTAAAAATAAGTTGTGCTTTCCTAGCTGCTACTCTCACTGCCTCTGCATCCAGATTTCATGCCTCCTAATGACACAATGGTCAAGCTACCTTCAACACAGAGATAAAGAAATGGAGAGAAGAATATTGCATCCTGGGTTGCAGTGACATGGCACTGTGCCGTCCCATCCGCACGTAAGCCAGGAGCTGCAGGAAAGGATGTGGGGCACAAAATCAATTTCCTTTGTTGCTTCACCAGGAACGGCTGCTCCCTTCAACCCTTCAACCCAATAAAATTTAATCCTGCCAAGCCATGACTCTTCAATTAAATAAAGAAAAAAAAGAAGCATTTTACTCTTTATGACTTCGCTCTATCCTTTTTCAACAAGAGATTAGCCACGGAAATGATTTTTTAAACAATAATAATAGAAATATCATTGAAAAAGAGAAGAGACGTCTGAGGCGATTTTGGTTTTTCTTCTGTTGCTACTGAGTTTGCCTTTTGTCCGACAGAGACGATGGAAGATGAAAAGATGATTCAAATGAATTTAAAATATATAGTTGCTGTTAACAAAATTAATTTTGTAACAGTAGGTTCTCTTTTGGCAGCCAGATGGATTTTAAATCAATCTCCAAGAGCACAATCTCAGAAAAGCCCAAATAAACAGCCACAGGCAATGTGTGTTTAATAAAATAGTTTGGAGCTTTGATAAAGAAAATACACGGAGGCAAACCGGAATCACTTAACTCGGTGTGAACCATCTCCTCTTTAGAAATAAAACCCTTGCTTTCATGTGAGAGTGCATGGTGTTTTTTATTCTGTGGGAATGACAGCAGAGATGCAAAATAAAAGTGAGGGGAAGGAGAGCGTGGAAATTCGATAGTTATGTGGTATCAGTCCCCTCTGAACAATCCTGAAGCTACAGATGCCTCAGCTCAGCCTCTGACCCTCTACAAGGGTTTAAATGTGTTGCTGAGCTCTGCGGGGTGATGACAGAAGAAAGATGACAGCTCTCAAATGTGTTTGCTGTTATACAACTCATTGACTTTCTGGTAGAGAGGGGGAACGAGGACAGAAACGAGAGGGGGCAGGAGAGCTGACTGATCTAAATATATAGCTCAGTCAGCTGAACTATACAGAAATAAGGAATATTTTAGAACTGAATTACTTTAAGGAAATAGCCATTTTGTCACTGATTCATCAAAACACAAAGCAGTTTTCCAGTGTATCTGCTTCAGATAAGATGAGATCACAAATGTTGAGCTGTCAAATGTGTGGGGGGGAAGCAAAAAAAAAAATATTATTGAGCCTTTCAAATGTGTGTACCTCATGAATGAACAGTGGGACAGCAAAAAAAAAAAAAAAAGAAGTTCAGCATGTGAACGACTTGAGGAAGACAACAAAGAGCCCAGTTTGGCGATCTGTAACATCCATCCATTATCCATACGCGTTTAATCCTATGCAGGGTCACGGGGATTTGCTGGAGCCCATCCCAGCTCTCTTTGGGGGACAGGCAGGGGTCCACCCTGGACAGGTCGCCAGTCCATCACAGCGCTGATCTGTAACATCTGCAACATAATAAGTACAATCCAGCCAAGTACAAACCAAAGGTTAAAAATTTCAAGGGGGTCGAATACTCTCGCAAGGCAATGTAAATCAGTTCAAATACCTCATCGTTTCCAAATATCTCCATCTCAGCCCAACGTACATCAGACTAAAACAGCCGTGCTTACAAACAGAAACAGCGTCTGCAGATGATTAAAATTTTTCCATGTTTGAGGGTTGAATTCAGAGTGGAGTAGTTTGGAAGCAACCGGAATGAAAAAGAAACAAGGAGCATCTTTTAACTCAACATTTTGATTAGTTTAACTAATAAAGCCACTCTATGCAGAAATACAGTCTCTGTCCACATGGCCAACAGATCACAACGGCCCTGGCATTAGACGCATCCCTAATATGATAAACTGGTATCCTGACTTTAACATTATTATTGTGGATGGGGCTACCTTGACTGAGATGCAGCTTATCCGGTGGATGTGCACGGTGACCTTCAGATCTCATGCACATCCTTGCAGTTTGGTCGTCATTGACCGCCATTTCCTCAGCAGCATTAATCTAGCCATTTGTCAGCTCTCCTCAACTGACTCTTATCATCATTACAGAAGTTGCTTATCTGCTAATGTGGATTAAAAGGTATAAAGCAAGTGTCACTAATTAACGATGCCTTTGTTTGTAGCACAGCAACGAGCTCGTCTTCTGCTCCTGTTGGGGATGATGATGTGTATTCACAGATGTGTGGGCCACTGAGGCATGGTGTGAATGAATAATCCTCTTCTTGACCTTACACACTCCCCGATGTTTGAACGGCCCCACCGCGCAGCTTCTGGTAAATGTTGACATTAGCATTTTGGCATTTCGACTGTTTGTGCTTTTTGCATGTGTGATTTGTGTTGGGCTGCAGTTTGCACCATGAGACTTTTATCCTCTCACAGCCCCTAAAAAAAAAAAAAAAAAAACTCAGAGTAAACTTGTCCTGAACAGAAGGAGGAAGCAGAAGGGCAGAAATCTTAGACATCAAGAACATCCCCAGTAGATATTTCCAACATGCTGTCTGCCCTTTTCAGAGGGTCAAAAGCTCACTTTTCACTGATCTCATTACAGTCAGTGGCATTTCATTAGCCAGGATCTATCATAAAGCACCATTATCTCTCCATCTGATAGTCTGCTCTTCACAGCCTCCCAGGCCTGCTATAAATGATAGTTAATATCATCCTCAAGCTCTGGGAGTCAAAAGAGAGTAGAGGGGAGAAAAAAATGATAAAAGAGGAGAGGGAGATAAAGAAGAGAATTTTAAAAGGTGAAGGCTTAAAACCCAGAAAAAGAAAAGTTGAGCATCCCGATGCTTGGCTGTTTTATCCCGCTGTCAAACATTTACCAGATTTTGGTTTTTGCATTTGACCAGTTTGGTCTGTGTTCCACACAGCCAGCCAAATTTTGCATTTATCACATTACAGTCAAGCCTGTATGATAAAAGTAAGACTCGCTAGTTTTTTCCCACCCACTCCCACTCATTCTGAACTAAAAGGGGCTCAATACGTTGAGCCAAAGTGGTGTCCTCTGCAGCCTCAACGGCCCTCTCCAGAGAGGGCTCCATGTCAGTCGCGTAGGTGCAGTTTGACCTTCTTTGCCCTTCTGAGTGTGGGAGGCTTGTGAACAGGCCACCAGCAGTAATGAACTCAATTACAATGAATTGTAATGTAGAATTATATTATAGGTTTTAATTAAACAGCTAGAAAGCGACTGAGGGTTTCTACTGTGATTTATGGGTCTTTGAAATAACGGAGGCTTGACGTACGGACACACCGGTGTCATTGAATGCTTTCAGCTTGTAATTCACAGATAAGAAATGTTGAAACTGATAAATAAAGAGAGAAAAAAAAACCGTCCATGAATTCATGGCTTATTTTGGGGAAATCTGTGTGAAATCCTGCCAGTGACAGCGTTGCTGGGTTGGTGTGCTGTCACAGACGGGCTGAAGAGGCTCTCAGCCTCCTGCTGTCAGACGAACGGCAGCCAATCCTGAAAAGCTTTTGAAGTGTAAAGCACCAGAGCTCCATTATGCTGTGTCTAAATGTTTCTGTTGATATGGACCGAGCCTGGTGCTACCAATTAAATATTGGCTAAATTAGAAGAGAAAGAGGCTTCGAGAACTCAGCAGTCGAATACTGATTAATGAGGATGTCGTCAAAGAAAACAGACCATTTACCTGCGGGTGGGAGTCACAGGAAATTACAAATCCAAGAAGCACAATAAGCAGAGCTGGAATAATTAGTCCGTGGTAATATTGTCTGCTGAAAGCCGTTTTATACGTATATATAACCGACTACTCTTCAGTAAAAGAAGACTCACCATGGTTACGTGCTAAGTATGTAAGGTAAGTAGGTAAGTATACCGCTAAACTGCAGAGTCAGGTCCAGAAGCTGGACAGTGACAGAGTTTTTATGGTTGTGGGTTTGTCGCATTGATTTGAAATAAATCTGTCAAGATGAGATCAACATGCAGATTTTCAGCTGTAGCACATTTTTAAAAATAAATTTAAAAAAAAGCACTGGTGGGCTCCATCACACCAAATGTTGGTGGACCATTGCAGAATCGTGCACCGTTGTCATGGCTCTGTCTCCACAGAGTCCAGGGTCTTAGCTCTGTCCTCAGGTCTCACCAGGGGTGTGTGAAACGTATACAGCCTGCGACTGCCGCCGGCTCGGCTGGATTTGTGAGATTATGAGTTCAGCCAAAGGTTTCATGACCACATGAGAATTGTGCGGTTGTCTTTTGATTTAAATATGAACATCTTGCCATGTCTCGTTCTTTCTAGAAATATCCATATAAAAAGCATGAGTGGTGTCAAATAAAGGTTAGGGTTAATGGAGTTAGGGTTAAGTTTAACTGATCGAAACGCTCCCTGTTCAAGGTTCAGATCTCCTCTAAAATCCTTTGAATTATTTACCCTTAGCCTCCTGCGGTTAATGTAATGTGTTTTACTCAGGAAATTCACCAGATTTTCCACACCACTGTCATGTCTGACTGTGTGTAAACTGACATGGCTGCAATCCAGCGCCAAAGTAGACTCGATGGGCGTTTTTAGAGGAGCATAGCAGACAGTCACTTCTAAACCGCTACACGACGTCTCCAGGGGAATTTACACGACACTTGGTGCAATGTTTAAAAAAATCTACAATAAAGAGATGAATGTAGAGAGGAATGTAAATACAGAGTGTTTACAATGATGTCTAAACTACTAGTTTTCTTGTCTTACTGTTTATCTGTGTTAAGGACTACAGATGGAAATTAGCTTGGTGCTAAATATGGTGCAGCCATCTTTTTAATGCCACTGCACACGGTCCTTTAAACAAATAAAATAAAATAAAACTAGTAACATACGAGAACAGGAAATATCGATGAAAAGAAAAAAAGCCTCAAATATTCTGGAATCAGATTCTCTGTACAGATGAAACCAAGCTAAGCCTTAATCAGATCGATGGGACTAGAGGGGAAAGAAGAGCTCATTATCCTCAACACACCCCATCATGCATCAAACATGGTGGAGGCAGTATTATGGCGAGGGCATGTGGTGGCTGCCAATGGAACCCAGGTGAATCCTGACATGTACAGAGCTGTAGTCTATGCTCATAGTATGATTTGAGACTTATGAGTTTATTTTCAAGAAAATCCATGAATGATGATCATCCTCATTTGGTTTGGTTTTGGGCTCATCAGCACTGAACAGAATCACAGTGAGACGGCTGAATAAAGCATGATGGATCCAGCTCCAGATTCACCGAAGCTGGCATCATTTCTGAAATACACTTTCTGTTGCTGACCCAGGTTTGGCTGCCAAGTGAGATTGAAGTCACATATAAAACTAGAGCTTGAATCCACTTTGAGCCTCGTTTTGGCTGGTTTATTCAGTGTTTAATTAGGTTTAGGGTCCAATGATTCTTGGTTGAAGATAGGAAAATATAATATAGCTGAAAATGGATAATTTTACAATGTAAACCCATTCCACTAAAAAAAAGACACCAAAGTGTGATGCAGTTCAATTTGATTGAGTCCACAACTTTTAAGGAAAATTACAACTTTAACCTTATAACATCATTATAATACCACTAGATGAAAAGTTAACACAATAATAAACCTGGGTATGACTGAGAATAAAAAGAAAAGACTGAGCATATCTGTGTCCAATATAATTGATAATGAACCCTTAATTGTCTTTTAGAGTCCGTGCGTGGATGTCCATAATTCCCATCATCCCACAGTACAATAAGACTCAACAGATCTGCATGGCAGTTGTTTTTTACAATCACACACACACACACACCTCTGCAGCATTTCCTGTTTCATTGAAAACTGGATATTAATTCTTATGTAATATCAGCTTCATCTAGAGTTTCAGGACGAGAGCACAAGATGATTAACAGAGTTAGTTTCTATGAATAAGCCCTTCTAACTTTTTTTTTCCCCCCTCAGTCTTTTCGTATTTTTTCCAGATGACAGCAAACGTGAAACCTTACTGGCGATTCTTATTCACATCATAATTGTGGGAGTTTGGTTCGTTTGGAGACGAATGTGAATTTCACAGGAAACAAGAGGTGACTAAAATGTTTCCAGAAGTATCTGGACAGTGATTGAGCTGCTGTCATTTTTTTCAGCTTTAATTTAACAAACTGTCACAAAATAATGGCATTACAGCCATTATTTCCTCCATGTTCACTGGCTCTGAAGTATTTAGACAAAGTGAGATCAATAGAACCATAATTTTTAATACTTGGATGCCTTTGGAATGAGTGACTGAAGTCTGAAAAAAACTCAGATTCTGAGTTTCTTGCCTGGAGATGTTTTGCCGGACCTTCTGTCAGGAAATGAGTTGCATGGACGACCCAAACGCAGCACCTCAGTATACATGCTGGCACTTCTGTCAGCAGTCTCATCACCAATGAGCACCAGTGGGCCCGTTTCATTAATAGCTGCACATGCCCATGCCATAACACTGCCTCCTCTTAAAAAAAACCCTCTTAAATTTAGTCTGAAGATCACATCTGGATTGCTTTATCTAAAATCCATTGAACAACTAGAAGTCACAAAAGCTCCATCGTCCAAATACTTGTGGACTCAACTGTAGATGCTGTAATAACTGTAATAACTTGCCATGCATGCTACTTTTACAGTGAAACACCTTATTTTTGACTTAAAAACTTCACTAAGCTCTGTTTCCTTTCAGCATAAATCTCTTGGCTGAGAGACAAGATGAATTTCAGTCAGTGAGGTTTTATTCAGGGAGCCAAGAACAGGCAGAAAATCCCCCTGATTTGATTATCAAAAATAAATTCTTAAACGTGTAATTCATTTCCATATACGTTCTAGAAGTTACACATTGTTTTAATCTTTTCATGGGATTTAGTGAACAAATGCATATACAGTTGATTGACAATCTTTACACAGTTTTTGTTTCTGCAGGTTTTACATCATTCTTCTTTATTACATATTTTGTCTGCCAACATAATTGTTGAGATCTGGGGATGCAGCCAAGACTGCTGATCAGCTTCCAAATCATTTGGTTTGCAAAGAAACTGATGAAGCGTGAGTAACTGATCATCTGAATGCAGGACGCTGCTGTCTGTATTTATCTCTAATTATTAAAGACACTGTTTCACGGTAACTGAAGTTTTGAATATGATGAACGGCTGACACACGCCACAGTGGCATCATTATTCAGCACCAACAATGCTGTTGTTTGAAGCTTAGCAGCTCCACAGTAGCGAGGAAAAGCTTGTGTAAAACATTAGTAATTTTTATGAAAACGATGACAAGCATTCAGCGTTTACGATCAGCTGCAGACAAACATCAAACGTAGTGTGCTGGCGAAAGGAGGATGAGCCAGCTGCTGAGACAAAATGTCTTTGTCAAAAAATCTTTAAAAGAATCAATCAAACTGCACAAACTGATGAGGAAGGCTGGCTCTGTTTTGAGGACGGTTCTGGACTGGACAGACACGGATGATTCATTAAATGAAGATCATAATGGACAACAACTGAGCATCCTCTTCACAACTGACTTCACTCAGAGGTTTCTCCAGATTTGCTGTAATAAAGACCAGAGGACATCCTTCCTGCCCACATCCATAACATTTACACGACTCTTTAAAGAAATTTAAAGAGTGACTGTTTCTGCAAAACATAATTCAACTTCAGAGGTTATTAAAGTCTTGAATTAAAATGAACTGCATTACGTGTTACATAACACGGCCCAAGACACCAAGAGCACAAGGGAAAACAACACACTTGAGACTTAATTCTCCTCAGCTAAGTCTGAATCCTTTCACTTGTCTAATCCAGGTTCCAGTCAGCTTTGTAGTTCCTCTCCAGCTTTACATCCACCAGCGCTTTACTCATCACTGATTAGCAATTAGGGACTCCTGATGCTTCCTTCCCTCTGGCAAGAGCAGAGAGACGATGACAGATGTAAATTGGTGATTACGTGCCATCCTGTAATATGTAGTTAACAGGTGCAAGCAGGGCTTCTGCGTATATAACCTCATCACTGCCATATTAACATCTAAAGCTGAGGAGAGCCCGGGCACAGGTGAAACTAATGATGGAAAACACTCTCCCCACTGGGAGATTGTGATTAGTTAAGGGCTTGGAAGGTACTGCACTTGTTGGGGCCACCATGAATAAAACATGAACTGTCAGCTCATGGTTATGAGAGATGGGAACATCATTTTACAAATATGCAGGCAACAAAAAAACTTGCATAGTAAATGGGCCTTGTAGGAAAACACAAGAAATGCATTGACTCATACACTAAAGACAAACACAGATTTTATTCTGTATGCTTTTGTAAAACCTGTTATTACAACCTGGCTTAGTTACACTAATTCTGATCAAATATGTCCACCCATCCTTTTTTTTAATGTTCCTACCAAAACGACATTTGAAACAAGGACTGGCGGAGCTCCAGTTGAGCACCAGTAGGACCCTGGGGGCCAACGTGGCCTTCTGGTCCCTGGGGTTTTGTCAGAGCTGGGTCCCAGCAGATGGGCTTAGTCACTCAATCTGAAAGGGTGACTGAGCTGCAGCAGCCGACTGTTCTTGCTGTTGCCAGGGAAGCAGCCAATAAGTTAGAGGCCATGCACTGCTTTAAACGTGGCTGCAGCCTGGGGCTTAGCTAAGCTTCATCCTTGGACCTTTCAGCGCCAACCCAGAGCCAAAACATACATTTCTTAAAATAAGAATGATTGGGCACTGCAGCTAAAGTGATGACAGCTATCCATTAACCATTAACCACCAAAAAAAATCTCACTCAAAACCATGTCCCTAATTATGTATAAATTTGTGGCTTTATTTAATTTTACCCTGTGGGGAACATAAAAATTCATCCTCTCTACAGTTATGTGAAATCTGGCTATTAAAACTGAAAATGTTTTTTTGATCCAGGCTGGAAATATGTTTATTGCTACTCTAAGGCCTGATTTCTGAGACAGAACAGCAAAGAACATCTTCAGTCTCAACAAACAAAAATCTGAACAAAAGGGGAAAAAAACATTAAGCGCTGTTAAATAATGATTCGAGTACATGTGGTCTGACTGAAGTGGATATTACAGTTTCCTTACACAAATACACCGGAAGCGTCCTCATGTCACTGTTAGTGGGGTGACATGAAGAGTTGCTGGGCTGAATTGCTTGTTTTAAAAGTTGGGGAATTTTCACTTTGACGGTAGCATCAGCTATCAATTTCAAGCCACATAGCTAATGCTAGTAAACATAGTACGTCACCCACTGTCGAGTGCTGTGTGAACCTTAGGTGACTTTTTTGTTTTTTTTTTTTTTTTAACCAATCAGATTTTGTTCTTTATTTTAAGACAGTAAGTTTAGTTGAAGTTTCTAATCCAAACATGATCACTTCTGTTCTGAAAAGCTGAGCTTCACAAACCACTGCAGCCAGGTTTCTCTGGTTAGAAAAACTATAACGAGGACAAAGGAGACAAGGGTATTGATTGTACACTTCCTGCTAGCTGCTACCCGCAAATTGCGGGTTTAGGAACCTCCGCTAACTGCTAATGCAATCTTCCGCTCCCTAAAGCTGTTACCCATTATGCGGACTCCCTTACTCACATTGTAGGTGTAGCAATGGGCGTGTCTTTTGCCCTTTCTGCAAACTCAGTATCTTGCGGGTAGCGGGTGGTCAGACCACCCGCTACCCGCTACCTGCAACCAGCATGTTGGCGCGTACAAGAGCGCATCCAAATGGCATCAATGTGCGTCCACCTGGTCACATGTGGACGTGCACACACTCAGGTCTCTGTTGCTTGTCAAAAATCGTCCAGTCCACTCTGAACTCACCGTCAGGGTAAATGTGAACGAGCTGAAGATATAAAATGTTGGCTGTTCATGACCAAAACGCAGTTGCCCTGAAAGGTTCAGAGAACATGCTCGTCGTTGAACTCCTCGCAGCTGCAGCAGGGGTTTAAACCGTGTACAGTGACTTCACAGATGCTCCTCCCACTGCTGCCACTGTGACAGCCCTTTTAATTCCTTCATTCAGATAACATGTCATGACATTGCCAAGTCTACATGGTGACATTTTCTAATCATGTGTCCAGGGCCTGTTCACACATGCGCCTGTCCCTTCAGGGGATCCGACTGCCTCTTGAGCACCCTCTGTCTGCTCCCCATTCGTTCTCACCATTTATCTGTATCCACGGCTTTCATTTGCACTCACTTTTCTCTGTCCCCTTCCCTACCTCCACGCCCTATTTCAATTTTAGTCCCAGCATCACCTTTCATCTTTGCTCCACGTTGACCATGTCTCTGCATGTGAGTGTATCGCTGCAGCCTTTTATTACTCCTCCTCTTTCTTTCCCTCCATCTGTTTTAGCAGGTCGATTATTCAGTCTGATTTACTGGTTATGTTTGGGCCAACACAGCGTGACTATAGGTTTATTATCAAAAAATAATTAGAAGTCATTATAAATACGATCTTACTGTTATGGCCACAGTTTTTTCCCCCTATTGATCATGATAACTCTGCTCAAAGAAGCAACTGTTGCAAACCACTGAAGCAAAAATATGAGATGATCTAATGGGCTTGTCAGCAGTTTAGACTTATTATATGAACCATTTGATTGCGATCAAAACAATAAAAATCCATTGTTGTAGAGGCTATAGGTATTGAAAACCGCCTCACTAACCCAACGGTTTACAACTTGTGTCACTGTTTCCATTAGTTTTGTTTGCATTTATGGCTCACAAGTAAACTACAGTTTGCTTGCTGTTGTCCATTGTGTTATTTATTACATAAAAATGATGATAATTCCAAAACAATGTGGTGACAATAATAAAACTGGAGAGATTAATTACCTGAATCTGCATCTGCTCAACAGCTTATTCAGATCATTGTTCAACTTTATGGCTTGAAACTTTAGTGTTATGGTTCGCTCTAACAACACTCATGGACTTTTTTTTAAAAACTGTAAACTGTGTGTAATGAAGGAGCTCTTTGTTACAACATTTGGTCCTATCAGTGATAAAACCCCAGAGAATTCATCTACATGCTGTTTAGACACCTCACCAGTTCAGCTTCTTTAAAACTGCATTTCCTTCTCCAGAAACGGATGTGCTGAAATTCGTCAGAGCATCACTCTTATCAGGCTCTTTTCCCAGATCTCAGGCCCCTTGTGAAGAAAAAAAAAAGCTTGGATCCTTCAGTATTACAGGCCAATCTCTAATCTTTTCTTCATTGTAAAAAAAAATATTGAGAAAGCTGTTTAAATGCAAATAGCCTTTCAGTGAGATTTCAGTCAGGCTTCAGATAAAATCACAACACTGAGACAGCACTGATCAACGTCTTAAATGATGTTTATCTCAACACTGCTCAGTTCAGCCTTTAATACTGTGGACATAAAATCCTTCCGGACAGACTGGAAAACTGGGTGGGATTATGATGGTCCAGTTCTCAGTTGGTTCAGATCATATCATGAAGGGAGGAGTTTTGTTGTCTCCACCAGTGAGCACAAATCTGAGCTTATCCGTCTGACCTGTGGAGTCTCTCAAGGGTCAGTTCTTGGACCACTGTTATTCAACCTCTACGTGCTACATCAAATCATACATGACAACAATCTCGCTTACCACAACTATGCAGATGACAGTCCTGACTTTTTAGGAGGCTCTTTCACCAAATGACTCAGGTCCAACAGATTCACTCTGTCAGTGCTTGGAGCAAGTAAATCGCTGGATGCAATCAAACCTCCTTCGTCATTCATGACTTTAGTTCAGTGTTTTCTGGATTTTTCTTGGTTTTCATTTCTTGTGTTCCTTTCCTCCTTTTTGTCCAGATTCTGCTTCACACATTGGTAATAACAGACTTTTTGTTGGATATTCCTGCCTACTGCTTCTCTTGTATTTGGGTCCACAAACTGAATCATGACATCCTTCAACTAAATAAAGAAAAAAGGGAATAATTCTATTTAAAAAAGAAACAAAAAAAAGGAAAAAAGTTGTTACTCAGCTTGAATCCAGGGGTATCACAACAACAACAAAAAAACAAGGTTAAGGAACCTTGTTGCTTCAGCAGCTTCATCAAGGCTGCAACTAAAACAGCTTATTATTACCTACAAATATCACAAGTCAGAGCTCCTCCATGTCTTTATCTCCAGCAGAGTTAACTGCTGTAATGCTCTTCTGTCTGGTCTTCCCAAAAGACGATTAGACAGCTTCAGGTCATCCAGAACTGGAGACTGAAAGAGAACTAACATGGATCATATATATACTTCTACAACAGGCTGTTTGGTCTGCAGTTAGTTTAAAGACCATGTTATTCATAGCGATACAGTCTATTTTATTCTGCTCCTAGCCACTGAAAAACTAGCATTACTACGGTATGTTAATGGACTATCATGGATGAACTTGACTTAGACTTTTTGATGCCATTCTCACTACCTTCACACAGTGTCTCACACTGGAGTCACACACAGTTCACCTGAGGCTATGCAGTGTTTTGAAAAAATACTTTTCTTCTTGCACAGTTTTGGCGCTGACGAAGCAAACATATATTCCACCTCTCATGGAGCAGCAGGAAAATGTACAGCCAATCACACTAGACAGATGTGTTTAGGAGGCGGAGCTTCAGTAGAGAGCGCAATTTAACCCTTTGTGAATGTCTAGATTAAAGAGGCATTAACAGCATGTTCTTCTGTTTGGAGGAGGAACAAAAGTACTGGTAGGGACAATTCAATAATTGCTGAATATTGTTCATGCTGATTCCACACCCCTGGCTCAGGACATCACAGGTGAGAAACAGTTCTTTATCCTGCTGCAGCTGAGATCAACGGTCCCTGCTCCTCACCAGCAGATGGATGCAGGTGGAGGCGAGATATTGAACACATGGTGACCGTAATGAAGGCCAAAGTTTTGCTTCTGTAATTGTTTGTGTGTTTTACTTCCTATAAGTGGCCAAATAAAAATTAGTAACTGCAGGATTAATCTGGTCTCTTATTATTCTTGTTCTTAGATGCTCAGGGCAATTTATGTTAGGTTAGGTTTATTTATTTATTTATTTATTTATTTAAAGGACCGTGTGCAGTGGCATTAAAAAGATGGCTGCACCAGATTTAGCACCAAGCTAATTTCCATCTGTAGTCCTTAACACAGATAAACAATAAGACAAGAAGGTAAAGAACATTAAAATACAACAAAATAAAATCACAAAAACAATTGGGTAAATTTACAATAGCTTAAAAAAAACAATAAAAATGACTACTCTTTACAATGCATCCTGTACAGAATAATGCGAAAATGAGTAAAATGAGCCCCTTAATGTGAGCAAGACTGGTTGCTGAGCAGCCAATTTTTGACTGCATGTGAAAAAATTATATAGTCTGGAATTGTCTTTATTCTGTCCGGGAGTCCATTCCATACTTTCACGGCTTTAAAAGAGAAGGCTGATTGAGAAAAGGCAGTCCTTCTTTTGGGAATGTTGCAGTCTCCCCTGGATGTTGATCTTAATGTTCGAGTAATTATTTCAGAGCGAGGCTGAACATAAGTTTTCAGAGGTGGTGGTGCAGCATCATGTATGATTTTGTGTACCAGACGGACATTAGAATATGTAATTAGATTATCAAAGCTTAACATTTTATACTTCTTTAGTATATTGCAATGATGGTACAGCCGCGGTTTTTTATCTAAGACTTTTAGGGCCTGATTATAGATTGATCTGAGTGGATTTAAGGTGGTCATGTTGGCCTGAGACCAGGATGATGTACAGTACAAGATGTGTGACACAATCAGTGCATTTAAATAGGTTTTTGCAGCTTCGGTAGTTAATGAGTTCCTGATGTAGCGGAAGTTAACAAGACTGAACTTCAGCACCCTGCAAACTTTCTTTATATGTTTATCAAAACTGAGTGTGGAATCTAAGGTGACACCCAGATATTTAAAATCCTCAACATTTTTTGTAATTTGGCTACCAAACTGAATGGAAGGAAAGTTTCCTTGACTACGTTTATTTGAAAAGTACATTGTGACAGTTTTCTCCGTATTCAGCATAAGATTGGACTGCTTCAGCCATTCTGTTACCTTTAGCATTGCCGCAGATAATTTAGTAGCAACTACATTTGCGTCTGTCCCATGAGTGAAGATGACTGTGTCGTCAGCATACATCAGGATCTCAACACCATCACAGATAAGTGGTAGATCATTAATGTATAAACTGAACAGCAATGGCCCCAAGATGGACCCCTGCGGTACACCCGTGGTGCAGGCTTGAAGAGAAGACAGTTTATCATTGATCCTTACACACTGGTAGCGATCTGACAAATATGATTGGAGCCAGGCAATAGTGCTAGCAGATAATTCAAAATTGACCAATTTTGATAACAGAACAGAGTGATCAACAGAATCAAAAGCTCTACGCAGATCCAGGAAGACAGCACCCACCAGCCCTCCCTTGTCCAGACTGTTCATCATGAAATTACCTGAAAATATAGTTCAATTTTATGTTTGAAAATAATATTTAGCACAGTGCAGACATTGCAGCCGTGTATTGTAAATTTGGGCTCTGTCGCCATATTTCTGAACACCAGAGTCCAGAAGTCTGCAGGGGCTTTTGTGAATGCTGCTTCCATCTGTTCAAACTGCCTCCTGGTACTATTTCTTTTTCATTTTTTTTTCTGCCTTCAATTTGAACTGTAGGGGCTGTTCAGATGCCTGACAGATGTGATTGCCTGGCTGCGTAAACAGCTGAACTAAATAAATGCAGAAGAAAAGGGTGTTTGGCATTGTTGATGGTACAGTTCATCTCACCTACCCGGTTTAAGTGTCTATGCTTTGTGACCCTCTGCGGTCTATATGCCCCCTTATGCTGTGTGTGTTTGTATGTTGTGTGTGTGAGGATGCATGTTCTGAGAAATGAGGTGGACGGATGCTGTGATTGTCAAGGGACAAACTGCTTTATCAGAAGTGCATGGAGCTCAGCAGAAATAAAATAAGAGTCTGTGGAAGCTTTATTTGATAGCACAAGTCAGACTTTGTGAAGCAGTTGGAAATGTTGCACTCCAGGCTCAATGCCTAAAGAGCTGCGCTACTCTCTCCTCAGGGATCTTCTCCAATTCGCTACAGCATTATGTCAAGCTCCTTTTCACACTGCAGTGAAACAGAAAGGGCTTTATCTTACTTTTAGCTTTGCTGTGTGTATGATTACAAGTGTGTGCTTGTCTGCGTGTGTGCGGATGTGTGTGAAAAGCTACAAAAGCCAAATGAGGTCAAGCAAGTACTGAAGACTATATTTGTACGCTTCATGCCACAGCATCCATTAGTAGATGCCCACAACTCACATTTCCCAAGAATTTGGAGATATGACATAAGTGGATACTAGGAAGCTTTGAAACCTTTTTCTTGTCTCTAATCTTCATCATGTCATTGTACCTTATTAACCTGTTTTATTTTGGCCACCAACACATCCAGGGTTAAATCAAGCACCCCACGGTAGTGCTTGGCAATATAACGATACATATCGTGAGGACGATATAAGAGTGTGTATCGTACCATTTCGTACCATTTCGTTTCTATCGTTTCTAACCTAATTTTATCAATTATTACAGCAAATATGTAATTAAATAACCTGCAACGATAAATTTGATAGAATCATATCTACTTCTACAAAGTAGCCTTTTATGTTTGCACTTTTATTCATGGTTAATGCCTTAAACAGAGTTCTCTTCAACCCTGATGTTTACTTTAGACACTTTATATTGGTTTGCAAACTTTGCACTACAAGGTTACAGATTTCAGAAAGTTGAAAAATAATTTGTGTTTATTTTTTATAGCTGAACTTCAGTGCAAAAATGTGTTTTTCCTCTCAGAAACTGTTGTGCACTTTTAAAAAAAAATGTGAAAGCTACTGTACCTCTGTACCTACCTGTTTTTGCTGCACTAAAATGTATGTTTGTGACAGTTCAGCTAAATGTCCTTTCAAAATAAAGTTGAAAAGTAAGCAATGAAATTTTGTCAAACTTTTCAGAGAATAACTGAAAACATACTTTATTATGGTATATCGTGATATATATCGTTATCGTGATATAAAATAGTCCATATCGTGATATATGATTTTTTCCATATCGCTCAGCACTACCCCACGGTGGATCATTCTGCATGAATGCATTGCACTGAATATAATTTCTGTTGCTGCCAGAGAAAACAAACAAACAAAAAAAAAAAAGCACAAAATACACTACCTGGCAAAGTAAGTCACGATAAGATATTTTGTTGGACCAACTTTGGCAGTGATGACATCATACATTTGGTGTAGCATACTTTCAATAGACCTGTACAGCAACAGCATACTTATATGGCTCCTTTCTAGTCCAGGGACCACTCACTGTGTTTTTATTATGCAGTGTCAAGACATTTCTGTCCAGAGATGAATTTGGTTTTCCTCCAAAATCTTGGTAGGATTATGGGAGAGGAGGACTGATGCATAGTCTTTTTCGGTACAGCCCAAAGATTCTCAATGAGGTCGAGGTCAGGACTCTGGTTTCCCTTTCAATGAGTTAAAATGATGTTTCTTGCTTCCTCAAGAGCTCATAATTTATCATTTCAATGAATTTGCTCCCTTGCCATTTTCAAATATGCCCGTGCCAGAAGAGAAGTAGATCGGTTGATGAAAAAACTTCCTATTTGTGTACTGAGGTGGTCAACTGACTTTGTTCATTTATTTTTTATTTTTTGGTGTATAATGATGCAGAGCCTCAACTTGACCAACTGAAGCAACCCTGGATCACAACAATACCATCTCAGACTTGCACAGTACTAGGAATGATGTATGCATCACTTCATTCCCTGCTCCTCCTGGCCTGACGTGTCAATCACTGAGGGACAGAATAAATATGGATTCATTAGACCACACACTTCTACTGCGCTCTGGATATCACAATTGAATCCAGAGAAAACAGACTAATTCTGAGCAGTGGAAATGGAAAAGCATTATGATGGCTGGTCAGGCTACGCTGGAGCAGAGAAACTTCAACAGGTGCGTTTCCTCTTGTAGGGGTCACGAGGTAGTTTTTCAGAGCAGAATCATTGACACGCACCTCCATTACCAGAAACAGCCACGCAAAAAGGCTTTCAGAAACCTGTACGGAAAACACGTATCTGAAAAGGTATGGAAAACTTTAGCTTGGGGTGCTGTTGACTCTGAATGACGACGCTGTAGGCAGGAGATGACGAGATTGAAGTCGTCTCTTCTCAATCAGCACCACCAATATGCATGATACCACCAGCAAACAGAAACGCTACAATAATCTTTAGCTCCTCCAATTTTTTTCCCCTTCATTTTAGTTTGTCTTTCTTCTTTTATTTCTTCGACTTTGCAGAGATCTTCTTTTCTTTATTAGTGGTTGACAGACAGCGAAAGGAGGGCAGTACTACTACACCAGGTGGATTTACATGGGTGCGTTGTTGCAACACACAGGGGTGGTGTTGCTGACCGGCCTTCGTCATCCCAAAAACAATCAATCAATCAAAATTGTTCCTGCTCACTGCACAAATAACCCGCATGTTTTGAATTAGTCTCTCCTCTGTGTGCAATTTCACTGGCTAACTTTAGCTGTAGCTAATGCAGTCAATGCGATACACGCCACTCACATTTCAGTTCACAACAGATCACCCCATTCAAAGTCTATGGTGACGGACGCAGACGACCCACTCAAGGCGACCGTGTGACTTCCAGCGTAAGTGGAGAAACGACAACTGAAAGGACTTAAGAGGAGGTTGAAATTCCAGCCTTGTCCCTTCTTTACCGGGGGGTTGAAGTTGTAATTGGGGGGGGTCAAACCCCCCCAAACCCCCCCGTAATTCGCACTATGCTTTAACATTTACATTGTTAAGAGAAACTTTAAAAGGACCTATATTATCCTTTTCCTTTCTTTCAAAGGTTCAAAATTGATTTCAATTGTAATGTGTCCAGTTTTCAGGCCATCAAGCTGTCATTTTAAGAGGAACACGATCGATTAAGCAGTAAATTAAAGTTTTGAAAGAGCAGAAATACCACAAAATTCCACTTTTTCTTTTCAAAAACGACTTTCTTCATCCTATAGGCTTTACTGAGCTTAACATCAGACACACAGGTTTCTAAAATGCACAACTCAGATGATGATCATCCCGCTTCTCTCTCTCTCTGGCTAGAAATCAAACAAACCTTTCCTGGCTGTACCGAAACTTCTGCTTTACAAGACATTGAGCATATCATTTATGACACATACCCAATGATGAAAGCTGTAGGGATGATGAGGCTGTAGATCCTAATGGACTTTACAAGGAGAAAAGCCAATAGAGGTTATGAGAGGGGAAACGTAAAGATTCTCAAACAGCCAAAGATAGCAGCTTGGATCGAAAGCAGCTGAGCAGAATGTCAAACTCCAACATAAACTCTGAACACGCAGCTTGATAATTCCACACAAGCTCTGCCGTGATTTAATAGCCCTTTATGGATGAAAGCTGCTTCTTCATATACACAACCCAGTAATTATTACACCGGCGCTGAAGCAGTCAGGACAGGAAATATAAGGTGTAGAGGCAGTTATTTACTTTTCCAGTGGGAGAGCTGTTAACATGCTTATGCAAACAGACACACACATAAATACACGTGGCACACGTAATTGAAAATTTACATGCGAGACGGAGCCTTACGGTCCAAAGTTTCCACTCGAGTGATGTTATTTTTCATTTAATGGGAAAAAGGAGAAAAGAAGTGAAAAAAAAAGTCAATTAGTCTTTCTGAAAGCAAGATTGGTAGTTTACATTTAATCGCTGCTTCGTGGCTCTGGACTGCTTTCATGTGGACTCGTTGACATGGGGATATTGCTCGGCTAATTGAATAGCTGTAGCAGCTTTTATCAGGTGAAAGTTTCAGCATAAAGACAGCAGACCTGCCACGTCTCCAGGCATGGCAACTAACTGGGGCACGAACAATTAGAAAGCAATGCACTCAAACTGCTGGTGTGAAAAAAAAAAAAAAAGCTTATGTAAAACAGTGAAGATGTTTTAGCTCTCTGAGCTCTTACGCTTTATTTCACAGACATTTGCAATTTAAATGAAACAATCAACATTTGAGGGGTTGTTCAAGCCCTCTGCAATCAAGAAGAGCTGCTTTTTGAGAAAAAGTGTTAAGTGTTTCATGACACTTCAGTAGAATTTGCTTTCCATTAATACAGAACATGCTAACTAGAGTATTTTGGAGCAATTTAGTCAGAAATCCTAAATGTCAGTGCCACAGCTGTATTACTTATGAAGGTAAAGCCACTTTTAGCGTAAAGGATCAAAAGGGTTTTTAATTCATCTTGGTCCAACAACTACAGCAGGTCTTTTGTTAGGTATCAGAGTGTTTTTTTTTTCCAGCAAAAATCCACAGCACATGAAAGATATTTAAATAACGCATCGATTTGGAGTTAATTACTCTGAGCCGAGCAGCTGTAATACAGCAGAAAATGTTTCAGTTTAGCTGGAAAAGTATAGAAGAAAACACAATCCACTTTCCAATTTACAATTTAAATATATAATGATTTTATGATAGATTTGATTGACAGTATTCAAAATCATTTAACCTATTAAAGTTTGATTTTTGGAAAGATTATGTAATTTTGAGACAGTAAAATGGTGGTGAGAAAAAACGTAAAACTACAGCAACCTGTCACCTGAGATTCTGAAAGATCACATAAAGTAGTAAACATGCTCATTGATCATAAAGGCCTGAATAGTTTTCTTTTTTTTAATTTATTAGGTCCAAACTTTTGTGGAGACAGGGTTGTAAAGTCTAATCTAAAATGCTGCAGCTTCCCCTGAATTCCCTTCAATTTTCTCTGTAAAGTGAGAGAAACTCTGCGAGCACTGGATGGATTTTACTCACAGCTCCTCTGCCTACTGGAAAACCATTACACCTCTTTTATCACCGAAGTCTTCGCTCACTGCAGTCTCAGCCCTCCTTGAAAACAGCTTCTGCTATCTGGCCATCTCTGGATACATCTAAAATTGCCTTGCCTATCAGTCTTAAAATGGTGTGTTAATAGTATTCACTGTGCCGTCGCAGTGGCACACAGGAAAATGACTGTCGCTCACAGGTCGCCAAAGCCCCGACGACAACAAAGCAGCCGCTGCGTTAACGAGACTGATGAGGGAAGTGGGACCACTCAGCTCTGTACGAGTGCTGAAATGTTTCTCCAAACGCTGCGTTTTAGATTAGGCTTTTCGCATGCAATCATCAGAACACATCCTTTATCACAACCGAATGTCCACATGAAATGTGAGATGTATTTGCCGAGGAAGTGGTGTTCCTGGCCGTGGAGAGCTCCATATGCTCTGCGTTTGTTTACCTAGTTATTACGGGCCTCTCCACCCTGTGTGGCTACACTATTGTTTTAGCACGACCGGCAAACACACGCACACAGACACACACACACCTCTTCAGTTTCATCTCGGGAACAGCAGCCACAGGGGAGAGTCGGCCCACAGGAAATTAGGAGTGTGACAAGATAAGACCCAGCATTCATCTGATACTGTTCCCTGGCAACCAAGACCAGCGGAGTCACATAAAAACAGAGCCATGTGTATTAAAAGGTACGTGATTATGTGAACGTAATGATACGTTGTCACTCCAGCTCCGTCCAATTATGCTCACCTTTAGACTGAAAGCTCCAAGACGACCAGACTCCCAGCACTCACTTTCCTGTAACTCTTATAAGTACAATTATCCGTCTAGGTGCCGTCGGCACAGACTGGCTGGCGAGTCGATATTTCACTATCGTTGTGCAAAACACTGCCAGGAAGATGTGTGACTGTGGGCCTATCTCCCATTGTGCTTTATGGGTTTCCACTTCACTATGTGCTGATAAAGTGTTATTAAAGCAGCTGTCCCAGCCAGAAGAGTCACAGAGAAACTCATAAAAAAATTCTCCAGTTACATAAAATCTCTTCAATTCTCAGCTCATCTAAGATAATGAAAGGGTCATACATGTAAAAATGAAGGAAGTTGAAGTTAATCAAGTTTGATCACAGCTCTGGTTATCAACCATTTAATAGGTCTCTCCTGTGGACATAACTTTTTTATATTTTATTTTAGTGCTGCGTTGCGTAAGGAATACAAATTTATACTTTCGTCTATTCGTCTATATAATTTCGTCTGCAGTTGCATTACTCCCTTTATTTTTTATATACATTACAGCCACATCCAAGGTTTATTTATATTTTTGCTGTAAAGCATAAATATAAAGAAACATCTTTAACCAGACAATCTCTGCAAATGAAAGTATCTCTTTTCTAAACGTCCTCCACCCGCTGTGCTGAGCAAAGCTCAACTTTTTGACACGCTACTCCGACATCCTGCCTTTCAGAAGTCCTTTGCACAGGTGACAAACACACCTCCCTATTTTCCATATAAATTAAAGGGGATGTGAGCAATTCTTCACTTGTAATAGACTCAGGTCATTTAGACACAGACACTGATGCTTTCAAGGCATGAAGTTGTAAACTTGAAAACAATGAGAAGAAGTTGTAAGGAGGTCTACAGATGACCTTGTTGCAAATATAGAGGGATAGTAGGGGGGGGGCTGCACCATCAGTGAGAAGAAATAAACTGGCTTTACAGGAGAAAAACAGTGTCATATTAAATCAGCATAACAGTTATTGTCTTATTTTATATCTTATCAATAAAAAATATTGATATAAATTAAAAGTCAGAGTTTCCCCCAGCCCTGGGTAGGTACATAGTCAGGACTTGCCTAGATTTATTTAGAGTTGAATGATATGTTTTTAAAATATGTTATAAACACATTAGGCTGAAAAACCAGCAAAAGTTTTACCTCTTCAGGCCCGTTGCTGATCTGTCCTGTGAAGCTGATTAGTAATCAAGTGGCAACAATCCCACTTGCAGGTTGAAGCCAACAAGGAGGTAGATTTTATTGCAGTTCCTCTACTGAACACTAGGTGCTGGTTCCAAAACAGAGCAAATCTCCATTGACTCCCATATTGAAAAAGTTGCAGCAGGATTAAACATGTTTCCAGCTTGGTACAAAAAAAAAACAGTCTTGGTCTTTTTAGTTAGATTTGACATCCACAATAAATGTATAGGGGAGTGAATTTTTTGTGTTTTTTGTGAAATTATATAAAGCAATAAGGCTGACCAATCAAATGGCCGGACATCACTGGATTGACAGCTAGCCATTGGCTTTGCTATAGGCTGTGACAGGTAACCATTGATGTCATCATTTTAGCTACTTAGCACTTAGTATTATACTGACTTCTGGGATCATGGCTATATTTTAAAGACTATATATTTTCTTGTGCTTGTGTGTTAATTGTACAACAGACCACCATGACTGGCTGTGGTTGGTCTGGAGGGATCTGAAGACGAAGCTGAGTTTAGCATAGTTGTGCTAATGGCCATTTTATGTAGCCACCGACACAAAATTTGAGACAGGAGGCCCCCTGTGGGGTGATTGATGGCAGGTCCCAGCATAATTCTGCTTGGAAAAATCCAAAAATGATTCTCAGTCAGTGATGTAGATGGCCAGTCCACCACATGGAGCTGTTGGCTGGTTGGCCTTCGCTAGAAACCTTGCTCGGCTGAAGGAGCTGAGCTGCTGATGGAGAATAATTTCAGGACTATAAGTGGAATTACATTGGGACCTGCTGTCAATCATCCTGGGCAGCCCCTCCGTGTCAGTCCTTGGCTTCTGTGGTGGCTGCCAGCGGGCCTTCAGCAGGACCTCCCATAGTGTTGAGGCCCAGCAGCACTTGTTTTGTTCTGAATTACATTATGGTCGCAACACTGAAATAAGGACGTTCGGACAAATTAATATAAAATAATGTGAATTATTATCCCGGGTTAGCAGAAGGTAAGGCAGCCAAGCTAAAACAACTAACTGGTGGGCGTGTTCCAGCTGGCTTTTTTAGTGCTGCTGGATCCGCAACATGGCACCATGCAAAAAGAAGCTTCAAAAGGTCTCTTTACAAACCTACGGGTCACGTGACTGGATGGTTCGTCAGTAGTTTTTACAATGTTATTAATGTCCTGACAATGAGAAAAAAGAGTGACTATTTCTCTTATATAATCCAGGAGCTCCTGTCAACAGCAAAACAGCTGAGACGGAAGTGAATGTGAACAGGAGCAAGCAAAGAAAACCAAGGCATTGTTTGAAAATATTAGTTTCCAGTGAGGAAACTTCACTGTCCCAACTTTTTTTTTTGGAAAGTGTTGCAGGCCAAACACACAGAAATGGATGTGTATCAGATGCAGCTGGCATTTTTTTGTCATCCCAACTATCTGTGATTTGGAGTTGCTCAGAATTAGTTTTGCAGAATACTATTTCAAAAAGTTGTGTATCAAAAAGAACTGTTTACTGTGGTTCTGCAGTTTGAATACGGAGCAGCATATTTTCAGGGTAGTATTGTGCTGATTTCTTATCTCATCCCGACATGATGAACCCAACTCATTCAACTGTCTGTACCAATAAAAGTGAGCACAATTTTACCCTGGGTTGTTTATCAATGACAGAAAAGGGCTTTTTTGTGCATGTGTTTTTTTTTTTTCAATGATTTGGCTGCTCACGTACATTCCTGCCTTTGATCACAGCCTTCCTCAGAGATGTACGCCATCAAAAAGACTCGGCCCATGCAGTGTGCACGCACCCTAGTTCTCTTCAGTTCTATTCACAGCCTGAATACAACCTCTATTCATGCACAGAGTAAAAGAAACAAATTGTGTTTCTTTATTTTCTTTTACTTCAGTTTTCTAAAAATGCTGAATTTGACCAAACAATACAGGCAGTGTAAATGGAATATGCAGTTATCTGTACAATTACTATTTGGGATGACAAACACAGAACAGAAAAATATAAGGACAACATTTTTTTTAGTGGGTCAAGTCAAGTTCATTGGGTCGATGTGTAGGAGTCTATCCCATGAGGAGGTGTCTGAATGTGTGCTCTGCTAAAGACAATCTCGCCTTGCAAGTGTGCTTGTTTCTAAAGACTTTTGCCTTTGATGGGGTCACACAGCACATCCAACTCATTCTTGGCAAACATACAAATATGAAAATGCAGGCAAGGATTTCTCAAAAAAAAAAAAGAGCAGGAACACGAGGTGTGCACCATCGCTGCACCAATGCAGGAAACAGAGAGCCTTCTGCCAGATGCAATGAATCATTTTACCCGTGGGGCTCGCTGAGGTTAACCCTCCATTCCCTGACAAACGGCATATCGTTGTTATATTTTCACTCTTAGTTTCGCCCAAGCTGATGTCTCAAAAATAATGCCAGGGCACGAGGTTAGTAAAAGCAAAACCGTACAGCCAGGTGTAAGGATGTAGGTAGTCTACTGCTCTGTTCAGCACAAGATAGACAGTTATACACGAGCAAAGAGACAAATACTCATTTAAGTCCAGCTGCACCTGTAGGAGACCTACCATGACTTTAAACTTAATGGTAATAATTTACCGCACACGTGCATTTACGACCAGTTGCCTAAACTCTAAACAGTGCAAGGGAGACATTGGAGCAGCGCTACTCTCTGGCTCAGACCAGTCTCTACATGCTGTGAATGGGTTTGTGTTTGCTCAGCTGAGCACTTGTGTCCGATGAGCTGACAGCAGTTATCTTTCCAGCTGGGCAAAGTTCAATAAAAGAAATGATGAAGAACAGATGAAGCTGATGTTTAAACAGCTTCACTGTCTTGTTTCAGAAACACGCGTGCCCTGTAACAAGGTTAAAAAAAAAAAAGTCCACATACAAAATGAAAAACTTCATCGAAGTGGTTGGTAAAACTTTGAAAGTCTAATTAGAAAAACTGTCAACGATGGACGCCGAAGACATTAAATGCAAAGATTGAGTCTCCAACCGTCGCGTGCACTATGAGGCTGAGACATTAATCAACTCTCCATCACAGTTTCAGAAACAGAGCCAAAGTAATCAACCTTTTCACCTGTGTCTTTAATTTGCAGATCGGATCTGATCTCCACAGTCTCACTGACATTATTAGACATAATGCTCTCTCACATCTCATCCACTAATTTACTGCGTCTCTTCTGGATATTCAAGAGCAGCTAGAAAGCAGAGAAACTCCTTAAACGCATGTTTCATCTCATGTTTGGATAAGCGAGCAACAGCGTTTCCTCTGCTTGTTGTTGGCGGTGGCTGCCAGGGTGCATGATGGGATTTTCACTCCTGTCCAGTTCCTGTAGCCACTAAACGCAGCCGAGAGACCATTGCAAATTCATGTGTCAGCCACTCTGAAGCTGAGCATTAAAAGGTGTCAATGTGTTTCAAAGAGACAGCTGACATGCGACTGACACCGGAGCACCAGCCTGTGTTGACAGAAGTCATCTTTAATTACAGCGTAACAGCAATGTCCTCAAGCTGGAAGCCAATGAAATTACTCTGATGGGTGATATTTTGAAGTTTGTGGACAAATGATAAAGTCTATTTTTTTAATGAGATGCACAGTTTTACATTTGAAGGTTGAAAAAAGTAGGGCATCACAAGATTCACAATAAACGCATTCGCGTTGTATTGTAGCCGTTTTTGTTGTTATGAAAGTGGAAATCTGGACAAATTTCAATCAGGCTTCCGACAGCATCACAGCACTCAAACTGTTCTGGTCAAGGTTTTAAATGACATTAGGTTGAATACTGATTCTAGGTTTTCATCAGTCCTAGTTCTGTTGGATCTCAGTGCTGCGTTTGATACTGTAGATCACAGAATCCTGTTGCACAGGCTGGAAAACTGAGTTGGACTTTCTGGAGCAGTCCTTAACTGGTTCAGGTCCTATTTAGAAGGCCGGAGTTATTTTGTTATGATTGGCAGCTATGAATCTGAGAGAGTGCCCATGACTTGTGGAGTCCCCCAGGGGTCAGTTCTTGGGCCTCTTCTATTCAGCCTGTACATGCTTCCTTTGGGTCAAATAATTCAGAACTTTAATATCAATTATCACAGTTATGCAGATGATACACAACTTTATGTGTCTCTGACACATAAAATAGTAATAACGGCCGGCGACATAGGACAAGCCCCTGACGGGATGTCTCGGGTTGTTGTCTTAAAGGGTTTTGTTAATGCTCTGTAATGCTATAAATGTTTTATGTAAAGAACCTTGAATTGTCTTGTACACGAAAAGTGCTATACAAATAAACTAGCCTTGCCTTGTTGTTTTTATTTTTTCTTGATAGTTTAAAAAAATATGAAAGAGGACCATTGTCAAGGGACTTAATTTTCTAATGTCCCGACCTTTTCATTGAATACTTAGAAATGTTTTTGACAATTAAATTGATCTGCAGTGAAGTCACAGTGGGAGACGCTCTCAGCGGAGGCGAGGTAGACATCAGAGGTGCACTTAGTAAAAAGTGACAGGAATGACCTTATATAGATCACAAGCACATTCAGACTAAACAACAACACCGGCCTTCGGTGTCCCTCCGACAACACAACCTCACAGTTGGAACCAACGGTGACAAATGTTCCGCCAGATGGACATTTATATTTGAACAGTTCCTGTCACCATCACAGTGGCAGACCGAGCATTCAGGAGAGCTGCTAGCAATAGATTTTTTTATTTTCACTCAAAGTTCAGTCGTGTTTATATTATCCTTAATATTCTCATTGAAACAAGATTAGCCTGAGCGTAGAAAAGGACTGGGAGAGATCTTTTTATGCACACGTGCAAACGTGTGAATGACAATACAGTTGAAGCCCAAACTGGACTCTATTTGAGTGTTTAAAGTGTGAGGTAGCAAACCTGAAATTCAAACCTCTCCCCATTAAAAAAAACATGATGATAATAAAATTAAAAAAAAAGATAAAATCTGGGCATGTTTAGGGCACGATGAAGATACCAACATGCCCTCATCTTCCTGTGCCAGCCTAGTTTCAGTTTTCTCAACCACACATCTCGTTCTTAGTGGGGTGTCAGGCTTACCGCTGGGCGCTGCCACGACGGTACCATCACGTTAAAAACCATGTGTCACTTCACATCACGTATTAGATCTTCCTCTCCACATGACGCCTCTCCGCCTGTCCACATACAAAGTGTGTCCCTCCCGCTACCATTCCTTCAGTGTGTAAACATCTAAACCAATTATCCGTAATGATCCAGTGTACCTATCAGAGTGAAAACGATGCTCCTGATTCATGTGATTATACTGCAGCTCCGTTGCAAATGTCTTCATTCGGGTTTCTGGTTATTTACAGGGATCCATCACCCCCTTCCCAGTAAAAGGTTGCATGTGCCTCTCACTGCAAAAAACAAGATCAAGGCTTGATCAATCAGCCTTGTTCTTGATAGCTACCAAAGACTTCTTTTTAATGCTTTTATGCAAACATATTCTTGTTAATTGCAGGCAAAATGTGGTATTTGAAGTTTCCATCTCAACTCTTAGCTCCCAGCTTGTTTACATGCTCATCTGCAAACTTATGACTCTGGATTTTCTGATGCAGAACAGTGCACCACCACTCTAGAGTTTGCTGAAACGGTCTGGTGGTTTGGTCTTTATGTTTTGGGATTTTTCTGGTTTCTTTGTTTCTTGTACTTCCTGATTTACTTTGAAAGTCTGTATTTCCCTTGTTGAGTTCAGTTTTACTTCACTTTTACTTCCTTGTGTTAATTCCCCTGATTGCTTTCACCTGCGCCCCCGTCTTTATATCATCTGGTCTTTTCTCTCTCTCACGTGTTGCGTAATACAAGGGTCTCAAATCCGGCTTTTAACTTTCTTTTTTTGCAATCATAGTTTTTTGGTCTCTTCAGGTTTGACCTCAACTGTTTTAAATTATTGATTACTGTACAACCTGGCAACACAACTACCTGAATCCTCTTTGCGATCATTTTTTTTCGCCTTTTACTACTGCTGTGCACAGTAATTTCATTTTCACTAATGGAGGTCTGAGACTTTGGCAAAGGTTATCCAAGAGCTAAAACTACCAAACTTTAGTGTCACATAATTTATGTGTACATATGCGTGTGTATGTATGTATAAATATATATACACACTTTTTTACATTGATATGCATATATGCGTGCCCTCTCCTACGGACTCCGTCATGCCTTACTTGATCCTTCCAAAGGTCACATGTTGCATGCATTCATGTGACCGCTGACCTCAATATTAGTAAGCAAAAGGCCAGTACGGTTAGTATGTCCACAGGCAGTAAAATAGGCTGTCAGCTTCCATCAGCCGCTGTTGATCTGTGATTATTAGACCAGAGAAGAGAGGAAACTGGACAGAGACGATCCAGATTTCGGTTTATGTCATGGGCCTGGCCCTTCGTCAGCCCTACAGACCCAGAGCTCTGCCTGGGTGTCAAAGTGGTCCTGAAGTCACACTGATGGACAGGATGCAGCAAAAGGGATGACAAGGAGAAAGAAAGCCATAAGCCATCATGGTAACTGGAGCCCAGAACAGGGAGAATTAAGTCACCTCCCCGAAGGATCCTGCTGACTTTAGAAATCAAAAAGTAGCTCATTTGTAGTCTGATTCAGCATCATCATAACCCCATTTGAGGCTGTAGAGGAGTGTGTAGTTGTGTGTGGGCTAATGTGGTCATCACTCTGCAGTGATTACCCCCTTTACTTGTCTCCCTCCTTCATTAGTTTCATTCGAACATTTCTGGTCCTCTGAGTTGTTCTGGAGTCTGCTACACTGACAGCAAAAGTTCATGAATGTTTGCTAAATATAACACATTTAGAATCTCAGTTTTTATCAGTCTGGGACTCAAAGGTTAACCACGGTAAACTGTTAACAGTCACGTTACATGACAACACTATTAATCAGTTACAGCCCTTCAAGTGGATGAGAACAAAGATGGCACATACCTGTGGCAGTTTCATAAATACACCAAATGAAAACTTGCACATTTGACTTATAGTGACAGCTACATGCCTTTGTCTTTCCTTTACCAACAATCCATCTTTTTATACCATTTCAGATAATAGTCCTTAACGTGGCACAGCTCACAACTCATAATCCTTTCATGCTGCGTGTGAAACAAAACAGTTAAGCATGTTGAGGCCTGATGTGACACCGACAGTGCAGTTACATAAATTGCATTTGTCTGAAATCAAGAAACTGCGAATGACAACTAGTGACACTGTAAGGAATGCAGTCATACAGCTATTTGGATCTGGATGTTGTTTGTCTCTGCCACCGAGAGAATTATACCCCATATCAGCTCTTACACGTTTTACACGTCTCAAGTATCACATTTGGGACAAATGAGTGTGAATAGTAGCTAGTTTCATTTTAATGGAACAGTCACATTTTCTCTCCTCATCTCTGCTGCAAACTGCTGAACAGTCAACTCAGAAGATGAATAAATACATTTCATTATTGTTGTGTGAAGTCAAATATGAATATTTTGGTGTACATGCTCCAACCTCATCAGTGCCCACATGTTGTATCTACACTGAGATACACGGTAGAGATGAACAACAACTGATTCTTAGACTCAGGACCAACAGGTTTTTTTCTGTGTAGAAAAGTATTCAGTTTGGTGAACTTGACCCAGTTGCATGGTCCAGTATGGGAACAGAATTAAGACGGTCTTTTTGAACCATGACCACAAGAATTTAAATGATTCAAGTCCTCGTCCCTCATGAGACGGTGTTTCCATAACAGCATAAAAGTGCTGCCATGAGTCTAGCCTGTAAGCTTTACTGCTCCGAGTCCGAGGGGAGACCAGATGCTTCTGTCGCCACGTAGAAAGCCAGAAGTGACCCTCGGTGGATGTGGTCTCACTGATCTTCACTTCCTCTCCCCCGCTGATTTAATTATTGCAACCCTGGGGATTGTTTGTGTGGTAGTAGTGGAAAATTTACACTCAGCAGGGAGCTCAAACAGCATAAAACCCTCACAACCGGCTGGATTCAGATTGTCATGTATTCCCTGAATTGGAGATGATTAGAGTCCTTTCTAAAAATAATGTCCAACTGAATGAGACCTTTTCTCAGCTCTCATCATACGGAGCATGAACTGGGTTTCATAAGCCTTAAATCCTGAGCCCCAGTGGAAACTCATCTAATGTACCTGATCAAACCTTATTCATCTTATCCCACTGAGTCACACAAAAACATTTTTAATGTGGACTTCAGGATTTAAGCTCTCAGCTGTGTGGAGTTGAGGATAATCATCAATTAGCAGAAACATCAGTGAAGGTTCACTTGTTTTATCAGCACGTTTGAATTAAACTAAACTCAGACCATCCAAGAAAACAGTATAACTATCTCTTGGAGGATGTTTATATATCCACAAAACTTTGAGAAATAAGACATCTTTAAGAGGACTGCAGGATATTTACATCTATTATCCACATATTTATTATCTATAAAGAAATCTCTCAGACGGTAGGTGGTGTCCTGCCACACTTGGTTATTATGAGGTGTCACTGAAGGAAAAGTTTGATGTTTGGGAAAGTCACTCTGTCCCCGTCTTCCTCACAGTTACCTCAGAGCGAGTCACATCTCTAGAAAGAGCTATGGCCAAGTCTCGAATTCTCCACGTCTTCGGTGAGAACACAATGAAGTAATTTACTCCGTGCACATAACATGCATCTTCCTTTCTGCTGGTTCCTCCATCTTTTGCCCATTTCTCTCCTGCTCTTTGTGAAAAATCATGTTTTCTTTACTTTTTTTTTTATGGTTGCTCCTAGCTATTCTGGGGAAACTACTGAACTCTAGTTTGAGAGTATTTTTTTGAAGCCTGACAAAATGAGTAACCAGGAACTTGGACACTGAAACAGTTTGCTGCAGGTTGTGAAGCTGAGTTGGAGATTCATTACCTCCTGACTGAATAACTGGTTGCCAGCATCAGGCAAAGGAACTGATTCCAGTGTACTACTGGTGACAGAACACAAACTGAGTTTTAATTTTGTTCATTTTAATTATTTGTAAAGCCAATAGCCAAGTGGTGCATTTTGCATATTTATCATGTTTAGATGATCACAAGGACCCGAGACATGGCTGGAGGACGTGGATTTATTTTCTTTTTCTTTTTTTGTGTGTGAGTGCGTGCTTCACTTCAGTGAAAATTTAATGAGTCCCTAGAGAAAGATGGGCTGTAGCTGCAGGAAATGAGAAGAGCAGGAAAGTGTAGCGTGCAAATACTGTATTGTATGAAAAGTGCTATATAAATAAAGTTTGATTGATTGATTGAAATAAGAACTGGATGGAGAGAAAGTGACGAAAATGACATGTACTGTAATTCAAATCACAGAATGTGGAAATGTGTTATCGGTCGGTCTGTCCCGATCTGATATTGATATCTGTCCAATATCAATGTGGAGAAAGCAAACGCTCTTAGCTTCACTAGCGATATATGGAGCTCGGACCATCGTCCGCTGTCTTTATTGAGTCTGATTGCGCACTGGATCGACGCTGACTTTACGTTGCAGAAATTTACGGGCAGTAAACTTGTTCATTTGTTTTGAATTGTTTGCACTATAAGTTAAATGGCTCATTGTCCAGGGCCTCACGATTTATTTTTTCTATTCTGCAGTTTTTTTAATTGTTAATAATAAACAGTATGTTCTCCAGTACTACTGTTGTTGACTATTATTCTGTGTTTGAGTATCACTCGATGCTGCCTTTTTTAAAACTTCACACTACAGAATAAATAATGCAAGTATGTTTCATCTGTAGCATGCTGATATCAGATTGATATTGGTATCGGCCGATATTCAAGGCTGAAATATCAGTATCGGAACTGAAAATATAGTATCGGGACACCCCCAGTTATTGGATTGCAGATAAAGGACCCAAACAGTCAGACGCATTAAGAAATCCATCCAGGCAGCATGGGGTTTAGTGTTGCTCAAGAGACAGCTGGTCTGAGAAATGCCTCTAACCACCAACCTTTTGACTGGCGGAGAACCTGAGCGCCGTCCATCCCGAAGCCACAGCTGCTACAAAATCTGTTCAGAACTGCAGAGCCATCCTTTTACAGCCAGCCATAACTCATTCAGTAACTGGGTTGCTCTGGCGACACTCCTACATCACTATGATCCCTGACCAGGACTGGAAATTTGCACATTAGCAAACAGCATGCTACACAACAGCAAGCACACAAGCTTGTTAAGTGTTCATCATCAATGCCACTGCAAGCAAGTCACCTGAAGCTGCAGACATCAAAGTGGCTGTTATAGTCCAGCACAAGTTTTTGATGAATAGTTGAACATCTACAGACACATCACTCACAAACATGCACTTCCTCAGTTTAGGATCAGAGGAACTGTTTCATATCAATATCAGAGGTTAAGTCGATTTACTCTTGCCTCGATCTCTATTCTCTGTTACGGTGTTACTTTCTTGAGTCTCTTAGTCGCCTCTGCCATGATGTCCACTGTAGCTCTGCGAGCTAGTTTCATTGGTTGTTGCAAGAGGAAACTGTAACGGGGATCCAAAATTACTTTGGCTGTTTTTTGTTAACAGTAGAGATGAGAGACCACAAGACTTAGACAACACTTCCAAAAAGTAAGGAAATACTCCACTGAATGAAGCTGAAACTCATATTTTCACCTGGAAAAAAAGCAATCTAAATAATTGAACTGAAAATATAGACTATGCACTTCTCTTGTTTAGTAAAGCCAGCAGGTCAAGTACCAGACTTCTGTGCCTTTACACACACACACACACACACACAGACACACAAAAGCTTTCAAAAGCATCTTTATTGGGACACTGAGTCACAATTATTGACACCTTAATGTAAACCTTAACCACAATCAATCATTCATCCATCACTCTTACTTTAACCTAACCTTAGTCCTAATCATGACCCCAGATGAGATGCTAAACTACCTGCAGAACTGCTTTATTTATAACAGAAGAACACAAGGCAGCTGAAAAAGCTGGACAAGCAGAAGAGCAAAATGAAAAAGAATAATTTTGTGTGTTGTATTTTCATTTGCCTCTCGAAGCTTTCATGCATGCATTTATCTTGTCTGTTGGCCCAAAAGTAAGTAAATAACATTAGAGATAATGACTTTAGAAAGCAGTATATGTGTGTTGAGTTTGTGCATAATGGCGAACAGGAAAAAAAATAAGATGACAAAATGAATCCTGTAAGATCTCACTGCTATTTTAATCGACTAAATTAAGATCGCAGATAGAAAAAGAGATTGAAAGTCTTACTTTATAACGATTGTCAGGTTGCCTGATGATGCTGAGATCATCACTACAAATGCTGATGGGTATACATGTTAACATGGTGACCAAAGGGCTTACATTAACATTGCTTGTAAAATACATACAAATTATACAAAGAATTCATGCAAATTTCAGCAACTGCAGTCAGCTAATGTTTGAATTCATGGTGACGTTGCACAGTATTTGCAAAAACAATGGTTTGGTGTTTTTGTCCATGGAAGCTGAGAAAAACTCCACTAACAGGGAAAATAGTTTGTTTCAACATGAAAATGAAATGAGTTAGGTAACAAGTTGGCCAGAGGAACCTGGGGGAAACTGACCCGAATGCATAAGAAAGCTGTGGACCCTTTGGTTACCTCACATGACCCATTCATACTGACAGTCTGCACAGAAATTATCCATGCACAGCACGATGGAGCTGCAAAAGGTCAGCGACTCTGATTAGTCCATCACACTCCTTCGCCACAGCACCTGCCACCGATGAGTCGAGACATTTAACTTTACAAAGAGCCATGAGGTCAACAACTACATACTGCTTCTCATCAGCTGTTGCATATTTCACAACCAGACAACTGTTTTCTTCTCTGTAGTAAACACTATAAATATATATTTAAAATGAAACAAAAGTGGGATAGAAAAGAGGGATTTAAATACAGCTCAAAAAGTTAGATAAAGTTTCTCTTTAAATCTCCCTGTAACAAATCATCTTGGCTCAAGACAGTGCAATTAGCTCTTGAATTTTTAATGCAGGCTGCCTTTGAAACCACCATTCTCTCTGGAGCTCCCTTCTATCACTGTCCTATAGAGCTCTTGTGTCTTGACAAAGGCAGGACAGAAAGCCAGACATCAATACTTGATCTGGGTCCAGGGCCGCCTGCAGCTACCCAGCTCCACCAGCTGGTCAGGGCTGCTCTGTGGCGGAGCGGGAAAAGACCGGAACAGGCTGCAGCCTCGCACTGCCAGAGAGGTAGAAGGAAGTTAACTGCGGTGCACAGTTGGCCTCAGGGGGCACTCTGAGTGCACGACAGGGATTTGTCTTAAAATACATCTATCCCCAATCGAGAAGAAAAAAAAAGGAACAAAATAAAAACACTATCAAGCAGCTGAGGGATGTGTCTGTTTAAAGGGAAGGAACTGAGGATTTGTCAGGTCCCTTGGGGTTTTAAATATGTTATGTCCCTTATGAGACAATGAGACAGCCCAGCATCTGCCACAATAACTTACTTCCTCCATTCTTTTTTTCTGTCCAGCCACAGTGTGAAGTTGCAATTCATCTGTGAGGAGCCATTCAGGGATGCTGCTCTGTCACATCCTCTCAGAGAGCTTTTTACCGGCCAGATGAAACAATAAGGAAGGAGTTATTCTCACGCTAATAACCTTAAAGAAAATATGAATGCCGTTAAAATTTTAAATCACAACTAGATTTGATCATCGTTCACTGATGACAAGCCAACGAATTGCCATTCAGAGCGAGTAGATGTAATGCAGGCTGAGAATGTTTACTAGATAATTGTGGCAAGGATTCTATTTAATTTGGAAAGCTAATGTGCACCCTGAACAATAAACAGCCTCAAACTGTAACTGTTTATTGAAGTCAGTGAAGGAAAACACATTAAGATCCTTAAGCTGAGGAAAACACAGTCAGTGCAATTACTGGGACTAATAACTTCTGAAAGTGTATTGTTGAAGGCAGCGCGGTGGTTTGGTGGTTTTGCCGCTGCCTCATATAAAGAAGGGACCTGGTTTGGATCCTACCTGCGGTTGATCTGACTGGAGTTTTCATTTCCATATCATGCCTGCATGGTCTTTCTCCTGGTCCTCCGCCTTCTTTCCAAAGTCCAGAGACACAGATGTTGGGTTGATTGGTGAGGAGTGTGCCTGGTGTTAATCCAAATCCTTTATTGAAGCTCAGCTACAGCTCATGCACTTCAGCTGAGCCGTTTCATATCCCTTTAAGCTCAAGTACTACAGTGTAAAATAATAAGCTGCAAGCAACTTATGAAGTAAAATACTTTAAGAAGAATCAACTTAATTACAGTTAAAATATAGTTAATTCATTGGCTTTAGCATCCTCATTTACCTTGAAAAAAAACCTTTATGAGCACGTGTACATCAGTTAATCTGTGCAACACGTCTCCACTCGAGGTCAGATCCAGTCTTCTAACCTCATCAGACCGCAGACTACATCATACGTCCTTGGATCTGTTAGAAAAGTAACTCCAAAACCTCCAGCAGTCCTGGTATTTAGGTTCATCCCACTGGCTGTCAGGAGTGTGGTAACAAAGTTCTGCTGGTTCCTCCTACAGGAGAACAAACTCCGCGGTTCTTCCTTCATGAGACCAGTACGTTACAGAGAGACGGGAGACGTTTGGACCTCAAATTAGCAACTGCACTTTAGCATAAGCCCAGAGACAAACAACTCCACGCTGCCAGTATTTATATGTGACTTTAAAGAGAGAAAAGCTCCTAACTGCTTTAAACAACAGCTGCGCCACTTTACAGCATTTGTTGTCACCTTCATGTGCACGAGGCTTGTAAAACTGTAAAGACTCTATGTGGCATTTCATCTGAGTGCTGTAAAAACTGAAACAAAGCTGATGCTTGTCTGTGCGACCAGTTCGATGTTCTTTGATTGTGAGAAGTGTATTGTTTTGTTTTTCAAATGCAAGCTTCATCCTAACCAGCTGGAGTAGCAGCGTCCCACTGAGAGTCATTTACGCTGCAGCTAGAACTGATGAATCCTTAATCTCTCCTGGCCCGAGGAGGATGACAGAAAAATATCAGCGCTGGGCGTTGGTGAAAATTGAGCCTGTTATAATATTTAAAGTTCAGTCAACGTAGCCGTCACATGGCCGTATCTAATTAGTCCCGTAGTGTGGCGACTTTCTCTCCCTCATGAAGAGCATCCTAATTTAAACAGACTGACAGGCCCGGCAGCGTGGAACACTGTTTGTGAAGCGTACAACCAAATGCACAATCATCAAAGGACGTACACGGAGCACAGATCTGAGAAAGTGGCTCAAAGCTCTGCTTTAAGACCTCAATGAGGAGATTGCAAGCAAAAGTGTGTCAATAGAGCCGTGATCACCTTTGATCCCTGAAGGAGCACAAATCATCGTGGAAGGTTTCTCATTTGTCGTCAAAGCCCCACAGCGCAATCCAACGTGAAATCATTTACTCATACTGACACAATATGCTACGATGGAGGTGGGATCAATAACCAAACCGTCTTACCTGTCACACTTTCATAGAGCATAATTTATTGGGTTCGTCTTTCAACATTTATAAATCGACATTTACAATGTAATTGCAGAAAACATTTTGTTCACAAGTAATCTGTAAAGTACAGTTTCAGGATTAGTTCCTTCTGAGCTAATATTCTGATCTGAAATGTTGTAAATGTAACTCAATCCAGAAGGACGCAAGAAGGTTACTCATGCAGACTATGTGAAAAAAATGAGAGAAAACCTGCAAGAAAACTACAAGCTTGCTATTGAACACAGTGAAAAAACTGCTCAGCGAAACAAGCAGAGATATGACCTCAAAGTCAGAGAGTCCACCCTTGAGGAAGGAGACCATGTTCTCGTCAAAAATGTCTCTTTCAGAGGTAAGCACAAGATAGCTGACCGGTGGAGTAGCACAGTCTACAAAGTTATCAAGCACATCGATGGTTCTCCAGTCTATGTTGTTGCTCCAGTAAACTCTGAAGGCCCAGAGCGGACACTTCATAGAGACTTGTTGCTACCCTGTGGTTTCCTAGCTTCCTCTATCCAAGATGAGTTGAGGCAAGATGCAGAAAAGAGGGGTAAAACTCGAACTCCCCAGGCAAGCAAAATCCCTCAAGAGGCCGCTGACCCAGAGCAGTCATGGGAAATTGAAGAGGAAATAGATTACTATTACCCACAAACTGCTAAAGAGGATGTCACATTCCCAACGATAACCATTGTTCGTGAAATCCCTCATTCAAGAGTTGACTTGACTGAAGTGAACAATGAGGATGAACTGAACTCTGGAGTGTCCAGTCTAAACCCGGAAGCTGATGCGTTTCTTCCCATGGAAATCCAGGAAGTGAGTACACCTGAGGAAGAGGAGGAAAACTTACCTGTGGAAATAAATTCACCTGTGGAAAAAGACTTACCTGTCGAGGATGCTCCAGGAGTCGAAAGTGATTCAGTCAAAGATCAATCTGTGGACGGAAATACACATGAGATTAATGATGGAAACGTGGAAGAGGAAAAAGATGAGGACAAAACTTACCTGGTGACGACGAGAGAGGAATCCAGAGTGGAGGAAAAGGTTGGGAATGAGTGGAGTGTGAGTGAAGATAATCCTGTTCAAGAGGAAATTGGAGTTTCCGAGGTCAGAAGGTCAACAAGACAAAGAGCTGAACCTGATAGACTGACATACAAATCACTAGGCAACCCCTTAGCCTTTGTTATGCACTCTATTCTGAACAGTTTAGATCAAGTTGTCGTGCAAGCTTTTGACCTTACTTCACCCGAGGTTGGTCAGACGTTACATGTGTAAGGTTAAGCATGCAGGGACGCACGCTGATTTAGGGGGGGAGGATGTAACACCCTTAAGTTGCACCCAGTGTAATCCCCAAAATGCTCCTAGTCGATCCTGTTGAGCTGTGCAGCTGTTGAGTATAGATGTAGTTCCCTTGTTTCACCAGCAGGGTGCGCATTTCCTTACACGCAAGCACGCTCACGCTCGTAGTTGCCTCGCTGATGCCGATGAGGGCAGATCACATTAATTGAGAACAGAGCTTACAACGTTTAATAACTAGATTAAAAGTAGTTAAAACTCTAGTTGTTTTGAGTTGCGGACCCGTGAGGTATCCACAACCGTGAGGAGGTCCTTTGGAGTGCCGGACATTGCTGTGTTGTTGTGTTTTGATCGAAGAAAAACTCCGGTGAGTAACAACAACTAGCGCTTAGCATAGCATGCTAACGGATGCCGACCAAAGCTAGTTGCTAACTCATTTCATGAATAAATCTTTAGTATGTGTCAATATGTTTCTGAGAACATGTTTAAAACCAACCGGAGATCCGTTACAAGTGTGTGTTTGAGTCAAGAATGTGGTTACTGTTTTATTTCTGTGTGGAAGTTATTTGTGCTAATCGAGCTATATTACTAAATGTTTCATGATATGGCTAAAAGCAAGTTAATGCTAAACAGCTAACCAAGTTGGTTTTGCGAGCTGAAACACGTACAGTTGTGTGCATTTGGGTTATTGAGTGCCAATAATTCAGTTAATCATTCTTAAACATGATTGATATGTTGTTCAATTCATATTTTATGTGCATAATGTGGTGGTTGAAGCTAAAAAAACAGTTAAAAACGTTTCATATCACACACTTTTATGTGTGTTGGCTGTTAAAAAAAAAATTCATTTTATAGCTGTATATGATACATTGTCATTGTGAATGGTCAAGTTCATTGATTTAAGATTAAAAAAAAAAGAGAGAGAATAAATACTGTACAGTTGATTTAGAGAAATGTTTAAAACGAGAGAAAGAGATTAACACTAGATATAAAACTGCTGCTATATGCAGGTTGGTTTTTGTTTTGGAGTATGAAAAGATTCTGATGGCGAGCCAGAGCCCAAACCCGAGGAACGTGGAGCAGGACACCGGCCTACATGCGTGGAGGGTGTGACGTCGGAACAGCTCACCGTGTATCTGGAGAAAGCATCTATCACATCATACAGATAAGATTAAAAAAAATCACACTACCCGGGTAGATGGACAGTTACATGAACAATTGCACCACCATACATTAAAGGACCAGTACAACAAGAACTGTGGACACAGACTAAATTGGACATTTGACTATTTTTGGACTCTATTTTTTTTGGTTGTTTATTATTTTGGGCCCATTATTTCATTTGCACTTTCAAACAACAATTTTTTTGTGAGTTGTAAAGTTGTTTATGCTGTTGGTTCAAACAACACTTTTTGTGAGTTGTAAAGTTGTTCATAAAGTTGAATGATAAATACCAGGTTGAATTTACTGGGTTTTGATACATAGAGAAAGATACTAATCCAGTCATAGTTGAACAAATCCAGTGTTGGTATTAAGAATGACTTTTGCTGCCAATAAAGAATTATTTTGTTAATCTTTTCTAAACAGTGGTTCCCGTCATTTAAATCCTCCTTGAGCGAAACTATTTCTTCTGATTTCTGGCCTAACCTTGAAAGTATATGATAGTCACCTTAGCCCATGTACTGTAGACATGTGTTACATCCTTTAAGTGGCGAGCCAGCCAGGAGGAATTATTAAGAGTAGACGGACCCAGTTTTATTTTTAGACCAACATTTTATTTTTCCACATTTGGTTCATTTCACGTTATTGTGTGGGTACAGAGTTAAAACAAACAAACATGGATATTGAACAAATGTATGGCATTAATGCAGAACAGTCCATTTGTGTAACTGGAATAACTAAAAGAGACAGTGATGCAGATATTACTGCTTCATTAAAAGCATATGGGACTGTAACTAAAGTAGTGCGGCTTCCAGCTGCAGAAAAAGAGAATGCAGCCATAGTAGAGTTTGATTCAGGTGTCGCAATGGCGATGTTCGAGCTAAATCTTCCTCTTGATATTCCAAACGTGAACAACCCTGCAGTGACATGGCAGGCAGATAGTGTTAATGCACTCACACATACTACTAGCCCTGCTTTAAGCAGTAGCAGTGAGTCTTCTGATGAGAGCGTTCACTCTGAACATAGTACCACACCTCTCATACGAAAATCAAAGGCCAAGAAGATTGACCTCTCCAAACTCACCCTCCCTCCACTTGACACCAAAACAGACAAGGAAGTGGCTAAACCCACAGTACATAAGAAGAGGAGAAAGATTAAAACTCTGGATCTGGGAGATGATGACTTAAACCCACCTGATGTACAGCGCATTGTGGTTGAGCATGTAATAAAAAATGACCCTTCCACATCACAGAGCTCCTCCAAATGGCTACGCCCTTTCTCAGGCAGAGTGCCAAAGCCTTCTGGAGAAACTGATTTTGAAACATGGTGCCTCCATGTAGATTTGATGTTCCAAGATGGAGTTCCTGTGGATGTTCAACGCAGAAAAATTCTCGAGAGTCTGCTTCCTCCAGCCTCCGATGTTGTAAGACAACTAGGCTCCTCTGCTCATCCTAGAGAATATGTAAAGCTGTTGGACTCTGCTTATGGTCTGGTAGAAGATGGTGACGAAATCTTCGCAAGGTTTTTGAACACTCATCAAGATTGTGGTGAAAAAGCTTCAGAGTACCTACAGAGGCTTCAAGTACTCCTTAACACCGCTGTGAAGAGAAATGGAGTCAGTCAGTCATCAGCAAGACATCACCTGCTGAAACAATTCAAACGCGGCTGTTGGGATCACAATCTCATCATGCAGTTAGAACTGAAACCTGAGAAACACCTTGACTTTGCAGAGCTACTTTTACATCTAAGAACAGAAGAGGATAGAAGAGCAACTAAGTTGGATCGAATGCACCATCACTTTGGAGCTTCAAAACCAAAAGTCACTGCAAAGGTACATTCTGTGCCTGACATGTCTCCTTACACTGATCCAAGTCCAAGTGTTCTCCAGGCATATATCGCTGAGACAGAAAGTTTAAAGCAGCAGCTCGCTGACCTGAAACTGCAGCTCAGCACCAAGAAACCTAAGAAACAGAAGAAAAATGAGACAATGCTAGTAAACAGACCAAACTCGCCCACACAGAGAGCTGAGGCACAAGCTCATCAGGTAACACACAAGCCCCAGCCGAGAGCCTGGTTCTGTTTCAGATGTGGCGAAGATGGCCACATAGCCAAGGCGTGCGAAAACTCCATCGACAAAGCTGCTGTGGACAGAAAATACAAAGAATTAAAAGCAAGACAAGATGAGTGGAAAGCTAAACAACACTTACCTTTAAACTGGACGGGCTACCAGTAAGGGGACCTACTGGAGCCAAAGAGAGAGTTGAGAGTCCCGACATAAAACACAATCAAACGAGAGCTACATGTCAACACATACAAACCTCTGAGGATGAGCTCCTTAATGGTTTAGTAGGCCCAAGATCTGTTGCTATAGTTACCATTGAAACAGTGCAGTGTCAAGCAATCATTGATTCTGGTTCCCAAGTTACAACTATTTCAAAGTCATTTCATGATACTTACCTGTCTTCTCTACCTATTTTACCCCTTAGAGACATCCTTGAAGTAGAGGGCGCTGGAGGTCAAAATGTACCATACCTGGGTTATGTAGAGATTAGCATACAGTTTCCAGAAAACATCACAGGAAAAGCTGAGCTTGCTAGCACGTTAGCTCTCGTTGTGCCAGATTGTAGGTCCAGTGCAGAATGCCCCGCTCTTTTAGGCACCAACATCCCCCTGATTCGGGACATTTATAGCACATGTCACACCAGACAAAACACTGACATGGTGGGGAGAGTGAAGTTACAGTGTAAAAAAGCCATTGTGATCCCACCTGGCAAAAAGATGGTTTTGAGTGGTTATGTAAGAAGGGTACCCACCCACAAGGGAGGTCCGCTCTTAGTAGAGCCATTCACTCAGTCTAGTCTACCTAGCGGGTTGTCTTTTTGTAGTTATGTTATGTCGAGCCCTCAGCAAACATGTTTCAAAGTTCCCATTTTGCTTAAGAACGAGACGGCACACAACATAACAGTTCCACCAAACCATAATGTAGCAGAGCTCTCCATCCCCCACTCTCTCTCTCTTCTGTCCACCTCATCAGACAAAGTTGAAGAGGATCAGGTGTCACAACCCCTCAGCAGTGCAGCTGAAAGAACAGCTGTGGGCCCCACCAACCACACCGACACCATAACTTTTGACTTCACTGATTCTTCACTTTCGGAGGAATGGAAAGAGAGGATCACGAAAGAACTGAACTCCATTCCTGAGGTTTTTGCAAGAGGTGACCTTGACTATGGTCATACCACTGCAGTCAAACATAAGATCCGTCTCTCTGATCCAACACCATTTAAGCAGAGAGCGAGGCCAATTCATCCGTCAGATTATGAAGCTGTGAGGCTTCATCTCAAAGAGCTTTTGGATGCTGGCATTATAAGAGAATCAGAAAGCCCTTTTGCCTCGCCTATAGTTGTGGTAAAGAAAAAGAACGGTACCATCCGCTTATGCGTCGACTACCGAAAGTTGAATAATCAGACCATAAAAGATGCGTACGCCTTACCCAACATAGAAGAAACCTTTGCCGCTCTAACAGGGTCCAAATGGTTTTCCGTCATGGATTTGAAATCGGGCTACTATCAGGTGGAGGTAGACGAAGAGGACAAGTACAAGACGGCTTTTGTTACACCCATGGGCTTCTGGGAATTTAACAGAATGCCCCAAGGGGTCACGAACGCGCCCTCAACTTTCCAGCGAGTCATGGAGAAATGCATGGGCTCTCTCAACCTCAAGGAAGTCTTAGTGTTCCTCGATGACCTCATTGTGTTCGCTGACACACTTGAGGAACATGAACGTCGTCTCATGCAAGTCTTAAACAGGCTCAGGGAATACGGCCTAAAGTTATCACCTGAAAAATGTCACTTTTTCAAAAAGTCAGTCAAATATTTAGGCCATGTTGTCTCAGAAAATGGAGTAGAGACTGATCCTGGGAAAATTGCCCCTCTGACGACCTGGCCCCGTCCAACCAATATCAGTGAGTTGAAGTCCTTTTTAGGGTTCACTGGATATTATAGGAGGTTCGTCAAAGATTATTCAAAAATTGCCAAACCTCTTAACGCCTTGACTGCTGGTTACCTTCCTCCACGGAAGAAGTCCAAAAATTCAAAGTTCTTCTCGAACTCGGACCTGAAACGACCCTTCAATGAGCGATGGACCTCAGATTGTGAGGATGCATTCAAAGCACTCATCGAAAAGTTGACGACTGCTCCGATCCTTGGCTTCGCCAACCCCAGGCAGCCATATGTTTTGCACACGGACGCCAGCCTGCATGGGCTCGGAGCAGCTCTGTATCAGGAGCAAGACGGTGAGATGAGGGTAATTGCCTATGCAAGTCGAGGTTTGTCAAACTGTGAGCGGCGTTACCCCACTCACAAACTTGAATTTTTAGCACTTAAATGGGCCATCACAGACAAATTTTTTGATTACCTTTACGGTGCAGAGTTTACGGTCATGACGGACAACAATCCTCTGACCTATGTTTTGACGTCAGCCAAGCTCGATGCTGCAGGACACAGGTGGCTCGCGGCCCTGTCGAATTTCAACTTCAACATACAGTATAGAGCTGGCAAACGAAACGCCGATGCCGACGGTTTATCCAGACGTCCACAAGATCAAGCTGGAGTGGATCAAAGCGCTCAAGTGGAAGACGACAGAGTGAAACAGTTCATTTCAAGGTTCGTGGATGAAGGGAGTGAGTCAAGTTTTCCCAAGGAAGCTTTCAAAGCTATTTGTCAGAGACATGAGCTATATTGGTTTTCAGATGATGAAGAGAGCAGCCACTCACCTGTTTCAGTAGAGTGTCTCGCCGTTGATGTTAGTGCTATTCCAGCTGAGTTTTCTCAGGCTGACCTTTTGCCTGGATCCAGCACTCTACCGAGGATGTCGCAGCAGGACTGGGCTGCAGAACAAAGAAATGATCCTCAGATCAGCAGAACCATTGACCTTGTCAATATGGGGAAACGTCTCACTTACCGTGTTCGTCGTCAAGAAGATCGAGAAGTCCAACTCATGCTTCGAGTGTTTGACCAACTTGTGCTTGACAATGGTGTCTTGTACAGGAAGCGCATGAACCAGGGTGAACTTTTCTATCAGTTAGTTCTACCTGCAAAATTCAGAGAGGTGGCACTCGAAGGTCTCCACGACTCAGTTGGTCATATGGGAATGGATAGGACGTTGGATCTTGTCCGCACACGTTTCTATTGGCCAAGAATGTTTATGGATGTTGAGAAGAAAGTCTGAGCGTGTGAAAGGTGTGTACGTCGCAAGGCCAAGGCCGAGAAAACCGCTCGCCTTGTGAACATTCAAACAAGTCGACCACTGGAACTCGTATGCATGGATTACTTGTCTTTGGAACCTGATGGACGTGGAACAAAGAACATCTTGGTTATAACCGACCACTTCACCAAGTACGCGGTCGCTGTTCCCACAGCTGACCAGCGGGCCAAGACAGTAGCCAAGACTTTATGGAGCAGTTTCTTCGTTCATTATGGTCTACCCGAACGTCTTCACAGCGACCAAGGTCGGGATTTTGAGTCGGTCCTCATCAAAGACCTTTGTCAGCTGTTGGGAATAAAGAAAACAAGGACAACTCCATATCACCCTCGCGGTAACCCCGTCGAGAGGTTCAATAGGACACTTCTGGAAATGTTAGGAACTCTCCAAGAAGAGGATAAAGTCAACTGGCGTGACCACGTTCAGCCTCTGGTTCATGCATACAACACAACCAAAAACGACACCACTGGATTTTCTCCTTACCAGTTAATGTTTGGGAGACAACCAAACCTCCCCATCGACGTGGCATTCGGACTCAATCCAGAAGGACGCAAGAAGGTTACTCATGCAGACTATGTGAAAAAAATGAGAGAAAACCTGCAAGAAAACTACAAGCTTGCTATTGAACACAGTGAAAAAACTGCTCAGCGAAACAAGCAGAGATATGACCTCAAAGTCAGAGAGTCCACCCTTGAGGAAGGAGACCATGTTCTCGTCAAAAATGTCTCTTTCAGAGGTAAGCACAAGATAGCTGACCGGTGCCGGTGGAGTAGCACAGTCTACAAAGTTATCAAGCACATCGATGGTTCTCCAGTCTATGTTGTTGCTCCAGTAAACTCTGAAGGCCCAGAGCGGACACTTCATAGAGACTTGTTGCTACCCTGTGGTTTCCTAGCTTCCTCTATCCAAGATGAGTTGAGGCAAGATGCAGAAAAGAGGGGTAAAACTCGAACTCCCCAGGCAAGCAAAATCCCTCAAGAGGCCGCTGACCCAGAGCAGTCATGGGAAATTGAAGAGGAAATAGATTACTATTACCCACAAACTGCTAAAGAGGATGTCACATTCCCAACGATAACCATTGTTCGTGAAATCCCTCATTCAAGAGTTGACTTGACTGAAGTGAACAATGAGGATGAACTGAACTCTGGAGTGTCCAGTCTAAACCCGGAAGCTGATGCGTTTCTTCCCATGGAAATCCAGGAAGTGAGTACACCTGAGGAAGAGGAGGAAAACTTACCTGTGGAAATAAATTCACCTGTGGAAAAAGACTTACCTGTCGAGGATGCTCCAGGAGTCGAAAGTGATTCAGTCAAAGATCAATCTGTGGACGGAAATACACATGAGATTAATGATGGAAACGTGGAAGAGGAAAAAGATGAGGACAAAACTTACCTGGTGACGAGAGAGGAATCCAGAGTGGAGGAAAAGGTTGGGAATGAGTGGAGTGTGAGTGAAGATAATCCTGTTCAAGAGGAAATTGGAGTTTCCGAGGTCAGAAGGTCAACAAGACAAAGAGCTGAACCTGATAGACTGACATACAAATCACTAGGCAACCCCTTAGCCTTTGTTATGCACTCTATTCTGAACAGTTTAGATCAAGTTGTCGTGCAAGCTTTTGACCTTACTTCACCCGAGGTTGGTCAGACGTTACATGTGTAAGGTTAAGCATGCAGGGACGCACGCTGATTTAGGGGGGGAGGATGTAACACCCTTAAGTTGCACCCAGTGTAATCCCCAAAATGCTCCTAGTCGATCCTGTTGAGCTGTGCAGCTGTTGAGTTATAGATGTAGTTCCCTTGTTTCACCAGCAGGGTGCGCATTTCCTTACACGCAAGCACGCTCACGCTCGTAGTTGCCTCGCTGATGCCGATGAGGGCAGATCACATTAATTGAGAACAGAGCTTACAACGTTTAATAACTAGATTAAAAGTAGTTAAAACTCTAGTTGTTTTGAGTTGCGGACCCGTGAGGTATCCACAACCGTGAGGAGGTCCTTTGGAGTGCCGGACATTGCTGTGTTGTTGTGTTTTGATCGAAGAAAAACTCCGGTGAGTAACAACAACTAGCGCTTAGCATAGCATGCTAACGGATGCCGACCAAAGCTAGTTGCTAACTCATTTCATGAATAAATCTTTAGTATGTGTCAATATGTTTCTGAGAACATGTTTAAAACCAACCGGAGATCCGTTACAAGTGTGTGGTTTGAGTCAAGAATGTGGTTACTGTTTTATTTCTGTGTGGAAGTTATTTGTGCTAATCGAGCTATATTACTAAATGTTTCATGATATGGCTAAAAGCAAGTTAATGCTAAACAGCTAACCAAGTTGGTTTTGCGAGCTGAAACACGTACAGTTGTGTGCATTTGGGTTATTGAGTGCCAATAATTCAGTTAATCATTCTTAAACATGATTGATATGTTGTTCAATTCATATTTTATGTGCATAATGTGGTGGTTGAAGCTAAAAAAAACAGTTAAAAACGTTTCATATCACACACTTTTATGTGTGTTGGCTGTTAAAAAAAAAAATTCATTTTATAGCTGTATATGATACATTGTCATTGTGAATGGTCAAGTTCATTGATTTAAGATAAAAAAAAAAGAGAGAGAATAAATACTGTACAGTTGATTTAGAGAAATGTTTAAAACGAGAGAAAGAGATTAACACTAGATATAAAACTGCTGCTATATGCAGGTTGGTTTTTGTTTTGGAGTATGAAAAGATTCTGATGGCGAGCCAGAGCCCAAACCCGAGGAACGTGGAGCAGGACACCGGCCTACATGCGTGGAGGGTGTGACGTCGGAACAGCTCACCGTGTATCTGGAGAAAGCATCTATCACATCATACAGATAAGATTAAAAAAAAATCACACTACCCGGGTAGATGGACAGTTACATGAACAATTGCACCACCATACATTAAAGGACCAGTACAACAAGAACTGTGGACACAGACTAAATTGGACATTTGACTATTTTTGGACTCTATTTTTTTTGGTTGTTTATTATTTTGGGCCCATTATTTCATTTGCACTTTCAAACAACAATTTTTTTGTGAGTTGTAAAGTTGTTTATGCTGTTGGTTCAAACAACACTTTTTGTGAGTTGTAAAGTTGTTCATAAAGTTGAATGATAAATACCAGGTTGAATTTACTGGGTTTTGATACATAGAGAAAGATACTAATCCAGTCATAGTTGAACAAATCCAGTGTTGGTATTAAGAATGACTTTTGCTGCCAATAAAGAATTATTTTGTTAATCTTTTCTAAACAGTGGTTCCCGTCATTTAAATCCTCCTTGAGCGAAACTATTTCTTCTGATTTCTGGCCTAACCTTGAAAGTATATGATAGTCACCTTAGCCCATGTACTGTAGACATGTGTTACATAAAGATATGAATCAAAGTTTAAACAAAAGATGATGGTCTGAGGTCAGTGATGACATTTTAGAAATTAGATGTTGGAGTATCTGACTGATCTTTGCTTCCTTGATACATTTATCTTGCTTTCTCATGACACCTTTCTTTAAGAACTGTCCAAACTTTAGTCTGGAAGTCTGGAAGACTTCAAAAATGCCTCCTCTTATCCCATGAGCATCTAGGCTCAGCTTGAGAGAGCAACAACCTCAGATTGGCAGTCCCCCCGGGAATCGCCCTCCTCACTGGGACCGTCCTCCTGTGGGTGAAGTGTGCACAAGCACACGTTTGTATGTACACACTGCAAAGAAAAACACACATTCAACTAACAGCAAGTGTTGCAGGACTGTCATTTACAGTCCTGCGCAGAACTGCATTGTTCTGAAGGTAAAAGCTAGAAACATGTAGAACCACACATCCACTAAAACGCAGACAGAAGCAGTGAAGTCCAGTAAAACTGACACATAGCTCCTCTCTGCTTCACTGCACACTGGGCACCTGAGTCTCCAGCCTCTCGCCAGCATGCTCCGAATGCAGGAGCGAATCTTCCAGGAAAAAAGCTGCGACAGAATCAGATTGCTCATCCCTCCGAGGGGGGAGGCTGGTCAAATCTCCTTTTTATTATCTCTAACAGCACCCACCACTGGACAGCACACGGGACGCAGTGAGCCTGCAGAGTAAGCTCGAGCAGGAACTCACCGCTTTCCTGGAGGCTTCCTGCCAACCGTGCACTAAAATCAGATCAACAAACAACAAGCTGCTGCTGATCCGGACTGCAAGAGAGAAACATCACCGACGATCTGAAGAAATCAAAAGGACGGAAGACGAGCAGAGATGATGCAAACCGAAGAAACGGCGCAGCAGCATGTGCTAAAACCGTTTCACCCTATGCAGACATGTCACATGACGTCTTGTCTGCGTCTTCAGGTGTGTGTCACAAACACTTAGCTCTCACCAACAAAAGCACTGAGTTGGAGGCTTTGATATATCCGTTCAGAACATGGAAGAGGATGAGCTGGACGCCTGTGAGGCTTGCATGCTCTTCTCTTTCCGTTTATGTGGCGTGAAAGTCTTTACTACTCAGCAATGACTCGCTGAGATCGCGGTGGGAGTAAGTGCTGCGTTATGCGTTTGTCTGTTAAATACACGCGGATGTATTTTTATGCATATAAATGGCACCAGAATGAAAAGAGAGAGGCTCATGCTGTATATTCATTTTCTTGTAGATGAATCATGGCATAGGTATGAAGCAGAAATATTTCGCGTGTGCGTGCTTCTCCAAGCCAGTCAGCCCGACGCCTTGAGAGAATGTGTGATAAACAGAGATTATCTCCGTTTATGTGATTGGTGAACTGGTTTTATCACCCCGAGTGTGCAGTCAGTCATCAGCCACATGAATCGCAGTGTTTCATCCATGATTTAAATGAAGAATTAGAATACCTCGCTGAGAACATCAATAATCCTGCCTATTTCCCTTCTGAAAAATTACACGACATGTTTGAATGTAATCCCTCTTTACTTGCAGTGTCATGGCTAAATAACTCATTTGAACTACTCAAACTAGAAGCCTGACTTCTTAAACATCTTCCGCTCATACAGTAGTAGTCAGTGACTCAGTTTGTTTGAAGTTACAGCTGCTTTTTAGTTTTTGGTCACTAGTAAGACCAAGAAGTACTGGTTTCAAGGGTAGTTTTGAGAATAGGTCTCCATTTGGTTCATCTGCATCATTATTACTCACAGAAATGCCACAACAGGGAGATGACTTGAGGCAGGAAAACTGTGAATGCAAAAAATGTAGTTTAAATTCTTTCAGGAACTATCTTCACACATCCGATAAGAACGGGCGCTTTGAGTGAATTTCTTTGGTCTCATGGTTACTCAAAACCCTCCAGGGTCGAACCTTGACTGGGTTTCATTACAAGATTTGAACCAAACTCCATCAAGATAACAAGACACTGTGAAAATAAGAACATATGTGCTGAAAGCCATGTTCCACTGATACTTCCAGCTAGTTTAACTAAAAAAACACACATAACAATTTAAATAACTCTGTGAAACAGTAAGTCATATTTGTCACATTCAAAATAAGGTCTAATTGATATATTAGCCCTTATTTTTGATTGATTTGGATTTAATATTATAATTTTAGTCAATGATATTTGCTCAGGGGTCTCTGTAAAGCGCCTAGAGACAATTGACATTGTAACAGATGCTATACAAATAAAACTGAGTTGAAAATTGAATTGAATTATATCAAATGTATTAGGACGGTAAATTCATCTTATCACGAGATAAAGCTGAAGTGAACATTTATTATCACTGAACGCAACATGTTCTCTTTATTATTAAATAATAAAATCATATATTGAAGTTGACAGAAACCAAAAGCAAACAGACACAAGTAAACAAATGATTATGAGAGTGAAATCAAAGCATGCTGTGATAATTGTACAAATGTGCCCGTGTAACACAGGAAGTAGTAGATGTAAATCCCAGCTGACATGTGTGCAGTGCTGTCAGAGCTCTGATAATCGACACGACTAAGTGTGTGAATGAAAATGACATGATGAGTTCAAGCTCTATCGAGATAAGCGTCAAGATTAGTTACCTCCCTCAGAGGAAACGTTACATCCCGTCAGTCTGTCACCATCAGTTGGCTTCGCTGTCTGTCTCAAAAAAGAAAAAAGACTCACTTAGAAATATCCTCATGCTTGTGTTTGTTTACTTCCGTTAATATGAATTCTGCTGGGTTTTATTTCCCCACTGACGGTCAACACTGAAGCGAGCAGCAAGCACGTTCCTAACAAACAGATTCACTGAACAGATGCCATATGGCCATCTAATTTAGTGCATTTCATGGGGAAGCTCGCAGGAATGGGAATATTCAGTGTACAACATGCAGCGCCACACTGTTCTGGAACAAGGTCACATTTCGTCTACTATCATCTGCTTTTCTGGGAAGGATGAATAAATGAATTCTTATTTGCAAACAGCCTCAGCCAAAAGCCCTAGATGTGGAAAATAGGCAAGGACATGAATTAGAGTCAAGCTGAGGACACAAGAAAAACATCCCAGATAACATCGTGGAACCCTGTGCTCATTTCTTTTTAAGGACGTGCACCCATGCTTGGCTTATTTCTGAAAGAATAAACCAACAGAACGTATTAATAAACTGTGTTTGAAGTAAAAGCTACATTTTAGCAGCTTTAGAAGCCCCCCCCCATCCTGTTGAGGGTGCTGCGCAAAAGAAAAAAGAAAAAAGACACTGGCATTGCAGAGTTACCATGAAAGATAAAACACTATCTTGCAATGAACATCTTTCTGTGGGTTACATATCAAAGCCTTTGGCTCCACAGCATGTGCAAAGAGAGCTTCAAAGAGCTGAAACAAGTAAATTCTCTTCTACGTGATCTTAAATCTAGATTACAAGACAAACTGTCGCCATATTTTTTGTGGGTATTTGACTTGTTTGTTCACAACTGCCTGGTTTCTGTTCGTTAGATTGTTCTCTGTCACACTTGCACTGCAGAAACCTTTCAAGCAGAATTCCTTCCCTGGTTGGAGCTACTCTGATCACAAAAAAAAAAACCTGCTGCCTTTGTGGACTTTTTCACTGTTAACCGAACATACGTTTGTATGTGTGCGAGTAGTACACGTTGCAATCCTTTAACTGTCTCTGGATTCACTTAAAATGGAAACAGTTTTAAGTTGGAGGCCCACAGTAACAGTTGTTTTTCTCCTTGTTCATGCTTACATCTGATTACAGGAACACCTGCTCTTTTTTGCACTTTTTAAACAATAAAAAAAGATCCATTTGGACCAGTCCTGTACGATTACAGCGTCACTGTGTGAAGCTTTTATGTCAGGATGTATGCAAACACTCACTAACAGATATTGAACACGTTAAATTGGATTAAAATGAGTGAATCAAAGCAATGAAATATTGATCTGCAATTTTTCAGTCATGTTCTCCAGAAAAAAATAACAAAAAGAAAAACATCTACAACCCAACAGAAAAGTGTGGAATCAAAAGAATTTAAATCAATGCAACTGAAGTGTACTTCTTGGTTTGACTGCTCTGCACAGGCTGCACAACTAAAGATAAAATCCTGACACACCAGCATCGAGTTTATCTGCCTTGAATTTACTGTATACCCTAGACTCAGTGGAAGAGCAAAAGACTCAGGCCTGAAATAATCTTTTAGCTCCTCCATTAAACCCCCAAGACATTTAAATTCTGATTCTACCTCAAAATGCACTTTTTCATAGTGCAAAACAAAAGTAATGAAGTGCTCCGACATCCCAAAACAATCAGCTTTTATTCTCAGCAACATCCTCACAGATGATATTCAACATTTTCCCAGCAGATTCACGAGCCAGCACCCCTAAAAAGAAGCGATAGACAGCCCAAGTGTGTCATGTGACTGTCTTGGGAAGTTCCTAATACAGATATTTTGAGCCCCCATTAGATTCATATCTTACCTCCGATTGGCAGATTTTATGTTTTAAAAAGAGACGGTATTAAAAAGAAATCTCCCGCAATCCCAGTAGATGTTCTCAGTGTCCCTGAACCGCTTTCATGTTTCACTTTCCCACGCTTCTATCATTTAGAGCGATGGTCAGTATTTAGCAGTTACACAACCCTCTCTGATGCTCCATCTGCTCAACGAAAGTTTTATGAAGAGTTATTCACGCATACAACTTAAAGGTGGTTAAGGTAAAGGGGATGATAGTCTGACATCGACACAAAAGTTTAAATCTTGCAGCTCCTCAAATGATCACAGGCTCCAAAGTTATAAAATAAAAATAAAATGTCTAACCTGACGGCAGAAATACACATATTAGCTGCCTGACAGCAGTATGGGGCAGGGGTACATTTTTATGTGCCTCACCAGGTAGTAGAGTAATACATGAAATTACAAATTTGCATAATTATTGGCTTGTTTTTTTGAGTGACAGCTGCATTGCATTAGGCTCTGTGTTAACTGTTATCACTGGAATACTGTCATCACTTCAGCTACTTAAAGCTGAGCGTTTCTGTTGAATTTGACATCTGAGCTGTAAATTAAGAGTGAAGAGAAACAATCACTCTTTTTTTTTGGATAATACGGCTTAATGTGCCGTTAATCGCACTAACGCTGGATTCACTAAGGTGTACTGCAGCAACGCGTGGGGGGGCGGTGTTTCTGATGTTTCAACATCAGTCAAACAACCAATCAAATATTTCACACAATGATTTCGTTGACCAGCTCTGGCTGCGTAGCTTCAACTTTAATGGCTGATGCATGCACAACAGAACCCACAGTTCAATCTGACAACGGATGACGTCACCCATTCAAAGGCCATGGAGACAGACGCAGACGACTCTGGAAATGCAAACGTAGAGACCACCGTAACCGGCTCTGGGTTGACATAGAACGGTGGCAGCCAGGGGGGCAAACAGGCCAAATGTGTCACCGTAGCACTTTTAATTAACTCCACTTCTGAGCTGAGAATAAAGGCCTTCTTATTTTAAAGTAAATATGGCTTGTTGGGCTTTTAAATGTATGAACAGACCACTGCGACTGTCTCTGGGTTGGCCTGGAAGGGTCTGGAAGGGTCAGGGTTTGCAGAAGCAGCAAACCCTGGTCAGCTCAGGTTAACAGCCTCTACATCAACGGCTACTCCCTCTTGCAGCAGCCGGAGAAGCCCCCCATCCTGGAACGGTCACCACTGTCTGCAGCAGATCCCAGTGCAGCAGGGCGCCCCAGTGGAGCTCCTGGTTTTCTCTCTGGCAGCGCTGATTTTGAATGTTGTTTTGGTGGCCACAAGTATTTCCCTTCTTTCTGTTCAGAGGGAGAAATTTCTAAGTATATTCATTTATTTGTGTTAATTTGTGTTTATTTGTGTCCTGATATGTTCGTACAGCAGAACAGGACATCAAACGGTGGCTCTAAAGCATGTGGGATGTGTCACTTCTTTGTGATGTTCCTGATCTATTTCTCAAATACTGGGTGCACTGATTTCATTTAGGGAAGAGACGGCTAAGTTAAAGAGAACTTGTGGGCCGTTGTTGATATCAACTAGTACTGCTACATATTGTAAAGCAGGTTTCAAGGGGATTAAAAATGATTTATGAAAACTGTACGAGGCTACAGAAAGCCGGCTGGTCAGACGTCGACTGTGAGGTCTCCACTCATGTCATCTCCGCTGTCAGACCCAGAGATACAGTCCACAAGGCTTTCCAAATACATACAAACAATTCTTCAAATAAAATTAAAACTGAAAAATTACCACGCAAAAACCCTCACTGGTGTGGTTTTAATTACTTCCTTAAGCTTTCTCAGGATCAATCAAATCATTATTCCAGTGTTTGCTGCAGCTGAGCAGTTTATCAGTTACAAATGTTTTGAGGCACGATTCTTTAGTTTCGCTTTTCAAAGTCTTGACGACATAAATGAAAGTGCACATGGAGGAGGAAACTGCAGCAAAAACAGCTGTTTACAGCGTTGTTATGTTGAAGAGCTTCATGTAAGCGCCACAAACAAGCAAAACCACACGTTATATGAAAAGATAGCAGGAAAGTAGCGCTGTGAAACAGTAACCAATTTACTATGAAAGCCTCAGGCAGACGAGGTCAAGAAGGTCTTTAAAGAAATCACTGGAAATGAATCAATTTTTGCAACTTTAACACAGAAATTAATTCTAAATCAATCAACCTTTCTTACTGAAATATGACATCCAGTCTTTCCACTAAACAATGATTATAAAGTCCTTGCCCTGAATATCACCAGCAGATTAAAACTGGTCATTGAGAAATGTCAGGTTTAACCAGACTAACCATTGGGTCAACCAGTGATTAACAACGTGAGCCTGTTATTGGTCCTTTTGGACTCTGGAATTGGAAGATGATAATGGATATGTTATATTTCTTGGTTTTAATAAAGCTTTTGATACACTAGAACATAATTTCATTTTTGACAGTTTCTAAGGCCCCAGGATTTCACCTCAACCAAAATAAATGCAAATTCATGGCCACTAAGCTCCATGGAGCTGCTCCATGTCTGTTCCTTTTAACGTTCCAGTCAAAAATGAAGCACTGTGTTTAGGTATCGCCATCTCAAATGATTAGTTACTTGGAAGCTCTTTAAACTTGACTGGACCTTTAATTCAAAAACTCGACAGAAATTAAATTAGTGGTTATTAAGGGATCTCACTCTGAATGGCAGGGTTTTAATAGCCTCAGCAGAAGGAATTTCTCGTCTTTATTATTTTACTTCAGCTTTAGAGTTTAGCAGGATATCAGTAAAGAAACCAACCTGTTTTTTTTTTGTTGTTGTTGTTTTTTTTTACTCTGTATGGGAGAATAAGATGCACTATATCAATCCATAACAATCCATATTAATCAGCTCTAATGATTACCTTTAACCATCTATTTGGCATTTAGAGCAGAATTAAGGCAGATACTGAGTCAATCTTCTTCAGATCTGCCTCACCTTCTGCCACCTCCAGATGTACACACGTGGACAAAATTGTTGGTACCCCTCAGTTAAAGAAGGAAAAACCCACAATTCTCACTGAAATCACTTGAAACTTACAAAAGTAACAAAAAATAAAAATTTATTGAAAATCAAATAATCAAAATCAGCCATCACTTTTGAATTGTTGATTAACATAATTATTTAAAAAAACAAACTAATGAAATAGGGCTGGACAAAAATGATGGTACCCATAACTTAATATTTTGTTGCACAACCTTTTGAGGCAATCACTGCAATTAAAAGATTTCTGTATTTGTCAATGAGCGTTCTGCAGCTGTCAACAGGTATTTTGGCCCACTCCTCATGAGCAAACTGCTCCAGTTGTCTCAGGTTTGATGGGTGTCTTCTCCAAATGGCATGTTTCAGCTCCTTCCACAGATGTTCAATGGGATTCAGATCTGGGCTCATGGAAGGCCACTTTAGAATAGTCCAACGCTTTTCTCTCAGCCATTCTTGGGTGTTTTTGGCTGTGTGTTTTGGATCGTTGTCCTGTTGGAAGACCCATGACCTGCGACTGAGACCAAGCTTTCTGACACTAGGCAGCACATTTCTCTCCAGAATGCCTTGATAGTCTTCAGATTTCATTTTACCTTGCACACATTCAAGACACCCTGTGCCAGATGCAGCAAAGCAGCCCCAAAACATTACTGAGCCTCCTCCATGTTTCACCGTAGGGACAGTGTTCTTTTCTTCGTATGCTTGGTTTTTGAGTCTATGAACATAGAGTTGATGTGCCTTACCAAAAAGCTCCAGTTTGGTCTCATCTATCCAAAGGACATTCTCCCAGAAGCTTTGTGGCTTGTCAACATGCATTTTTGCAAATTCCAGTCTCGCTTTTTTATGATTTTTTTCAGCAGTGGTGTCGTCTCCCATGAAGTCCACTTTGGCTCAAACAACGACGAATGGTGCGATCTGACACTGATGTACCTTGGCCTTGGAGTTCACCTTTAATTTCTTTGGAGGTTGTTCTGGGCTCTTTGGATACAATTCAAACGATCCGTCTCTTCAATTAGTCATCAATTTTCCTCTTGCGGCCACTTCCAGGGAGGTTGGCTACTGTCCCGTGGGTCTTGACCTTCTGAATAATATGAGCCACTGTTGTCGCAGGAACTTCAAGCTGTTTAGAGATGGTCTTATAGCCTTTACCTTTAAGATGTTTGTCTATAATTTTTTTTCGGATGTCCTGGGACAATTCTCTCCTTCGCTTTCTGTTGTCCATGTTCAGTGTGGTACACACCTTTTCACCAAACAGCAAAGTGACTACTTGTCTGCCTTTAAATAGGCAGACTGACTGATTATGAGTTTGGAAACACCTGTGATGTCAATTAAAGGACACACCTGAGTTAATCATGTCACTCTGGTCAAATAGTTTTCAATCTTTTATAGAGGTACCATCATTTTTGTCCAGCCCTATTTCATTAGTTTGTTTTTTTAAATAATTATGTTAATCAACAATTCAAAAGTGATGGCTGATTTTGATTATTTGATTTTCAATAAATTTTTATTTATTGTTACTTTTGTAAGTTTCAAGTGATTTCAGTGAGAATTGTGGGTTTTTCCTTCTTTAACTGAGGGGTACCAACAATTTTGTCCACGTGTGTATCTAATCTCTGAAAAATACATACGGACCATACCGCCGTTCCCTGAGGATGCCTGCATCAGCTTTGAGAGTACAACATGCACCGTTCTATTTACAGATGAGAGAAGTCATTACTGTCCTTTGTTCTAACCTAAAAGCCTCTCGTGTAATGAGCGTTGACGCCGGAGGTGCTGTTTCATTCAAAGGACTCACATGGATGAAAACACCGGTGTGATGATGCAAGCTTCTCAAAGATAATGCACACAAATGCTGGCATGTTCACGAGCTAAACAAGCACACGTGCTGCAACAAAGCACATCAGCAAAATAACACACACGTAAAACCTACATATCCTTCATGGCGTAACAGAGAACAGTGTGTGGTCTGTACTGACAAAGCTGCAGCTGAACAGTGTCTGAAGCCTTCGCTGCTCCACTGTGGGTGTGGGTGACAAGCAGGGGTAGATACGAGCTCAGGCTGTGGCAAATTCTTATTTCCCCGTTTCAAAAAGCCTGCGGCTCTGTAGTGTTTCATGTCCTGGCAGCCGAGGCTTTCCCTCTGCTCCGCTGGTGGATACAACCTGACCCAGAATCCACTGCGGGGGAGCTTCAAGCACAGACTGCAGGGATCGCCTTCTGTTCAGTCTCTGCTTTTATGTGGACGTGAGAGCACTGCGAGGACAGCAGCGGCAGCTGAGTGTATAATTACAGCAGGAGGATTATTAGACTGGAAAAAAAAACAAAACACCATCCTTCCCGTTTTGCTTGTGATTGACTGTTTTTGTATTTCTGATGTGAATCTTCCAGGTAGTCAGTTATGCTCTCCATCATTCACATTACCCCTTCACTTGTCATCCCTTCAAGAGCTCAAAGCTGCTGTTCATCATTACGCACACACTGGTCCTGTCTCCAATCAGCATCAATGGAAATATAATTAACAATGTTCCTAAAACACTGCATCCTAATGTCCCCTTTTATCAAGTCAAGTTCATGTGATGCTCTTTGTCATTTACTGTCATTCCTCGGTGGCTCCTCTACATGCATGGAAACAGGCTTGTTTAAATAAATCCTGTAAAACAGCTAAATTTACAGTGATGAGTTTAAGAGTAATAAAAGGCTGTGCAAAGTGATAGTGATAGCACACATATTCTCTGACAACTGGTATTTATGAGGCAGCTAGTATGAAAGCTACTAGATGTCATAAAGGAAAAAAAACAGATCAAAAGAAGAAATTACAAAAAAACAAACTCATGTTGAGCCAGATTAATTTGATATCAAATTTGAAACTAGAATACCCCCCATCTCTATTTGACTTGTCATGTAACTAATCTACTGCCATTCACAATATCCTCAGGGGTCTGGATGCAGTTAAATGCTGCAAATTAGATTTCTAAAGACTAATCTCGCTGTCAGAGAAACTCCTTGATTATTACTTGAGAAACATGAGGGGAGAGTGGTCAAAGAAAGACAAAGAAATTACAAAGCAGAAATAATTAGATGGTAGCATGCACCCCCATTTCCAACAACAGGCTCATAAAACATCTGAAAAGAAAAAAAAAAGCTAATATCACAAGCTAGAGTAAATCATAAAAGTTTAGACAAAAAAAAGAGATAAAAGATACATCCTTGTATTTCATAATATACGTTTTTTGTAATTTTAGCTTTGAACAGTTTCTTCGATTAACCAAATGAATGAACACAGCTGGACGTAAACAGCCCCATTTCAGCCACAATACATTAAAAGATCCTATAAAATCCACCTACAGCTGCTTTATCATCCAGCAACTCAGACACAGTCGAGCAATCTGAGCCTTAAATGAGGTGAACGTTTTATCTGCAGCAACATTTACACCACCTGTTTAAAGCTGACCAGGTCCTCCTTCAGAACCACTTTGACCAGTCAGGGTCTGGATACCAGCAACAGGTCCTTTGAGCCCTGTTTGTTGTGAAGCGGGTCAGAACACCGCCTCCCACAAATGCCAGCATGCAGGTTTTCCCAGCAGGAAATTTCATTAGAGCATTTTAAATCAGGTTACCCGTCAGTGATCGTAAGTGTACACTACGGCTGCACAATAGACAAATAATATCAGCACATAAAATATCAATATTGGAAAATGCATCACACAGTTAGACAGAAAGAGGAAGAGGGAGCTGCTTGTTCCAGCTGGCGGGACGGTGCTCGTGTAAATCGCGACTCATTTGGCATTAGCCGGCTGCATCAGGTCTCTTTCCTTGCCATTGACTGAATGCTCCTGGTTCTGTAAACACAGACAAATGTGCCCTACAGGAGCAACTGCTGCCCTGCAGCTCCCCTGTGCCTCAAACTAATGAATTTTTAAAGACAGCATCCATCAAACCGCCGGCTAGATCAATAGAGCATAGAATGAATTTCATCAGCGTTGTGGTAGGAGGCTGCGGCACAAACATCGCTTCCACTCGGGCATCTTGTCAAGTACCTTTTTATTTTAACCCCCTTTAGCAGACAGCTCAGCAATCAGGGCAATGCTGTGCATTAGTAAGGCATCACCCGAGTGACCCCTGGACATTCGTCCACTTCTATCACTTTCTGAAAACGGAGAGCTCGTCGTTGACGATAACGCCGCGTCAGACAAGCACATCCAGACAGAAAAATGACTATCTCCACTTTGATGACAATATACTTCAATGCAAATCAAATCAAACTAAATTAAATTTGACTCAGTCATGCCGGATTATAAATGTCGGGGATCAGAAATAATAAGAGGATGGAAAAAAATACAAGTTGAAAGCAAAAACAAATTAAAAAGTTCCCAGATCAAAGTGGAAAATATTCATTTGTGCCAGTTTCCAGGTGAGCTCCGGTGCATGACGAAAGGGAAGAAAGAGTGTGCTCTTCAGGAGCTGTATCACTGAGATGAAGCACTAATTGGTAAAAACAGTGGACAGATGTCTTACGTGCTCGCTAACATAACAAAACACTTCTGCCTGCGAGCCAAATACTTCATGTGAAGTGAGACGGAACAAAGGATGGAGGTGAAGCACGTGGACGATTGAAGAGCCAGAGGCTCTGAATGATGCTGAGCACAAGATCTTTTCTAGGGTAGTCGACTCCACTTCACTTTAATTTATCTGACTTATTACAGTCATGTGAAAAAAGAAGGCACCCGTATATTACAAGATAGTAAAATATTTCTAGTCTTTTTCAGGTCTCACAAATCAATAAAGACTAACTCAGGTTAATAACTATGATGATATGTAACACTGTTACAACTTCACAAAAATGAAGACAAACTTGCGGCGGTTTGTAAAAAACAAAATAAAAAAAAATACTGAATTTCAGGAAGTAAGTTGCAGCCAGATGCTGCTGTTCACTTGAACAATTAATCCTCATGAGCAGCTCTATAAAAGCAGACGTTTTCGGCAGTTTGCAGGTCTGGAGTATCCAGGTGTGTGTTAACAAAATGCCAAGGAGAAAAGACATTAGCAATGATCTTAGAGAAGCCACTTTTGTTCCCCATCAGTCTGGGAAGAGTTTTAAAGCCATTTCTAACGTTTAACATTCTATAATCAGAAAGATTATACACAAGTGGAGAAACATCCAAAACAGCTGCTAATCTTTAGTTGGAGTGGTTGTCACAGCCACTGCATCCCAAAATCAGACTATGCAATACTCTATAAAAAATAGAAATAAAAAATAAATTAAATTCTAAATATATATATATATATATATATATATATATATATATATATATATATATATATATATATATATATATATTAGGAATTAGAGGCCTCAGTATGTTATGTTCTACAATTTGAAAGTACAATTAAAGAATAATTGTGCATGCATAGAGAAAACCTCAGAGGGAAAGATCAAAGTAAAGATCTTTGGCCTTAATGCACGGTGGCACATTTGGAAAACGTCCCACTTTAAGTCCAGACCTCAACCTAATAAACATTTCTTAAGACAACCAGGCAAAAAACAAATCCCTGCAAAAGAAGAGGATTCCTCAACAATGATGGGAGACACTGAGATCTAAAGGTGGTTTTACCGTTTTATTATTGGGTTGGAAAAAAATTAAAGTGGAATATCTCAGTGAGGTAGAAACATCTCTAAATCCAACACGGCTGCCCTCTACATAAAAGTTATAATATCTGCAGTCAGAGAGGATTTCCTCTTCTGTCAGTTTGTGTCACCTCAAGTCAGTTGTAGCACCATCAAACCTCCATCAGTGTTGTTATCCACATGCTAAAGACAGCTAACCTGGCCAGTGAGCAAATTCTGCTGGTTCTCTGATTCACAACTTGAACTTGGTTGAGATGTCGTTCCCGGCTTCTCGTTCCAGCTTCAGAGTCAAACAGAGCTCTCTGCTCTCCGAATGTTATTTTCATTCCCACAAGGCAGGAAGAAAGCGTGACAAGAGCTGAGCTTCTCAGCATTTAGCAAGTTATGAGACAGACACGGGGCTCATGCAATTCACACATCCGTTTTCTCACACACATTGAAAAACAAATTCACAGCTGACGGCAGTGTGACTTAAAACAAGACGACTGCCCCGAGAGTGAGTGGTCTCTTCCCCCCCAGCAGGATACCTTTCTCTGCCTCTACTCTGTTTTTTAAAAGTTAAAAGCACTTATCAGCTGCTTGCACACATGCCCTGTTTGCCCTTGTGGTGCAGCAGACACTGTGGACTGTGTGAAAAAACGTCTTTCTCCCTGAGAGATCATCATATAGCTGAAACCACTCTGCAGATGGTATCTAAGGACTTTCAGGGTGTGAGACCAAATAGGTCTGCTGTAAAGAGTATAAACGTACATAAAGTATACAGGTATGCAGTAAATGAGGCCTCTGAACTCATCACATGGTGTCACAACTGTAATCTCTTTTCATAAAGGAAGCTCAACCTGCTCAGCTCCAAATGTCAAAGTTAACAGTTAAAGGATATAGCAGAGCATCACTTTAACTCAGACAACTGCTAATCGAACTGTGCACATAATCTTCACACGCAAGGATGTTGCAGGGGCATGCACCATCCCATAATCCACAGCAAGAGCAACAAAACAGAAACATTTTCTATGTTCTCCATTTTCCTGCCAAGAAAAGGATTTCAGCAGCACCAAAGAGACGAAGGGGGGAAAAAAAGAGAGGCAGAGCTGACTAAAAGCCTGCTGCATTCTTTGATTCTCAAGGACACTTCTGTGTCCTATCCTCCAACTGAGTCTTGCACCCTTTATCTCAGTCCACCCCACTCAGCCATATTGTGTCGTTCTGCGTCACACAGGCTTTCATCTGCTTATAAAACAGAAAGCCATGTAAGCTTCTGGAGCCACAGGGATCGGAGGTTCCTGGGGTAAAGCCAGCAGCATTCAGGAGAAACCTCTGATGTTTTTTTTTTTTTTTTACCCTCTCTGTCTCTTTTTTTCCCAGAGTTCCATTCCAAAAGTTGAAATTTTAAATAAGCTTGGCAAAGAAAATTAGTTCTGCAAGAGTTTGAAAGGCCAGCGCCCCTAATGGAAGCACAGATTTTACAAGCCAGGATCATTAAGGGCACACTATACCACCTTCGAGATGGGAATACATGATTTGACTTCCAGGGGTGCCCAATCCTGGTCCTCGAGAACCCCTGTCCAGCAGGTTTTAGATGTTTCCCTGCTTAAGCACACCGTGATACAAGTGGCTGCGTCATCAACAGACTTGTGCAGACTTTGATGAGAACCTGATAACGACCATTAATTAGAATCACGTGTGTTGAAGCTGGGAAACCTCTAAAACATGTTGAAAAGAGGGCCCTCAAGGACCAGGACTGGGCACCCCTGATTTATTCAATATATGTCAGCTGTACTTGGTCAATGTTTACATCATGAGCTCAGAGTCCCAAAAGCTTTATATAAAGTCCTTCTGCTTGCAGACCACAGTCTGTTATGTTCTCCATATAAGCGGTCCTAATCTTTACGCAGATGTTGCTAACGATTTCTTGTCATTTGTTTATTCATTCTTCTTTGTGTCTATTTCAGACCCTGCAGGGGAGTCAAACTGCAGTCCTGGAGGGCTGCTGTCCTGCATGTCTCAGATGTTTCCCTGCTTCAGCACACCTGATTCAGATGAATGGGTCATTAACAGACCTGTGCAGACCTAGATGCTAACCTGATGGTGACCCATCCATTTGAGTCAGGTGTGCTGCGGCTGGGAAACCTCTAAGACATGAGGGACAGCAGCCCTCCAGGACTGGAGTTTAACGCTCTACTGTCTGCCACTTCCTAATACTGCTCTTTTGTGCACAACATGGCAGGAATCATAATCTTCATGGTCACTAAGCGACCATCGATAACTATCCAAAGATGAAATCTCCTATTTTTATGTGGTGAACAACAGCACCCTAAATATCAGTTGGGATTAAAATGTAGAAATTGGTTGATGTTAGAGGTTTGGAGGTGGAAACAGCAACTTCTTGAGGTGCTATAATAGTTTAAGTGTAGTTTGTAAAACACCAGTGAGTTACAATGAAGCTTGAGGAGCCACATCCTCTCACTTCTCTGTTTTGTGCCTCTGTGCTTCGCCTCTGCTCAATCTTCCTGCCTGTAACCTGGAACTCAATCTCTAAAAAACATCTTGAAGGATGCCTCAATTCCTGAAAAAAAAAACACCTGGATGAGCGACTCTGCGCACAGTATCTTTCACAGAGGTCTTCTGAGCTGTCAAGAAGTATAAAAGCATAATACATACATGCATAATACACTATTTCACACTGTAAACCAGAATTAGAGTTGCATGTTTACATTTCCTAGATGCTTCTTTTACAGGGACAATGAAATACAGTGGTAGACTATGAAAAAACTACGGACAGATGCTACAGCTGTGACACTCGTCATATTTAATTGATGTCAGAACTTTGACTCAAAGTAAGGATGCCTCATTTTGGTAAAAGTCTGCTTCTCGTGTCTCTTCTGTACCTTCACGTCTCTCATCTCAACTTGAAAGAACTTAAACACGAAGGGAGGAAGTCAGGAGAAAAGGATCACTGTCAAAAGAAAAAAAGAGGAAAGACCGTCTTCCTCCAATTGGTCAAATTTTAACATAAATCTGACCAGAGTATGAAGCTGTACATCTTTAATTAATTACTTTTTTTTTTTTAAGTGTTAGTGCGTTATTTGTTTCCTTGTTTTTTCTGATTAGATATAGTCTAAATGTATATATGTCCTGATTTCATGCCTTGCAAAGATACAGTGCAGGAACAACTTCAAGAAGCATAACTGTGCCATTTAATGTGATTTAACCAGAATTTAAGCTACAATATTCAAATAATAGATATAATTTTCAGGCATAAGCTTGATTTTCTTAGCTGGAGAAGCAATCTCCTGAGCAATGAAGGAAATATCACTTTTTATATGTTTTCGTTTTAGTGAAATATATCTTGGGATATTCTCTACCTCAAAGAATAATCTTATCTGCAACCCCAAATGAGAAAATGTTGGAACAATATGAAAAATGTAAACTAGAGAAAGCAGTGATCGTTACTTTGATTTTTATTTATTTGTAGATATCGCATGCTTTTTGTCAACTTCATTTTATTTGTTGAAACACGCCCCATTTTTGCATTTCAAGCCTGTAACAGTTTTACCCCTACGTACTTACAGCAGAGACCATTTTGTCCCATTCTTCCTGCAAACACATCTAAAGGTGTGCAGCGGTACTGGGTTGCTGTTGTTGCATCTTTCATGTCTAAATTTGATTGGTTACAGGTCAAATCTACAGGAGGGCGAGTCCGGTGCCTGTAACCTCCTCTTCTTCAGCCAGATGTGGAAGATGTGCAAAATGTGGTTTTGCATTGTGTTAAGATGTGTATTTTTCTGCATCATGGAAGTGAAAATGACCTTTATTAAGAACACTGATACACCCCCTCAACATCACAGAGCCTTGCTGCTGGGTTTGATAACAGTCTGGATGGTCCTTTTCATCTTTGAGCTCACGGCATCCATTACTTAAAAAAAAAAAAAAAGATCTGCAATACTGATTCGTCTGACCACAACTCACATTTCCAGACACGGTATACGATACCTATGAGCCCAAAGATGTCACAGCATGACATCTCTTGGTTGCAAAAGCATACAAATCAACAATCAACAAAGTAAATAGAAGGGCTCCTGCTATTTTCTTTGTTCTTCGCATGTTTCATGTCATTATAACTTTTCCTGATCTGCAGTTGTACTTCACAAATACATATAAAAACACTATGGTGAAAGTTGGAGAGTGTAGCTATAAAAGCAAAGAATGTCTTTGTAAAAGCACCGGAGGACAAGTTAAGGAAACTGGAACATTTAAACAGGGAGTGGGCAGAAATAGGAAATGTGTTTCTGTAGGGGTGGTGAAAATAGGACATATAAAATAAAATAGGACAAATAGGACTTTCCTTAGGAAGAAAGTGTGTAGACGGTGTGCCAGGAAGCTCACAGTTTATGTGGAGGTTATAATAGAAAGTGAAAGAGAACCTGTTTCATTTCAGCCCTGCTGTGTTTCGGCCAATAAGACTTTGAGCTAAAACTTTTGACCGAAATCAGCAAACTCATTCAACTGAAAAGACCACAGACAAAGAGAGAAAATGATGCCGTGACACGACTTAGACAAAAAACAGACAAGCAACCAGCTGCACCGCGTTGACTGTCTGGCAGACGTTCACACCAGTGCAGCCACGTCACTGCTGACAGGAGTCACACTGCTCTTGAATCACTGCATTATTATGAGCCTTTACTGAAGGTCGGTGTAGCTGCATGTGCTTGATGTTTGAGAAACATGAGGTTGGAAAACTTGCAAAAGGCAAACACAAAGCAAACACAGGAATGCACTACATGTACGAACCACAGACTACTCAGATCCCGCCTTAAAAGATTAGTACATGCACAAAATAAAGCACTACGTTTTCATATTCATCACCATCTTTACTTCCATATTTATTTTGGCGAGTTATCTTATCTAAAGCCTCCTCCTCCTCCTGAGGTGTTTTCATGCTTCTCCTGCATTTTTCATACAGATAGTGTTGTCATGGTTTTTTCCAGCTTCAAAGTGCTGATAAAACAGAGACAACAAAACAGCTCTATTTAATCTCGCCAGCATTACCACCCCCACAAAACAAATACAGTAAAATGGTAATAGAGAATACAAAAGAACTGATGTAGGCTTCAACAACAAGCCTTCCTGAAGACTGGACATTAATATTTTTAAATGCTGTGTGAGGAGTTGGCAGCGTTTTTCTCCTTATTTTCCAGCAGACATATCCTCATTTCCTCACCATCAGATCTGATGAAATACAGCTTTAAACTTGTGTGATGAAATGAGATAAAGCAGTCAAGCGAGTTTAAAAAGCAAAAAAGCCTGATTAGATCTGAAGGATGAAAACTGATTTAACATATAGCAGGTTGTGATGCAGCGTAATTTAATTAGAATAAAACGTGAAATAACACGGCACAAAATTGGCCAGAGTTGATTGATTTTTCTGCTTAAACAACTACACCTGCCAGAGCAAGTAACAGAAGCATATCTGAGTCGGCACCAACCATCAGACACAAAGGCTGCCATGAATAAATACACATTCAAAAGAAGAACACCTCCTTTATATCTTAAATCTTTTGCATCTGAAAAAAAAAAAAAAAAAAAAGTTTAAAAAGCTGTCACATGATACGATACCAGCAGTTATGTATTCAAACAAAAATTAAAGCAAAATCAGGAACCCGTGTGGATCCAGGTCCTCTCTCCCCTCGTCTCCCTTGGTTTGCGTGTGCATGTGCGTGCATGCGTGCATGTGAGTTGGCTCCTCCCTGATGCACCTGGCTCTCATCTTCCTCAGGCTGGACACCTTGTTTGTTTTGTCTAGCTACTCGTAGCTGCTTCCTCTGTGTCCTCAGGATTTTCTGTCGTGCCCTGCCTGACAGCAACTTCCAGGATCCACACTCTCCAGACCACCCCCCCCCTCCCCCCACCTGTTTAATAAATCATGTCTACCTAGTATAACCTTCTACGCCGCTGGAGTCCAGCCAGTAACATAACATAACATAAACAATTAATTGTGGAGGGGGGGTGCTGGGCTGTTCATCCCCGTGCTTGTTTCTCTAAGAGACTGAAAAGAATTATGACGCTGGAGACAGAAGGCTTTTGTCTATTAGGTTGGTTCTCTATGAATGGAGAGATTGGCTGGAGGGGGCTGCGCACTCTTTTGTAGGGTGGAGTGAAAAAAAAACCTATCTTACTACAAAACTTCTAAACATTCAAACTATTTTCAAGCCCTCTGGTCTCTGCTTTTTGTCTCTGTTTTAATTTTACCATTTCTTACAGACCTTGATATCACATCATCAGGCCTGATGCCCTCTCACGTTTCCATATCTTTGAGGAGTCTCTAAGATATTTTTCTCCTTAACCCATCCTGTCTCTCTCCTGCACAGCTGGAAGCATCTCTTAAGAGATCATTTAACAGGAATTGAAAGATGAACTGGATCCTGTTTAAATTTCTTTATTGTTTGGCTTAATGCCAGGGGAATTTTTTTTTACTTGCCTTTGTTTTGTTTTAGTTTTTTTATTAAGATTTAATAATATTACTTACAGTTAATAATATTTGCTCGGAGATCATTTTCTGGGTCTCTGAAAAGCTCCTAGAGACCATTTGTATTGTAATAGACGCTATACAAATAAAGGTGAATTGTAGTGAATCCTGGAGGAAGCCTCCCTGGCCACCGGTACGTTTCCTCTGCAACTCATTCTCCTCCAGTAGATAAACTCTTCCCGCCACCTGGGAATGAAAGGGGCTTTACAGCTTCTGAGGTGGCATTTCTGGCAGACCACTATAACATTGACACTATGACATCAGTGGCTTGTAACTACTTCTCTAAGGTCGTTGCTGATGTCTTCCCTCCTTGGCATTGTGTGAACACACACCTGAAAGCTCCAGACCAACAATCACCCAAAACTTTGGCTTTTATGTTGGTGCTTCCAACTGCTGATGAAGGTTTAATCAAGTAACAGCAACTATTTTCTCCTCCCTGTGGAGGAGTGAACTTATTATTCACACGCTGCTGCTGCGTTCCGGCTTAAACTTTGTTTAGAAAATTACATTTTCATCTGAGTTTGTAATCACCTCATTTTTACACTTTGAAAATACGTTTTTTTTTTTTATGGCCTCATAAGCAAAACTTTAGAAGTGAAAGGGTTCAGTTTGTTTTTCACATAACAGTAAACAACCAGAGAGGAGCTTTCTGTCATGTCTTTTCAAAGGATCCGCTCAGCCATTATTTACTGATCCAACAAAGACTTTCTTTCCAACACAGACACAAATAACACAGATCCCGCCTGTTTCCAGCAGAGCTACATGGAGCTCTCTGTGTCATGTCAGGCCGCGAGGACCCGGCGTGACACAGAGAGCATACTCCTCTACTTTACCAACCCAAAGTAACACGGTCTCAAGCACCACTCACAACCCTCCATTTTATTTTATCTTAACAAAAAAAAAAAAAAAACTCAAGCTTTCACATTAGTCATGAAATTGCAGATGGGAATGCGAGATTTCCTCAAAAGGAACCGTCACTACCTCACATAGTCGTCTGTTAGGGTTCAGGGAAAGAAAGTGGGTGCATGTTTCCTGGTGTGTTTTGTCAGGGTGATTGGTTTCAACCACGGGCAGCAGAGACGGTTTTTGATGTGGGCGAAGTGGGAAAGTCCCCATGACGCGCTCTGGATGAGGGCGCATGAACTGAGAAAGAAAAATAGTGGAGTGATGGGATAACAAAAAACAAACTACTTGATTGGACACAGGACATTTACCAACCCCATTAAAAGGACAAAACTGAGGTCTGGGAATATTTTGGGTTTTTTTTTAAGAATGCAGAGGGACAACTGTTGGAGGACAATTATCCTGTCTGCAGAGCACTTGTTTACATTTTATTGTAATTTGTACAAGTAACTGTTTCTTTATTTGCAAATTTATACTTATACTTTAAGGTTCAGCTTAAAGTCCAAAACTTATTTCATTTAAAGTTGCTCCATAATTTTTGTTCCTGATAATTGTTTGCATAATTTGACGTACTATGGTTGTCAAAGTGTTCATTTAAACTTGCACCAGACAAATAAGCTTTGTTCCTATAATTTATTTTGTTCATTTAAAATAAAATCTCATTCTGTGCCAGTTGTTTGCCTTTTTAATGTGAAAGTTTCATTTTGATAAGATTTTGGCTTCTAATGTTTTAAGAAAATCACATGATTGTTTTTTGGACATTTGTACAGCAATTAAGAATACCGCAATAATATCGTAAACCGCGATAATTTGGTCATTATAATCGCAATATCGAATTTTCCATAATGTTACATCCCTACTTCACACATATTTTATATGGCTCACATTTGATGATAAACACGTCTACATTGGAAAGATGTAGAAAATGGTGAAATTGTTAAGTATTAATGATAAAATAGAAGGGGGTGATTAGGTATTTTTTGATTAGATGGTACATGATACAGGTGCAATGATTAGGTCAGTGCTGTACATATTAGGGGATAAAGATGTGTAATTATTACAGCAGTGTTCACAAAGTCAGTGTTGTAGTAGACAACCAAAGTTATGACTGTTTCAGTCTCAAAAACAATGACAAACATTTTTTTTATCAAGTAACTCTTCTTGGATTTGACTGACCAACAAAACCCATATATACAACGCACATATACATGCACCAGCATGAGCACACTCATGAAGGCTGGCCAACTCCTAAACAACTGAACTTCTCTCTCTTTATTCTACCGTTTCACAAGAGTTGGTACCGCAAATGATGTAGACGACTTCAGCCGTCCAACAGCATCCCGTACAGCAAACATGTGCAAGACTATTGCACCAATAAACTTTTAGTTTTTTTTCTCCTGCTGCTTTCCTCTCCACCTTCACATTTGGGTCTGTCACAAGAACCTAAGAAACCCTGTGATACAAGACATGTTGCTCCACCGAAGGCACGTATGTGATTATACACTGGTGTTGATTCTCAGTCATCCAGGTCATGATAAAGACCTGAATCAAGGCAGCTGGACTTTGTTTTGTTTTTTGTTGGCTAACACCAGTTATCGTAATAATTATGATTACTGGCGTTATTCCAGAAGATAAACCACTGTCCCTCCACCTGCATGCTGCTCTCATTATTGTGCAGTTCTTCACATACTGCAGACTACATTTTGGCTGAATCAGTATGGACTAGTACTTTAGTATGCAGTCTCAACGATAGCCTGTGTCATTTTTCCACCATGAAAACACCAACTGTGCAAGAGGACCAATCAAGCAGTACTGCTGATCGAGCAACAGCTGCTTCTGTAGTCCTGCAGCATGCATCTTACAGATTTATACTGCTACATCAAAGATTCAAGATGTAGCAGCAGAAAATTACTCTGGTTTTCTACCCTAGAGGACAAAAACAATTGCTGAGGAGCACAGAATAATAAGAGTTATATCAGCAATATAAATAATAATAAAGGGACCTGTGTAAAGGTTTATTTAAGATGCAATTATTGAAGTATTTCATTTACATTAAACAAAGGCCGACAAAGAACCTTAAGGCTGGGTGGATTAAGGGTTAATGTTTGTGTTTCTATGAGCTGCAAATATAACTGAAAGCTTGGCTGGTCTGCTGATGTCATTCACACATTTATTCTCTTGCTGAGAGACGCTTCAAAGGCACCAATCTGCTCCAGACTGTAGCATAGACACACCTAATGATGCACCGCCGTGATTGACAGGACTGCTCCAACACAGACGGGCTCTGAGGTGAAGCACACTGCTTTTATCCAGCTGGAGGGGAACAGTGGATGCAGGGCATTAATATATGAACAACCTCTGGAGTAGCGCCAGCCATGGCAACAAAGTGAGGTGTTGCAACTTATCCATATGGACAGGGTTGAATGTTGTTTGAATTCACAGGGTATGGAGGGACAAACAAACAGAAACAAAACAGGAACATACCTCTTTAAGTTGACCTTGTCAATTCTTCTGGATGTTTTTGATGTGGACTGAAAGCTCTGCAGAGGATAGAGGAAGATCATTTTAATCAGCAGACGAATAGAGCCAAATAAAACCATGTTTTTAATCCAACCACACGCGGATCATTTCTTTTAATGTTTAGCATATTTAGTTTTATGTCCGTAAAACATGCACAAGCATGGAAATCTTTGCATGACGTTCACAAGAGTCTTGACAAAAATATACCATTTAGAAATGTTAACAGAGGGTTTACAACAAGTTGCAAACCGCTGGTGGCTTTCAAGAATAGAAAGGTCAGATTCGACTTTGACAGATGACATCTTTAAAAGAAAAAAAAAGCTCCTAAATTCTGGAATCATTCATTGGTCAGATTAAATAAAGATATATTTATATCAGAATGATCTCCACCCATAACCTCATAACGACCCCCCTACCTCCCGTTTTCCTGGAAAACATGTTGCAAAAGCAACTCAAGACCTTGTGAAGGCAAATTAATTGAATATTCTCCAATGGCCAAATAAAGTGCCTGATCACAAGCCAATACAGCATTTCTTTTAGTTACTGAGGATAAAACTGAAGGCAAAAAAGATTCAAACAAACAGCACCTGCAGGTGGCAAAGAGTCTCCACAGAGAACATGGTGATGTCCACAGACTTAAAGCAGTCATTGGGTGCAAAGGATTCTTACCCAAGCATTTAAAATTAGTATTTCCAATTATGTCACTTTGTCCAAATAACTTTGAGCCCTTGTAAATGGAAGTGCTTTGCTTAAAATGACAGTAATTACTAAAATATTAATGCCATATTTTTGTGAAACCTTAAATTAAAGCTGAGAGTTTTATCATGTCTTGGTAATATTATTGAAAATCTGCTGTGGTCATGTATAAAAGCAAAAATCATCATCGTTGTCCAAATACTTCTGCACCTAACCGTGTATTTCATGATGTCAGGAGCAGAAACATTCATCATGGCATTTATTTACCTGCTTATGTATTTGGACACTGCTTTAAAAAAATTAAAAAATAAAAATCACATTTTGTTAATTATTGAATACATTTCCAGAACAGGTGGCTGATTTTCCAGCTGTTGTTTTCGTTTTTTAAAGTTCCACAATGAATGTTAGTTTTACAACAACAACAAAAAAATGGACAACAGAATATTTTCAAAAAGCAACAAGGAAACCGTAAACTTGACGCGTTGCAGCAAAGAGCTATGAAATAGTAACAAATTATATTAAATGTGGTTGGATTTTAATTTGTTGTTCCTGCTCCAGAGACTCATTGTAGTACGTTAGTTTAATTTATCACAATGGCACAATTACTGTTAATTAACGCTATTAGTTTCACCTGCTGCAAGAGAGAAGATATTAAACCAACAAAATGTTCATTCAAGTACTTTGAAGAGGAATAAAAACTATAAATCATTAACATATATCAGCGGATGCGTATTATACTTACGCAGCAGGTTAATATTTATACTGAAACAGTAAATGTGTCGGTTCAAAACTGTAATTAAGGCTAATTAGCGGCTGGTCTGGACGGTTAAAAAGCTCCAGACTTGACAGAAACGTAACTTCACCCCCAGAAACGGATCAATTTCAGGCCCGTACCTCGTCGCTCGTGCTACGGCTCGAGCGCCACCTCGCGGCGGGCGCGCGGCTCACCTCCCCTCGCGAGGCCGCTCGTGCGCAGCCGTTAATGGGCTGCTTTCGTGCGCGTCCGCGCCGCAGGTCCGCGGATGTCTCCGCCGTCTCCGCGCTCCCGGTGGCGGAGAGAAAGCTGCTCCGTGTCTCCTCACAGGAGTCGACTAAAAGGACAAAATGTTTAGGTAAGTCTGCGGTAATAAAGGTTGTTTTTTTTTCTCCTCCGCATTTTTCAAGGTGAAAGTGGCGTTTAGAAGTATATTTTTGTAAGTTTTTACTAAGTTGACGAACTTTAAGATGTGTAGTCGATGCGTGTGTTTTCATTGTTCTGTTGCACATTTGGTGGAAAATGATTAAATTCAGTTGAGCAACTATTATATTTCGATAATCTACATGTTATCTATAATTGTCATGAATATTGTTTCCTTTTAGTTTTAAAGTCAACTGGCGGAAGTTTGCACCTCGTTGGTGTTTTACAATGTATTTTTCTTTCTGTGCCTGTTTTTGTTGAGTTTATTGAGGAGCAGCTCCACACAACGGCCCCCTACAGTGATAAATAAGTTTGGAGGTTCAGATTAGTTGCTCGTAAATCACCAAAACCAGCACAATTGATCATTTTAGTAATTGTGGAAGTTAAAAGATACTGATGGCAACATAAGTTCTGCACTCATATTGAGATCTATATAAGAAGGAGAGGATCAAAATTACTTATTTTAATGCTGTTCCCATTGTATTTGTCTGAAGTTTAACAAAAAACTGACTATAAAAGTGCCAGATTTCCCTTTAAAATGAATTAAAGTTTCTCTTATCAATCAGTGACGGCGCTGACTGATGATTATGGAGACTGGCCTCTAAACTAAGGTATCTCTGATCACCCCTGTGTGTCTGTTCTCCTTTAGCTGCCAGCTTTCAGATAGTTTAAGAAACCGCAGGCCTGTGAAAGGAGAGAACAGACAGAAAAGCTCGGGGGAAGGAGAAATCCCTGTGTGACATGGCGAGTGTAACGCAAATGTAATCAGATTAAAGAATTACAACATTCCATGGCTGAATCACACACAATCATCCAGGAAAAAATGCAGGTTTATCATGCTGTTATACTCGATAACAGCATGTGGTACGACTGCTTCTTGGGCTGTATTAGGTTGTTTTTGTAATTGTTGCGGGTAATTTTAGAATAATTATGCTCTGCATAGAGAGGTGTGACGGCTTGAGTCTGGTGAATCTGCACACAAATGCACACCGAGCAGGAGTGGCAGGACGGGTTAATGAGTGACTAAGCTGCTGGGCAGAGGGCAGGTGTACTGTACCTGTACACTCTGAGAGAAGCTAAATGTCACGGAAATCTGACTGCCGAGAGTCTAAAAATACTCGTGTTGAGATTGAAAAGGATGGTGAGGGTAAAAGCTGCTACTCAAAGTGAGCCTGAACTGGAGTCGTCCACGCAGTTTCCTTCATAACCAGTTGTTACGGTTGAAGTTGTTCTAATTTCTTGGAGCAGCATAGATGAGCCGTCTTGGTGTCATGCAAATGCTGTGAAACAAAAGGAAGGTGATATTCAGCTTCAAAGCTTCAGGGTTCAAAGGTGCCTTTTACTTCAACAAACATGACATCACCACCGCTAAGAATATTTCTGCTTTCTCTCCTCAACAGATGAGCGTCCATCTTTTAACTCGAGCCCCGGACAATCGCCTGACCACGACTGGAATCGGCATGGAGACGGTGGTGATCGTGGCCATCGGGGTGCTGGCGACCATTTTCCTGGCCTCCTTCGTTGCCCTGGTGGTGGTGTGCAGACACCGCTACTGCCGCCCCCACAACCTGCTGCACCACTTCGACTCCAAGTCAGTGAATCGCTGCAAACTCTTTTAAATCAGTTGCTGCGACAGGCTCGCAGGATGCTCGGAGTTTTAAAAGTCGTGTTTCAGGGGAAACGTGGCGAGGCAGAAGTTTTAACGGTCACCTGCAGGTTGACTTCTACGTGGAGTTGGTTCTTCTGATGCTGGCATGGAAGTCATCCAGTTAGTGATGCACAATTAACCGTATGTGGTCCTCCTTCTACCCTCTAAAACGTCATCACACATTAAAACAGTGTAAACAGCTGCAGGGAAAGACCCCTCCCCCATCAGATGAGGGTGATGTGATCCCCACTTCCTCCAACTTTGGTTTCAACTAAACACTGAATGACGGCAGTTGCATCATATTGCGTCGACGGCGGTCTGAAACGACTGCTCCGTACTCGTTTGCATTTCCGGAAGGAACTAAAAACCAGAGGAGATGATTCAAGGTTGAGAAATTTAGAAAATGAGACACAGGGCTAATACCACTAATACCAGCTGGAACAGGCACTTTTCCCCTCACAAACCTTTAAAGGATCGAGCTGATGTAACTATTGGATTAATTTAATGTATGACTGGATTATGTTCACTCAACTTGGCCCTTTTCAGGATACGCCTGACTAAAACGAATTTCAATATGCTCCCTCATTTGCTTTGAATTTCATACAACTTTTTCTTTTTGCTTTGGAGTTTTCCACTATATTTTTTAGACTATAGATTGAATCTATCTGGCGTTGGTTCTTGTGACATGTATTTAATGGTGTAGCAGTAAATCAGGAAAGAGTATGTACATGTGTACATGTGTGTATAAATTAACAAAAACTAACCAAAGATTCAAGATTAAAGGTATTAATCTCACATTTGGACCTTTAAGTGGATCCTCTTGCCAGAATTGCGTAGGAATTTACCATAACTCCCGTTAAAAACTGACAATTTATCAGGGTTATAAACAGTGGCGCCAGAAGTGGATATATTCTTTAGCAGCTTGTCCAGCGAAAGATAAACTTTCTGTTATAAAAACATTTTAGAAAATACAAGGATTTTTGGTGCTGCTTGACAAAAAAATCAACATGAACCACAGAAGAGAGGCCAGATATTGTAATTAGGAGTGAGGCAACTACATAAATTTGAGTGAACTAGTCCTTTTTTTTCCCTCAGCTAATTTTTTACACATTCACACCATGAACGATGGATCATCTAACCTCACAGCCCAGTGGACCAGCAGTGTCTTCTGTAAACCGTCTCACGCAGCTTCAGCATCTCCTGCTTCATCCTTCCTGTCCTTTATTATCCATAAAATATTCCAGAGACCATATTTTGTTTGTTTTTGATGGAAACCAGTAGGTGAGGTTTTTCAGTGGAACCTAATCTCCTGTTTAGATCTCCCTTACTCTAATCGATCATCATGCTGTTTAAATCTAAAGGAACCTCTCTCATTAAGGCAACATTAGTGATCGATCAGAGGAAGAGGTGGCCGCGTCATGCCTTCACCTCCCACTGAAGAGGTTTTGACTTGCAGAGCACTATCATTATGCACATCACAGATGTGGAAAGGTTATACGGGGCGATGACTTGGTAAAGGAGGTTAATTATTCAGATGTTCTCCAAATTAAAGATCACAAATTATGAGAGGACTTTTAAGTTGCACAGGCTCTTCTCTCAGCTTTGAGTCGTGGGTTTTTCTATAAAACTGCATTAGATTTGACTCACTGGAGGTCTTTTGGCGTGGTGGAGACGTGCACCGACGGCCTCACTGTCCAGCTGTCTGACTCTGGGTCGAGCCAACCATCTTCTTCTTCTTCCTCTGTTGTTGCACAGACCCACAGTGGATCTGATTGGCGCCATGGAGACGCAGAGCGAGCCATCGGAGCTGGAGCTGGATGACGTGGTCATCACCAACCCTCACATCGAAGCCATCCTGGAGAATGAGGACTGGATAGAGGATGCGTCGTATGTCTACCTGCTTCGCATTTTTACGATGAGAGTTAGATGTTTTGTCTGCCAAAGCTCTGCTTAATTGTAACTTCTGTCTCCAACAGTGGTTTGGTGTCTCACTGCATCTCCATCCTAAAGGTGACGGTTCTTACCTCATCATTAAACATCTATTTAAAAGCACAGAGTAGTGCAGAAATCCACATGGCATTAAATGTTCTGGTCCACTTAAATCTTATTGATGCTAATTTAAAAACTGCTTCAACGTGCAGATCTGTCACACTTTGACTGAAAAGTTGGTTGCCATGACGATGGGATCAGGGGCAAAAGTCAAGGCACCTGCCAGCTTGAACGACATCATCACAGTGGCCAAACGCATCAGCCCGAGGTAACGCAGCGAACGTCCAGCTCCGCACAGCTTTCACGTCGACGCACCTCTGGCTGATCTTGTTTCTCTCCGTCTGTCTCGCAGGGTGGACGATGTGGTCAGGTCCATGTACCCTCCTCTGGATCCAATCCTCCTGGACGCCAGGTACTCGCATCTGAGTTGAATACCTGCACCTGCAGTGCTGCTACCTGCATCTGTTTATGTAGTCGTTTCATTCAGTCATTTGTGTGCTTTCCTCTCTCATAGTCTCATTCAGCTGCTCTCTTATTCATATATTCAGCAGTTATGCTTAAAGTCCTCTTGTCCCGCTCCTCCTCAGGGCCACTGCTCTGCTCCTCTCCAGTCAGCCACCTGGTGCTGGTCACCCGCAACGCCTGTCACATGTCCGGCAGCATGGACTGGATCGACAAATCGCTCCACGCGGCTGAGGATCACATGGTGGTTCTACGTGAGGCGGCGCTGGCCTCTGAACCAGAGCGAAACATACCTGGAGCCGACGCTCAGAGGGAGGAGGCCATCTGACGCAAACAAACAGCTGCAGGGCAGATTTACACCTCAGCTATTTTCAAAGTTCTGCACTCAACTGATATAAAAAAAAGCAGATTTTTCTGTTGAAAACATATTTCACAAACATCTAATTCAGAATAAGAGCAGTTCCGAGCAAGGAACAGACCGTAATGACCAGATACAGGGACTTGATACAATCCTTCCTGTCCACATCTCACATGAAAATAAAAGACAAAGTCACAAGGAGCAGGGAGCACAGGAAACTACTTCGCTCTCGTATTTGTGGGTGCAAGAACAATCAACTCTTATTTTCGGTGTGTAGTGTTACAGCAGATATTTTCTGAGAGAGAAAAGGTTTCCTGAAGCGTGCCATTGCCCAGCAGTGGACCTAAATCCAGTTTAACCAGCACTGCCCAGTCACAAGGAGGCTTAGTCACCTAATCTACTCCGAGAAAAATAACATCCATTAGTCAGTGAACCAGAAGGTGCTCCACCTCGGTGGAATAATGCAAGATTAGCTCGACTTTAAGAAAAAAAAACCCAGCATGAGGGGTCAGTGTGACTTCTGCGTGTTGGAAAGATGACGACCCTCAGATACTCTGAAGGTGGTAGGAATCTTTGAAACCAAACGTATTTTCCAAATGGTGTCCATCAAAGATGAATATTCGGCTGTATTTCTAGTTGAAGGATGTCATTTGGAAAACAGGTTTGTTCATCTTGAAACATTTTAGCCTCAATAACGGCATATTTTAAAGATTTTGGTCCAGATCATATATTGTATATAAACACCTAATTCTGTTTTTTTTCTCTCTACCACCTCCATGTAGTTCAAAAGAGTCTCTACAACCTGTTTTTTTATGACTAAACTTCCTGCAACACTCAAACATCAGCTGTACTAAATATTTCAAGCCGATAGACGTTGTACCTGCTAAACATCAGCACGTTCAGTGGTGTAGCTGCCCTTCCTTCAGTAAAATTTCTAAAGTTAGTGCTATAAAACACACTGAACAACAGAAATGGAAAATAAAATCAGTAGTTTGCTGTTAAATGTAGCTGTAGCTGCTGTTTTCTGTCTTACGTTTAATAAGGAAATGCATTTACAGCATATAACCCTGATGGTACAAATGTTAAAGTTATTTTTTTTCTCTGTTCTTATTGAGACTTGACCCAGTATTCTGAGTGTGTAAATGTTTTTGTCGTGGTGTGAGGATACTGTGAGCGGTGTGCTGATGGAGGTGCTGTTTTGGGCCAGAGGGATGTTGTTGGAGCACGTCTACCTGCTCAGCCATGCGGCGCTAATCACGAATCCCCAAAGAGCCCTAATAAGGCTTCAGCAGCAGACACTCAGCGCCGCGGCCTCAGCGCCAGCACACACGGGCCCAGAGCTCCGCCAGCACATGCCCCACAGACAAATTAACACGCTTACGCTGGATGACATGTAATTGTAAAATGCACATTAGGTGACAATCATGAATTTAAAATGAAGGCGTTTTTAGTTTGGTTAATCAAAGCTAAGCCTGAACCCGGAGCACACAGATGTTGACACTGAAAAATATCAGCTTGGAAACAAAGTGGTTGACCTGTTTTTTTTTTTTGTGTGTGCTTGTTATTTTGTCTGATGACATTTAGTATTCTTTTGTAAGCACTCCTTTTGTTTTCTCATCCTCAGTACTTTGTCACAGTTTCTTCATCTTTCACTGACTTGTACAGATACAATTATGTTTCATAGGAAAGTGTCTTTTTTTTATTATTATTTTTTATTTAATTTGTTTCTTTGCTTTCAAACATATGGTTGCCACAGAGAAAACCATGTCCAATAAAAAGTTCACACACGTACTAAATTTGACATAAATAATTGTGATTTTTTTTTTTTCTCTTCTCTCTATTTAATAGTCCTTTTGTGCAACAACGGTGCGCTAAGATCCCTGTATTATCCTTTCTCAGTGAAGGAGGAAGTCCCAGCTGCTGGAGCATCTGTCAGCCTCCATTTGATCTGGAGGTCTAACAAAACAGCCCTTTGCTTTTCTTCAGATCAATCTGCTTCGAGCCGGGGAGGGAGGCGTATTCATCTCTCTTCATTTCTAAAATAGTCTGAAACAGAATTATTCAAAATCATTTTTAGTAAGAAAACTACGTTGAAAGTCGGTGTATAAATAGTATTTGCTTTTTCATCTGAAGAATTCTGACTAAATTTCCTAAAGAAAGAAAAACACCCATGAAAGCAGCTATTGTGATTTAATTTGAACGTTCTAGTGAACACTGCAGCCTGCTGGTTGAAATGCATCCCTGCATCACTGCTGCTGGTTCACCAGGTTACCTGGAAGTCCTGGTCAGACAGGTAGACCTCCAGGTGCTGAGGGTCCACTCCTTCAGGTAAAGGGCTCCTCAGCAGCTCCTCCAGAGGGTACTGGGTCTTCATGAGCTGGGCCAGGGCGTCCTGCACCAAGGTCAGCTTCACTCGTCCGCCGTCACCCTGACAAACACACAACGCACTTGTGAGAGCGTTATCGAGGGACGTCAGGCTGATAAAACAGCCATGTAAACAGGAATACTTGGTTTGTATATTTTCTAGAGGCAAAGTTTTGCTTTGTATTTTTCAGCCTGAATCTTTTACTATTTCCTGACTAATAGTCCATCTCGTCCCAGAAGCACATTCCCACAGGATAATGCTTCTGAAACCAAGTCTGGATGGGTGTCCGATCTTCTCCACATGTAGCCTTTCATCGATGGCAGTTTGACGTCGAAGGTTGTTTTGTATTTTGTCCGAAATGAATTCGATAAAACACAGTGGGATTAAAGTAAAGTAGTAAAGTAGTGCTTACAGCACTGTGGCTACCTGCCAACAAAATATCAAAAATGCCAAATATTGATTCAACCAGTCCAGTAATAGTGAAGGAAGAAAATAAAAGATTAAGTTTTGAAAGGCTGTATTTAATATAGAAATGACCAGGAGCCACAGTCTTGCAAGAATAAAAATAACTAATGATGTGAATTTGAACTTTTCTAGCATCTTTTCCTGGAGGGAAACAGATTACGTAACTGCACGTGTTTGTACCTGCGTGTGAGGTCCGAGGCTCGTCTCCCAGCGGGGGAAGATATTAGTGAAGGTGAGAGGTTCTGACCCCTCAAAGATGAGGTAGGCCTGCGGGGGCCGTCTCGGGTTCAACTCTGGATACAAAACCAAACGCACATTTTTAGACTCGACAAATTGCTGCAATTTAAAAAAAAAATAATCATTTCTGACACTTGCTTCCTGAACCCCCCCCCCCCCGACCTTTGCAGTACTGCAGCGCCGTCTCCATGGCACACTTCCTCTCATCATGCCAGAGGCTCCAGGCCAGAGCTGAGCTCTCCGTCTGCTCAGGCTGACCCCTCTGCCACAGGTAGACCTCCAGCCGGTTGTCCAGCAGGAACAAGGCTGATGGCAAAGGGGAGAGGGACCGGTTAAGTTTGATTTCCATGTTCTTGCAGGATGATTAGGACTCGGCAGCGAGAAAGGAAAGCACGAGCAAAGAAAATATGTTTCAGTCACTTCAAGTGATGAAAGCTGAGCCATCTCCATGACAACGGACCAAAATCCATTTCGCTGATGAGCGCCGTGAAAATGTGGGTGAACACGCTGCAAATATTTGATGACATGGATTTTTTTTTTTTTTCAAACTGCTAATTGTACCAGTTACTCAGCTTCATATCAGAATGATTCCTTTAGAGTTCAGTTTCAGCATTTAAAAAATAAAGATTGAAAAAAATATATATATAAATATGAAAAGCAGCAGCTCTTATTTTTTCTCATGACTTCCAAAGAGATCGAGATGAAGAAATGGAAATTGGAACTGAATAAAAGTGAAAAGTAAGAAAAAATTCCCAGCATCCTGTGTGCGTTTTCACCTGGTTGCGGCGCAGAGTACAGGCTCTCCTGGAGGAAGGGCATCGCCATCACGAGCCCCGACAGCCGTGCTGGACTGTGGAGCTCCTCGGCCTGAAATCTTCCCGAGGAAGAGCTCAGGTGGAAGAGGCGAGGTGTGAAGTTGTACTTCCCTGGATCTGTCAAAGGAGAGACACTTTGCCTCTTATTGTGATTTCAGCGGCACTGAGGAACAAAACCGAAGTGTCTGTGATGTTGCACCTTGCAGCATGCAGTCGTAGGCCTTCCTGTCCATCTGTCCCAGAGCTTCCCAGAAATCTGCAGGCTCAGAACCTTCCTCCACTAAGTGCACTTTCACCGGACTGTTTTTACTGAGACCCGAGCTCTGGTGGACACCTGAAACACAACACACACACACATAACGCATAAACAGGAAGCTAAAAACTTTTTAATCTGTGAGGAAAATAAATAAAATGTGTGTCTTACATTTCAGTGATTCTCTCCACTGCTCTCTTGCCGACTTCTTTGGTGCCGCTTTGGGCTTTGCAGCCAGTCCAGAGGTACAGCACCCCCTGGTGGCTGTTCAGCAGGACTACAGAGCCCCTTGACCTCAGACCTGCACAGCAGCAGTCCACCTCTAACAGCAGAGCCTCCTCTGAGAGCTCCCCTCGTACACAGAACAGACGCCAGCCTGCTGTGAGAGGAGCAGAAAAAAAAACAAACTTGGAAAACATGAAGGAAGAAACACTGGGAACGTTCAAGCCCAGTCTAAAACTGACTTTACTGCACCTGCACTGATGGGAGCCTCCTCTCTCTTTCCCTTGTGAATGACCAAGCCTCCCTGGAAGAGCTGCAGGAAACAGGGGGGCTCCTCCCTGAGGTACGAGCACCTGCAGAAACAACAATGGTTCTGCTGGAAGTCTCACCACAGGAAAGTAAAACATTAAAAAACTCTTTATTTTCTGAGGGTGGGTTCTGTCATTGTTGCAATAATGATCCATTAACCTCGTGCAGATCCTACTCATAGTGGAGATCACCCTTCAATTATCAGAGCAAACATAAGTGCCTCTAATCTGGGTCAGCAACTCTCTTTTCCCACCAGTTCTGTAGGTTGGGACAAGCCCCCCCAAAAAGTACCAGTCTCAAGTCTCATCAGTGAAATTAATTTTATTACATGGAGGGTGAAATCCTGTTTAGTTCACTGCTAGAAAGATGCAGGTAATAGGATGATTAAAGTGAACGTGTTGGAGTCTGGCACTGACTGGATCCTGTCAAACCCAGCTGATCAAAGTTCTTCTGAAATGTTCACTCCTCCATCACTGATCCAGGCCAGTGGGGAGGATTGATAAACTGTGAAAAGCAAGTCTTTAAAAGGTGGGATTTTTAATCATAAGGATCGTAGAAGCCGTGCTGGTTGAGGCATTGCCTCAAAGTCAGATATCGACTGGTCTGACACAAGTTCAGACTTTGAAATATTTAGAAAAACAAAGTGTAAGAGGGGGTTTTAAATAGAGACTGATGCTGTGAAAAATGGGAATATTTGTTTTCAGTGTAGAGATCCTTAATGAAAACTCAAATTAGGCGGCGGGGGATAAAAAGAATCACGATCCTGAGTTTGTCAGTGATGTAAGTTGAGTTTAAGAGAAGTTTGAGGTTTCTGGAAATCCGCAAATACGCAGTTCTGGTGAAGGAAATTATCCAAAAAGGAAGAGTCAGAGTTTCCAGCTATTTACCTCACTGGACACACTTGTGATTTTCATCTTTATGTAGAATTTACCTTCTATCAAGTTATTTTGCTTGTGATGAGCTCGATCTACAAGGATGACAACTGAGCACATAACAGGACGCAGTTAACTCCCGAGAAAGAATCAAAGCTTAAAAACCCGTAGACGACAACCTCTTCTGATGGGCTCATCTCACCTGAGACTCCTCGTGGTTGCTCATCCCGACGGACAGGAAGGCAGCCGTGTCCCGTCCACTCACGCCGGAGTGACGACCTCGCCACAAGAAGAAGGCAGTCCTCTCCCTCGATCCGGGAGCGTTGTCGCACTCATGTGAGCTGTTTTTATCATCTAAAAATAGAGGAAGGGTGGTCATCAGGTTATGAAGAGATGCAGCTGTCTAAACTGTAAAAAGTACAAAAGTGATGATGCGTTCACTGACCAACGTCAGTGATGCTGTAGGTCCAGCGGATGATGTAGGAGTCTCCTTCGTGAAGCTGCCCGGTGCCCTCCACTGGGGTCTCACTGTCGTCAACATCCCGGACATGCCAGGTGTCCACGGCAACCGTTTTCAGCTCCATCTGATTCCCTTCCTCCAGCGTGATGACACCTCGACCTCTCTGGATGTTCACTCCTTCCAGCACAGTGTGGACGGGACGGTCTCTTTCCATCGACCCGTCTGACACCAGAGTTTTAGCGTCACAGGGACTCAGGAGGTCTGGTGATGTGGGCTCGGGCTGGGATGGAACGCAGAAATACACTTTTAGTGATGAAAAAGTTGGTCATCATCCTGAGGTATTTTATTTAAAAGATGGCAGTCCTGAAAAGTAGCTTTGGTTTGAAGAAATTTCTGTAAAGTTTTTTGCTGTCCGTGGATGGATTTCATCTCTGAAGCTTTATTATTTTCTGACATTTTTCATCATGTTTTTGAGATAAATGCATTTATTATTCAAGGCCAGGCCCTCCCAAAAGTAGTGAAATAACTATGAAGGTTTTGATTTAGCTTGGCATCCACGGCGTTGTGACTCTGGACCACTGAACTGTGTGATTAACCTGCGTCTCGTCCCTCACGGAGGCGTCCTCCTCTGCTCCTCCACCTCCGCACGCCCAGTCTTCAAACTTCTCCCTGAACAGAGCCGTCTCGTTGCCTTCGGAGACGACGGCGAGCAGAGCCCAGCTGGGACGTCCCTCTCCCCTCCTGAGGACAAAAGTCACACCGGCAAACCAAAGTGAGAGGGGACGAAATCACCTGGACTCCTGTTGGAAGTTTTACGCTGGCACGGGTCTCAAACCGCGCTGGTGTGTGTTTGCGTGAAGGTGGACGTACAGGTGGATGCTGGGGTTACACTGGGCGGGGTCCAGCGGGTTGACTCGACAGTTGCTGTAGTCGTACGCTCCGGCCCACACTTGGCGCGTCAGCTGGAGGGCGACGTTCCTCCTCCCGGGGGAGACGTCCCGCCCGTACCACAGATACACCTCGCTCCCGAAATCAAACACCAGAGCCTGGAAACACAAGCGCCTGTGTCTTAAATCTGACACGCCGAACACCTTCTCAAACTGGAGACTCGGAGGAAACGATGGGGCAGCAGGTATAAAAGACTCGGACCTCGGTGGAGCTCAGCAGGGAGGTGCTGGGGACGGAGGCCCAGGCCTGTTCATGAGGCACCAGTCTGTTCTCCACCAGCCTGTACGCACAGTTGGACTCCACCACTCCGCGCTCATAGAGCTCATCCTCCTCTGGTGCGCCGGCTCCTGATGGGAGAAGCAAATCAAGCATCTTGTCTGGTCCATATTTCCACACACAACAAAAGTGACAATCATTCGTTTTTGCCATTCCCACCTCTGTACTGCGTTCTTCCTCCCAGGAGACTCCAGAAGTCTGCAGCCGCGCTGCTGTCGGAGTTAAGCCCCTCCTCCAGGCGGACGACTTGGGGCGCCAGACAGCCGATGTCCCTCTGACTCTGGATGAACGGCGCCAGCTCAGAAGCCTGAAAAAAGAAAAGTTTGTTATCCCATGGTCAATAAATACCAGGAATTACACAACACAGACACTGCAAACAAAAGGGGGTCTTCAAACAAGATAAAACACTACAACTAAGGAAAAAGGTTCTCAAAACAAGTGAAAAAAACCTGTCCATGCAGCAAGATAATTTCACTTGGTAAGATTTCTTAAATAAAAGATTGTAGGAACACTTGTTTCTAGATTTAAGAAAGGTATCATTTGTTATTGAATCTTAAAACAAGATTTATTTTGATGAGGAGAGGAGATGAGGAAAAACGTAATATATCTTATTTTAAGTGTTAATTGTCTCATTTTAGGATTCCCTGCCTGTTGGAGACAAAAAAGTAAAGTTTTACTTGATATAAGATTATACTGAGACTTAAAATAAGAAAGTAATTATTAAAACAAGAAAAAATATCTAACGCTTCTAAATGTAAGTTTTTTTTTCTTGGTAAGAACCAAATAATTTTCAGTGGATGCATTTAAGACACAAAAGGCTCTTTGAGGCCACACGTGTTGTATTTCATGCCAATTGATTATATTCTCATCATACCATAAATTTAAAGTATGACAACATTTGACTGTAAATTTATTTCTAAGCAAACATTGCCTGGCATCTGGAGATATATTTTAATAATATAGAATAATGATTTTCTGATTTTTTTTTTATTATTTTTTTTTTTACCATTTATCAAACTGAATGACCAGTGCTGTGATTTTTTTTTTTGGACACGTGATGGTTTCAGGAACACAAATAAGAAAATCCTTGCTAGGGGTGAGTATTGGCAAGAACCTCGCAATATGATATATATCATGATACTTGGGTCACGATACAATATTATCATGATATATTGCAATATTCTACCCAGTTAATATCAAAATTAAAAGTAGAGATGAAAAATCAAGTTGCTGTATATGTTTATCAGATGATATTGATCATTCAGAGGACAAATTGAGTCAAAACTATTTAGAAAACAACCTATTTATTGTTTATTATTGGTGTTTTTGCACATTTAAGTATTCACATTGCGTCTAATACATGAATACATTAATTTTCCTAAAAAAATAAAAAAAATCGATATTAGGAGCCGAAAATTGAGATATATTGCCAAATGGATTTTTTTTCCACACTCCTAATCCTCGCCCGTTATTGTCCTCGTTGCTACCTTGGCTCTCTCCTGCTCGTTAGCAAACTCTCCGCTCCACACGATGCAGTGCTCCCGAGTGACCAGCAGGAAGCAGTCTCCGCTGTTCAGCGACCGCGCCGCGGGCTCCACCAGGCGGACCTGGACATGCTGCCTACCTGTCATCACAGGAGCAAGTTAAAAAAAAAAAAAAGAAAAAAAAGAAAGAAACAACACCTAAACACAAACAGCCACGCAGGGTTACAGATGAGCTAAATCTTTCCTGACCTTTTATGTGAATGAGCATCAGGCTGCTGAACGGGGGATGAGAAGCGACTGGCTCAGCATCTGAGGAAGAGATGACGTTTTCTGAGGAGACGGGATGCGGATCGGCCACTGAGGAGTTTTTGCACTCTGTGTAAGAAATAGAGATAAAATACACGCGATGAGGTTAGCTGAGGAAATGAAACTAAAGGAAGATGAAGCTAAAAGCTAATGGAGTCACTTTTCTCTGCCTGGCCCCGCTCCTCAGCAGCTGTGTTGACTCTGTCCCCCATGTAGTCCTGCCTGATGTCCTCTCTGGCCTGCCAGAGCCCTCAGAGGGTTTCTGGATCCCTGAGTCCGACGGGACGGGCGCACCGATCGCCTGTGCTCTGCTACCTGCTGACGTCAGTCTGCACACAAACGCACAGACAACCAGTTTCACCTCATCCACTTCAATCTTTGCAACCATCATCTACACCCGTTTGTTCCTCTTCAGGGAAACTATCGCCGCTCTCTTTGGGTGTAAGGCAGTGGTACTACACCCTGGACGGGTCCCCAGTCTATCACAGTGCCACATGTTGCAAAACAACCCTTCACACTCACTTCTAAGGGCAATTTAGAATCCATCTTCAAATCATCTCGCGTAAAAACTAAAGTAGTTAGATCGGAAAGCACATATCTCAAAAGCATCAAACCTATTTACATGCCACTTTTGTTTCACATCTTGTGGTCTGTGGTATAACTGCACTCACATGGGTGTGTTGCTCTGGCAGACGACGCCCAGGTCCTGCTCGCCCTCTGCAGCAGCCGTGGCTCCACAGGGTGCTGGGACGCAAGCAGGAGGAGGCGGCCGGTCGCTGGCGACACCTCCATCTGAGGTGTTGGAGTCATCAACGGGGACGTCCTCCTTTACCTCCTGAGAACGCTCGGGGGGTGAGGGGCTCTGCTGAGCTGCCAGAGGAGACGGAAAACAACATGATGTGCCACAACTGAGGGGCAAAATCAACATCACAAAGACCTGCTCTGACCTTCACATGCGCCTGCTGGAGTATCAGTGGACTGTGCCTCCTTACAAGAGAAATCATTGCCGTCTGATTCAGGAGATCCGGGCCCTGAAGGTTGTAAATATGACTCAAGCTGGAGACAAACACAAAGCCAGGAGATTTGGAGGGAAGCCAGAGTGAAAAAAAAAACTCACGTCTGGCCTCTGGCTCTTTGTCCTGCTGCGTTGTTTTCTTCTCTTCATCTTCATCCATCTGAAACTCTTGTTCAGCTCCTTTCGCCTGCAAGAACAAGATTAAAAAAAAGACCCGTCGGGATGCAGGACGGACGAACCCAGAAAATGGATCAAACATGAAACGCAGGCCTGCATCACCTTCTGTCTCCACTGAGGCTGAGTTATGCTCTTTGAAGGGGAGGAGACTTCCTGAGCCTCGAAGGACAGGTTGGTCTGAGGATAAAGCAGAAACAAAACATCGTACATGGACAGTAACAGGTGGGAGAACTTCTTTGGAGGCGTGCATGAAAGGAAGCACAATCAAAAAACAAGGGGACAAAAAAAAAAAAAAACCTTTAAGAAACCTGCTGCAGTGAGTCACTCGAAGAAGCCCAATTCTGGCTCATTAATGTGAGTGAAACTTCACACATCAGCTGGAAAAAAAAAAAAAAAAAAGTGACACACACCTGAAAGTGTGTGGCGACAAAAACTTCTCACTGCAGACAAAAAAAACACTCCAAATCAGGGAAGCAGCAGCTTCCATGCTGTGACTCACACAGTTACCTGATTGAAACACACGATATATTGGGGCGTAACGATAGAATAGACAGAAGCAAAGACGGGCTCCTGGGAGAGAAGAGACAGGGAGGGGGCTGAAGCTGATTAAAACAATATCAGTTTTCATGACAGAGATGAAGGAAGATGAACGAGCTCTGTGTCGTCGGGGAAAACCTTACCCAGCGCTGGAGGCTCTCGAGATGAAGCGTTTCTGAGTCTTCCTATGGAGGTTTAGATGAGGGCAGACAGAGGAGAGGCAAACAAAATCACAGCTTAAAAGAAACTGAAATAAAAGAAAAACTCAACAAGCACATACATGTGGTGTGTGGTTCGACTTCAGGTCATAAAAGTCAACAGTTAACCGCAGAGTAATCAGTCTGTTTACATTCCACATCACGTTGTGAGGCAGTCAGAATCATCTCAGCATATAAACACTAACCAGTCTATATATTTCTGAGTAACCCGAGGCCGATCTCAAGACATCACACACATACCAGATCCTGAAAGCTGCTGAAGAGATGCTATATCTGGTGTCAACGGAACGACAAGCTGTCTAATCTACTCCGGTCCTTTTACCGTCTCGGCTTAAAGACTGAACCCACTAACCCCAAACATGATGATGAAACCTGTCTCAGAATTTCAGAAATCAGCTCAAGACCCGTGTCATGACCCGAGATCATGGCGACGAATCTTCCTGTTCGGAGCCAGAAAGTTCAGGCGAATTAAAACTATTACTGAAACCAACGGAAACACATCAGACGGCTGCCAACTAACTCGCAGGAATTGTTTCTGAAAAAGACCTGAATGAGCAGCTCGAAACATCAGACGTCCTACATCAGAGCTCAACGCCGCACACTTGGAATGAGACGGCACGACCAGCACCACGCTGCGCCGACTGGGTCCCAGTTACCCGTCTTTGCCGATTTTTAACTTTACAGTCATCAATTTACAGTGCCATAAACTTTCCCTTTATGGGATAAATAAAGTATTTTTCATTTCATTTTTCATCAAAGTAGAAATTACACTGTGAAGATCGGTGCATCACATACGTGCATCAGCTGCAACCTCCAGCCCAGTGAGCATTTTAAAGTCCAAAAGATGGATAGAAACAGATGTGGTTGGAGGGAAAAGTAGAGGTGAGAACTGAAGAACGGTTCCAACTTTAATGAAGAATCAGAAACAGATGCCTGCTGCTTAAGATGTAAAAACTTGTTTAGAGTCTGGTGAAAAAATTTGATCTTTGGGTAATGTTTGCTTTCACGGTAGATTTTTAAACAACCCGCTCATTCATTTTGCATTCTTGATTTAAATAAAGCCGTGGACACTTTGAGGGACGTGCACCGTACTGGCCTTCTGTTGTCGTTTATATCCGGTCCCCTACACGTGTTACTTGTTGCTTGAAACCTCAAAGTGGTTGTCCACAGACCAGTAACAGCGTGGTGGTCAAAATAGGCCCGAGGAGCAGGCTTATCAGGTATTAAAATACAACCTGGTACCATTTTAAAGCTGCTGAGCTCAGAACTCAGCAGAGACGTTGTCGTGTACTTGAACAACTAAAATGGACGTGGCACTGTTTCATTTCCACTGGAAAATATCTGCTGTATTTGCAGCTGGATATTTTTATAAAGAGGTTTACAGAACCAGATTCTACAAGCTCAGGGTTAAAAAGAGTTTTCCTAACGAATATCCTCAGAATATCAAATGCTAGATGTGTTCATTTTTTCATTTTCATTTATGCCTGGTAGTGATGACCTTAAAATCCTACAGTCACTGGACCATTATATCAATATCTGCTGCTTTTCTTTTTTTTTTGATAAAAAAAAAAAGCAGAAATCTTCATAAGACGTGAATTAAAACATGTGATTACAAAGACATTACCTCATCTTTTAAAGCAACAGACGGATGTATTTGTTTTCTTACCACAGTTTTTCTCGAGCTGGTCGTTTCCTGCGGTCTGGCTGTGCGATCTGCCGGGACGACCTTAACACTTTTATTTGTGTTTTCTTCATCTGTCTTCCTCACACTCTCCTGCCCTTCAAGCCTTTTGGACAGATCCACAACAATATGAACCATAAAACAAATCAAAGCATGATGAAAAACTATTTCTCCATTTATTTTTCTTCTCCAAAGAGATAATTATTGCTGAAAATACAGATTTCTATTACTCACTGGACTCTCCCGTTGCTGTTTAAGCTGTTTCCCACAGAGGACGTGCTCTGTTCCTGCGGTGCGGCCTGACATGGCCTCTCCTCCTGAGGAGCATCCTGCTCTGATGAGGCTTTTTCCGGTGTGCAGGCGACAGTTTCCCTCCTGTTTCGAGCCCTCTGCCTCCATGGAGCGGGGGTCCCCGAGCCTCCCTCCCCACCCGAGGCCTCGCGTCTCGCCCTCCGCGGCGGAGCTGAAATTTTCTGCCTCTCAGTTCCCTCCGTCCTCTCACGCATCTCCGCCTCCCCGCCGCCTCCGCCGTTCTGCTCGTGGCTGAGCGGCGCGTCCAGCTGAGCGGCCTCCGTGCTGCTCCACTCTGAGCCTGCAGAGCGGCTCTTCTTCAGGATTCCTTTCAAAGCCGGCTCGGGGCTGCAGCTCGGATCCTGAGAGGAACCGGGCTGCGCGGGTCCGGAGCCGGCATCCGTTTTTGGCTGGGAGAGGCGCACCTCGCTGGGTTTCAGGTTGACAGACGAGGCCTGCTGTCTGTCAGACAGATGGGGGGACAAACCGAAGGCTGGGAGCTGAATGGGGCCCTTCTGAAGCTAAAGTGTGACATTAAAAGAAATAGAATATATGAATATCAGATGTGAGCTTCATTTCTTTTTGCGTTGATTTGCTTCTTCCCACTCACCAGACTGACCTCCTCCACCGTGATTGGCTGCGTCCGGTAGCGGGCCCCCTTCTGCCTCCGTCTCTCTGGGGGCCCATCAGTGGGGCCGGCGCACCCTGCCGGGTAGGCAGGGACAGTTTGTTGAAGAGGGCCAGCTTCTCACTCATGCTCATCTTGCAGCTCTCATCAGCATCCTCCGCTGGTTCAGGCTGCACACACTGGTCCTCCTCAGGTGTGGGGTCGCTGCTGAGAAAAAAATCACCCAAAAAAATAAAAAGTCAAATGTGTGCAGCCACGTCATTAGAATCTGACATTTCTTGCTCACCAAGGTCTCTAATCTGCTCAACTGACCAAAAAGTACTGAGAACTCATCGCTGTTGCACTGGCAGCCATGTTGCTTCACTACCATGAACACACACACACAGTTTATTTTTAGTGAATCTGGCATCTCTATACTCCATCCTGCTGCTGGTAACACTAACAACTGTAGAGCACCAAATGTGCATCTGAAAATAGTGTCCAGCAGATGAACTGTTCAACTCTCTCTGATTAACAAGTACTTCCAATCAAATCTAGGAGCTAACACCGTGCTTTACTTTGTAGCGCCTTGATGCCTTGAAGAAAAGTATCTATTTGTGGTTATAAATCATCATTTTGCTGTCGGGATGTGTGATCATCTGATCCCAAAGATTTCTCTCTTTATCTGATGCTGACATGAATCCACAGTCCACATCCAGTTTATTCAGTTATGTAAGGTTTCTCCACATTACCACAGTAAACATTACACATTTGATATGCGGATATATTCATATGAGTCACCTAAGTTAAATAAATGTGAAGTATGTTTATATGGTACCTATCTATCCTGTGTTAGATAGGTACATGCAAGTTCCCGTAAGACAAACCCAGAACTTATTGGACCTGGAGGCTTTTTGTCAAGAAGAACTGGTTGTTCTGACATCCAAGAAAATAAAGCTTTTCATCCGCAACCATCACAAACAACCGCGCCGATGCTCAAGGGAGAAACACACGACAGGCATGAACATTTGTGAACGGTGATCAAAGCTCCTGTGTTTTGACTGATCCTTTCAGGAATGCTTCACATTTCTAACTTCCTGCCTGGCTATGCTAATTTATTTCAGAGCGCACAACTGTGCTCTGTAAAGAAAAGATAAAACAGGATGGAAGTGATTCAGGTAATTCTGAGTTTAAATGATGCCAGTGTGTTACATTAGTTTAGATAATACAGACATGGAGCTTTAGTTTGCAGTTCTGCAAAAGTAACAACATGATTCTGCTTAAATTCAAATGAGATTATCCTGATTGGCACGATCAGTGCTGACGGCAAACTACTGAAAGCGGACACGGTTTGGGTAACGCCCCCCCCCCCCTCACCTGACTGCCACCATCTCTTCACAGGTGATTGGCTGAGTGAGAAAGCGATGGTCGTTGCCACGGCGCGCTCTGCGTTCATGACAGGTGCCGGCCAGGCGGGGCCTCAGGAGGGCCGGGGCCTCGGGGGCAGCTGACTTCTCCAGCTCCTGCAGGGGAGGCGGGGAAGTCATTAATATCACTTCATAACGTCCAGCAGAACCCAGTCTTTGCTGCAGGAGGACCCCAGCTTTCTTCATTAAACAGCCTCCACATGTTTTAATAAGCGATGGGCACCCTACAACAAAACAGCAGGGAAAATCCCCTCCTGATGCCTATTATTTTATTTGTACGGACGGATGGAGAGAGGGAGGGGAAGTTGAATAAAGCTTCAGGCTATAAGGTGGAGCATCTCTGCTATTTGCTATGTACCAGCCCAACAGGTCACAGTGTAACCAGAGACCCGGCAGCTTCAGTTACCTCCCCGCCTGCCTCCGCAGAGCAGCAGGCTAATTATAACACAGCTGCCGCTTGTTAATGGCACTACAGTGTCTGGCACATTTTCACCTGATGCTTCAGCACTAAAACAGTTCTGGAGCTGAAATATTTCACCGATGAGAGACAAAAAGCCCCAGAGCCGTTTCATTTGCGCACTTGTCACAGGGTGGATCGTCCCCCCTACAACTTTCTTTTAAGAACTGATGCATCAATCCAAGCTGAATCCCGGGACGCCACCTGTTTGACCATTCATATTCCCTCCACCTGCTGAGGTTGTGTTCTGCGTGATCAGCGTCGGATCAACGAACTGTAAGGAGAGCAGCCGAGGTGCTGATGATGGATGAACGTCTCTCCTCAGCTGCTCAATATGGTTCACAGCACCTTTTCACCAGTCTGGAACATCAGGCTTCAATGGTTAGGCTCCACTACAGTACAAATGCATTATATTTATTCCTAACACACCAGCCATAACTTCCTGTTCAAGAAAAACACATCCTGATTGGTTTTTGAGTCACTTGAAAACATGGCTGGTGTGTTAGGAATTTTTTTTTTTTTCTGCATGGTTAGACAATTTCATGTGAACATCCAAAGGAAACTAACGGGCCACGATGGGAACGAGGAGCCAGACTTACTTTAAACAAAGACATCTTGGCTGCCACGCTCATGTTGGCTCTGTCATCTGTTTTCACATCCGCTGTGAGAGAGAAAATGTAAATCATCAAGTGGAAAAAATGGGGGAGAGAAAAGCATGACAACATGCTGCTGATTAAATGTTTATAAATGTACAACACAGATGCAGTTTCTTGTGACATTTCTTTGTGTGTTTTTTTTTTTTTTGCAGCTGAAGTTCTCCCTATAAAATAAGAGCAGCATTTATTTGAAACCTTGTGGTCACACTTTAAATGCCTTCACGTCATCACCTTTTCCTGCAAAGAGACACGCCCCCTCTCCTCCACTACTCCAAACCACTGAGAAGTGGTTTTGCAAAACCTTTCATATTCCCGGTGATAAGAAGGATCGCTTTAACAATACTGTGCTTGCACTTTCATTTTATCAACACATGGCTTGGATTAAGACTTCAACTGTCCAAACTGCAGTAAAGACAACTTTTCTTCAGTGGTTTGTTTAGCGGTGCTGTAAATCAGCCGGTCTTCGTACAGACTTGTCATCTTTTTATGGCGGGGGTCAAATAAAAGTAGGGCTGACTTAGCATCGAGCCCACATGGTCTGTGTCAGGCGTGAATCTGTCATCACGAAGAGGTTTCAACATTGTCCGCCCCGAAAATATAACCAGGTTTATTTCTGAGGATGACCAATAACATTTTTGGAGGCAACTGCTTTGACCCTTTAAACTGGGTCATCTGATATCTAACATTTCCCTGCTGTAGTTGTTCCCATTGTTGCTAAATGATCACTGGTTTTCTGTCTTTCAGGTTGACAGCATAACACACAGAAGTTGCACAAAATGAGAAACACAAGCGGGGGACAGCTTTACCTTTACCGTCCTCTTCTACGTCTGCATCCAAGAGTCTAGGAGGGTTAAAAAAAAACAAAAAAGAAAGATGAGGCAGGTACTGATGTGCTCCAAATCTTCAATACGTGCCCTTGTGTTTTAGTTTGCAGCTTGAACAGTAAAGATATTGTGAAGCATTTGCATTCTCACAGTCAAGGATGATAAACTCATGCAAACCACACTACCCATTTTTGTTTTATGTAAATCCCCTGAACACGCCACACCTCAGCTGAACGACTACGCCATTTCTGTTAGTGGAAAACCAGCTCAGCTATCAACAGTTTTGAGGTCAAGCAGAAAAAAACAACCTTATCCGAATGTCTCAGCTTGGAACATCATCCATCTACCATATCCTCAGAAAACAGCTCCTACCCGCTGCTCTCCTCCATCTCATTGGCTGTGATTGGCTGCGTCCTGAAGCGCTCGCTGGTCTTGCGACCGCCGCCTGACCCACCGGGGAGGTAGCGCCGGGTGCGCCGCCGGCCCTCGTCAGAGCCCGGCTTCACGGCCAGGTCCAGAGAGGATGCGGCTCGCCCAGCTTCAGAGCTGCTCGTGTCCACAAACATAAAGAAGGAAGGGGAGGGGCAGAAGAAAATGCTGAGACGTAAGCAAGTACTCTCACACAGGTACGCAGTCTGGATCACACACACATGCAGGCGACCCTACGCTTTCTCGGGCTGCGCTCCACTCTCCGTCTGCTGCAGGAGGGCGCTTCTCAACTGGCCCACCGACACCCGAGTGTGGAGCTGTGGGGCGTCGTGTCCGAGAGGGACAAGTCGCCCCTCCCCGCTCAGTGTGCTGGCAGAGTCCTGGTAACCCTGCCTGGAGGGGGTGGGAGTGAGGGGAAGCAGGTGAGGATGCGGGAGTGTGGAAACGTGGAGTGACCAGAACTCTCAGAATCAAAGAGCCGTCCTGAACCTTCCCATCAAATGATGCACAAAAAAAGATGCAACCCACGTGATGGAAGGTGCAACGGTGCGACTCTGTTCTGAGGTGAAAGCTGGTGCCGGCTTTCTTTCACTGGTGCCATGTCTCAGAGCACATAATGAGTGACAGTGTCAAACTGGGACGGCAGGCGCAAGAGAGTTATCAGAGCGGCTTTAAAACTCCCTGCTGGGACCCGCTGATATAGATGTAATTAGCAACGAAAGCCTCAGAGCCGCTTGTGCAGTCAAGGATCTGGTGGTGCTGGTCAACGGTGAGGACCAGAGCTGGTTTCTGGATTCTGGATGACTAGCTGGAGGGATTTACACTTTACTCCTTAGCCTACTAAAGCAACACAAAGCATTTTTATCTTTTTCTATCTCAGAGTTCCCCTTTTGGTCAAGTTTAGGTTGCTGTTATGACACTGTCCGAGAATCTTCCTCATTTCTTTACTCATTACTGTCTTTGATTTCCTCTGTATGATGTTCTCTGCAGCTCTGTGAGTCAGCTCCACCGTTGCTGATGTGTGACATAAAAATTAAAAAAATAAAATAAATAAAGGAGAGACGACTGAGACGGGAACCCGAAGTGAAACCGTGCTCCATCCGTACTTGTAAGTTGGAATTTCCGAACACCCAGTCGGACATTTTAACTGGAACCTCCAACCTGAAGTCAGGACTCCAACTCAGAAAGTCAGAGAAAAACCTCACCTGAACCAACTTCACAGTCCAACATGGCTGCTACTCGTATCAACAGGCTAACACTCGGCTAATTTTACTCTTTGTAACAGTTCGGTCTAATTTCACTCACATTAAGTCAAACAGGCACATAGTTTTGTTTGCCTTTTGTCAGTGGATGTGTTGCTGCGTTATTGGTATGTGCTATAAATGCATACAGCGGTGTTATGAATATGTAGCATTGCTAACAGTGGCTAACAGCAGCAACGGCTGGTCCAGCGTTTGGAAAGGTTCACGGTGTATGAGCGTTCCTGGTCTTTATGACTTTACCATTGGAGCGCAGTTAATAAAGGTGTGAGATCGTCCCCTTTTCTGACTTCCAAAGTTAATGGGAGGCACCGTTACTTTGTTTTGGGGTTTTTTTGCTGATCGCAGGAATTGGTTAACGTAGGAGCTGGCTAACACTTCCTTCAAATAATCAATTATTCCTTCAAATTAAGTTGAAACTGGTATTTTAACAAAAAACAAACCTCTGTGGTGTCACTTAAAGACATCTTTCCACATATGTACGTGTGTCCAAGTTCAGAGGTTTGCTTCATGGTTGTACTGGGTCAACTAGAGAAATATAGACACATCAAAAACACATTTGCATTTGTGGTTTTATATTATCGCAATGATTTCCACAAGCAAAAGAATTGTTATCCAGCTCAAGCTAATTCATAAAATGGGAAAGGAAATAAGGAACAGAGGTCTCTGAAAACCCCACCAACCTTTTATTTCTCCTCACTGGTTTCCCTCTCAACACGTCATCATCTGAGCAGCGATGGTTAATATGATGCTACCGAGCTGCAGCTGCCAAAATTCTCACAACTCATTCATCTATTTAAAGACAATACAGACGGCACGCACTGGTGTCAAGGTGACAAAGCTGTAGGCAGGTGACAAATGTCATCGGGGTTATGCAGCTGGAATGTAGTTTTATTGCCGTTTTACAAATTGAGCTCAAAGCACCTGCTCCCCTACAAATCCATGCAAGAAGATACGCAGACACTTTCACTAACCTTTGTCTACCATGTACCGTTACCAGACAAGACATAATTATTGATTTTACCCAACATCATCTACTGATGTTAAAGACCTTTGAATAAGAAGAAAAAAAATGCCAGAAAAGCATTCATCATCTAGCCCTTCAAGGGGGAACGGAGGGTAACTTGGTTGTCCAAATGACCGCCACTCCTCGATTCCCAAGAGAAAGAGGACAGGAATGAAGAGGTGATGCACTGTGGTAGGCTCAAAGGGAGAAATCTGGATTAGACCTCAGACTCTGTTGTTTGCAACACTCTAAAATCCCTTTTAGACCGACAGGAAAGCCGGTAATGGCGCCAGCATGACATCTCAGCTCTGCTTTAGTGCTAAGATGTCATAAAATGACCCGGCGGGCCTCGTAGCGTGATACACCGTAATCATTTCAAGAGTATTGAACATGAAACAGCGCAGATAGCTTCAGATGTTGTGACCAGTTGTTGTGGAGCGTATCAGTGGGACTTAAGGGAACCACGGTCCATCAGAAGACTTATTCAGGAATGTGACAAACTTGGAAAAAGAAACGGCAGGAAGCTGGAGTGACTATGAGGTCCAGAGACTTCTGGACCTCTTTTAGAAAGCCACAACTCTTCGTAAAGCTGTTTTCAGCCGTGACTTTCTACGTTGAACATACATGAACAGTTTTTCATTTAGTATTTTTCCACAGAGAATCTTTAACTTTGTTTGGAAATTAAAAGAAAATGAGCAAGAGTTGGCGAACGGTCCCTCCCTGCCAGCGTCAACTCAACTCAACTTTATTTATGTGCACTTTAAAAACAACACAGTTGGCCAAAGTGCTGGACACCAAAAAAAAAGAATTACAACAAATAAAAGCAATAGAAAAATAAAATAAAATGAGAAAACGAAATACGATTAGGAACAATAAAAGACAACATCTCAAAAGTGATGGATGAAAAGATCAAATGTAAAAGGGATAAAAGGGATGTAAAAACAATCCCTGAAGACATGACTCACCTTCTCAAGTGGCTGGCTTCTGCAGGAGCATCTACCTCCACTCCATTGATAACCTCCGTTGTTCTGCCGTTCACGTTTCCTCCAGCTGCGTCCGGGTTCAGCGCTCCCCTGTGAGACGGGGCCGCCGGCTCCTGCTCCTCTCTCCCGTTCCTCCTCACCCACTTGGAGGGAAGTTCCTCTGAGCTCCCAAAGCGTTCAGCCAGCTCCCGCCTCCTCTCCGCTTTGTAGCGGGCGATTCGCTCTGCTCGGGGCTCCAGGACCGGGTTCTCCATTGCATCCATGTTCCTCAGGTGTTTTCAGGTGTTTACGTGCTCCTCAAATAACTGCAAAGCGGGAAGAAAGGACCAGCGGATGGAGTGTTTGTCCTCCACTTTTCAGCTACATCAAAACACAGGCGCCAGACTTTCTTGGAGTGTAATTCATATTCCATCAGACTTGGGGACTTTTTTGCTTTTCTTTGCTTATAGATTCCATTAATGAGGGGTTGGAAACCAGTCTGTTCCTCAGCAAGATGTTTCTTCTGAAAAAAACAAACAAGAAAAACACAGTAGAACTAGACCGTCCCAGTCCAGGAGAAACTGTGGTTGGATTGTTGAAACTGTCCTTTCCTGGTCTACTGACAATTACTTGAAGATTCAAATATGAGTCCCTTGGTTTTCACTGAAAGTCTCACTCTTTATATCAAAGGGCTGTTTGCTGGGGTTCCTTTCTATTTGGAGGATTTCTAGCACACAAATAACTTCATGCATGTTGGCTTTAGGGGATATTTTGTTCCCATTTAGTTCCTACATTTGGGTGACGTGCACTTCTAAGTTTCTTTTAGTCTTCAGAAACAGCTGATTATTTTGAAAACAGTTCGATGTACATCAGAGAAAAGTCACACCAGTCACTGAACAAATGAGCTAATTATTTCGCAGTTTGAGCTGCATTTCTACAAGAAATTGTTTGGCACCATTTATTGGACTCGAAATAGTAATAATAATAATAATAATAATAATAACATAAGGCAGAGTTTCTCTTCCACAGCAAGTGTGAAAAGTGCATTTGCCACTCATCAACCATGTGCAGTTTCTTTCTAGAACGGTTAATTTTTATGCATTTCTTTCATCTCAGCCTTTCCTCGTTGTCTGGTCCATGTAAGATGACCTGCGTCGGCCTGCAGTGCCAGCCAGTAATCTCCCGTTGCCCTGAAACTCAACACCAGAGCTCAGCTCGACTCTGGGTCCCGGCCTCGATGGTACACGCTTTACAGGCTGGCTGGTCTCTTCCACAAAACTGCATATAATGTTAGTTAAAAGGGTTCCTGTTTGCTTATCCAAATATTATCTAACAGCATGCATAATCACGTTAAACATTTTAATGACAGCACAGAGCATCTTATCAGCTTGTCAAAAACAACAACAACAACAAAGAGTTAATCCAACTGGTTATGGTGTCTAATTTGTTTAAGCACAGATACGACGATGACCTGTTTGAAATATAGCATCTGCAGTCAACATAAATACACACACAGCCAAGAAAAGTCCCCTGCTGGCTACAAGGTTGCCAACAACAAGAAGAAAACCTGAAGCTCTAAACCAGTTATAAATAGCACTAACACCGTAGCACCATTCGCATTCACCAACAGCAGATATTCATCATCACAAATGAATGACGATAAAGAGCTTACCAATATGTACAAGCATAAATGTGCGTTTGCATATGTGCGTGCGCTCTCCGAAACCGTGGATGTCAGCATTCCTGCTACAGGAAGCACAATGGAGCCAGAACAAAGAGGTGGGAGCTGCAGACTGAGTGCACCAGATGGATCTGCTGCAGGACTGAATGGAGGTGCTGGCAGCAGAGTTCACAAAGTAATAGATCCCAACTTTCATGTTTATTCCATCAGGTTTTTGTGTTACTCCACCTCCTCTGGGGAAAAAAAAAGGTGCAGATTTACCTGACAAGAAAGGAATACTACTGATGGATGTTATTGCAGGAGAAAGATTCACCGACTGGTCTGATCTGACTTTGATCTGTAAGAACGTCAGCGAGCTAAACCGTCCAGGCAATGATCCCTGTATGAGATACTGCTGCTGTCACAAACACGAGCACATGTCCTTTAAACAACAAAATTACTCCAATCTGCACAGAGGAGCTCACCTCTGTATTCAGGGAGAGTCTCACTAACGCCACTCTCATTTACGTTTTTGCTGGCAAAACATAAATAAGACTCAAGCATGGCCACACTTTTGCAAAGAACAAAAGTCATGTGACAAGCTGGAGGATTGTCGATTGGAGGGGGAGAATGCCATCGAGGCTCAACAGGGATCATGGGCTTCTAATCCAACAGCACAAGTTGACACAAGCTTGAAATACAGCCAGTGGATGAGAGCAGATGACCGGTTTCCTCATGTAAGGCATTTGAACTTTGATAATTATATTCAAGCTCCAAGTGGGTAAACAAAAGGCCAATAATTCCTGAATTGAGGTCATAAGTCCAAACTTTTCAGGCCTGGCTTTCCTAAAAACACAAAGATCAGACCATGAAACGATAACTGGGAAGTTTCAGCTAAACTGGAAATGTTTCACTGATGCAAATTATGTCTCCAGTGCATCTCAGCGTCCTGGACTAACGGTGTAAACCAGATTAAAAGGTTGGCCTGGAATAAGCCTCCGACCAATTACACCTACCCTGCTGAGTTACCTGCACTAAAGCCCCCCGGCCCGTGGATGTCTGTAATTCAAGGACAAATTCCCACAAGGATTGTTTTTGCATACCATAAAAAAAGGGGTGGGGGGGGTCCTGTCACAATAGATCATTAATGTAAATAGCTTTATGGAGCAATGCATTGCATGATCCAGGGTAAGATTAACTGCTAAACCTTTAACTAATGTCCACATCAGAGGCATGTGGCTGAAAAGCTGACAGGAAGAACAGCTTTCTCTCAACCTTCTCATGCACCCTCCTAATCCACTCATCAGCTTCCAGTAGGATGGAGTACAATACCAGTAGGCTGGTCTGCTTGTATTATTACAAAGATTTGTCCACCTAATGTCAGTTTAGAACATCAAACCTCTAGCACTGCTGAGATAGTGAGTATTTCAAGTTATCTGCTAATTCCTCAGTTCCTTTTCAAGACACGTGATCACGTTCAGTGGCATATGCAAATGAGCTGTCATAGCACTCGGCAGGGAGTCATTTATACTTCAGTTTTGGTAGTTGGTAGAGGGGGAAAAAAACAATATATTACGCTTTCCGTTACTATGGGGAGGAAACACTAAGCGTAACGTGCTCATAAGTAGGAAGTTCGTGCGTAATTTGTGCGTAAAACCTCTGATACTTCGAAATATAATACAATTTCTGCCTTTTAATTCCTCTAGTACGATAATAAATAGTCTTTTATTCATAAGTCAGAGTCGGAGCATCGCAGCTACACTGTTCTGTCAACTGCACATGAACTTGAGCAGGTCACGGAGCCGACAGGTGAGCGCCAGGAACGACAGGACCTGGGCGAACTTACTTACAACTCAGTCCGAGATGTCGCCCGGCTTTGGGTTTAAATGTCCAAATGTCGAATATATGAATTTCCAATGCAGAAATAATGACTATAAAATTAAATATTGCATGCGTACTTACACGCGCAGTGCGCCGTGTGCCTTCCTCAGCCCGACGGTCCCTCCCCACTGATCCTTCACTGCGGTGAACGCTCCAAATGTAGACACAGCCGCAGCTGCATGGCTCTCCGTATTAAGGGGGCAGAGTATATAAATAGATGGCGAAACCGTGGGGCGTCCCTGTACTGTACTGGAGGGAGCTGTGGCTGCGACAGCTTCTCCCATTGAGCTGGGAGACTAATTTGCTTGTCAGGTTTGGCCACCAGGGCCGCATCCAGCTTTTTGGGGGGCCATGTTTTTGTTGTGGTTTTGGGTCTCTAATCTCAGGTTTCTTGGTTTTTTCTTCCTTCTGCTGTTAAATCTCATTTTCTTGTATTTCTTTGGCTGCTGTTCCCTTCCCAAAGCTGGTTTGGTTTACTTAGTATAAAAGTCTGATTCCTTGTGTTTGTTCAGCAAATCACACGCTCTGGGTTGAGTCCCACCAGGAAGTATGCTTTGTTAAAGTTCCTCAACTGACCACTAGGTGCTCCAAAACAGAGTAAATCCCCATTGACTCCTTAAAAGGTCAACCAGTTTCGGTTTTGGTCTCAGTTAGATTTTACACCCATGACAACTGTGCGGTGGGTGTTTTTTCTTTGTGTACCACGTCTGGTAAAATTATCTAAAGTAACAAAATTTATGGCAGCAGGTATAGCCAGTAGCTAGCTGTCACCATTTTAGCTTCTTAGCATTATATTGACTTCTGTGCTGTGAAGAAAAATCTACAAGCATAGTCACATTTTAAAGAGAACATGTCTTTTTGTGCTTGTGTGTTGCTGTTAATTGCACAAACAGTGAGTGTATGTTGTCTTTTCTTTCCTCTTTTCCCTGTCGGTCTGTCTGGTTTGTTCCTCTGTAACAGATCTGCTGCATTTTATATGTTCCTGCCCATTCCCCTGTCAAATTTTAGTTTTTTTTGTGGTTTTGGATTCTTGATCATCCTGCTCCGACAGTGCTTTATTTGTCTTTGTTTGCCATTTAAATTTAAGGGACATCATTTTTACTCCTGCCTTCCGCATTCGCAGGACGCCAAACAAGCTTCTTGCAAAAGTTTGCAGGGAACATTATGAACCAAAGGATCTTCAGTTCCCATCCCCTGTAGGGTCCTGGGAACATGAGTCCAAAGGTGCTGATGAGGCTGTATGGAGCTGCAACATTAAAATGTCTGGTGCTTGTCAAGCCACCAACCATCTCATAGTCATTCGGTGTCCTTGTGGACACTAGAGGTGGAAGGAGGTGTCGGGCTTAAGAAGGAGTCCTGCTGAGCATGATTGGCTTGACAGGACTGAGGAGGCAGCTTCCACAACAATTAAGGGTACCTGAAAGTTTGTCCAGTTTACAAACGTTTTGTGAACTTGGAGAAGGTTTATGACCGCGTCTCCCAGAGTCTCCTGCAGGAGCTACATAAGAACTGTGGGATACAGGAGCCTTTGATACAGTCCATAAGGTCACAGTAAAACCAGACTGACAGCTTGGTTTGCATTTCCAGCAGTCAAGAGTAAGTTTCAGTGGGTGCTGGACTCTGTCAGGGATGTCCTCTGTCACAGGTTCTGTGCATAATACCTATGGTCCGTATGGACAGGCCCTAGGTCCCTATGGACAGGCCCTAGGTCCCTATGGACAGGCCCTAGGTCCCTAGGCACAGCCAAGGGAAGGAGGTTTCCAGTTCAGGTGGTTCAGGACTGCATCCTTGCTTTGTCTCAAGGCAGACCCTTGAAATGCAGCTGAGATAATGGCGAGATATCTCAGGAATGTGTCGTCGCGCCAGTGGAAGAGCTGGAGGATGCAGCTGAAGATCTCTGCCCTAGCTGCTGTGACCTCATCCCAGCTGAATGGATGAATATGGATGGAAAGAAATAAAGTTATGAATGAATAAACAAATGCTTCAATGAATAAATATGCAATAATAGTGAGCAATTGTTTTTCTGTATTTCTTTTCATGCATCATATAGTTTTTATATTCATTGCTTTTTAAAGAAGTTATGTTGCTTTCCATTCCCTAACTATATATAACTATGTATGTATCTATGTATATGTGTGTGTGTGTACATACATACATAGTTAACCAATAAAAAGTGATGGTGGGAATCCAGACTCAGTTCTGTCAGACCTGCAGATACCTGCTTTCAAGCCTGTGGGGACTCGCGCATCATCCTTTGTACAATTTCAAATGTACAAAAAAAAAAATGCATCTAAATTGGAAGCAAATAAATTAATATTTAATATTTTCACTTCATACGCTCAGCTTTCAGCAGATTAAAGATAGTTTAAACTTGGGTGCTGAATCAAAAAACAAAACAAAGACAGCACTCCAATTATTCATTTGTCACACGGATGTTTCAGTCAATCGTCCATCTCACACTGAAGAAGGGCAATTGACCCAAAATGTCAGTGACAATGAAATGGTTAATTGGAGAGCTGTCTTTGTTTTGTTTTCTGATGCATATGTTGAGTGTGAAAGACAGAAATAAGTGAATAAATAATTGTAAAAACAAATGTTTAACACTATGCGTTTGGGTATTTCTCACTTTTTCTCAAATTTCTCTGCAGATTAAGATTTTTTTTTTCTTTTTACCAACTTAATTTCTCTCATGTCTTTATGTCTCATGTCCTCTTTTTCCTTCTTTTTCTCCTACATATGTATTTTTGATGCACTCCTTTTTTTTCTACATTAAAACTGTGTAAAATAGCAGACCAGTGATCTAAATGGTTCTTTCGGATTTCACTGATAAGAGCACAAACTCGATGGTTAGTCTGGGTTTTCACCGCTCAGAAGTCCCATCTACTGAGGTGAGATGGTGCAATGGCGCCCTCTGCCGCCACACGGTGGAATTGCAAGTTCAGTTATTTGAATTGGCAGTTCATATTGTGTAACTGATGGTGCTGCATTCAAGAGCGGAGACAGACGTGAAAGTCAGTACTTTTATAGAAATATTTCTTGAATGAACAATATAACTCCTGTAGACCAGGTCACACTTGAAAAAGAGATTTTAAGTCCCAATAACTTTTTTTTCTCTCCCTGGTTAAATAAAGGTTTATAAAAATAAGAAAAAATATCTTCCACAATCTGTCGATACAAACTTAAAATACTGGTGTAGTCTGTATCACTTCCACCATAAATATCTTCATAAAAAAATAAAATACATCAAATTAGAAAAATAAAGTGGTGCACATTTCCAGTACTTTCAAGTCAAGAACTCTAGAGTGAAACAGAAACAACATAACTTATTAACTTAGAGGCCAGTAGCATGTGGTAAACATAAAAAAAAAAAAATAATACCTCATCCAAATACCAAGACTCAAAAACATATTTCTGAAAACCTAACAGAAAGAACTCCATACTGCTCCTCCATCCATGTGAAGGCAATGAGATGAACTGAATAAAACTGAGGAAATAAAACTCAATGTTTCTGTGCTTTGAAATTTCATCAAAATAAACTTTACCTCCTCAACCACCACAGGTTCAAGTTAAACCCTAACCCTCACCGCGCTGATGTTTTCTATTTAAGATCTCTCGCTCTGAGCAGCGTGTGCGCAGGATTTTCATGGTGCATCGCTGACATCAGAGTCTCAGAGCAGCTGCGGCTGGACTTCTCCTCCTCGCTCCCATCGGCCATCTTCAGTGTTTCCAAAGAAGGGATGAGCCAGGGCTTTGGCGGCTGAGATGCGACGACTCGGGCTGAATACCAAGCATTGCTGCAGGTAAGGAGATGTCACAGCTGGTTAACAGTTTGAACACACCTTCTGTACTCTCGAAGAGCAAAAGTCATAGTACTGGGATTTTTTTTTTCCCTTATATTGATCTCAGTTAATAACAAACCGTCAAATACTTGCATCTTAATTCTGATTAGCTCATTCAGCAGTGCAAATACAGCAGAATATCTATGAGAAGTTGTATTGAAAGACAGAAACTTGACAACTTGAACACGTTTGCCAGTTTAATTCAATCTGATAATACTTAATGAATTGATTTTCCTTCAGGGATTAATTAATTGTGCATACATCCGATCCACCACTCTGGTTCTGACATGTAACACCTGTTGAATAAACTGAAGCTGACTGCCTCCACAGTCATACAGGATCCATTCATGTGAGCGGCAAGTTATTTCCCAGAGTGTCCAACCGCTACCTCTCCTCCCCGACTGCATCCTGCCGCCTTCTCTTCAGGCGGGAAAACGATGAACGCACATCTGGTTGTGCTAAAAACATGACTCATCAGGCCGTATGATTTTTGGGCCCACAAGGTTCTGCATGGGAGTTCTGGACGCTCTGCAGACTTCTCTGTGGGATCAGGTCACGAGGATCAGCCTTTGCCCCTCCTGCACACTAATCTTGCACTTTTCCACCAGCCTCAACCAGTTTTTCCAGGTGCTGAGGCACCTGCAGAGCCGGCTCAACACACCTGCTTGGTTTTCCACAGCCTGGGAGCCACTACAGCCACGACATTAATTCAGTTCACGTCAATTTTCCATCTAATGTAATCTGAATTTATCAAGAGGTTAATAAGGGGATTTTTTTTTTTTTTTTGACAGTTGTCATGGGAATGTTTTCAAAGTGATAAAAAGAAAAAGCATGGATGCGCTTACAGAAAGCAGATTATTCTCGTCCTGGTCCAGGTTGGGCACCGGTTCGGGGCGAGGTCCTCTTGGGCCCCAGCTTTCCGAGTAAGAGACGGGGCTGTCCCGAGGCCACTCCTCCTCGCTGGGCAAACCCATCACCCTGATCAACGGAGAACAAATAAGTTCAAATAGGTGAGAGACAAAGATTCATTTCGGGTTCCCAGTGAGTCACCCAGCTCATAAAGATTTGATTCATTTATCTTTTGCTTAGATGAAAAAGAAGGATAATGACAGCGTGATAACTCGGTCTCAGACATTTATAGAAAGAACAAAAGCACTCACCTAAAGATCTTTTGCAGCTGCTCCACCTCTGTGTATCCTTTAAACAACGGTCTGCAGGATACGAGAACAAAGCTCAAGGAAAGGGTTCATCTTTGTCACTGCAGCTATGCAAAGACATTTAAACTGGTCATCACGTGTTGTTTCTCTTTCCTCACCTCAAGAGGAAGAGCTCAGCTAAGATGCAGCCGGCGCTCCACATGTCCACGGAGGAGCAGTAAACAGAATTCAGCAGCACCTCAGGAGCTCGATACCACAGCGTCACCACCTGAGCAGAAACGGCGGGAGAAGGTGAGACAACCGGGGCGCTCCGGCAGGTGGAGGAAGAAACAAATGAGAACATTTTATATCTCAGGCGACGGGGCTCAACAGGGTTACTGCAGTAACGTTCAACACTTACACCTGGAGTTCAGAGCGATGTTGAAGGTGTGGAGCCGCGCCAGTCCAAAGTCTGCGATCTTGATTTCTCCACTGCTGCTGACCAGGACGTTCTGTGGTTTTAAGTCACGGTGCAGCACCAGGTTTGTGTGTAAGAAGTCCAGCCCTCGCAGCAGCTGCAGCATCACATCCTGGGAGAGCCGCGGCGGCGGTTACTACCGTTTCCAGAGCTGTGACGTTAGAGTGAAATCAAACTTTGTGTTCCCACCTTTATGCAGTCGCGGCTCAGTCTGGGCGCAAGAACCTTCGACAGGTAGGTGGACAGGTCCTGATCAATGTACTCCATCACCAGAGTGAGGTCCAGGGTCGAGCCCGTTGGTACAGCAGATGCATCCAAAAGCCTGCAGGGCAGTGAAATAATCGAGTTAAATAAAAGTAAACTAGGATTTACTTTTACATGAGACTACGGAAGATGTATAGTGTATATAGACACAAGTCCGTAAAATAAAATTAAACAAATGAGACAAAACTAGAACTGATCTTTCATTATCAAAAGCAATCCAACTTCATATACCTAATATTAAGGCGTAATAGGATTAAAAACTCATTTGTTCCTAGTGCAACAGGTCTTTTAAATAAGTACAGTGATCCCTTATTTTTCGCAGTTAATGGGGACCGGCGCCCCCCCGTGAAGATCAAAATCCACGAACTGAAGCCAGAGCCCCCCGAGCCTAAATAATGTGTTTAAAATATGTTTAAAAAACCATCAAAAAGTAGCGAGGCACTCCACAAAGTCTCAACTGTGGTCTTTCTGTTACCTTCACAGCCTCTGGTCTCTGAACTGTAGTAAAGAAACTGCTGGTATTGTGCTATTTTTGGCTCGTAATTAGCGACTAACACGCTAACAACAACAAAAAACAGTCTGATTTTCTCTGCATGAAACGGGAACTTTATTCTGGCACTGCAGGAACTTGTAACATCACACAGGTTGTATTGTTCGGCTCCTGTTGGTTAACAGAGAATGTAAATCTATACACGCTGGGCTGCTGTTGATGCTCACTACACTTTTCATCTGACCCCGTTTTTGTTCTGCTGTCCCAGGACACACACACTACATTACCCATAAGGCCACCTTCTTAAAGGGGCCAGGCTGGCTCACAGCATTTCTTCACAGAGAGAATGCGCACAACATCCTGTGATGTTTCCGCAATTTTTTTCTTGATTTTTTTTTATGTTATATATTTCTGAAAAATCTGCGGCATGACAATTTTAGCTAGTTTATTTAATTTTTTTCGTGTTTATGTTTGATGTGCATTTCTCCACTGTAAACTGTATGCAATTGAGACGGAGGTTTTTATTATAATGATTGAATTCCTTCTACATGATCAGGGATGTTATTTTTAGCGTGTTTGTAAACCTTGAGTCCTATCAGGGACAATAAAATGACTGAACTGAACTGAGCCGAACAAAACTTGTCGGAAATAAAGCCTTCATTCATTCATTCATTCAAATGAGCCTCATACTTGACTATGTTGGGGTGGTTGAAGTAGCCCATCTTGCGCAGCAGCGCCACCTCTCGGATCATGAAGGCGGGGATCCCGCTGTCCGCCGAGTCCAAGCGAAAGTTCAACTTCTTCACCGCCAGGAGTCGCTCTTTCTCTCCCACCTCCCTGGCTTTATACACTTTACCGAAGGAGCCCTCTCCCACCTCCGCCAGGAGCTCGTACCTCAACTCTTCCAGGCTCATTGTCCCTCAAGTCCGGCGTCGGTTCACCTGAATTTCACACAAACATTCAAAACTTTATGAAGGTCAACCATTTCTTCCTACCCGAGTTGACTGCGCATGCGTATAGCAGTAACTTCAGAAGGCCATAATATTCTGCTGCCTGACCGTTACCAAGCTAGCAAGACGGATTCCTGGCAGATGTGCAGGTTAATTAACGAGTAATTAATGGTACCTTACAAAAGAGGCACAAACCCGTCTGCAGCACCGTTGTTTTGACGGCTTCAACAGATGTAGCAGGTCGCTGGTGTTGACATAAGATGTTGTTGGAAATGTATCGCATCCGCCCGCAGGAAAAAATGTCTGGATGACCGTGATGGCCAGCATCAAATTTATGAGGAGGGAAAAAAAAAATCCCCTTCACACCCACTTTTTATTGGCCAACTAATCAGAAAGCTTAAATGCTATATTTAAGTCTGCCCACTCCCTCTTCACGTGCTTTGCTGCTGCGGTGCAAATGCTCCGTTCAGGTGGAGGGAAAAGTCAGCTTTACAAAGTCTCAGCCGGCGAGCAAAACAAACAAACAAATAAAGTAAACACGGGTCGCATAGTGCTGGCTCATTCCCAGGCATTCAACAGATATACAGAGAAGTTAAAGCACAGATTAATCATAGTTTGTGTTCATGATCAATATTCTCACAACAAATAATAAAAAAAAAAAACATGAATGTGACAGTTATGGTATTTCTTTAATAGTATTTTTTAGGCACAGAGTGAAGCCAACAATATTACACATCATATATTACTTTCCCTCATACATGAATTACTTTTATTTGAGTTTATGCAGTGATAATTTAACCAAAGACAAAATAACGTTTAAAATACTACAGGTGTGAGTATGTTGAAGCTTAAAGTACTGAGCACCTCCAGGATTAGAGTTAATATTAGTGGTTACTCCCCTTTCAGTTTGTCATTGATACGTTTTGTTCTCTTTGCCAGGGCGATGGCATCCAGGTGGAGGTTGCGGTTGAGGAGGACCGAGCCGCAGGTGAGGGCCCCGGCGAGGGCGCCGGCGAAACCGCACAGAAACACGTCCTGGCCTGTGAAACGAGAAGACATGGAGTGAGATGAGCGTAGGCTCAACGCTCTGGGTTGAGTTATAACCTGCAGGCGGACGCACCGGTCAGGTAGAGGTTCTTCAGCGGGGTCTGAGGCCTGATCGTAGCGTTGAGGTCGGGGCTGAACCGGGACAGTCCATGATCCATGCCGTAGATCTCACCTTTGGGAGCTCCAATGTAGTGGGTGTTTGTGAGTGGGGTACCAGCATCGATGTACTCGATCTACACGGACAGATGGATGAGAACTGTGAATAATGTTTTTTGTTTTAATGTATGAAAATGTGTGAAAAATTATCTTTTCTTCTTCAGCATAAGGCAACACGACCTCTTCAAGTATTCTGTTGTATTCAAACTGATCCATGATCGCTGGTAAGTGATAAAAAAGCCCATCACCAGAGTATGAGAAACATCCCCATATCATGATGCTTGCTCCACCGTGCTTCACTGTTTTCAGCTTGAATTCAGTGCTTGAGGGTCGTCTGACAAACTGTCTGTTGTTTTTGGGTCTCGGGGCCACAATCTTGCTTTCATCAGTCCCAAACATTTTGCACCATTTCTCTTTAGGCCTCTTCTTCAATAAATCTTTCAATCAAACTACGGCGTCCGTCTGAATCATTTATTGCTATTATTGTGAACACAAACATATCTGCTTCAGCCAGCAGTCCAAAATCTAAACATGTTTACTTGAAGTATCACTAATATTTGAGGAGCTGAAACAATCAGAGGTGGACATGAATGTTCTAATGTTTTGGATATTTGTCTGTTAGGCAAGTATCAGTCTGTTTAGTCAGTCTCATCTTGTGCACGTGACATCTCTAATGCTCACAGACATGATACGTAAAGACTTTGACTGTTCAACAGCTCAGTTGTGGCTGAGAAAGGAAAGGTGAGTTCCTTCCTCTGGATCTCCACACAGGGCTCACGTTAGACTATCAGGTGGTTTAATTTTAAGGCCATTTGGCTTTGGAAGGATTTTTAAGCATCTAACTTTCCGTAGCCAACAGCTGAAAGTCACCTTTAGTGGCAGAAAATCCCGTGACTATGCACATCCTTACATGCAGCGCTTTTCAATTTCCTCAAAGGGGATTTGTGACAAACTTGAACCAGCAATTTTAGGATGTAAATATGGAAATGTTTTTCCCAGTACTCTCAAGAAACAGCAAGAGAATAAAATGTCTCCAACAATCTTCTGCAGTAAAACGGAGAGCAATATTTTCAGCAGCACTGGTTTAAATTTTTCCATGATGCAGAGGGGCTGAAGCCATGGGAGAAGATGCAAAGAACTTAGTTGCAACACATTTCCTATGAATTTACATTTGTGGTAGGTTCCAGCTATTTAAATACACTGCCTGGCCACAAAAAAAGTCACCACCTGGATTTAACTAAGCAAATAGGTACGAGCCTCCTATTGGATAATTATTGCATGGATGATTATCTTTCAGCTGGCAACAAGTTATTTAACCCCAACTGGTGCAAATGAGTTGCTTCTCATTTCCTAAACAACCATGTCAAAGACACATCCGTGGTCGTGGAAAAGATGTTAGTCTGTTTGAGAAGGGTCGAATCATTGGCATCAAGCAGAGAAAACATCTAAGGAGATTGCAGAAACTACCAAAACTGGGTTCAGAACTGTCCAACGCATTATTAAAAACTGGAAGGATAGTGGAAATCAAAGCTAAAGGTGGTCCAATTGAAATATTAGTGTATGACCTTTTTTTTTTTGGCCAGGCAGTGTACTTTCTGCAACCAGTGAGAAGTAAGTAGGTCCAAAGCCTTCACCTTGTCTCTGCTGATCTTGGGGAACACGTCCATAACCACCTCCAGAGCACAGTCGATGAACGCTTGTTTCAGCTCTTTGTAGTCGGCTCCTCTGTTCGACACTTTGCCCGTCCTTCCACTCCTCAAACCACGGGTAGTGGGCAAAGCTGACCAGACTCAAAGTAGACTTCTCTGGAGTGAAGAGGGAAAATAAAGACAAGAGGTGGTTGAAAAGGCAAAAAAGGACTCCAGAAGAGGGGGGTCATCATGCGTGGTCACTGTCGAGTCCGTACCTGGTGACCTCTCCTGCCAAGATGGATCTTTAGCTGAGGGAGAGGCGACAAACAGCAGAGGGATTTTTTAGAGGACTCCTTCTCTGTCTCCATTTGATGTAGTTCTCCACCCTGAAAAGGAAACAAGAGTCTAGTGACTCACACTTGATAAAATATTGGAGCAAAAGCTCCAGCGTGGTATAACCTCTGATATATTTTTGACACCCCTCTCCTCCAAAAGCCTCTTTTGCAACCTCTGTGTCTGCTCTGAGGTCGCGTTCAAATCCTTTCCCCATATTTCTCATGGGAATAAAAAACAAATAAATAAAAAGTAACACACAGTTCATCAAAGTTGTTCTCGGTGAAGATCCAGTAGTTGTCTGCTTTCAGGCCCAGCTCCTCTTTGGTGCCATTCAGACCCACAAAGATACTCAAGCCTCCTTCGCCGTTTTTCACCATACGGAGCTGGTTCTGGATGGCTGCAAGGCAGGAAAGTCACAGCAACAAACAGATGTTAAAACACATTACAAATACAGTAACATCAGCGCATCTGTTTAACTTCATGATTAATTCAAAAGGCTGAGTCACTCCCAGAAGAAAACACAAAACTTCTCAGCTGTTCAGTGAATCTCTTTTCACTACGCTCTGGACAAAACAGTTAATTAAAACCAACTGAATTATTCCAAAACATACTGATCAGCAGCAACCATTACCTGGCAGAGCCTGGAGGTCTTTGGGCAGCAGTTTCTCATAGGTGTTGAAGATGCCAGCGTTAGAGATGACCATAGGGGCCCGGATGTGTACTTCCTCCTGACCCTTCAGCACGCTCACACCTGAAACCCAAAGATGTGAATGCAGTGAGGGATCTGCCTGATGCGACTCTGTGTGGATGAACTGAGGAGATCGCACACCCACCACAAGCTTCGTTAGCGTCGTTGAATAAAATGCGGTTGACTGGGGCTCGAACCAGAACGGCGCCCCCTGCCTCCTCAATGATGGGGATCATGTGGTAGGCGATTTCACTCGCGCCACCTTTGGGGTACCAGGCGCCGTTCAGGTAGTGAGTGACCAGCAAGCTGTGCATGGAAAAACTGGCCTCCTTGGGCATGTTACCTGCAGATGAGGGATGGAAACAGGGAAACCGTGAGCAGCAGGCCGACAAATGAGCCCATCAGCTAATCAGGGGCGGCGCCCGGGCTTTACCGTAGGTGCCAAAGATGTAGCTGAAGACGGCCCGGAGGTCTTTGTTGTCTGTCAGCTCGTTCACCACTTCTGTCAGGCTGCGGGGAGCCATTTTGAAGAAGAAAGACAGATGCTTGACGAGTCCAGTGTAGATCAGGAATTTGGCCAAGGGCACAGGGCAGAGCTTCAACACAGCGAGGAACCAAATGCCACGTCCAGCTTTCTGAAGACAAAACGCAAGACGCACAGATGATGGTCAAAGTATAATGAACTTTAAAAGGAGCCATAAATGTGAAAAGTTTGTCACTGAATTAATGTGTCCATCCATTAAGATTCAGACATTTCATTTGACGTTTTCATCCTCCAACTGTAAAATGCACAAAAGATCGCAGGCTAAAAAGATATTCAGCACTTTCCCTGATTGTTTACATTTTTGCCCTGCATAAGCCGATTGAAGGACCTCTTCAAGTGCCCAGACATTTTTCTGAAATCAGATAACGTCTCAGATCTGTGTGTGCATTTGATGTAATATCCTGCTACTCAATACCATTTTATTTTGGTTTTTTTTTCAAATGTTTTACCAATCCTTAATAACTGAAACATAAAACCAAAATAGTGCCATTGGACTTTTTTTTTGTCCCAGAATCTTAATGATTTTAGATTGTTAAATTACACAATTAACACTTGTGTTTTGCATTTAAGATGCCCAAACCTGTCCTCCACGGATGCATATTTGCTTATTTAAGGCGATAGTGAAATATTTGGTTTGTTTGTAAGTACATTGGCTAAGTTAGAATGTACCCTGCACAGAACAATGTTGTTGTTTTTTTTAATGAACCACTTAAAGGTGGAGTAGGTGTTGTTTGAAAAACGGTTCCAGCAATCCAACTCAAGTGAGATTTTGAAAATATACACTCCCTCCCTCCTCCCAAAGACTCCGCCTCCTCCTCTTCAGCTCACCCCTCGAAACCATGCCTTCACATGATTCACGACTGCATGAACCATAGGGAGGGAGGGAGGGAGGGGTGATATTTGATGGACGTATTAGGCAGCCAATCAAAATAGTGATGATCACTTTTTTGATTGGTCAGAGTTTTTCTCTGATTATACTCTCTAGACTGGACCAAAATGTTTAGCTTTTTTTGCAAACATTTTATTTCAGTGGGTGCAATGGAAATGTGAAAAGGTTTTCAGGCAATATTGTAAAAAGTGTTGCAAAAAAACAACACCCACCCCACCTTTAATACTAAATCATGTCTTAGACAAGGAAGGTGTTGGTAAAGTCCTTTGTGAGGGTTACTCTTCCATCGAAATACAACTGCATGCACAAGACTCAGTTTTAATTAATTCCTTTATAATTGTATTGTTAGATTATTTTATTTTTGCAGCTGTACTGTTTCAGTGAGCTATTTAAAAAGACCAATAGCGATAAAAAAAAAAAAAACTGGTATATATAGTGGTATATAACAATGCATACAGAGAGCGATTGACCTTCATCTATGTGTCTAACACACTTTGTACTTCAGCCCAGGCAAAATGATGCAATATGGACAGCTTTTTAAGTCTTCAGCAATTACTCCAACCTTTGATTTTTGATATGACACAAACTGATACACCTCTAATCAAGCTTTTTTTTTTTTTTTTTTGTGCCAAAGTCCAGGTTGTGTGTACAGCATTCACATGGGATTTTGCTGTAGACACCTGACTGCAACAGAAATGACTCCAAGCAGACTCAGAACCAGTTCGGACCAGAGGATCCTACCTTGACCAGCCTCATGTACTCGTCGATGGCCTTCTCCTCTCCAGGAAAACACTTCTTCAGCTCTTCTGGGAAGCGATTCCTGCCGCTGTAGATGGGGTAGCGGCGGCGGTTTTCTGGAGGCCCAAGCACCACGTGGTCAAACGGGTTATCCAGAGGCTCCCACAGCAGTTGTCCATTGGTCATCTGGTCCAGCATGCAGCGAAACGGCTTGTGGTCCAGCAGGTCACCAATGTAGTGGATTCCTGTGATTTGACCACATGACGTTAGTCAAGACTGAGACTTGGATGTCTGGGACCAGTGTTTTAACTTGATGTGGTATCACAGAGATAGACTCCTATCCTGACTGAGAGCATAATTCTGAAAATATAACAGTCTTTCAGAGCCTTCTTCTATTTCAAAGACAGGTTTTTAGAGGTGTAGGCCATTCATCTTACCAACATCAAACTCAAAGCCCTTCTCAGTGAAAGTGTGGCAGCATCCTCCAGCCCGATCATGCTGCTCCAGAACCAGGACCTTCTTCCCAACTTTGGCCAGCAGCACAGCCAGCCCGAGCCCACCAATGCCACTGCCGATGACAATTGCATCCAGGTCTTCTGGCACCCTACTGGCCAGGAAACCTAGAGTAAAAACATGGAATTAAAAAAAAAGAAGATAGACATCAAGTACTACAATTATTCAGAGAGAAAATCACAATAACTTTACTGTGTACCAGTTTAATCTTCTATCTTAAATTTTTGAAAGAGGATTATTAATACAGCTTTATACATGTCTAATATCACTGTAGAAGGAAATATTTTGATTTTTTTTTTTTAGGAAGGTAAATAACAGATCATCATTTGAGACTTCTTTCACCAAAAAACGACCATGAAAGTCAGAATTTATTTGCATCTTACATTCCTGTCTCAGACAACATCTGATTATACAACCTGCTGTTTCTCGCAAAGCTCACTGTTCCTCAGTGATGCCATTTCACCTACTTTAACTGCGATTTTCAGCAAAATCATCCCACCCCCTACAACCATAATTCAGCACATTTAGGAAACAGTGCTAATTTCTCCAAATGTGAAAGCTGCATAAAAACTGAAATTGCAACCAGTCGATGCACCCAGTCCTCAAACCCACCTTGCTTCAGCACTTTATTCTTCTCTTTCTTCTCGTAAACCCTCGCTTTCAAAGGTTCACGAGTGTCCTTCTCAAAGGGGTTTGGCCCGGAGCTGCCGTAGACATATTTAAGTATAAATATAATTAGCACTACGCAGGTAATCACTGCAAAAATCATCTTTGTATCAGTGCGTCCACCCCAGTGTCAACTTCTCGACCCTGAGCACTTTGACATCCACTTCCTCAACGTGTGAGTAAAAGTACCGCCCACATTCCCGCTCAAATGACCAGTCAGAGGCTTCTATCAAATTTACGTCATAGCTGGGAGTTCACCAATTAACGTCAAGCTTAATGTGGGGGCGTTGAGTTGAGACAGTAGACCCGTTTCTGCTGTTTCACAACTGGGGACAAAACTAGCTTTAACCTCAAATAAGAACCTGAAAAGAATTAATATTATAAACGTATAACACTTTATTGTTTGTAAATACGATAAAAATCGTAATATTAATGCCTCTAACTTGTTTTCAGAATAAATCTATAACATATATTTAAAAAAGAAAAACTGTTATAGTTGTGCTAAAATCAGTCTCATTTATGCTGGGAATGCTGGGAATGCTGGGGGCGGTTCCAGGGGCGCGCTATGGTGGGGGCGCTGCCGCGGGCACACCCAGGGCGCCCAGGGACGTCTGGCCTGCCGAGGTTTTCTACAACTGGATCCAATTCAACTGGTTATTTTGCTGAATTTCCATGTATACATACACAGATTGAACGTTTGTTTTATATAATTTAGTTTTTTTTCATTATATTTTAATGGGCTGGATTTGCTTTAAATCCTGAAGTGTTTTAATCTTGGTTTCCATGTATGAAGCACAAGTTAATTTGGTCCATAAAGATAAAGACGTTTTAGCATTACACTACATCCTTGCATTTCCATTCAGAGCCTTTTTATTCTTAAAACCATGCAGAGAAAAATTTAATACCAGGAAGGCTGCAGTTGATGGCATTTTTAGCATCTATTCAGTTGATAATTAGTAGCATTATGATAAATCATTAAAAAAGATCTTGAATATCAAATAAGTTCAAGGGTTAGTAACACAAAAGCTTTGTCTTTTTGTAATGCAAACTCTGCACCGAGGAAGACTGAAATACCGTTTGAAGCCATTCAACCTTTATTTCTTTTATTCCTTTGTCAAAGTTTTCTTGCAGTTAAGCAAGTTGGTAGCTTGATTTAAAAATCTGGAATCTTGTCATCCATCCTTTGACACAAACCTTTGTGAACATCACAGCAACTACTATATTTCATTATTTTCACTCAAAAAAAAAAAAATTACCTGCATCGTTCACATTCATCATAACAGCATGAAGTCAGTTTTTTTCAAATGTTTGCGAACAGAATCAACATTTTACTTAAGAAACACTTTAATTGGGCATTTCCCCAGTCATCACACACCCTGCACATTTTGCAAAACCAGACAATGACCCCAGTTCCAACATCCAGATTTGTAATCTTTCACACTTTGACTGACAGGATCTATTGATCAAAATGCAGATGTGAACTATTTCAGACTAATATTGATTTGTTGCAAGTTTGTAAATAACTTAAAAAAAAAGTTATTGATGTTATTGCAAAAAAACATCCCAGAAGACTTTCAAAGAAAAGTTTCAGTGCAGCGGTGGATGTGCGTGAAAATCTAGTAACCACCTTAGTTTCTTTGATTTGAATTTTCTTAAATAAATACATTTTGGACTCATTCTGAAACTTGACCTCATGCTTAGTCTGCATTTTGACATCAAAAAGGCTTTCAAAAGTGCACCAAAGTACTTCTGGTTTCCTTTTGAACCCTTGCGGTTTCCAGAGACATTTGCCACGTCGGCGGTATTACAGGATGGACGTTGCAACTGGGACACACTGAACTGAAGGTGACATTTCAAATCTCATCCCTGCTGATCATGTAAGCAAACCCCGTCAGACAACCGTTAACTTCTCTGGAGAAGCCAACACAATCAATAACGATTGATTTTTGCCTTCCACCAGACTAATCCATTATATGGGGTTTCATTTGTTAGTGAGGTAAGCCGAGGTTGGAAGTCATGAGTGTTTCTGTAGATGAGGGGAGCTCCAGAGGATGGAGGAGTTCCAGCCAGCACTGAAACACCTCCATGACTGCTGGAACAGTGATGAGCAGAATAAAACAGAGAGCAGGGTCAAACGTGACAAGAAAACTCTTCACATAAGCCCTTATCTTATGTCCACTTTTGGTATTTATTATCTCATCTTCCTTGAGCCACTCAGTCTTTAAATATTTTTTTTCAACATTTTGATTTTTTTTTTTTTTTTTGAATCTCTAAAATTTAAGAATGACTTGTTTTAATTGCAAAAAACACTTCCAACATTTAGGAATAAAATAAAACATTATGTTCTAGCCTGCATGAGTTTTAGGGCATGATCCAGAGTTATGTCTGACATTATTTACATGTATTGTTGGTTTCGCAGATATGCCAACAGTTGAGTGTTTTGGTTGCCAGTAATCTGTGCAAACTGTTCTTGTGTGTATGCGTGTTCGGTACAATCAAGACAGCTTTCAGATGAAATACAGATGCTTGGGATGGTAACTACAATGGCTTAAGGTCCATGTGATCGAGGGGAGGGAGAAGAGCCAAAGCCTCTCCGGGCCCACCCCCGCCTGGCAGCGGTAGTGCAGGTCAAAGTTCAAAAAAAGGTCAGAAAGTAAAAATGGGCGGTGGGTTTCCTTTCCTAAAGCAGGAAGTCATCAGTCCATGGTGCGGTCTTCTGGCCTGTTGGTGACACTGGCTTATGGCATAAAGGGGTGTCACTGCAGAACCAACCCAACCTGGAGAAAGAAGCAGTGGATTCATTAGGAAAATTCAATATATTTTGGGAAAGTCCAGTGTAAAAGAAGTTTCTGCAGCATTAACCATTTTATCTTTGAAGAAGTTGCTGTAATACCCCACCTGACTGGCAAAAAGATGGAAATGTAACAAAACGCAAACAGTATGATCAACAAATTAAGCTCCATTTACTGAGTGTATATTACTCAGGAGCCTCCATTAGTGTTAAAAGCAACAGAAAATACATTTCTTGTAAAGCCCTGGAAAAGCACTGCAAGGACAAAGGGGAGTGTCTTATCACAACATCTTATCAAGGCAAGAAAAAGTTCCCACTCGTGGCTCAACAGCACAGAGATCTGCTTGTGTAAGTGATTTTTTTCTGTCGTTTCTGTCTGACAAAGTGAAGTTTAATCTGGATGCAATCGCAACTACTCAATTTTTTTTAGGGATCAGGGTCATCATTTCTGCCTGTTGAATTTGTTGTCTGAAAAATGCCAAAATCGGACAGTTTCTCAAACACTTCTTCCATTCATAGAAATTGAAATGGCCACATAAAGGCTGGAAGCACATGGGAGGACACGGTGGGTGTCATTCATCCTCTCTTAAGTGAGGACAATTCGGAAGTCAGTAGGTCAGTCAGTAAAGAAGGAAGACAAAGAACAACGAAGCCCAAAAACCCTGTTTTTTTTTTTTTTTTTTTTTGCAAACAAAACTGCAGAAGAAATGCCACTCCAGTTAGCATGAATGAAGCTTAATAGCATTTTAAAACATTACCTTTATAACATGCCTATGACAGGCAGATTATTTACCAACTTCCAAAGCCTTTTCTGAAGGAACTGAATTACCTGCAGATACCTTAAAGCCATCATAGCACGCCATAAAGAAAATTACCTTTTCTGCCCCCATGCTGGGACACTTCCAATTGTACAGATAATACTGTAGATTCCCATCACCGATGCCAAACTTGAGCTTCTCCAAGAAAGTCTTGTTTTCCATTAGATCCAGTGCATTAAAGACATCAAAGCCTTTCTGTGTGGACAATTAAAAAAAATAAAATAAAAAAGTCAGTTCCCTGTTTGTGAATCCTTCAAATTGGTTGTACTTGTTTTGAAAAGGTGGAAGACGCACCGATTTGGCCAGGATGAGAGCATCAGACATTAAGTCAAGCAGGGGCATGGTGGTGTGCACGTTGTAGAAGGAGTATGCTGCCTTTAAACTACGGTGCACGGGGTGATTCATTATAGTAGAGGGCAGTGTGTAGAAGCTCAGGAAATCTGTCACTTTGCCATCGTTCTGTCAGAAAACAAAAATTTTATTAAAGTGCATCAATACAACAACGGGATTAAAATAGTGTAATTTGTGCCTGCAATCTTCACAGGAACATGATTTACCTCAACCAGGTAAGTATCGATAATGTTCTCCCGGGGTAACAACCAGTGTGACACCTCCTCCTGGTTCATGACAGGCACAAGGTTGAACTGGCTCAAGTACTCACGGAGGAGGCGACTCACCACAGGCACATCCTTCTTTGTCATTGCCCTCAAACCAGAAGTTTTCGGGGCCTGAATGAAGAAGGGGAGAAAAAAAAAAAAAGAAAGGAAATGAGGAAGTGGTTAGAATCATGAAAAAAGTCATTTCTTAAATGGACTACATGTTTGTGGCCATCTTCACCAACCTCAGGCAAGCGGTACAACTTCATTGTGCGCTGCATAGTCATGTTCCTGCTCAGGTGGGAGAACTTCACTTCAATTAGTTTTCGTGGGTTCAAAGAGCGATGCCAGTACCTGCGGATTATGAAGTCAAATGAAGTAAATGCTATAAAAAAAAAAAAAAGAAAAAAAACAAGGAAGACCATCTCACTGGACAAACCTGCATGTGCCCACAGGTTTGGGCAGCACTACTCCAGCAGTGTACACCGCCTGGAAGATGCCCTGAAGGTTGACCCGTCTGGTGATCTCCCTGATCAGAACCGGGGCGACTCGTTTGGAGCGAAGCTTCTTGTGGACACAGAGGAAATTTATCTCAACCATTTTCTTTTCTCTAAAGCGCAAAAGAAAAACAACCAAGTCAGAATAACGTGAATCAAAAATATATGTATGCTGTTACACTGAAAAGAAAAAAAAAAAACCTGGAATCACCAAGGTAGATAAGAGGACATCAGTTCATAACACACGACACAAGGTGTATTTATTTACATGTCGTAGATGCGGATGGAGGCTGGAATGGCACTGATAAATCCCACCAGCTTCTGGTTGGAGTTCACCCTCACGCCACAGTGCCACTGAGGCAGCCAGCCGGGAGGCCGCAGCGCCCTGAGACACACACAAGTCAGTCAGGCTCTGAAAGCCAACATTATCCCCAGGAGTCCAACGGAAAGGTTTAAACTCAGATAAATTACCAGAGCAGGAACTCAGGAGAATAGTCAAATCTGAACATGTTGTCATCATCTTCCACGTAGTTTTCATTGAGCAGAGTGTAAAGCTCCTTGAGCTAGTTTAAAAGGAAGACGGGAGAAAGCATAAGAAAACCATTTTAAAACATGTGAAGTTTCTTTAAACATTAACAAAGTGAGTCTGTTCTACGAATCTAACACTTTCTGCTTCACTTCAGCATCAACTGTTCTACTTTTACTACTTGCCAACACTGAACAAAGTTACAAAAGTAGTTTCTTTTCTGAAATATATTCCATTCATCACAACTTTCAAATTATCATTTCTATTTAAAATATTAAACAGGGATAAAAGATGAGAACAACAGGATTGACACAAAGTAACACATTGAGTCAGTTCGTATTTTAACTTATCACAGTTAAAGGTTTAATGCAAATGTAACATTGAAGGATTTCCTTCAAAACTTAAGGCTGAAAGCACACACATACTGCACCGTGGTTATAAAAGTCACAGTCACAAAAAATTATTAGACCAGCCTTGTTTTTCTTCAGTTTCTTGTTCATTTTAATGCCTGACACCACTAAAGGCACAGTTGTTTGGACAAACATAACGATAACCACAAAGATTGCTCATAAGAGTTTTATTTAAGACCTGATATCTTACCATTTTCCATGGTTTTCTTGATTAGAACCTAAATCACTTAGGTTTTTACATCAATAGCTATGGCGTTGTACTGCCAAAAACACTGCTTTTATGCATTCAGTGTTTTCTTTTCTGTCTGTTTTAGTCACATGATGACATTTAGTGGTACCAGGTATTAAAATAAACAAGAAAGTGAAGAAAAAATGGTGGTCTAATAATTTTTTCCATGACTGTATATAAAGGCAAGAGCACTAAAATTCAAGGGACTTTTTAAAGAAGGATTTACATCTCATCTGAATATTTACTACAAATAACTGTGCCTGAACGCTTTCTCACCACAGCAGGGTTTCCCAGGTCTAGAGTGTCCCAGCTGAAGCCCTGTGGGAGGCTGTATGGCTCCTCTCGAATGTGGTCCTTGTCAGGTTCAATGGAGCCATGTGATGTCACCGTCTCCCCTGAAGGGAAGAGAGAAAAAACAAAAAATGACTGAGATTAAGGACATATTTGCACTTCACGAGAACTGCCTGTGGGTTTTTGTTTGAAAGAGGAAGCAGTGGAAACCATAACATCTCTCATACCCAGCTTGGGCACAGGTTGCGTGTCCCAGAACTGGTAACTCCTCCGACTGGCCTCCTCCATGGTTTTGGCAGGACCTTGTCCAACAGAAAACAGTTCAATGGCCTTTTGGATCTCCTGTAGCTTATCAGCTGGCAATGAATTCACCTGTTTGGGGGAAAAGTGGAAATAACGTTAAAGTAGCAGAGAGGAGAGAGAAAAAAAAAACAAACAAACTGAAGTTGACATTTTCAGTCCAATTATAAAAAGCTCCATCTAAACAGTTTTGTTTTGGTGCCAATAATCAACCTGGTGCTCCACTATACAGTAGTTATAATGATGCTACATTTGATGAATTAACATGAGCTACTCTAATTTTCTTTCAGTGAGCAAGGTAATCTGACCTTTCATGCTAAATGTGTCATTTCAGTAATAAAAAATATTCATGCCTTGGCAAGTGGGTCCTGAGCTGCTTCTGTAGCACCAGACTTCTTCTTCTTTTTCTGTCTCTTTTTCTTCTTCTTGGCACCAGTGTCGTCACCCAGACCCCGGTCACTGCAAGGTGACAAAAGTGTTAAAACTTTCATCCAAGAAGAAAACTATGTCTAGGTCAAAATGTGACATTCTGATTTTAGCTGTGTTAGACACACTTTTAGTGTTAAAATGAACATCAAAACTGTCCTCAAGAATTAATAATAGTGCACTGAAATTATTAATTATAAAGTCCTGCTCAGAAGAGGAGAAACTCTTTTGTTCATTTCCCTGATTACCTGTGAAGGTGCAACTAAAGATTTTCTAACTGGATAGTCTGCAAATCTATAATAATGCCTTTTAAAGTTCTATCTTTAAAAATGCAAAGATTTCCAGTTTGAGATAAGACAAAACAGATAAATGATTAGCATTTCTCCTTAAAAAAAAACACACACACACACAGAAGGCTTAATATCTTTTAAATGAATCTTCAACAGACTTTCTGTCCACAGTAGTCTTTTCAGCTGCATGCACATAAACCCTTCATGGCAGACACGCTCTAACACTTTTTCCTTTAAATGGACAGTAACAGGTGCAACTCCGGGGCAGATGATGTAACGGCTACACTTGTGTAGAACCATAACAGAAACCAACATCGCCATAACAAACTGGAAGGACAGATAAAAATGCTGTGATCTGGATACATGTGGTCCATCTCCATAAACGGTGTCGGTTGTTTACTGACAACATGTAAGAGGATGTAAAAGCACTCGGGATTGAATGGATTCGAAGGTAATCCAACAACCCCCCTCTTGGGCATTCAAACCCAAGAAGCTACACACCTCCACTCATTTATCCTCAGAATGACAGCATACTTACAGAAGATAATCTCATTAATGTCCAAGAGAGGAGAGAGGCCAAGCGCTGGCTTGCATTTGTAACCCCAGTGCAGATGGTGAATCACATGACCTCTGGAAGAAGAGTATGTGGTATCTATGCGTGTACATACGCATGTACAAGAGGCCAGTGAGTGGCCGGGACAATGGACAACAAAACATTCAATAGTTTGTTCTCTGGCCTTCCATTTCAACAGAGTAAAGCAACTCACAGCCAGAACCATTCATTGTTCATGTGTTGGGTGGAGAGGGACAGGTTGTGCAGCTAACTAAAAAAAAAAAAAACAAAAAAAACGTGATTTGCTTAACTGTTAACTGGGTCATGGGATTCTCTTTAACAGCACTTGTGGCGGAATGTACTAAATCAAACATCTTGCCATATTCACTGCTCCAGGGCTCTAGAAACATATCGGATCAAGCAGCCCCAAACAGGCAGACGTTCTCTACTAAAAAGTAAAAAGTACGGACTGTATCTGAGGGAGGATGGAAACCACCGCCTTACAGGAGCTCTTCCTCTTTTCCAGCATTTCCCATGAACAGAAAGTACACTTTCTGTAAAAAACAGGCATCAAAATCAGCACGCTCAGATCCCTTTCATGTTTGTCGCCATTCGCTAAATTTTAAAGGAAGCAAATCCCAACAAAAAAAGGGGGTTTAATCACAGTCTACTTTCAATAAGACCTCTTCACAACTAGGCTGCTACTGGATTTTGCATATTTCTGGGATTACATTAGGAGCTGCCACCACTCTTTGATTGTGATATGCTGCACTTGCAACGTCATGCACATACTGCTAGGGATGTATCAATATCAATATTGATTAATATCAATATTTTGATATTGATTGTTCAATATCAGGTAATGCTTTAACATTTAAATTAAATAAATTCACAGTATTTTTGCTCTTTTTTGTTTCATTTTGATAGGAAACTACTTTTCTTTCTGCTAACTAAGCTTTGAACGGCGGCCGTCATTCGGCACACAGAGGCAACTGTCTTTAATGGAGAATATAAAATTGTGGCAACCTCTACTCTAAAGAGTATGATGAGTAACAAGAACAACAACAAAAAGACAAAGAAGAAGGAGAAATTATCTTGAGATATCCCTACTTCATTGAAAGTTTTGCACGGGAGGTTTTTCATAAAGTCAGGAATTACCCAGGAAAGTGATGATAATAGAACTGTTGACCAAGTAAAATGTAAGCAGGATATTTATTGTCTGAAACCACCTCCTGAGGTTTATTTCTCTACCTCTATGTATTTCACCCACTCATTGTTGAAAAAATAAACTGCTTTATCAGTCTACATCTTTTCTAAAAAAAAAAGCAAAATAGAGAAATTTGATTTTTATTTTTTTTATTGACCAAGTAATGTAAAAGTAAGCGTTTGTGTGCATTTTCGAGAGGACTTCAACATTTAAAAAAAATGAATGTAACCCACGTTCTTATGTACACAAGTCTTAACATATGGCTATGCATAAAGGGATATTAGGCCAAGTATTACTTGGTATCGGATCGATACAGAAATCACTGGTATCGCCCATCCCTGCGTTCAGCTTCTCCTGCTGCTGACTCGGCTCCGTGTCCGCAGGTCCGGGCTCAGACAATAGGTTTGACAGCTACGTTAGCACCAGAGCTAAGGTGCTAAACGCCAAATGCACTTGATCAGTTTACAGAAAGCAAGCAGCGGCATGCGGATAAACGGTTAAACTGGAATCGTCACAAAAGCAGTGGCTTTTATTCTTCAAGTTACAGAAGTGTCGGAAAATGTCGTGTTCTGTAAAGTGGTCCGCTTTCAAACGCACTTTGGTTCTCCTTCTACCCTCCACACTGCGCCTCGCTAACATAGCTGAAGGGATACACCGCAAGATCCCGCCTACTCGACGAATGAAAAAAGAAAAAAAAAACCCTCTCGACCAATCAAGTCAAAGAGCTGGCAAGCAGACACCCGTTCTAGCCAATCAGGGACAAACCCAGTGGGCCGGACTACAGGTAACGAAAGCTGTCCATCTTCGAGACTTTGCTTAGCCTTCGCTAAGGTAAAAAGCAACGTGGCTCGTCTTACACCAACCTAAGACCGAGCTTGCCCTTCTTACCCGTCGTCAAAGTGATGCTCTTCATTTTCACAGTCGCTACAGTGTCCGTGGTCGTCTATATCTTCTTTCTCCGGCTTCGGTGCTGTCTCATTCTCATCCGCCATCTTCAACCAGGAAGTGAAGAGGCCACCGCGTGCACTCGAACGCCTTTAAACCTGCCTCAACGCTATTGGCTCAGAGACGGAAGCGATGCGAGGGCGCTCACCGTCGCCCTTCCTTATCACGTCAAAAATGTTAAAGGCAAGCAAAAGCATACGAGCATTAGACTTGATTATTCTCCTGTGAATATGTTTTCGCACCGTACACACACCAAAACGCGGATATTAGAGACACGTGATTTATATTGAGCCACAAAGTGAATTTAACAAATGATTTGGTTTATTGGAAGCATGTGAGAGAATTAATCTTGTAAGTCAGAATACAAAATATGTTAGGGTTTTGTTTTTCTTTTTTGAGAAAATGGCTCTGGGAGAAGACAAGTGTATCTATTACATCCATTTTACGAACTAGTCAGTGGACATATTGAAGTGTCTGGTATTTTGAAAGTCATATAAATCAACCAGAAAGATACAAATCAATCAAAAGGACAACAAAGCGACTCAAAATACAGATCCTCCTTAATATATGTAATGTGGGCCACTCTGAACTGGTGATGAGAGTGAGTACAGGATAGTGGTGGACAAAGAGAAACCAGCTACAGCTCATTGTGGACAAAGACTCAGGAACTGGTGGTGGACTTGAGGAGGACTAAGAAGGCTGATTAAAGGCTTAAGGCTCCAGTAACTCCTAACAACATTCAGGGGGTCAGTGTACAGATGGTGGAGTAGCACATTTACTTATATGACAAACTATATCAGTCCAAAAACATGGAAACTGTGTGTAAACTGGGCCAGAGCAGTCTCTATTTTCTGAGATGGCTGAGGTCCTTTAACATGTGCGAGGCAGATGTTCTATGAGTCTGTGGTGGCCGGTACCGTCCTGCACGCTGTTGTCTGCTGGGACAGCAGCCGGAGGGAAAGAGACACTAACAGACTCAACAGGATCACCAGTAGGCCAGCCATGTTGTTGGGCGGGGTTTGGCCTCTCTGACAGTAGCGTTGGAGAGGAGAATGTTGTCCAAAATAAAGATTATCTTGGAGCTTCTTTGGATATTTCCTTTATTCTGTTCAGACCTTTTTTTTTTTTTCTTTTTGGGAAGCTTGTAACAATAGGAATTTCCCCTCAGGGATGAATAAAGTCCTTCTGTTTCTGATTCTGATTACACGCTGCACAACCTCAGTGAGTTGCAGGACCTGCACTGATGTATCTACATTAATGTATGTTCTAATTTTAGTATTTATTTGGATTAGTTCATTTTTTATTATTATTTCTGACTTTTTTCATCCTTTTTGAATCATGGTAAACTGAATATGAGGAAACAAATAAATTCTCTTCTAAATGACCAAGGAGGCACCACTAAACTAAATATAACAGTGGAATATACTTACAACAATGGCCAAGTTTGTTTCAGACTATAATGAGTACACTTTTATGAAAACCATTTTATTAACAAGTAGTCCTGCAGCTGTCGGCTCACAGGGCTGATGAAATCATAGAAACAGTGAGACATATTGTCGGTATTATTCTTTATCCATGGCAGCTTCATCACTGACTCAGTTAATGTGTGTACCAGCAGAGTCCATGGCTTGTTGGATGGTGAATAACACACTGATTCATTAATGGAACACTGACTCTGAATGCAGTATTAATGCAAAGATTTTATTTAATATTTAAGTTCGCTTTGATCAAATAGAAATAATTGTAAAGAGAAGAACGATGACATGGCTAAAATTGGCAACAATCTAAAATATGATTAATATATAATATACAGCATTTGTAAATTCTTTATTAACCATTACGATAGCTACTGAATTTAAACCCCTGCTATACTTGCAGTAGTCGTCTATAATATTTTTGGTGTTAGATGGATGCAGTTAAAGGGTTACCTGCAGCTGTTTAACTATTTGTAGATTAAAGATCTTTTACAATCTAAACCTAACATGAATGAAAGACATGCAACATTTATTCATACTCTGGTTCTCTTGACAGAATAAAAAAACACACATGCGCGCGCACACACACACACGCACAAGTATTACACTATAGCACTATTAGCGCTTTATTTAAAAAGCAAACAAACAGTATTTTCTCTCGTGCACGTAATACCATCCCACATTCACACAATACAGTATAATAAGCTATAACACTGCAAAGTCTCACTTCACTCGCTCATTTTAGAAATGACTCAAAACCACTTTGTGCATTTAAACTGTATTTACAGCAAACTCGAACTGCGCCTCACCTTCCATGACTGAAGCGCCTGATTATCAGTGAAGTGTACACAGTAGCCTGCAGTAATCAGTGGCTGCAGAGGCGTGTTGCGATTAATGCTAAACAACTATTTTCCACAGGAACTGGCAACAAAACATGATAACGTTGGGTTGTCGATGGACGGAAGGCGGGGAGCCTTTTTCAAACATGTGAACTGACGCCCAGTTAAACACTGCTTAAGTAGAAAAAGTTATCTATCTATCTATGAAGCAGACATACAGTCTTTTGTCTTCCAGAGAGAAATTAAAAGTGCCAAAGTACATGAAGTATCAAGTAAGACTCTTTAAAATCAGTTAATGGAAACTACAACTTGTTGAAAAATTGTTACATCTATATTAAATCATAGTGCTAAAATAATATATCTGTATATTTAAGAGCAGCTAGTCCTTAATGGTTTTTCCTTATCATAGCACCTATCCTCAGTTATATAAGTGCTAATATTTCCTTCAACTACGTTCATCCTTTGAGTTAAAACCAAAATACAAAGTATTTCACATCTTCAGTTTACGTTGAAATGTCTAAAAATTAGTATTAAAATGTAACAGTGAGTGTTTAATTGGCCTCATTCTCCTGTTTTTACAGCACTGAATCAGCCAGATACTGTCACAATGCATTTGAGAGCTAATGCACCTCTTCCTCGCACATTAACAACATCAGGAATTAGGAAGTGGCTGAGCAGAGGCCCCACTGGAATGTGAGGACGTTCACATCCAGAGTTTCTCCTGAACTCCTTCCCGAGTCCTTTGTGACAGAGTTCAGATGTATTTCACTGTTTGCCTTTAGCAATAGCCATACGCTCTGAGACGCTTTTGACTGGAACTCCTCTGCGGCTCACTTTTACGTGGATGAAGAGCGTGGCTGGGGACAGGCTGGAACCATCTGCCTTCAGGAGGTGAACGTGTCGATAACCTGAGCAGAAAAGCGTGTTCACACATTACAAACAGCAGGCGAAAATGAAGACTGGCACGACTCACGTCGAGGCTAAATCTTCATGGGCACCTGTGCGGAGGCTGGTGAAGGGCAAAGTGAACTGTCCCACAAAGTCGTTTTTGACGGTGTGATCGTGGTCTTCCACGACGAAGCGCACCAGGGCCAGCTCTGGGACCTGCAGCTGGAAGCTCAGGGTGCAGTCCCACCGCGGGTTGAAACCTGTAGAGGGCGCACAAGAGCCATAAATGGATCATCCAGTGGTTCACAGCTCAAACAGCTTATCATGACGTGGGACAGGAAGAGCAACTACAAAGATATACTTTCACAGCATAAACGCAGACATTGAAATGTATCGTTTCCTCCTCTCTTTGCGTCATAATGTGAAAAAAAGTCATCACAGCGTGATATTATTTTGAAGCAACCGTCACATTAAAAAAATCAATCGCTGACTCACTGAAGTGCAGTTAAAGATGTGAGGTAAGACTTAGTTATCGTTACTTTATTGCGACATCTTTGAATTACCGTTGTTGTCGATGCGTTGGGTTTTTTCTCTCCTATTGTCAATGGACACCCCATGAATTTCCACCGACACCTGTGGATCCACGATGGAACTTGCTTTCTCTGTATTGATTTTTGGCAGCTGCTGTGCAGATATGATCTAAAAAAAAAAAAAGCAAAATTGATCAGTTTGTGCATGAAATTCTGATAAGAAAAGTGTCAAAGTCCTATTAAAGTACATTTCATTAAAAAAATCCAACATACAGTCAAAACAAAACATCTCTGTTCATTTTGCATGAAATAAAAACTACTTCCGTAGCAGCAGGATAAAGCTTCCTTTCCCAGCCAATAAAATTGCAAGTGATGATAACAATAGTAGAAAAAGGGAAGCAAAATCCCTTTACAGCGCTCAGAAAGTCTAAACATGCAGGGCATTCTTCCTGGAAATCTCTGGATTCTCGCCAGCTGACTATAATTCTTTGTAATAAGTTACACAACAGGTTCCAGCTCACTCGTATAGTCAGCTGGGTGGGGATGTGACCGGGACCTCCACCCGTGTTCTCCGGGTTAAAGTTGGAGGTGGGGCTGCAGAAGAAGCCGGGTTTGAGGATGTATCCGCAGCGTCCGTTGGCCAGGAAGCGGCCCTGGTTGAGGTCCATCTGCTCCCCGGGTGTCTGGAAGTTCAAAGCCACTGGACACGACAGAGAGAGGAGGGCGAAGTCAGCGGCGGACCGCAAACAAACCCACGACAGTTCACCACGAGGACACACAGAATTACCACTCAGCGAGGCGGTTGCCATCCACTGATATCAGAGCGTCATGACGCAGTAAGAACTTACGGAAATCAAAGGCAGCGTGACATTTTTTTAAGCGCTTACACACCACCTTTTCTCCCCCAAAGAAATGTCATTAATTGACTTCCATCTCAACAGCATCCTGACTTCCAAGTATCAAGTACCAACCCATTTGGCAGCCACCGTTCCACATTTCCTGAGGATCATAGTTCGATGATTGCAGGCGCTGGCCAGAGGGGTAGATCCGGCTCAGCTGCCTGCTGTTGTGTCTCACAAAAGAGCTTCCCTGCAAATGAAAAGAGGCTGATTATGCATTCTGCAGATCCATCTGGAAGAAAAGACTTGAGATATGAAATTTTTGTCTTTCATTATATTATTTTGAGATGCATTTCCTCCCCCCATTTTGTACCCGAGTCTTTGATGAGCCTGAGAGCATCATTTTCAGAAAAGGAAGACATTTCATTTGGAGGCAGATCAGATGCATTTTCAAACCCTCGGAAGGGGACGCTCCTGCAGTACACCACCAGCGCCGACAGATCGGGGCTCAGTTTAGGGTTTTCCTGGGGAAGGAAATGTTGAAAATGTTGTTTGATTAATTTAAAATGTGTGCGTTAAATACTTCTAAGACTTAAAAACCGGACTGACCTTTGCAGGGTCCTTCTTGGGTGCGTTCTTGTTAGTCGCTAGTTCGTCTTCAGAGCTCGAGGAGAAGCTGGCAGAACTTCCATTCTTGCTCAGCTGACCCAGGTGAGGGATGTGCTTCTTCCCCTTTACGAGAATACGCCCCTTAAGCTCCTGCAAGGACGATCTTTATTACAAAAACAGGCAGCTGGAGGGCTCTGACAAAGGGCCTGGCTGTGCGCGTACCTCAGGAGAAGGCAGCTCTTTGGGAGGCAGGTCGCTGAGAGGCTTAGTGAGCAGTTTCCTGCCCAGGATGGTGCGGAGGTGTTTGGCCATGACAGCCTGCTGCTCCACTGAGCAGTGGTTCTCCAAGGACAGAATCAGAGGGTACGGGGACGCCTGCAGGGAAAAACACAGAGCAGCTCTTATCGCAAGCTATTAAAATGCAATCAGTCCTCACAATGGAGATGCATAAGCCAATTGTGTAATACCTCATTGTTTTTCTGATTTGTTTTTTTTAACCCCAGGAAGTGCAGCAGACTGTGAGAGAAAGCTGCGGCGATGTCTCGTACCTTGAAAGCATACTGGGCGATGGTTTCGATGACTTCCTTAAAGGGAACTTTGGAAGTGAGGGTGTGGCCGTGGTAAATGACGGGTTCACCTTTATCTCCATCCCAGCAGTCCAGCTCCACGCAGCGGCAGCCCTGATTCAGAGCCCTGACAGCAAAACACACATTTTACACCACAGGCGAATCCGTTCGGGCTCATCTCTGGAGGGAAGTGCAGCACATTATTGCTTCGTTGGTCTGTCTCGACATACCTGATGTACGGCTCAGTGCTGCTGGCGCTGGTGACCTGGTCCTTGGTGAGGTATGTGTTGTGCGACGAGGAAATGAAGTAATGGGCCAGGGGGCGGCTCATGTCCTGGCAGACTTTGGCATGGCTGGGGTTTAAAATGTCATTCTCCCAAGACAGCATGTACATGGTGAAACCGTTCTGCGTCATGAACAGGTTCCTCTTAGCTGCAAAAGAAGAGCGACACGTTTCCATCAAGCTGTTATCTTCCAGTGAGGCTACCTGTCATGTTGCCTTGATGATTAAAACACAGAGCTGCACCAGAATGTTGCACAATACCTAGACATTTTTAAAGGACTCGTCTTATTTCCTTTTTCAAAAGTTGACCTAATTTATTCGGGTCTTTAAATATCCGTGACGCGTTCTTGGTCAAAATACCACAGAGAGATAGCACATCTCTTCTTTCATCACTGTTCACAGCAGCTGGTTTAAGGGAGTGGAGTCAGCACCCCCAGTTCAAACCCCACCCCCCCTTCTTGAAATCAATGTCACAACCACTTTTTGAATGTTACTTTTCTAAAATTTAAAATCAAACCAGTCTTGCTCGAGTAAAAGCACCATTTTTTTTTTTTTTTATTATTTTTTTTTGGTCTGGGGGCAAGATTCTTTCCATTAACACTTCTATGGTGACAAACTGAATCACTGTTTAGTCATCAGGAGACACATTTAAAACGTGTTTACATGAAAACAGAGCGTCTTCCACCTTCAGTGCCTTTAAATGACTGCTTTCAGGGACCTACCCCAGTCGTTGAGCTCATAGGTGAGTATAAGAGTCTGAGCGTGATTCAGCGAGGCATCTTCTCCTTGATCTCCCAGGAAGTCGCGCAGCTCTGCGGTGGAGAGCGTGTAGCCGTTACTCGAATAGTGTCTGAACACGGCATCCAGCTCGGGGCGCCGCAGCAGCTCCCTGCAGAATTCTTCAATCTCTATATGATCCAGACGCCCATCGCCAGATCTGTCGCACCGCTGGAATCCAAAGGAGAGTTAATACATACAAGAGGCCGAACAACACACACACAGCAAAAGGGAAGTCGGCAAATATGAGACGCGGGAGGGTTTTTGTTTTTGGGAGTGCTTCATATTCCCTGTGGGGAAAAATAACTCCCTGATAACTGGACTCAGCTGTGAACACTTTAGGAATATGGCTCCGTGAGGAGGGTCAGAGAGGGAGCTTAAAACCAACGACTCAGCTGTAACAGAGCGCTGAGGGGCATAGTGGGGAGTAATCCCCCTCAATAAAGAAATAAATGACTTTTTGTGTGTTGTGGGGAAGATAAGAGGGTGGGGGTGAGGGGGACGGTGATTGGCCCTGCTGCTGGACTGGTAATTGAATACAGACTTTGGACTCCAAGGTGTCAGAGAAAAAAAAAACATAACCAACTCTGCATCCTGTGTGCTTATATTCCCTCTTTTCCTGCACTCTTACAGAAATGAGCTGACGTCAGTTGGTTCTGATACGGAGGACACAAATCCTGTGGTCTGACACGACCCTGACCTTGAACAAAGAGCGGGCGTACTGCTCACTCAGGTCGATGTTGATCATCTGCAGCAGCCGCTTGACCTCATCGTAGCTCATCTTGCCGTCCTGGTTCTGATCCGCCTGCTTCAGGTAGCCACGAATCCAATTGTAGGGAGTTAAAGAAAAATACCCTAAGTGAAATATGAAGTCACACAGCCAAAGGCAGCCTTTGGATTTATGCTCTTAACTATGGAGCCCCGTTTGGGTCATAATTCAATGAATAAATGAGTCTATTATTATGAAATACAGGCGGTTCATTATTATGAAATATTCCCATTATTATAAAATGCATGTTTAACATTATGAAATATTTCCCATTATTATGATAATGGTTTCATTTTTCATAAGAATGAGCTTTTACATAATAATGGTTTTGTTTTTCATAAGAATGATTTGTGTTGTCAATCACAGGAGAGAGGGCGGAGCCATTTATATGATCGGCTGCTCTTTCATTCAGGCATAAGCAAAAGAACAGTGAATATCGATAGTGGGCGAGAAGTGCAATGTATATACTCCAGGCCAGTAGGTGGCAGAATGCACCTCAGTTTACGGTTAAAAGTTGACATCGACTAAGGAACGTCAAGGTTTCCCGTAGCTCAGTCCGAGTTGCCATAGCTACAGTCGGACTAGGAGCGCACCTTGATGACGCCACGGCCCGCTGCTAACGGGACCTCACGGCCAAAACTAGTCGATGTCAGAGCGTAGAATGGAGAAGGATCAGCCAATGAGCGTGCAGGTCAACCACTGGTCCCGCCCAGTGGCAAAATGTCATTATTATGTAAAAGCTCATTCTTATGAAAAAGGAAGCCATTATGTAAAAACTCATTCTTAGATTAAAAAAAAGCTATTCTGAAATAAACTATTATGCATTAAACTAAGATTAAATAATAAAACAAATATTTCATAATAATTACATTTTTTTCATAATAATGGGAAATATTTCATAATAATACACATATTTCATAATATTGGGAAATATTTAATAATAATGGATATGTATTTCATAATAATAAACGCCTGTATTTTCATAATAGACTCATTTATTCATTGAAGTTAATGACCCAAACGGGGCTCCATACTTAACTGGATTATGCTTCCCGATGTGAATGTGTTGCGTAACTCCACTGTTTTTATTGGTTATTAAAACCACCTCCCGCTGACTGTTTGCTGACTTTTGTCCTAACTTGCTCAAGGTTTCTTTCTTTTTCTTCCTTCCCTGCTTAATTGAGACATTTCTGAAGCCTGTGGTGTCACAGTTTTTGGCCTTGTGCACGCTGCTGAGGTTTTTTTTTTTTTGACTGTAATCACTTCTTCTCTCCATTTTGTAAATGTAGCTGGCAGAGGTAAAAGAGAAATAAACAGAGCAGCAGGGAAGGAGGTCCAACACCTCATGCTGCCTGCCGGCTATAACGGACTGTAATTAATGGGAGGACTTGGACTATATTTAGACAAGATTTCTTATTTAGTCATTACCCGTCACTTAAGATATGTTCAGGATGTGGGCTGGCACGCGGGACAGCCGAGACGGTCACCATAGCAATGTCGCCTGAGTGGCATTATATTTGTCCCGGCATATTGGAAATTCATTAAGGCAGGATATTGGTCCAGTTTTTCCTTCTGTGTCATGTTGGCCACGCGCTCCTTCAGGAAGCGCAGCCCTCGCACCCAGCGCTGGGCCTCGTCTGCGGAGGAGCTCAGCAGGTCCAGGCTCTTCCTGGCTCCTCTGAAGATCACCGTGAAGCACTGGTTCTCAGGGACCGACCCGGACAGCCGCCTCAGGGCCTCCGACTGGCAGCCTTCACGCACACACTCCACCTCCGTCACTGCGACTGGGGAGAGAAACCTCAGCTTCAGCTTCAGCCGGAGACCGTAACAATGAAACTGCAGCTAAAGGTCAAGTGTGTTTTAAGATGAGACCTTGACAGACTTTTAAATGGGGTCATTTAAAACACGCAAACATACAAGCAACACATTAACCGAAGCCTGGACCTTCAGTCTACTGCTTGATAGGAAGCTATAACCTAAATAAATACATTAGCATTGTGTAAAAAGTGTCAATGCTAAAATACATAAACGGTCACTATATGCAGCCTTTTTTTTCCCATAACTACCATGAATTGGTCTTTCCAATAAGGTTATTTCTAGTCTACAACTGCTCCAAACTCAGCAGCTCATGTGCTGACTAAGACCAGGGGGCAGGAACACATTACACCAGTTCTAAAATCACTGCATTGGCTCCTCGTGTGTTTCAGGATCAACTTTAAGGTTCTTTTATTAGTCTTTAAATATCTTAACGGTCTTGGGCCATCTTATTTATCTGACCTGCTTTTATCCTATCAACCCTCGTGGACCCTGAGGTCCTCTGGTTCTGGCCTTTTAATCAAACCAAGAGTTAGAACAAAAACCCTCGGTGAGGCTGCATTCAGCCATTATGGCTCTCATCTGTGGACCAGCCTGGAGGTTCTGGTCCTGGTTCTGGTCCTCATCTGTGGACCAGCCTGCCAGAGAACATCAGGACCAAAGAGACTGTTGAGATTTTTAAAAGGAGGCTCAAGACTCACCTTTTTAACCTGGCTTTTACCTGATATCTTTTACACTTTGATCTATTTTATCTTACTGTCTTTAATCCATAATGATTTTAATGATTTAATTTATTTGTGCATTTTATTACCATTAAATCTTTAAATTATTTTTTTTAAACCCATAGCTATAACATTTCTAAATTTCAAAATGTTTATATATTTTATCATTTTTTTATCTATTGTCTGTTTTTATCCTTTTTTACTGTTTTTTTTTTTTTATCTTTTAGTTTTTAGCTCCAGTGTTTCCCTCCACACTGGGAGGTGTGTCTGGTCTCCATGGGGGGGCGTGGTCTTGGAGATCCCTCGGGCCTGGAGGTCTGGGGGGCTCTGCACAATGTGTAGAGTCTACCGGTGGTCTATCCTGTGGTCGAGGTGGTGGCGCCTCTCGGTGTGGATGGCCTCCCATAGGTGGTTCCCCCTCACCTGGATCCTCAGTGTTCGGCCATGTTACTTAACTGTTTACTTTGTGCTGTGAAGGTGCGGGTGTGTGGAGGTGAGAGGACGGGTTTTTACTATTTGTTTGTTCCTGTTTTATGTCTTATTTTAATTTGTGAAGCACTTTGTGTTGCATTTTTATATCTTCAATTCACAGAATATTTTTCTTGACCGTGCTCATGATCAACCTTCACTGAAGCAGCAAAACACATCGCGAATACTTCTCTGAGAGTCCAATCTCATGGTTGAGAAGAAGCAAAGAGCCAGTTTATACTTGGACGTGTCAGCAGCGGACACATGTCCTGCACAGAGACAGCGACCTTATTACAGGCCAAAAATAAAAAAGAAATGAAGGAATGGAGGAAATGATCTTCCAGAAACTGCCAGCGGGTTTATCTTTAGTACCACCGTACATTAGCAGCCCGTACCAGGACACCTCCACCTCCCTGCCTGGGCCCATTATTCTGCTCTATAACGGTGCCGCTCTGATTTAACCTGCTCATAAAACGTGCCTTTAAGTTTCAGCCTGTAAATCTTTTTCAGCATTCGGTCATATTTTTACCTTGATCTGACCTCTTCATACCTTGTATGAAGGATCAAGGTGATGTGCTCTGTGTAGCTCTGGGTTTCATTTTGTTTTTCAGGACTTTTGTAGTAATCTATGACCTTGCTGGTGACACCGACTACGTTCCCTTGTGATGGGAACACCGCGATTTTTAATTCTTAATGTCAGTTAAATCTTTTATGGATCATTTTATCGGAAGTAATGAATCTCCTCAAAAATTATGCACACATTTTAAAAAAAAAAACATGATCACTTTCTGCTGATGTCCTCCCTCCTCACAAGAATACGGACCTGAAAATGGCTTTAATTGTGTGAAGTTTTATTGTGGGTACCGATCGAGGGGCCGCAGGTTAAAAAGGTTTAGTTGTACAGCTGTAAATGATCTGTAAACCTCATATTTGCAGAGCTCTGGTTAACCAAGAAAAACATATTTACTGAGCACAGGAGCTCCTCTATGTCTCCACCGAGAAGCTCTCAGCTGGGCAGTAAACACTGTCTGTCCCGACAATAGCCTCATTCTCCTGGCAGAGGCCATAAAAGCCTCTTCTCTCCACCTCTTCAAGAATCACTCCACATTCCTCCTGTGTGGTTATCCCAGATACGTGGCAAAAGTCACATGCATGTGTGCAAGTGTGTGCGGGGCGGACTGGAGCAGCAGAGGTTCACGCTGCTGCGTCTTGTGCCAAGTGCTTTTGAGCACAACATTGCACAACTGCAGGCGTCGGACCAACCTGCAGCCCGGAGAGGAAGAGCCAAGCTTTGGTCTTGGACGTACATGCAGATCTGTTCCCCGGCAGCTCACCAGGGCTGGCGTTGTCGACTGCTCAGCCCGACACTCACGCGGACACGGTTGTCGTAATTGCAGGGAAGGTTACACCTTGGTCCACTCAGCGTCTATTTCTGGCTGCACTACGGTCGAGACGGCCTTCACCACCAGCCGACCCAGAAACCTGCCCACCTCTGCTCGCCTCGCAGAGGGGTTACCCGTCAAAGGGCATTCCAGGTCGAGGTGGGAGAGCCAAAGGTCAGTCGACAATGAAGTCAATAAAAGGGAACGAGCTAAAAAAAAATGAACTGAGCTGAAAGATTTAGTGTTCTCTGCAAATCTGCTTGAAACAATCAGATTTAATCTTTCGCTCTGCAAGAAGTGTTTGATTTATATAAAGACTAAGTTCTAACAAGATGTGTCCTACTGACATCCTTAAATGAATTCCCTAAAGGAAGATATTACCTTCTCCCTCCTCTAAGACCATTATTGTGAATGACATTGCCTTTATAGTTGAATGTATTTATCTCGCAAATGACGCCTTAGGAGGACATTTAAAACTTAATAAACACGGACCAGAGAGGATGATTTTTCTGTCACAAAACAACACTGGAAGAGCTCGTAAATTACGTTTGACTCATCTTAAAATAACCTCTTTGTGTTTCGGGCGACGAGACAGAAAGCTGGCTGAGGTTCGACAGACAGGTGACTGAGATTCGCCGGTTTCCAGCTAAGTTTAGCTTCAGTCTCAGTTCCCCGCTGCGGCATAACCGACTTAACTCACTTCTGTTTTACTCGTGCATCGTTTACTCCCTCCGTTCCCGGCGTGTTCAGGAACAAAGGGAGGACTCCTGGAATGCTGCATGTGGGAAGTCATGTGTTTCCTCCAATACAAAGGTTGTGGCCTTCCAGTGAAGAGCCCTGCTCTCTGGTCTGCCGGCGGTCCATTTAAAACCCACCACCAAACCTGGAGCTGACCCTCCAGAAAGAGTTGTTTCTTGTTGTTTAAATTTAGATTTGAATATGGAATTTGCGTGATAAACGAATAAGCTCAGCAGCTCTGCGCAGTGTGGAAGCTGACTGAACACACCCAGTATAGTCCCAGTTTGCGCTGATGATCAGCCCGCAGAGCTGCGTTGATCCCGAACGCCCGTTTTCAGCCAAACTCACATGTCTGCTGGGATTTGGCCTTGCGGGAGCTCTTGGTGGACTCGCACCACACGGTGAGCCCGTCCTCCAGCAGCCGCAGGCTTCGACTCTTCTGCCATCTCGAAGAGCGAATCTTCACCATGTTGGTGCCCTGCATCATCGCCCGGATGTCCTCGTTCTCCAGCAGCCCTGGAGAAGACACACACAAGCAACAGAAAATGGAAATGTTAGAGTATGAATGGATCGGTTTGAGACTGCAGTGCACAGTGGCGCAGGCTTAATTCAAGCTATTTCTAACCAAATTGTTTTTTTTCCTTTTCAGAGCAGGCGTTCCTTTAAAAAAAAAGCACTTATGAAACGGCAGTATGACCCTCGAAGCGGGCCTTGTCTTTTTCCTGGGTGAGCTCACAAATACAGCCAGCGAGTCTGTGTTTATAACCCAAACCTCGGGTTTTGTTTTCTGTACAAACCTCAGGGGAAATGAGTGTTTTGGGCAAATGTGCAGAGTGAAGTGGGCTTTATTCCAGTCCATGAAAGATGAAGAATGTATAGTCAATTTCAGAGGAAAAAGTGAAGAGGGACTTAATAGCTCAGTCGTGATCTGTGTTTTGGTAAACGTGGGCTGACGGAGGCTGTTAGAGCAGCTAAAATGGGGAAAATCACAACGTTGTTTGGTTCATTTGTTCATATGATTGATGATATGACTTTTTTTTTTGTTCACCTGAAAATTAATCACACAGTTTTGATTATCAGTTAAAAAGCCAAACATTATTTATATTCAGCACTGCCAGCTTTTCTTAAAAAAATGTGACATCAAATAAATTTTATTTGGGGATTTGGACTTTTTGGATGCAAAAAAAAAAATCATGCCTCTTGTTTTAACGATATACAAAGGTTGCATCATACAGGTGCAGAAAATGTAAGACTCAGAAATGGTTCTATGCCACACAATTTGACATCTTTACGACCGGGTATAAATACGATTCAAAATGCCGTGCTCGTATTTGAAGGTTTTAGTCGAGAGTCTGATTCCTGGGGAGAGCTGACGTTAATGGACGTTCATCCACGTCTCATTTTGTTGTTCTGGGACGAGGCCAGATCTCTCACAGAGCTTTCTCTTTCAGCGCTTTTCAAAGAAGCGGCTCAAACAAGCGCTTACTCATCAAGTTATTCAAGGTTTCAGGTTTGATTGTTTTTTTTCTGCTCGTCTCTAAAGATTTGTCCAGACACAGTTGGCATGCTTTCTTTCTCCTGCCCCCTTAAATACTCCTCGTGCTGTTCGTGCCAAGCGGATAAACAGAGGTCCTCTTGGGGCCCTCGGAGCCTCAGCATACAGAAACTGCTCTCAGCTCCCTTTTCTGCTCATCCCATCCAGGCTGAACACAAAGAACCCCCCCCCCCCCCCCCCCATCAGATGCACAACCATAACAGGCCTGTTTTTCCAAGCTGTTACCACATGCAAGGCATTCCCACACATGCACAAGGACCTGATTAACTGCAGGTCATTGACCACGCTAAGCTGCCCAAACAGCCTTAACTGGCCGTGTCTCAACTCACCACTTCAACCTTTTTTCACTGCATGTTCTTACTTTTCTTCCCCGCACTGTTTTTTTTTTTTTTTTTTTTTGGATCAACCAACAGCAGGAACAAGTGAATACAAGTCTGCAGGAGTGGACCTGCACCCACTGAAACAAGGCGCAGGCGTCCCTGCGGAGGGTAAAACGGAGAGCTGGGCAGGACTGTTGAAGCTAAATTATGTTTGTGTGGTGAGCAACCGTCGCAGGTGTACGATAAAGTTCATAAAAGCTTTACCTGCGCGGTCTCTGGCTCCTGTGTTCCTCGGCCGTGCACGTGTGCTGTCGTATCACCAGCTGCAAACCTGACAAACATGTTCCTCAGCTCTGTGCTTGCTTAAGTGAGGCATCATAAAGGGTGTCAGTGACAGTAAAATCAGGAAAGTAAAGAAAAAAAACTGTATGACTTAAAAAAAAAAACTGAAAAACTGAAACTGAAAAAACTGTTTCACTGGTGATGCTGAAATGACATAATACTTCATAGACGTGAAAGGCCAAGAGGAATAAGTGTTGAATTATGGGTTGAATGGTGGAGCAGAAATTCATTCGTTAGCTGGAATTATCTTCCACACAATAACAACCCGGTCAGTCATTATATCGTTATATCAGTGAGTCATAGAAGGTTGGGCTAAAGTTGGGCTTCACTCTCAGATTTAAAACAAGCCTCGCCACGCTACTTAGCTCGTGGGTTTCGTGCCAGTCTTCCAACGTATTTTTCAAATAGATATATTTGTGGAAATAAGTGTGACAAGGCTCGCTTTTGGATAAAAAAATATAAGTCCTAAAAGATTTGATTAGAAGTCAACCGAACGTCTGTTCAAGACTGTTGGGATGAGCCTCTGTAGATGACTGACTACACCAGCACACTTTACAAAATAAAATTAAAAATGACCTGTGATAACGTTACGTTGGTAAATTTGCACAAAGAAAAAAACTGACTTAAAATCTTTGAGTTTTTTCTAAATGAAAAAGCAGAAAAAAAGAAGTTATTATAGTGGAGAGGCTCTGAAATTCCTCTGATGACAGATGATATTCCCAGTTCTCACTTGCTCAACCCTCATGTGCAAGTGAGAACTTTGTTAGCTGACCTTTAATCATTGACTTGAATTGAATTACACAATAGACTGCCAGGGCCGAGAGGATTCCTTTAAAGGTTAAAATACACAAATTAAAAAACAACTGCACAAATGCTGAGTCCAACGTTAAGATCCTGCAAGAAAAACGAAGAGATGCTTGATCCATCACAAATGACTCCGGAGCTTTTATGGAGTGTAAAAGCGTAAATGATTATTACTGAAATGACAGCACGTGGTAGCTGCAAAGATAAAGACAGCAGGTCACGAATGTCAGTGGGATTCATCTGGAACTCAGATATGTTGACCATCGATCAAAGACTCGTTAATATGTTTGGGTCTGAACCAAGGTGGTGCATCACTACAACTGAAGCTATGCTAATGGATAAAAACTGTTAAATAAATAATTAAGAGCTCAACCTTTTAAAAAAATACTGAAGAAAACTCAAAAACAGGGAGAGTCACTTATGAGATCAGCACTAAAACGAAGACCATGTGACCCATTTGTCCAGCAGCAGTGGACCTTCTGCTATGACGAGGATAAAATAAATAAATGAATAAATATATCGGACAGTCAGATTCACGAGCCCTCCTCACGCACGGCCACATACCAGCCCCTCCTGGGACACGGTTCATGTTTCAACAGTCACAAGCGCCAGCCAGCATGAATTCAACGCCTGCATATAGGCAGACAATTTAGTGGTGTTGTGGATGTGATACTGGTGTCGGGCCAGTCCGAGGTCCTCAGTTCTGTCCTCCAGCTGTCCCCCAGGAGGCGGATCAGGCGGGAAATACGAACACTGAGTCTGCTCTCAGTCCAAAGTCCAGTCCTGAACAAAGCCACTGTCAAAGATAATCCCATAAAACCTCATCAAGAAACTGGACTTTGGAGCTGAAACTCTGTTTCTGTCAAAAGATTCTCTCCTTCTCCTTAAAAAAATAAAAAAAAACAACCAAATTGAGTGTTATTTGGAAACATGGAGTTCTTGCCAATGTTTTTTTGGACAACACATGAAAGCCGCACAGCCTCTTTGTATTCGGCTGAAAATAACCAGCAGCTTTCGGTTAAATATTCTCTTTATCTTCCATAATGAAGGAAACATCATTTCATTTGCTCCTTTATCAGGAAGAACGGACCGCACAGGGAGGCTGAATCAGTGTTTAGAGCTGCAGCACACGGCTGCGCTTTCACTGCCGGAGAAAACATCCACCTCCGTCCTCCACCTCTTGTTTTTAATGCACTTAGTAGACACACACACACAACACACATGTCGGGGGGTGGGGGGGACCAGCTGTATTGCCCTTTTTTTAAGTTTTTGTCCTTCCCTACCATGGGGGGGGAATTTGGGGTGGCCGTGGGTCCTGACCACTGGGGCGTATCCCTGTTTTTGGGTGGCCTCCGCCAATGGGGGCCTCCATGTGCCAATGCGTGGGCACGGATATGCCGGCTGGGTGCCCAGTGTGGCCTTTAGGGGGGGGGGGGGGGTCTTGGGTGTTAGTTTGGTGCAGGCTGGTGCACTGTGGTGTGGGGGGGTGCCGTGCACCCGTCCTGGTGCGGCCCTCTGGTGCGGGCTGCTCCCCCTTGTTCATTGCTGCGGGTGGGGGGTGGTGGCTGTCTTGGCTCGCCTGGTGGGGGTCGCGTCCCCCTGGTTTCTCCCTCCTTCCCTCTCTCTGTCTCACCCGTCTCCTCCTTCCGCTCTCTGTCGGCCGTTGGTGGGGGTTGGGCTGGCCTCGTTGCAGTTCTGGCCTTCTGGGTGCCATTACCTGCCCCCCCTGTCGGTGGACGTATGCCTCCACCGGGGGGTGGGAGTTAGCTGGCGTTTAGATTTGAGACGGACTAAGATAATGATGGTGGTGATGGTGGTAACAGTGGTGACAGTTTCTTTGGTACTCTGGTCACCTTCAATAGTAGCAGTAATCGCTATTATTGACATAATCACTCTTATTCTGGTTTTCATTAACCGCAACTCAAAAATACATTTTTATACCAACATTGATAGTTTAATAATCACAATAGGAGTGTTTATCTAAATATGTGTCTGCTTGTATATATAGATGTGGCATGTATGGATAGAATTACTAATACATATGTACATTTTCGTAAACTTATATGTTTAGGTCTATAAAAGCATATTTGTATTCATACATAAACATAGCTAAGAATAATAATTCTCCATCTTTTACAATATATATTACATGTTGCTTCATGGTAAAGATGATAAAGCTAGAAAATGTACACATGGTAATTATATGTGTTTTGTTTACACATATGTCTGCATGTGTAAAGGTGTCCCCATGTGTTGTGCATGTGTAAGTACTTGTGAGTGTATATGGGCAGGAACACATTTATGCTTTACACCCCCCCTTCTATCAACATAATCAATTCATAATGTTTACATGAATTTTCCACATGTCCACAGGACTTCTGCTTGGTAGAAGGTATTCATCCAGTTTTTGGTTAGTTGTTTTCTCTACTTTCTATATATTATCTTTTAAGTTTGTTCGGTGTCACAACACCCCTCACACTTCACAACTCAGCACACACCACACCCTCACTGTCGTGTCTCTTTAATTGTCTTGTCTTTAAATGTCTCACTGCTGGTGTTTTTTAGTCCTCTGACAGAATCAGGATTTAAGATGTTAATAAAGACGTTAGAATTTACTGCCAGAGAGGACTGTTGAAGGACACGTTCAGCCTTCACACTAGCACAAAAAGTCTGCTACAAAATTAAATCGCATATACATGCTAGATGGTTTTGCCAGATGATGGCACTGACCATGAATGTAAATGCAGACAACAAAAGAGAAAAAAAACTGCCTTCTATATTCTTATTGTGGAAAAAAGTTATCAAAATTACATTATGTCAGTAACAAACATCGGTCATGGACACATGTGATTCAATCAGATTTGGTTTCATTTGACAATAGAAGTTAAAAAACCTCCGATGGAAATGAAAGCTGTGTGGCAGAAGGACTCCTGTTTCAGTCTGATCAGTCCATGTCGTGATTATTTCAAATATTCAAGTGTACAGATCATCAAACATCTGGGCTGGTTTCATATTGTCGTTACAGAACTGAAGGCCAACTTCAGAATGCAATAAGGACAATCGTGTTAACTGTGAAAGCATTTGATCTTTCTCAGCCATGTTGCAAAAATATACAAATTACAAGTTCCCTTGATACAAAATGAGGCTGCAAACTTCATAAAGCTAAGAAGTCATTGTACTCAAAATCGAAAGCACGTAAAAAGAAAAGGCACAACAAATAATAATAATAATAATAATAAAGAAATACAGAACAAACTATAATCCTCCTGAAATCATTCATTATACATTTGAGCTCAGTGAGGTCCCACAGGGATTAAATCTCTCTCACTCCTCTTTTAAACACTCGCTTTAAACTCCAGCGCCGCGACAATAACAGATTGAGACATATGAGACAACTGAGAGGAAAAAAACTCTAACACCAGTCACAGATGGAGCCATGAGGTCACAAGAGAGCGATCGACTTTGAAAAAAAAGGGCCTTCTAATATTTTAATAAAGGTGACGCACACAGACATGTCAATTACGCACGTAATTGATATTTTGGCGGTGGAACTAAATCCACAGCAGAGAAAAGAAATGGACCAGCCAGCTGGGAAAAGCAGGTACATTATCATGATTTAAAGGATTAGACTTTGGTTTGGTTAGGTTGTGTGACAGGTTCCTGTCATCCAGAAACCTCTGACACCTACGGCTACTGAGGTGAGCTGTCCTCAACCAATGACAGAGAAGAGAAAAACCACAAAAAAAAAAGGTTGTGGATGTTTTAGAGTCACATGAGTGATTTGAAAATGTCTCAGAAATATGTGTAAAAATAGAAAAATGCATTCCAATGTGACATTGTGGAATTATTTGGAAGCAGCATAGATAAAAAGAAATGATAATAATACATGAATGTTGAAGACTTGCCCTTCCAGCTCACTCAACAGAATAACTGAGCATTTGATTAAACAACTACAACAAAAAGTCTCCAAAACCCCCCCAAACGCCAACAAAGGCTCTGCAGGAAACTGCTGTGTCATGGTGCGCTTCTAAACTCTGAAAAATATCACGCTAACTTGGACTGCATTGAATGAAGGCCTTTAATGTCCCAAAACAACGAAGGAGTGAAACCAGGCTGTGAGAGAAAATCAAGGCGAGGACCAAGGCCTTTTGTAATAATGTGCTCTGGAGTTTAGTCACAGTAATGGTATTATGTTTTGCTCAGACTAAATACCATTTTCAGGGGGATAGTCTCTTGGTAGTGAAATGTTCTGCCTCTGTATTACTTTCCTGCCTTCGGGATCGGACAGTTTGTTACAGATTCTGCATCATGTAATCAAATGTTTGAAGAAAATGTGAAACCAACCTGCCCAAAAGTCAAAATTTAAAACTTAAACTTCTGGCAGCATAACGACCTTCACCGCACTATAAATCCACTGGGGAATGGCTAAAGCACAAATAAAGGGCTGTCAAGGGGGCCAGGTCCAAACCAAGTCACCGAAACGTTTTAGGATTTTAAACGGCATCCAAGAAAACCTTAAAGCATCCCACAACTGGGAGGTGTTTGCTCAATGATCAAATCTTTAGCAAAGTGGTGTCAGATAACATGAGATGACATAACCTAGCAAACAGAAACAGAGCTGTGCTCGTGTGGAGTCGGGTCATCATTGGTTCCGTTATTGTATTCAGCATAATGTTGCTCATTTATCATCATAATGCTACATTGAACAGCCAGTCAAACTGATGCTGCTCACTGACAAACCCAACAGAGTCAATACGTTGAATCAACACAAAAAACAAAACCCCAAAACGACAAAGGAAACAGACGGTTAGCATCAGTGCTCATGACAACAGAGATTTACAAAAGTTCCTGGAAATAATACATAAATAATTGCTTCTTTAACTCAGTTTCATTGAAAACGTTAATCAAACGTCAGTTTTAATCTCGTTTAGACATTTTGTCAATTCTACCTGTAAGCGCGCTAGCTAGGAAGCTAACTGTTTTGTTGACGACGCTACCCCTCGGTGTACTTAAATGTCCTCACATGTTAGGACATCTGGACTTGTTTTATTGGTTCCTGAGGGCGTTTCAGACCTGAAAGTGATTCGTCTCAGAGCTGTAAGGTGTTGTTGAGAGTTTCTGGAGCGTCACTGTTCCACCCAAACGTCTTGTGGGTCGTTATCAAGTGGTATTTAACTATCGCCGTATGGGTCTGATACTACCCACCAGCCAGAAATGAAGGAGACTAGAAAGGTGGAACATCTTCAAGACACCAAAAACAAGAAGCCTACTTACCTTCTAGGTCAAAAATCTTAATTACCTATTCAGCAGTATGAAGTTATATCAGTTGATTTATTTTAAGGGGAAATATTTAAAACATCGACTCTCTTTGTGGTCTTGCATTGGATGTCTTCGTTGACTAGTTTTGTCTGTTGAAACTGTCATCTGGATCTGTTAAAAAGCTGACTCTTCACTTATAAAGATCATGTTCAGAGAGAAACCAGAACCAGTAATGTTGCGACACAGCCAGGTTGGGGCTGTAAATCCTTGGGGCTTTGCAGCCCCCCCATTGTGAAACTGAAAGATCTGTCCTGAAGTTAACTACCCACAAACCACGGTCCCTGAAAACGTCTGCGACAATCATATTCGTCCCGGTCTGTGATCAGACATGCATGATCCGTCTCATACGTCAAATCCACCAGTCTGTCTGCGAGGAGGAGGCTTGCAATAAAGCGAGAAATCTTTGCACAGCAAAGCTCAGAGCCTTTCATGTGACACCACGGCGCTATGATTCAAAACCTTTGAACTCATACTGCATCAGCAGATTGCAAAACTACGAGGTGTTTACTATTCGATGTGAGTAAAGACTGGAAAGGAAGCGGTGAGCTGAAAGCCACCTGACTTATTTATGACGAGGCATGGCGGTAAAAAGGTCAGCTGGGCCGGTGACCTCACTGGGTTCATCATTCAACATTAGGCCGAAGATTCAAATATAGCGTTGGCAGCTGCAAAGAATACTTTTGGGGCAGATATACGGTAACATCTGTAATGCTTCAGCCGGTGTCTTTCTGCAATGTCAGTGCAGATGTATGGTTTCCTGTCCACATACAAACTTACCAAAGGAGGAGGATTTGTAATTCTCAGACAATTTTGGTGTGTAATTACTACACAATGAACTTTTTTTTAAAAAAAAAATATATGAAAAATGTCTCATCCGGAAAAATTAACTAGGTCAAATGGCACGGACCAAAATCAACTATGGTCCAGATATCCAGTGTCTTGTCAGAGATTCAGGCAGGTGCTCTGTGGTTGCTCAGCAGGTGTCTATTTTGGGGAGAGGTGTGACCCTCACTTAAGAGTGTTTGCAAGGAGGGCCAGCAGCTGAGAGGCAGTAGTGGGCTGTGATCCTGGTTCCGAGGATCAGAAGAATCCCAGCAGTGGGGCTGCTGAGCGGTTCAACCTCCTCGTGAGCTCGGGATTGTTGAAACTACATCCACGCGCTCCAGATTTCAGCTGTGTTTGACATGTCAGTGACCTGCCGTTATCTCTTGACTGTCAGTGGAGTCTTCTGCTTTCAACAACAGCTATAAAACAGAAGATCTGATTTATTTAATCAGATCAACTGCTGCTTGACTGTTGATGTTTCAGGTAAAGTGAAGAAACCAATGTAGGTCAAGGGCTAATTTGGGAGCAAATCAATCAAAAACAAGTGAGTTGCCAGCAAGGAATAATTTGTCATCTTACTATTTTAAGGAGTGGGAAATTAATAACAAAAAGTATATACACAACACGCAGAATGAGAAAACCCTTTGAATCCGGATTATAAAGGAAAATCCGAAAGCCGCCAGAACTGAGCGAGATATTTCTCGTCGTGCACTTAGCCCAAATATGTATCCAGATTTTCTTACCGAGCCTCGTGATGGGGTCCGCGCTCTTCTCGGCCCCTTTCCTCCCCTGCTCCCGGGGACCGGCGCTCCTCCCGTTCCCTAACATGATCACAAGTGTCGGACGCCACCGACTGACACTTGGCCGCTCGGGGTTTTTGCGCGTCAAAAATGTGGGTACGGGGATGTGGGCGTCTTTCTGCTGGCCACAGAGAGACCCAAGACATGGAAACAAGACAGCTGAGAGCGAGAGTTTTCAATACTTTTCCCACATGTGACAAAGTCCCTCCCAGGCGCTCCTCTCCGCGCTCCTGGGCGGAACGCGTATTCCAAACAAGGCGCACGGTTCGGGGTCCCTCTCCTCCTCCTGTTGCCCCAACAAACAGAGGTACCCAACTAATAAGAAGCAGGGATGGCCGAGCACCCTGCTGACTCGAACTTCATGACTTTTTAAGGATTTATGAACACAGACAGAACTTGTATCTTCCCTTTAGAACTTACACGTTTACGAGATAAGTTTATTTGACGCGCCTTAAGTATTAAGGCACAATAATATAACCGCTTTTGGTAAAACTCTTACTTTATAAAGTTTTCTCACACTTGCAAACGTTCGAGCAAACTTTTAAAATTGTGTGCTTGCAAGTGTTTGGTAGTTGTCTGTGAACTGTGGCTGCCACGAGGGGGGGAAATAAAACAAGTCTGTTCACCCAAGGTGGGGGAACACCATGTTTTTTTAGATCTTTACTGTTTTTGAGAAACACAAATAAAAAAATATAAATAGATATATTTGGTTAAAGTGGAGTGTTCAAAGAGTAAACTACTTAAGAGAGGGAGAGGGGAAAAGAAATGGGGAAAAGTGAATGGGGCAGCAGCGCCCTCTGCTGCTGATTTGAATGAACTACTAGTCAAACACAATCACTTCTGTCATGCCAGATTCATCCCCGATGTGCATGCAGCCTGCATGGATTTTGAAGGTGGGGTGCTTTGTAAAAGAGAAAAATCTAAACTCCTGCTCACAGGATTAAAGCACTGGCTAAAATACATAATTTAGTCCCAGTATTTGAAAGAGTAACACAGACACACAGACACAGAGAGAGAGAGCTCAGCTGGGTGGTCTGGAGAGCCAGTCCTGCCCAGAAAGAACATAAAATGTGATCCTCCTTGATCCAAAGCTATCCAAGAACACACACACACACACAGCAGGTTTGGGTGGGTTGGGTAGAGAAGGGTTAAGGTGATATGTTTCTTTAACTTGCTCACTTAATACAGGTAAATGCATCTAGTAATTGTTTTCTTTCATTACACCACCCATCTGCACTTTCGGTGTCTACATGAAATCCTTCGGTGTTTGGTTTGTTACTGAACAATGCATTAGTCTACAACAGTTCATATCTTTCATCTCCTCTCAATAGCACCAACAACCATGTTAGAAAGGGTAAGAGATTAAGTCATGTCTGCTAATCCTCACAGGCTGTGATCTATGCAGGAGCAGCTTTGGCTCTCTGGCTGCACCGCTCCCTGATTTGAGAATATGGGAACCCTGGTATGATTATCCCAATCTTACCAGTCATTAGGTTTCATATTAACTGGAACATAGCACCTCTTCCTCAAAGAATTCTCAGTTCAGCTTTTTTATTTGCCAGAGCTGAGACTCTGCCTACTTCTATTAGTAGAAACAGGGGGGCCTGTGTTGTTTGTAGCCATTAGATTCCTGGTGTTTACAAGCAGTGTTAGAGGGAGACCAGTGAGTTGCAACAAGAGCCCATAGATCCTTCTTTGATGGAAGCAAAACCTTTGATGAAAACTGCTTAGAAACCATAGGTGTGCATATGACATACTCAAGCCAAAAAGGCACTCAATTTGTGTGTGTATGGAAAGAATGTGCAAGAACATTAGAATAAAAATAATTACATTCCACAACAAGGTTCCATTTATTCCACTTAGAGCATTTTATTATTTGCACAATCCAACAAAGACAACGTAAAGGTTTTTTGATAATGCACGAGTAAACTGCCAGTTTAACGAAAAACCAAAGTAAAGCCTCACGACTGTCTTGGAAGATCAGGCGCCGTCTACTTCCTGGAGCTATGACAGTTAATCGAAGATCAAGCGAAACAAATCCCTATAAGCAAGAGATATTTTAAATTTCTTTTCTATATGTTACAAGACCCCGACTTGTACGCATCCAACCAAGTAAAACAAGATTAAAATCTATTTGAATGAGGGTTATTCTACGAGTAGACATTGGTAATGGAAATTTAACAACCCAGGAATTACGCGAACCCAACGAGAGCACGTTGGCCTAGTTAGCATATTGCTAACTTTATCAGTTTGTAATGGCGTTATAACTGTTTTATTACGTTTTCGCTCCCTCTGAAACTTCACACGTGTAAAAAGGACCATTTTATTCACAACTCGTCGAACTCTATCGTTGTTTTTAACTTGTATTACGGCAAGGTAGTACCTTCGCGCAAGCTAGTTAGCTTCAGCTAGTCTAGCTTTATGAACAGTATGGCGTTTTTTCGTCAAATAGGCCTCAATCTGGAACTATCTCCTGTGAACGATGATCGTGCATAAATTTCTCTGTTTTTAATATATATATAGTGCGTATGACTTTACATTACATGGAAATGATGCAGTGCTTTTAATTTTCGAGCGACAAACGTAGCGCTCATTCGCTAACTAACGTTAACGCATAGCTAACGTTAGCTAGCCAACTTATCCTTCGCCGTCTACACGAAACAACCGTGAAGAACCCAAAGCTGATCTACACCACTCCGTCCTCTTCTAACAATATTATACTGAGCAAGTGTGAGATCGCCTGACCCATCCTTGAACAACGAAGGACTCGAGGATGTGATCGCAGCGGAAGCCCCACTATAAATGTCGTTTGTTTACGCTGAGTCCAGAGTTACCCCGAGCTCTTGGCTCGCAACGTATTACTCCGCACAGCATATGATATGGAAACGGAAGCGTTTAATTTTCTAAAATGGTACCACACACAGTAGACTTTTATACATGCAATTATAAAATATGACTGGACATGTAGAACAAGGAGTATTTCGTTATTTTCTTGTATGAACATTGAAAAAGGACTAGATTCCGTAAGAGGATTCCTTCATTTCGCTTTCAACACAGGACGCTCCCATTTTATTTCTAAAAATCTTTTGAATTTTGTGTTCATAAAATGAAGAAAGGTCTTGCATTTTTATGCGAAATGTATGCGTATCTGTTAATTGCGCGAATATAATCTAATTTGGAGGGGCTTAAATAGACCTTTATTTCGTTATGTCTACCCGTAACCCCTTCATTTGTAAATAGTAGCGTCTCCAAAAATGCCCGGGACTGCTTTTTTGGTGCGTATCACGAACTTATGATTGACTACCAGATCGTCCAATCAGAAAATAAATTAAGCTTAGCAACAACAAAATTGTCCTTTTGACCAATCAACAAAGTGAAAGGTGGGGTTTTAGTTTCTTAAGATCCTAGTATTTGATTGGCTAAAACGCAAATCAGTTATAATAGACTTGTGGACTGTGTAGTTTTACATGGAGGTCCGCGCTCAAGCTTTACTGTAGTTTAAACCACATAGCCCACAATCCATCTGCCGCTACAAGCAGTAGCATGCGCGCGGGTAGAGGCGGAGCTGTTATATAAAGAGGAGCACCCTCTGCTTCGGTAGCACACTGGACACTGTTGTGACGGCGAAACGTAGTCTCCCAGTGAACGTTAACTCTGACAGCATCGAAACAGTTAATGGTAGTTAGCGACAGTTGCTCTGACAAACCCCTGGAGGAGTAACAAGTGTTTACTATTTGGAAGTTTAATTACACTTACCGAGAATTAGTTTTCTGGCGTCAAAAGTGAACTTAATTCTGTGATTTCAGCTCGGTTTGGAATTATTATTTTAATTTTTGGAGAAAAAAAAAAGTTTATCGTCTCTTAACGAACTTTGAAGTTCTCTTTTTTGAGATCATGAACACAGTGTAGAATGTGTTAAAGCGGAACCGTTAGAAAGGATCATCAGCATGACGGAGCCCGCGGAGCAGACCCATCACCTGGAAACTTTAGGCTGCCCATCAGGTGGGGACGCCTTGGAGCATCTCCCAGCCAGCCACCGCGGCGGACCGCAGAACGGCGACAGGGGGCGACAGAGAGACCAGAAGCAGGCGCAGGCGGAGAACTGTGTGGATATCAACACGGGCAAGTTATGGCAAATGAAAGGCGGCCGGAGGGGGGTGTGCCCTGTCCCAGCAGCCGGAAACGAGCTTTCGAAATGTCCGAACGCCTCTGAGCTCCGCGAGACACCTGACGGCAGCTACAATCCGGGCAGGAAAAACGGCGAGGACAGGACGCTGAAGGAGACCCTGAACCAGGAACAAGTGGAGAGTTTGCTCATCGACTCCGACACCGGTTTGGACGCGCGTCTGGGCAGGAAGAGGCACAGACGCAGGACCTCCCGGAAGAAGCGCAACTGGAAGCCGTACTGCAAACTTTCGTGGGAGGAAAAGAAGGCGTTGGAGGAAAAAGAGACCGCCAGGGCTTCGCGGATGAGAGAGGAGATGTTCGCCAAGGGGCTCCCGGTCGCGCCTTACAACACCACCCAGTTCCTGATGGACGAGCACGACCGGGAGGAGCCCGACCTCAACACGGAGACCGGGATCCGGCGCTCCTTAGGGGCCGGGGGTCGCGTGGAAGACACCGGCAGCGAGGAGGACCTCTTCGACAACGAGGAGGAGGACGAGGACGACGGCAGCGGCGGAGGCAGCGACGGCATCGGGAGGCCCGGGAACGCGGGAGGAGAGTTCCTCCAGAGGGACTTTTCCGAGACCTACGAGATGTATCACGTGGAGAGCCTGCAGAACATGACCAAACAGGAACTGGTGCAGGAGTACCTGGAGCTGGAGAAGTGCATGTCCAGGCTGGAGGAGGAGAACAACCGGCTGCGGCGCGCCGTGGAGCCCGGAGCCGCCGCCGCCGCCGCGGAGGGCTCCCAGGAGCGGCTCCGGGAGATGGAGCTGGAGCTGGAGAGACTGAGAGCCGAGAACACGGAGCTGCTCCTGCAGAGCCAGCTCAGCAGGGTCGCTACCAACTAAATACTGGGGGAGGGGGGGAGGTGGACATTTAAAAAAAGGTAAAACCATGGAACTATTTTTTTTTTTTTAATTGTCACCAGTTTTCTGTAATCAGTTGTCATATGGACATAAAGTCATTGCACTGCGATGCAACAGCCTACTTGACGTTTTTTTTTCTATCTAGACTGTAAGCTGTCCTGTTCAATTTTCTTCAAGAGGAAGTGTAAATATTTCAAAATAAGATTCTTTTTTTTGTTTTGTTTTATAAAGGAGTTTAACGAAACCAAAATATTTCGTTTTTCCAGGTCAACTTTGTAGGTATATCCACTGAAATAATCAGTTCCATGTTGCATTTTTAAAAAACTTCTTTGTCGCATTTCATCTCCAGATATTCAGTAAGAAATTTACATCTAATTTGGCCATCTTGAAAAACATTGTTTTTTTCAGTATTAAACTCCAGAGTGGACATTTTAACAGTTGTGTGTTAACATTAGTTCAAATAATAATAATAATAAATAAATAAATAAAAAAATGAAGTTCTGATCAAAGTTGTAATGTGTTGTAAAGCCTGCTCAAAAAAAAAAAAAACACAGGAAGCCGTCAATAAAAGCTGCAGTGAGGAACTGCTGTCCGTGGCCTTTGTCAGATTACAAATGATCACAAGGCTTTTTCATGCCAGGTTCCTAAAATGGGCCAGACGAAGCGACATCAGTGGGCTCTGAATGGGGAGACTAAGGAGGACTGTATGGCCACAGTGGAAGGGGGGGGATGGGATATGGAGATGGGCTTTATGAAGGATCACAGTTAAATCTATTAAGGACTTTATGCAGGAAGAAGTGAATACATTTCTTTGAGATATATGTGCGTGTGTGTGTATATATATGTATGCATAAATATGTGTGTACATATATAAAATCAGTTGGAAATGGCTAATCCTAACCACATTTTAGGATTCTTACTATTACAGAAAATCTTCAAACATCTTCATGTGTTAAGGGAAAGGATCTTCACTATTTAAGTTTGCCCTGTGTGGACAGAATCTGTGCCAGAAGGCCCACAGAGACCGTTTTCACCTGCAGCCTCTAGAGGGCGACGTCGGGCTCCTATTTTAAGAAGCCTGCAGAGTGTTGAGCCTTGCAGAAATCCAGTAGAGCCAAAAGCAAACGCACACAGCGACTCTTTAAACATAGTTCTGTTTATTTACACAATATAACCCTGCTTTAAAGCAAACAGCCATAAGGAAATGATTTCAGGCGGACAACTTTTTTTTTTTTTTTAGTCCAGTCATTCTCATATTAGTTATACTTGAAAGCAATTCCAAATGTACACAATACAATATGTTACATATTAAGGTAGTATGTACAAAAAAAGGTTTTCAAATACAACAATAAGACATTAGGTAAGTCCACATTTCATACAACAAACACCAACTGATGAGGTTTCCTTTGATAAATTCATGGTCTGATAATTTAAAAAAAGACAGAGAAAAAAAAAAGGATGTTATCTGGCATGATCGAATGTAGTTTTAGGGCTTTTTAGGTGTACCATAGTCACTCGCTGTGGATTATTAAAGAGAGATGACCTCAGTTTATTAAGAAAAAAAGCAACTGAGAGAAATACTTTGCCTTTTTCCTCTCAGCAGCATCAGTATCAGCTGTTAACGGCCCGTTTGAAGGCAAAGAGAGTGCATAGATGTGTCCTTGGCCTGGAGAGCGCTCTTCTCTTCTCCAGCCTCTAGTTAATGTACACGTCTTTGGGTCAGTCGCCTTAGCTACTCCATCACAGGAGAGGAGGGAGGAGAACCAGAATTGACAAAAGGAAATGGCACCGCAGAACAAAAAAAAAAACACATTCCAGAAATCAGGCACTTGTAGAAGAATCTTGAGGTAAGACCAGACTAGAACTTATTATTGTCATTATTTTTCACTGGGTTATTTGGTCAGATATATATATATGTAAAAAAAAAAAAAAAAAAGCTGTGCCTCTCTCTATGTGGTACTTTGTGATGGCTCCAAAGTCAACACAAGAAAGAAACAATAGAAGTTCACGTCGGATGAACTTCTACTCTGTTCACCCACTGTACCATTTCCCTCCCCCCGCCAGGGAGGATTTATCATAACCTGACGGAAAAGTTCTGCTCGTGTATCCTTAAGGTAATAAACGTGCTGACAGGCCAACCCTCAGAGGGGATGTGCTGAAAACACAAAAGATCCCAAAACAACAGGGCCAGACATGGAGCCGCTCGTAGGAAATACGCGGCGTTCTGCCCGGCTTCTCCCGCCTCTGCTGCCTAAAGTGGAAAACACTTTGGACTTGAGCTCGGTAAACATGAGCAGATCTGCAGGGGAAAAAGCCCAGCAATCCCAGACACGAAAAACAAAATGACGAGCTCAGCCGTCGGCCTGAAAACGCTCCCCCGCGTAATCTACCTGTGATTACTTGCTACATGTAGTTCCTGGACTTTTCTATGTACTTGATCCGTCAGAGGATCAGTTTTTTACTATCAGACGATGTCTCGTGAGATAAAGGTTTCCTGCACAGTGCTGTGAATCCGAGAGAAAAGGCCATCTATGAGGGAAATAAGGAAACAGGCGTCGTCACGTTTATCTCATCTCCCTAGAACAGGTACGCCCCAGGAGGCTGAATCACAATAAAAGTACTTTTTCTTTTTACTTTAATATAAAATATATATAATATATATATTGAATATAAACAAAAAAAAGAATATATTAAGGAAAGCATTTCAAGTAAAATTTGAAAAGAAATGACTGTGCATTTGCACGCACATTTTTGTAAACCATTAAAAAAGCCACAAAAAAAAAAAAAAAAAGTAAAAACAAAACATAAATTTATATTTACAAGGTTAAGTTAACAAGGCTTTGTACAAATGTTACAAAAACTGTTCGACACAAACACTTGCACGCTCAGACATGATCACGAATGTTGCTTCTCAAACACATGAACATTATTAACAAGTAGTGAGAGTTAAGTGTGACGGAGAACATCCGCTGTTTGGAGGATCAGCTTACGGCGTCTGTGGTCAGACAGGAGGAGGAAGACCGATGCAAAAAAAAAAAAAAACAAAAGAAACAATAATTCATTCCCTCTTGAAGTTGTTTTAAAATGACTTAACTTTTTGTGTGTCTGTTTTCATGAGTGGTTGTTTGTTTTTGGTAACAGTCAAGAAGCACCATTCTTTCAAGAACCAGAGCAAAGCTGCACTCCAACTTCCTCTGCTGGATACTTGAGAGGATTAACCCTTAAATTTATGTTACCTATGAGCCAGGCAGGAAGAGAGACGAGTTGGGGGGAAGGGGGGGGGGGAAAGAAAAAATGTTCACTTGTTATTTGACTGTGAGCTCTTGGCTGTAACGGCGGTCGTGGTGAGGTTTGTTTCAGTCTGGTTTGTTTCTACGAAATCACACGTGTGACAGAAAAAAATACAAAAAAAACAAAAAAGCTTTGGCAACACTGGAACGCCCCTCGCCATGACCGGTCCACCGTGATGCACCTGGCGGCTGACCGTAGCCCTTCTGCAGGTGGGGGGGGGGGTCTGCAGCTTCATTCCTCGGAGAGGTCAGCAGCCGGGCTCACAAGTACTCGTGGAACCTGGAGGCGGGGGCCTGACGCGGGACGTGCCCTGGGTTGACGCCGTCCGCGCCCCGAGGCAGCCCTTGCGTTTTGACATCGTTCTGACTGATGGGAGACAACGGGAACTCGTTGACGGCGAGCGGGGGGGCTCTCTTCTCGTGCGTCTCGGTCGGGGAGGCCACCACGGTGTGTCGGCGCCACGCTCGCCTCTTCCTGCGCGTCTCGGGCGACAGCGGCTTCCGCAGCCCGACGCTGCGCAGGTCGTCGGCCGAGCCCAGCAGCCGGGCGCGGACCTGGTCGGCGAGGGACCTGCCGCCGGGGCCCGTCGGGGTGAAGGAGGCGGCCTCGCTGGCCGGCAGGGCGGGTTTGGGCCGGGACGGGCGCAGGCTCTCCTGGCTGCTGCCCGAGGAAGGGTTGGTTCTGGAGGACTCTCTCCTTTGTCTGGGTGCACCGTCCGGCCCAGAGCCCGTCCCGTCTTCTTGCGCCTCCAACAGGTCCATGGAGCGGGCTTTGGCCTTCTCCGACTTGAGCTTCTTCCTGGCCAGAGTGTCACACTGGATCAGCTTGTGGGAGTTGAAGGAAGGCCGCGAGTGCAGTCTGTGTGTGGTGGAGGAGGAGGAGAAGGAGGAGGAAGAGGGTGTGTTGGAACGTGGCCCTCTTTCACCTCTCTCTGCGCAGTCAGGAGTGTGCGAGAGGAGGGTGGGCGGGGCGAGTAGGGCTGTCGGGGAGAGGGCGGGGGGCTTGCCCTGCGAGTAGAGGAAGCTGCGGGGGGCGGCCGGCGGTTGCGCGTTCACGGGCGTCGTCGGGTGTTTGTTGGGCCTCTCCTGGGTGAGAGAGCGCGACGCGAAGCCGCTCTCGTTGTCCGTCTCACTCACCAGCTCGCTGTGCTCGTCGTCTGCATCGTCGCCCCTCCCCTCTGACCCCAAGCTCCGCCCCAACGTGGAGAGGGTGGAGTAACCGGAGACGATCGAGCGCGCGTCCTCCGGGGCTCGCCACGGCTGCCCCTTCACTTCCACCTGCGCCTCCTCCTCCTGCAACAACACAGTTGCTTTACTTTCTCCCACCTCCTCTTCCTCTTTACACCGTGGCCGACTGGGAACGACCGCCACCACCTCCTCTTCGACCTCCTCTTTCAGTCCGCTTCCTACTACTTCCTCGTCATCCTCCTCTTCCTCTTCTCCTTCCTCTTCATCATCATCCTCCTCTCCTTCTGCTCTGGGAGCAGTGTCTCCCACTGGAGACTCCGCCTCCTCTTCCTCCTCGGCCCCTAGATGTTCCGCTTTGATTGGCTCGTGCTCAGAGTCGTCGTCGGTGCTGCTGCCCACGCGGCGGGGATTGTGGCGTTTCCTGCGTTTGCGGCCCGTGACGGCAGACATGATGGACAGAGTCAGGAAATCCTTGGCGGTGAGGTCCTTCTTTGATCCCCACGACCCCTGGAAAATGAAGATGTGTCATTGCAACACTGCTACGTTTTCTGTGCTCTAATGTGTTGGCTTACTGTCAACACAGCAAAGTAAATGCTATTTTTTTTGTTTTTTTTTCTGCAAAAGCATTTTATGAATCTTCTGATTGTAGTGGGATCTTAGTATTAGGCAAATACTACTTCAGACGAACAGCAATATATATCTTTTTTCAGAGTGTTATTATTTTCTTTCTTTTTTTTTTTTTTTTTTTTTTTTAGAGAAAAATGACGCCAAAAAGACAAAAAAAAAACATATGGCCAATATTAAGTACCCCTGACTGCTTCTACAGGATTTAAGAGGGTTGCTGCTGTAAATAATCAGCCACTGATGAATAGATAATCAGAAACTATGTGGACCTCTATTGTGGTGTGCATCATGCTAACTCAATGCCAAAGGGAAAGACATAAGCAATGGTCTTAGAGAGGCAACTGTTGCTGCTGGTCAGTCTGAAAAAGGGCTATAAAACCTTTTACAAACAATATGTACAGTAAGAAGGATCATTTCACAAGTGACCTTTCTAGTTCTCAGACCCTTCGTGCCTCCCTGAATGTGTTAAATGTTTACGTCTATGGCCGCACAATTAGAAGAAGACTAAACAAGTACAGTTAGCTTGGAAGGGTTGATAGAAAAAGCCTCTTTTCGGTATAAAAAAGAACATGGAGGCACAACTGAGGTTTGAAACCTGCATCTGAACGAACTACAGGACGTTTGGTAAATGTTTTATGGACAGACGGGACCGAGGCGGAGCTGTTTGACCTTATTATCCACCAATTATGGCATTTTTTGGAAAAACCAACACAGGATTTCAGCAGAAATGCTTCACGGCCATTCTCAAGCATGGCGGTGGAGGAGTGATTGGTTTCGGGTTGTTTTGCAACCGCACAACCTGGATGCCGAGCAGCCACCGAGCTGACCATGAACTCCTCTTCATACCAGAATATAGTCTAAAGGACAAAGTGAGGACATCCGTCCAACAGCTAAAGCTCGGCTGAACTGGGTCGATTCCAAACACAGCAGCAAATCTACGTCCGAATATCTGAAATATAAAACAGTCAGGGTTTTGAAACGGCCCAGTCAAGGTCGGTGGAGCTACAAGCCATTGTACCATGATGGCGTTATCACTCTGTAATTAAAGGTTACGTGGTGGCGCGGGGTCTTCTCTGCAGTGCTGAGATTTTTTTTAAATTATGTTTTTACTCAGAAAAACACATAACCGTATATATATATATATGTATATGTGTGTGTGTGAGAGATGTTACCTTTGATTTAGCTGAGTCACTGTTGGTTGAGTCTGCGGAAAAAGGAAAGAAAGCGCTCAGTAGGTCAGAAAAGGTGAAGTTAACAAATCCCTGAACAGTAATGGTGGAGGACACAGAGGCAGATATATATATATATTTTTTTTAAATCCATATAAAAGAACATATCTGCTCCCACACTGCTCCCTATTTACTAGACACGCTGTTGATGTTGCAGTGGAGCGAATGTTTCCAATCAGTTTGAGGTTTGAGCTGGGAGTCTCAGCATATCTGAGTTTGCTGTGGCTCGTCTTCTTTCTGACAGAAAAAAAAACAAACTACAAAATCTGCCGGAGTTAGTCTTCCTCTGTGCCCTCTTACCATGTCACAGAATAATTTGTACACCAGAGCGGGAGGTATGGAGGGAGACATGGTGACGGAGGGGGAGGGGGGGGATCAGCGGTTGATTTCTGAGGAGAAACTCCAGAAGGAAACCACAGCACACGCCGATGACATCGCCGAAAGGGCCGATGACATCAATCAGTGACAGAAACAGAAATACTCAAGAAAGGAAAAGCATTCCCCTCGCGAACACAAAAAGACAACCAGCGCAGGAGAAAAAGCTCTGGCTCCCATGTCTCAAATACTCTCAAATCTCTGGAGAAACCCCACAGGGACGGGAGGGATCTCTAGGTGGAGCTGTGTCCCGTGGTTACGTGATGTCACTTTATTCTGTGTCCAGCTGAGAGTGGCTTTCACTGGCATGTCAGTTATATATTCACTTAATAACCATCTACAGTTAATCTGTGTGTTTCCTTTCACTTATTTTTAAAACTAAGTTTTAATAGTTGAGACTATCTGCAGTAAAACCCTTGTCACTGATCGATGACACTAGAAAAAATAATCCTAGAATAATCCTAAAATAATGGTTCATTAATTGTAATAATAAGTCATGACACTGATTTAAAGTCATATCATCTGACTCACGTAGACTAGCTGGCTGATGAAAATTAATTCATTTAAGACCGCTTTATGTCAATTCAGTTTTAATATGAACACCTGTTAAACATAACTTTCCATGGGAATTCTGAAATGCAAAAACCAAAACCGAAAAATCAAATGTTTACAGGCTCATAACTCTATTTTAGGTGCTCAGTTTCACATCCTCCGATTATAAATTGTTTTTCCACTGCAGCAACTTTTGTCACCTTCCGCCTGAAACACTGAAACACCGCTGTGTCTTTAACCCTCCTCCTCCCACACTTTCCACCTGAGCTCTGCTGGCGCTTTTAAAGCGACAGGTTTGACACGACGTCAGCTGAAGACCCGTAACAGCATGTTTGTGTTCCATCTTGGGCAAATGAGAACACAACTACACCGTTAAAACTGCTTACATAAAACGTCTGCATGCAAAATAATTCAATTTGTTTAATTAATCTGCCGTTAGGGCTTTTGGTTTATTGGAAGATTATTATCCATCCATTCATTATCCACATCCATTTATTCCTACGCAGGGTTACGGGGAAAACATTATTATATTACAAGTATAAGGTGTTTGAAAGATGAAGGAAATTACTGTTGATATCAGTGAAGATTTTAAATGGCACATGGGGAAAACAGCGCCAGCTAGAGTCCCTTCGGAGCCTGGAGGTGGGGTTAGGAGCCTGATGGTCGGGCTGAACAGCCCAGAGGGTTGCAGTGCTTGACAGACAGGCAGAGTTGTCCCTCGGTGACAGTGCTCACTTTAGTGTCAGACACGGCAGCTTTAGCAGAGATCCAGTCATCCATTAACTTATTAGTCAGACTGGGGGTGACACTGAAGTGACAGGATTATAAAGAGACCTCAATCCGACACTGACGGGGGAGACGCTGACTTCCAGGAGGGTAATGGAGACCATGAAGACACAAGCCATCACCACCATTAACACTCGGTGCCACACAACCATGGTTTCACTCTCACTGTATGAGGGACTGACGCGGCAGCACACACGTACACACACACACGCACGCACGCACACGCGCACACATATTGCCAGGGGAGTTCCCATCCTACCGCAGTGGCTGCTCCACAGGCTCAGCTAAGAGAAGGAAACGCAGAAACGTACAGAGAAAGTGAAAGATGAGCAACACTGAGGGGGAGAAAAAGAGGTCAGCAGAAAGGAGAGAAGTGCAGGAAACGCTATCAAACACAGAAAAACACTCCCAAGTGCTAACGGATCTAAGGCTTCACTTCCTCATGCTGCGTTCCAGTTCTGTTGGAAAGTAGGGAATTCTGGCCGTGAACTGGGACAAACTTCCAAAGAGGAGTCTGATTTAGGCGATCAGTGACTTCCTGCCCACCTAACATGACGGTTACTTTTACCATTGATATGAATACATTTATACAATATACCAGTTTATAGAATCAAGAGTTGTTTTTTTTATATAACTATATTCGCACTTATCTCTAGTTCTGAAACTAATCTGATTCAAAACACAAGTGGGGAATTTCCAACTTCCAGCTACGAATGAAAAGCAGCATTAAATTTCCGTTTCTCAGAAGGCTCAGAGGAGTAAAAGGCGTGTGTTCACCTGAGGCCTCTCCGAGCAGGGCCGTCCTGCCGATGTTGGACAGCAGGTGGTCGATGTTGGGGGCTGGCTGCACATCCTCCGTGTCCACCGGCGTCTGGAAGGACAAACACGAGTTATAAAGCAGAGAATCTACAAGTTTCTGCGCTGTTTCACGGATTTTTATTGGTGAAGGATGTGGTTAGCATCGGAGCCCTGAAGATTAATTGCTGCAACTTCTGAGAAATATGACTTACTGAAACGATATACAGACCGATATCCTGTAAATGAGATCATGTCTTAAGTGTTTTTTTTAAATAACTCTTTAGCATCGAGATAAAACTACAAGGTAACACTAAGCAATCCCAACAACAGCAAAGCCTTTACTCAACTTACATCAAACACATAAACACCTGATTAGATGTGTGACTTTAATCTGTACTTTCAGTTAGACTTCAGAGAAAGATTTCTGCATTGACAGCTCATAAAATGTGGTGTTATCTTTATCAAAGTCACATTTATAGACAAACACAATCTAATGTAATAAAGCAGTTGCACTTTTTTTTATTTCTTTACTGAAGACTCTGAAAACTCAGTTACAGTTCAGGCTGTAAAAAAAAAAGAAAAAGTGTGAGCCTTTGAGCTAACAACCTTTCAAAAGACTCTTGAAGTCAGGTGATGTAATTAAACAGGTTGTCGAGGTGCCAGTGCATGTAAATAAAAGTCTGGTTATGGACAAAGTCTCCTCCAGTTTGAGTAAGTCATGCTTTGACCGTAACTTTACAGCATATCTCAAGTTTATAATTTAGATGTAATACAACACTTCTGGAGCAATATAAAAGGTTAAAAAAAAAGAAGCTATTTTAAGCTGTGAGGCACGGTGGAGTTAGGATCATGGTCTGGTGTTGCTGCCTGCAGGCTCTGCAATCAGTGAGTGGCCGATCAATTGAAACTTTTATTATAATGTCTGAACAGCAGATCAACAAAATAATGATCCAAAAGAAGAGCTTATTGTCGATTATGTTCATACTGAAAAATACAGAAAATGACATCTAAGTATACAAGTACAAAACTGAGGGTTCGTTCGCATGAAACAAACTTTTTTACGCTGAAATGTGTAACATTATCGTCTTTGCTGGCAGACTTTTGCTGATTGGTGTTCACTACGAACGACGAACATCAAGCATCGAGCGGATTCTACAGAAAGCGAGGCTGATCAGCACCTTCGCAAAGCATCTTGGGACGACAGGGAGTCAAAATCGAGGGTGCCAGCCAACCGAAGTTGATATGATTTTCTGCGTTCATGCATCCCAAGTTTCTCCTTAGACCCGTCGTTCTCGCGTTCGTAGCAGAGCGGAGCACGCGAAGGCTTTAACAGCCGTGGCGGAGAAGCTGATGGCGACCGTGGCAGGTTTCCCACGTCTTTAAGATCCCTCGCTGAGCGGAGGAATGAGGCTTGGGGGATGTTTATGCAGCCTGACAGCAGATTTGCTTTCATTTACGAGGGTTATCTGGTTAAAGCTGTTGTTTTGACTCACAACAAAACAGTAAAGTTGAAATAAACTTCAGATGTGGCTGTGACTTGAGATCTTGGCGAGCAAGCCTCTAGTGCAGGCCTCTACGTGACGAAACAGGGGAAGCGACTTGTGGTGCAGCTGATACGTGGCCTCGATGACATACAGCGAGTCTGTATTTTAACTTCAGCTGTGAGCTCTACTGATTTTAATGTGCTTTAACATCCTTTCTCTGAGACAAGAGCGAGGAAACAAACCTTCTCATCCTTGTCAAGCTCTTCCGTGAAAAACCAGGTACACTGCAAGGACGACAGAGAGAGAAACGTTCAGCCCTTATCAGCCTTTTATCTGATGTGAACGAGCGGCGTGCGCGCATGCTTCAGTCCTCTCACGTGTTGGATGAGCGTTTCCACGATCTTGTAGCGGTCGGGCATGTGCGTGACCATGTCTTTCATGTTGTCCTCGGACGTCCGGACGAGCGTCGGCCCAAACACCAGAGCCAGGTTCCGGGGCTCCATCTAAACACACAGCGGCAGAAGACAAGCGGTGTCAGCGACTGCGCGGCGTCGGGTTAACTGCATTTCAAGCACAGCCGCGGTCTTTCAACACACCTTGTTTTTGTCTGAATGGTCAGCGACTGTCTTCAGGTGGCCGACCAGGAACTTCAGGGTGTGATAGTAATGATCTGGGAGGTCTCGGATCTGTGACAAGAAAGAACGGGCAAACCTGTTTAACCTGCTGGATTCTGCGGACAAAAATCACATCTAAATAACTTTTAATTACAAACAAGCACGCACCAGTTTCTTCATCGTCTTCAGTCTGTCTGAGGCGTTTTCCATCCGATTGGCATCAATGAAATCGTTGTACTTGTCTGTTGAGATGTCGGAGGGAGGAGAACATTTAAAGCAGGTGGTTTGGCTCCAGCTCGGGTTACGGTTAGGCTCGAACATGTCCGGACTTACCGTTGGTGAAGAGCGGTTCCGGAAGCTTCCTGAAGAAAGATTTGAGCAAGCTGCTGACGACGTTGAGGTCCTGCCACTTCTGGTAACGACAGAAGACGCAGAAGAGAGTCTTAAAATGACGACTCTTCATCTAAGGCAGCTGTTAACTCCCGTGTGCTTTTATTTCCTCACCTCCTCCGCAGGGTTGATGTCCACACCCTTGTTGAGCTGGTCCTGAAGAAGCAACACCATGGCGTTGTTCCCCGGGACCCGGTAGATCCCGGTGTACTCCAGGCCCATCTCCTCCACGAGACCGCAGCAGATCTCGACGATCATCGGGACGAACTGACAGAAAATGAGAGAATGCAATCACAAACACGGGGTGGGGTGGGGGGGGGGGTGGGGGGGTGGGGGGGTGGGGGGGACCGACACACATCCAGAGGGGAGGCGGCGCCAGCTGCGCCCTCACCTTGTTGTTTACACCAGGCTGACACTCCTCCAGCCTCACGCCGAAAGCTTTGGGCCCGGCTTTCTTCGTCTTCTTCATGATGTTAATTCCCCACGGAGCCTTGGGAGGACTGCTCTCATCTGAGGACAGACCGGAGGGCAAAGAGACGCAGAACTTCAGTGCCAGCCAGGAAAAAGGACAGAAAAACTGTGAGACCAGTTAAGCAGATGTTTGGTCGTTTTTGCTGGATTTAGCTGTTTACACTTTAACGACGTCTTCATGGAGTGCCTAATGTGCAATAAACACTGGTAATTTACCCCAGAACCAAGTCAGTCTTGTCTTTATGGTCATTTTATATTATGCTTAAAAGAATAAAAAGGTTATGATGAAACTCAAAACTGGACTCTGTTGGTATTTTGTTATGTAATCTCTTTTTTTGCTTTTCAGCTGCTCTTCATTAGAGACTAAAGCCACTTTTAAGACACGAGACTGATGAATTCATCGGCCTGTTTGCGTTACGGCGCTCGGCCGGTCAGACGCTGGTCACAATGACGTTCAAGTTCCTCGCAGCTTAATTCAGACACGCCCGTGAAAGTGCACGGAGAGCCACGATGCGCCAGTGACATTTGCCATCCACGTGAGACTGAGACGTGAGACGTCGCTGCAGCGGTCCAAACTTGTGTTTGAAGGTGTTACGTGTACGTTACTGAGGCGAGACACAGACGGCCTCGCCACTTCCAAAATGTTGGTCAAAATGTTAAAAAAACACTCAGACATCGAACCGACGGGGAGCATCTGATCAATGCAGAGCAGCCGTAGTTTATGTCAGAAACAGCTTTAGCTGCAGATTTACTGTGAAACATCCAACAACCTTAACTAGTCTGTGTGCTTTGTGTTTCTGTGACACCCACCTTTGCTTTCTGGTTTCGGGGAGCGCGGTGCCCCGGCTGCGTTCTCCGTCTTATTGAGCAGGAACGGAGGCTTCATGCGGGGCAGCCGGGGAGACGAGTCGGGCTTTCCTGCTGTTGGACTGCAGAGGGAGACAGAGAGGCGGGTCTGAGTCCAGGTTTTGTGTTCAGTTGAAGCTTCGGGATGACTGCTCATCATTTTTTTTCCCACCAGCATTCTGATTTTGTAGCTTGTACGCTTAAATCTGAACAGTTTGGTGCGTTCAGAAAAGCAATAAACTACCTTTAAACCAAAAAAGATTAACACAGCTGGTGCTCGTGCTGTATTCTACTGATTTAAATCAAGGATTTAAAATGTCCTCCACTGATAATAGCAGTTACAAAGTTGGTATAAAATGTGGGCTCAACCAGAGATAATTCGATCTATAACTGTCTATTGCTATAAGGCCAGCAGGTTTGGAGCCAGAACAGCAGCTCACCTTTGTTTTCTGTAGTCATTGAGCTTCTTATTGATGAGCGCCTGTCTGGAAAAACCGAGCTCCTGCAGCAAATAAACAAATCTGCATTATGATCCAGCTTTTTTTCAATTCCATGAAAATACGACAAGTACAGAATCATGGAAACCTGACAGGTAAAAGGTGCATTTTCTGACCTCGCTGTCCGTCTTGCTGTTCTCCCCGATGACCTTTATCCAGTCCAGCATGTCCTCCCGGTCCTCCGCCTGCAGCAGGTACTCGCAGAAGTCCTGGGTGGTCAGCCTGAGCGCGTGCTTCCGCTTGGTCTCGCTGTACGCGATGTCCACCAGGCAGCCCCGGATGTTGATGGGCTGCTCGTCCTCAGCTGTGCTCCCGATCGTGGCCCCACGGAGCAGCGCCTCCCTCTTGTCCTTGTAGAGGAAGAGCGAATGGGAGCGGAGGACCGAAAAGACCCGCTTCCACGGACGAATGCTGCTGCCCACCTTCTGTAAACCAAAGATAAGATCGTGGCGTGAGTGAATCCCGTAAATCCCCTTCATGCCTTCAGCGTCCGCCAGTCCACCTGGACGTTTTAACCTCACCTTCCCCTTCTCTGTGTGGATCTGTTTGAAGTGCAGCCAGCCCTGCCGCCGGACGTCACTGTAGGTGATGTTTCCCAGCTCTGACGTGGAGTGACGTTTGGAGCGGACCTCCTCCGCTCTCTCGATGTTGTCCAGAGACTGAAACACGGGCGTGAAGATTCAGATTCAGATTCAGACAACTCTATTTATCCCCGAGGGGCAATTGAGGTCCAACTGAGCAGCATTGTGTTGACAGGGTATTAACAATACGAATGAGATTAAAAGGACTAAAATAGAAATAAATATAGAATATACAGTATGTACACAATTTGAAATGTTAAATTATATAAAGTGACTGGAGTGAATGAGGTAGAGGTAAAGTGCAGGGAGTGTAATCGGTGTAAGGCAGTGAAAGCTTTCGAATCATCTGTCTGGAAGTCTAAAATCTTCGCTTTGATTTCAGTGGCACATAATCAAAATGTACACAAGCAGACGCTCGTCCACATCTCCTCATTACAACCGGGAAAAAAAACACACAGCTTTATGTGGCACCGGAAATCAAATATCTGTGTATTGCAAAGGCCGTGGTGTTTCTGTTTTGTATCAATTTGATGGTTGTTTTCTTGTCAAAAAAATGAAGGTATCATTAGGAGGGAATGAGATGTGTATATGGATGGATGGGAAACTTCGCAAATCTTTAGTCATATGATCACTTACAGCTGATATTTAGTGCAAAATGGCTTAAGTTGGAAAAAAAAATGGTTTTCTCTGTGTTTACAGATAAAATGTGCAGAATTTACCCCATCTGTAAAGAAACTCTTGACTCTTTTTGGAAGCCTCCTGTAAAAAAAAAGAAAAAGAAAAAGAAATACAATCAAATTGCTTGAACGCACATAAAAAATATATATGCTTTTTTTTTTTTTTTTAATCCAAAACCATTCATCTGTGTCCATATCACTCACAATGCTCGTCCTTCCTCTCTGAACGCGTTGAGTCCTTCGTCACACGACTTGGAGCGCTCAGTGGTGATGGCTAGAACATAGGAGGAACGGCGACTGGATTTAATATTGCCTGCTCGGTGAAAGGATGAACGAGTGGAGAGACAGAGATGAAGAAAAGAGGAAGAGAAAGACAGAGAGAAAGACAGAATGTTGGTGTGATGCCAATCACCCGGGCGATCGGTGTTGGGCCAGGAGACGGTGACATTGTTTTGAAGGGAGGTGAAGGAAGGTTTTCAGTGGCGGATGAGTGAGTGACGTGGTGGGGATGGACGGTGGGGACGTGACTGGAGCAGAGGGACAGATTTAAGCTTCTCTGGACGCTCACCACTGACATGCAGGTAAAGACGGACTGGCATGCATTTGTGCAGCTTGTTTACAGAAAAGCATCATCCAGGCTTCAGTTTAAACAACACCGCGACATAAAATAATCCAAAAAAAAAAACACACATAACGTCTCTGGCATCATGCACAGATAAAGTGTTTCACAAGGTGCATCATGCAGTTTACAAATCCAACATGCAAACACTCTCGAGCACTGCTGAAACTTCTTCTTCTCAAGTATATTTTATCTCTTATTGAGCCCTAAAAATATGTTTTAAAGTTCAGTGATACATAATTGTCTGTGATTAAAAAAGAAACATTTTCTTTTATAAATTACTGCTGACAAATAATTGAGACTTTTTAAGTTTTAAGACTAAATAATAGATTAAAAACCTTGATAAGACAGAAATGACAGCAATGAAAAGAGCAAAGAGGCTCTAAAACTCCTCTTCAAAGTCTGAAATCAGCCGCAGCAACCTTGCAGGCTTTTACATGGTCAACGATCACAAGTTTGTCTGTGAAATAAAAGGAGAAACCGCTGCATGCAGTGGCGAGGAGCGCAGCGACAACGGGGGGGCGGAGAGGCCCCGGGGGGAGGGGGGGGGGGGCACTCACTGCAGTCGTGTGAGAAGAGCCGAGTGAGGGGGAAGGTGAAGGTGGGGGAGCCGGGGCTTTGGCCCACGGGCGGCGCTGAACTCATGCCGCTGGACACCACCGAGGACGCCGGCACGTGGCGGGCGCGCAAATCAGCGCCGGGGCTGGTCGGCTCATCTGTGGGAGGGCGGAGGCGAAGATGGAGGGATGGAGAAGAGCAGGAGGAAGGATAAAGGGATGGGGTTCGGTGTTAGAGAAAAAAAAAAGAGTCAGATGGGAAGGAGGAGAACGGGAAAGCAGGGGTTAGATTAGGAAACCGTCAGGAAAGGAGAGGTTTTAAGGGCCCAGAAGGAAGAGCAGGGTTATCATCAGTTACTGAAAAGGAGTTTACATTTCTGACAGCAAGATTAACAACTCTGAATACACCAGAACATAAAGCAGCTCTTGATTTCACCACACAGCTCATGAAACGAGATCTGAGGCCAAACAGAAACCTAAGTACGTGAAACCTGTGGATCTCTCAGAAATCTATAATTACACCTGAAACCTGGCTAAATGCCACACGGATGCATGGTCAGATAAACATATAACTTGGAGATAACCGTACCTGTGTCGTCTGCTGCCATAGGAGAAGCTACTCTGAAGCTAACAGGGTGGGTTTAAGACTAAATGGCTCCAGGTTTCAGTTCTTTGTCAAAACTACAGAGCTGTACGACAAGTGCAACGGTCTGTGTGACAGTCCAGGACGTTAACAGTGGGAGTGGATTCATGTGAATATTCGGTGTGGTTTTTAACATGTGAATGAAGCCACTGCGCTCAAAAAGACAAAGGCATAAATCAGTTTTAAAGATCACACAAGCTTCAAGTTTTGAAGAGTCTCTGCTGACGTGGAGGGATATGAAACAGTAACACACACACACACGCTCACACTTCCTGACTGTCAGAAGGGACGAGAATCAGCCGGATATTTGTGTAAAGTCAATAGAGGCTTGTGACATTTCAAACTGTCAGGACTGAGTTGCTGAGAGGCAGTGAGCCGTGGAAACAGCAGAGGGCAGCACAGCCTTGGACAGCAGCTGCCACCAAACACCACACTTTTTTCTTTTTTCTTTTTTTATAACCCTTTGGGTTTCCTATTCAAATTCATCACTTTCCAGCTTATAGCTCCAAACGTTCCTCAACTTTCCAGCCCATCATGAGCCTAACCGTCCCTTTTTCTCATTCCTCTCTGTCCGCCTCTCACCGTCGCATTTTCTCTGAGGATATTAAGAGCACGACATGAGGCGGAAAACATTCTCAATCCGGGATGAGGAATCTGCCTTTTTTTCTACGGCGCAGCCCAGAAATAGCCGGGCTGTGGGTTTAACAAAGGCAGTCATTAGCAAGCAGCCACAGGGTGAGCTCAGAGTAGCAGACAGAGCTGCACCAGCAGGGGGCAGCAACGTCCTGCAGCACAATTTACCAACCCTCTGTTTTACATCCACAGTGGGGTGCAGGACTCCTGAGACTGGGAATAAACCGGGAAAGATTTAACAAAGTAGGAACAATTCTCTTAACAAGTCCCCCAAAATTCACTGAACTGGTAACAAGAGTACAGAAAGGCTGTTTTAACTCATTAACTTAATAAACACAGATTATTTAGGGGTTTAGCTGGGTAACAGCACCCCCAAAAAAATCATAAAAAATATTGAAAGATATTTAAGAATACTTTTAATTATAAGTCAGTTATATTTCCATGTTTTCTATACAGTTGAATCAGAACTATGTTAAGACTAAAATAGCCTCAGGTTGGCATAAATAACTGAAAATAGTAGACTGGAAGAGAGGGCTGAATATTTTCAATCCTTCATCAATCATTTAGCCAATAAAGGACAAATCTAACTCCTGAAAGGCTTTGAATATATAAGATGAATATTCTGCAGTCATGATATAGCTATCATTATTGATCTTTGATTGAGAATTGACCTGTGACCTGTTGCAGTTTACTGACCAGCTCATAAATCCACAAACTGTTCATCTTTTATGATCTGACGACAGCTTTAGCACATGACAGTTTTCTATATTAACTGTTATCTATAAATCATTCATCTCAACGGGAACTTCCTGTCTGAATTAAGAGCAGTTTAAAATGAATAAATACACTCTGGTCGGTGCTTCAAAAAGGTTTAAAACCCAAATATTAAAATATATAAATAAAGAGATGATTAAATAGGCTTCAAAGTCAGAAATCAACATGAGAAGGAATTTTGATTTATTCAGCCAATAAAATAGAATAAAAACCCTCCTAAATACTAGTTAACAGTATAATTATATTCTAAATCAAATGCTATTTATTGATTTATTCTAATTTGATTAAATTAATGGCTCATACTTGTAGATCTGTTCTTTGTTTTGTTATATTCTGGGCCAAAATAAAAATAAAATCAGAAAAAAAAAATCATTTTTAAAAATTAGGGGAACGAGGAAGAAATAGCTTTATAACCAGAAAAACAAAAGTAAAAAGAGAGCTGCTGCCTCCTTTGACCACGTTGAGGGTTTGGACAGCCTCCCATGAGCACGCTGGTGGCGACGGCTCAAAGTTCTGGTCCGTGTGGTAAAGACACTCACAGAGACAGAAGCCGTTCATTTGTCCACCAGAGCAGGACAATGGCACCATTGAGGGCGCCGGAGGGGCGCAGGGGCTCCGACTGTTTTCCACTAATACAACCACAAAATGCATCCAGTCTGCATTCAAGCTGACGGACCAGAGAGTAAAACATTACGGCTGTCAACTTCACGTACAGTTTCACTTTGTATGAGCTTCAAAAACATCTCGATTCATCAAAGCTTCGGTGTCTTACATCACACAAAAAAAAAAAAAAAACAACATATTTGCCCTCAGGCACAGCCTGTCTTTGTTCTCACTATCTCAGCAGCTTTCATGCTTTTGAAGACAACAAGAAAAACAGCAGCACTATGAAATAGGTTCCCAAACACGGTCAGATCATATCGGCATCTGTGTCAGCAAGATGAAGAGACGACGACGTGACGAAAGCTACATCGTTCCTACGGGGGAGGAACTAGCCTAGTTTCATTTTATGGCTATTAAACACGTCCCGGCCTGCAGCTCTGAGCGCTTGGTTTCGTTTAATTCAGATGAAGGCACGAGGCAAGAATGCGCTCTGATAGACGGGCTGAGGTACCGTGCGGATTCTCTCCCCGGAAATGACTTTCTGGGCCAGAGTGCGGCTCGGATCAACTAGCAACCGTCATTCCAGCATGCCTCCCAGTCAGCTGATTTGAATCTATTCAGCATTTTGGGGAAGCCGCGGCTGTTTTCTTCAGGCTGAGCTCAGTGACAAAGCTTCATTTGCCTATGGTTTGACTTCATGGCCACTGTCCACGCGGAAAAGTGGTGGAAAACAATCTGAAGCCGAGAGGGCGCCTCCACTCTGAGTCTTTTCAGGGCGAAACACAAGCTAGAGACACTTCCCGCCGACAGGAACATATGTACACCACGGCCATAGCCTGCACGCTCATTAACGTAAAAATGCGGACGAACTGAGAGCCATTATCATCACCAGCTCATGCATTCTCCATTAAATCAAAGGGGGACTAAGTTTAACGCTCAAGCAGCTGAGAATGTTGACCTCGCGGCAACTGGCAAGCGTAAAATCTGACCTAAAAAGAGCAGCCAGACATCGTCCGGCCATTTTCTATTCCCACTTCGTCCTGCCCAGGCTCGCATCCAAACAAAAACCCATCAGAGAGTCGACAACTTCATTTCCTCTCGTGGTAAGGTGACCTTAAAAAGCTGACGACAGGCAACAGGATCAGTGAAGCTCCGGTGGGATTCGTTCACACGACTGTCCCAGTATTACTCAATGCAAACACACAAACATACACACACACACACACACAAACAACAGAAAGTAAGTGGGTCCTGAAGCTTTTACTAGCATTTAATTAACCCTGGATTATGTTTTCCTGAAAGAGGCGATGAGATCTAAGGGTCACTTTGAAGGAGAGGAGGATCTTACCTATGAATGGGATGGAGGCCAGGGAGTCATCCTCTATGGACAGGGGCGTCAGGTTGCCGTTTGGTTTGCGTGGCGCTCCGTCTCCGGCGGAGCCAGGGGCCGGGGCCGAGTCTTTGGGTTCAGGAGAAAACAAAGAGGGTTCCAGCCCGTCCACGGGGAGCGCATAGTGGGGGTGCCGCATCGCCCGCCGCCCCGTGGGGGGCTTCTGCCTCATCACCACTTCCTGGGTTTGCGCCACAATCTCTGCCGGCCCCTCGGCGGCCCCTCGTTCCCTCTCGTGGTTTGTCGGCCTGTAAGCTCGCTCCTGGGATTCGGGAGTGGCGGACGCGACCGGGGACGCGGTAGAGGCAGTGAGAGGCGGTGACGATCCCTCCGGGGGGCTGGTTTTAGGTGCCGGGTTCCAGTTTAAATGGGGGCCGGAGTACGACGGGTCCCTGAACGAGTGCGCCTGCTGCATGATGCGGCCAGTCTTGCGGTAAAAGGAGGGGCTGTAGCTGCGGTAGCCCACCGGCTGGTCGTCCATGCTCTGCCCATGAGGAAGCCGCCTGCTTTGAGGAGCAGCCTGTTGAGGCTGCGGGTGCGCTTGGGTGTGGGGCTGGGGGTGGTGTTTAGACTGGGACTTCGAGTGTCTGAGCGCTGAAGGGCCTTGAGTTCCACTGAAATGGCTCCCGTGCCGGGAGTAGGCATCAGTCCTGGGGGGCGGCTGGGGCCACGAGGGCCTCTCGGATCGAGGCGAGACCAGTCCTGCTGATGCTCGATCCAACATCTCTAAAGAGCGGCCGTGGCGGTCGTACTGGGCGAGCAGATTTTCCGAGCGTGTTCGAGTATAGTTGGACGCCGGGTGGCCCCTGCCCGGTCCCGCCTCCCAGTCTACGTAGGACCAGTACGGCTCGCCGTGGGGTCCCGGTCCCGACTGCTGCAGTAAGAACAGGGTGTCCTGCGAGGCGCTGTGCGGCCACCCTCCCGAGCGCTGCTGCTGCCTCCGTCTCTCGCTGAGCCGGTCTTGGGAGTAGCTGCGGTGGCGCATTTGCATGCTGCGCCCCGGGCGCTCCGGCAACTGGCTGTGTAGTACCAGTCGGAAAGGGCCTGGTGGCAGCGCTCGTTGCTGCTGTGGCTCATCTTGGGCAGGGGCGGACTTGTCCAGGCGGAGCTGGGCATCCGTGGCTGAGCCTGCGAGGAGCTGGCACTGAGGTGGTTGGGGTAGTGGACTTGCATCGGGCTGGACAGGGGACCGCCTGACGAGGATGAAGAGGAGTAGGAGCGTCCCCTGGTCTGGCCCTGAGGCTGCTGGCTGGTCATACCATACTGGATCTCCTCTGTGCGGTGGGCTGGACTGCTGTGACCCACGCCGCCTGGGTCACCGGCCCGCCCCTCCTGCCAGCTGGCGGGGCTGCCCACAGCAGAGCGGTTGTCCAAGGGTGACGAGGGACCGGAAGAGCCTGGCCAGCGACTCCAGTTGTCCAGCTGGTTTTGGCCCATGGGGGCAGACAGGGGTGCTCCGGCATGCGCCGTGGTCTTGGTGCGCGGGTAACAGAGGGGAGGTGGTGGCGGGAGGCTCTCGGCACCCCCAACGTAGGGTTCGTTACCTGTCAGGTAGGCATCCTGGGAATAGGCCTGAAGGAGGGAGGGAAATGGAGCAGAAGAGAGAAATGACTCAACAGGAAGTTAAAAACAATACATATAAGGCATTGTGGTGAGATTAAACTAAACTTCCCTAAATAGATTTGACATCAACGTGATTTAAGATCACTCCATGCCTGAGAGCTTAATTTGGGTGGACTTCTCAGGCCACAGTTTGTCCCCGGGGGCATCAGCTCTTAACGCAAACACATGTCAGCCAACAAAACGCATCAACTCCCGAAAGGAAAAGCCACGACATTCATGACTCCGCAGTGAGATGCAAATACATACGTCTCCGGCAACGTCAACGAGTATCCAATACAAATGACACGCTTACGCACAGAGCATTTCATCAATTGAGCCGCACATCTACCGACCGCATCACATGCGTCTGTGACTTTCAGTTGAACAAAAGCACACTTACTTGGAATTATTTTTCACGCCCATGATATCTGTTTAGAGGTTTACCTAATTGATTAGCCTGCCCGACAGAAACCAAAGCCTCTCCACAGCGTGCGTGTTGAGCGCGCAGGAAACACCAGGGAAGAGCAGAACGTAGCCTCCAATGCTCCTGAGACAGCAGTCCCGCTGCTAAAACCTGCAGTCCTCCATGTTAGACAAGCGTCCTCACTAGAAAGCTTTGATTCTCTTCGTTAACTTTTTTTTTCTTCCCGCAGATCAACTTGTTTTCTCTTCTCCGAGATCCTCCCAAACTCCCTCTCTCCTCCCTCTCATTATCCAACTTGCTCCACTCTGTGGGAGTGTTGAGGGAGGTGCAGCACTGGTGATGTCACGCGAGGAATGCAACAGATACAGGCGCAGCACCGGGGGGGAGGAGCCTGACGACAGAGGACTGACTGGCTTTACACTATTAAGACCACTTAAATAGAAAATATATTCGGGGGTCTCTTCTGCAGATGAGCCTTATGTTTCAGCAGGAGTGGAATCGTTTTAATTCAGCCTTCGTGTGTCGAAATGTTGCCTCAGGTTAGTGGGAGGGGCAACAGCTGGATGCATGTTGGATCATGTGAGCGAGTATGGAGCAACCTGTGGAGTGACAAAAATGCGTTGTACAGCACTTGGGTGTGTAAATCAGCAGGGGGGGGGGCTGCCTTTTTTTCTCTGTGAGCCTCGACCGTCAGAATGCGTGTGGCTTTTAATGGATGTAGTAATTTAAACGTGGAGTGGAGAGCCTGTGAGTCACCCTGCAGTAATTCCAACAAAATCTCTACATTCTTTGACGCTGACTGACGGAATCCCAGACAAACAGGACAGAATGTACAGCGTCCTAAATCCAATGTTTGAAAGAAATCCTGCAGTGTGTCATACGTGACGGGCCTGCGTGTGGAAAATCTCATCATCACACTTACCAGCTGAAGCACATCTTCATCTTTTGGCATAATGGAGAGCTCCAGCACACTCTCACTGTGAGACACATGAAGGGGGGGGGGGGGAAAGGGAGGACAGAAATAACAAGGATGAGCAAAATATTAAATTTAAAAATAGATCGGGGAATGAGAGTAAATAATGCTTCCCGGTGCGGGGTGATGACTTCAGAGTCTAAATCTGGACATGCTGCGTACTCCGAACAACCATCTGGACAGATACATCGGCTCATTTCTCTCTCATGGAACGGGTCTGGCATCCCATAATACGAGCCACTTCTACCAGCACAGAACATGCCGAATCCAACGCAGTGGGGCGGGGGTGGACTTTAGTCAGTGACTCATACGGGAGCATCCGCGAGCCGCCGTTCGAAACAACCTGGACGGCTGCAGGATTGCTAATGACACCTGCGATCAACAAGTTTTTACCGCGCGACAGCGTTCTTGCTCCATTACAGTCATTTCTTTAGGTTTCTTTTGTCGATGCTAGCCTGCTTGTCACATACCGCTTGCTTTGTTTTTCTGATTGGTTGTGTGCTGACGCAGTGACCCCCAGAGGCAGTTTCCTCTGCATCTGTTGGTGCTAGAAATCAAGGTCAAATCCAGAGAAACCAGGCTATTTCTCTCTGTTGAAGAGGAAATGAATTGGGGTCGTTGGGCTATTGAATAATAATCGTATTGGTCAATTTAATGTAAAGTAGTGTACGCTGGATCGATATTGAATTGAATTGAATTGAATTGAAAATACTTTATTAATCCCTTGCGGGAAATTCTTTCGTTGCAGTGCTCCATCCTATAAAAACAACAATACTCTACATATAAAATAAGTAAATTAACACTTTAAATACTACACCTTACCAAGAATTAAATATATAAGACTAACAAATTAGACTAAATAACTCTGGTCCACATGTGCAATCCCAATGTACAAAAAATTACAAAAAATTACAAATTACAAATTAGGGATTTCAAAATACCCTGTCTAATAGTAAAAGAAAAAAGAAAAAAGTAACCTAGTGTAAACGGACATACAGAGATAATATACAGATAATAAGATAAGATAAGATAAAATACAGATAATATACATACAGAGATATTAGGGTTGATCCTGGTTTCATTTACTTTTCCGACGAACTCTGTCTTTACCGCCACAATATTCCCCGGTCTCAAGCTTATGCTGTGCCAAAAAAAAGGTTCTAATAATTTCCACTCGGTGTGGTTTACAGATTTGTAATACGAGGATCTGAATCGCTTCACTCCACCACTCTCTGGGTTTTGTAATCTAATAGGAGTCAAGATGTCAAAAGGGTGTTAAAATATTGTGATAATCCAAAAAGAATACAACCACTCGCTGATCCACAGTGATCCACTTTATCGAGGGATTATCCCATCAAACATTGTTACTTTTAACATATAATCTTTGATGAAAACAGGAGACTATAAATCACCTTTTTTTTTAAGTGTCTAATTTAATCCCCTGGACATCAAAATATTTTGACATGGGATAGTGCAGAACATGCAGGTCACACAGCATCTGTCTAAACGCAGCCCAGATTGATACCGCTACATAAACCATCGCTGTGATGAGCTGAACAAGCGAACAGCTGATTCGATAAATCAAATGTCTTCAGAGTGCTAACAGGCAGGGACGGCTTACCTGTTTTGAATGAGGGCGATCACCTGGGAGTATGTCTTTCCCAGGATGCTCTCTCCGTTCACTTTCACCAGCCGATCCCCTGCAGAACACAAACGTATCATCGTATTCTCACCAATATGTTTGGCAGCAGTGTTCTTGTGCTCACGACTATTCTTTAAAACCGAGAGAGAAAACATCCAGCTGACTAATTTCCCCGTGAGATCCGGGCTGCCATTAAAGCAGGAAAAACAGAGGTGGAAAAAAAAAAAAAAAAAAAAAGCTATACGCTCTGTGTCTAATTTCAACAAAACCAAAACGATGCAGGCAAAACATTAAGCTCAGTGTATTTATCCCAGAGGGATAGAAAAGCACAAACAAGACAAAGCACCTCAGCTTCACCCAGTGCAGATTTAACATCATCATCTAAATAAAATAAAAATAAACCATATTGGACAAGGCATTCAAAAATTTGTGAGCAATCACGTCTGCATAGTTGTGCTGTCTAACAACATATAAAACAGGCATGTCATGGTGAAGCGAAGCTGCAGGAAAGCCGTTAGACAACTATGGATTCATAGTTTGGAGCCTCGCGGTGCAAGTTGAAACACATACGAAGCATTCAGCGTGCGCGCGTTCGCATGTGTTCGAGCAAGCCTTGGACGTTCTGCGTGTGACGGCGTCTGTAGCGCCGGCGCTTTGCGCTGGTTTGGTTTTTTCTGAACTGCAGAGAGTCGACTCTCGCTCCCCCCCGAGGCAGCGAGACACAACAGGAAAAACAGTCCTGTCGCATCAACAGACGGATGAGACGGCTGAGTTGTCAAACCGGAGTCTGAATTACACCGTCAGCCAAAAAATAATAATTTATTAGGAAAATAAATCTTTTAGTTTTGGCTACGCCCTCCTCTCTGCATCTCTCGTGGCCGTGACTGCGTTCTGCATCACATGTTAATTTGCTCTCCCCACAATATTTTCAATGCAAATCATGATGTTCCTGTTCCTTCACCAGCCGTTTCCTTTACCTGTGCACAAGCCCGCCTGGTGGGCCGGGCCTTTCTCTCTCACATTCTTCACAAATATGGTGTCCATCGGCTCCAGGTGACCTTTCTGGTACCCTGCACGTCGAAAGACAAAGTAAAAAGATTTGTGCATGCTGAACAGTATTACCGCATGATGTCAACAATCGACGCAAGCTGGTCCTTGAGGTTGCTGCTGCTGTTCAAAAACTTTTTGCTATTTGCACATCTGGCCTGCAGGACACCCTGCTCACACCTGGCATTGACACAGCGGGTGATCTGATCACAGGTGGAAAGTTCACTGGTGACATTAAAACGTGCTTCGTGCGCTGATAGAATCTCACTCCCCAGCACGTATGCAAAGAAACATGGAGGCTGCATCCCACACATGCACACGCTTCCTCTAACCCACGAATGCAAAATCATCAGCGATATGAATAATATTACCACGTATGCAGACTTTACTCTGACAGAGATTCTGATGCTTGTGTGCATTAGATTCAATAAGAAGCAAAATACATTAATTTACTGATGTCTGATGTTGCCGAACTCAGCAGCAGTTTTTATCTAGAGAAAGATTTGCAAAAAAATGTAAGATAAAGCCTAAAAATCTAAGGCTTATGTTAACATTATAAAAAATGATTCCAGTTATTCATCTGTGGGCTGTATTTATCTTAAAAGGCACATCTTCATGTCCTCCTTCTCCCTCCAGAAGTCCATGTTAAGCTGCTCTGTGTAAGTTTTGATGAGTGCTCAGCTCTAAACATGTGGAGTCGGGAGTTAAGGGAAACCCTTAGGATACAGAGGATGGACCCAAATCCCAAATGGGACTTGGTGCCTTCACACTGGTACTTAGAGCTGTCCACCAGTGATCAGATCAGCCAGGGCTTGGTTTAATGCCAGGTGTCAGTCAACAAGTGCAGCTAGAGGGCTTGATGACTTCGCGTGCAGTGTCGCCGAGTGTCCTGCAGGTGGTGCAGAGAACTGCAGAGCAGAGGTGACTGGCTGAGGGAGTACAGGAGGTCCCAGCTCATTACATCATCATCATCATCATCATCATCATCATCATCATCATCCAGCTGTAGTAGCTTTCATTGTTGCTCAGATGACAGACGGAGGGTGAGACAAAGAGATGACTTACCCTTTCCGTTACCGTTCTCCTCATCCTGCAGAGGACAGAAAGAGACAGAAAACCAATCAAGTTAGCTCAAGGAAGGAAAGTGGCACATAGCAATTTTGTTGACAAAAATACACCTTGATCTTTTTTTCTTTTTTTTTTTCAGCATTATTTTGGACAAAGTGTTCGGCTGCTTTCAAAGGTGGGAATTAACCAAATGATGACGCATGGTTTACATCATGCAGGAGGTCTCAGCCCCCATGAGGAGTTGATTCACTCAACCATTCAAAAGCACAATTCACATTTGTACAACAGAGGATGCAAGCCACACGTCGGAGGCTGACATAACAGGAGATCCTGTGATGTCTGAGCTCTGAATTTATTGACATTCTTGTTAAATGATGCCTTCCAATAAACCCTCCCGAGACAAACCTGTTTGTCTCCTAGAGCTGGTTAGCGCTGAAGCTCAGCGCTGGCACGGCAACCGTCTCTCATGTGAGACGGCGTGCAGGTAGGCATGACATCATACACTGCAGCAAGCAAACGAAGGTGAGATCTGATAGCAGCAGCTTCTCTTATCACCTACAAACACGCACACTGAGCTGAGTGGGCAGTTTGAGGTCAGGAGCACGATGGGCTGACCGCTGCCTGGCTTTGTGCTGCGCTGAGTGCGCTCATTCCAGGCTCTGCAGACAATGGCGGAGGGTTTAGAGACAGAGAAAGGATCGCTGCCGACCCTAGAATAGAACTTGGAGCTGGGGAGGCTCACTGACTGGCCAGAGCCGATCTCACCACATCCGCAACCAAGACGGAGCCAGCGAGACGCGGCGGGGAGCGTGTGCATCTAGAGCTGCGTAGCCCCCCCCCGCTTCTGCTTGTTATCCAAAAATAAAGACACTGCCATCGCTACCATGACATCAGCTCTCCTAAATGCAATACAAGTTAGGAATACTGAATTGTTGAGCTTTTTTTTTTTTTCATTTGTTGAAAGGAAGAAGAGAAAAACATTTTTTACACTTCATTATGTAGAGTTGAGTACTGAGCAGTTTAGAAGCATTAAAAGCCTCTGGAGGGTGATGTGGTATATGCATATAAAAGTGTAAAATATCCTTCAGCTAAGGAAGAAACCATATGTAAGACTTCTGCTATTTTTTTTTACAATGAAATATTTTTAGACATGCCACTAAAATCCAAAGCACTTTGCAACTTTAGCACTTTGCAGAAGCACAACAGTTAAAGAACGCAGAAATAGTTTTTTTTCTGACTGTTTATGATGGAGAAAAGTTTAAACTTTGCTTTAGACAATATAACTGAGGACCCTTGAAGACTTTCTGGATCTACAGACAATGAAAATATTCAGAAGCTGACACGCACCTGGTCAGCTTTTGGTAATTGGACCCGATGTGGGTAATTTGGGAGACTCTCCAGATAAGAATAGGAGGCTCTGTGAGTCCGTTTGTCCAAAAACACCACATGACATCTCTGAAGAAGAGGACGCAAGGACAGAACCGGGGCCAAAGGCCAGCAGTGGGCCTATTGTCTGGGGCCGGCCTGGTACGGCCGGACTGCCAGCGAGTGGTACCAGGCTACAACAACAGACCTCATTCAATCAGCGCTCCGATATCTGCAGCTGCCGGACGGTGGGGTGGTAGAAAAATAATGGAGGTCTTGTTTCAGCTGGCTCACCCCGCCCCAGCCTCCACATCCCTCAATTTCACATCTGGAGACGTTTGCCCCCCCCCCACACACCTCAAAGAGCTAAATAACTACTCGCTCAGAAACAGGCTCATTCCACAAAAACACCAGAACGAACAGAAAAAAAAAAGTGAGTTCGAAATAAACAGGAGCCAAACTTTTCAGTCAAATCTGTCAGAGTATGGAGCCTTTTCTGTATTTCAGATGGTGAAAACAGGACTGCATGCCTCCATGTTTTGTTTGCAAATCTCGTCTCTTCCTTTAATAACCCCCTTTGTGCGGCTTCGGTTTGCTCAGCTTGTTGTCTCTAATCAGTTAAGCTTGTTTTCCCCTTTTGTTACTGTGTTCGCTTTACTCAACCTTGCTGACCCTCGGCTTTATCTCCAAGAACAAATTGGTTCTGTGCTGAGTTTAGTTTAAAGGTTTAGAAAAAAAAAAAAGTCATATTTTTAACTTAATTTAACACTCTGAAACCCAGTTTAGGTCGTTGTTGACTGGCGGGACATCTGACCTTGAGGTTGGTGTGCAGCGCCGACTCTGGAGGGTAAACAATGAAGTGGCGCAGTGTGAAACCAAATCCCTGGGAGTTCTTATGGAGGACCAGCGTCCGGGGACCCTTCCAGCCCACGCCGACCCCCTCCCCTCCCGGCCGGGTCGCCATCGGCGGCCGAGGGTTGTCACCAGGTGAGGAGATACCATCCCTCCGCCCCTTAGCCTGCAAACACACAAACACACAGAGATTCAGCACAGAGAGAATATGATGCTTTAATGACACTTACTGAGTTTAGATCATGACATTTTCAGGTATGCATGCGAACTGAGGAAACTGCAAGCTCATCATTTAATATCTCTCATGACATTACCCCTCGACTGCTGGGTTGTGCATTAGCAGCCTCCTCGTGAGGTTCTGACTCAGTCAGGTCAGGCCCACATGCCAACCGGCCTCAAAACAATAGTTCAGAAACATGCACGGGGGTTTCTGCTATCAGGAAGGGCCGGCGTCTAGACAGGGCTGAGGAGGGAATGCGCGGCCTCACCCATGTCAGACCGCGACGACCGTGGTTCTGATGAAAGGAAGAGAAGGTCCCGAACTCCCCCGAGCCCGGAGTGGAGGGTGAAGCCGGGACTTCCACCCACCCTCTAAATATCTCGGCGCTGCTGACGAGTAAATAAACCCGGTGAGCTCAGCTGACAGGCACACGTGAGAACTATCACCCTCATGCTGCCCCGATGACCTATGACTGTCAGTCAAACGCAATCACCTGACCAAACATACGCCAGCAGGAAGGAGGAGGAGGAGGAGGAGGAGACGGTTTGGCGGGGTTCGTCCGTCGGCCCAGGTTCTCTTTAAATCACTGTGCCATGCATTTAAGTTCAGTCTCCTACTGTCTGCATCTCGAGCACAAATTACACTGGAGTTGGGTAAAATTGTAGCGTGCACTCATGATGGGAAAATGAAGTCGAGTGGGCGACGTGCTGGTGAAGTGGCCAGTCGCTTCACAGCAAGAAGGTTCCTGATTTGAACCTTTGACTGACCCCTCTATCTCTTCATGATCACCCTGTACCTGTGTTGCTTCCTCTTCTACGACCATTCGCAAGATGACTTTGCAAAGACTTATAGAGGGATTTGTTTAAAGACCAGCATATAACACACTCTGACATCTAAAGCCTTTTTAACCACAGTCTGAAGATTTTTCAATGACAGGGAATTTTGCGGGAATCTTACAGATTCCTTTGTGAATCAACAACTTTCCTACCGGCTGGTTACACCAATCGTGACATGGAACAACATAAATTGCATGAAACTAAAGATGAAAGACTTGCGATAATAGTAGATAATAGATAATACTTGCTTCTGGATCCTCGTGACTGACCACCAGCTCAAGCAAGATCTTGAAATCGCTTTCAGAATCACTGAGTGTAAGGTCAGCGTCTGTCCCGCATGAGCCCCGTGGTGGACTGGCTGTCTGCCCAGGGTGAACCCCAACTTCTGCCCACAGTCAGTCAGGACGGGGACCAGCTGCTCGCGGCAACTCGCCAAAGAAATCGGGAGTCCAGCTACTGGACTGCTGATCCTTCAAATTCATTGATGATCTTCACTGACCCATGACAAAGGCAACAACAGAAACAGACGAGTACTTTTCTACTATCTAAATGTATCATAGACGTTTCAGAAAACTGTCCAAAGAAGTTGTGAATTTATGTGCACTTCCATCCACTGCTTGTGCACAGCTGTTAAAGGTTGGTTCATCAGGAGAAGAGGGGGATAAAAGTCTTCACCCAGAGCTTCAAAGCCACCGCAAAATGGCACAAAAGAGAGTGAAGCCATGAGTTAATTAAGATGATGATAACACAGATTACAGCAAGAGCTGCACGGGTTCAGTATGTGGAATAATGCAGAATTAAGCTTAAATTCCAGAGCATTCACAGGATTTCTGTATTTGCTGTAACTGCTTCCATTGCACTATTACTTTAAACCCAGAAACAAGGTTAAATATGTTTGTGTTTTGGAAATACAGTCAGGCAGTGCATGAAAAACTAGTCAGCAGATTTTCGATAGTAACTGCAACTAGTGCTGGGCGATATGGAAAAAAATCATATATCACGATATATGGACTATTTTATATCACGATAACGATATATATCACGATATACCATAATAAAGTATGTTTTCAGTTATTCTTTGAAAAGTTTGACAAAAATTTCATTGCTTACTTTTTTAACTTTATTTTGAAAGGACATTTAGCTGAACTGTCAAAAACATACATTTTAGTGCAGCAAAAACAGGTAGGTACAGAGGTACAGTAGCTTTCACATTTTTTTTTAAAGTGCACAACAGTTTCTGAGAGGAAAAACGCATTTTTGCACTGAAGTTCAGCTAATAAAAATTTACACAAATTATTTTTCAACTTTCTGAAATCTGTAACCTTGTAGTGCAAAGTTTGCAAACCAATATAAAGTGTCTAAAGTAAACATCAGGGTTGAAGAGAACTCTGTTTAAGGCATTAACCATGAATAAAAGTGCAAACATAAAAGGCTACTTTGTAGAAGTAGATATGTTTCTATCAAATTAATCATTGCAGGTTATTTAATTACATATTTGCTGTAATAATTGATAAAATTATGTTAGAAACGATAGAAACGATAGAAGAGAAATGGCACGATACACACTTTTCTATCGTCCCCACGATATGTATCGTCATATCGTCATATTGCCCAATTCTAACTGCAACAATAATTTTTATAGTGATGAAGTGAAACAGAATCATTTAAACGATTCGTCCTCTTAAACTGATTTAAAGCATACATGTCCTCGTAATGAACAAATCAAAAGCTGCCAGGCTCTGATATCATCCTGCTCATCTGTCCTCCCCGACCTGAAGGCAGGCTGCTGCATTCAGGAGATACGACTGATCATTTCCTTGTTTTTATTCCTACCAGATACAAATCAGCCAACAAAAATCACCTCAGTCAACAGACATCTAAGATGACCTCATCCTAGGTGTGGTTTGATGTAAAAGACATCATTTTGTCCTTTACGCAGCTAAATGAAACTGCAGGAGCTGCAGGATTTAGAGCGATCAGTAACAGCGGGACACATGTTCTTGAAGTGCTGCAGCGCACATATATTATACATTTTTTCTCAGGGGGTGAGGGGGGGGGGTTTATGTTAGTAGGCCAAAGGTCAACACGTCTAGACATCAGCCCCAAAATCCCCACATCTCACTTCCCGTCACCCCTCTGCACCCGAGCGAACGCCGCCACACGGCAAAGCCACACGTGTCACGTGTGCTCGCGCAGAAACACAGAGGCAGCAACAGCCACTCAACAACAGGAAGTGGCGAGCTCGGAGCAGGAAGTGGGGTAACACTCTAAGGGCGGGATAACCAGCTGCTCCTAAAAATGGAGACAGCCACCATTCCTTCACTCCTCTCTCTCTCCTTCCTTCCGTTCTCCTTCGTTCACCTCTCCTCCCTTCCACCTCCTCTTCCCCTCTCAAGCACATACAGCTGAGCTCCAGCTGTGCCGACTTTTACCAACTCGCTTTATTCTTCAAGTCACTGCTCCTGTTAGAAATACGTGAGCGGGAACTCTGAAGTGTATACTTTGACGATTGACACGCATAAATCTTTGCGATACTAGAAGCCCGATCTTTATCCTGACAGTCTAAACAATGTGAAGTAACCCCTGCTATTTTCTCCACGAGGAATGCAGAAAGGGATCATTATGTGGCATGAGAGAATCATGAAGAAATGCACGAGGAAGGAGCGCTCATGGCTGAATTAAAATGATGCAAAAAAAAAAGGCAAGGCCGAGACAGAAAAGAAAAAAGGAAATGAAAGAGCAGGATGGTGAAAGGAGGAAGAGACGGAGCGAGCTCCTCGGAACGAGTGGTTTGGTTTGGGCAAGTTGAAACGCAAACTGGCCCGGGATGGGAGGGAGCACGGAGAGAGCGAATGACAGGAGAAGGATGAGGAGGATAAAGCAGAGGAGGAGGAGGAGTATCGGGCCCCGGCGAAGGGCAGGCTCCAGCACGCCGGTTTCGACCACATGGCCCCTCCCGGCGCTGGGAATACCAAACCCTGTGATTACCCAAAACACACAGGGTCTTACTGGATCTCTGAGCCAGGACTGAATCCCACTCAGCGTCTCTGGACCATGAGGGTTTTTGTGTTTCTGTTTCAACTAATCTGCCAAATCTACAGTCAAACTTTTCACCCTCAGGCCAGATAAACACGTCCCATCTAACCTCTCGTCCTCCAGTTTGTCTGAACCCACAAAAAAAAAGGAAAGAAAAACGTCCTCTAACTTGCTGACATGCTCTGGCCACTCCGGGACAGGACACTATGTTTAACCAACGAGCCACTTGGAAATATCTTCTGTGGTTTTCAGACTTCCTAAGAAGGCTTGAAACAGAGTCCAGGGAAACCTCTTTTTGCTGAGAGAAGAAAATATTTCTCTTTTAGTGAGAATATCAACTGCTGAATGAAGTTTTTTCCTTAAACGTGCAGCCAGTTAGTATAAGAAACAACACCTGAATGTCCTCTAATACGCATCCCTGAGGCTTCCCATTAGCACCTGACGATCACATCATTAAAGCCTCACTGGAAACAGTTTAATGTGCTTGTAATACCACACCACAGCTTCCCGGTTTCAGTGTGGTGTTTAGCGGTGATGACAGACACTGAGCAGCAGCAAGATCATTCCTATGGTTGCTTCCTTTCCTGATTTCAATTAAGAAGCATATAATTACAATCCATGAATGAAGAGACAAGAGGGAGAGAACTCAGCACGTCCAGCGTTTCAGATTTCTCATAACAGCACATTTAGTCACCAGAAAACGTTGAGCATTTATCTAGCAGTGGCTTTTTTTGAAAATAATATCACTAAAATGATCATCATCTCACTCTAAAATCCAGCAATAAAGGATTTTCTGCCTTTAAGAAGCTTTTTGAGTGCACGATCATTTTGGAGAGAAGAGTCTGGAACGGCGTACGTGTTGGTTAGCACACACGCACGCACACTTAACCTCATTTCATCCAGAGGTAAAGCAGCACAGAGGAATGCAACGGCCACGGGGGAGCCTGGTTCCTGCTAAAACCCCGGCAAGGCAGAACAATAATGCTCTTTTAAACAGCTGAGAGCTGCAACCTGTTTGAAAAGTGGAGCTTTACGGCTGCTGCAAATGCTGACAAGCCTTTAATCCTAACAGCCACGGCTGTCTGCGCCCGCAGCCCTGCGCCCGGCGGCCAAGAGGGAACAGGAGAGGGACGGCGTAAATCCAAACTATCTCGTCCTGATCGTTCCTGGACTCACCGACCACACAGAAGGAGCGCTCCTCCGCCTCTGAGCATCCAGACGCATCCTACGTGATGAGATGGAGATTCATGGCTGAGTGTCCTTCTGAGCTCTGAACACACAGACTTAAAAAAAAAAAAAAAAAAAAAAACTGGTTGGCTAATCAAAATAAAAGCTCCTCAAATAAATGACAGCAACCCTGTAATTTACACAGGCTGTTTTACGATCCACACACGTGTCTGTTTGCACTTCTGTGCCGTTATGAAAGTATGCATGCTCAAAAAAAAAAAAAAAAAAAACCAGCCTAACCCCCCCCTCTTGTTCAGATCAGTTCAGTACAACCAGGCCTACAGGTGATGATGCAATGCCAGTTAAACAGGGTTTTCTGCTCGAACGGCACGACTTTCCTGTTGTCCTAACTGAAAACAGCCTCGCTGCCAGTCTCCGTGGCTATTTTGATTCGGTCCAGGACCCAGAATTGTTTCCAGGAGGAGCTGCTGTTTCAGAATAACTTTTACAGCACGACTTGGTGGCAAAGCGGGCAGAGGCACGCAGTTGGCGTATGACAGTGATGTAAATCTTGCAGGGGACTTTTTATCTTTGCCGTCTCTACTTTTAGCTCCGACAAAAGGGTTGAAAGTGCAGCAAAAGCTTGAGTTAGGGGCAGTTTGAGAGTATGAGCTATTAGGTTGAACCACATTTATAAACGTCTTGCATGAACTGAAGGAATCCATTGATTCCTAGTTGAGCGGCAAAGGTATTTTTCTGTTTGTGAAGGCAACCTTCACACCCGAGGGAGCTCCCAACGACATCACAACAATCAAAAATTCCAGACTTATGATGTGACGTAGCGATACAGAAACTGCACAATACGACATCAGCAGGTGGCAACAGCTAAGTGGAACTGCTTTTCCTCCTCGCCCCCAGCGAACTCATAACTGACACCTCTCCAGTAAAGAGTAACCAGCGTACAGTGTGTGTTTGTCGCAGCTGTGTCCGCTCAGCCACTGCTTGTCCTCCCCCATCCCCGCATTCCTGATTGTGGCACTTCTTAACTGTGTCAATGATTGGGGGTGGGGGTGGCAACAACTAGAAAAAGGGGGGAAAAAGGAAGTTATATTTAAAAAAAAAAATGCCCACGTGAAAATGAGATCACATAGAGGGACACAAATATCCTTACGGCCGGTGGCTTTGTCCTTGAGCCACTAATCAGTGACCCATCAGCAGAAGGAAAAGGTCAAAACGCTTGATGTTCATAAACCTACCCAGCTAGCGGACACATTTTGGACTACCTTTAGCACTAATGGTCTCAGTTACGGCGCTGGACGTGATGGTATGAGCCAGATGTGGCCCAAAATTCATAGGCTTCGTTTGGGATATGGCCAAGTAAGGGGCCACGTTTGACCCAAACGCCCGATGAAAACGAAGAACTGGACCACGTCTGGCCGAGGTTAGGCAGCCACACTCACCTTGGGCCAACGCTGTCAGTCAAACTGTCAGCTAAACGTGTGCCAAAGAAAACTGCAGATGTGGACCGTGTTTGGGCTGATTCACTGTATGTTTCAAAGGTAATTCAATTTATTATCTGGGATTTGCCTTCCCTCAGTTATTTTAATAGTTAAAAAAAAAAATCATAAGGATAGCAGATGAATGAGGAGGATAGCATTAGCCAACAAATCACATTAATTCAACTCCCACTACAAATATTTGTCCTGGTCATCCCAAACTCTCTCTGCAGTGGCCCTTCGTTCCAGTCACCCACTGGTTTCAGAGCCACTGGAACGGTGTACAGAAATGTGTGAAAAAAAAATCGAAGAAATTGTTGTTAAAGGAATATCTGAACCTTCGCATTATTGAAGTCTTTTTTTGACAGTTCGATGTTTACTGAGTGATTATTACTGATCATAGTTTGCAACATGAAAGCCCACAGGTGGCCCTCAGACCGAGGAAGGCCACAAACTCTCTCCCATCAAGAAGACTGCCTTAAAGAAAATCTGCAACCTGTCAAATACCTGTAAGCAGTGCCACGACTCTTTGAAGACCACATGCCACTTTAATAATAGATAATGGCAATAAAATTTGAATTGTCCAGTACAAAGTGTCTCCTCTTGCCACAAAAACCAGTAAGAGCCTGAAAAAAAAAGGAGCCCAAAGGCTACCTTCCGGGAAATATCGACAGGTAAAATAACAAATCCATCAGTTGCTCAGAGGTTGACAGACACCAAACAATGCGTACACTTACAGAAACGCCACTGACATAAATACCTGACAAATTACAGCCAGTGGTTTCCAGAGAATTTTAGGCTGCTATCACTCGAGTTGGAGTCAAGTTGCAATATCTGCCACATGTTTGTGTGCAAAGTGCAGAAGAATTTAACTGCCACTTTGAAGTCAGACACTAAAGTACTTCGAAACACTCTGATAATGAACTGATATTTCTGCTAGAACACTTCTCTGCTTTGGCTTTTAATAAACACTATCCTTATCAGGTCATTAGTCAATCCTCAAACTGAAGCATTTAATCTGAAATCAGAAAGAATGAATGAACTTGTGAGTTAACTGCAGCCACTGACTGATTTCTTCAAGACCTCCACTTACCCTGAGCTGGTGAGAGCCCTGGCGGCGCCCAGCCACCATGGCGGCCGGCGCAGCCGGAGGCGCCGGGCCCGTGGTTCCACGGAGAACCGCCAGCCAAATGCAGCGCGGCTCCGGGGAGCTGCAGTCCACCCCCACCGGGTCCTGGAAACTCCAGTCAGACCCGGCTGGCGCGGGGCAAGGGAGCATAGCAGCCGGCATCGGAGCACGGAGTCCAGTCAGATTCGCATCGTTCACCACCACCATGGGCTCCACGCACTCGGGTATCAACACAGACTCATGGACAGCGTCCAAACGCAGAAGTACAAATCAACCCAAATTTTCCTTTCAGTCATTAAGAGCCTCAGCTTCTCGTCTCCGGGCCCCGCTCCATCGCCGTCACCGCCGCGTCTTCAGGAAGCCTAATCCCACATTTTCCACGTCGCAGCCTGTCATTTCTGACCCCCGTGGATCAACTCCGTGACAGTCTCACGCAACATCAGAGGGCGTTCGGTGCGGGGGGGAGGCAGAAGGCGAACTCCTGGGCAGCAGATGGAGGAGTGTGTGTGCGGTGCAGGGATCGGAGGTAGGTCTGGTTTTCACTACAGACACACACAGAGAACAACTGACAGCGTCCCTCTGGTTGCTGCCCAGTGATGTTCTGCATACAAAGCCACTCTGTCCACCCCCAAAAAACATACCGCTGTCCCAGAGGGCTGGATCCTGTGACTCCCCTCCCTCTCACTGTCCTCTCTTCTTTCTCTTTTCCTTCACCCTCCCTCTATAACTCTAAAAACCCTCTTTGTCTAACTTTGATGTTAATCCCAAACTTTTGTCATTATCACAGTGAGCATCAGCTTTTCCCTCTTTCTTTATGTTTTTGTTCCTCAGTCTTTATCCAAGCAATCTCTCAAACCTTCCACGTGAACAGGTCCAATAGACAAACATCTGTGTGGTGAAACCGTGCAGTTTAATCCGGAGAGACGTCAGTGAGGCCAGGCATCATGGAGTCTATAGATGAAGATATCTCCTATTGGTTTGCTGCAGATAGGCTAAATCCTCTGACGATCCCTCCCCTGCTGCATAAAGAGAAAACCCAGTGCCCGCACATGTTCTGCATGCGTGTGAGATTGCACAGTGACAAAAAGCTGCGATCCCGGCACACAACCTCACAAAAGCTGGCCCTGCCTCCACTGCCTCCACTCCACTGAGAGGGGAGACAAACAAAAAAAGAAGGGAGAAAAGAGAAAGAAACCAACTTTCAGCACAAAGAGAAAAGAAAACATTTGCCGCTGCTTTCAGAGTTCCACTCCCTTCTTCTTTTGGTTAAGAGGGGAAAATACCGAGGAGGGAGGCCTGATTGTGAGAGAACATGGAAAAAGCTGGAGCAGACAGAGGAGAGCGGCGAGTCTTGCTCCTCTCATAAAAGCTCAGACAATAAAACTACTGGAAGTCAACATGACCTCTTTATCAAGCCTGAACTCCCCCTCTCACAGTCCTGTTCAAATAATATACCCCACCTCACCCCTCCTACACACAGCCAGGTTCTCTGTGAGTCCAGGATGCCTGCGAGAGCGGCAAACAGGTGACCGTGTCGCCGCAGACAGCTCTCCCCTCCAACGCTCATCGCTGTTTACGTGCCGCACATCCGTCGCCGCTGAGGTCAGACAGGTTTCACCTGCCGCACAGCAGGGCAAGTATCAACTCGACTGCAGAGGGCAGTGAAGCATACAGAAACCGTGGCCTCTGGGTATGCTGCACCCGTCAACAGCAACGCTCACACCAGATTCTGAGCGCAATGATTAAGAGGCAACTAAAAGAAAAAAGCGGCGTGAGAGCCAAGGGTTGCAAACTTCAACCGAGTGGAATACATTAACGATTATTTTTCCAGTAACTACTCAATGCACTGTGCTCTAAATATAAAACAGAAAGCCAAGCCAAAATTAGAAAATATATGTTATAAATGATGCCTGATGGAAACTGAGGTCTGCAGCACTTTAATATCTCACTTCCATGACAGACAGGGTCACACACGAGATATTATCCAAAGAAAAGTGAAGCACAGTTAAATTTGTGGAGTTCTTGATCTTCAATGGTTTTATGGAACTGTTTTCCGTGTTTGGATCTCCTTTGTTTTTTCAGGTTTCCATCACGGACGCACAGATGCACTTGAGTGGGAGTGCAGGGTGGTAAATAGACCGTATTTATTTTACACTTTTCTGGCCTTGTTGAACACTCAACTAACTTTTACACCACGCCTGTCCACACAGCACTCTCAACACAGACTTATCTTCCTGTTTAATCTGCTCGGTGCTTCATACACACAATCACACACCAACGAACACAACAGAGTGCAAAGTAGCTTTCAGTATCGTTCCCATAGACACTTCGACATGTGGGCTCCAAGGTCAAGCACTGAACCACACTGAACTTTATAACTGGCAGACAACTGCTCTGCCTCCGGAGAGACAGCCAAAGAAACAAAAAAACAACAAACAAAAAAAAAAAGTGTTTTTCTGCAAACAGCATATAAATATAGATAACTTCCAGATGGCAGGATTATATATATGTCCATGTTAGATGTCCATTGTGTTGGTGGACAATTTGCTCCTTAGTGAACAGAACACAGAACAACCGTATTGGCCCGAATATAGGACAACTCTGGTTATAAGACGACGCGTATTTTTCAAATATCATTTTGGGAAAATAAAAATATGATGAAGACAATAATGTTTTTCATAAAACAGCAGAAAAATCACACAGAGATAACATTCTGCTGTATTGTTAAACATTTTAACAATTTCATCTTTTTTAGGAAGTGTGGTACCATACTTAAGGTAATGTACATGAGTGTACGTGTTATTTACGATCAAGGTATAGTACTATTTAATAAACTTTATTCTCTTAAAATCTGGGATTATGACTGTAATTCAATAACTACATAACCATCAAGGTCGAGTTATATTCGGTTTTAAGAACAACATTAATAATTCAGTCTGTAAAAAAAAAAAATAAAAAAACTGGACTGGAAAAAAACTCTCTAACCCCTTTGCCCGAGTCGTCGCATGGTTCCTCCATTTTACATCAGATCCTGCTCACGCTCACTGTGATGCTCCATTCTTACTGTTACTTCAGTGCAGCTCCATCTAGCGGCGCAGATGTGTAATGACTAGGGCTGTAGCGATACACTAATCTTGCTATACGATACGCAATATTTGGCTCACGATACGATACATATCGATATTCATCTTAAGATACATTTATATCATTTTCTGAAAGATTTTAAAGGGACAAAGTGATTTTGGTGACATCTTGTGAGTGTTCCAATGACTTTGTTTGAATTAATTGAACTGAAAGCGTCAATTACACATTATATGGCTGACAGGCCGCTTGCAAATGCTGGACTAAATGAATATGTGTTGAGAAAAATAGTTTCATTTTTTTAAACAGTGCAAATTGTTGCTTGCAAGCTTTTATAGAGAGCACAATGGAGAGTTAAAGTACAGCAAGTGGCCTTCTTTGGCAGCTTTTTGGCTTGATACTGAACATATGAGGTAGCTACTAGCTATTCTAGCCACCAGATTAAGTAAAAACCAAACATGGCTGCCAATAATTCAAGTCCACTGGAGCAACATTTAAGCCATCTTAAAATTGCACCCACCTCAGCAGAGTAGCTGGCGGACTTAATGGCTCTTCCTGCAAAATGCAGGAAGAGCACCCCTGCGGCACATGGGGGTTTTGAAAGGAGCTTTGAATATCGATACCCGCTGCTGAAAAATCGATACTCTCTGGGAAATAAAATATTGATATATATCGCAGAATCAATAAAATTGCTCAGCTCTAGTAATGACAATAGAAAAGTCTAGTCCTCGATTATAAGACCACAGCCATTTTTGAGAATATGATTTCTAGAATAAAATATCGTCCTATATTCGGGCCAATACGGTAAGTTTTAGACCATTATTTGAACACAATATAGATATCTAATTTTTTATGTGGCACGTACGTGGAGAGCTTGTGGAGATGTCCTTGCCTTTACAGTGGAGTGTTGCTGGTACACTCCCATCTGAACATAAATATATGGAGCTATAAAAGAGCTATAAAAATAACTGGAGCTCAACAGACAAGAAGGGATGTTCTTATCTAAGTGATGAACAACAAAAGGTTCATTTTATGAATTAATGTGATTTAATCACCGCCCGAACTAATGAAACTGCTGTTTAACACCACCCAAATGTGACATTTAAGATGGTGAATTGAGACTAGATGTAATTAAACAGTATGTTTATTGCGGCCCAGTCTGCTGCCGTGCATACTAGCTAGCATGTACTAACAAGAACAAAGACAAAGAGCAATGAAGGCTAACTAAGCATTAACAATGCTGGATATATAAAATACCTTAAACAAATGTGATTTAGGTATGTTTTAACCAGAAGGAAATATGATTTATGTGTTTTCAGTTATATAAATAAAATACCACAAAAATAAATATAAGTAACAAATATATAAAATAACTGGAACGCAAGATGTAAGAATTAGCGATGTGCTAGCTGAGTGATGTAGTACAGCAATAGTAATTTAATGACTGCCCACACCAATGAAGATGCTGTTTAACACCTGTTTAACACCACCTAAGTGGGACATTTAAGACGATAAATTCACACTTGGTGTGATTAAACAGTAGTTGTTGATTGTGACCCAGTTTGGTGCTGGCTAGCATGTGCTAACAAGAACTTATAGACAAAGAGCAATGAAGGCTAATAAGCATTAACAATGCTGGATGTTTGAAATGTCTTAAACAAATGTGCAAATGTGCAGGTGTTACCTTAAAAGTATATATTTATGTGTAACATGTTTTTAGTGTAATTGCATTCATTAACATAACACTGAATTAAAATGTAGCTAATTATGAAAATTATTTTTCACTGTTAAAATTGTATGTAGATTCAAAATGCTAGTCAAGAGTTCCTCTAACAGTGATAAGTGGGTCTTTTTCTTTGGTATCTGTGTTCCATTTATACTAATGCTAAAATGTGCTTTTTATCTGTTACTGGTCTCACTAGACCAGATAAATCTGTACAGTCAAAACTCTACTGTAAATCATTAGCATCTCTTTTATAGATTTAAATATTACATTTTCATTTGAGCGAGGGAGACTGAGTTATTTGGTCTTTAAAAGTTAAAGGACTTCACATTAAAGCAATTTCTTCTCGAAAATAACAGACTCAGTTTAGGTGGATCCACACCTCACTTCATTTCTAGCTCAAATAGTTTATTGAGTCAGCTTTTACTAATACACACACTGACACATGCGCGCATCATTTAGACATGAACACAAAAGCTGCCGTGCGTGGACATTCACACAAACACATGCCACATGTCCCACTGAGTCACAGCTGAGTATAAATACACAAGGCTGTGTAATTATGGTTCCTCTTAAAGTCAGAAGGCTGTGGATGTGGGGGGGGTTTCTCTTCTCTCTGTGGTTCAGACCAGATCTCTGGGCTTGACGGGCCGCCAGGTGGAACCGCCCAACTGGATACCCGTCCAAGTGGTGCAAGAGGAGGTCCGAGTCTTCTCCTGGGATACCGTGAGGAAATCACAGATGGCTGCTGTCGCGCTGAGCAGTGGGTTCAGATCTCTGGAGGGAAGACGTGCAAGCGCACCGACGGGGAATTTCATACCACATTTTTTTTAAAATAACAGTTCGTTTCAACGAGAAGCAGTGCGTCATTTGGGAAAAAAGGACCCAGGCTGTCCAGCCTCATGTACCACACGGGGGATTTACAGATGGAGGAAGGTTGAGCACGAACAGGGAAAAAAAAAAAAAGACAAAATGGCATTCGGTTACACTTTACATAACAGACACAGCCACGGGTCGAGCGAAATGACAATAGCATGCCTCCCGTTGGTGACAAACATCATCTGCTGTTTGGCTGAAACATGCCAGAGCAGGCCAACAACTGCATCACCAGAACATGCCTCTCTTATCTGAGATGTAACAGTCTGACACCCTGGAGACATCGTCACATCCGCTGCTTTATCGTAACCTGCTCACAAAAAGCTCTTACAATCAGGGAATCAAAGGCCAACATGTGCCGCTAATCTCAGATACTTGCTACGTCCTACCCGGCTCCCACCGCTCTATCAACAAACACATCTGTGGAAGAGCGGGAGGGATGAGGATGGAGGTGCTACCTGCGTTAATCCCTTTCATACTCAGAACGTGACCACTGGCCAGCCGATTAAATCACAGCAGCCTCCACGCTTTCTTCTCATGCCGCCTCCTTGCAAGACAAAACAAAGCTTTCTTTCTCATCAACGCCGTGAAAGCTGTGAGAAATGAGCTGTGGGACATAAACTGTGGGAAATAAGCTGAGGCTCGACAGGAAAGAGGAGAGTGAAAAGTTTCAGGCTGATGAGTGAGCTCTGCGGAGTCACAAATAAACTGAGCTGCAGAAGCAACGATTGGGGGTTTTCTCTAAAAAAAACATTGTGGCAATTCAACCACGGGGGGTCGGTCTGGGTTTGATGCTCTGACACAAACAAACATAACTAAACTCAGACGGAGATAATGGCTCATACTTGTAATGGGATCTGAAACGCTTCAGGAAAAGTGTCCTTGGCTCAGAGTGCGAATCCTGTCCCCTACTGGCGAGACACATTCCCGACTCAACATGTGGCCCAGGCTGTTGAGGATGATGGGAGATTTCTTAGTCATCCCTCTGTTGAAATAAATACAAAAGAGACGCACGAAGCATACCAGTGGTAACCGAAATCCCATGTGACTGTGAGGGGATACGAGTGAGGCAAAAACCAGATGCTTATGTTTCACATTACTCTACAACATATACAGGACATTCCTTTTAACCATTAAAGCACTGAACCAAAAAAAACAAAACATGTTGACAGAACCTGGGACTGAGGGGTCATATTTGCACAAGCGAGAGCGGCCTAAAATCATCATTTGAGCTGTCAGATGCTTAAATTTCTTTTCATGTTTTTTTTTTAAGTCAGTTTTAATCTGTACTTTTATACTGTCTTTAACTAAAAATGTCTAAAATTACTACTATTTGCTTGGTTTAAAAGATGGAGTGAAACTACAAATAGTGCAGAGGTTTCAACACTCAAGTCAATGGACACATTTTGGTCAGACATCAAAAGCTGTTGTGTCTCAGTAACTAATCTTAGCGCAGTGATATGGGTCTATTTCTTCCTCCAAACAGTCATTATGAGTAATCTGTCAAAGTGGATCCTACAAAAGCAAGCCATTGGGTGTAAAAAGGGGCGTATCTGTTTTAAGCAAGTTAATTTTAACTTTAATCTCCAGTAAATCCCCACGCCAAAGAAGCTAAAGGTATGTTTGACAGCATTTAGAGTGTAGTTAGCGGCCTGCAGACACTAGAGGGCAGCTAAAATCCAAGGTCTGGCAGCAGATGGGTGGGGAAACGCTGGGGCACAAGGGACAGAGCGAAGGGTGAGGCGCCTCATAGTTGTACCGCTATCTGTGGCATAAAGACGGATGTGCAGGATGAGTAGGTGCGAGATGGCAGCCTGGAAGCATTTATCTATGACCTAAGGTTGCAAGTAAGCTATAACGGACATGCTGAGGGTGGAAGAGAGCGGCCGGAGATCAGAGAGGTCACACCTGTTGTGGACTCAGGGGTGCAAACAGCCTCTGGAGGGCCATAGCAGGTGGAGACAAAATCTCCGGGGGTCCAATGTCTCATCAACCCACAGCTGAGGGGATGCTGGGTGGTCCGAACCCCTCCCTTCCTCCCAGATCCACCGACCAGAGAACTGATGCGACAACAGTGCACAAACGCAGGACCAAAACTGCCCACCTGACCGTGCGCTCCGGCCCAGGAAGCTAACACATTATGCACGCATTCTTTTCTTTATGTGCCTACTAACTTGTGTACTAACTCACCCTTTTACTTCACCCACTTCGCTCAAACTAGATACCACACGCAGCTAAAATTCTGTGAAGCACATTCTTAATCACAGTCAGTGGACTTTCACATTACCGCCTAGAAATGAGCTAAAGCTTAGAACTGATCTCATTACTGCTGAACCAGATGATTATTCTCTCAGTCACCCGTCTTTTAGTCATAAAATAGCAAAAACACCCACTGGAATATCCCCATTATCGCCAATATAAAGCCATAAATTAGCACTCTCACTTTTGACTACTCCACTGATCAATAACTGGACTTAACTTTTTTGTGAACCATAAATGCAGGATCCAGCTGGTGAGAATTTTGGTGCTCTTTTGTGTTAAATCCCATAATTAGTGAACTTTTAAACTCCATCTGCAGAGAGACTTTATGACTGAAAAGCTTTGGAAACATATGATCACAATTATTTTGAACATTTTATGCCATTTTATCAAATGAACAGTTAAGGGTAGATCAATGCTTTTAAAAGCCAATAAACCAAGCAGCTTATCTGAGACAAAAAAAAAAAAAAACTATATGACACTGAATTGTATAAGTACACCATGCGTCATCTTCCACAGGAGAACATGAAATTCACGAGTCAGCCAGCGAAGCTTCAGTGTGGACTAAAAATGCTAAGCGGAGAGTTGGAAGGAGGACATGAAGGAGGCTGGGATGCCGACAGATGTTGGAGCACATGGGAGGAATATTTACTGAGGTTAAAAAAAAAATAGGGCAGAAAAAAAGAAGCTGGAGAGAGCAGATGGAAAGGAAACAGAGGGGGGGCTCGTACAGAAGTGACACATTTACTAACAGATACACTCTAATTACCTCCCACACACCTCCTCCCTATTGCATCATTTCTAACAGGAACTCTTGAGTGACTTTAATGCAACACAGACTGATGAAGCTGCAGGCTGCACGACTGACAGAAACAAGAACACGCCGGTCACGCATCTGACAGGAGAGATTTTCAGTGGTCCTCTGGTGCAATTCTTACCTCTAGGGGTGCACGATAACAGGAAATTATGACGGCATCCCGATAACTCCAATATGACGACGAATAGCCCTGATAACATAGATATTTCTGTCAACACGGCAGTGCCTCGCTCCCTCTGAGCCTTGAATAACCGGGAGTGAATGTTATGTTCAATTAACGTCGGCATAATCAGAAAAACAAATACTCAGTAAGGAAAATCAAGAACACCCCCTCATGCCAGAAAACAACTCGTTAACTCGGTCATAATTTTGGTAGTTGCAGACTTGAATTGATTTTCGCAGTATTTTCTCACATGTTACACATAAAAAAAGAAAAAAATAGAAAAGGCTGAAAGAACGACTAGCAAACGAGGAAACGTCGGAATTTACGTTACACCTTGAATGCAGCATGCATTGTGCTGATCACAACAAACATGGCGGCGCGGAACTTCGTTAAAGTTTCAGAAGAAGATAGTTTGGTGGTTTTTTGTGATGAATCCTCTGAGCGAATTCTACGAGGAGGGAAGCACAAGCATAAGCTTTAATACGTAAAACCCAATCAGCCACCTACAACATAACAATCGCTTCCATGGAGTTTTGAAATTGCGCTAACGTGAGCTGACGGAAGCTAATGCTAACGTGCGCAAGCCAGCAGGAGTCTCTCCTCTCCCTCATTCCTCTCATCTAAAGCTTCCATGAGATTAAAAAGTAAAAACTACTGAGCCTCATTTACTTTAATTAAATGTATTAATTTAAATGGAACCACAAGCCAAAATCCTTCAAATGTTCATCTTTTTCAGTTTGTAATTTTGATGCATGTATTTCCATCAGTTCAAGGAGCCTTTATTTTTTTCATATCAGTCAGTAATGAACCTTATTTAAGTTAATGTGAGATATCAAATAGGTTTGTTTGATAGCTTTAAGAAAATGTTTGAGAGGCTTTCCAATAGTTTTTATTGGAAAAAATAAATATCTGTTCATTTAAAAAGTCAAAACTATTTTTGATTTTGTTCATAGTATTGATGTAATGATCTTAGGTATATGTGTGTGTTATCGGTTATAGCTATCGGTATCGGCCTTTAGGAGCTGAAAGTTATCGTGCATCCCTACTTACCTCACTTGTGCAAGTGAGGTAAGAATTATTTGATTTCATGGTAATGTGAGACATTTGGTGTTAAAAACTGGAGCGAAAGTCAGTTTCAATGCATGAGCCAGAGATATTGACATAGACAGCTTAATACACACACACACACACACACACACACACACATGCACATGTATCTCCAGCACACTAAGTGGAGAGATGGTGCACCACTCTAAACTAATTAGCAGGGAGTGGCTCCTGTTGTTGAGGACGTTCTGGATGGTCAAGTCTTCACTGAATTTGTTTTGCAGAACCTGAGTAACACTTTTGACTTTACAGAAATGATTTTTTTTGCCTCAGATGGGTAAAATATATTCAAAATATCACATTTAAACATAAATAGATACAAGCCTTGTCCAAAGAGATAAACCCTGTGTGCTCTTCACAGGGAACCAGAATGTCCCAATAGCTGCAACAACACTAGTCAGTAACAAACATTTTTAAGATGAAGTCATTTTAAGGTCACTTCCTCTTGCTCAAGAATGCGTCATGTTTCCAGCTTGTCAGGCTTTAGCTTGACACCCGTCTCCCACGTGTTGACAGTTGCCATGAGAACCAACAAGCGGCCTCTGTTCGAGCATGAGAAAAAAAATAAAGAACCTGCAGGGAGACGACTGGACAGCGAGGACATTTACGCTCATTACAGGTTCAAAATCAGCTTTCACAGCTGAAAGCGTGAGAATTCAAGATTTAAAGCCTCAAAGATGTCGCTGTGGTTGTCACGGCCTTGATCTGAAAGTCTGCAGAGTATCTGAGCTCTCTTTTTCTACTTGAGGTCTCCAAGAACGCTTGACTCAAAACCAAATCTGCTGCAGTTAAACCTGTGAAATCACGGTGCGTGTGGTGGAGCAGCGCTCCCTGCAGACCAACGAGCTCTTTCCAAGTGCAACATCCTGCGTTTTTCTTTTTTTTTTTTTTTTTTTTTGGATAGCAACCCTGAGTGTTGTCAGGTAAACTTTCAGCTGCACTGCTGAGTAGATACATCTGTCTCCTGCTACGTTTATACCTCCTGAGCAACGGCAGGGCTGATGACGACATTTGGCAAAAAGCTATCCCTCCTCTCGTTGCGCTGCCGACTCTCCTCCTCCTCCTCCTCTCCTCCTCCTCCTCCTCCTCTTTGCTGACCACAACTGCTGGGAGCAATCAGAGCTTCACGTTTGAGCTCCACTGCAATAAGAGCCCCCCCACACCTCTTCTTTTTTCCCCTTTTCTTCTTCTTTCCTCCTTGTTTTCTGCAGCAGACCTCAGCAGCAGAAAACCACAGGGCTCCACCAGGCCGCATGACTCCCTCCCTCCACCCACCCCCGCCTTTGCCCGGGTTTTTTTTTTTCTTTTTTTTTCAGAAGAACAGCAAATCTGAGCCCCCTCTTCTTTATGCCGTTTCCCTCCCCCTCCACATGCCCCGATGTATATATTTAGCCCATCTCTGCTTCTGTGTAATTAGCATGAAAATTATAACTTTGGGGCTCAGAGATGACGTTGCTGTTCTCCTCGGCTGAAGCTCGACCCCAGCTTGCATCCTGGGCCTGAAACCAGGCGGCAGGCCCGCTCCTGGGGCGTGGTGGATTCTAAGGCCAGGTCGGGAAACTGTGAGAGCCAAGCAGTTTAAAAAAAGAAAGAGAGCAAAAGACGATAGTCTTGAGTGTTTATTAGAGCAAACGAGATGGCCTGCTCACCGCCTCCATCAGCTCTGGAGTTTCCATTTGAGGTCATCTGGCTTTCACATTCCTGCCATGCACCACCTCTCACACCACACTGAGGAAGTCCTCCATCTCCTCTCTGCCGACTGTACAGTCTAGCGGCTCTCAAAGCGGAGTCTGGCGCGCACGGCAACTATTTAGGAAGTTTAAGGAGCAACGGGGAAGAATTTAACTGAATCAAATTGACTCAAATAAATTTAAACCTTGAGAACGGAGCATCTGTGGGTGAGGAAGGATGTGTTAGTGGGGAGAAGCAGCTCTGAACACCAGCTGATAAACTCCACAAAGTTAGAGGATTCAGTGAGATTCAACAGTCTGGTTCAAAACCTAAAACACTTTTCCTTGAAAACAGCAACAAAACCAAAACCAGCGATTAAGGAAATACAGCATCGGAAAACAAATCAATAAAAATGAAATGTCGGCCATTTTCTGTCTGAAATGTATAGTTTTCTGAAATACTCTCATCCACCTTCATTTGTTTTTTTGGTTTATTGTCAGGTTTCTTTCTTCTGTTTTGTCATCATCTGTTCTTTAATATACTTGTGTATTCTGATAAGTTTTTTTCTGATATGATGACGTGTTTCCTGATTTTATCTTTTTATAAATGGTGATGGGGTTTGCCCTCTAATGTACGTAAAGGAAATGGTTGGACATGTATTTTATGAAACGTACTCTCTGTTTTGTTGTGTCGCGTTCATGGCGTTGCTGTTGTGTGCCGACACACAAGGATCTCTGAAAGCGGCCCTCAGATGAAGAGACCTACGGGTCGTAATCCATTACTACGAATTTTCAAGGTGGCGAATCAATGAAGCGCTCCTGTGAGAGCAAATTTTCCCAGGTCTGGTTAAAGGCAAAAAGTGCAAAGCAAAGCTGATCCCATGTCACGTAAAAGCTGAGCCAAGCACCACGCCAAACCCAAACCCGTTGAGCGGTTCCTCTTTTCCTCCTGCAGTCTCACCGAGATGCTACTCTGATAGCGCCTGGCCTGCTTTGAATACGGCAGGATTGTTCAGCACTATCGTTCCATCTGCTCCTTCCTGTTGCAGACTGTAAAAGCAGCTGAATGGAGGACGTGGTCGCTGGTGGCCCCGTTGTTTTCCAGCTGATCCCGGGGGGGGCGTCGCCCTACAGAACGAGCGCTTAACCTAATGATGGGATCCATATGCCAGGCTGACGGTGATGTATCTGTCTCTGGCCTCTGTCATCCCCTGTTAGCGGCTCAGACTCCCGACACAGCGTTTGTTCACCCTGCAGATACAAACTGACCTCTGTAGCTCCAGAGAAGAAGGCCTCATGGGAAGATGGGTCTCCTCGGTTCGGGGTGACGGTAAAGAGCTGTGACACAGGAGTCACATGCTCACATATGGTTTCACTCTGGTGTTCAGATAAAAGACACGCTGGCAACGCTTACAGCGACGGGCAGAGGTGACAGAAACAGACCGTACTGGATTTTTCATTCTGTAAACTGTGAACGTGATGGTGAGGGTGTGAGTGCGGATGAGTAGAACAATCCGAAAGCTTTAAAAGCTTTTTTATGGCTCACGTGAATACCTTATGCTTTTCAGGATGAACAGTTATCTCAGAGAGGCAGCATGTTCAGACAGAAGTGGAGAAGTGAAAACAAAAACAGGGGAGCATCCCGAGAGCAGATGACCAAAGAAGGTAACGGAGAGGGGGATCAAAGCGGCAGAGTAATTACTCAAAGTCATGGGGAAATTAGAAAAGATGGAAATGTGAGGCCACATTAAAAGAAAAACTTCCCCGTTAAGGAACAATGACACGCAGATGGGAAAAAAAAAAACGAGGAAGAAGGCCGTAGGAGATACGAGTGAGAACAGAGCTCGGTGCGTGCAGAGTTACTGCATCCGCGTGTGTGCGGTTTTCCGGTTAATTTGGTAATTGTAAGGACTCATTTTCGGTCCGAGCAAACCCGCAAGTGTTGTCTTCTGAGCTGCAGCAATTAGCCACGCCAATAAAGTAGCAAAACAGAGAAGAGAGATTTAACACCGTTTAGAAACATAATAAAAACTTTAGCCCCACACGACCGGTTACATCAGCCTCTGTAGCGCTGTTATTCAACTCCTGTGCTCTGTTACACCTTGGGAGGCGGTGGAGGTGGTAAGAGGGGAACTAAATGAGTGCTAGGTGAAAGTGACAACTGGAAACAAAAAGAAAACCGTTGGATTTTCAATCGCAGTGGCAGAGACGGGCTGGACTGGCTGCACCACAATCTCTGTTGGATGAGGCTTCCCTATCTGGAGCTGCTGCTGATATCGGAGCTGCGCTGATATCTACCTCCTGTAGCCATGTTTATGTTGAAAACACTGTCTCAGGGTGTCAGCACATCTGTGTGTGTCCCCCACAGGAACCAACCGAGCTGTTCTCAGCGTTTATCCGATTCCTTCAAATTAATAAAGCAGCCAGTGACCAAAAACATCAGACTCGTTGCTGACTGTGGACCCTGACGAGGAGGAGCGGGACCTTCTTCACACGGCAGAATCCCATAACGCCTTGTAAAAGCGGCCACTGGGGAGCGACTAATGCATATTCATGGGATCTCAGTGAATCCACAGGTGGGGGGAGGAATGAATGAGTCTCTATTACCATGATACTGCTGTGTGAAAGTGACTGATCTCAGACTCAGATTTATCTGGAATCTCACCGTATTGTGTTTCCATGTAAACTGGAAACACTGGAAACGATAAAAAAAAAAAGCGTGCTCTTGATATTTAAGAAGAAAAACACAAGTGGATTTAGTTCTTTCAAGATTTTGTCACATCTTTTGCGCACTTTCTGGAGCCTAAACGTTAGGTAATGTTAAATCCGTACACACGGCCTGCTTCCTGAAAATTCTCATCAGTAAATCAGCGTATCTCAGTCCGTCCATCCTCAGCCTTTCTTAGTAACTCTTCATTGATCTCTAGAAACTTGTATGGCGTGTCACTGAGTTACAGCGGAATCACAATGTCAGGCTGGAAGCCGATACTTCTCCTTTCACTAACGGGCCTTCGGCTGCTGAGGGGCTGCGCCTCAGCAGATAGACTGGGAGTCTGTGAACCAGAAGGTCCGCATGTCATTGAACCCCCCCTTCTTCCTTCAAGTCTTTCAGCTAAGCTCAGTGTTTTCTATCTAAAGCTTCATTATCAGTGTACAAACATGAGCAAAAGAAGCATCGAGCGTCCCTTTTTCAACTCGAGAGCCCCGGAGGGGACAACAATGCTGAGTAACTCGGACAGAGAGGTTGTTGTGCTCAACCGGCTGGCCTCGGCAGAAGCACGGCGCTCGACATCTTCCCAGCGTCCTCGTGATTCTGTCGAGCTGACAAGAATTACCTCCCTCGTCCCGGCGAGACCGCTTCCAGACACTAAAGCCGCACTGTTCCCACAGTCGTTCCTGCGCGCATTTGCTCTGCGGCGTCGTGTCGTTGTGAAAGTAGAGACAGAGGTCAGGCGAGTCAGCGGCCCCGATGAAACGTCACTGCGTGCGACCCGCTGGTCACGGTTCATTAACTCCCGATAAATGGAGGCTGGCACGCGTCCATTTCTGCTATAAACAACCCCGGAGCATCCTCACTCGATAGGAGAGCATACATCATCCCAGCTGCTTACGAGCCAGAACTCGCCTTCCTCTGCAGCGCCAATATTTCGCAAGCTGAGCGGGAGATCAGACTCCCAGAATTCCTTTTTTTTTTTCCATTCAAGTGAACACATCACGTGCATAGCGAGCGCTGCTCACACTCATGCGGCTGCTTGATCAACTGCACATGTGCAGCTGCAGGAACGATCATCTTTGGTGCTTGAAAAACACTGGCAAAGCATCGGTGTAACCGAAGATATTAAAACTGCACTGACTTCACAGACGAGAGGTCCTCGTTATGACGCGGGTCGCGCCAGGAAACACTGGTAACCACCGCTCTGTAAGCGATTAAATCGACCCGGAGAGAGTCTCTCAGATGCGATGCAAACATCTGAACAGGTCGTGTTGTTAAATGTAACAGGTCTAATGTCGCTTTGCCTCATTTTACTGTCTGAAACTTGATAGAAAAATGGGGTTTTTTTGGCCATTAACCAACTAGGAAAACTAATTTCAGTTTGAAAGTTGAAATCTGCAAGAGCAATATGATCAACGGAAGCATGTAATCTGTTGATTTGATTGTAAAAAGATTAAAAAAAAGAGATTTAAATAGAAATTTGGGTTTACCGACTAGCCGTTGACATCCTCAATAGATTGAATTTCACAGAAAATCAAGATGTTCTGTCCTTATTCTTCTGATGTCTTTTTTTTCTTTTTTTAATGTTGAACACTGCTGTACTTTATTTTAAGCGACAGGTTAGCACTGAAAAAATGTTTCTCCTGCACTTTTAAATTTCTCTTGACAGAGAACAGACATAGCTGCAGACTTGGTGAAAATGTGGAATAAATCTAAGTCGGTGTTTTATTATGAAGAAACAGTTTAAGCTTTTAATCAACAAGAACAATCGTAATTCTCACAGAGCAGGTCAGAACTTTATTTTTTTTTTTTTTTATCTTGTTTCATCTTCACCCTCCTCCCTCTGTCTCTTTCACAGTCCAGAGTAATCCCAGCTGTTCATAAAAAAATGTGCACAGCTGATGGGAGCGGGACCCTGGGCGTCCTCTGGAATTTCTGCAGAGACGGTCCTGCTCGCTGTCAGTGCTCCGTGCAACAGCATCAACACGCTGAGAATCACTAGTTTAGATTTAAGGGACAAATCTATGTCGGTACGTGAAAGAGACAAAACAAGATGCAGAATCAGATCATCTGAATGCGAGTCAGGCAGGTGCTGGCCCCCGTTTAACCCCCGTGGCCCCCGTCGCCCACGGTGACAGGAGTCCACCTCCTGCCCGTTTAGCCTCTTTACTGGAGGCCAAGTGTGTAACATGGAGAGGTGGGGGTCACCCCTGAACCTTGACCCTGATTCCTGCCGTGCCTGGTTGCCTCCAGACCGATCCCACAGGCAGATACAGACAGAATCGAGTCTGCATTTCTGAACAAGACCTGACTTGCTGTCCATTCCCACTGTATGCGGAGCATCACGTACTGTACACAAGCTTCATAGTTTCCTCAACAGAAACGGCATACCGAGACATGCACAGCGTCTCTGCAGGCACAAACACAAAGAGGCACTGAGACACGGCAGACCATCAGCAGGCCGAATCTGATTAGCTCTCATTTGTTTCACACAACACCAGCTGGGACGAGAGAGGACACACAGAGTGATGATAAAAATCACATGTATAATAATTAATAAGCAAAAACAAAACTGGCTCAGTTACTCCTAGTATGGCACTTTCAGTGTAGACCGTGTGAAGAGAGATCAATTAAAAGCTGTTGTGAGCAGCATTAACAACAACAGCAGCCACTCCTCCTTTCCCACAGTAAACAAGGTCAATGACGAGATACGTCCTTCGCCCACCTAAAACCGGCTCGCTCGTGTTTGTACAGCATCAAGGACTTCCTCGTGTAAACACGACAGGGGGAAGGCCAGAAAGCAAGATTCTCCCTCGGAGCTGACTTCCAGACAGAGCTGGTGAGCGCGCGAGAACCACCTTCAGCGCACCTGCGCCAAGGTTACGGGCTGGAGGTGCAGCCCTGACACTTCAAGTGTGATGCCAACACGCTCGAGTGCCGGCGTTGGTGAGCACCTGTGCTTCTGCCCATGTGTGTGTGTGTGTGTGTGTGTGTGTGTGCGTCCACACACTAACTCTCTTGGTTAATCATTGCAGATGCGAAGCGGTGCAGCTGTTGTTTCTGGAGCGCAGGAATGCAGCAGGGGCGACGGTGTCAAGGTGGGAGGGTAAAGGTGCGAAGGTGTGCGAGATGTTTCAAGGGTGTTAATGGACTGAAGCACGATGCTCCGCCATGCACGCGCTTCACTGTCCTTCACTGCTCTGCCGCTCTGTGAAAGTCTGCGTCCACGTAGCAGCCAGATTTACAGTTGTGGACAATTCGGTCCCACAATGCAATGCACAACTCTAAGTATAAGATATGTTGGAAAAGATCTTATAGTAGTTACAACCAGTAACTCCAGAGGAGTCACATTTTTGGTGCTTTTTGAATTCTGTTCTTCCAGAGAAGAAGGAACAGGATGTAACTTATTCACTGGAAAGATTTGCAAAATGAAAGTCGAGCACTTCAAACGTCCCGGCTCACATCACCTGCCGTCACCCAGGGCTGACAAGCGGTTCAACTAGTTTAACATCCAGCTGCCAACCAATGATCCAGTGACAGGCAGAAAACTCAAATACGTCCATCGTCTTTCAGTGCAAAACTCAAAGGATTCAGTTTTCCTCAAAATATGTCATAACACTGTGTCATTATTATGGAGAAAGTTGCACCTCAGCTATATAAAGACAGAAAAGCTCAAAACTGAAAGTATTCTGACCTCAAGAATCAGAATAAAACTGTGTAATATCTAAAGATATAGCCCTGCTATTTGCAAATGCTATCTCCAAATATTCATACAGTTTTATTTCCCCTGAATGGGTTGTTTTATTATGGTATTATGTTATTCTATCCGTAGGACAGTGATCTTAATTTCTGGGAACATATTGTTCACACGAAAGCAGCAACAAAGCAAGTCACAGATCATAACTGACCTCTGAACATCCACGTGAACACTAAAGAGATGCTTTTCACTCTCAGACTGTTTCCTCTTTCAGATAAATGCGTGTGATTCTAAAAACAACAGATTCAAAGTCAACACACAGACTCCCCTGTAACACCTGTATGCTGCGTGAAACCCGACCCGCTGCGCGAGGATGGAAGGAAATAACCGAACGGCGACAGCTCCTGAAATTACACGCTGCAAACCTCAGCTTTGTGCTGAAGTGGCGGCGCTGCAGCCTTCGGCCGGTCCGTGGAGAACATCTGCCAGCCATCACCGGAGTGTTTTCCTCTGCAGCATCTCACAGCTGCTTCTATTCAAGGTTTTCTTGACCAAGAGCCGATCCCAAACCTGCTGACCGCTCTGTCATTTCAGCCGGCTGTCCCGGGATCAGCTGAATCAGGGATTCTGGAAAGCCAGTTCTCACGTCAGTAGGAAGAGCAGAAGATATGAGAAAATGAAATAAGTGGCTTTAGGAACGTGGATTCAGGGAGTGGGCTGCAGGATGCTGCTGCATTAGTCGCCAGTGTATCAGAGCACAAACACATGTACTATAGAGGGACAAAAAGAGCTTTAACATCGACCAGCTCAGTGTAAGATATTCATAAAAGCTCTCTCGTGTTTCCCATCATCAATATACTCCGGCATCACGTGGCTCGATGCAGCATCGGGTGAATTACTCACCCTGCCCTCGGCCTTTATTGATCTCGCTCACAAACCCTGCAGTGCTACATTAGAGCAGGACCGCTAACAACGTTACACTCGTCCCGCTGGACTCCATCACGACTCCTCTCATCAAACGCACATTTACCTCCCTTCCCTTTCCGGGATCCATCACGCAGGCTCACGCGGCGCCTCCTTTGTGAAAATCAAATGCTTGATTTGGTTCTTGTTTAACCCTGCGACTCACTTTATCTGATTGGCTTATAAGCCAATGTCATATAAGCCAGACATTAATCGGGTAAATCCGCCTGACTGTACAAAAGTAAAGTGAGACCGCATATCAAAGATCAGGTGTGAAGGAGCTGAAGGATACCACACAGTTAGAATATAAGCTCCCGTGCATGAACATGGCAGTTTGTGGGTACACACATGGCAGTTGTTTACTGCAAAGCATTTCATCACAACATTCATTTACAGTCCAGATAAAAGTGAATCCAGCGCGTCTGAAGAAATAATTTGCCACTCTATCACTGTGACAAGCAGCCGCAGAGGCCCAATTAAAGTGTGACCACAGAGGGGGAAATGTTATTCTTTGCTGTAGGGGATAAACTCTGCAACAGCAGATAAAGGGAGACTGTTTGAAAAAAAAAATCACAAAACTGAGCACACGGAGACGGTGGTAAACACAAGCATATAACCCTGATACACACACACAGCTATCTGTGCATCTGCCTCACACATTCACCATACACCAAAGATTTGAAAAAAAAAAAAAAACTTCAGAGGTTGCATTTAAACAGTACCAGACCAGCATATCAAACCATATGTCTCCAACCAGCAGATCAAAGCCCAGGCTGCCATATCATAGCTCATGATATTAAATGACACATTAATGTTTCTAAAAACACTCAATGCTGGGATACTGAGTTTAGAAGACAGGGGAAATCATCATCTTTTTATTTGATTACTATAGATCTTGGGTAGAATGATGCAGCTAAGGAGGAGTCTTGTGATCACTCCTCAGGTTCCCAATTTTCTCATTTGCTGCTCTCTTAAGACTGTTGGACTATCTGAAAGCCTGATTTAATGTTAAAGAAAAGAAAAAAAAACTCATTACTAAGGGAAGAGAAGGGCACCATCCCTGTTTGGGACGTCCCGCCCTGCCGCTGATGCAGAGGCGGACAAAAGGCTGACCCAACCCGGGCGCAAACGTGACTCCGGATCACCTTTCTGAACTCTTTCGGCAACACTGAGTGAAAACCCCCCCTGATATCTCTAAAGCACGTCGACGAGGGCGTCTACAAAGTGGCCGTGTAAACTAGAGTTGGTTAAGCCTCTTAAGAAATCACGCTCTCTGACCAGCCGCGCGGCGCTGCGCTTCCCTCTGACCGCGCGTCCGGTTATCCGTTTAACCGCAAAGCAGCCCCGGCATCAGAGCCAAAAGGCGTCCACTTACTTGGTTCTCAGAGTAAGGTGGTATTCCAACAAGGCAAAAAGCAACTCCATTCATTGGACAGCGGAAACTGTTTGGCCGCAACAAGGAGACGCAGGTTTGTTGCTGCTCAAGCGGTAAAAGACGAGACGGGGAGCTCTGAGAGTGACGATGCCCCGCGCGGACCAGCCTTTATGTGTTCACACTTTTCCAGCTTCCTTCCTCCTTAGGAAAAAAAAAAAAGTTTAAAAAAAAAAATGTAGAAAAAAAAAAAAGAAGCCCCAACTCTGCTCCCGTTGTTTCGGGACGTCCAGTGCGCTGCGCCCCCCGCCGCCTCCTCCTCTTCTTCTTCCGCCAGTCCGCATCAGTTGGGCATTTCTAAATCCCCGTGAGCTCGGCCCGTCTGGAAAACGACCGCGGCAGCGTCAAAACACGCGGCGGCTCAGGAAGGAGAGGAGAGCCCGCCTTCAAAGTAAAGAGAAGTACCGGAAATAAACGCTGAGCATTTTCTGGAAACCGTGGTTTTCTTCCTCAAAGTGCCTATTTTAGTACCCTAAACAACATTTTCAAAAGTGAGTCAACCAGAAGCGACAAGCTTTCCGCAACTTTGAATGCGTTTTAAACCCCTCACTGAGGCTTTTATGACGCTTCTTCACCGGAAGTGGCATATGTGAGAGTTTAACTTGACGACTCAGGACTCAAACGGGACGAGGGTGCGTTGGAAAAATGTGCGCGCTCCGCCCTGCGGACGCGCAGCGTGCGGGCTCCCTCTGGCTGCGCCGAAACCCTCGCGAGCTGCGCGGATGCGACGCCACGAGCTCACCCAGCAGGAGACAAGCTCTTACTGGGGAGGTTTTAGAAACACGGAGACAAGGTATGTCATGATATAAAGATATAAGATGGTTTAAAACACCTGAATAAGCAGGAATAAGCGAGTAAGGGTCTGACCAGCACAGTTAAAAGTGAAGTAACACTGAGTCTCTTCATCATTAAAGACACATTAAGAGCTAATTTAAATGTTTCAAAAGTGCTCTAATGGCGACAGAAAAGCCACAACAGTGTTGTGTTGTGTCTTTTCTTTACACTTTGTAACATCATTAGTGAGGTTACAATGTTGTGTTTGGTCGCCTACATTAAGAAAGGGATTTTCAAACAAAGGACACTGTCCAAAATTTAAATTCACCTATTAAGTTTCGCTTATGTCTGGTTTGTGTCACGGGTGAGGCAGCATAAGCAGAGAGAGACGCTCGTCTTCGAGGATACAGAGACCAGTGGAGGAATACAGCTCCAGCATGTCCAGGGTCCACTTTAAGGCCTTCTCCCAGTTGGACATGTCCAAAACACCCCCCCAATTCAAGAAGAGACAGTAAGTCCAGAATTATCGATGGCTCCAAAAAGAGCACCAGTGTTTCACGGTGGAGGGGTGTTAGTGCCTGAATGATGCCACGAGCTACGTTAGCTTTAGCCGGGATGGTCGGCCGTGGGAGCACGCTCGCCTGTGGACTCCCAAGAGAAAGAATAAGGGCGTACTTGAGTAACAATCAAAGAACTCAATGTCCCTCACCCCACGGGGTCCAGCCGGGCTCAGCTCAAACGAGCCACGTGGGCTCGCCCTCCTGTGGGCTCACCACCTGCAAGAGGAGCGAAATGGGTCGGGTGCTCCGTGATTTGGGTAGCTGCCATTTTGGGGCTTGGCAGGCCGACCCTTGGCTCCTGAAACTGGCTCAAAATACAAAAGACACATTTTTAAAATGCAACGCTTTTAAAAAGCATTTTGAATCTCAGTCCACCAGAAAGCCCCAGTAAAGTTGGGTTCAGGATGAACAAGAGACTGGAAAACTTCTGTAATGCTGCAAACAAAAGCACCTACTGGAGCCTTTCCCAACCTATCGGGTCTACTGGCAACAGGTCAGTAACACCAGTGGATATAAAAAGAGCATCTCAGAGAGGCCGTGTCTTTATAAATTATGCTGCGGAGGAGTTTAACACTCAATTGGAGACCTTGTGTCCAGAGTTTAGCTGTTTAAGAATAACACCTTTTCAACATGCTGTAAACTGAAAAGAATCGAAGAATTTCATCGTGTGTAGTACATAAAATTAGCTGGAGACATGTCTGCACTCAAGAGACTGGAAAGTGAAACGTGATTTTTGAAAGAGGGCCTCAGGCTAAAGTACTAAAAGACACTCCCTGCATTCACGCAGGTTATTCCACCTCCAACGCATCTTTATTCCGCCCTGCTGTGTTGTGTGGATGGCAGAGAGGGGTGCAAAAAATTAATATGGCAGCTGTTACACCCCTGGTGCACCCTGGGACGTGGTAACAGAGGTGTAACAGCTTAAAGGGATGCGAGGATGACTGCAAAATCAACGCAGAGGACCAGTCAGTTAGTGCGTTTACATGGGAAGTTTAATTCCTTTTAATTCAGAATTAAAATTGAAATTCCGATTTAAAATGATTACAAATTACCATGTAAACACCTAATTACGAATAAAAATGTCCATTCCGATTTAAACTTTATTCCGAAGTAAGGGCTGGTTTATTCTGATTTTAAATCCGAATAGAATAATTCCGCGGTCATGTATACACTCATTCCGCTTTAAATTAATTCCGGTCTTTCTGCGCATGCTCGTTCTCTTGCCCGTCTGTCGCGATGACGCTTATATTTCGCGCTGGGCTTGTTTTTCGAAAGAAAATCATCGACATGATGTTGTCGTGCTTCTGCTTCAAAAATAAAATCAAAACAAATCCAAAAAGGATGCTAACAATGTAGTCCTCCATGTTGTTGCTAATCGAGTAAGTTTGTTTTCTTCCGGTAGACGTAAATACGTAAAGATGTCCGCCCCCCCCATCCAATCAGAACCCTTCCCAACCCCCAGAACTTAATCGGAATTGGATAAAGCCGATCAAACGTGTTTTCCATGTAAACCTCAATTCGGAATTAACTATTTCCATGTAAACTTGAAAGGAAAATAGTTTAATTCTGAATTATTTAATTCGGATAATTATCCCGAATTAAAAAACATCACGTAACCGTGGCCATCGTATCCAGCGTACCGTTATTCTACAATCTCCGTGTAAAAAGTGGTGACTCAGTCGGGAGTACTGGAAAAAAAGATGTGACTTATTCAAACCATCAAACCAGTAGTTCTTAATTCAGAAATCTTTGGTTGCATCTGAGGTTGTATATGTGCCGTGCCTCGTATACAACCTCAAAATGAGCAAATACTCACACATGAGAAGTGACAACCAGTCATTTTTCTGTCCCTTTAAAATAAATACTCACTACTTCAGGCTGAAGTTGAGTTTAATCATTTCATGTTGAACTTCTCCACCATTTTGATATACTGCAAAGGAAAACCACGGGAATAATGAAATGGGGCATATCTGACTTAACTTCGGGTCCCACAAATCATCTCATAGCCTGCCCACGAACCGGGTGAGTCACACTCGACAGAAAGGGGCTGAACGCTGACTGAAAGCGTAGAGATGCCTGATCTGCTTCTAAACAGGCAGCACAGAAAAGAATTCATACCTTCTCGGAAAAGTAGTGACAGACTCACATTTTTAGCAGCAGATAAATATTGTCCATGTGAATCAATAGACTCCCAGTCACAGGAAGCTTACTCATCCACAAAACAGGAACTTCAGGCTGCTGCCAAGAAGTTACAATGCATTATACTATACATATATATACACACACACGTATATATATATTTACATACAGTCTCCATGGCTGATATGTCATAATGTGAAATCACAAGTTCATCCAAAAGAAAAGGAAAAGATAAAAAGTGTGGAGGCCTGCCGCCAGTTTCATCTGCTGGGAGGGCTCAAAGCTCGGGGCCCATGTGGCTACTATTACTCTGAGAGGTATCCGAAAGCCACTTCAAAAGCCTGCCTATGGAGAAACAGACTGCAGTCATAGGGGGGAGAAAAAAAAAAAAGGAGCTTAAGGGAGTCTTCCCACGCCAAGAGCTGCAGCTGCCAACTCAGCCTTCATCTCAACATGTCTCCTGCGTCTGCTCACTCTCTCCTCGCGGCCTTTCAACCTCTGCTCCTGGCCCGAGCCGACATCCCTGCCTCGCAGTCCGAGGTACCACCCTCAATTATCTCTCATTTTGATGCAGATAGTTCCCGCGCGTGTCCCAAATCCCCCTCCAGGTAACGCAGATATCGCGGCCAGAGTGGTTATCCGTGAATCCCCGATCATCTGGAAATCCAGCGTGGCAGAGCGAAGAGCCCGAAGAGGGTTAGCGGGAGTTTCCTGTTGTTAAAGAGGGAGAGGAGGGCAGATGGTCTCCGCAAGGAGGGCAGCGATGCTTGTGGGACTTGCTTTCTTTGGTGAGGGGGGGGGGGACGCCGCAGCTGGACATTTTATATCCTCTCTGACCTGGATCTAACTCCGGAGTCTCTTTCTTCAGTCAATGTGTTTTCTACCGGCACTTTTCTGTGGGAAGAACGATCCCCTCCTGCGTCAGAGTTTGTCCACATCTCCTCCTAAATTGCACGCAGATACGGGGCTCACGCTAGACATCAATTTGTCTGCCGAGCGAGCAAAATGGGTCTTCTATTATTGATGGTTTCTGGTCGGCGAGGTGCAGAGAGAAGGAGAGAGATTTGGAAGCACACGAGGGAGGGGACCGTTTAAAAATCCACCCTAAAGATCCGATCTTTTGTCTTCCTTTATGTCATAAACGGCCGCTGATTACTCTGCAGTATCTCTAGTCGGGCTTCCACAGCCCGAGGCGTCGGGTACGTCGCCGCGATCGACTGACTGAGCCCCCGATCTGAGGTTGATGTGAGGCGACGCGCTGCAATCTCTTTCCCCTCGAGGGCCAGCTGGGGACGAGCAGGAAGCATCCAGAGACTGTAAAAGGCCTTCCCTCGGTCGTTACATAATCACACCCGCCGCCTGGCGCCGTGTAGGACAAACCCATAAACAAGCGTTTACTCGCTCCACGGCACCCCCAAACCTCCCTCCCCCCTCTGCTGGCCTTGGCCCTAACCCTAACCCCATTCTGGGCCATTTCACAGTAGCTGGTACGCTGCTATTAATTTTGGCCACTCCATTTATTCCAACTTAAACCGAAGCCTCAGGCTTCAGACTCCTCATTCTTTCGTATCTCCTCTGTTTCACTCCACTTCCCTCAAGTCATTGAGACCGTCCTTTCAGTAGATGTCGGTCACCCCCCCCTCTGCACACACATACTTGCAGTCCGAGGAGTGTGGCTGCCACATCTTTTCAACATCATTCACTTGAAATCTCTACAGAGTTGGTAACACTCGTCTCTCTGTCCGTCGGGCCACACGATCCCTCCACTCGATGCAGCCGCGTTTAATGAAGGTGCTCAGGAGGTTTGTCTTACAGCGAGAAAAGGACACGATGCGGAAAAGTCAGCCAAGCTACGGTATCGCCTTCTCTCTCTCTCTAATCTAATATGAAGAGGAGCCTTGTTTCTTTCCTAATCTGAAATTAAATAAGAGGCTGATTAGCTCTCGCGCTCTCTCCGTAATGTGAAATATGTCCGGGAAAAGCCGTAAACAGTCAGTCAGAGTCAGGAGCGGGAGAAACATGACCACGAGCTCACAGGAATATGTTCACGAATGCTCAGGCTTAGGAAGCGATGCTCAGCTGCGCACGTATAAGCACCAGGGATGCAACGGTACTCAGGAAAATACGGTAAAATACAGTAAAATACTGCACGGGACAATACGCTTTTATGTCCCGCGGTATTTATGTTCCAATAACTTTGCATTGGACTTGCACGTGAGCGTGCGTGCCTTTTAGGCATGTCAATGTCCACTCGCCTCCGCTCACTCACAGTGACCAGCTGATCACACTTTAGCCGGTTGGCTGCAGCTCATAGATGCAGGAAAAGAAAAAGAAACAAGCAGGCATGGCCAGCGGTAGCGGAGAAATTGGGAAAAACTTTTTTTAATCACTCGTGTGGGAGCATTTTGGTTTTGCTGTTGAATACACCCGCGAGGGAGTGAAAACAGTTCATCTTTCACCTCCCTAAACCCGGATCTTACCTGCGTAAGATCCGGTTGTTACCAGTTGTGCGTCTTGGCGCAGCTGAATCGTTGGATGCGCATTCAAAGGTCATCAACAATTAATGTTCATGTCCCTCCTCGACCCCCAACAGTTTCAGACTAGGGATGCACCCTTTAACGATTAATAACCGTTAACCGATAAGTCCGGGAGGGTTGGCTGCTGCGATGTTGCGCGCGTTGTCATGGACGCATGCGGACACTTCCCCGTGTATACTCTCGCCGCAATGTGTCGCCGTCAGCTTGTCGCAGAGATGCCGCCGTCACTTTTGATTTATACTTGCGCGGTCTCCGCTATGTTATTCCACGCCACAACGCAAGAGCGACAACTAGCGAAACTTACTAAACTTATCTCCTGCGTTTTTCCACTTCCTCACCGTCTCGGCCGTATCCAGACCCACATTCATCGCTATCTCCCTCCATGAATTACTAGAATATGTGCTGTCTTTGTAGTATGAAGAACGAGAATCGTACAGATGTGGGTACTTCCTCATTTTTCGATGATGCGCTCTTTTTTACGCAGATGTAGAATTGACCAATCAGAGGCCTGTTGCACCTGTCGACACGCCCCCATGAGTTGATTGAATTACGTAGCTTAAAAACAAAATTGACCATTAGTATTAACTGGTTAGAGTTACTGTTATCAGTTAGCGGTTAAACGGTTAACCATGTGCATCCCTATTTCAGACATATCAGAAATAAATTCCCGCATCCAACCTTTTCCAGCTTGACAAAGATCTCCTTGGTTTCCTCAACAACAGACATCTGGATGAGATCGTGCCACAGCTGTACAGATGGACGTGTCTGGCCGTGACTATTCCCACATCCAAGTAATACAGTGATGCGTAATCGAGAGGTAGAGCCGTTTGTTCACGTCCACATGTGACCAGGTGGACGCACATTTATTCCATTTGGACGCGCTCTTTTACGCGCCGACATGCGAGTTGCGCTTTCCGCAAACTCTGTATCTTTAGGATATTCTGAAACTGTACCGAATCCGTACCGAAACCGTGACACAAAAACCACGGTACGGACCGTACCGTGAGCCACCTGTACCGTTGCAGTCCTAATAAGCACATACATGATGTCAGCGCAGACGCGAGAGGGGAAAGTTCGGATATTTCTATGATAAAGATGAAGACGTGCGAGCGATTCTGCTGAGTGCTCGTCTCTGGCTGCCTGTTGACACTCAGGCTCCTGCGGCGCTGCTTTGAAGGAGGTTACAGGACGGCTGGGGGGGGGGGGGAGCAGAGCGGCGACCCCCGGCCCCTGTGCGGATTCCAGTCGGAGCTGTAAATTCCCCCTCCCTGCGCGACAGACAGAGGAGCCCTCTTTGTCTGGCCAGACAACTGGCACGAGAGGAGGAAACAGCTGAGCAGTCAGCTCAGAGGAGAAGAACGGCGTTATGGCTGCACAAGCATGCAGAAACCGCAGTGAAAGGTTTAGATTATCGCACGAATTCGTGACATGCAGAGTTTTGAATCCTCTGCTGCAGCCATTCTCACTGCTTAATCCCATTTCCTGCTTGGACTGACGAGATTTCTTTGCATTTTTTTTATCTGCAGTCACTTAGAGGATACTTTAAAAGTTATTCCCTATGTGAAAGGAGCAGATTTACAACAGCTTTAAAAGGCATTAAAAAATGTTTCAAAGGCGTGAGGAATGATCTTTTCTCTCTGGTATTGATGCATATCTGTGGAAGTTTCCATTTAATTGTGCAAGATTCATGGAGGGGATTACTTAAATGAATTCTTGCTGAGCACTTTGCTTAAACTGTTCGTGTGAGTGCACCAATATTTACAGCTGAAAATTTGATTCACTTCAGTTCAACAGGACTTCATTAAGCCCCAAAGAGAAATGAGAAAGTTTTTGATGGCGTGGTGAGCAGTTGGTGAGAAATATAATATTACCACAGGGATAGATACATTCACTTTTTTAGCTAACAGATAAGGACAGGGGGTCATTGTAGTTTAAAACTGTGGATTTAGGAAGTCATCATGGTGTCCTTTTGATGCTTCACCTAATCTGTAGGGCTGTAAAAAAAAAATCAATTTGGCGATATATCGCGATTTTCGGCTGCCCGATATAATATCGATTTTTAGGAAAATTCATTCATTCACTTAAATGTGCAAAAACACTAATAATAAACAATAAATAGGTTGTTTAGAGGCAAATAGTTTTGACTCAATTTGTCCTCTGAATGATCAATATCATCTGATGAACATATACAGCAACTTGATTTTTCATCTCTACTTTTAATTTTGATATTAACTGGGTAGAATATCGCAATATATTGCGATATCGTGATAATATCACGGTACATATCGTATTGCGAGGTCCTTGCCAATACTCACCCCTACTAATCTGGTTCCTTTCTTTTTAAGCAGGATCTCTTGCTTTGATTAAAAGGCTCTTCTGAAAAAGCAAATTGCACTATAAAGAGTTTGTGAAAAAATGTCAAAATGCCTTTATTTTAAATTGTAATATAAAAGCGACATACACGTGACAAACTAGGATTGCATCAATGACCATTTACACGTGAGATTTTTATTTTTTCTATTCAACATAGGATGTTTCTTCAGCAGTGTTTCAGCTTATTTACTGTCAAACAAAGAAATGACAACATCAACGTAACACTGGGGAAAGGAAAGAAAAAGAAATGTTAAGGTTGAAATAGGTTGATTTTAACTGAAGGCGGTCTCAAAGATGCAGTCTTCAAGCATCCACGGTTTCATCCTTGTATATTTTGGCCCAACTTCTTCAGGTAGTTGTAGACACAAACAACTCGTGGCCTTTATCCACAGTGAAGGAGGACAGGAAAGGATGCAGAGAGAGAACGGGGAAGACATGCAGTAAAGAGTCACATGGATCAGGAACCGAACCTGGGACCGCCGCGTCGAGGACTGTTGCCTCTTTATATGGGCCACCTGCCAGAACCACTGTCCCACCGGGCAGCCCAAGACCCAACAACTCAACAAAACCACAGTGCAGAATATTATATGAAATCCACAAGGTGACAAGCAACGTTCAAATGCCTGCTTGTTCATGTTCGAGCTTGTTTGAAACCAACAGGAACCAAATTAGGTTTCGATCATACGATGAAATGTTTGCAAAATAGTGAACCAACAGAAAATGTTCATCTACGGCTGCTGTTGGTCAACAGAAATCCTGAGCAGCACCCGTCACCCGTCACCACAGCCTCCTCTCTGCATGCAGCTCCTTCCTCACTCTACGGCTGCAAACCCGCTTGGTGGATCTTCTAGAACGTAGACAGCTTCCAACCTGTGGCTCTGGCTGCTGAAGCGGACGTGAGGCTGGAGAAAGTGACTAATTTGGGCTAAAACACACAGATGATCCAAAGACAACCACCAGTTACTGGAAACAACTGATTTTCAACATCCTACGGCGCGTGATTCATTTTCCAAAACTGAATCAGCCTCTCATATCAACATCTACTCAGAGATGCATTTTCCAACTGTTCCATGGCGGTTTGAGTCCTATCTGACTGTTCCAGCTGATACACTATCTCCGACCCAAACCTGGACTGCCGAGCCTCCGCTCCATGCATCCATCTGGCACAGACGCAGGCCTTCGCATCAGGCCTTCGCATGGACAGGACTGATTAGAGCAGCCATGTGGGAGTGCTTCAGATAAAGCAACAAAGAAAAGGAAACGCTCCGAGACTAACAAGGAGAATAAAGGATGTTCAGGTGCCACGGGTTGTGCAACGACGGCTGATTCAGTCCAGCGTTGTCGAGATGAATGCGCCCATCAAGGCGCGAGACAAACGCAGGACAGCAACAAGTGAATCACAGTCAGGGAATTCCAGCCTTTCTATAAATATCTGCTGTTACTATAAATGCTCGGCTCAGGTTCTTCAAAAGGACACCCCAGCAGCCACCTTTTCTTTTCCCTGAAATCTCCTGTGGGAGGTGGGCAGAGGGAAAATAAACACAGTCTCACGGTTCCAGTAGCAGCTCGCTGGGCTTCCTTCCTGTTGCCCGCCACTTCACAGCGCGGCCTCTCTTTACCTTTCACAGCTCCGCTTCCTAACGCGGCCAGACAATGGAAATGAGCTCCAAGGCTGAGAGGACTTTTCAAGGCACATTTGGGAAACGGTCCGTCTGATATGAGCAAAAATATTTACATCACCCTCCTCTGCTGGTCACTGATGAGTCACGAGCATCCTTAAATAAATCTCATAAAATTAGATTGACTATAATAAGAGGAGCTATGCTTCCTGAATACACAAACACACACAGAACAATAATGGACAAATTTTCCTTTTTGTTATCCTTTCAGGAAAGTCTTTTCACTTGATTGGATGGACTTGAATTTGTATATTTTTGGGACATTTCAGGGTGACTGCTGCAAGTCTTTGTTTTGCTATTTTTGAGAAGATTCTCCCAAAAAAAGAAAAGAAAAAGAAATCTTTTGCCCTCATGCCAAATAGTTCTTACTCTTAATCTGCTTTTATTCCCAGACAGACATTGTGTTTACACAGTGACTTATTACAATGATAAGATTTATTTCCATATTTCTAGCAGCTTTGTCCTGCCCTGGACTCACCCGAGGTTTTAACACGATATTAATTTGATTATGTCAACATACAGAATTACAATGAAGTAAATAAATCAGAAACGATTCAATTATGCAGACATGCATAGCAGTTTCAGATGTTATTTCATTCATTCCTTCATTTGAATATTTATTCTTCGTCTTGCAGCAAGAAAAAAAAAGCATCTTTAGATGTAAATAATCTCCCCGATGGCCAGTAAGCATTTGTGGCACGACACGAGCTTTAAGCCACACCTCCGAGCGTATATACACGGTAAACTGAATAATCCTGTTCGCCTGAGGGGATCATATCCTAATCCCAGCGTTTCTTCGGTCTTAAAAACTCAGAGATAAGTTTGTCTAGACATGGCCTTAAAGCAGGGTGTTCTCCTTTTAGAGGACCTGAGCCTGCAGGAGAAAGGAAACTTTAACCCTCTGAATTTCTTGTAAACCTGGTTCTTGTAAAGTTGTGATTTTTCCCTGAACTGGGTGAACCCAGGATTGATTTTATCCACCACTGAAATCTTTAAAAACAGACTGTGTGTACATAAACACACACTGGATAAAAAAAAAAAAAAATCAAAGAAACAAGGTTTTATAGACAAAAAAAAATGCAAATTGTGTATGATTCTGTGTTATAATGTGTGGTGTAATATAAAAAAAAAACCTGTTGCATCTGCTGTCTTCTGTAAGATGAGAAACCAGCAAGTCGGAGAGGTTTTCTGTGTGATATTTATTCTGAATACGCACCGTCATCAGGGTCAACAGCAACATAAGCAAACATCCTGTTGATATGGGTTGAATTCTGTTGAAAAAAAAAAACCAAAACAACAACCATCTGTTCCTTTGCTGCCCGCTAAACAGATAATCCTCAATCCTGAAAAAGACAGAAACTGAGCCACAACTGCGTCTGGGGGCCACTAGAGGGCTCAATGTGTGCAAGAAAAGGGCGGGAATGGGGCATTAAGTTGTGCTCAGATGAGAGCAGCTTCACTCTCTTCAAATCTGTGGGATTTAACAGGGTTTATGGCGAGCCAGTGATGTAATCGGAGCATGAAATATGACAGAAATGAGCATTTAAAGGAACAGCATCATCCTGATGATTCAGCGGTGAGACTGAACGACAGAGGGAGACGGTGAAGCAAAGCGACGATGCTCAGAAGACGGATAACTGTCAAAATACGTTCGGGAAAATAGGCCAGGAGGTCAGCGGCGCGCGAACTCCAGCTCACCGCAGACGTGCAGCTGCGTTGCCGACAGACAGTAGAGAACTAATGATGGAGGTCACGAAACTGCACAGCTGCTCATTACGCACTGAAGTCCCCACAAAGCACCTGGGCACTCAAAGACGATCCAGGATAGAAACAGACTGATGGAATCATGGGTTTAAGTGGAAAAACATGTCAAACAGATCACCGTGTGCTCCAATCTGGAGTAAATTGGACTGAGTGGTAAACAGGCTCCCAGTTAGACGTCCACCTCTCGCTACCGATAAGCCTCATCCCCACTGTTTTGCTCTCCAGCTCATCCTGTGTCATCGCCGACATGTTTCCGACTGATGCAGAGCGCAGCTGACAGGAGGGGCTTTAACCACGCGGCCTGACCTCTGACCCCTGCAGGAGAGCGCCCCCCCGCTGCCCCGGCCATCTGCATCTACCGCCGCCACTCGTGCGCCGCTGAGTTCGCGGTCCAGCCCAGTCGCCCTGAGATGCTTACTTCCCAGAGACGGATGTCCTAGTTTCTTTCGCTGTACAATCGTTCCATTGTTCGCCTGCAGCCGTCTACCAGTCCATTAACGGTTGAGGCCCGGTATAAGAACGGGAAAAAATTCTTTGCATACGTCTCAACGGCTTCAGCTGAAAAAGAAAAATCACATGATGCGCTGAGCTGGTGGCCAGAACACGTCTGCTGCGGAAATGCAAAGCTCATAAATGATGCTGCGATCAAGCTGATGCGCATGTCACATTTAAGCCTCGGCCTCCAGCTTTTATCGTAATCGTGGCGAGTGGTGCTTTTCTCGCACGGCAGAGCGGCCCTGCATGCTTCATCTATTACCGAGACATTTTAATGGCGCTCGGGGTCACACACAAAGTCCCAGAGCTTCACGTCTCACATGCGTCCCCGGGGACCTCTGAGTGTTTTCCTCGCCACCAGCTTAGAAACCCCACTTCTACAGCGCGGTTGGTTTTTCTTTGCGGTTCCCTCCTTTTTTTGCAGCTCCCAGCTCGGGCCACGAGGTTCATGTATGTTCCAACATGTGCGCCGAATCCCAATTAAGATGCAAATACATACGCAGGAGAGCCTGTCAGTGTCGACCGCTCTGGACAAAGGAGAAAGAAATTCCTGGGAGCGCTAAGTTTGGAGGGCCAGAGACAGGGGGGCCCTCAGGGTGTCATGGGTGGGGCCTCAGATTAGACCACCTGTTCCATGCTCATTCTTCTCCTTTATCCGTCCCTCTCACACACTTGCTGCCTTTCACATTCCCTTTCACTATCTCAGCTGTAACTTAATAGGACCCTTTCTTTTCTAACGCACACGCACATACATTTTTTTCGCTCTCGTGAAACATCTCGCCGCGCGGTTGTTTTGCTCTGAGCTAATTCTGACCGCATTCCATTTCGGTCACATCTATGGGAAACAGACAAAACAATTTGCAAGATAACTCTGGCTGAGAGCCACAGGGACACACACACACACACACACACACACACACACACACACATGCAAACTCTAGCACAAGCATGCGAAAGTCAGACTTGTCCCCTTGTCTCTGGAACGGAGCCTCCGGGGGAGTCGTATCCAGACAGCAGCATAAACACAACAGCGTCACCCATGTTCACATGAATGTCGCTCGTCCAGAACAGTTCAGGGATTCCCTCCACCGCCGTGACACACTTTTAAGTTTGCTTGCAGACGGCAAAAACACGTGAAAGAGATGTTCACAGGAATTTTACAGCAGAAAACTCAATTTGCTTTCGTCTGATGGACGCGGTCACGCGGCTCTGCGTCCAAACCCCGGAGTCGCCGCGGCCCTACTCCCGTCTGCCTTAATGACTATTGATCACGAAGCACTAACGATCCCAGTTGGCGCTCCGATCCTCCCCACGCACGTGTTCTGCTGCGGGAGCTACAATAAACCCGTAAAACCAGACACGTCCAGTGAGAGTAAGAGCTCTTTCCCGCCGCTGTGCTGGATTCACTCGCGCTGACACTTTCTAAAACGACCCCGGTGACCCCGAGGCAGCTATGTGACACAGAAAACGGGGCGCGGGGAGGAGTTCGGTCGCTGCGTGGCAGTTAGCTTCAAACTTTCCATGACTGTAGTAAACACCACATGCCTCTGTTTACATTCGCGCAGCAGTGTGAGTGCATGTTTGGGCTTCCATCCGACAGCGGATCCTTCGATGTGTCTCAGCCGCCGCGCACTCTGAGAGCGTCGACGCAGCCAGAGCAGGAAGCGCGGAAGCAGATAACGCCTAACAGCCACATCGCCAAACGACAATAATACTCAGCTACACGATGAACAGGAAGCGCTATAATCACATTACGTCAGAGCACGCCCCGTCTATTAGAATGACACTGACCCAGCCTCAGCAGCGTGCCAAGGCCGCGCCATGTCAGCATCTTCCAGCGCTTCAGTGACATAAATGGCTTTTGTTTCCTCTGAGACGTAAGCTGCTATTTTTTTTTTATTTTTTTTGTCTTTTTGGTCCAGAGTATAAACTGATTTGTTGTTAGTGTAACCCATTTGTGGCGTGTGGCGTGGAAATGTCGATCCAAGTGTCTCATTTAGGTTAAAACGAGCTAAATTTAAACCCCCCCTTCATCCACACACACACACACCCAAACACACAGACTCTGCCCAGGAGTGATGACATCATCCCCCCGTACTGAGCGGGGTGACAACCCAGACCTGATCAGGCGGGACACGTACAGAGGATGTTCCCACCCCAACGGACCACATGCATTATTCACCTGTTTCACCCCTAATCTGTCCTCCTCTTCATCACGGACCTGATGCTCAGGAGACGAGAGGACGAGGAGCAACAGAGGGGACGAGGAGGGGCCGGATGAGGTAATCAATGAGCAGGACACATGCTGGATGTGCAATAAGGGCATGGATGGGGAGACATGAGGAGGAGGAGGAGGAGGAGGGAGACCCTCCCCATCCCTAAAACATCCATCATTTCAGCCACCAGTACAGCAGCTGGTACCAGTCTCCACACTGGGACCTGACAAACTGGACATCTGAAAACAGAGGGCGAGAGAGGGTACGTTCAAGAGATACCATCTACGCTGTCACAGTCCTGCTGGCTGAGTAAATAAGGAGGGGGGGGGGCAGGTGATGACACTCCGCAGAGGATGTGACACGGGTACAGAACATTACAAAGCAGTCAGCACACGCAGAACTCTGGATCCGGACGCTGTTTCGTGACATCTGATCTGCCGCCTCCATCCTGACGGACTGATCGAGGCCACACCCCTATTTTTCTACGCTTTTCCTCCACCTTTCCCTCCAAGTGTCGTGCTAATGCCGGGCAGCGGTGACAAGCCGGTGATTTTTTTTTTTTTTTTTTTTTTGAACTGTGTCATCTCTCCAGAGGCCTGGCACTCGTGGCTGGTATCACCTCCTCCGCCCTGCTCCTCCTCCTCCTGCCTGCCAGGAGGAGGAAGCGTAAAACACATTTGCAGGATGAGCAGCACGCTGTGCTGTTTGTTTTTGCCTTGAGGGGATGGAAAAGGGGGATGATGGATGATTTTGAATAGACCGGTTGGTCGTGTTGCTGCTGCTGTGTGTGTTTTGTATATATGCAGCAGAGAAAAGGTGGTGGTCCCCTTCACTTCCCCTTCAACCGCCTCCCTCCCAACATCCCTCCCATCCTCACCTGGTCCATGATTTCAGCGAGCCTCCTCCTTCCTCCCGTTCCCAGTCATGGCATGAGATCACCGGCTGCCTCTCTTCTTACTTTTTTTTGTGTCCTTGTTTGGTATTCCCAGCAGAGATCCAGTCCTGCCGTCCTCACACAGCTGAGGCAGCCGCCGCCGCCGCCGCGTCCCTGCACAGGGGCATGGTTCTGTCCGTCCCGGTGTCTCTCAGGGTGACAGTCTCATACATCCAACTAAACGTGCGTCTCCTGTCCTTCTCTTTTCTCCTCCTGCTGTCCTGGAGCCGCTGGAGGGGATCCTCACCTATTTCCCTGATAACCATGCAGAGGGAAGAGACTCCCGCTCTCCGCTTTCGTCCTCGAGCTCTTTCACTCGCTCCCAGTGTAAGTTGGCCCCTTGCCTCGCCTACCCTCCCTCCCTCCCTCCTCTCTCTGTCGCCACTTCCCTCCTCTCTTTCCATCTCCCCTCCCCCCCTTTGCTGGAGCCGAAGAGAGCCAGAATGAGCAAATGAGAGAGAAGAAGCGAGGCAGAGAGGAGGGCGGAGGGTTGAGATTGGCTTCCACGAAAACCACGTGACCCCCCCGGCAGGGGACTGAGGGACCCTCTACCAGCTGTCCAGCTCATGCTTCCCTGCAAACCTCTGTTGCCATTGACAACAGCTGCCGTGCAACGCACCAACCACAGAGCGTCACACAGAGCCATTGGCTGGCAGGGTTTACGGTTCCCGCCTCCTATTGTGTCGGACGCATGTCGGGACGTGTAGTCCAATCTGTGGTATGATGCCCCTGGAAGGAACCACGTTCACTTTTACCACAGAGACGCTCGTGCATCAGTTCACATGAACGACTATAAAGATGTAGACATTCGTAAACTACACACACACACGAGAGGAGGAAAGGCCTCGAGGCCCGGGCATTCTTGGTCAGCCAGGAAAAAGACATCCTCTGGCGTTTCCCTCTCGGCCCGCTCAGAGGGAAACTCCCACCCCACAACAACAGGAACTCCACAGCTGAAGGCCATGGCTAAGTGCAGAGGTACCCCCCCCCACCCCACCCCCTTTCTCCCTTTTCTTTATGTCTCCTTTTTCTTTATCTGCTTTGACTCAACCCCCACCCCCCCAGCTATTGTGTTATTACATTTAATTCCACGCTGCTCCCCCCCCTCGCCAACGCCCCCCATAAACTCCATCCCACTGACATTCCAGGGAAGGTTGCAGGGGGGTTACAGGTGCCACAGAGGGGCGGCCTCCATCGCGCAGCGTCAAATTTGAAGTTACAATCCACGTGGGGAAACTTCCTCAGGGCGATACTGAATTCTGCTGTGTTCACTTACATTCCAGGGAATATTCTGTTGGAATTTATGCGGTTTGCTCGCTCAGTCACTGATAACTTATGTTTCCCATCTTCACGGCCTAACTCAACTCGTGCAAATGAGAAATGATGCAGACAGAAAAACATTGTTTCCCGATGAGGACAAAAGTGACACTTGTTTTGGATTTCCATTGATTAATTATTCAGGGTTTAGAGCCAAATCTGCACTCGGAACACCCAGCTGTGATGTCGCATTGTGAACATTTTTGCCAGATATTTAAAAAAAATATTTAAGGAGAGCATAGAAAGCAAATAAAGTGCTTTGACAAATGCGTGAACAGCTGCCAGCAGCTATAAAGAGGCCCGACTGCTCCATGGGGGGATTTTTTTTTTCCTTTTAAAGTATTTATAAACGCGTAAAAATGTTCTATAATCCCTGAATATAGACAAAAATATGGCTCCGGGGGAAACTCAAGGCCTCTGCGTCGGAAAAACAAAAGAACACCTGCTCTGTCCTATTGTGATTCAATGGACACACAACATAACCCTGACATGATCTGATATGTGGCGGGACTGCGACAGCGCCAGTGAGTGAAAGGTTGAGGGAGGGGAGGGGGGGGGGGAGTGTGTGGGGGGGGTCAGGAATGTAATCTCACAATAAAGCATGTTACACACAGACCAGAAAAAAAAAAAAAAAAAAAACTCCTTTTTTTTTTTTTTTTTTTTTTTGCTACAGTCCATCCTCAATGCATCACTCTTTTCTCATGGAAATGGCCAACCAGCGTCTGCAGACTCAGCTCGCTGCAGTGTCACTTGATCCGGTCGGGCTGAAGATGCAGCCTGAAGTGCAGTGACCGCACGTATATGTGCGTGTGTGTGTGTGTGTGCGTGCTCCCAGATGGAACAGTGGCTGCATTGTAATGGCCAGAGTGGTAGATTATGCTATCAGCTGAGGAATTCTGATTATTTCCCAGAGTTGCTATGTGAGACGCACATGTGGGAGAAACTTGAGCCAAGTGATCGGAGGAGTTGAGGAGGGACTTGATAAATGACTGGGCTGATGTTTGGGGGAAATGTGCTCACACATCCATAACTCCTGGATGACGGCTGACATTTTTAGGAAAAATGGGACAAACTCCAACATCTCAGCTTGACTGAAGAACAGAAGACTATTAAATCAGAGATGGAAAATTGACTGTAAAGTTTAGGTAAGTTCTTTTATGTATGTATATTATGTGGTGTTCATCTTATGTGTCAAAGTAATCAATGCAATTAATAATGTAAGTTTCCCATAAATTGTATTTCGATAATAAGCTGTATGTTACATGTCACACATCAAACTTTGCAAGTTATGGAAACAGTAGTCTCATTTTTGGGATATTAATTCCCCTCTCACAGCCCAGTGAAGATGATTATTTGCTTCAACAGACATCTGCAGCATCATTATAATAACATGTTAACTGATTCCTCACTAATATATCAACAGGAAAAGTTATTCCATCATATAGAGATGAACCTTTCATGCTCAGCAGAGCGGCAGAACAAATTTTGAGTCACTATGTTCATTGAAGAAGTACGTAGAGTAAGTTCTACATTCCTACTGCTTGGTTTAGGTATTTTATTGTAAAACTTATGCCTGTCATTTCCTTCTGTGTGAGGACATTAAAGGGGTTTAGAAAATTCAATTTTCGACAAACCTAAAGGATTCATTTCCTTGCCACTTAGATGTGATCTTAATGTATAATAAATGATCCTAAACAAACTGCAATCAAGAGGAGACAAAGTCTCTTGTGCACTTGTGGCTGTTAACCTGAAATGACACCTACGTCATCACGTCATCACCCCTCTCCTGGGTGGTGGGTCCACTGTTCCGAGTCGGTCTCTACTGCCCATTATAGTTCAACAGCACCACCTGCAGGACCACGTGTGACTTGAACTCCATTATATGGCTGTTAGAGAGAGTTATAGTGGAAGGACTCATTTAACCCTTTGCTGTCAAATTTCAAATTGAAGGCAAAATCACTTGAATGCACTTTTCTTAGTATGACAGTTAGATACGCTATATATATATATATATATATATATATATATATATATATATATATATATATTATATATCAATAATATATATATATATATATATACAGTCATGGCAAAAATTATTAGACCACACCATTTTTTTCTTCACTTTCTTGTTCATTTTAAGAATGAACAAGTCTGGTACCACTAAACGTCATCATGTGACTAAAACAGACAGAAAAGAAAACACTGAATGCATAAAAGCAGTGTTTTTGGCAGTACGACGCCATAGCTATTGATGTAAAAACTTAAGTGATTTAGGTTATAATCAAGAAAACCATGGAAAATGGTAAGATATCAGCTATTAAATAAAACTCTTATGAGGCAATCTTTGTGGTTATCGTTATGTTTGTCCAAACAAATGTACCTTTAGTTGTACCAGGCGTAAAAATGAACAAGAAACTGAAGAAAACAAGGGTGGTCTAATAATTTTTTCCATGACTATATATATATATATATATATATATATATATGTATATATATATATATACATATAACTTTTTATATATTACATTGATAAGAAGGCAACTGGATTTACAATAAGTCATTTTTATTTATTTGATAAATTATTTGAAATAAATTTCAGCAAATGTTCAACGTACATGTAAACGTAATATCAAAGTAATATAAATAATATAAAGGAGAAGCACATAGATGCATCTCTGAACCATCTCTCTTCATGCAGGTTATTTCAATATCAAATATAACTCGAACAGAAATGGGAACAGTGCAAGTTAAAAGACATCAAGTGTTATATTGCAAATAATAACACTGAACAGGCTACTTTGGGAGAACACGCTCCGACAACAAGGTGAGGGCTGAGTCAACAAAGAATACAAGGCTGAGAGTCTCTTAATGCTGATCACACTTGTAATAACTTCCAACTGTACATCAAAACAACTGTGTTATCAAAAAAAGGCAAGTTCTACACTTCCAAACCATCCTTCATTCATACATGTGGATTTACTGTGGAGCAGAGGTAATAATTGCTCCTGCTCTCCAGAGAAGCAGCGGTAGAAAGGTGAAAATACCAGACTGGCTGTAGAAGAGTAAATGTGGGCAGCTGGAGTGGAAATATTTATCAGGGGATCCTGACTAACATGGACCGAAGGGATGAATGAGGGTAGGGAAATGATGACAGAAGGTGGAGGAGGTTGGCTTCCTCTGGGCTCTTCACATCCCAGCTGAGAAGCTGGGAGGGGAAGCATCCTGGCCTGCAAGTGGCTCTTCAGTCTGGAACAGAGGAAGCATTTACAAATAAAACAATATCAAAATCACATTAACGCAGATCTCACCACCAGCACCCAATAAAAAAAACTGCAGCAGCACTTGCATCATCATGTATAATTTTCACTATGTGATGCATGCAATATAGCAGGTTTACTATAACAAGCGGAGTTACCTACGTCCATGGTGGAAGCCGGGGATGCTGGAGCGGCAAAAACACGCACCCCCCCCGTGCACCATGGAGCCAGGCGGCCCGACATCACAGCATGTAAATGATGTAGGAGAGGAAGACGAGGCCCATGATGGCGAAAAACATCAACACCAATATGTCCATCATGATGGCAGCGCTGGCGGGGAGAGAAAGGTGCAGACGCGGGGTGGACACGCAGCATAAACAGCAGCTTCACCGATTGAACAGTAGATCGGACAAGATCGGAAGAGTTCGGAGCTCCGGGCCCCGCCCACTAGCTACGAAACAGGAAGCGACGGAAAAATCGGAGGATGGCGGCAAGAATTTGTAAACCTCGAAAATGAAAAGTCGTCGACTCAAGTAGCTCCAAACAAGTGTTGCTGATGAAGGAGATGAAAACATTCAGCAGAAACGAGTATGACGACTGTGAAATCTTTATTTTGGGCAACTACGTTAAAATAAAAATATGTATCCAAGACTTCACCAGAGCAAAATAATCATAATAAAGGCATCGTTTGGACAAATGGAACTAAGACAAGCCTGTAATAGAATAATAAGAAGAGAGAAACATGCTGTAAGCTCTAAAACAGCTGATGATTCAAAGCGCATATTATCTGTAAAACACATGGAGGCCGTGTGGTGGCGCTGGTGTTCACGGTCACTGATCCCTGGGACCCTTCAACAGAAATAAGCAGAAGAGATGATGGATTGATGGGTGGGTGGGTTCCGTTGGCCCTGGGTCATCTGCTGATGTGTCAAAGCAGCTGGAATTTTCTTCCTGAAGCAGGATGTGATCAGATTCAGATACATTTTGATTGAACGGCACTGGAGCGCAACCCAAAAGCATCCTCCAAAAAAAATGGTAAAGAAGTAAAATACTCTGCGACAACATTAGAAAATCACCTGGAATTTTTGTTAGAAGAAAAAAAACAAAACACTAAAGGTAGATGGATCCAGAAAGGAAACAAGGGTTCCTTGAAGGCCAAGCAGTCTCATTTTCCTCCCCTCAGTACTGTCCATAGGTTCCTGATTTAAGGCATTGTGAAGTGCTGCTGACTCACTTAAAGATACAGTTCTCAATGTTATAAGAGCTATTCTAAACTCTTCCCTGCTATAATTTGCATATAAATATCATATTAAAGCTTAATGTTTATACTAGAAGCTAATATTCAATATATAAATGCAACCAAGTCTAAATCTGACATGCAGTTAAACAAAAAAATGTCCTTAAGGGGGTCAAGTATGTGCACATACTGGTCTCCAGAGGCTTGAATCATGCCCAGAAACTATATTGGCAGGTTAACCATCCAGTAGTTTCACATCTGTACCAAAGTTCTGAATAAAAACAAAGTGCAAGACGCAGCCTGAGAAAAAAAAATGACACTTTATTGAATCTGCAGAATGATAAGTACAATTTGAAGTGCTGTAATAGGGCAACAGGAGATGATATCAGGTCCTTAATCTGAATATGTATTCTGAGTTTTGAATACATGTGTATGACAATATGAATAAGATATCTTTATTTTCATTTAAAAAAATAACAAAAAAAAAATATCAAAAACAAAATGATTTAAAGATGGAATGCACAGAACTGGTATGAATGCTAAACCTGCAGTAGTGGGTTATATGATTTCACCGTGCAGAGTCTACAGTATATAACCAGTATCATAGAAGCAGGGAATGATTGATCAGAAGCGCAGGAGCCTGCGATGAAGGCTGAAGGAGAGAGAGAGAGTGCAGCAGGGGGGATGGATAGGACACTAGATGGAGGGAAGAGGGTTATGATGCGATGTTACGGTTCATGTGGTGATGCCAGAGCAGACGAGTGGCATTTGGCGCAAAGAGGTCAACTCCAGACTAATATCCAGGTCAGGCAAACAAACCCCACCTCACACGCGGGGGGAGATCGAGAGTATTTGCCCTCCATCGCCCCCAGCCTCGGCACACTTACGTCCATCTTCGCACGGTTTACAAATCCATCCTGAGCACCACTTCAACAACACTGGCTGTCTTTGGCCATTTTTTTTTCCCTTCTCATCAAAGCTGGCACAATTAACACCCTTGCGATAAAAGAAAGGCAAAGTGGATGCAGTCGGCAGCGTGTGGAGGCTCCCGGTGCGAGGAGCTGTGTTAAATTAAAATCTGAGCAATCATCATAAATCTAGAATCATTTCACTCTTTGCCAAATCACAAATTATTCAGTTTATCCAAAAAAAAAACACACCACTCGTGCTTTAAATAAGCTTTCCAATCTACAACCTGTTTTTAAAGATGCTGCTGTCAAAGAGCGGTTAAATCAAAACACGTGGTGTCCTGCTCAGTTGTCTGGTAACTTATTAACCAACTTGAGATGATTTTTTTTTTTTCCCCTGATTTAGTGCTAATTTATTTTATTTATTTTTTTTTTATCAGAGATGTTGCAATTCATCACAGAGCGTTGCAAAGTCTTAAGAACAGTCAACAACTAACAACTTGCACCAAACTGCACTTTTCCATGATTCAACTTCAAAAAAAAAAAAAAAAAAAAAAAAAATCACAATACTTCCCCACATTCACAAAAAAAAAAAAAAAAAAAAACATGAACCACTTTCACCTGCAGGCAAGCCACTTCCCAGAGCACCAAGACCTGTAAAACCTTCCCCCGACTCACATTTATGATGCATATACAATATGATGTCGCTACATAGAGGGAGCATCGTTTCATATCATAAAGCTGAACATTTCTGCACCTCCCACCTGCCCCCCCCTCGGCCCACTTTTAAAGCCGCACCGCCCTGACTGCTCGTGTCTGTGACATTACAGTACATCACGGGAGAAAGAGATGGCGAGAACAAGGGGAAGAGATGTGTATGGTCAGGGGCCGGGGACGTTATTTACATCCGTAAAAGGAATTCACCTTTAAGATCCTCAGATGAACCATCTGCAGTGCGGGAAACGGGGAGTTTCTCTGTAACATCCAGTTACATAAATGCTTAGTCTGGTGTTGATAAACCAACTGTCTTTATTTTTAACCAGCCAAATGCTGCTAACGCTGATTAGTAGAGGGTTACTAGTTCATTTATAAACAGCTGGTGCCCGATGGACCACCAAAAACCAGATAGTAGAATAGAGCATGTGCATCTTAAACACTATTCTGTAACATCAGTGTCTCTGGATCTGCAGAATAATAAAGATAACAGAGATCCACTGATGAGGAACAGACTTTTATCAAGCACTGTAAACACTGTTTTGATCTAAAACTGCGATCTGATTAATCCCTTAATTGATCCATCACTGTGACTGCACGGTTCGACATAAAATTTGCTTTCTTGGTCTTGAAAATAGATTAATTGCTTTATTTAAGTAGTACACTTGACAGTTCTCTTGAAAATAATAATCTTGTAACAACAAGGAATGCAAAGAAAGAACAGCATGAGATAAACAACATTCACCACAGCAACAGTTCAACAATTTGTCTCACATTAAATGGAAAAAAAAAAAGAAAGACTGGAATGTTCTCTCACAAATACAGGGGAATGAATTTAAAATAAGACAACTAAGAGTTGTGCTTGGCCTTCTCTTTTATAACCGTGTTTAGTTTCTTGCGTCACTTTTTTTTTTTTTTAAGTAAAAGGGAAGAACTTAATCGGGTCCAATCTCCTTTTTTTCTAATAGCTTTATCTTGATCACCATATCTCTGTGATTCTCCTTGGACCGAAGGCATTCGGGTTGCAAAAACATAAATAGCGGTTTTTACAGATAACAAGCACACAAACTGCAGAGGTGTAATCAATGTGGCTCCTAGGGATAGACTGATAATGTCGCTTAACTAGTCCCTGATCCCTCCTGTATCCAAGAGGCCTGAAGAAGGCAATGACAGGAGGTACTCTTCAGTTAGGCTACAATTCCAGTTTCACTACAATACCCACAATGCAGTGCTGAACACGAGAGTGCCTACTTGTGCAGACAATTGTGAGATGCGTCTATTGATAAATATATTTAAAAACCTCTCTTCCGACTGAGAAGTGGCTGACTGGTGCAACAGCAACAGAGTTGAGTTAAAGGAATGTACATGAGTCAAAAAAAACTATTTAAACTTGCGTCTGATAAGACTGAGATTCAACACTGTTTCCAGTCTGGCCAAGGTCAAGATGCAAAACTAAAGAAAGAAAAGAGCCAGCAATGCTGATTTTCTCCACAGAACAGAGTCTGCAACGTTGTGGGACTTTTAGGGAACTTATTTTGTACATTTATTTTTTTTTTCCTTCTTTATTTTTGCATGATGATGCAACATGATTAAGTGCTGTAGTGAGGACAGAGCTGTGTGACACGCCGTGACCTCTCACATACTGTTATGAGCTGCAAGATTCTTTCTTTTTTTTAAGACTTTCAGTTTCCAAATTATATGAGTGGAGCCAGGATGGCTGACAGATGCACTGAGAAGCAGACAGACAAGAAAGACGGACAGATAGAGGGTGTACGTGGTTGGTGAACAGTGAGAGCAGAGCGGGGACGCAGAGGGGACAGGATTCAGGGTCTCACAGGACAGATCAGGGAACAAGAGGAAAAATTAAGAGAAAGCGGCGTTAAGATGAGATGGCACTGGGCTTTTCCTTCTTTCCCTTCCTTTCTCTATCTCCTCCTCTTCCACTTCTTCTTCCCCTCTTACTCAGATGGCCTCAACGTAGTTGGCGGGCAGCATGCCTTGCTGGCCCGTGCGCTCCACGCGGCCGTACATCCAGCCCTCGTCGATCTGCTGCACGTCTACAATCACGTCTCCATCCACAAAGGACACTTCGTCCTCGTCGGCGGCAGAGTAGTCGTACACGGCCCTGTATCGCTTCTGTGGACAGACAATTACAGCGGCGTGCTCAGCCATTTCCCAAATGTCACATTACATGAAGGGCACAGATCAGCTCCAGCGGAAGTTCAACTTCCGAAAAACTTTGCAGGTGGCAGCAACAAATTCGCAGATCTGAATAGCTCACTTACTTCGTGGTTAACTATATAACGTTCCTGACGACAGGGATCGTGACTGTGATGATTACCGATTAGGGAATATTAATGTAAAAGTCAAATAAATAAGATAAATCTAAATTTGCAGCACTTACCCCAGAACTAGGAGGTGGAGCGGCAGCTGCCTGACGCACTGGCTCAGGAGCAGGATCATACTGGTAGTTCTGAGAGGCTGCAGGCTGCTGGTAAGCTCCTGATAAAAAGAAGGGAGGGCGAATTAATAAACTGAAAACATAATTTGCTTGCAAGTCAGATTGGACACTTGGGACTCACTGTCCCCAGCCTCCAGTCTGTTACCCAGAAATGGAAAAATCTGTCACACAGCTATGCATGTCTTTAATGTAATGACATCAAGCTACAAATCTGCCTTATTTAATTTTAGATACGTATAACAAATACATCCTAATTCCTGAAGTATTCATGCCCTGTCTGTATGTTGGTTGAGACCATAATGAATTCAATCATATCAAACCAAAACACATCCAACAGCTGCTGAGCTCCCTGTTAAACAACATTTGAAACATCAACTTTCCAAATACTGAAACCTGGTTGACTTGACACAGTTTCAGACACAAGATGAGTAACATTAATGACTAGACCAATGTGGTAAAGCTACAACATAGAGTCCATTCAGATCCTGGTCACTTTTGCATCAGAATTAACAGCTGAAATCATTAGAGCACCGAAGGTCTGAATGTGATTCCCGTTTACATGAGACTGGTCTGCACATCAAGAGACGTATATCTCTAAAGTCCTCATAGAGTCAAAGCTTTCTTTCAGAAAATTAAAAAAAAAAACCCATATTAGCCCATATTAGCATGTCAAGTGCATCCTGATTGTATAAAACATAAAAGTGTGTTTTTTTTCTGCATCCTAAAGATTATTGAACAGTTAATGTTGGACTCTTGAGGAGACAGTTAAACTTACAATTACAGCAGAGTTAATAAGCAGTCAAGGAAAACATCAGCTTTTACGTCACCTGAGGACACGTTCTCCAACATCATTCACATTTCTATATCTGGAATGATTCTTCTAAAGGAAGACTAGGCCTCAGTGTCTTTATAACACACAGAACTAGTCATGGTTATTTACTGAGTATTTTGAAAAATTCAAAAAAATTGGACACGTGCAAGATTACGTTGGTTATTGCTACTGAATGTCAGTTTGGATTCATTTTTGATCAATTGCGTGGCTCTAACCACAGCAGAAGATGCAGCTGCAGCTCAAACACTTACAAAGAGCTTTATCTTATTCTCAATCACTGTAAGAAAAGAAAATTAACGTGAGTCAAACCATGGGGGAGGAAAGTTTTGACAGCGCTGTCGTCTATTGATTTACTGAAGCGACCTGCTGGATACCTCTGAATTGCTGATCAGATGTCAAATTAAATCAGTGCTGCTGTGAGCGTCTGGCCTGCTGGGTAACTGAAACATTTCAGACTTGTGCTGTGTTCAAAGTGACACATATGTTGCTACCAGCGTAAACTTTTTTGGTATCGTAAAATGTTACAGAAAAGCACCAGGGAGGCCTTACAGGCTCGATACTTTAGCTGCTCATGCTGTTTATACTTATTACCTGAAAGCTCCTGGGTGCTTCGAGCAAAGAATAGTCTGACTTGAGTAATAACAGATATTAAATCATCCCTGCAATAATTGTAAAATAACATGAATTCTTCAGTATTACAGTTATTTACAGCTGAATAGATTTGAGGCAGAGGAGGAGGGAGGTGAACGAGTTTCAACAGAATCCTTGCAGGGTGTGACCTGACTTATCCAGCCTGCGTCTGCAAGAGAATCCAGCACAGACGAGGAAGTGCTTAGAGCTCTCCTGTCAGCCTGTTTTCTGCTCATTTAACTTTCAGTGTTGCCAACTGTTAGTCAGTGCAACAGTCTGAGCCAAATCAGTCAGTTAGTCAGTCAAGTATGTTATTTATGGTTCCTATGTGTTTATGCACATGTGTGTGTGGGTTTAAATACCTTGGTTAGGGTTGCCTGGCTGATGATGTGGAGCCTCTCCTCCCATCTTCCTCTTCTCAAACTCCTCATGGTATTTTATCTGAAACAACAAAGTCAAAGCAAAATAAAGATGATGAGTCCAGCTCACGTTCAAAGCTGCATGAGCAATTTTAGTTTCAGGAAATCATCACTAGTGTGTGTAGTTCGTTTTCTATCCACCAGGGGTCTCCCACTTGCTCTCCAGCGCGCCCGTGCATGTGCTGGTAGGTGGGGTGGGTTATGTGCGGCCAAGGCCCAGGAAGTAGCTTGACGCTGAGAGGAAATGACATCTCAGCAGTGGGAAGTATTGTGAGCTCAGAGTATCATAGCAACACATGAGGGAGGGAAAAAAAAAAAAAAAAAAAAGCAGGTGAAGAAAAAAGGAACTCGGTACAAGCTTCAGCATTCACACTGAGAGTGAGTCAGCTCGATTCAAGAGGAAATGAAAAAAACAGGAGGGACAATTACAGCGAATTCAACTGTAACTGAAAATTTCTGTAATTTTTCCTGAAACTTTTTAAAAATCCATAGAGGTGTCACTAAAAAAAAAAAAAAAAAAAAAAAAAAAAAAGAAGGGGAACTTCTTCGGCCAGTCTGACAAAGAGAGCTTCAGTGCTACAACATCAAATGGGCCCCCATAATGAAGCTGAGGGACTGCTCTATGACTGCACCCCCCCCCCCTCCCATTACCAGACTGATAACAGACTCACTCACAGTGCCTCGGTCCAGATTTACAACCGTGATTCTGTCCCCACTTCCGTCCAGGCTCAAAGAGCCCACTGTGCTGGAGCGGTTAGTGGGGAGCGTATTCAGAGTGGATGGGATGACGGCGTGTTTGTGCAAGGACAGTGAATCAAGTGACAGAGAGAACATGGCTGTTCTTGAGCCCAATATGCTAAGTGAGAGAGTGTCAGGGAGATTATTTTAGTTTGTTCTGAAGGAGCATGTTGAGCAGATGGGCGTGCTTGTGTTTGGATTTGCAGGAAATGTCCTGGCTACTGCTGAACTAAACCTCCTGGAAACCTCTCAATCTTTGCTGCAGGAGGAGCAGGTTTGAGAAAATGTAACAAAAGTCAGTGTAACAAACGGGGAAAAATAGATTACAAGAACGGCACAGAGGATAAGTCTCGGCCTGTTTGTTTCTTACTGTTCAGAAGGAGAGAACATAATGAGATATAAATGTACATTTGTCTGGAGTGCTTCCCTAATGATTGGCTGTGAATGATGCCCTGATTGCACACAGATGTCTTGTTTATCACTTGTAACTATAAATGTTCAAGTCTGCCCACCGTAGTGCTCTTCTAAGATGTGGTTTGCGTGTGCGCGTCCGTAAATAAATACGTGAAATCGTGAAATATACATTTCATTGATCTAAGACATGCGACATCTTTCATTGCGTAAAAGCAGTAATTACCCATCACCCACTACACTAATTATACCATTAGTGAGGCCGGTGCAGAGCTGGTTATCTATAATGACATGTTTTGTGTGTAAGCATGTTTCACAAGGGGTAAGAGGGTGGGGGGGGGGGGGGGGGTTGCGTATTCAGCACTTAGTTAAGGAGATCAGGGATGCAAGGTAGCTGGAGACTTTAAGTCAAAATGACCAATTAAACATGAAGTAACTAAGAGTTAGTTTGAACCTAGTGCTGTGCAGTATACTGGTAACACTGGTGTACTGGTCTAAATTTCCAGATTGGTATGGATTTTAAACTGCTGACATAACTTGTATCAGATTAGGGGAACCAATTAGGACAGTGTGTATAACCTTCTTACTCAGGGTGGTCATAGTTAAAGCCGGCATCATTTTACACATCGTCACCTGCCACAGTATTTCTTTTTTAATTGATCTAAAAATAATAATTTTCTTCCGACAGCCAAATTGCAAGATGGCAGAGAAAGAAACTGAAAGCAGGGGATGTACATTAAAAACTTGGGCCAAAGATAGGAGCTTTTTCCTCAGCTTAGACATTTTTTTGGGGATATAAAATATCCAACATACTGAAAACTGCATTTGCCAATCCAGTGTTATTGCAGAAGCCATTTCCTTCACCACCCCAGCAGACCTCATACGCTGGGAGATCAGGACAACATGAAACTTCAGTCATTGGAGTCCAAATCCTAGTCATCAACTAGCAGAGGTGACGACTAAATTAGAGGCTCGACTTCTACAGAGGAGGCGTTCTGCCGTAGCGCTGATTACGAGAAAGAAAAGAAAATGCAGCAGTATCACTAAAATGGTGACATTGCATATATGCAAACAACAGATTTGAATTTTTTTTTTTTGTTATTGTTGTTTTTGCGGGAGTATTCCAGTCAAACTGATGCACCAGAACTGTGTGAAGCATACATGAGAAAGCTGGAGGAGGAGCTCGGGTCAGCTGGGTGTTTCTCCACCACAATGGACCTGTGGTCCGGTCGAATGACGCAGCGAAAAGGTAAATGTTAACGGTGCAGTTCATCTGGGAGCTGCTCAACCGTTGTTTGCAAACGTCATATTTTCCAGATGACCACACCAGAGAAGTAATAGTCCACAGAGAGATATGTCCTTGAATCTTTGCAGTCTGGGAGAAAGTGGGTCCAACACTATAAAGGCTGTCCGGGTGAATAATGCTTTGGACACAACATAATGCTTTATGCTAATTATGGATTTAAAGCTACTCTTGGAAAATTGAATGAATAATCAAATATTGTGATATACTATTAAAACCTTAAACACACATTTTGGGTCAAAGTGCACTGCTTGAAGCTGTGAAATTACATTTTAAAGGCTTTTACATGTAATGATCCCACGTAAAAGTATTCAATACTGGCAAAGATATCAAAGCTGCATCGAAAAACTCAACGGGTGACACTTACATTGCTGATCTGGTCCTGCGTTTTCTTAATTCTCTGCATCTCTGGCGTGTCTGCGACCACGCTGAAACCTTTTCCTTTATTCTTCTCAAAATCCTCCCTGTAGAGAACCTGTGCAACAGGATCAGATAAGAAACAGGAGGTGAACACATGCAACACAAATACAGACATACGTGAAATCAAGCAGGAGTTTGGAAGAACAGTTGCATGAGTGCATGAGTTTTACAAGCATAGTCCAACATCTAACAGCGCAAACTGTTTATGGCTGAGTTGACCTACATTCTTGAAATATAAAAAATTCACAGCAGAAAACTGAAGTCTTTAAAAAAGTAAAATAAAAGAGAACAATGTAATAGTCTTCACTTCTAGTGTCAGCGTCCACCCGGTAAAGCTTTTGTTTTTGGCAAAAAAATACCAGTCCTCGATTTTACTGAGCTTATAAAGTACTTTTATAGCAGTAAGAAAATGGTGTTACTGTTGGCTTTATTACAGTTTTACACTATTAGATGAGGCAAAAAAAAAGGGGGAAAGCCAAGATGTCACCTCTATTAAACAGAATGCTCCAAATGCTTTTTATTTTTCTGGAGTGAAGACTTGTGTAAAAGTGTTTGCTCATTTCTGGTGAAATCTGACTCACACTATTATATTATTGCTTTTGTCACATTTCTCTATAAAGCAGCTGCTTGATGACAGCACAACAAACTGGATTATACAAAGCTTAGACTCATAAATCAGTTAAGTTTAGCTCTTGGAATATTTTATTTTCCGCCAAGTGTGACTTAACTAAGCTCTATGTGTGTTTTTTCTTTTTTTTTTTTTGGGAGGGGGGTAAACGTGTGCATGCAAAGTTAGGTGGGCCTTGGATATATTGCTTAGTCTTCTGTGATGACGTTAACTTCCTGTTTGCTCAGGAGTGAAGGCCTTGCATACAGGACGTGGTAGCAACCATATATGGTCAAATGAGAGGTGGTGAGTGGCAAACAGCGTGTGTGTGTGTGTGTGTGTGTGCATGCGCGTTTGTTTTCAGCCTTCCCACCCTATTCTGACCCTAAGGGCAGTAGAGGAAATGTCTAGCCCATACAGCAACATATGAGACTCAGAAATGACAAAGCGGGGAGCTCTCCCTCACTGCTGGCCTGTGGCTGAGCTGTAGCACTCAAACCCACAACGCTGTACGCCACTTTTCAAATCTGAAACAGGAAAGGCATACATGTGTGTTATTTCTGAACTAAAGAGGCAACACATCCTGTCTCGATCTTTGATGCAAGCAGAGACATTTGAATTGCACCTCCCCACACCAGAGCCTTGTCCCTGCCTCCATGGTGACTGCTCCAGTTTTCTGCACTTCCTCCAAGAATGGAGAGTCCATTACCGGGAACACAAAGCTCCGTCTCCCCCAGACATCTAAACGTCTGACGCTGCTTAGCAGAGTGCTGACCAATCCTCTCATCCCCTGATCCCTCATGATGAAGCGTGATTGTGATTCACGGCTAACGTATCTGCCGTCACCCCTGGTGTGACGTCCGTTAAGAAAGAAAACTACAGACCATTAACATCCTGGGAAAATGACACACTGCCCACACTGATAAGTCATGATGTGGCTTCAGCTCATCTCTGCCTCGTCATTCTCAGTCTGCTCAGCCCCTTGTTTCATTTCTTAAGCTCGTCTCCTTTGTCTTTAGAGGTCTGTGCCACAGCTTCCTCTCCACCAATCACGCCCCAGCTTTTTTACTCCACCCACAATCTTTCCTCTCAAAGCTCCTTTTTCATTCATTCATATTTTACTGCTCTTACAGCAACAGTCAGTTCACCCCATGGAGCGAGAGCTTTTCCTCATTATGATCCTCCACTCCGCTTCTATTTGCATTCCTCCAGCTTTTCCCTCTCTGGGGATTTCACCTCTAACTCTCTCTCTTTCAGCGTTGGTGCCTTCCTGTCTCACCCTCCCCATCACCCATGTTCGCTTCCATTGCCGTCCCTCTCCTCCTCCTCGATTCGCTCTCACCAGTTTCTTTATTTCCCCGTTTCTGTTTTTCCCCGTAAAGTCTTGTAATGAGGTGTGACAAACCTCTAACCTGCTACCATAGCAATAGGGTTCCTGTAGCAACGCAGCGCCAAAGATGGTGAGAGGTTACAGTCGGTTCACTGGAAGAACTTTCAACTCTCTGGTGGCAACACAAGAGCACTTTTTAAAAAAAAATGTAGGGCACAGAAACGTACGCATGAAAACGCTGTTTGATTAATGACACAATGCAGTTTTGTTTTTGTGGAAATTAAACTTATATAACAATATAATAATATTTTTGAAATACTTTTTGAATCTCTGTTGTCAAAAGGAAGCTTCTTTTCTACTGCCTTTACATGACAAACACAGAGAGAATGGCTCTTTATTAATGATCACATTTCACTGTGGCACAGAAACATAAACCATTATAATAATGAGCATCTCTTCATTTGGGCGGGGGGGCGTTTAGACGTACAGTCCATGTAGATAAACACCATCTGTCCCTCCATCCCTCTGTTATCCCCTCCTTATATGACCGCTATCACCATTCTACAAAACCCCTTCTCACCCCCCCTCATCTCATCTCATCTGCAGTGTTTATAAAGATATTTGTAAAAGATGATGAATGTTTTGATAAGCCCTGTCATCCTCTTTACAGCAAGCACCTTTCCCACCTTCTCCCTGTTCTTAACATCTACATCTTCAATCTTATTTTTTTATTTTTTGTATAGTTAAGAGGCTGGAAGTGATTTTTTTTAATTAGGTGGTTATTGTGGTGACCATATTCTTAGCCAGGCTCGCTAAAAGTAAAAGAATGCATCAATACATGATTAAGAGAAGTGAAACATCAAATCAATAGCCTTTAGGTCACCAAAGTGTCAAAAGCTTTTTCCCCCATAATTTGAATAATTTCTCATTCTTAATTTAACTAAACACAACTGAAGTAAGAAAACACTTAAAAGTGTGAAGGTGAACCCGAGCCACCACGGCCGTCTGTTAGAATCAACTTTTATGAAGCGATAACAAATGACCCAGTTCAGAAGGATATTTCTGTCATTGAGCTTTTTTCTTTCCTCCCTCTTTTTAAATCTTGGTATATATTTGGGTCTCCATAATTTTAGCTCCGGCAGGAACAGCTGTAGTAGTCTTCTTTGTGGTTACAAATGAGATCTCAGTCGTTCTAGCACAGGGGAATAAAATTAACGGGGGACCTCTGAGAATGTGGTATTATTTCAGAGGTCGTCTGTGTTCTTAATCCCGAGCAAACCTGCCATGTTCATTATTTGGGAATTAAGAATTCCAAGGCAAAATAAATTTAGCTTCATGTCTGCATCTTTATGATCGGAGGAGCAAATTATAGATGAATGAAAGTCAAGTTTGTATCCATCATGGAGACTCATTCAGAGAAGGCGTAAACTCAAACCAGGTCCCTTTGAGGGTCTCAACAGGTATGTAGGAGCCTGATGCTAACGTCTCATATTTCAATACAGAGATCCTTCACCTACGCATGCCAATAAATACGAGTAAAACTAGTTGTGGATGATGCACACGCACAGACACACAAAAAGAAAAATAAACAGACCTTTAGTTCCAGGTAACACTAAACCTGTTACAGCGAACCAGATCCAGCTTAACAACTATCAGTAAAGTTGTGTGTAACTACAAAAATGCAAATAAGCAGAGAAAAGAAAAGTACAAACAGCAGTTGGAACTACTGAATTCAGTGGACATCATCCAGTACATTTACATATTTAAACAAGCGGCAGTGAAGTGAGCTTTATTATGTCTATCTTAGTTAGGAGTATAGGTAATAACATGGTTTAAATGAATTGGCATGGTAAATCGTATCGTTTCCTCCTGTCTACACCTGTTACTTTTCCAGATGACTTTAGATGCAGATTTAGGCATAATTATAACTACAATTATAAGCCGTTTTTTATAAGTGATTTTAAATGACAGCAGGTAAGGGTATTAATGCTGCGGTGCAGCTGAAAAATAAAATTCTGCTTGTTGCAAAACAATCAAGGTCCAGATGGCGCTAATTTATAGACTTTACTGAAAAAGCGCTAATATTCTAGTTATGCAATAGCTTATTTTCCCCTTTTGGCTAAGACGTGGTTTCAAAAGCACTTGGTCGCGTCATTCTCACCGCTTTCCCAAGCAGAGGTTTTGCTTCGTGTGTCTGCTGGGAATCAATTCAATGTTCGACTTCTCTGGCTTCAAAGCCACGAGCACGTTCAAACACAATGAGAGTGATAAGCTTCGGTGAAGTGGGCCAAGCAGCAGTTTTTACTCCAAGATTGATAATTAGGGTCGACTATAGCAAGGGCTTTCTAACCGATTACGTCCGTTTACTGACTCGGTGATTGAAAGGAGCCGAACTGTGTTTCCCGGTTGGAGATTAACAATGAATACTCAGCATGGCTGATGGAAATATGTTACCTGGCTCTGCATCTTGCTCTGCTGTTTCAGGCGGAGATTCTCTGGAGTGTCAGCCACACAGGTGAAGTTTGTCTTGGGATAGTGTCTGCAAAATAAGCACACACACAGGCACACGACAGCAATGAATGCGAGTACAGTAGACACACGCTGGCAGATGCCAGCTTTAACTCAGACTCTCGCTGTGGCTCACAAGCCGAGAGTCTAGAGAAAAAAAAAACCATCATAAATCAAGCATTGTGGCCCAACTGTGGGGGCATTTGTTAGTCAAGGTGGTCCTGATGTTGAGTTAGGAGACCCTGTAGACAAAAAAGCATGTCAGTGCAGCACATAATGCTCTGTCAGTGAGAGCCAAAGCAGTCTTTTTAAAAAGAAAAAGAAAAGAGGGGGTGCAGGCCAGGGCTGTGTGTGCGCCTGTGTGGCTCAAGGTTCTACAATTTAAAGGCAAGCTATAGCAGGTATGGAAACAGCTCCTCAGGCTTACAAATCATTGGGATGTACTGGGTAGCTTGTGGGCCTGTGTTATGTGGACAACAGGAAGAGGAACAGCATGCAACAAGCAAAGTCGTGTGGTCACAGAAACATCAAGTGTGAATGATGTCATGGACAGCCCTCTTCATCAGAGCGTGTTGGCAAGTCTTTTTCTGAGTAGACTCGGGAAATTTTACTAACCTATTACTAACCACGGAAAATGCTGTCTGAAACAAAATTGGATAGTTGAATAAGTGTCAACGTGCAGGTTATATGCAGCTCAACGAGCGTCCATCTAAGAGCCATTTACCACAGGCTTCTTTTACTGAGTCCTTAAACAGCAGCTGCCTCACAGTTAGAGGCTCGTACGTGTGGCAGAGGTCCGTGTTGTTGTACACTGGAGGAAAAGCAGCCTTCAAGTCTTCCAGCAACAGCGCCTGCCAGTTCAGCGAGGTCCTTCGAGGCATTAAAGACGAGTCCAAATGGAGACGAAGAGCCTAACAGCCACTCAAACTGCTCATATGGACTGCAACTCCCAGCCTGCCTCAGGGTGCTGAGTGGCCTCGAAAGTCTTCAAGTCTCATCCACGCTTCTGGGTAACCCACTTAGGCAATATGTTTACAGTTTCCTTGACAACATGGTCAACAACCTTAAATATTTCTACTGAAGGGATTCAAGGATGAAAAAGATAAAAGGGCAGGCGCTGATGAAAAGCACATTTCTAGAAAAAAAAAAAAGAAAGAAAAGAAAAACCTTCAAGTGGGAAATGGAAAATTACTTTCATTCTGAGAGAGTTGAGGTTTTAAATTCTTTAACACCAACCCGAACATTTGATCTTTTACTGCATCCATCAATAAAGTCAGGTCTGTTTTCCCACTGGCCTTTTTACAACTGAACATGCTCATTTTACTGAAACAGCTACACAGACGCCATCTACGACATTCAGATCTGGTGGTTTGCCAGGCTTCACAGATCAGGCTGGGCAAGCAAATCAAACAACACAAATGAAAGTACACCTTCACTTTATGAGATACGAGATATCTAATCCCAGGAGCAAAAGACATTTTCCTAACAGCCCATTCATTAAAAAAAAAAAAAAAAAGTGGTTTTCACAACTATCAGTTACATATTAAATGAAGCTGGTCATTCTTTTAATATCTATTCGTAACTGAATTCCAACCTCAAATAAATTGAAGAATCCACATTTTTATAGCATTAATGTTCATTATTTATGACTGGAAGATATTGAACAAGGGAAATTTTTAACAAATGTAGCTGCATCTGATAAATAAGTCTGGCTGAAGCCACGGCAGGAAGCTGTGGGATCAGCAAATGTTGTGGCCGTCCTCCAACTGGGCCAGAGAAATGATCCCCAACACGAGTCAAAGTGTCTTTGAGCAAGACAATGAACCTCATTGTTGCCACCGGTGCGCCCACTGGTGTGTGGCTGCAGAGACAAAAGTGCTGCTTCAGGTATAAAGAGTATATACTTAAACAAATGTTCTGAGAGTATGAATTAAGAAATACAACACTGCTTTTTGTGGAACATCTAACAAGGGTGAAAGGTGACGACTGTTTATATCTGAATGCAGACAGTCTGTATATACAACCAGAAAGGTATTATTTTACCTCTTCATCTATTTTTCTGAACAAAGCAGTTAAAAATAACATTTGGTTGTTTTTTTGTTTTTTTAACTCTAGAGTTTTCTGTGCTGGAAAACACTTTCTTTCTACACGTGTTCAGGATAAGCATCTATGCCTGTGTCACTGTCAGGATATCATCAAGAGTTTTTTTTTTTTAGAAACTTATGTTGAACTTTCAGGTCAGTGCAAAACTGGGCAAACGCACAGAGGGATTGCAGAAGTAAAGCCAGTGACTAAGTGAGATCCTGTGACACGCATCTTCCTGTGCACCTGTGCGTGTGCTTTCCTGACCAGATGATTGAGTAAAAAGACAGTCACTTTATTTATTTATAAGTGACTCACTTATCTACGAGACCCACATAGGAAAGGGTGGTACGTACATGACGACTGAAGATGTTGTGATCAAAATAGAGTGGAGGTGTGACTGCGGGCGTTAGGGGCTCACTTTTGTATGGACACACACACACACACACACACACACACACAAGCTGCTACTGTGCAGGAAGAGAAGCATGTTTGCACTGTGGAACCAGGAGATGTTGTGGCCTTAGCGATTCTGTTGGACCTGCAAAGGTTGTAATGCATCACTCAACAGGAACATCTCACCTACATGGACACACCGGCCTCCTTAACAAGGTAAACAGCCATCTGAGGCGCAAGCCGCTGTCAACAACAAGCAGACTGGGATGTTTACTGAAGAAGACATCAGCGCCAACTTGATATCTCTTGAGCTAGGACAGATTTCACTCAAGACTGAAAGAACCTACCAACAATACTGCATCAAAAACCAGAAAACAACCAGCACATCACACTGAATTAAAGACATTTGCAACGTGTTTTCATACAATCAAATACAAATCTGACTTTTAGCTGTTCAGGCAGTGCCACACCACTGGCTCTCAGTCTCCAGGGGAAAGTTGAAATTCTTCTGTCTGATTATCGGCCCTCCTTAGACTCCCACAACCTCCAGTGAGTGTATCATCCAAGTAAGGACGAGACTCTCGTGGAAGGGAGGGGAGTACAGTAAAAACAAACAATGCCTGCATCAATTACCGGGTTCAAACATAGTAGAGTTGTGATAAACTAGTTATCCCGCAGAATAAAAGCACAGCACATTGCTCACATTCCTCTCTTGAAGCGGAAGCCTCTTCTGCCCATGTTTACTCTGACAAAGCTCGTTATAAACAAACATAAAGAGGTATAATAAACACACACTGAAGCACTTTGCTCCCATGCAGGGGGAACATAGAAAGCAGAAAAGGAAAGAGGAAGGCTCTTTCTTCCACCTTTGATGAACAAAGTTTGGGTTTGAAATAAAACCTGCTGCAGGCCAACACTTAAATATAAATGTGACTCAAAGTAAAGACAGGGTCACACACATCAGCTTAGAAAATAACTGATTTTACAAAACAGATCTTTATTAATCGATAGTAAATCTACATTATCAATTTATATTGGATCATATTTAAGTCTGCAAATCAGTGGCTCCAGTTAAGAATATTTACTTCATCTTTTCTTGAGCCAAGCTATCGTAGAGTTATTCCTAAAAACATTAATTTAAGTATAAGCCAAGTAAAGTGCTGATTCGTTCATAGTAATAACGGACAACACCTGTGAGGGTGTAACATGCTGCTAAAACTGGCATGTCTGTGGCAAATCTGTGGAAATTTAGCCACTTTAAGTAGAGACAACCAGACAACCTGGGAATATGACCAGTAAAGGGGCAGAACTCATATTCATCCAGGGCTTTAGACACATGTCTGTCTCCAGGTACTCTAATAGTAGTCAACAGTATCACCACTCGTCGCAGTGTTTCTTGCTGAACTGATGAAAATATAGCCTGGAATTTCTTGTGAAGTTCAGCACATTCATATTCTTCCCCGTTTCGTCCTAAATCAGCACCTTCCGAGTTTGTGGGAGTTCACATGGTTGCTTCAAAAAACAGAAGTTTACATTAAACGCAAAAGCCCCACATGCAGTGGTAACGGCCAGTTTTGACTGGTGCTGCCATCCAATGGATACCATTTTCACCGTCCTCAGGTTTCCCCTATTGGCAATCAAAAAAAAAAAAAACACAGATACTGCAGACAAATCATGGTAGTAAAAGCTCAGATGTGAACAATGCTTCATTTACTTCTATTTTTAAATCTAGCGTGCTCAGACCCAAGTCTCTGCACTTTCACATATTTATGTTAATATGTGAAAACAGTTTATGGCAATTAACACCGTCAGCAGTGAAACACGTTTCAAGACATGCTGATCTTCCATTTGAGGTACGGCACAAGCTCACTGATAAAACAGATGACCTTGAGAAAAAGAAGAGTGCATGTGTTCAACTTTGAAATCATTTGCATTCAAGCAGTTTATTTCTCTTATCAGATCCTGCACTTGCGCTGCTTTCCATTTTGCCTTCTCAGACTAAAGGGCAGCGCTTGACGTCGTTTAACAAGGACAAAGTTTCTTTAGAAACGTGACTCATCTTTATGAACGTAAAGTGTCAGGAAACAAGCAAGTGACTCAAGAAAAACTGGGGAAGCTTCTGAGTTTTCTGGTAAACTGGGAACATCAATTTGCACACACCTGTACTCTCTGTTGACAATTTATTTACTATTGTCAAGTACTGACAACAAACAGATGAAAACAGTCAACCACTGATCGACTCTATCAACAGTATAGATGCTCGATTCAGAACTTAGTATGATCTTGATCACCCAGCATGATGCTTCTGACTTCGTCTATAGCAAACATAGATACTGGTCAGCTTGATTCCACTGTGCTTTCAACTGACAATGCAAGCATGACTTCCTGATTTAGCTCTGTGTCAATAAAATGGCAGTTCAGAAGACGAGCCTGTCAGAACATGAAGCGACACCGTCTCCCCGTATTCCCTCTCTCGGAGCAAGCACTCACCCTCTCCGGCTCTGGTGAACGCACTCAGAGACGAAGAGAGTCATTGCAAGCAATGAAAGGGGGGATTCCACGGATTCCTGGTGAGCCTTTACTGTGTGAGCATGTACTGAAGCATGAGTGGACATGCTAGCTTTCAGAATGTCCACTCTTGTCACTGTAGAGGAACTTCAGGAATTTCCTTTGTTGATACCCCCTTCCCCACTGAGAAGTAAAGAGGGAGGGAGGCACTTTCCCACACCACCCATAGGCCTTTTCCGTGAGGAGGGGAGCTGGAATAGACGCAGATAAACAACAGAGGAAGAAGAGGGGCCGGAGTCGGGGTTGCAACATGCACTCTCACACAAACATTTTTCATGCTGTGGACAGATTAAATACTGCTGTCAGAGACAAGGGGATACAGACAAAAAAAACATGAGACTGCTTGGTGATTTATATACAAAAATGACCAAGGGACGACTTACGCATTGCAGTATGGTCTCTTCTCGAAGCCTTTGTAATTCTTCATGTTTAGAGTCATTTTGCAGACCTCGCAGCTGAAGCATCCTTTATGCCAGTACTGTCAGAAACACAGGAGACAAAATGGGTTAAGGTTAAGCTTACTTGGCCAAACGGAGAGGCAGCCAACTGAATGATTACAGTCTAAACAACTTTATTCCATGAAGCTTAATAAAAAAACAAAAGAACAAAACAACAGTGTTGTGAAACGAAAGTGAAGAATGGGGCTTGTGTTATGTTGGTACTGAACTGTTGCAAAGACACCAACGTCTTATAGAAAACACAAATACACATTGAATGGCTACTACTTTTAAGCACATTGGATTTAGTGGTACAAACAACAAAGACCTATAAAGTTTGAAACTGATAAGCATGGATCCTCCTTTCATCACCTAATCCTGTGGTTGCAAATTTTTCAGACCTTAATTATTAACCAATGGCTTCAAATGCTATTTGACAGACATGTAGTGCAACTTGAGATCTCTGCATGTTTCCAAAGCTCTTCTATCAACTGTAATAAGAGCCCAGTCCTCCATCTTTCTGACCACATTTTCTTGATTCCTGCAGCTTTTCCTTCTCTCTCCCAGCACTGGCTGATCTGTGGCCTTAGGGTTCAAAGAGAGACTTAAATAGAGAGAACTGGGTAAACCCAGGAGGGGAGAGGAAGCATGAAAGTAAGGATCTGGAGAAAGCAAGAGGAAGACAGCAAGGGTGGGTAAGAGAGAAGAAAAAGCAGCGAGTGAAGAACTGACTTGGCTTTTCCTGCTATTGTCAAGGGAAAGAAGGGAGGAGTTTTAAGACAAACAGAGAAAAAGGAAAAAAAATGGGAGGGAAAGAAAGTCCCTATGAACATGGTTTAAGGGTGATTTGTCATTTCCCTCCATTTTTTTCCACCATGTTTAACAATTTGAATTGTCCACCCAGTCGCAAAAATACTAATCTTCCACGCACGGGAACAAAAAGATGATTCAAACCACACGTTATAACTGCAGAAAAATCTAGATGTTTTTCCTCAAAAACCATATGCATTCTTGTTCTATTCCATCGCTACTTCTCAGGTTAGAAGGGAGGCATGACTGACACGAAAATCCATCATTTCCCTGCATGCAGTGATATCGTTCGATAATGGAGCGTGTGCTACAGCTTCTGTAAACTGCTGGGAATAAATCATTGCAACGTTGAAGTTTTGTATCTACAAAAACCTAAATGTGTGAACACAATCATGTCCACTGTGCAACGAGCACTTCACTTCAGAGATGATCAAACAAGCTAAAATGTGACTTGAGCATGGACTCAAGGGCAGCTTTGTTTTTTCTGTCTGGTTTTTTGGACCACCCAGGAGGGTTGCACGGACAAAAGGCAAGTGTTGTACGAATTTGTAGCTGCGGGCAAGCAATATTGTATGGAGGCATACAAAGGATAAAGTTCTCAGTGGACACGGGGCCTCGGCGGTGATCCACAGCCGAACGCACTGGGCCAAGCCTTCAAGTGCAATTTCTTATCCCACTCCAACCCTGTCGGGGCCTGAGGGAGTTGCAGATGGACACATCATATAACTCTCTCCGCTGCTCGCTTTCTGCAACGCTCTGGCAAGTAGTGCAATAGCAAATCCCTTCACAAATAACAGCGAGCTGCAGACAGATGCCATTTCCTCCAGCTTCAGTTGATTTGCAGCTGTGGTCACTACCATTTCTGCATTGATGCTGTTGACTTCATTTAAATATAAAGCAGCAGAAGGCATACTTCCTGCAACTATTGTAATCCTTTCCAATTTCCTCAAATTTCTAGCAGCAAACCAAAAATAAAATCATCACTGCAAAATCTAAACAGAGAAATGTTCATGCTCAGGTCAGTCTATGACTCAAACGTGGACTTTGAGATTCCTGTTTTCCAGAGTAAATATTGACCTTGGGTCAACTCTGAAGAACAAGTCCGCTGAAAACTATTTTTATTCCTCACCCAAACGGCAAACCCCCGTTCCACCAAGGACATCTCTCATCAACAACCATGTTCGGATGGACAACACAACCCTCTCAGGTAACAGGTAACAAGTGTTGAAACAAAATGTCCTCCTGAGAGGAACACAAGTAGGCAGACATAAACAGGGGCGCTTCAATGCACAAAGCACAAACTAAACATAAAGCCTGTCACGCAACATTGTGAGGTGGTCGGGTGCCCTCATTTTCACTATTATGCATGTTAAAAACAGACACTGAAAGGACCGCATTAAGCATGCATTTTTCTTAAACTGTCTGGCTGTATAGCTTTTGTTGGACTGAACAGCGCTGCAGCTCTTTCTTAGCACTGGTGTTTTACCACTTATTCACAAGTGTAGGAGTTTTTCCACTGGGTGCTGCATCTCAACATATTTTTTACAAGCTCGTTTTAATCCGAGTCTTCATAGAACTTTGGGGTGGCTTCTCTCTGAAGTCATGAATTAAGAAACAGACTTTTATTTGCACCAAATTAAGGAACAAAGAAGTTTATCCAGACTGTTAGCTGCCTGCGTTTCCACTTCAAAATAAAAGAGCAGTTAATCAACTCAAATCAGTCTGCTATCACATGCAAGAGTGCCGGTTCCACGAACTCCTTTCTGTGTCAGAGCCTCATATCTGCATGTCTCACATATGGAGCTGAACTACACAGCACAAACACAGAAGTGAAACCACAGTGGACATTTATAATAAATTCAGGCTGTGTGGTCATTTCCCCTGAGGGCTGCGCAGGAGTGAGGGCATACTGGGTGCATCCAAATAAAACATCTATAGAATAACAAGAATGTAATGTTTTGATTTACTGCTTTCTCGCTACAACCAGCCTCTGTCCGAATACTCCATCTCACCCGATCTTTGCTTCAGTCACACACAGAGGACATGTGCGTTCATGACATTCACTTGAAATGGTCACAGATTCACCTGAACTGTTGAGAAATGCAGGTTAGATCATCCTCAGAGCGGGGAACACCTCGCAATTCCTTCACTGACCACACACTTTGTCTCGACTCACTTTCAGTTTCTTCCCACCTGACGGATCTACGCCGTTTCAGTGGTTGTAACTTTAGCAGCAGCTTCCAACTTTCTCTCTGAGGCGATCATTTTACATGCAAGTTAAAACACAGCACAGTCATTGTGTCCAACTGACACCGGTCCATCAACTGGGTTTTGAGAGTGAATCAGAGGGTTAGCTCAACTGATATCAAGGATACGTTTGAATACTGTGTGTAAAAACCCTTCCAAAATAAAATCCCTTAGTTTATTCTGAGACAGGACTGTGCATGGTCTTAACATTGTGACTCTGCCTACTCAAAGTGAGAGGTGAACGTCCCCATCTGTAGATGGCACAGACAAGGTTAAAATAGGTTTCAAAATTGAGTTTGACAAGTATCTGTTATCAATTTGCAACAAGAACTCTGGATGAAATAATTACTGGTTTGTAAAAGCGGGTAGGGAGGTATTTGCATGAAGGTGTGCCACGGAAAAGTTCATGGTAGGCAAATTCAAACTGTCACAACTCACCTATGATCAAACATTAACATTAGGATGGACTTAATTTGGACTGTTTTTGGTCAAGTTGCAGGTTAAATCTTCATTTATATACAGAGCACACATAAAAAAAAGAATTATTTCCTGATGTTTTATTTTTCTCAAATATTTTATTAAAGTACTGGATGCTCACCTCAAGCCCCTGATGCTCCGACACTGAACCTAACAAAGCCAACGTAATACCATCCGTGGGAGTCGTAGACATCGACTATACCTGGAATATATTACCTTCAAAGGTCACACAGTCCTGCAGTGTACTATGTTTTCAGCTAGTTCTGAAAATGACAAGCAGAGATTTCAGTTTTCCATAGATAAAATCAAATATGCCCGTGGTGGTGAAATGTAATGTGCACAGTAGTAGAGTGCCAGTAGGTCTTGATACTGGTACCTATTTGGACCAGTACTGCAGTAAGCTACAGGTTGAACAATACCATTATCAGTTAATAGTGTTTTTCCATTGTTCAACTGACAGATGATGCTTAATTTTTTTTTTTACCATACTGGATTGATAACGTGTGACAATGTTTGACGTGATTTTCTGTTTTGTATCCATGCGCGTCAACAGTCGCGTCAACAGTCAGGGCGCATGTCCACTGTTCACATGATATCTAATCCCCTTAAATAGAGTACAGTTGGTTAACATGATTAGTTTCTTAAATAAAAACTGTCTGGATGTTTTTTGGGAGGCTAGAGAAGAAATAGTGATGCCAACATTTTCTATTGAAATCACACATATAACATCCCATTCACATATGTTTATTTATGGTCATCACAAGAAAGTTTCTTTCTTTCTCTTTGTTTTTTTTCTTCTGAATTTATTCTAACAACTTTTAATTGTTCAAGTTATACATTTTTTTTCATTTAAGTATTGTTTCGTGTCATATTTCAATTTTGTTCCAAATTAAAGACATGAGTAATGGCAGGTACTGGTATCAATGAGCAGTATTGGATGATAGCAGTTAGCTTTATCCAGTTCCAGCAGGATTTTTGGGTGCTAAGGCGGGATCTGACAGTCGGCTGAAAAACGAGGGCACAGCAGAGAGGGAGTCCTAGAAATATAACACCCATTAAAAAAAAAAAAAAAATCAAATCTGTCTCCTGGTATCAGTGCAGCTCAAGGGCACATCTGTATGCATGCTTACAGTCGCTGGCCACTTTATTAGGGAACACCTTGCTAGTACTCAGAAGATGGGGTCACCGTGGTCATAAAGGGAGGGACAGAGTCAGCAGCAACTCAGCTAAGCTGTGGTGCTCAGATGGTACTCAGGGGCCCAGAAAATACAACCCTAACATCTGAATGTCACAGCCGAAACAGAGACTCATCAGACAAACCTTTTTCCAATCTTTTTGGTGAACCTGTGCAAATTGTGCTTCAGTTTCCAGTTCTTAGCTGACAGGAGTGGCACCCAAGGGTGGTTCTCTGCTGCTGTAGCCCATCTGCTTCAAGGTTGTGCATTCAGAGATGGTATTCTGCATACCTGGGTTGTAACGAGTGGTTATTTGAGTTCCTGTTACCTTTATATCATCTCAAACTAGTCTGTCATTCTCCTCTGACATCAACAGGGCCTTTTCATCCACATAAATCCTGCTCTCTGGATACGTTCTCTTTTTCAGACCTTTATCTGTAAACCCTAGCGATGGCTGTGCATTAAATCCCAGCAGATCTCCGTTCTGAGGCTCAGTTTGAACTTCAGCAAGTCGTCTTGAACATGTCTACATGCCTAAAGGCACCGAGTTGCTGCCATGTGGTTCGATGAATACCTGTTGTGTTAATAAGCAACAGAACAAGTGTACCTAATAACGCTGCCTTGAGCATGTATATACAAGCTCTTTAAGCTCTGTCGAATGCAAACAAAACTTTAGTCACCCATGCATGCACCAAATCTAAAGAGAGAGGCAGTCAGTGGGAGTTTAACTTAAAATTGCTGTAATATACCAGTCTTACATTTAAAAAATAACTTATTTAGAGAAAAAAAAAAAATCAGCAACTTCTTGAACAAACCTTAGTTACTTTCTCTACCAGTCCATCTCCAGTTTAAGGACATGCTGGGAAGACTTCAGACTGGTTCATTACAATAATGATCACAACTGTAACAAGCTCAAAGTCTAGTGGCAGCTAAGTTGGACCGGCGGTCTGTGGCTTATAACTGAATATGAATACTAAGAACTGAAAATATTAATATTGGCAAAATGTATGCTGCAAAGTATTAATTCCTCCCAAGATAAATAACAGAAACTTAAAGTAACAGGATTAGTCTTATTTTCTATTTTCATTGGCCATTTTAAGTGAAAATATCTTGATCATCTATATACCATGTTAAAAGGATATTTCATGTTCTGGCCATTAAGCTTCAGTGGAATTTACAGGCCTTTAATGCAGAAAGACATCTCCAGGGTTTCATTACTTTTGGTTAGATAAGTAGCAATTAACTTCAGAATGACTTTGTTTTTATATTTTTAATGTCTGAGAAGGCTCAGTGTTTAAAACATGCTGTGGTGGTTCTTTGAGATGATGGCTACATAAAAACCAAAACACCACCACATCCACACACTGTGGACCACTACAAAGCTTTCTGTAAGTGTGAGAGATTACCTTTTACACACAACAACATGCCTAAAGACACCCACATCTGGCTGGTGCTAAGAGGGGAAGCTAACTCATTAATGAATACTGGTTAATTATTAGCTTTACTCACGCCATTCATTTTAATCTGAGCCCTTGGGCTTTGTTGCTGACTTGCAGGCAGACTGTAATTTGAACAGACGTGCTATGCTCAAAGTTTGAAATTAACTATGATATTCACCAGTAATGAGAACAAAAGGCAAAAATAAACATGTGCCCACACATAGAGCTGACGAGACGAGAGGAAATGCCAACACTTATGTTCTGCTATCCTGATAAATCCTGCAGAAAACAGAATAAATGCTACTGTGTGATGTTGTACGAGTTGTGGAGGAAGTCACTTATCCTTCCATTTAAAAAGAAACGCCATGTGCACAGGTTAGTTTTTACTATCATATACAGTACATGAAGAAGTAGAAGTAGTACCTGGGCCTTCGCTGCTGAGTCATCAGCTCAGATGATTGTGAATGTAATGTGTGTTTGAGACTGTGACTCATCAAAGGGAGGTGACTGGTTGTGGCTACAAAGATTCCACACCTCTTATGGCATTTGGACAACATGACTCAGGTCTCAGAATAACCTCACTAAATATAGTAAAAAGGTGGCAGACAAATTCCTCTAAAACTGAGACCAGGTGAGAAGAGTCCTACACAGGTATATCAGGAAAGCAACTGCAGGCAAAACATCTCCATTTCTATCTTGTAAATTTTCAATATTTTAAACAGTCAGTGAAAACAAATTCCATGATTCTAGCATGATATGAATAAAGACTTTTGACAGGGCTGAGTGATAAGACCTCAAATCAATATCACAATTAACTGAGCTTTTTACTTCAATTACCTCCGTCCTCCCAGCTCACCTGACAACGTTTTTGCTGAAAATATGCTTCACTCTTACAACTTTTTTAAATGAAAGAGGACATATGTTTGTGATTTTAAAACAAATGAATGGAAGCACAGATTATATATGGAAACACAGATAATATATGGAAACTTATTGAATATTTGAATCAACTGAAACTCACATGGGCAAGATTAGTTTGGCTATAGGACTAAATGTCAGTTTCAATTCATACCATTTCACATGGCTTTAAGTTTTAAGCCCTCTTTCCAGCAGCTTCCTTTGACTGAGCAGAGGTCTTGTGATTGGGGCTTACTTCGTCCGAAATCCTACACAGCAGCTGCATTATAAAGCATCCATACATATGGAAGATACAAGGGTAACCTACTAAATGCATCACATACACGTACGTATATATACACACACACAGACATTCAGAACCAATAATCAACCAAATCTTGCCCATGTCCATCATTTCAGTTGCTTGAAATATATTTAATATAAAGAATAGCTCATCTGTGTGTTTCCCTTTGACTTTTTTTTTAAATCACAAAAATATGTACCCTTTCATTAGAAAAATATCAGTTTTAACAGTTGACAATATTCGCAGCAAAAACCTTGTTAGTGATCTATGACAGCAAAAAAGAAAAGTCAACTAAAATAATCGTGATACTGATTTGAGGACATATCGCCCAGCTCTAATATATATATATATATATATTATATATATATATATATATATATATATATATACACACCACACTTAGAGACACCTACAGTTGTTTACATCTATAAACAGCTATCAGTGCTGCCAGATCTGATTTAAAGGAACATTCTGGAGTTAAAACAACCCCAGGTCTATTACGGTAAAGAGTGCATTACTTCATTACAGACCAAAAAGAAATCAATTGAAGCAGTTTTGAGGTGTAACAGCAGCAAAATGGCACATCAGTTTCTCTTTGACATTTTAACTCCCACAAACCAGTCAAATTACTTAATATGACCCACCATGACACATACCAGGATAAAATATTAACAACTCCGTTTAAAATGTAGACAGAGTCCCTTCTCCTGCAGGTAGGAACAGGTTCTGTCACTCAAACCAAAAATGCAAACAGTGTGTAGGAAAAGCAAACACACACACACTCCAGCAGGGACGAGACATGAGTTGTAAGCTTAACTTCTCGATATAAAGTCTCAAAAACACACTTTTCCTCACACAGCGATTAATCTTCAAAGCGACAGACACTAAACATTTTGCTCCCCTATACTTTTAAATTTAGATTAAACATGTAAAAACACTTCTTTGTTAGAAGTTTCAGTTGGATTTCAACAGATGTCCTCGAGCAAAAACCACAAAAACCATCTCTTCTAGATACAGCGCTGATATGTGAGCTAACCATGCCTTTCATAGCTCTCCACCACAAGTTAGTATTTTATCCTAAAGGGACTCTAAATGAGAAGGTAGGCAGTTACCAACGAGAACCTGAAACAAAATCCACTTCCTGTCTTCATGTGTGCTTCTGTAGCCGCTCCCCCTGCTGGGCCCGGCCCGGCCCTGTACACATGTACTGGAGCGCAGCACACAAACAAGCCAGTGTGGTTCAGGCTTTCCAGTTATTACAGACGCAGGCTGTCCAGTAAAGGTATCTGTCTGGGAATACCAAAGCACCCTTAGCTCGAGGAATAAAACACCCGGCCACTGCTTTAAACAAATCGGACTGGCAGTGTGTGTGTGCCACGGAGGAAAAAGGGAGCCTGGCTTTGGTCTGGGTGAGCGCTGATGTAGGATGGCAGAGAAGACACGCGGCAGGCTACCTTGGTTCAGCAGAGAGATGGCACGGCGGCCCTCTGACAGAGCACGTTTTATGGGAGTGTCTGTTTGCTGGAATGCGCTCGGCTTCGGGGCAGATTCCAGAGCACATTCTGGCTGCACTTGTGGCAATTGGATTTTTTTTTTTTTTTCCCCAATCAACACCAGCCTGGAATTACACTAACATCACACTTCCAAAAATGTCTAATGTGCCTCATAATATCTGGCTGCTTTGCAACAAAAGAAGGGGCTCTGAAGTAAATCAATTCCAGTTCAGTGCATAAAAGGGAAATAACAGTCAAGAGATGTTATCCATCCAGTCAGGGGCCGGTGTTACCTCAGATACAGAGCGTTGTTAGCACATTTTCCAACCTCTGTCTGTCAATCAACAAACTACATCTCAACAAGGATTGATTTCCAATAAGCACTGAGTCGTTCCATTAGACAGATTATCTCCTTTCCCCTTAAAAGAAGAAAAGAAACAGCAGAGCTTTTGCTCTTCATATGCAAACCCAAAAGACCCCACCCAGGTAAGCACGTTACATGTGGAGCCTGCATGATTCATCTTCCCTCAAAGTAGCAATGTTGATGACAAACTGTTTCAAATAAAGTGTAACAATTCAAGGCTTTGTGGGTCACGTTTGCCTTTCAAAGTTTCAGGTGACACTGGAGCAGGACGATGTTCCCTTCAGATGCAGCTCCCACGTGAATTACTGACCTCGGCAGAGCAACTGCGGGTGAAATTGATGAGATTATCATCTTGACCGAGATTAGGCGTGTGCTTTTTGAGTGAAACTAAAACGAGCCTGCTAAACTAATCATCTCCTGACTTGGATTAGTCAGTAATTTGGAAACCGACGCGTTACATCAGTCCTGGACGGACACACACACAAAAAAATGAGGTTAAATGTGGTCTGAACACCACCATCGTTTAGCTCTAATGTAGAAAAAAAAAAAGAAAAGCGTCTCCCATAGAGGTTAGAAACGACATGAATCCGTCCTCTTTGAAGGCGGCGGTGCCAGTCAGGCCCAGACCAGGATCGACCAGAAGCTCTCTGAAGCGCCGCTTTACGGTGACTCGACACCACACAGCCAAGTACACCTAAATAACAATGTACAAAAAATAACAGTCATAATGACACAATAATCTGTTTTGCAACTAGCCAATTTTTAATTTAATTATTAACGCGCGAGTTTCGGCTCTTCACGTTCCAGCCGTTAGCTAGCCGCTAGCTCGCCAAGCTAACGACATACCTGTTCTGTTGGGTTGATCGATTCATTCACAAAAAACACGTGAAAGGTTCGGTTTTAAGTGAGCGCAAATGACCCCCGACTACCGCACGAGTGAAGGGAAAGCCGGTTTCGGTTGTTTTCCTGAAACGCGACAACACAAAATAAGGTTATTCGGCGTTCTTACCTTGTCCAGACAATTCACTTTTTCCGTGGGGTAAACGACTAGATTACATCTGCTACACAACGGATTCATGTTCGCTCTTTTTAGCTGGTTAGCGCAGAAACCGCCGATGATACTGGTCCTCCGCAGTCTGCCGTCGAGTATTCGCTTTAAAAAACCAGTAAGCCCGTGCGACTGTGTTCAATAGCAGACCGACGCCAAAAATCTAGTTGTCTGTAGCAAATCCAGGAGATTGTTGTTGTAGCCGCACAGCTGGCTGTCAGTCCACTAACCAGACACGGAAAGCGCGCTCCCCTGCCCCGCTCTCTGCGCGCTCCCGAGCAGCCGGGGAGGAAAGCGGTAGTGTGGGAGGTTCGTGTCTTTTTACGATACGTGAAAATGTGTTTTATTTAGAAGGAAGAAGAGGGAGAACACACTGTGTTTTTTGTTTCTTTAAAAAACAATTTTTTTGTGTTTTGCGTGAAAATTGAGAGTCGTGGAACTGTGAAGAAATCCAAGGCGAGCTCTGTTGCATGTTAATGTCAAGTTTAACTGTCTTTTTTCCTCCATCTGTTCTTGCATAGCAAACTCGTGCGGTCATCCGGCAGGTTTTTGGAGGTTCACCAATCCAGCGCTCTCGAATCACATTTTTACACATCTGCCACGTTCACTGCGTGTCCTCGTTGACGTTCACGTCATTCATTTGATTATGGCGACATCTGCTGACTGAAAGCTGTAACGAATCTCCCACATAATTGAAGACGTGCCAAGCGCTCTGTGCTGTAAGATATGCATTACAATGTGTGCACAAAGTGTAATGACACGTGACACTTTAATCTCTTTTGCTCTGTTTTATGGCATTATCCATTTTACATACTGCCCAGGAGAACATTCTTCTCCTAAAACTCCAGCAACTAGTGCTGGGCAATATGACGATACATATCGTGGGCACGATAGAAAAGTGTGTATCGTACCATTTCTCTTCTATCGTTTCTATCGTTTCTAACCTAATTTTATCAATTATTACAGAAAATATGTAAATAAATAACCTGCAATGATAAATTTGATAGAATCATATCTACTTCTACAAAGTAGCCTTTTATGTTTGCACTTTTATTCATGGTTAATGCCTTAAACAGAGTTCTCTTCAACCCTGATGTTTACTTTAGACACTTTATATTGGTTTGCAAACTTTGCACTACAAGGTTACAGATTTCAGAAAGTTGAAAAATAATTTGTGTTTATTTTTTATAGCTGAACTTCAGTGCAAAAATTTGTTTTTCCTCTCAGAAACTGTTGTGCAGTTTAAAAAAAAATGTGAAAGCTACTGTACCTCTGTACCTACCTGTTTTTGCTGCACTAAAATGTATGTTTTGTGACAGTTCAGCTAAATGTCCTTTCAAAATAAAGTTGAAAAGTAAGCAATGAAATTTTTGTCAAACTTTTCAGAGAATAACTGAAAACATACTTTATTATGGTATATTGTGATATATATCGTTATCGTGATGTAAAACAGTCCATATCGTGATATATGATTTTTTCCATATCGCCCAGCACTACCAGCAACTGGTCTCCTGACTTTCGAGACGTTTACAGACAACTGTTAAAAGAAGAGAGGGATGGGAAACATCTCCCTGTTCCAGCTGTTTTGAGATGTATTGCTCTCATCAAACTCAAAGCGAGCTAATATTTTCCACAAAATTGGTAAAATGTCTCAGTTTCAACATCTGACATGCTCTTTATGTTCTATTCTGAATAAAATCTAGGTTAATGTGATTAGAAAATCATTGTGTTGTGTTTTTATTTGATGTTTTACACAACATCCTGACTCTTTTGGAAATGGGGTCGTAATGAGCAATGATTATAAAAGAATTTAACTCAATTAAAAAAGCAACATAAGAGAAAAATTATGTGTTTGATGTGGCCTCTTGAGCTGTTCTGCTATTTATAAATAAAACTATTATTAAAGTACTGTTAAATTAAATTAATAATGTGAAAACAGAACAGGGAGAGTCTCACATGATGTTGTACTGTATTTAGGAGCTTGTGTTTTTTGCTTGTGTGAAACAAAAAGTAGAAAAGATACAACAAAAAACAGCAGGAACTGGAACTCCGTTACAACCACATTTTTATTTGTTTGGCACAGAAGGTCACACTTTATGTGTTTTTCTGTGATCGTCAGAACAGAGTTATACAGTAACAGTCAAAACTTTGGTTAAACATACCTGTTCAAAATGTCAAGAAAAAAAAAAAAAACCTTTGAAAACAGTTCAATACCACAGAACACTCAGTACACAAAGTCCTTCACCAATAGCCTTATCACACATTTTGAAATTACATTAAAAACAGTTTAACTTACATCGAACAAAGAAAAACTTTAGTTGAGAATGTAATTTCTAGCTCATAACATGTTTGGACCCTCATATCCTGATTTCAGCATGGCCCAGCTTCAACGATGCTGTATTTTTCGTGACCTTCTCCGTCCATTTCTGTGTAACCAGGCTGCTGCTTTTGAAACTTCAAGGAGGGCCAGTAGCTCTTTCGGCTCTGCAAGGCATCAAGTATGAGAAGCACATTATATGATGTGGACGTGCTCTATCTGAGCGTCAGCTTGACTTAAGTCAGAGGCGCAGATAATATTTCGGGCCTAACCTGGCTGAGTAAAAGCGGCGATGCAATCGTGGGATGGCAGTGGATGTAAAGAGCGACGAGTATCAGTGCCAGGAGCAACACCAGAACGGCTGCCACACCAGCTATCACTCCAGGGGTTGTGAGTCCTTTGTTTTTAGTTGAAGAATCTGGTTTTACATATGCAGGCACGATGAAGACACACGATTAAGAAGATACACTGAGAGCCTGAGAATAAAGACTCCTTTAAGCAGGAAAGAGCCAATATTGAATATACAGTCATGGAAAAAATTATTAGACCCCCCTTGTTTTCTTCAGTTTCTTGTTCATTTTAATGCCTGGTACAACTAAAGGTACATTTGTTTGGACAAACATAACAATAACCACAAAGATTGCTCATAAGAGTTTTATTTAAGAGCTGATATCTTACCATTTTCCATGGTTTTCTTGATTATAACCTAAATCACTTAAGTTTTTACATCAATAGCTATGGCGTTGTACTGCCAAAAACACTGCTTTTATGCATTCAGTGTTTTCTTTTCTGTCTGTTTTAGTCACATGATGACATTTAGTGGTACCAGGTATTAAAATGAACAAGAAAGTGAAGAAAAAATGGTGGTCTAATAATTTTTTCCATGACTGTGTGTCATCAAATGTAATCCGAAAGAAAACTCTTTCCCTCTAGTCCACCGGAGAACCAATGTCTGTGGAGCAAACTAATTAAAACAGTGAAATGTTTTGTCACAGCACTTATTACCTGTAATCCCGCCGCTGCTTTCACAGCTTTTTTGTAGAGGAGTCAGAAATGTCATGTCCTCCGTCTCCGGTGTAGCAGAAGAATCAAAGATGCTCTCATTTTTGTAGTAGTAATCGTCACAGGTTGCGTATTGGCTCTGCCCGTACACAGCACAATAAAGCATGAGCTCAGGTTAAAACACGCGGAAGTGTGAAGTAACTGCTTACTACTTCTCTGCCTGCACCTCTTCTGAACAGCCAAACTCCAGCCATTCCTGTCTGTGTCGGTCCATGCCATCCGAACACCTGAAATGCAGCACTTACGTTGAACGGCGTGCGTGAAATCCCACAAGCTTGCAGAACGTCCCACTCACCTCTGGAGAACGTTGCACCAGCTGCAACCAGAGGTTTGGTTGGACGACAGGCAGAGCTCACAGCTGTCATGAAGAAGGCAGGCTGAACAGAGGAAGGCAAGCAAAGCTCTGTAGGTGCACAAATCCCTCTGATGTCTCGAAACTTCAGAGATCTGGACGTTCACTTACTCGGCAGTGGCGCGTGAACTCAACGGCAGAGTAACTGGTGATCTTGGTCATGTCGACCTCAGCTCGGTGGTACTCATAGATTGTTTTCTGATCTTCAGTTGAATGACAGATGTGAAATTTAAACACAAGTACTGAACTCAAGGTGAATCATGCTTTTTTGATTCTAGAGGACAGTGGTATTAGTGACCTGGTGATTGAGAAGAAGGTGACATGACGATGAAGGCGTCAGACAAACCAGCCTTCACTGGATGTTCAGCAGATCCGATCACATCTAATGACAGAGGTATCTGACAAACAGAGAAAAAGAAGATGCACTTAAAGTACGCGTTCCAAATTCATATCTATGTAATCAGACTTCCAGAATAAGACACGTGTGTCTCACATCTCGGTAGCTGAAACTGATGGCCCCCGTTTTATAAAGAGCAGCCTGAAACGTGAAGGCACCCTCGGACTCCCTGCCGAGAAGTCTGACCCGCTCCCACTGGATCACAAATACTTCTCCTGAAACCAAATCATGTCAGTCCAAAATCAGAGGAACGCTAAGAAAATATGAGTGACAATAACGTGTTAAAATGTCAGATGACATAATACCGTTATCCAGGTACTGCACAGTGGATTCTTTAGAGTGGCTGGGGTCAAAGTTCGCCATCAGAGGGGCGATGTACTGTGTGGTGGTCAGCATACGGTGAGTAATGTCCCCTGTGAAGATAAATCCTGAAAACGGCCAGATGGGAAAAAAATCCCGTGAGCTGTCACTTGTCACGCTGAATATATGACGGAAAGGTCAGTCGAGCATCTGCTGAGTAATCAAAAATACCTCCTGTTGCTATGGTAATCTGCCTCAGGTAATGCCCGTAAAAGGGAAAGTCAAAAGACAGGGCCACCTTCTGCAAAGAGAGAAGATCCAAACAGACACACCGAGAAGGGGACACATTCAAACACAGATTTACGGAGACGTTTTAGGAAATTTAAACATACAGTTCCCAGTTTGCAGCTAGAAGACATGCAACAGATAAGTTACAATGTCTGCCCTAAACATGCTTGTGTAAAGATGTAACAGCTATTCTTTAAAATTCCAAACTGTAAGATACGTGTAAGATACTTTTAGCAGGCTACTACATGTAGTCATCCAGAATACAGATAATCAGATAAAGAAAAATGGAGAGGTCTTCAGTTAGTGTTGCAGCGCTGAATTTAGTTGTTCATTGTTATGGGGCTGGAGCTCAGTGGTCAAGTGTTTGACTACATAATGAGATAACCCGTGTGAACATGCTATATATAATACTTTATCACGTCACACGCTGTTTGTGATATGTAGCATATAAAAGGCCTTTTTGTTGGCTACTTCTTGCTATTACCAACAATCCCATGAACGGTTCTGATAACTGACCACAGTACTTGATGATAGATTTAACTGTAAATCAGATTGTGGTGTTGATGCATCTGCTTCTGCCAAAAATTGGAGATCTAAAAGCTCTAACCCTATTTCACTGATATCGTTGGATAAGAAGCAGTGAGCGCTGTGAAATATGCTGCCTATGGAATCAATAATTCTTTGTAGGGGGTATAGCTCAGTGGTAGAGCATTTGACTGCAGATCAAGAGGTCCCCAGTTCAAATCTGGGTGCCCCCTCTTTATATGCGCCAAGTCCATACAATGCCGCCACTCTCATCTTTGTCATGGCAAACATAATTATTCACATGACTGAACTGACTTGAAAAAGTCACAGATTCTCTCTATACTCGATATACACATGCTGTCTGTGGTTTCAATACCATGATAAAATAAGTTAGCTAATTGATGAATGTGTACTTAAGATAAATCCAGCATGTCCATGCACCCCACCTTTTGTATCTTAATTCTTACATCAATTCACACTATAGTCAGCTAGCTCTTGTGCAGGGTCATGTTCTTCCTAACAGAGGCAGTGGTTAATCAGTTGTTAAACTGCCAATGATAGTGACATAATCATAGGGGGTATAGCTCAGTGGTAGAGCATTTGACTGCAGATCAAGAGGTCCCCAGTTCAAATCTGGGTGCCCCCTGCTTGAAAGAGCCCTGATGTCTTCTATTGACATAAACACAGTTTATCCATTGTATAGAAAGCACAACTGATGCTCCTCCTTTTTAAAAAATTGGATAACAAACAACATGCAGCTTTGCCAGACAGCGTATTTATCATCCCGGTCCCCATCATAGTTATGAAGGTCAGTCAACAAAAAAAAAGGGAAATCAATGCAAATCTTATTATAACATGAAATCAAATTACTGGATCAGTCAGGGCATTGTCAACCATCAGGGTATCAGCAGAAATGATGCTATTGTTGGTCATAGAAAAAGAAGACAGAGGCAGGCATTTCAGCAGTGAAAGACGAGGATGGGGCGAAAACAAGAACTTTAACAGTTGCTGAAATGACAGCAAAGTCTAGGGGAGGTGGATATACGAAGTGTCCATGAGACAGAAAGGTTCGAAACGCCGGAGGAGAATACAAATGGTTTCACCATGAAGTAAATAGGAAACTGTATGGAGTAGTGCCGGGCAATATGACGATACATATCGTGGGGACGATAGAAAAGTGTGTATCGTGCCATTTCTCTTCTATCGTTTCTAACCTAATTTTATCAATTATTACAGCAAATATGTAATTAAATAACCTGCAATGATAAATTTGATAGAAACATATCTACTTCTACAAAGTAGCCTTTTATGTTTGCACTTTTATTCATGGTTAATGCCTTAAACAGAGTTCTCTTCAACCCTGATGTTTACTTTAGACACTTTATATTGGTTTTCAAACTTTGCACTACAAGGTTACAGATTTCAAAAAGTTGAAAAATAATTTGTGTTTATTTTTTATAGCTGAACTTCAGTGCAAAAATGTGTTTTTCCTCTCAGAAACTGTTGTGCACTTAAAAAAAATGTGAAAGCTACTGTAGCTCTGTACCTACCTGTTTTTGCTGCACTAAAATGTATGTTTGTGACAGTTCAGCTAAATGTCCTTTCAAAATAAAGTTGAAAAGTAAGCAATGAAATTTTTGTCAAACTTTTCAGAGAATAACTGAAAACATACTTTATTATGGTATATCGTGATATATATCGCTATCGTGATATAAAATAGTCCATATCGTGATATATGATTTTTTCCATACCGCCCAGCACTAGTATGGAGGTAAATCTGAAGAGAGTGATGTGTTTCAAGCTGTGGTGGAAGAGGCAGCAACAGGAACAGAAACATAGTGAAAGGGAAATTTATATATACATATACAAATGTAAAAGGGGGTATAGCTCAGTGGTAGAGCATTTGACTGCAGATCAAGAGGTCCCTAGTTCAAATCTGGGTGCCCCCTACCTAAAGTTATTACACAGGTCAGAGGTAGAGTCTGTTCTCCAGTTCAAAATTGAGTTTCCCACATGCTTCATGTAATATTCTATAAAACCTGAAAGCGACCTTCTTCCTGCAGTCACCTGCAACATGAACATCTCGACCAGTAATTCAGGGTTTAGAAATAACTTGCTAGATAAAAGTGAAAAGAGTTGAACAAATCAAAGGTTCAGTTTGCTATAGGTGGTGTATTGAAGCGTCCTGTAGGAAGAACATACAGTAGGTGAGATGTTGTTCCCACACTCCTGCTATAACATTTAGCACAGTTTTGTTCCTAAACAGTACTCTTGACTCACCACAGCCTGTTTGTATGAGTTTGACAGAATGCCATGGACCCTAACTTGGCCATGTCGGACATCATTCATGTCAACCCACAGGTCCTTTGTACGCTGCTCCTCCGGCCCGAAGCTTTGCCATGTGTAGTACTTGGCAAAATTCTCCTTTAAGACAGAAAATACAAAGGATCAGAGGTTGTGCTCACAGACTGTGCCACCAAGAGTTCACTGTAAACACGCTTTAATCTCATACTGTATCGTGCTTTTACACGTTTGTGGAGAAGAGTGTGTGTTTCTTTCCAAAAGAGGGCAGCTCTTCCCTCCAACTATAACAAATCCCATCAGGTTAAAAGCCAAAATCAAAATAAATCTCCAACCACTGCAGTCATAGGAACCACTGCGGCGCAGCTCTCACCACTACACGTGTCATGTTGTCTGGCAGTGTGGCGATTGTTATTTTTCCACCCGGAACTGCCCTGCTCATCCTGGTGTGGCCCGGAGAAGATCCCTGGGCTCCGTCACCGTGCAGCCGAGTCCACGTGCTGCGGCGTGATCACGCTGTAGCCGTCATCTGTTGAAAACGATGCACTTGTTCATTATTGCTCCGGTCAGTAAATGATAATGAGCAATGACATCTGAAAATACAGTTATTTACAAGTACTAAAGATGTTTAATATAATAATATATTATATAATAATATATATAATATATATAATAATAATCAACATGTTTTCAGATGCCACTTTTAAAGTCTTAAGAAACCAAATGATGTTTACAGTTTGTGGTTTTTACGCTCTGTTGCCCTGCCAAATTAGAAATTACAATTTGCCTTTAACTACCCAACCCTAGCCAGTTAAAAAGCTATTTTTGAATTAAGGCAGAAACAATACGAAAACATTTATTCTCCGTCGGAAGGAACTCTCAAACCCCGCAACCAAAATAAACCGTAGCTGGGGTGGGTCGGCTTTGTTTTAAACTTATGGGTGTTTAAATTGATGACTTGTCTCACGTTCGAGCCATATGTCTCTGGTTTATGTTAGGTGTTTATTTTGCACCATGGTGTAATTTTTATGGAGTGTGGAAAATGCATGACTGCTGTTCTGTTTATACTGGCAATTTGAGCTAGACTTGCGGACTTCTTTTTCCTTACACAACTTAATTTGATGCAGCTGCGCAAAAATGCCTTGACTGAACTCCAATGAGTTATTTCTGTAAATGGTATGCAAAGATGGGGCAGCTGGAAATGCTTCTAAAGGATGATTTTTCTGAAGAAAATATTAATCAGGGGAAGAGGTGAATGGTTTATAATTAAACCATTTACTGCCGATTTAAATGCTGAATCTGAACAAGGTCTGTTCTCAGATTTTTCACATTTAGAAACATCTCTTATCTTGAATGTCATTTTCAGAGGATAAACACAATTGACACAGAGCAAGTGATGAGACAGAGTCACAAAAAGTTTTTTTTCCCCCCTCCAAGAGTTAATTAAAAGCCCACTAAGCAGGTTTGGTTTAATCTTGTTTTGCTCCCACGATGCTGGTTTCACTGCAAGTCCAGATTGTTTTCGCAGCTAAAGCAAAAAGGACATCCACCTCTCTCGGGACCCTCAGTTCTCTAACCTCAGACTCACAGAGGAGCCAGTTCTCTATCAGGAGACGTTCCCCATGAACAACCACACTTCCAACTACTCACTCGAAACACAAGATAAGAAAAGCAGGAATATTAACAATCGCAGGCATTCCAATATTATTTTTGTCCGTTGCCCTGTTATAAAAACAAAATAATCAAAAAGAGTCCAGTCTACTATTCTAATTATGTAAATCAGGCTCACTGCTCTCTGAAAAACACTTAAGGAATGCAGCGGTGGCAGTGGTCAACCTCTCTCCTCCAAATGATTTCAGTCTGCATCAGTCCAGAACTTGTTTAGACTGCCTGCCGAGGTCCACATTAATCACTCTAGGTATCTTGTTTGTGATACCTTCTGTTATGGACAAAATGCATAAAGATACATGTGGTGAGACCGAAATGAAGACATGACAAGCTGTATGTTGTTGTCCTTGTCCATTCTTTGCAAAGAGCAGATGCATCCAGGCAGACTGAAGCAGGCTCAAATTCTGTAGAAATGACGGCCGAGAGAAGAAGAAAAGAAAGGCTTTTAAGGAAGAGAGTTAGAGGAAATTTGAGATACAGACAGAGCTGAAGGCGATTCTCCCAGACTAACTGGCACTAGTCTGATATAGTACGCAGTTCTGGGGAGGGTCGGATCATCCTGAAGCTATCAGCTGAGGCCTCAGCTGAGTATGAAAAATAAAGAATAAGGATCAAACTAATGAGAATAAAAATAACTATAACATATATATGTGTGTGTGTGTGTACATATACTATAATTTAGACTCTGCAACTGCAAGTTGCATGGATACTGGAGCTTGAAGCTGTATAGGATCAACAGGACACTAACTTCCTTCATTAGGAAACTCAATGAGGCTGTTTGGAAGACAACTCTGGAGGTTAACTCTTTTTTTCTCAGTTGTTTCTATCTTATTTAAATCAAACTGATAGGAAGCAGCTATGTAACTTATGTTAATTTGGAAGAAATTGGGTGGGATTAAATAACATTTTCCTCCATCTCCTTCTTGAGCAGATATAATGACTTGTGTTAATTGTAATTTTACAGAGAACTATCCAGGAGGAAACAGCAAGCCTTCAGGAATACATCAAGAAGATGGCCCCCACTAATTACCAATGAAGTGAATGCCTCAGGACAACTGAAACCCAGCATGGAGAAGGAACCTGAGGGGTTATCATGGACGGAGAAGCCCCTGCGTGGCATGTACCGGCGCCAAACTGAAGAGGTGGTTATAAAAACATACCAAATAGCTGGGAAAAGACACCTTTCCTAAAGGTGATTGAGAACGAGTGGGTCAAGATACTGTGGGACTTCCAGATCCAAACTCACAAACTGGTGATGGCTAATCAGCCTGGCATTGTGGGGTGATCGATAAACATCAGAGGACAGCGGTGGTGGTGGATGTGACCATCCCAAGATGAGAAGCTTGAGAAATACCAAAGACTGAAGGAAAAACTGGAAAATGTGGAGTGTGAAGGCAGCAGTGGTGCCAAAAGTGATCGGGGCACTGGGAGCTGTAACCCCCAAGCTGGGATGGTGGTTCCAGCAAATACCATGATCTATGCAGGCGGCTGCTGAAAATATACGTAGCAAGTCAACCACAAGACACTAGACATTTAATTGATCATGCAACAATACAGTGACAGACTCAGTTTTGTGCAGCTGCATAGTAGTTGTGGTTAAAGTGGAACTACTACTGTAACCTGCAAAGGTTTTATGCTACTGGCCTGCTGACAGTGTTCTTCTTGAAACTTAAGACAGTAAAGCAGTTGTGTTGAGCCCAAAGATTTGAATATGTGTACATCCTGGTGCATTGAAACTTGCTTTGGAATTGGTAAAGAGGGTTTGTACAATTTTTTCTTGGCTTTTCCTACATGTTTAGGCACTACTCCATGATGACATAGTCTCAACATTTTGAGTACTCATTACATTTAAGACCAGATTTCTAAGTCAGACTTGACTCTTTGAAACAAAATTAATGACACTCTGTGTCATTTGACACAAAATAAATATTTATATATTTACGTATACAACACTCACACCAGTAAAATGCTAGTGAGGTTACATATCATTGGTATAGTTGGCAGACTCTGGGTCCTGGACTTGCTCAGCTATATTTACAGTGTTCTAGTGAAGTCAGTGATTGTTAAATGCACATTTCCCTGGCATTGTGCTCATTTGTTCTGACTTCTCAGGGTTCGTCTCATCTCTACGGCTGTAGATGCCCTGAACGTGGGAGAACACTGACAGAGATTATCTCCGTAAATGTTCAAATGCCTCTAATGTTCAGAGTGACAATAAAAATTACATTTTCCCTGATCAATCTAAAATGAAGCACAAATATTTTATAAGTGCTAGGCTACTATACCACATGGTGCAAATTTCCTCAACTTTATCAAAACCTTATGGGAGTTTATAAAATTCCAAAACGTTGCCAATTACTTTTCTTTTTCTTTTAAACTATACAAAACCTGGATAAGGAAATCATTAAAGAATTGGATCAATAAGCAGAATGAATAATAGCTCTGGTACCAATACAATCTTACCAAGTCCCATATGCATTATTAAGGAAACGAAATATCTAAAAATCTTTTTAATTTCCTTTTGAGATGTATAAAGTAGTAGCTGCCAAACTGCTTTTTTGTTTTTTTTTGCTCTTGACTCTTGTAAGGTAGATTGGATGATTGAAATCTGAAGAAACAACGTTTATTGACAATTTAACAATTTAAATGTATTTATTTAACAAACAGGAGCCACAGGTAGGTCTGGAAGAACCACAACAGTCTGGCGCCTCCTCCTCATGCTGGTTACCAGCCTGATCACAGCAGGCTGTTTGTTAAATAAATAAATAAACAATCTTAAATTGACCATTTGTCTCATCTATCTATCTATCTATCTATCTATCTATCTATCTATCTATCTATCTATCTATCTATCTATCTATCTATCTATCTATCTATCTATCTATCTATCTATCTATCTATCTATCTATCTATCTATCGCATTTTTGGCTTTACGGGACACCATAGTGACGTCACAGGTAGCCTATATAAACCCGGGGCTGCGCCGTTTCTTCCCTGCGGGGTGTTTCATCTAACCCTAAATGAGGGTCGCTTCCTGTACGGATTGTGTGCTGTTTTCTCGTTTCTGGCTTTCAGCACATTACAGGAAGCCTTATGGGCCGTGTTGGAAACGTTTATCGAACAAAAAAAAGCCGGGACAATCACCCCGTCGTGCTCAGTTCCCCGCTCGAAGCTCCGTGAACCTCCGCCGTGGTCAGCCCGGCTGCCGCGAAGAGTTAGTCTCTGTTGCTCCGGTGCGTTCGTGCGGGGACTGGAACCAACTGAGTATATTAAAACTGAGAAAGGTGACCCTGTCGGACCTGCGGTGATCCGGTCAGGAAACCTAAGCTCAAACACTTGCTGAACGTTTGAAGTCAAGTGATTTGTCTCCCGTTCGTGCTTTCTTGGTCCGCAGGTCGTGCTAACTTTGGCTAACGCGACTACCAACGGTCTTCCACTAGTTGCACCAAGCATCCAATGACTCATAGTTTTAGGTAACATATGACTGTCGTCTGAAGGATTTTCACTCCTGTCGAGACGGACTAATTTACCATCTTACTTTTAATGAGCCAAGAAATTAATTAGGTGTTCGCGCAAATCTCGATCCAAAGTCGAGATTTCGCGGTGTTAATTAAATTAATTGGCCACAAGAAAGCATCCCAAAATGATCTGGACCTCCCCTTTAAGGATTTTAAACATGTCTTAACATGCCCGACTGTTCCCCATGAAGGGAGGGACACACCTTCGTTTCCCAAGCCTTTGTAAATGAGATGGTTAAGACTTAAAACTTAAGCCTTTCTGCAGTTTAGCAGATGTTCATTGTTAAATGGAAACAGTAAAGGGATTACTTTTAAGAGCGATATTTTCAACAACAGCCAGATGAAGCTTAGAAAACCAGACTCAGCTATTCCTGGAGAAACTGCAGTGGGATTGCTGCTGCTTGTCCCTGGTCTGTTGCATAACATTTTTAAATTTCTCTGCAGGTCAGCAGTTAATTCTGGGAGTTTCATGGTTCTGAGTGTCCAGTTCAGTTGGACTGAAACCCCACTTAAGCAAAGTGTGAAACGATTGCTTTTAACAGAGACTGTTGCTCAAAAGAAAAGTTTGTTGACCCACAAAACATTCCCATCAAGACTGTTTAAAAACTTGTTCCCAGAGAAAAAAATTGATAACAAACTGGTGAGTTTTGGTTTTGCTTTAGAAACCCTGCTCAGATTAGTGTTGCAGAGCATGTGGCCAGAGGAGCAAGTTTTTATTTAGAGGATTCTGGCATGAAAACTAGAAGTCTCTCATCTTAGGGAGTTGCGTTGTGTGTGAGAGAGGACAGATTTTAGTTTCTACTGTGAATGCGGAAGAATAACGCGTTTCCCTGTGCGAACACACCTGAATCAACTGAATTGATTGCCTCATCTGTTCAGGATCAAGGTCTGCACAAGTCTGTCAGCGATCCCTTTAATTTGAGCCAGGTGTGCTGGAGCTGCGAAGACTAACTACATTGCCATGAACATCTAAACTTGACCCTATATGTGTTAGAACCCACTCCAGCTTGTCTTTTGTGAGTAAAATGCTACTTGATGTTGGTTAGATGCCCTGTATTTCTGGTTTGTGGGAGGAAAACGCTGCAGGCCTGCTGATCTGTGGATTTGTCCTGTGCCAAACCCCCAGAGTTCAGACTGAGACACTGGCGAGGCCTGCTTTAAACATCACTGCATGCACACAATTAGAATACTGATGTCTTCCACAGTCCAAATGTCTTGACCTCACATGGCACTTGTCTCTGACTGAATCAAGTGGTGTGCATTACTGTGAGCCTGGACGTGTGACTGCTGAGCAGTGGATCCACCCTTTCACAACTATGATAAGAGTAGAAATCTTATCTGCACAGTTGCAGGAGGTCAATTCTGGATCATATAAACTGGGAGAAATGCATTTGCTCATTCAGAATGAGGTCGTCGCTCGTCCTTGTAATATGATTCGTATTCAAGTGACAGAAAATCTAGTCACCGAGATGAGAGTTAGATTCTGTAAGCTGTCAAGTAAAATCTCACACAGTGTTTAAGCGTATTCCATTCCAGGATGAATTATTTATGACAAAGTCTTCTGGTCTTGTTGCTGGGCTTCGAACACCTTTGGGACTTCACACAGAACAGGAAATTAAGATAAAATCAGTTTACTACAAATGGCTACTCTCCCCGTCTGAACTCAGTTGATTTCTCTAAAAATGGCTTCGATACACTTAAAAAAAACAATGCAAACATGTTGAATCTGTATCAGTATTTGATTTCTCTTGACAAAGAGTGTGCATGAGATTTAGAGAAGGAACAGACAGTTTCAAAGTTGTCAAGAAATGCTGAGGAAAAAGAGGAATAATTTTCTTAATGCACAAGCAATAAAAAGCCAAATCCTTTGGCCTAAAAGCTGACCTCTCCTCTTTTAGGAGCTACCAAACACCACCATTTAGCTCCTTCCTGTTTTTTTTTTTTTTTTTTTTGTGAGTGGTCAGCTCATCCTGGTCAGAGAGGACACACCCTTCCTGAGCAGAGGCTGCAGTTGGCACGCACTCCAGAAAGTTACCCATAATGAGCATTTAGCATTTATTTCAAACCATCTGGCTGAATTGCAGATAGACATTTTCTTGGTTTCACTACACCAAAATAGGATTTGCCTAAATTCAGTCACTTTTGGCCCTTTTGGCTTGAATTTAATACTTTAGATCTGAGAAACAACAGATTTAACTGAATCCTTTCCCTCCTACTAAACACCAGGTGCTGATGCTTCAGCACTTGGTGTATATTTTGGCCAGTAACTAAGTTTCTAACATACTTCAGCAACAATTTTTTATTTATTAGATGATCTTAGATTAGTCTCCTTTTAATAACAATGTCAGTAAATTGTAAACGTTCTAAATACAATTCATAACATGCCTTATAGAGACAATTATTCGGTCATGTTGTTTTAAGAAAACAAAAGTTCCCTCATTTTTCTTCTACAAGGACAAACCAGCTGTCAGAGTCGAAGAAAGAAACTTTCCTGCTGTCCTTTGATAAGCAAAATTAACGAATGAGACGCGGTTCAGAGCAAAAATATTTCTCATACAAATGCTGCTCCTAATGACCATGTGATTAAATGGGATCCACAGACAATAACATCCTATCAGCACTTCAGCCTTCCAAAACAAGCCATCCAACTTTCTCATTTGTCCAGTTTATGCAGAGGTCCAAAATGTGCGTATCGCGTTCAGGCTTTTTGTTGAGAAAACAAGGACAGAAGACAAAAGGTCAACGGACCTGGAGTTTCTGGGTAATTATTAGGTACACAATTCATTTTCAGCTTTATCTACCTTGTTTTTATAGTCTGGTTTGAATGGTGTTGATGGCTCTGTTGGGACCATATTCATTTTTTAAAAGCTTATCGAGTGCCAAAGCAGATATTAAAAAAAAAAAAAAAGGGAAAAGCGACCAAAAGTTGATCCCTTGTGTTTCAGCTGCTTCCTGCACAGTTCTTAGTTTCCTCATGCAGAAGACCTCCGACGAATTTAGTGTTAATTCTTGGAAACTGTCTTCCTGATCTCTATCGCCCTCACATTTTCTCCCATCACATTCAACATTTTAAAGTCAGAAATCACTGATTGGATTGAACAGAAGAATTAAAATCATGAAACTGATAAATCCATGTTCCCTCCACAGCAGCCCCCTCAAGATTTGTGCCAGACTAAAGCAGTGTAACATGGAAAAAAAAAAAAAAAAAAAAAAAGTTCAAATCTAATTTTAAACTTGAGAGGGGCTGTTTGTGGCTTGTTGCTTAGACTCAGTTGCATTCTTGTGGAACAGGGTATTTTTATTGTACACTTTATTGTAAACGAGTTCATTCATTTTTGTGTGTAAAATAGAAAAGGCATGGCATGCCCGTTTGCTGCTCTATAAAGATTCCCACTGGAGTTCAGTGGTTTGCAACACATTCAAATAGAAAAAAACAGTGACAGTGCTGGTATGAACATGAAACAAGTCCATCAGTCCATTTTATATAAAAGATTTGTCCTAATTGGTGATGCGAGGGAGGAACCTGCTGTGAACGGGCAAGAGACACGGAGCACCTGGACAAGTGCTGGAACTGAAGTTCAGTAAGTCAAGACGTTAACTAGTAATTTAATCTTAGCAAATAAAAATAGTCTAAATGTGAGCAAGCTATAAGAAAAGAAGAGGAGAGGAAAAGAGCAAAAGATAGAAAATGCACGTGGCTCACCTGTCTGTTGCTGGACCCAAACTTCAGCCAGGTCTGTCTGGGAGAGACAGAGAAGCAGCATCAGCACACTGAAGGACATGTTAGACCAAAAAAATACAGCTGCTCTTTTCTCTCCCTCTTCCTCTATTTGCAAAAAACAAATTTTGTCCCACTTCTACCCGTCTCTCTCTTTATCCCTTGAAAGCCACTCGCTCCACAAACCACGCACTTTCTAACTACACCCTTTCTCTCCTCCTTGGCGGTGCTCCCCTGTTACCATAGTGATTACAGAGACAAAAGCAACAGCTGACAAGGTTTAAGTTGGAGATAAGTCTGTCACCCCCGGGCCTGTGTGCCCTGAGTTGTCCTCTTACTGTTTTTCATTGAAAAAAATAATATTTTTCTGTGAGGAAACCACAGCATCATTCAGAGAAAAAAAAAAAAACATGTCAAGCAACGAGTATGGCCCCTCCCTCTGCCCAGAACCAGCTTTGGGGACAGTGAGACATTTGACATTTGAGCTTACACTAGGAATCAAACAAATCCGTGTTTGTTCATGGTATTATGCAATCCAAATCAAATCTGTTTATAGCTCCTCAAAACAATGTGTCTATTTTCTTATTGTCATTCTTTCGTAGGCTTCATTGGAACAGAGAAGTCTCTATGTTGCACATTAATTTCCACAGGACATGCAAAGTTCACGTGCGTTGTGGCATATAAAACTTTACGGGCACTGTGGTGGAGTCCAGCACCTTTTGCGCTTCCATCACTTCTATCTGCGTTGGGTGTAAACATGGAAACTTTGGCAGAGGACATAAAAAGCTCAGAGCTTACATTTCATAATCCAGACTGTAAATGCAGGATACAGTATCATAACAGCTTTCACAGAGATTTAGCTGAAAATAAACATGTTGTACTCACCATGGAAGATGTTCAGGGCAGCCTCCCTTCATGCTCTGATGCTGACAAAAGAGACTCTGGCTCGACAAGACTTGGATCAGACTTCTGATTTAATAATGCTGATATGTCGATGTGTGTATTAAAAATGATTATAAATAATTTTGTAGCTGTTTCTCCAGCGTATACTGGCCCAAAAGAGAACATTTTTGTCAGTGATTTCCTGTTTATGTGTTTCGACAGTGTTTCCTTGCTGAGCTGCAGCTGGAGAAAAGTAACACTGTGTAATATTTTTTTCAAGATTGATAAGATGATTCACAGAAAACACATTAATCTGAGATGAAAATGACATGTGTGTTTGGATTATTTTAGGTAAATATTTAGTCAGTTGTTATTCATGATTTGATGGTATATAATTCCCACCAGAAGATGTCAGCAAAGTTTGGGTTCAGATGTGTTGAAGGGACGCTTTGTATTCTGGATCCATCAGGCTTGTTTCATCAGTGACATGTCGACATGTCGACATGTCTTGTCAGGAAAGGCAAAGAGGCACAGAGTACTCTAAACTAAGAGTGCTTTCTCTATAATGCACATTGGCTCATCGTCTTATAGTGATGATTTCCTTGGCGAGTGAATGAGCCCAGTAGCACTGGATGCAGTTGGTGTTTATTCTCTTCAGACCTGGAGTTCCATGCACTTCTCCTCTTCATCGTAACACAATAGGAATCATTTTTAGATAATTATTTTTATACTGTTTCCAAGACAAATGTCCAGTATTTCCACAATGTTAATGAACAAATGTTGAAGGCCAAAATCTAGAATTGAAGACAGACATTTCGTGGAAAGCAAGAGTATTTAAATAAGAGTTGGCATGCAGGACCTGTATTACTACTTGCAACACGGTGGTTTCATTAGTCACAGTACTGTGTGTGATTATTAGGTTCTTGCATAATTCTGTATACTATTGCAAAACATGTTCAGAAAATTGCAGACTATGACTGTGTGTGCTTTGTTTATCTTACAGGAGTTTATCAGAAAGTGATTTGTCTGCAAATTTTGGTGACTGAAGATAAGCTGAAAAACAGCCAAGCTGTGTTCTTGATACAAACATGCTTAAAGGGCATCTCCTTATAATGAGAAGATTCACTTATTTGATCTGGAAACATCTGTGTGTTCTAATTAAGTCTGCAAATATGTTTCTGTAATAGATATACAGTAGCTAAAGTTACTTTTACTGTCCTTTGTGCTGTGGCAACCTTAACTATGGCCTGGATAACAGTTCTCCAGTTCTTGCCTCAACACAACTCAACACAAGCAAAATGTGCCCAATTAAGTGGCCAGTGAGTGTTTATCTATATGATTCTTGATGGCAAAGATTCAAGAAGGTGTTGAAAACATGTCTCAAAGATTTTGGTCTGTCATCACAGAATCAAGCAGTTACTGCAGATGTGTCAGCTGCACGTTCAACAATGCAAAGCTATTGTTCCACCACATCTCAAAGGTGCTCCATTTGATTAACATCTGGTGACTGTGGTGATGGTTTGAGCTTCGTGACGTGTTGCAATATAATGCAGGAAATGTACTGTGGTTATCAAGGGATGGACATGGTCAGTAACAATGCTCAGGTAGGCTGTGGTGTGCTCAGAAAATACTACCCACATCATTACACCATCAGCACCTGCCTGAACTGACAACACATTCTGACCCTACCATCTAAATGTCACAGCTGTCGATGTCGATACTTATCAGACTAGGCAACATTGTTCTAGTCTTCTATTGTCCAATTTGGTAATCCTGTGCAAATCGTAGTTTCCTTTTTTTTTTTTAGCAGACAGGAGTAGCACCTGGTGTGGTTTTCTGCTGCTCATCCATCTGCTTCCAGGTTTCACATGTTGCATTCAGTGACAGTATTCTGGATACCTTGGTTGTAGTGAGCGGTTATTTGAGTTACTGTTGCCTTTCTATCATCTTGAACCAGTCTGCCCAGTCTCCTCTGACATCATCAAGCATTTTTGTTGACAAAACTGCTGCTTCCTGGATATTTTCTAAACCCTAGAGATGCGCGTGAGTGGAAATTCCATTAGATCAGCAGTTTCTGAAATATTCAGACCAGCCTGTCTGGCAGGAACAACCATGTCACGTTTAAAATTACTTAAATCCCCTTTCTTCCTCATTCTGTAGCTCATTTTGAACTTCCGCAAGTTTTCTTTACCATATCTACAAGCCTTAATGCATTGAGCATAGTTTACATATTTTTGTATTATCTTGTATGTCCATACTTGGGAGCAAAACCTTGGTTCAAATTCTCTATATTTTATATCGCTGGTTTTTAAATTCACTATTTGTCATGTCAAACCATGTCATGTGCGCTTTTTATTATTATTTTTTTTAATATTTTTATAACAGAAAATCAAATCCCTGCAGGGAATGTCCTGCTTTTGTTCAAGTTTATTAACGACAATGGCTAACTTGACATTTAATCAAGCAGTTATTTTCATTACTGACATGTATTTTCCGGCAGCGATGAATAAAACTTCCCGCTGAAAAGGAGTCCTTTTAAAGAAGAGAACATAAATCAGAATTTATTGTTCAGTTTGATGCGTATGTGTGCGAGAGTTACCTTTATTAGACGCCCCGAAGAAACACAAAACAATACAAAGTTCCGACCAGATTAACTAATGAAATTAATAAATAATTTGTTTCACGTGCCCATAAAACACATATTTCAACAGCATGCTTATATAGTGTGACTCTTCGTTTCGGGTCGAAACGGGACTTTTTTTTTTTTTTTAATCTGTAGGACTTCTTTTGCCTTCAGTTCAAAGTAGCTAACAGCAGCTATCCTGTAGCCACTGAACGAATTTCTGCTCCGTGTGGTTAAAACAACGTCATCCCCAAGAAAACGAGTTAAATACCTACTACCGTCATCGTAAAAAAATTAAAAATCAAGACGTAACAGATACGTGACATCCACAATATAACAGTTATATGCTAAAAGTTACGGATTGTCGAATGTGTGGGGGTATAGCTCAGTGGTAGAGCATTTGACTGCAGATCAAGAGGTCTCCGGTTCAAATCCGGATGCCCCCTGGGTATTTCCCTTTTAAATCATTTTTATATCGATATGCCTTTTATGATCACATCGCTGATATATTTATGCCACTTTCAGGTTATTATGATTTTTTTTTTTTACATCAGAAAAGATGACATGGAGCAAAAATTGAATTTCCTTAAACCAAGGTTGGAGAGGTTAGCGGCATGTCTTCTATAGTTTTCTAAGATTTCTTTTTTCCTTTTTTTTTTTTTTACGTAAAACAACTGTTTTCAAATTAAGCATCTATGAGCAAAACGTCATTACTGTCACTGCAAAGAATATTACAACTTAAGGACAGCCAGCAGCCAACAGAGCTTGTAAGAAAAATATTTATTTAGAAAAAAAATTGCAAAATACAATATATACATTTTGAATATTATATTGTTGTATTATACACAACACAGTTTAAAGCTTGTTTAAAATATACAGATATTTTTATACATTTTTTTGGGGGAAAAAAGTGCTCTTGTTTACTGGCATAAAATAAAAATCAGTACAGCAGATACAGACTTCTGTGTCTTCAGTGGTTCGGACTGAGAGGAGGCCACAGGAGCTGTGGCGTTGTTTGTTACTGTGTAAACATGTTCCATAGAGGCTTACTGTATAAACTGCAAACTCTCGCTTGCTTCAAAACCAGTGAGACATTACGGGAGCTTGGATTGAAAAGTCATTCAGGTTTACTAAAAAAAAGAACGTAGTCCCCAATGAGAATTAACAGTCAGAGGTCAATGAGATCATGATTGTTCCAGTGATAGGCTCCTGTGAAATCAGCACATCAGCCAAGTGAACACAAAATGTACTCTATGTCTTCATGTTGACAGTAGCCATCTGTTATCTGCTTCCCTTGTGCTTTCTCAAGATCCTTTATTGGTCAAGTTTAGTTCTTTAACAGCAAGTTCAGTTCTTGGCTGGCATTTAAGTTACAACTCAACAGTTCATTATTGCAAGGGGCTGCTGTCACATGATAAACCCCAGTGAAATGAAAGAACTCTGATGAACTGTTATTTTGACTATTCATAGAGCACTTCTACGCCCTTGTGGCAAATACTTCAGTTAACGTACACAAAACATGTCCCTGTTGATCGTCGACCCTGAGGCTGAGACGGACAAGTAGCGCTCTGCAGATGTAGGAGGTAGACTCTTTTTAACCGCTGCTATTCCACAGGCCCGAAACACTAAATCACTCTGCAAACGTGGCCTCGGCAGTGCAGAGGTTGGCTCAGTTTGAGAAAGTTTGATTCACTGGGGGGGTATTTTAGTTTGGCCCGACTTGTGATTTCATCCAGTCTAGACTGGCAGGTAGACTGTAAGGAGAGAGAAGAAAGACAAAAGCACTTTGAGAAACCAGAACTGATAAAGGTTGTAGTGTCAGCACAAGTTTTCTGTTTGCTGCGTGTGCAATTTGGCAAAAGTGACTCATGCACAGTGATTCTCCGAGGCAGGTAGAGGGTGTGAGGTGTGTGCTTACCCCTCTCCTGTTAGGGCGCAGCAGGCTTGGACATGCCAGGAGTGCGTTGTGATGGAGTCGAGCGTGAGGCACTGGGAGATCTCTGCTGCCGTCATGGAGCCTTTTATGTCTTGTTTATTAGCCAGAATGAGAATGGCTGCATTCTGTAGGTCCTACAAGCAAAAGAAAGAGGATGTTCTCAACCTGTGTTTATAGAAGTGAAATATTTCCATTGGAAACCCCAAAATATCAACTCAGAGGACAGACAGCAACGTCGGCGGAACTCTGAAAGCCTCCGACTCACATGGTGTCTAAGTGAAGCTTCCTCATCACGCTGTGTCATGGGTTAGCAAGGTAGTTTCACGTTTGTGGCGCAATAAGTCACATACTGAAAGTGGGAGTGTGTTTCAAATACCAGAACGTGACACCCATGCTCTGGGTCTCTGTAAAGCGCCTTGAGACAATTGGCATTGCTTAAGGCGCTAAACAAAAAAAAAAAAAAAAAAAAAGGAATTGAATTGAATACCAGAGCACAGACAGTGACACAGGAAACCAAAAAGTTTTACGTCAAGATAGAGTGAGACGCTCCACAGGAAATTCTTGTAATCTAGACTATGTAATTCTAACCTTCTACACCTCATTAGGCAATTCGGTATTACAGTGGAGTTATGAACAGCTGATACTGTGACATTTATAGCCACTTCATTTAATGATTATGTTCTATTAACAAGACCAGAGGCCGAAAGGCTGAAATGAAGACGGAAAGTGTGCGGGTTAATACCTCGTGTGCAAGCATTCGGTGCAGCTCTTCTCCGGTCAAAGTCAGTCTTTCACGGTCGGTGCTGTCCACGACCAGAATGACAATCTGCAAAGGCCATAATATACAGCGTGTTACATAAGAACACATGCTGTCAGAGGGCACAGTGGTTGGACCGTGAAGAAAACACATGCCTAATCCCATTAAAGATATGTGAAGTATACTGTAAACTATTAGTAACATTTTAAAATAGCTTACTCTTGTAAAAGGCAAATGTGGGACAACATGCAATAAACAGGTCATTATAAGGATTTCAAGAGGTCTTTTAGAGAGTCTTTTAAGGGGTTACAAAGCCAATAAACTTGAAGAAATATCAGTTAAATCAAAAATTTAATGTGCAGACCGGGTCATGCAACAAAAAAAAAACAATTAGTAAAGTAATGATTCATTTTTAAAACTGAAGTGCGGATGGGCGATACCTCTGTGTTACAGTAGAACGAGTACCAGCTGGCTCGGAGACTCTCCTGTCCTCCGATATCCCACACCATGAAGTGAGTGTTACGGACGGTGATCTCCTCAACGTTGCTCCCAATGGTGGGTGACGTGTGCACGGCTTCTTTTGTCAGACTGTTTGTGTGGGAAAGCACATTTTCAGTCAACCCAAACTGTGACGAAATATTAAATATAAGAAAAAAAAAAGAAAAACAAAAGAAAAAACTCAAACAACTTACAACTGGTAGAGGATGGTTGTCTTCCCCGCGTTGTCCAAACCCACCATGATGACTTTGTGTTCTGCAGGAAAGTAAAATGCCTTAAAATTCACTTTGCAGCTAAGCAAACTGCAGGAGTTGCATAACTTGCTTAAATTCTTACAATACTGTAGGCACACAGAGATAAGATAAAGATCAGTACATGAAGGTGACGTACTGAGCAGAACAACATCTCATATCTGCTCAGCGGTAATGCAGGTGTAATCTGACCTTCAAGTCAGGTTTCACATAAAACTCAGCTCATGTGAAATATAAGTAACCTGTTCAAATCCTCTGGTAAAGCAGCTAAACATTACTGTGAATTTGTTATCATGTGTATGATTTTATTTGAGGGATAAATATGCTGAAACATCTTGACAGAGGTTTAAATCATATCAACAAAATAAAAATACAAAATATAAAAAATAAAAACATACAAAATATAAATATAAAAAAGTATCGCAGGTAATGAAATAGTTTTACCTTTGTCTCCAAACACAGCCATCATTTTGGTGAGTAGGAATCCCATGATTGTGTCACTGGGGAGCGATGGACACAAAACTATTCCAAAGGGGGGGGAGGGGGAGCGTCCGAAGAAGACAAACTTCAGTATCTGTCAACAGCTGACTGGCAAACAACAGTTTAAATACCTAATACCAGTTTCCAACTCGTACTGGCGTCAGTGGGAGGCGCTTCTTACGGAAAAAAATCCGCTGTATTTCACAATACTGATGCGTTCAGGAGCTGCGCGACAAATTGCCATTTAAATTATTAGCGATTTGGATAGACATTTGCGACTGACAAGGTTCAGCACCAAACTCATGTTTGTTTGTTTTTTTAAAACCTTATCCCTCAAGATTACATCCCCCTTTTTATTTTGTCACTGTCAGGTATGTCTACATATTTATGAGACACCAAACTATAGTTAGTTTAAAGGTTCAATGATCTCATGAAACGCACCTGGACGTGCCGACGACGTTGCTGCGTTTGTTAAATGTCTGAGCTGGGACAGGAGCACCTGAAGGCACCTCTTCGCTTCGCTCACGCCCGACTACAGCAATGAAGCGATGACGCACGTTCTTCTTCCATGTATGGAGTGACCACATGAGCGCGAACAGAAAACAAAACTTCATATCGATAAGAAATCCCCGGGATTTTCACTGACCAGTCCAGGTATTTCTAGTAACTTACCCACACAGCTCCAGCTGCCATAAGTCGTATCATAACCATGGTCCCTCTGCATAATTAGATCACTGATTGACCTCCAGTCATTATTTTGAATGCTTCTTAAACTTAATTTACACTTATGTTATTTACTTTCTTTTAAAGTTATATTTCTAAAAGCGTTTTAACATATTCGCTCCTGTGTGTAACCAAACTACTATTCAATAAATTATATTTTGATACTCACATGGAACAAAGATGACCTTTTATGCCTTTTGTCAGTGTTTGATATTGTAAAAATGAAAGTAAAATGTGTTTCACATTGACAGAAACACTTTAAAGGTTCACATTGTCTTTTAAAAACAATGATTTAGTAATATGACAAAGGTGGTTGTGAGTAATAATACTGTTTATATATCAGAATTAGATATACCTGTATATCCTGACATTAGTTAGACTGATGGACCTTTACTTTAAATAGAAATAAAATGAAAAAAGAGAAAAAATATGAGCCATTTGTTCTCATGACTCCAGGTTTCTTTCTTTGTCTTTTTTTCTTTTTTATGGTCAACTTGACAGCTGAGTCTCATGACATGACACTGTTGTAAAACTCACATTTACGTCTCAGATGGAAATCTCAAATCTGACTTTTCCATCTGTGCAGAGTATCTGCAACTGTGACAATACCAGTGAGTATGAGAAATAAAAACCACTTCCTGCATACTCTAGCTTATAGAATTTAAAGTCTTTGTCATGTAGCTTTAAAGCCATCACAGCACCCAAATGGGTTCTTCCGGCAGAGTGAAGCTTTTTTTTTTTTTTTCTAAGGCTCAAATCAAGACACACACAGACACAAAAAGCTTCCATCATTGTTACTCCCAAATTTCTAATTAGGTTGGAATATTTTTGCACATGTCCCAGGAGACATAAACAGCAGCATCACTGTGATGAACACACTCGAGCCTATTTAGCATCTCTGAACACTTTTGAGTTTGATAATCCCTTCCCATCGCATCGACTAAGTGACACAGTGACATTTTCTGATTAAATTTTTAATTAAAATACGAATTTATCCACAGATTAAAAATGAAAGGCAGAAAAAAGCAAAATGTAGCTACAGTCAGGCACCAATGATGCGTTATTCCATTTTTTTTTTTTAAACAATTGCCATAACGCAACAACATTTACCGATAATTATTTAATATTTATTTAGTCAACCGAAGAGAGCGGAGGGCCGAAGCAGCCCACCAAAGGCATTCATGGATTCTCCATTATAGATAAAAAGTTTGAGAACCACTGATCTATATGATTCAAAGAAAGGTTTACCTTAAATGCTCCTTGGCATCACATCTCTTCAGATTTGGGCTTAGAAATCTACATAATAGTCATCAGTTTGTGTCTTAACGTTGAGGCTTTTCTCTAATTTTGTCATGTCATTGACCTTTAAAGGTAGAAACTAACTTGGAAAAACTCTGTGTAGAAAGGAGGGGAAAATTGTAATTGATGAGTTCTGATGAATTCATTTTTCAGGATCTCTTATGACCCAACCAGATATCCTCGCTACATCCCAGAGATTACAGATTTTTATATACAAAGCTAAGAGGACTCCTCATTTAGACTTTGATCTTTCATGAGAAAGTTTACGTTACGTTTCTTACCTTTTGCACCTGGACTTTCAAAGATGCACACAATGCAGAGTCAAACTGACTGAATCTGTATCTCTTTTATTATTTGAACTAATTATTTGAACGTAAAACAAAAGTAGGCGTGATGGTAAAAGTCAAACTCACCACCTGAGAAATGTATGAAGAATTTACTACCGCAACCAACTCTACTTCTGGACCAAAGCATACATCAACTATCTACATGAAGATATCACTTAAAGTAAATGTGATCATACAAATTTGGAATTCAGGTAACACAATAAGATGAAAATCAATGCAAATGGAACCAGTGGAATGAAACTCACCATTTACGAATGCCCTGATCAATGATGCCACCTACTGGTATTAAAAAAAAGAAGGGAAAAAAAGCATTTTGCTGTGAAAACCCAACATCGGTGCATCTTACTGTTGCAGCTTTCTGTTCAGTAAAAGTCAAGCCCTGACTGACATATTACACACCAGACATTTGGATCATGTAACACAGACCTGTTATCACAAAATGAAACTTCAATGGAAAAGCATAACATTAGTTGTTACTTTTGTCTATCAATCAATCGATCAAAACTTTATTTATATAGCACTTTTCATACACATAAAATGCATATACAAAGTGCTTCACAAAATAGAATCAGACATAAAACAGGATCAAGAAATTTTTTACACTTTCTTAAACTAAATAAAGGTTTCACAAATCCCAAACTGAGTTTAATATATTCTTTATTATTTAGTAAATACTTTACAAGTAGTCTATATTTTGTGGTTTTTGAGGTGGACAGGGACGGACTGGGACAAAAAAACAGCCCTGGACTTTCCTCCCTATGTAGGCCCACCAATAACGGGGGGGGGGGGGGGGGGGGGGGTGGGGGGGGGGGGGGGGGGGGGGGTGCTAAAGTGATATATTGTCAACAACACCCACACATGCAATCTATTTATGATTGTTTTTCAAGAACACTAATATCAAAGAACTACTAAACATCACTTGCATCTCCAAAACAAAAATGAAAAAAAAAACATTTTTTTTTTTCCTGCTATTTTACAGTTACTTATATGTTTGCATTTTAAAAAAAAAAAAAAATCTATATCTATATCACATATGCTTGATTAACATTTGTTTATTAGCATTACTTGGAATGACAGCCATTAAACCTGTACAAACGCTTTGGATAAACATATTATTTGATACCTAGGCTACACACAAGAAGAATAAAACAGATTTGGTTTTCCCTAAATCCCATTCCACTTTTAGCCTTTTAGGTCTATTCTGTGTCAGAATCAGCCTGCTTGACACATTTTATAGTTTTAATATTATTCATGGGTGACCCAAAAACCCAAAGAGAGGACACCCACTGGCCTCTATGTTGATACTGCAAAAATACTTCAAAGATAGTCAAAGATGACAAAGTAGCTTTATAAACCATGCATTTATTTCAAATATTCCTTTTCTATTTTGAAATGAAAAATTTCTGATCTGCAAACGTAAATAATGCCTCATAACCAGTGACATGTGGTTCATGGCTGGTGAGGCACTGACTCCATCAGAATCAGATTTACTAATTTATGAACCCAAAAGCTCGAGACTTTTGTTAAGCTGTAAAACAGATTGTTAAAAAAAAAAAAAAAAAAAAAAAAAGGAAAAGCATAACCCCACAAACTTCTTACCTTCTCACATCTTTATATTTTTTTTTATATCATATCATTTGGAAAGCTGCTAAAGGATTTGAATTTCCCCTGTGGGCATAAATAAGGTATTACTGATTCAATTCAAGTTGTAAATTCTGGATCATTCATGTCACTACCATTGTCTTTTACAGCTTGTAGTTTAGCATTTGTATCTTACATTTCCTTACATAGCAAACATATTTCCTTTGTATAGTCAACAACAATGACAAAACACTTACCTCATTAACGAACTCCCTCCCTTGATGGGAAAGAATCTGGTTTGGGCAGCCATGTCTGTAAATGATAAGAGCACAGGTGGGAATGCCTCCACCCACTTCGAAAAGTAGTCTGTGGCGGAGAGGATATACTGGTGCCCATCCCCTGTTTTGGGAAAGGGCCCAGTTAAATCGATCCCCACCAGCTCCCAGACAGCAGAAACCTAAAAAGCAGAACAAAATTACTTCCAGTAGATGAAACTTGTTGTTAAGTAGACTGCCACTGTGTCCATAACAAAAGATTGATTGGTTGATAAAATGATGAACAGTAGGGAGTACAGAATATGGACAATTTTAAGAAGACAATGTAAAAAAAATAAGATTGTGTTTACACAATACATGATCACATGGCTGCCTTTCATCCCAGGAACACCGAAATGTATCACAGGGCAGATTCTTGTTGTGTATATTGTAAAAAAAAAATAAAATAAATTGCTGAATTCCTGGAACTGGGCTTCATAAAAAACAATAAAGAAAAAAAGTCTCATGTTAAAGGTACAATATGTAAGTATGTAATATGTTTTTACCTCAATGGATTGGAGGGGCTCTGAGCAGGCCAAAGGTTTCCCAACTCTCTTGGCATTTGTCACATCCCAGCACCTGATTCATTATTTTTTTTTAAATTAAAAGATATGACAAAGAATATAACTGCAAACAAATCTTCAGAGAAAATGGAAATGTATGGCAAGCAGCTGTTCATACAGACCCAGTTGTCTATATCAACACTCATCCCCTACCAATAGAACCGTGTTGATATGGACTTCCTGGTTTTGATTATTCCCGTATGGCCCCCCATGGGTGAGGTGGGGAACTCAGAAAAGATGCTTTTTGCATCTTCCCAAGTTCGAGTTTGTAGTTTGTAGAGCTGGCCATCTGAAATACCCATTTATTAGAATTCTGAAATCATTGTAGACAAACAGAATGTACAAAATAGCTGCTGTTCATCCTATAGTGTCAGTGAGGTGACCAGTGGTCTAATAAACATTCACACATTGGCGATTTGAGTGTATTTCAGATACTCACCCTTTATCAAAAATTTTGAACTAAACCTTCAGAGGTTTAGTCTCTGAGACTTACTAAACCCAGAAGGGTATAGTCCTTTGGAAAGGAAGTTGAATACTTCCTCCCACTTTTCTTCCATTGCTAAAAATGAAGAGCAAAGTCGTTATTTTTTTCTGTATCATTTATTCAGTTTCAAGGGAAGCCACTTTTATGTGCGATACGTTGACAAAAATCAAACAAAGAAAGAGACATGATGCAGCTCAAGACAAGAGAAAGGGACAAAACAAGAGAAAAAAGAAATAAGTAAAAAAAAAAATGAAAATAGATAGACATCAGTAAGGCCAGTACCTTAGTTAATTATTCATACCCCTAAACTTTTCACATTTTGTCACGTCACAGTGACAGAAGTATTTTTTTTTTAATTAATGAGGGAAACAAAAATGATAGATGGTGTGTTTTATGAATAAAAATGTGAAAAGTGAGCGTGCATAAGTGTTCAGACCCCTGAGTTAAAGAGTACTGACCAGCTTTCATTACAGATAAAAGTTTCCACGTCCGTTGCACATCTACCAAATAACTAGCCATATAGTTCCAGTTACGAAGGCAAGAAACTGGGACAGAGGTTCAACTTCCAGTAGCCTGAACATACAGCCAGATCTACAGTCATGGAAAATATTATTAGACCACCCTTGTTTTCTTCAGTTTCTTGTTCATTTTAATGCCTGGTACAACTAAAGGTACATTTGTTTGGACAAACATAACGATAACCACAAAGATTGCTCATAAGAGTTTTATTTAAGAGCTGATATCTTACCATTTTCCATGGTTTTCTTGATTATAACCTAAATCACTTAAGTTTTTACTTCAATAGCTATGGCGTTGTACTGCCAAAAACACTGCTTTTATGCATTCAGTGTTTTCTTTTCTGTCTGTTTTAGTCACATGATGACGTTTAGTGGTACCAGGTATTAAAATGAACAAGAAAGTGAAGAAAAAATGGTGGTCTAATAATTTTTTCCATGACTGTATAACTGACTGAGTTACAACAAAGGATACTGCATTTACATACTGAATTAACGTTTTCAACAAGCACAAAGACAATAATAATAATTTTAAGGTTGTTACTCACTGTAAACAGACGACTAGTCCCGCTAGGTGGACGATCCTCTTCGCACTATTGTTAAATAATTAATACGACACAGTGAGTGTCATGCAAGGATAATATGACATTCCATATATTGAATTCACATGCTGAATGAACGTTTTCAACAAGCACAAAGACGAAAGACGACACAATATGAATTTTAAGGATGTTAGTCATTGTAAACCTGTTTTCGTTTGTCCCGCTGCTCCCGCCGCTACAAAGGGTTTCAAAAAATTATGGGCGTGGAAAACGTCATGAGTAGCATATCTCGACAAAGTAGCAGAAATCGACAGAATAGCAAGACCTGTGATAATAGCTTGGGTCGGGTCGGTTTCGGGTCCATGAAGACCTCTAATTTACGTCATGAACGAATGGAATGTGAGGAGTTTGTCTCTGTTCCCATAACAACGTCACTTGGGTGGGTTCGCTAAGTGACGTCATTGACGTCAATATATTATATTATATTGAGCAGTTAGCCATTTTAATTCTAACGACACAACACGAACGACAGGCTATATGGATTACTCAAAACATATATTTTCATTAATTTCATCGATTCCACTGTTCGATGAGATTTCAGAGCAGCTGGTGTCAGAGATAATTACTGAATGTACTAGTGATGTTAACCAACTTATGGAGTTAATTTCGAGGTGGAAAGAGGAAGCATTGGTTGAGGGCGATGAATCTACAGCAAATATGCGTGTCCAGGAAAAAATAGACGATTATTTAACTCAATTTTTTGCACGGTGGAGGGCTTCTGCAAACATGGACAGAGAATTAACCTGTAATACAAGAAGAAACTGAAGAATTGTCTGAAACAAATCTCCAACCAAGAGAAACACTCACTGAACAGACATCCAGTTGTGTGTCACCCTTTCCTAGTGAGTATGAAACGACAGAAAAAGCTTCTGAAGGTAAACGTAAACATAAGCGCTTTAAAAAAGTGAAGTTTGATGTTTCTCACCAGTCTGCCACTGAGGCAGCAGAAAGAGTTTCATTGATTGATTCATTGATTGTGACAGAAGACACATCCAATTGGGAATCAGTTTCGCCAAGCGAGAATGAAACTACAAAAAAGAAGTCTAATTCAGGCTACATGGAGTCAAAAAATATATTTTCTTTACCTTCACCAAACCCCCCATTAAATGACATTTCAGAGCAGCTTGTGTCAGAGACAACTACTGAATGTACTAGAGATATTAGCCAAGTTATGGAGTTAATTTCGAAGGGGAAAGATGAGGAAGCCTTTAACGGTGGTTGAGGGCAATGAATCTACAGCAGTTATGCCTGTCCAGGAAAAAGAAGACAATTATTTAAATCAATTTTTTCCACGGTGGAGGGCTTCTGCAAACATGGACAGAGAATTAACTGTAATACAAGAAGAAACTGAAGAAGTGTCTGAAACAAATCTCCAACCAAGAGAAACACTCACTGAACAGACATTCAGTTGTGTGACACTCTTTCCTAGTGAGTATGAAACGACAGAAAAAGCTTCTGAAGGTAAACGCGAAAGAGTTTCATTGATTGATTCATTGATTGTCACAGAAGACACATCCAATTGGGAATCAGTTTCGCCAAGCGAGAATGAAACTACAAAAAAGAAGTCTAAATCTCTATCAAATCTCTTTAACTCTTTGGTTTACATTGTCGTCAATACCAAGCCAAATGATCGCTGCCATTGCATTACTGGCGGCCGATGTGTTAAAAAAGCGAAGTCTGGTGTTTCAGAATCATTAGATAAGAGGAATATCTTTCTGGAATTGACTGATAATCAGTTTGCAGAGTCTGAATTCAGCTGCACAAAATCCAGCAGTGCATCTACTATAGATACCACTGAGGCAGCAGAAAGAGTTTCATTGACTGATTCAGCCTCGGGAAAAGATTTTGTCTCGATACTACACGAACATGATGTCAACATAAGTCAGGTGTCCAGACAAGATTTGGGCGAGAAGCCCATAGAAACTCAACATAATCTCAGAGAAGACATATCCAATTCGGAATCAGTTTTGCCAAGTGGGAATGAAACCTGCAAAAAAGAAGTCTAAAGGCATATCAAAGATCTTTAAAAAACTGAAGGCTTGTTTTTGTCGTATGAAGACCAAATGCAAATGCATTATGCCGTGGAAAAAAATCCAAGAATCAAGAGAAACAAATTTGTCTGAGGACGATATTAGTGAAATCAAGGTTACTTCAGAATCATCAAATAAGAGGAATGTCTCTCCGGAATTAGCTCATAATGTTGCGAAGAAAGGCTTCAAACCAGAGGAGTATAAAAAGATTCCTTGCAATATATCACCATCGCCCATAGACTCCTACCAAAGAGCGAAGCATCTTAAAGAGGAGTCTCCTGTCATACAGGAACACACAAAAGACACATCCAGTTGGGAATCAGTTTCGCCAAGTGAGAATGAAACTGCAAAAAAGAAGTCTAAAGGCATATCCAAGGTCTTTAAAAAACTGAAGGCTTGTTTTTGTTGTATGAACACCACATTCGATGCTGATTAGGAAAAGGTTGGAAATAAACACAACACTGTATGCTGATGATATTATATCTTTAGATAATGTTTGCACGTTATCTACACACTAATCAAAGAACTAGGTCATCTTTCAGTTGGGGCCTTTCTTTGTGGCATTTGCATGTTCTACCTCTCCTCATGTGGGTTTTCTCTGGAAGTCCAGTTTCCCCCACCAGTCAAAAAAGTGTGTTAGGACTGATTGGCGACTCTACATTGACCTTAGGAGTGAGTGTGCACAGTTTTTCAGAATAAACACAATAAAAATTAATATATTCTCATGTCTTTATTTATTTATTTATTTTCGGTCAGATTCTGGACCTGAACAGTGTCAGCGGTAGGAAAGAGACAAGAGCACTTGTGTCAGGTGTAAATAGTAATATGAAATTTAACACTGACGCGAAATAATTTAGATGCTCAGGGAAAATGTTTTCCAGCAGTGTGATTAATGTGGAGAAATGACTCAAAGCCAAAAAAGGAGCAATTTGTATATCTTCGAAACCCAGTGGGTCTGTCTTAATTGCTTTCAATTAATTTACTCTTAATAAAAAGACAACTGACTGTATAAACCCATTAATGATGCTTGATCCAAATGTGGCACCCTGATTATGGACATCTGTGCAATTTGACAATAAAATTTCTACATATTAAGAAGCTATTACAGAAAGCTTAAGTATTCTGTACTACATACAGTATGATGAATGTCAGAAGGAAAAAAAATACTAAGTCATCTCAAGAGTAACTTAAAGCACATTATGTCGTTGAATAAAAATCAACAGACCAAAGAAACAGATTTGAATCAGAATGATAGATTTTCCAAACCCTCATTCTCATGATTACTACTTGTTTCAGAATAGTTACATACTCAAATAGGTGCATCCACACCTTTAAAAAGCATAGAATGAGGAGATGGCATTATGAAAGGACTGCCAGTTACGTGGGTTTCCTCCGGGTACTCCAGCTTCCTCCCACAGTCCAAAGACATGCATGTCTTTCAACATGAACTTTATTTTATTTTGCATATCAAAAATGTAACAAAATAGGTTTTTATCATCCGAAGAATATAGCCAGAGTCCGCCCGTTTCTCTCTCAGGCTAACACGGATGCATGCTTTTATCTCTTGTCGCTTAGACTGCTGTAATGCCCTGCTCTCTGGTCTTCCCAAAAAGACCATTTCTAATCTACAACTACTCCAGAACTCAGCAGCTCGTGTGCTGACGAAGACCAGGGGGCGGGAACACATTACACCAGTTCTAAAATCGCTGCATTGGCTCCCCGTGAGCATTGTTGCCTCACAGCTAGAAGGTTCCTGCTTCGAACCTCGGCAGGGGCCTTTCTGTGTGGAGTTTGCATGTTCTCCCCGTGCTTGGGTGGGTTTTCTCCGGGTACTCCGGCTTCCTCCCACAGTCCAAAGACATGCATGTCAGGTTGATTGGTGGTTCCAAATTGCCCGTAGGAGTGAGTGGTTGTTTGTCTGCATGTGGCCCTGCGATGGACTGGCGACCTGTCCAGGGTGGACCCCTGCCTTTCGCCCGTTCTTGGTTCTTGTATTGGTCTTTAAATGTCTTAACGGTCTTGGGCCATCTTATTTTCTGACCTGCTTCTACCATATCAACCCTCGCAGACCCTGAGTTCCTCTGGTGGCCTTTTAATCATCCCAGTAGTTAGAACAAAAACCCACGGTGAGGTTGCATTCAGCCATTATGGCCTTCATCTGTGGAACAGCCTGCCAGAGAACATCAGGACCAAAGAGACTGCTGAGATTTTTAAAAGGAGGCTGAAAACCCACCTTTTTAACCTGGCTTTTGCATGATTTCTTTTACTCTTTGTTCTTTTATTTTACTGTTCTTCTTTTAATGATTTTAATTATTTAATTTAAGTCTTACATTTATTTAAAGTCTTTGTGCATTCTATTATCATTCAATTTTAAATTTTATTTTTAAATTCTTAACCTTTAAATTTTCACATTTTTATACATTTTATCATTACTGTATCTATTGTCTGTTTTTATCCTGTTTTACTGTCTTTTAATCTTTTAGTTTTTAGCTCCAGTGTTTCCTCATGGGGGCCCTCCACACTAGAAGGTGTGTCTGGTCTGCCCGCAGGGGCATCGTCTTGGAGATCCCTCAGGCCGGGGGGACTGGGGGGCTCTGCCCAATGTATGGGTCTGCCCTGGTCTATCCGGGTTGAGGTGGTTTCCACCTGTAGGTGCGGGCTGTGGCGCCTCTCAGTGTGGATGGCCTCCCATAGGTAGTTCTTCCTCACCTGGATCCTCAGTGCCCAGCCATGTTACAAAACTAATTACCTTGTACTGTGAGTGTGCGTGTGTGTGGTTTGTGGGTGAGTGCGTGGGTCTATATGTGGGTCGGAGAGGGATGGGTTTTTATTCTCTGTTGTAATCCTGTTTATATATGTATATATATATTTTTTTTATTGTGAAGCACTTTGTGTTGCATTTTTAATGTATGAAAAGTGCTATATAAATAAAGTTTGATTTGATTTGATGTCAGGTTAATTGGTGGTTCTAAATTGCCCGTAGGAGTGATTGTGAATGTGCGTGGTTGTTCGTCTACATGTGGCCCTGTGATGGACTGGCCACCTGTCCAGGGTGTACCCCTGCCTTTAGGGTTAAGCGGGTATAGATGATGGATGGATGGATTTCTGCCTTTAACATGTGACTAACCATGTGAATCACAAGACCTATATGAAACTCATACCGGATCAGTCGAGAGCATTCCTGGAGATGAAAGAGTGGTGATTGGTGCAGATCATTTTTGAGTAACTATGTGAAAAACAGATCACCCTCTGTTCATAAATATCTGTTCATTTAAAGAGTCCAAACTATTTTTGATTTTGTTCATAGTATTGATGTTATGATCTTAGGTATATGTGTGTGTTATCTGTTATCGGTATTGGCCTTTAGGAGCTGAAAGTTATCGGTTATTGGTATATGTTTTAAAAAACAGTTATTGAGCATCCCTAGTCTTGACCCCATAGAATTTTCAGATTTTTCTTCTTTTTTTAAATTTTAAATTTGCTGCTTAAATTTAAATTTTAAGATTTACTGTTCATCCGTGCTTCATCTATATGATTCAATAAGGGATTTTGAGTATTTAACTACGGTAATGCAGATGGCCTAATACGCAGCCCTTTCTCAGAAGGGAGGGCTCCCACAAACAGTCACAAGGGATGCAAAGTTCTCCGTGTAGTTACAATTTTCTTGTCCTTAAGGTTAGTAAGTGCAAAACCTCATACCCGGAACAAAACCTCTATATCCTTTACAAAAAAGTAAATAAATGACAATGATGATAATTAAAAAAGATACAAAGTTCTCAATACAGATCAAAGGTAAGATAAATTCTTGAAGATTAAAGATTAAAACCATTTCTCCAGTTGTTGGTTGAAAATTGCATCGTAAAGCTATCAAACAAACCTATTTGATATCTCACATCAACTTAAATAAGGTGCATTACTAACTGATATAAAAAGAATTAAAGGCTCCTTGAACTGATGGAAATACATGCATCAAAATTACAAACTGAAAAGGATTTAGATTTACATTTAAAGGATTTGACTTGTGGTTCCATTTAAATTAATACCTTCAATTAAAGTAAATGAGATTCAGTAGTCTTTTGTTTTTTTTTTTTATCTCATGGAAGCTTATGATGAGAGAGATGAGGGAAAGGAGAGGGGAGCGGAGGGGAGACTGCTGCTGGCTTGCGCACGTTAGCATTAGCTCACGTTAGCACGATTTCAAAACTCCATGGAAGCGATTGTTATGTTGTAGGTGGCTGATCAGGTTTGTTATATTAAAGCTTGTGCTTGTGCTTCCCTCCTCGTAGAATTTGCTTGGAACATTCCATCTGCCGCTCGGACCAAGCAGTGTTTTTGGCGGCTCGCTCAACTTCGTCGGTCACTTTGACAAGAAAGTTTAAATAAAAAAGTCTGCAGAGGGTTTGAACAGTCGTCTGATTTTACCAGAAAGTTGGCAACACTCATGGTGTTCTGGAAATCCCACGATCTAGTGTGTTTGCGGCGAACCGACGGCAGCGTGTTCTTTATAATCCATCCAGGTTCAGAGTGCGGACCCAATTGGATGTTACACCTGTATTACGCGCCTGTGTGTGAATGTAGCCTATGCTACATGCTGAGAAGAGGGTCACAGGAAGAAAGATTAGAGTCCAAAGTGGCCGTGTTTCTGGTAAAGTGCCCAGTGTTTCTCCGCACACACAAACACACAATCCACACGTTATAGCCTAAACACACGTACACAGACACTCACGTTGAACGTCACACACACAGACACACATCACACACAGGCTCACACACAGGCACGCACACAGTCAGTGCGTTTACATGGGAAGTTTAATTCCTCTTTAATTCAGAATTAAAGTTAAAGCCGAATAAAAGTTACCATGTAAACACTTAATTCCATATGAAAATGTCAATTCCGAATTGAACTTAATTCCGAAGTAAGTGGCTGGTTTATTCCCATTTTAATTCCGCATTAAGTAATTCCACGGTCATGTATACACTCATTCCTGTTTAAATTAATTCCCGTCTTTCTGCGCATGCTCGTTCTCTTGCCCGTCTGTTGCGATGACGCTTATATTCCGCGCTGGGCTTGTTTTCAAAACGGCAGCACGCAGTAAACGGTGTTCAAGAGCAGAGACGATTTATTTAATAAATAGCTTGGAGGAACTGGAAATAATTAAAAGAACAGATGGCAGGAAACATAAAAATTGTGAGCTTTTCAAAGCGGCCAGGTTAAATGAAGGAGGTTTCACAGATAGAGACACCACCCAGGTCAAAAATAAGTGAAATGTTGTTGCTAACCGAGTTAGCTAAGTTTGTTTTCTTCCGGTAGATGTAAAGACGTCCGCCCCCCTATCCAATCAGAACCCTTCCCAACCCTCAGACCTAAAGTGGAGTTGGATAAAGCCGAACAAACGTGTTTTCCATGTAAACCTTAATTCGGAATTACTATTTCCATGTAAACTCGAAGGAAAATAGTTTAATTCGGAATTATTTAATTCCTAATTATTCATTCCGAATTAAAAAACATCATGTAACCGCAGCCAGTACAAAAAAAAAAGTGTAAACAAAAAAAAGACAAAACAATTCTGGGTCGTTTGTGTCAGTAAATAAGGTTAGGGGCTAAATCTTTTATCTTTTGTCATCAAAATTCATTTGTCAGTGTTTATTCTGTTGTTGTTTTTTTTTTTTTTTTTACAAGAGAACAACTGTACAGATGTTGAGGTATCACTAAAGTAAAATATAAATTAGCAAATTGCACATATACACCTGAAAATGACAGCTGACACAAAAACCTCTTTTTTAAGATTTTGGTTCAGAAATGGAACTTTGGACTGAATCCACCTATATTCAACAGCCAGTTTCCCAAGACTGGAAGTTAGAAACATGTTTTTTTTTTTTCAGTTTCTTTTGAGGTATAGAATGTTTATTTAGCCGAAACACACACAAAAAAAATGAGGCTGTTTTCCTTATAATGGAAGTGATGCTGGCACAAGCTACTTCCAATTTTTGAAAAAAACTTGGCACTCAATGTGTTAAATTAGTCAGTTAACTAGATTTACTTCTCAGTTAACAGGTGACTTTGTCATCATATAAGCCTAGAGGTCGTCAGGTTACCACTTTCAAGATGACTTGAAATTATAATGAGTAATTTTTGGTGTTTTGTTTTAATGTGTACTACTGAAGAGAGACAGGCTGAGAGAAGCGAGATAAAGGTTTCAGATGAGCAGGTATGAATTGTATTCTCTAAAAGGGCACACAGTTTGAATACAAAAAGTCAGAAAAGAAATATTGATATGAGATCCTTCCTGTCAAGTTCACAACACACTCCCCTGTGGTTTCTGACAATAAATAGAATCCAATGAATTTCTCACTCTTATCACACACACACAATTACTGAACATGCAATTTGTAAATTAGTGCTGTATGATGTGTATATGTGTGTATCAGATAGAAGGCAAAAGCAGCAAAAGCAAGGAAGACATGAGGGCCAGAGAGAGAGAGAAGGCACAGGTGACCAGGTAATAAGGTCAAAGAGTTAGAAAAAGTTGTTAGGCAGGCTAAAAGGATTTAAGTCACACACAAGTGTGATTTTCCTCACAGACAGAGTCAGGCTGAGAGCAGCATTGCAGTCTGTGGAGAGGGTTCAGATGAGCAGTTAAAAATGATCCTGCCCTGAATTTAAAAAGAAATCAATAGTTTACTTAATGTAATTGGAGATACAGACAGATCTTTTTTGATCATTTCATCAGGTGACTGAGCCACATGAGCTGAACACAGACAACAGGGACAGACAAGTCGATGATTCAGATATTACCACCTGGACTAAGCCTGCACAACCTCATCCCAAGTTTCATTGTTGTGCAGAATTGAGCCAATTATGTTTTATTCTTTCAACAAAATTGGTTTGTGAAATTTCCCTGGCACTACAGTGCCACTTTAAAAGGGGTTTTATGTTTCCACAACAGGACGTCCTAATTGATTGTTGTTACTACAATGTTAAATTTCTCTTCTGGGATTAATAAAGTATTTTTAATTTCATTTCAATGCAAAACTATATGTTTGGAGTAAAAGCAACACACCTCATCACCCTGAATACACCATCCCCACTGTCAAACATGGTGGTGGCAGCATCATGGTTTGGGCCTGCTTTCCTTCAGCACGGACAGGGAAGATGGTTAAAATTGATGGGAAGATGGATGGAGCCAAATACAGGAGCATTCTGGAAGAAAACCTGTTGGAGTCTGCAAAAGACCTGAGACTGGGACGGAGATTTAATCTTCCAACAGGACAATGATCCAAAACATAAAGATGTATCCAGGTGTTAGAACGGCCAAGTCAAAGTCCAGACCTGAATCCAATCCAGAATCTGTGGAAAGAGCTGAAGACTGCTGTTCACACATGCTCTCCATCCAACCTCACTTAGCCCGTCTTGAGACAGGTTAGTTTTACCCTACTGATGATGTGTTGTTGCAATAGTAATCTGTTTTACAGGAAGAATGGGCAAGAATTTCAGTCTCTCTATGTGTTAAACTGATAGAGACAAACCCCAAGAGACTGGCAGCTGTAGTTGCAGCAGAAGGTGGCGCTACAAAGTATTAACGAAAGGGGGCCGAATAATATTGCACGCCCCACTTTTCAGGTTTTTATTTGTTAAAAAAGTTTAGAATATCCAATAAATTTTGTTCCACTTCACAATTATGTCCCACTTGTTGTTGATTTTTGACAAAAAATCTTTGTTTGAAGCCTGAAATGTGGCAAAAGGTTGAAAAGTTCAAGGGGGCCGAATACTTTTGCAAGGCACTGTATTTCCTATAACTTAATTTGCCCTTGTTTTGAACAAAACTGATGGAGAAGTTGCAATTTATTTGTTTTTTTTTCTTGTACAAATTGCCATTTACTGAATTAAGTAGTTGCTAAATTAATCAGATTAATTGGCTTGACTGAGTTTACATGTTTTCACTTATAACTTTACTTTATAATTTTACTTTCTAAAATTCACATTTAAATTGTTGGTCATCTTGTATATTACCAAGCACAATGCCAAAAAGTTGCCAGTGTGTATGCGTTGGATCCACTTTCAAGTTCACACCTGTGGACATTCAGATATTTTCCCGTCTTGGTCTCGGGATGCTGCGCGGTTGTTTTTCAAACGGATTCTCTCAACTGTAACCCTTTGAACCTGTGAGGTTGCCATGGAAACCAGCTCTGTATCTGTTCAGCCTTTCTAACTGTGACCTGGACGCTGAGAAAGGACGCTGAGAAAAAGTGAACCTGCTTTACAACAGAAACGGTAAGGACGCACCCCGAGACATCATTTGTAGCTGAAGCTGCTTTTTAAAACTGGGCAGATTAAAGTAGAGGGAGATGCATCAGTTAAATGTAAATGTTCAATGTTCTCTGTGTAGCTGGAGGATCCGTGGCTTCTTCAAGCAGTAATGTGATCAAACTTCTTCTAGTTGCTGCCATTAGAGCAGTTTTGGGGGTTTCCATTCACTTATTTTCTTTATCTGATTATCTCAGAGTTGATTGGTGGACAGAGGAGAAAGGAAAGAAACACCTGCAGCAATATGTCATCAGAGGAAGAAGTAAGTCCTTTAAACTTGTCGCCACTGCGTCTGTTATCCACATTTTGAAGTACTCCACCTTTGTAGCATGCTGGACCAGTCTAAACGAGGCATTCGACTTAGAGTCGGAGTTTTATGCTCCTAAAATCTGGAACAGTCTTCCAGAAGATGTGAGACAGGCCTCAAGTCTGACAATGTTCAAATCCAGGCTGAAAACTGTTCTGTTTAGATGTGCAGATGACAATTTTATGCATCTGTAAAGCACTTTGAATTGCCTTGTGTACGAATTGTGCTCTACAAATAAACTTGCCTTTGCCTTTTTTGAAAAAAAAAAAGGAGGATCAGCTTTCAGGAAAAAACAGATTCTTCTGTTTCTTTTTGAATTTCCTGCTATTTTTCTTGCTCAGCCGCGTCCAGGCAACAAAAACTAGACATCAATAGACACCAAACCAGGTATTTATTCAGATCCAGGACCCCCTGAAGATCTCTGACTGTTGTAATGACACTGACACACCACTAGGTGGAACTATATAGAGAGCGTTTACATTTAGGCTCGTGTCTCAAAACCGTTAATGAGAACATCAAATCTGTTTTTCCCTGATTTATTCAGGACTGAAGAATCAAATTCAGCCACTTCTGCCATAAACGTTTGCTGCTGTTTTCAAAAAGTTAGCAGTTAACTAACCTGAGACCAGTTAACCAGTTTTAAAACCAACTGAAGGATGATTCCTTTTGAACTGAATGGTGTTTGCCAGTGTTTTTTTCTCCTCATTCAAAAGATTCAAGATTAAATACTTCCATGTCAACAAGTTGATAGGAAATTGTCACAACATCCAAACCTTTGATCACAACTGTGCACTGTAAAAAAAAAAAAAAAATCCAAATTTTATGGTAAATAACTCTAAATTTTTACAGTATTTTACTGTTTTCTAAAAATAGTCTACAAAACTGTAAAATAACAGACATTTCTTGTAAATTTAACAACACAGTTGTTTGTTTAAAGTATTGTACCAGTAATGACAAACTATGTTAATTTCTCTTTTTTTAAAGAAGCAACATACTTAAAATTTTCAATCTCAATAGCAGAATTGTTTTTGCTGTATGACATTTAGCGCAAGACATAGTATTAAAATGTCAGTGATGGGCCACACAGTGGCACAGTGGTTCGGACAGATGGTTAAAATACTGTAGTGATCTGGCAGGTCCTTTTGGGTTGTTTCCCAGCATCCTTTGCAGCCCTGGTTGTTTAGGTGCTTATCTGTGTTTATTTGTTAGCTATTTGATTTAATGCTGCCATGTAAAGTCTGTTGCTGGTTTGACCCCCTGTTGATTCATACCCCTTACATTTCACATGTTAATTTGTGTCACCCTGAGTTGTCTGTCTGTGTTTGAATGAGTACCCGTGAGTTTGTTTAATTAAGTGTGTAAACGAAAGCTTGTGCTGTTCAAAAAAAGGAAGCTGACAAAATACTCCTTTTGCTAGTGTCATGGTTCTATCAAGTGTTGCAGACAAGGATCCACCTCAATTCAAAGGCTACAGTCCTTAAATTTGTTGTCATTTTAAACCCAATATTTAGTTTTTCAACAATTTTTTGACATGTTTTGAAAGATGAATCACATTTCTTGTGTCATATATTGTTATATTACATCAAACACAAATTATTATACAACTTCTTTACATAAAATAATGTAATTGAAACCAGTTAATAACAGCACATTTCTGTAAATGTAAGCATTATTATTTGTAATACAGCATTTACTTACCATATTTCTAGGTAATTTAATTGTTTTAAAATGTGAAAATGTTTCTAATTAAATGTTAAAAACAACCTGAAAATAAGCAAAATCTAGTTAAAATTACAACTACAAACTGTATTTTAATTATGGAAAAAACTTTTTTATGAGAAAGTAATTTTTGGTTATTTCACTGGCGCCCCAGCTGCCGGAAAATTACCGTTTTTTTAAAGATTTTTTTTTTACAGTGTGACCAACATAAAGGACAAGAAGCTATGTTCAGATATAGGGGTAAGGGCTCAACAAATAAGGTGACATTTGTCATATTAAGTTAAGATGACAGCAGAATAACACTTAACTTGCTTGTTTAATTACTTCTGAGTGTTTTTTTTTTCATTATTTCACGAACATTTCACAGTAATTTAAAACATATTTAAAAAGATCAAGAATTGGAAACATACCTCTTTAATATTAATGACCTCTCCCGGTCCACCTGCAGTACCATGACGGCCCACCAGGGGGCCGTGGCTCACACTTTGGGAATCACTGATCAAGATCGTTGATAGATAAATGTGGTATAAATACAAGGGGAATATTGGCATTTAATATGTTGTTACAGTTTTGTTACAATTTCCTCTCATCTGTTCTCACTTGACAGAAGAAGACCTGCAAAAACCAGGATGGTCATCATGACCTAGACGATGGTTTCAAGGACGGACAGCTGGATCAGCCCGCCAGCGCAGAGAGGGACCATCACGGGTTAGACCAGGCTGGACCGAGCTTCAAAAACACCACGGGGGTCAAATGTGGCCATTCTGGAGAAAAGGCTCACACCTGTGACCAATGTGGAAGGAGCTTCAGGCTACTTGGAAAGTTGAAGCGCAACACCAACTTATCCACACAGGTGAAAAGCCTCACACCTGTGACCAATGTGGAAAGAGCTTCAGGCTACTTGGAAAGTTGAAGCGCCACCAGCTTAGCCACACAGGAGAAAAGCCTCACACCTGTGACCAATGTGGGACCAGCTTCAGACATCTTGGAAATTTGAAGCAACACCAACTCATTCACACAGGTGAAAAGCCTCACACCTGTGACCAATGTGGAAGGAGCTTCAGTCTACTTAGAAATTTGAAGCGCCACCAACTTATCCACACAGGAGAAAAGCCTCACACCTGTGACCAGTGTGGGACCAGCTTCAGACAACTTGGAAGTTTGAAGCAACACCAACATATCCACACAGGAGAAAAGCCTCACACCTGTGACCAATGTGGGAGGAGCTTCAGCCGACTTGGAGATTTGAAGCAACACCAACTTATCCACACAGGAGAAAAGCCTCACACCTGTGACCAATGTGGGACCAGCTTCAGACAACTTGGAAATTTGAAGCAACACCAACTTGTCCACACAGGAGAAAAGCCTCACACCTGTGACCAATGTGGGAGGAGCTTCAGCCGACTTGGAGTTTTGAAGCGCCACCAACTTATCCACACAGGAGAAAAGCCTCACACCTGTGACCAATGTGGAAGGAGCTTCAGGCTACTTGGAAATTTGAAATGCCACCAACTCATCCACACAGGACAAAAGCCTTACACCTGTGACCAGTGTGGGAGGAGCTTCACACAACCTGCTACCCTAAGGGTTCATATGAAGGTCCACATCACTGAAGATCTCTACATCTGTGACCAGTGTTGGAAGAGCTTCAATAACTTCAGTAGTTTTAAGCATCATCAATACATTCATACGGGACAAAAACCTTACATCTGTGGCCAGTGTGGGAGGAGCTTCAGACGCCCCTCAAATTTAAAATGTCACATGAGGAATATCCACAAAGGAGAAAAACCTCAGGATATCGCCACAGAAGAAAAGCCCTCAATCATCAACCCATCAACTGTCCAATAAACATTTCAGGGCTCTATAAATGTTTCAGTGTCAACAGAACATAGAAACTCTGGAGGAAATCCACTGGTTTGAGACTCTGAAGGTCTTCTGGTTTTCTGATGTTTGTTAATAGTCTGTGTAAAATTTTTTGTAAAATTATATTCATTTGCATTCAACTCAGATTGTAAAGTTTTCTTTCACCTGCAAACACACCTCCTTCAAACCAAGAGGGAGACGCCACCATGTCTTTATTCATCAGGAGGCCATGAAGGTGCAGCATTCCAGCCAGATGGTAAGGTCTCATTGGTTCTAATGTGATTGTGGCTCCAACACCGTTGGGTTAAAGTTGGAGGAAACTGACAGTGGTCTTAAATGTTTCCAGTTGAGAACAATCTCTCTCACTGTAAAATGTCTTTTTTTTAATACTTTTTATTTATGGTACTTTTTGTTGCAATTAGAACATTGAGGGAAAAAAAGGGCAAAGCAAAGCAAAACAAAGAGCAAAAAAAAAAAAAAAAAAAAAAGAAACTTGAGGTTATTAAATAAATGCACATCACATGGTTTGGAGTGGACAGAAGGAGGACCAACAGCAGGAGTTCCAAAAAGAAAAAGGTTTATTAAACCAAAACACCAAAATCCAAAAGTCCAAAATACAAAAGACAAACTTAACTTAAAGTCCAGGGGGGATTCTCGATCACGAGCATCCGGGCCACTGGCATCCGCGGGACATAGCAACCAGTCCGAAGGGGCAAACAATCGCTCACTGTTGCTGGCGAAGCCGATGTATTTTGCATTTTGTGCCTGTTTTTCTGATTTCGTGCAGTTTAGGATAGGGGGAAAGATGGTGATGAACTGTTGTGTGTTCAACTGCACCAACAATGTTGCTCGCCAGTCGCTTTTGTCATTTTATATGATTCCTAGTGAGGCTACTGAGCCTGAAAGAAGAAAAAAATAGCTGCTCGCTATTAACAGAGCAGACGAAGATACCAGAGGGAAATTATGGGTGCCCAAATCAGACTAAGCGTATGTTTGTTCAGTAAGAACAGGTAAGAAACCGGATTTTTTCAAGATATTTTAGTTTTTAATTTCTATGTTTAGATCTAATATTTTGATGTGTTTGGGGAGGCCCCATTATAGATCGTTGAGGTCCGGTAAAAAAAAAAAAATGCTAGGTCTGTCTGCTGGGGCTGCTGACCCAAGTGACTGTCGAGAGACTCCATAATATATCTACTAGGGACCTGCAACAGTGACTCCAGGTGTCCAGAATGTTTGGAGGGGGCATTTTTTATTTCCTTTCCCAAGGGAAAGGGAATAATTTATTAAAAGTAATATGATTTAGCAGCAGGGAGGGTGATGAATGAAAACATATCTCCGTTAGCATTAGCTCTGGTCCACAGTGTCAATGATTTCTCTACTATGGACCAGAGCTCGCTAGCCAGCTATAAGCCTACCTTCGTTGTCTACAAATATATATGGCCCTGGATATTTATTTTGTTAGGTATAAGGTGAGGCTAGTGATGTTAACGTCACTTTATTAATTATATTAATACAATGCTGCGACTGTCTGATGTTAACATAGCTCTGGTGTTGAACCGGAGCTAATGCTAACAGAGAACTCATCACCCTCCCTGCTGCTAAATTATATAATTACTTTTGCTAAACGGTGGTTAAATCAATTATCTAATAAACAAAGTAAACTTACCTTTGAGTAAATGTAGGTGTGCTTTGAAACTTTTCCCACGTTCAGTTGCTTGTGTGGACGAACACATAACTGAACATACAGCCTGCATTCTCCAGCGTTCGTTTTGGTTTGGGAAAGGGAATAAAAATGTCCCTCCAAACGTTCTGGACACCTCGAGTCACTGTTGCAGGTCCCCAGCAGCAATATTTCACCATGGAGTTATTATAGTATAATATTAACACTGATGATACACATCGGAAAAATAGCGAATTAGCGAATCCAATTTGGCTTTATACCTCGCTCCAATGTTGTTTGCCCCTTCACGCTGTAACCAAGGCCGATAGCATGGTTCGTGACGTCACGCCGATATCGAGAATGACGTGAGGGAAACAGGCAAAACTGCAACACACGTAAAGCGTAGTGATGTTACGAGGCGTGCCGAGGCTTCGAAGCGTGTATCGAGTAGTGGAGGGAGCGTTTCCGGGAAGCGTGTATCGAGGCTTGCTTCGTTTAGGGGAGGAACCGAAAGTGATGACATCCGAAGCTTCGCTGCCCGGCTGTACCACGTGACTGCTCCGGGAAATGGTTCAGATTTTGGCGTGGGGTTTGACGGCTTTATAAACGCCACAGGCTCCATTCAAAATGTGGGTTTTTGTAGGCGAGTTGCGGTCCACTTCCCGAAGCAGTCACGCTGCCATCATAATTTTTAAAAGATACTCATCACCTTTGTCTAATTCCTCAGGAAAATTACCTAAATACAGAAAAAGAAATGTCACATCCACACTTTAACCCAGAACCTTAACAATGACTTTTGTCACTTCCTTCCAGTACGTCTGGATGGATTGACACAACCAGAATATATGGGCATGATCCACCATGTTTTCTCCACATTCTCTCCAGCATCCCAGCTGAGTGTCTGTTTGTTTGCCTTTTTGCTTAGGGGTTATAAAGTAGCGAATCAAATTCTTCCAGCAAAAGTCTCTCCACCCCAATGAGTTAGTAGTAGTTGACTGTGTCTTCTAAGCATTTGTCCATATGTCCTTTGTTATTACAATGTCCAGTTCTTTTTCCCAACGCTGCTTCACATATTCTGACGAGTCCTTCTTAAGAGATGTGACAGCATGGTACAGTTTACTTATCAGTCCTTTGCTGCTCCTACAGTTGTACGCTTCAACAAATAACTGAACAACCTTAGACCAAGCTTTCTGTTCAGAGTCCATAACCTCTTTACAGAAATAATCAGACATTTGTACCTGTGAAAATCCTGTCTCCTCAACCCATATACCTTACATAAATGTTCAAAACTATGAAGTTTTCCATCTTTAACTATTATACATAGAGATTGTTTGTATCTAAAGTCATTCAATGATGGCTTATAGTCAGGATTCATAAGCAGGCCAGTTGAGAAGTTTTACCTCCCTCTGGAGCTGATAACGTTTAACAATTTCAAGCCATATCTTAAAAGATAAGTTCACTCAGTTACTCTCTGTGGTCTTGCCTTATCCCTGTCAATACAACCTATTAATGCTTGTAATGGGACGTCTGTTAAAGATGTCTCTATATCTTTACACTTAGCTTTATAAGATGGGATTGCATAGACATACAAGTGGCCGTAGCTGAGCAGATATATAATAGTCCTTTAAGGATGGGAGTGACATGCCCCCCTGCTCCCTTGGTAACTGGAGTGTGGAAAACTTAACCCTTAGTCTCTTATTGTTCCATACAAATACTGAAATGTGTCTATTCCATTCTCTGAACTGGTTTGTAGGAATGTCTATAGGAAGTGACAAAAAAAGATAAAGTACCCTTTTTCAATCCGTCCTATCCTTCCCATTCCTTAGGGATGACAGATATGAATGCCTCTCTCCAAGATGGCGGGGGAGATCCATCCTCTGATATGTAATTAAAGCATGTGTCAAGAAGGGGTACTAAATGTTCCCTCATGGTTTTGTACCATTCTGGGGGAAATCCATCCACACCAGGTGACTTGTTGTTATTCAGAGATGGCATCATTTGCCTCCCCCTTTGTTATTGGTTGAGTTAGTATTTCATTGATTTGTGTACCAATATTTGGTAGGTCTAAAGAATTAAGAAATTTTGTTAGTGATTGCATATCTGCTTGGTCCCTATTAGAGTAAAGAGATGTATAGTATTTCTCAAAGGATTTTTGTATGTCATCTAGATTTGTAACAATCTTATTTCCAAATCTGACAGTTGCATTGTTTTTATCTTTTTTTTTGATACACGAAAGGCTGTAAGTGCCTGTGAGCAGTCATTTAAATGTTTTCCAGCTTTATTTTAATGCCTAAACTGTTAGCACGAGTCAACCCAACAGATTGTATTAGAAGGAACCCATTTTCTTCCCTTAGATCGGCACGTTTTTGTGCCGATCTCATCCATCCCGACTCATTTGGCACATGCATCACATCACTTCACCTCCCTGCAGCAGTGAAGGAGGTGGGATTTTAAGAGTGGCAGGGAGCTTTGTGGGTGAGAGACATCTCATCATGTGACAGAGGACGTCTTCTTACTCCTTAAAGCAGCACAGAAGACAGTCTTTCATATGAGTTTCAGTTTCATCCCGTCCCTGCACCTAGATAGCACGGATTAACTGCACTTTTCCTTTAAAAATCTCACATCAATAAACATATTTAAAGCAAAAAAAGGAAGGTCTGGTGATAAAACCGGCAACCTTTTTTTTTTTTTTTTTTTTTTTTTTCTTTAAGGCTCAAATCAAGACACACACAGACACAAAAAGCTTCCATCATTGTTACTCCCAAGTTTCTAATTAGGTTGGAATATTTTTGCACATGTCCCCGGAGACATACACAGCAGCATCACTGAAATATGAAATGAACACACATGTGCCTGTTTAGCATCTCTGAACACTTTTGAGTTTGATAATCCCTTCCCATCGCATCGACTAAGTGACACAGTGACATTTTCTGATTAAATTTTTAATTAAAATACGAATTTATCCACAGATTAAAAATGAAAGGCAGAAAAAAGCAAAATGTAGCTACAGTCAGGCACCAATGATACATGTTATTCCATTTTTTTTTTTAACAATTGCGATAACGCAACAATAACATTATTTACCGATCATTATTTAATATTTATTTAGTCAACCGAGGACAGCGGAGGGCCGAAGCAGCCCACCAAAGACATTCATGGATTCTCCATTATAGATAACTGAGTAAAGACCAAAGCTGATCCTAGCCCCCCCCCCCTCCCCCGCATGACACTCCTCTCACTACCTCACAGGAACTCAATAATTAAAAAAAAAAAAAAAAAAAAAAAAAATTACAAATGTCCACAAGAAAAACAACACTAATTCAGTCAGAAATCAGGAGTAAGAAGAGAGTGGGATTTAATATCAGACAAGCTAGCAGTTTAAGTGGAAGTTTGGAGTGATTGACCACACACAAGTACTTTTTATATCACCATTAGCCCTGAAGAACAGATGATGAAGCTGGTGAAAAGAAAAGGAGATGAGCAACGCGCTGGAACAACGACGGCAGGGCTACACCGCAGAGTAGCCACCAGACAAAGACGTGGTGTGAAAACGAGCGTGATGACAGTTAAGACATCCCACCTGGTAGTGGACATGGCTTGGCGAGACATTCCGGCACTTGTGATTGGAGGTTTTCCTCGACGTGAATGTGTTTTTAGGGTGAGAGCGACTCATAAGGCAGGACGTTTCACACAACAACAGCTGCTGCACGGGTGAATACTGCAGGCGCCCCTCAGCACCCATGAGAAGAGAACCAGAACTGGGACAACTGGATCAGACATCTACCGAGGCTGACCCAGGTCTGGGAAGAAGTAAACATCTTTGGAGTGGTTTATTTCTTGCTTTCTTTCTTTTTTTTTTTTTTTTTTTTTTTTTTTTTTTTTAGTGATCAAGCTGACATTAAGTGTAGCAACATTGATAATAATATATATATTTTTTTCAATTATGGCAACTTTCCCACTAGCTTTTTAAGGTCTGAGTGATAAAATAGTGAAGGTGAGAGACTCGCAACTTCTGGATCTCAGATTGGGAGGAAAACCTGAAAACCAAAAGCAGCGAGTGAGATGAATATAAAGGGAAACCCTGACGTATTACAAATGTGGGAGCGGTGACATTAGACCCTGTTTAAGACTCCAGAGGACAAACGTGACAGACTACAGCTCTACCAGCCTGAAGGGGAGATCGGGTTACACAGATTACAATCGTAACAATTACTGCCCTCGTGCTGTCAGTATAGAAATCCATGATTTTCATGCAGTATTAACATAGGAAACAAAAAAAAACAGACCTATATTATTTCTTCTAAACATAAATAAATTGATTTGCAAGAAGAACTTGATGACAATGGCATCTGGCAGTTGATGTGTATCATTACATTGCACTGGGATGTAAACAGATGTTTGTCTGCCTGACTGGCATGGCCCCAAACCCACACTGCAGAACCCTTTCCCTCCCTCCCCAGATCTCCCTCTGTCCTCAGTCTGTAGCTTTCTCGCCTCCGTGGTACGATGAGAATTCAGCGGATGTACACGTCCCTCCCCCAGTCGTCCTGGTTCTTGTTGCGGCTCATGTTGGCTCCCGTGTCCGCGGGGTCCTGGCAGTAACGCTCCCTCAGCTTGGCGCGTCCATGCGGCTGCGTCTGGCTCGGCATCGGAGGGTGGTTTAAGTTCTCCTGGTCCGGCTCGGCGCCCTCGTCTTCCCAGGAGGCCTGTCGGCCGTGATGCTGAGCCAGGTGGAGGCGGCTGCCCCCGCCCCCTCGGTAGGGCTCTGGCTCCTCGTAAGGGTCAGTCTCGATGTCCATGCAGGAGTCGCCGGCCTCAGTGTAGGCTGAGTCCCGGCTGCCCTGGGTCTCGGAGTCAAAGGTGTCTTGCCGCGACAGGCCTCGCCCGCTCCCCCCTCGTAGCTGGCCACGAGACGAGCGTAGGTGCGTCTGCTGCTGCTGCTGCTGCTGAGGCTTTCCTCCCAGGTCTGTCTGATACTCGTGCAGAGTGCTGCTCCCTCCGCACTCTGTCAGAACCCCCTCTCGCTTCTGCTCACCGTGCACCAGGTATGGACCCTGCAGCGAGTCACACCCATGCCACACACACACACACACACACAAAAACACCATGCAGAGAGCCAAACAGCAGACAGAACTGTGAGTGGTTAGTCAGCAGGGTTAGCAAATAAAACAACAAAAGACAGACTTTAGACATTAGTGTTCTATTCAGACACTCCAAGAGTGCATAGAGGAAAAACACACTCTCTCTCTCTCTCTCTCTCACACACACACAGATGCATTTAAGTATACACAAAGAGCAAACACAAACATGTCCAATAAGTACTTAGCTAGTAAAGCAGACTAGTCACTCTAAATGATTCTTAAATGACACCCAATCCCTCGTTCAACACGCTCAAAGGAATATCTACCATTACAACAGTGCCATCTGCTGGCTGGTTGCACTCATAGCAAAACAGGCAGCAGAAGATTCAGCCTCGTATCAAAGGAACTTTGACAAAGAGACAAATTAAGAAATACAGTGTTACTGTATTCCATTTTACAATTACAGTTGCTGCTCTATAATGACTGCTCGTGTAAATATGGTAGATATTCACTTGGTGCAACGCTGTCACTCAGGTGCCATGCTGTTACTGACACAAATACGTTTGAAATCTTTGGCTCATAACAGTTGCAGGGCAAACAGCAGTGGCAGAGGAGCGGAAATAAAGCCCCCATCACCCCAATGATAAACTGATTAAAACAGGACCTGAGTGTTAGAAGCAGCCTCCACCAAACTGAGCCTTTCTGTTTGAAGAGGCGGACATGACTTGCTGTTTTCAGGGGTGGTACCATGGCAACACGGAGGAGGACAGCAAACTGGATTCTGGCTTTCAGAGAAGAAAAAGTGCTGGAGAAAGGAGGCCACGGAGCTAACGGGGGCAGGGTGGGGGGGCAGCAGATATTATTCTGCCATCGACTGCAGTGAAATGGAAGGGGCCTCGGGGGGGCAGAGGTACCAAGTCCAGCGCTTTGAGCTTTGAGACCTGTCGCAGTAGAGACTGCTCCATTTTACTCGCAGGTGTTTCTCAGACTGAGGAACTGGCTCCTTACTAGCAACATCTGGATGCCACTTCCTGAATAACTTGATTTGTGTGAATCACTGTCAGTCTTTTGGTTTTTATGTACAACAAAAAAAAACAGGGATCTAGTGCACTCTCCCTCCGGGTCTAAATGTTGCAGGCTGCCATGCTTGGGTCGAGTTGCCGGAGTGCCCACCCCTCCCCCCACCCCTCCTCGCTGCAGGACTTCAGACGCCATGCTCTTCCTCTTTCCCCTCACTGGCTACGCCACCGTCCAGGTCTGGCCACAGATCCATATTTCTGCGCAGGGAGGTGAGCACCTGTACCTGCAGGTTGGAGACGGGCTCGGGGGACGCGGCCAGGGCCGCCGTGGCCATGGTGCGATTAAGCAGGGGGTTGGGAGGGTTGCTGCTCGGCGGATGTGTCGCCTTCCAGTAGGCCTCAAGGTAGTCGGCCAGGTGTTCGCACGCGTCCTCCAGCTGGTTCTCGTCCAGGATGATGTCGAAAAGTTCCTGCACCGCACAAAAGCAGCCGTCATGTGGTTTTTACAGACAGAAAAAAAAAAAGAATTTCCTCTAAGAGCTTAGAGGAACTCACAGGTGGGCACTGAGCCAGCTTGTCTGCTGCAACCATCTGCACGTTTAGATGTTTAGCCTGGGACTTCCCCCTGGATTTAATGAGCCTCTGGAGGACCTGAAGGGAGTCACAGCGCTGTCAACTGAAGCAACACCAACTCACCAAGTAACAGGTTGCATAAAGTAAATCCACCATGTCACCTGCTGTCTTACCTTAGGCGAGGCTATTTTGATGTAGACGATAATCGGAGCCAGGGAGGTCTTGGCCAGCTGAGAGGGGTGGTTGATGGTGTCCGCATCCAGAGCGACGAGCTGCAGGGTGCGGGCCAGCTCGAAAATGCGCTCAATCTCGCTCTGCACCTCAGCTGAAGACGCAGGAGACGGACAGAACCCGTGAATACGGCGAAACAGAAAACAGCGAGCACGCGAACTGCTTTTCTCGTTCAGATCCAGCTCTTTATATCAGCCACACTTCCAACTATGTAACTGGCATGTTAGTACTTACTCGTGCATACCAAAGTCTTTTGGAAAAGAAAAAAAAAATGAAAAAAATAAAAATAAAACCACTCTCAAGCATATGAATTATATTGGACCACAGTTTAAGTTCCATTTATGCAAAGCTAAATGGAGCGCTGCAGCATCCTCATTCAGTTGCCACCTCCAGATATTTCTGATTTCCTTGAGTGCTTTTAATTATTTTTTTTTTTTAAGTTGTGAGTGAAGGAGGCACTTAGAAATGAGATGCCTGTGGTACTTTGAAGAGCTTACGATAAGGGCACGACTTCTCAATACTGAAACGACAACACTAACAAAAACAACAAGCCAAACAAGATGGAACATCAGGTTTTGTTAGGAAAACCAGTCAGTATTTCATCTAGTGATCCACTCCAGTCTGTGCTTTTACTTTCATTGTTCCTCAAAAAACAGCCCTTAAAAAACATTTTCGAGCACACTTCCGCTTTTATTTTATCAGCCTGTTGACGCGTAAGGAGAGTTAGATTAAAACTGCAAACGAGAACGCTCCCCGCCCGCCTGGTCAAACCTCAGCGCCTCCGAAAGCGCGCCGGCGGAGGGGGAGATAAGAGGAGCGACACAATCTGTAAAGGAAGGCTGCCTGCACACGTTTTAGCAGCCTCCCGAGGGCCGTGGGAGGTGAATCCAGGCCTCTGCAGATTGATAAGACGCGTGAACTTTAACTCACGTAAAGGAACAGCAGGAAAAGTTTCCTTTCACATCGACAGAGGCTTGGATCTTTGAAATTGTGAGCCTGAATGCGGAGGCAAAGCTACTGATCTCATAAAGGTTCACCATATATAAGTTCCCTCTCATCGTTCCAGTCAGTGCTTGTAGAGCAGCCACCAGCTGCTCTACTGCTCTACTGCTCTCCCACGGATGTCTTCCAGCTCGGGTTTTGTAATTCTTTGCTTTTTTTTTTTGTTAAGAGACTAGAGGCTGTCACGCACAAGTATGAGGAACAGAGAAACTGACAGGCAGGCAGACAGGCAGACAAACGATGTATGAGCAGATGTTGAATGTAGTCAGGAGATGAAGGGGGAGGGAGGAGGGAGAGACGCGTCATTGTTCTGTTGCGAGGAGAGCATACATACCCAGTACGTCTGAACCAAGAGACAAAGGAGGAAGAAGATAGGTGTTGGTAGAGCAGGGGAGGGGAGGATGGGTGAAGGGCAGAAAAGACAGGATGAAAAGAGAGAGAAGGCCAGATCAGACTCAATTAGGAGAGGTATAAAAGCATGTAGGTCTTTTGATGAGGTACAGTAATACAGAACAAACACGCTCTAACAATGTCAGATGTGTCAAAATAACTGGAAAATTCCTTGAAAGTTGTATCTCTTTAGTTTTTCCTCTTTAGTGTCACTGCTGGGCATGCTCACCTGTGCATAAAAAACACTTTTCTAGCCAGGGCATTCCTTTTTTAAATTTTTTTCCCTGCATCATTTTGGGTATAAACATATCGTTTTACATGCACTCCCAATGTGTTAAATGCCATTTTTAGTTCTGTGAAACTGCAGGAGCTGCATTTTAACCTGCAAACAAAACTGCCTCTAAAAAGTTATTTGTTTTGTTGTCCCCCAGAAAAAACCTCCTAAAAAGACACACCTAGAAACAGTCTGAGGTTTTAGTTTGAGTCAATCCCACATTTCCTCTCCTGCTATCCTCCTATGTTTTTTTTCTACTGACTTTTTTTTTTTCCACGTTTGAGTACAAAACTGTTTAACAAAGTCTCTTTATGGGCCGAGTCTTTCAATCCCTCTGAAGAAAAAAAAGAAGCATACCTAAAGCAGTAAACATATGAAACACATACAGTGAAAGATGTTCAGCGACACAGCATGATGAACAAAAATGTTTCATATTTTCTCTCCCTGCAGCGAACGGAGAGCCTAACTGTTGTTAAGTCTGGTCTTAAACGGCCTTTAACTACAGGAGCTGTGCTCACCCAGGCTGGAGCGGGTGCTGGAGCGCTCAATGATGGTGTGTTTGCTGGGGTTGTTGAGGACTGAGCGCTTGGCCAGAGAGATGTCTGCCGTCACCCGTGTGATGGATATCCTGAAAAAGAGATGCAGCGTAACCCCCCGAGTTGATAAAAAGGAACCTGCGAGACCTGATGATGCTCTCATTTCTTACCTGCCCTCAAACTTGTGTTTCAGAAAATCAAAGAGCGCCTTCTGCATCATGTCTGTCACCTGTTGAAGAGGATGAGACGTTAGAAAAACACAACACAGGTGTGGGCCTCCGGACATAAAAGCGCGCCCTTCCTTACCTCGTAGCCTTTGAGGGACGGCCCGACGAGGATGATGGGTCTCATGGAGGGAACCACATCATAGGGAGGGACGTGCTCCATCTGAGCAGAGGAAGCAGGTGTTAGGGTGGGTCGCATTGTCAGGCGTGCAGGTACACTACGGCACGGTTTCACAAAGCTCACACAGATCTGCAGTACAGAGTTACGCTCATGCATAAATCTCCGTCCTCCCCCCCTCTCATGTGAGCGCTCAGGTTGATGGATGGCGACTGTAAGATGTTGGGAGTCCATTTGCTTTTATTGAGCGTCCATCAGTGCTCAGAGGCAGGGATCAATTTTAAACTGAGAGCGCCGGCCTCTATTTCTTAGTCTGCAGTCTGGCGTAATTAAAGTGCCCATAATTAAAGCAGACGCCGGGGTGTCAGGAGAATTCTCACGACCGCGCTGCAGCCCTGATCGCAAACGTCACGCTTCACACTTCTCCCCCCGTTATAAATCAGCGTCGTATGGGAGCTGTCAAAATATTTCTGTCTGTAATTCCAACTATGACCATTTCTACAAGAATGCTTTTTAAAGCGCTCATACATTACTGCCGTGTCGACTGTTAACACCATTAAGAACACTGCTCTCCAGTATGGAACCCTGTTTGGGTCATAATTCAATCAATAAATGAGTCTATTATTATGAAATACGTATCCATTATTATGAAATGTTTCCCATTATTATGAAATACATGTTTATTATTATGAAATATTTCCCATTATTATGATAATGATTTCGTTTTTCATAAGAATGATTTTTGTGTCAATCACAGCAGAGAGGGCGGAGCCATTTATGCGATTGGCTGCTCTTTCATTCAGGCATAAGCAACAGAACAGTGAATATCGATAGTGGGCGAGAGGTGCAATGTATATACTCAAGGTTTCCCGTAGCTCAGTCCAAGCTGCCATAGCTACAATCGGACTAGGAGCGCACCTTGATGACGTCACGGCCCGCTGCTAACGGGACCTCACGGCCAAAACTAGTCGATGTCAGAGCGTAGAATGGAGAAGGATCAGCCAATGAGCGTGCAGGTCAACCACTGGTCCCGCCCAGTGGCAAAATGTCATTATTATATAAAAGCTCATTCTTATGAAAAACGAAGCCATTATGTAAAATTCTTAGATTTAAAAAAAGCCATTCTGAAATAAACTATTATGCATTAAATTAAGATTAAATAATAATAAAAAATATATTTCATAATAATTACATTTTTTCATAATAATTGGGAAATATTTCATAATAACATAATAATAGACTCATTTATTCATTGAATTATGACCCAAACGGGGCTCCATACCTCCAGATAGTAGACTGAAAAGTACATTCTTGGATTACTTGTCCTATGTACTTCGGGATTTTGTTTGATTGTTTGTTTTTAGAAGCACAAGTAGAATATCGAGCCTTTTACGCAAAGTGATGCGCACAAAGACACGGACAAACCTGCACAGATGCTGGACACCCACCTGATCCTCTCTGCAGCGCGTGACCTTTACGCGCATTTGTACGTGATGAATCATGAAGAAATGACTCACCAGTGCAGGATTCACACACGTCTACCTGCTTCAGAAACTATTTTCAGGTGCGTGATAACAGCTACGTCTCATATATCCTGACAACATTTGGCAGACTGGTCCCGTCCAGATCTGCAGGCACCGCCGCGCCCCTGCGTGCGTGCGCCGCACAGCGCTGCGGCTCCTCTGTGTTACGTTACATAAAGTTGAGCAGCGGAGGATCGTTTCACCACCTTTTTGCATTCAGGGGAGCTAAAAATACAGAGTTTCAATGCTTTAAGGAAGACTCTTAAAAAGAGGGCAGAGCTGGAGCATTGAACTTGACAAAGTTAGTCATTTGTTTGGAATTACGCAAGATTACGCACAATTTGGAGCAGGACGGTGTTCGACACATGGAGCCAGACGTTGATATATTTATAGAACAAATATAAAACGCTGTAACTTATCATCTATTTTGTCCAAGGCATGCTATAAAACATTTGGTTAATAGGATAAGCACGCGTCCAATGCTTTAATTTACGCAAAAAAAAAAAAAAAAAAAAAGAAAGGAGAGGTGTCTAACTGGTCAAAAATGGGGGAGACCAGGACATCTGTTACTCCTCTGGTTTAGATTTGCCAATCTTGTGCCATCACATCTCTCAAAACTTTCACTGTGAAGGCACTAAAGTTTTTCAAGTTTTGGTGTATATTTTGACATATACAGTCATGGAAAAAAATATTAGACCACCCTTGTTTTCTTCAGTTTCTTGTTCATTTTAATGCCTGATACAACTAAAGGTACATTTGTTTGGACAAACATAACGATAACCACAAAGATTGCTCATAAGAGTTTTATTTAAGAGCTGATATCTTACCATTTCATGGTTTTCTTGATTATAACCTAAATCACTTAAGTTTTTACATCAATAGCTATGGCGTTGTACTGCCAAAAACACTGCTTTTATGCATTCAGTGTTTTCTTTTCTGTCTGTTTTAGTCACATGATGACGTTTAGTGGTACCAGGTATTAAAATGAACAAGAAAGTGAAGAAAAAATGGTGGTCTAATCATTTTTTCCATGACTGTATGTCACTGTTACACCTAAATCTGTCCCAGAAATGACAAAATGTTGATATTTATCATGTTTTGGTTTTTTGGTTTTTTTTTTTTTTTTTTTTTTTTTTGGGGGGGGGGGGGGTTTAAATACTGATTCTGTATTGAGAATCAGTATTTACTCAATATAGAGTAAATCAGTATAGATACTGATTCAGGCTTCTGCAGCAAGCCAATCAGTGAAGAGTTTGTTTATCAGCAGTGGAGGCCTCCCGGACTTCCGTTCAAACAGAAAACTAAACTAAGGTACTTTAAAAGAAGAGACTTTAAAGGAGAAGAACACAAAAAGCATTACTTATTCTGTATTAAAACGTAGCACACCACGTCATAGACTGAGGACAGATTGTGCTGAGGACCGTAAAAACGGCTGAATGGAAGCAACTTTCTCTCAAATCAGGAATCGCAAATGGAAACGAAAAAATGTCAGGATGCATCGCCGCCACAGTCCGACTAACGGGGTCTGAGACGGTTTTGCACCTGCGTCTTCACACTGACAGCTGTGATACGAGGTCACGAGGAAGTGGCAGAAGCGTCGCCACATTTTTACAATCCTGTCTGTGGCTTTAATGCACGTTTGGAAGCATGGAAAGCCGAGCAGCCAGCACACATGCAAGAGAGCGAGAGACGAAGGATCAACAGGAACAAGACTGAATGTTAGAGGTTAGTGTTGAGAACAAACCACACTCACCGACTTTTGTTTCTGTTTAGCTGGGCCCCCTACAGTATCATTCCAAAATAAAAGCCGTAAGAGACAAAAAAAAAAAAAAAAAAAGCACAAAACACAAGAGCACATTTAGTTATTGACATGTTAGGATTAGAGAGGAAATAGGGAGAGGAGCTGTTTATTGATTAGCATTTACACTAACTGACTCCACTGTAGTCATTTGAAAACAGACCAATATCAAGCAGCAGCCATTTCAGAGAGTATCACTTGGTTCAACGCCTCTCCCAGCTGATCCAGCACATAAACACACCACCAAATATATCTCAGCATAACCACCGTGACCGGAGCCTGAGGAGCCAGGCGGGGTTAGATTCAGGAGCTGAAGTAGCAGCAGGGAGGGTTACGTTGTGAGCAGTTAGTAAGAAACTGGGAAGGAAAGGAGAGATTACACCCGACCACATCTCAGAGGACAAAGGCCAGGGTGGAGGAGAAGGGAGGCTGGTGAGGCAAACATAAAAACGTCCCGGGGCTCCTGTTGTTACCTTCTTAAAGAAGGGCAGTCGATGGGCGTTGGCCTGGGGGGATGTTACGCTGCCTGACATGTTCTTGGGAGAACGAGGCTCACCCTGGGACTCAGGGGGCTCCTCGGCTTCCAGGTCGAGGGGGTCGGCGTCAAAGGAAATATCTGCGTGAGCTGACGGGTTCGGAGGAGCAGAAGAGCAGGGAAGAGGAGACAACAGAATGAGGTGAAGGGACGGAGAGCAGAGAAAATAACAGAGGAAAAGAAAAAGAGGGGAAGAGTAAATAGATGGAAGAATGTGAGAAGCATCCAGAAGGAGGCAAAAAGGACGGCACAGACTGATAGAGAAATGTGTTACAGCATGACTAAAACTGGAAATAAATCTGACAGGAGTTTGGAAAAAAAAAAAAAAGAACAGAACAGATCATCGTGAAGAAAAGTGCAGACTTCAGGTGTGATAACAAAAACGGCGGAGGAGATGAGTTCGATGCGAAAGCAACTAGGCTGGAAGTGTAGACGTGAAAGAAGATGGAGAGAAAGCAGACGACAGCAAAGAAGAAATCAAGCTGTGTGATGCGGATGGTGGACGGGGCTGGCAGGTGTTTTCAGAGATACAACTCGGGATTTTGGGAGGTGAATTTATTTATTTTTTTGCTGGGGAGCTAGATATAAAAACAAAGACTGACAACTTGTTAGCTCAGCTTATCACAAACAGCAGTATCCTGAGACGGCAGAATTCACACGTGAGCCCCTGCGATGCTGCGGCAGTCCAGCCGATGGAGGTGTGAGATAACGCCATCTCTGCATAGACGTGTTTTCCAAATTGTCAAACCCTCACTGAGCATCCTGGGACGTGCTAGGTGTGTTAGACAGATGTGGTCTCTGTGATACAGGTGTGGCCCTCTGCTCAGTCCGCTGAACAGTCTGCTGAACAAATGCTGCTGGAGTCAATTGCAGTTGTTTGTATTTCCCCAATTTCACTGGCGAGGCAGCTCTGTGTCATCCCCGTAACGCACACTCACGCAATCCAGACATACTTAACAATTATAATGAGTGCGGTCCATTTCGTCTCTATTTCAGTCCCGTCCTACGTGCTAATGACGGACCACGAGGCCTCTCTCGCCTCACGCCAGCGACCCGCCGGGGCTCGCCGGGATCCATCATCACACCCAGATAACAAGCCAATTACCTTCATCTAAATATCAGACTCACTCGCTCTCATTTCCGGGACTGCGTGCACACAGGAACTGTTATGGCACTTGACAGGGACACCATGTGACCTCACCTGTTCCAGGTGGGGTGGGCCTGCGGGTTCCCGTAGCAACATCCAGACTGGAGCTTCCTCCTGATTTGCTGTAAAGGCAAAAGCAGGCGTAAATAAACCCAGAATAATGTCTTTTTTTTTTTTTTTAACTCTAAATGATGTTTAAATATTATTTTCTAAGTCATCAGAATAAACCCATATTTCCTGACTGTATCTGTAAATACGGAGACCAAAGAGACTGATGTATATGTACTGGAGTTTCACAGAGGAATTGAATGACTCACATCAGCGCTTCTGCTTATTTTAAGATGTTTTACATTGTCTGCTGGGTGAGGAATGACTCATGCTTGACTTGTTTGAAAAAGTGGCTTTTTTTTTTTTTTTTGTTTTGTTTGTTTGCTTCGGTGATGCTGTGGGTGCAGAGCGCCTTTTCATCATTAACCTGGAGCTAAGCCGGTTTTGTCTCATCCGCTGCTCCTGCAGCAGCCGGGTGTTCTCCAGTTTGACCGGACTGGGAATGAAGCCCACCTCGCAGCCCTCCTTCACCAGACGGCCGATCCACCAGTCGTTGTTGTACTTCTGCATGCAGGACAAACAGCCAGACATCAGTGAGCATTGTCATAGATGCAGTATACAGTATACATTGACACAAATGCAGTATACAAATCAGCATTTGTATCTAGAACAACAAATGTGAACGCTCTGAAATCAAAGGACCAGTATATTTGTCTTCATCCGTTTTTCTATATTTTCCCCAAATCCCGGCTCATTCGTCTTGTCCTGTAGTGCAGCTCGTGTTGCAGCAAACACCCACTCATCGCCTAGCTACGGTTTAGACGGAAAGGAGGCTGCAGTAAAAGATGCAGCAAAGCATGAACCCTTGTTGGCTTCCACCAACCATTACTGCAAGTTGTTCCAAAGGGGAGAAGCCTGAAGGCCTGCTGTTGATATCCTGTCCCCTACACCGTCCAAGCTCCTCTGACAGCATGCTAGTTTTAGATTGGAGCTACTGAAATTGTAGCTCTCTCTCTTGTCGTGTATAACTCCTAACCCTAAGAGCTTAATGGAGTGTGTGTGGAGTGTTCAAACCTCTTTAATGTGCAAGAAGTCTTTGGCTTCGAAGGAAATGGCCATGCCCTGCACGGGAACATCGTCGCTGGGGCCCGGGTTGTAACCGACGTTTGTGCGCACAGCAAATGCCACTGGTTTGGTCTGGGGGCCACGACGAGCGAAAAGGACATGAGTGTGCAGATAATCATATGAAAAAGCTTTAACAGTGTCAAAAACGTCAACATAAAGATTGGCGGCTGATGTCTGACCTTTGCTTTCTCAAGTGTGGCGAGAGCCTGTCTGTCAGCCTCCTTCCTCAGAGCCTCGGGATCCTCCTCCAGGGACACGTCCGAGTCCGATGGCCGGCTGGTGTAGGAGTCTGCAGAGCCCTGAAGGAGAACAATGAATTCACTTAAAAGTGAGGACGAACGAACTGCCAAGAGTGGAGCGCAAGTCTGTGAATTAAATCCTCACCGCAAACAAAACAAGAGCGACTGAAATGACTTGCAGAATGCTTTGTTTTTACAGTCTAACCTAGATACCTGTTTGTTCATCTTCTCTCCCCGCTGCGTTGGTGCGCTCGCGTGTTGCACCCTGCATTCACGTATGGCATCTCAGTCTTGAGTGGTCGAGACCCACATAAACACAAAAGGGGCCCCGGCCTTCATATTTCATGTAAGCTGACTCTTTGTAATTTGAGTTGGAAAGGATGCAGAAGAGCTGGACGACCGAGTCGCTGCAGCGTCAGTGCGGTTGAGGTCTTAAATCTTTTTTCTTTTTTTGCTAAAGCACAATAGGTCCAGTGTGTGGGTGTCAAGTACAGAAACATGGACAGGAAGGAAAAAAAATGGCGAAAGAACTGTTTATAATATCATTGAGGATATAAATTTCTCATGAAGTGGCTACAGTTTCCAACACATCCACCACTCATGCACAGTAACTTGACTCTCTCCTGCTGACCCTGATTCAGGCACCCATGCCACAATAAAAACCTGCACGTCCTGTGAGCCCGGAGCGCCGGCCCAATGTTCCACGCCTCTGAAGAGTTTGAGTGTTCAATTTATATAACAATCCCACTTGTTCTCTTGGAGCTGGACTTTTTTTTTTTTTTTGAGTTGACAGGCTGCCTGGCATTTGTAGGAGGTACTGACAAGAATGCGGACAGCTGAATGTGCCAGGCAGAAGAAATGACTCACTAGGTGTAGGCTTTTAAAATAGAAGTGAGAATGCTCAAAGATGACATACGCCATATGTAATGTTGATTGAAAATTCCCTGCACATGTGTAGTCAGACATCACATCGGTGAGCACAACAAATACGTCTGGATTGGTGCCAGGTTTGGTTTGGATGTTTGTTTCAGAAGTGATGCCTCAGTTTGAGTAATAACAACAACTCACAAACCGTTTTTTAAAACTGCGGTGCATGAATCCAGTACAACGATATGCTCCATGCATCACCCTTGGAAAAGGAACTACATGAGATACAGTGATCCCTTATTTTTCGTGGTTAATGTGGACCGGCGCCCCACCGCGAAGATCAAAATCCACGAACTGGAGCCGGAGCCCCCCGAGCCTAAATAATGTGATTAAAATATTTTTAAAAACCGCAAAAAAAAGTAGCGAGGCACTGCAGCGAAACAAGACAAAGGCTTAACTGTGGTCTTTCTGTTACCTTCACAGCCTCTGGTCTCTGAACCGTAGTAAAGGAACCGCTGGTATTGTGCTATTTTTGGCTCGTAATTAGCGGCTAACACGCTAACAACAACAAAACAAAAAGTCTGGTTTTCTCTGCATGGAACGGGAACTTTATTCTGGCACTGCAGGAACTTGTAACATCACACAGGTTGTATTGTTGGGCTCCTGTCGGTTAACAGAGAATGTAAATCTATACGGCTGCTGTTTATGCTCACTACACTTTTCATCAAACCCCGTTTTCATTCTGCCGTCCCACGACACACACACTCCATTACCCATAGGGCTCACCATTACCCATAAGGCTACCTTCTTAAAAGGGGCCAGGCTGGCTCACAACATTTCTTCGCTGTGAGAGAACGCGCACAACATCCCGTGATGTTTCCGCAATTTTTTTCTTGATTTTTTTTCTTGATTTCTTTAATTATATTATATATTTCTGAAAAATCCGCAAATAACTAAAAACCGAATTGGCAAGGGATCACTGTACAATAATACAGAGGAAGAATTCCTTCCAAAACAGCGTGTTTGTACCAGTTAGCATTTGTGCATATTTGTTGAAACTTGTGGATAAATTAAAAAAAATATATGAATTCTCATATGAGCAAAGCCAAATATAAAACATTTAATTTCTATTTTGTCTGTGAGAATACAGTTCAAATAGTTACAACCTTAAAAGATAATAAATATGAAGTACAGTTTTATTGTTTCAGTTTTTTCCTGAAGATACATGTGAGAAATCACTATCATGAGGTCACAGCCATCATCTCTGGAACTGAGGGCACATTAAAATCAGTTTTGAACTCACTGTTTACAACTGTGGATGGATACAACGGTGACTCTGGAGAATAGAAGCCGCAGCCCATCGTGGGCTCCACCACCGGGGGACCGGTCAGGGTCCTGCATTACTATGCTTAAAGAGTCCTGAAATTATTTACCATGAGCTGTTCGGCTCCGTTAGCGAACTAGCGCTGCCGATCATACATGGAGCTGTTGCCCGACTCGGTTGAAGGCACTCCCGGCTCGGAGCCGAGCGAGCTCTCGGCCTACAGCTCTGCGTGTTGAGTGGGCCGAGCCGCTCATTTGAAAAATAATTCCCGGACTCTTCCAGTTGGAACTGTGCTGGGACCTGCAGGAAATCGTCCCGGTAGCGGGATCTCTGGTTTCTAATGTTGGTTTCGGTGGTGAAATGAAAAGACTGGCGTGGTTAGCATGGCTAAGCTAAGCTTTCCTTTGGTGGTCTGTTGGTTCAACCCACACAAGCACAAGAATACATATCGTCTTTACAAATGACCGATCTGTTCGATCTGTTCGATTTTCATTCACAGCTTTGACGTCAATAGAATGTCAAGTTGCTAAAATCATGTCATAAATTATACATTTACTATTTTTTTTTTTATTTATGCACAACTTTAGATGAATATGCACAAATGCTAACTTCGTCCACGCACATTGTTTTTGATCGCTGTCTCACTTCCATTACTGATTATATGTCAAATATTAATGTAGAAATATTTACTGCAGTATTAAGGAAAAAAGAATCTGCTCAACCTAGAACCTAATCAACTCTCGAGCGCTTCTTTTCTTTTAAAATTTACAGTTGCACACGAGCGTTCTTCAAACTGTCCTGATGCTCTGAATCATGGCATGAAAGTTAAAGTATGGTGAAACTTCCACCTCCATAAACGTTTAACCTGCGACCTGAGAAAAAAACATCTGGTTTGAGATTTGAATATGTCCCTATCGAGGAGTACACGCCATCAACTGATACATTTAAGATTATCAGATCTTCTGACGTGAACTAAGCGCTAATTTACATTGTAATTTCAGGTACTTCTCATCAGTCTGGCAGAGCAGAGGAGTCAACACATGTTCGCTGCCGAAAAGATGATTGGTACTTTCTTACTGGCACATGTTGCATTATTTTCATGGGATGATCTGTTTTATCAAAACACAAAAGAAGACACGGAGCAGGTGAGGGCTGCTGGCCTTTAAAGCTCACTTTTAAGTGTCCTTAAGCAAAAGTATGGAATATAGAAGTTCACATATGCTCCAGATGTGCTTATTGTTGCGATAATGAAATTTAAAAAAGAAGAACGTGGGTGCTTTGAGCAGCCAAGAAGATCAGATCATTGTTATATAAAACAGTTACTCAACTTATGCATACATTTTATGTAACGTCACGATAATCTCTGTGGATACTCTTATCGATAAGGGAGGATAATTAGCATATTTATCAAGTTTGTTTGTATCTGAGTGATAACACTGGAGAGAAAAAAACAGAAAAAGAAACAGTTGTGTACCATCCACGCCTCGACTTCATCCGAATTATCTTTTACCCCTCTGACGTAAATGATCAGGGAAAGGGACTCTGAATGCTGAATCTTGGGTAGGATGTCTAACCCTCCCTTCACAGCGGGCATCCTTCATCAAGGATGAAGCAGCGGGCTTGAAGTGAATCCCTCACGTACCCTAAACCTCTGAGACACTTGAGGAGAAAAGCTTAAGAGACGCTGCGCAAACAGCTCTAGATCTCAGCAAAAAAGACAAAAAAAACAGCAAATTAAAGGTTTTAAACATTTTACAACTAATGTAACAAACATTTGTACGTGTAATTCAGTTTTATACCATAACCTGCTACTTTTCTACTCCCTCCATTGATTTGACTGTTAACATCAGGGTGAGGGTTTTAGGGGAAGTGGGCGGAGTTAGCTGCCCTCCAACCAGAGCGTTGCCAGATTGATCCCCTGTCACGTGCATCAAGCGTCTCTGGGCAGGTCACCGAGCGCTGGTTTGTCCCCACCCAACCCCCCACCCCACTGCCCCAAGCTTGGATAAATGCGAAGGGTTTTGTCAGGAAGGGCATCTGACATAAAAAAGAAAAAAAATCCTGTGGCGAGTCAATATGCAGAACACAACGATGGTAACAATTTAGACGTCTGAGATTTTAGCAGCACCGATAAATCACGATTCTCCTCTCGAGACCCTCGAAGGTCAATTTACATAAATAATCAAAACTCCCCAAAAATGAAAGATTAGAGTTGATACGTTTTTCTTCTCCCATGACCTCCTCAGACTGATCTGGTATGAAGCTGGGTTTAAAACAGACCAGCTCACTTACTCACACTAAGAGTTAACGATCACAGCAACAAAAATAATTCATAATCAGGTGGACCAATCAAACACTTACACTTATTTTTTGTATTTAACTGCATGCACGTTATGTGTTTTTACAGAAACAGGATCATCCACGCTGGACTTTCAGCGAGTTTCATGCATTTTTACATTGCTCTACTTTTACTGAGGTAAAAGATCTGAATATTTCCTCCTACACTGGAAACATGAAACATCTCCTCAAAGCGATATGAAATAAGGTCAATGGGGCTCAGGAGTGAAAGTCTGAAAATAACAACAGAGGTGGATCAACTGGACCTGAGTGGACCACTGCCTACCTCAGCAAGACTCCACTCGCTCGCTCACAAACCTCCGAAACAGTTTCAGCTGTGAAAGTGTGTTGTGATCAATGCGGTTTCAACAAGGAAGCAAATGTTTGTGATAATGAAGATGATATAAACCGTCCCTGGCGAATCTGACAATGTTCACGAGTGCAATGCTAAATTGCTAATTGCTCCTTGAAACGCTGAGGTTCAATTATTCCTCAAATGTGTATGTTGTTCTTTGTTATTTCAAGTGTCCTGATAGTTCACATGCATGCTGTGCACCAGCAACTTCCCGGGTCTGATTTTTTTTTCTTCTTCATTTAATTGGCAACTTTATTATCTCCTCTCACTGCTCATTTTTCTTGTCTCCATTCAACAAGTCTGTGTCAAACAAATGCTAAACGCTGCAGCTGAATTTCTCAACACAAATGTATTTCAGCCACAAACGTTTTCATGATCTACAGGGTTTTGATGTGATATTTTCTTATTTGTGATGAGCTCCCTCTGCATGTGCACTGGGCTGTTTCTTTGGGTTTTGTTCTGTCAGCAACTTTCGTTGAATTTATGCAGGACATTTGTTTGGATTTGTTTTTGGACACCCGACCACAGCATCGCTCTTGGTTTGGTTTAATCAGTTTTATTGTTTTCTCACGCTGCCCGCCACATCTGTGAAACCGGCCTCGTGCTCCTCCACGTCCACTACACGCATCGTAACAAATGTATTAAGGAGAATACGCACTCAGCTGGAATCAAAGGTCTAAATATATCCAGAGGAAAAACCGGTCACGCCTGAAGCATCTCTGTGTGTTTGCACACACATATCTTGTGTGATTAATCCTCCGCGGCTTTGATTAAAGTCCACATGTCTGCATGATGTGAAATGAAACGACAGACGCTAATATTGATTCTAACTGCCACCTGTTGTACCGAGGCGCTCTGTGACTTGGCAACGGCACACTGACACTCCCCGTTACCGAGGCGATGGCTGGCTTCTCCCAGCATCCTCAGACGTTCACGGGCCATCCCCACTTCCTGTTTCAGCACTCAGCGGTGCCGCCTGCATCCCACCCGAGTGGGAAGACGATACAGCGAGTGGCACGCAGCCACTAATGAGGACAATTAACAGCAACCCCCCCCCCAAACCCACCCCCAGTTGGTGTCTTTGAGTCATCTCGTGGAGCATGAAGGTGCATCCCAACAAGGAGCACTGATAGATGGGAAACCCACGGGGAAAGGTTTTTGAGAAAAGTAGCTGAAGTGACATCACAAACAGCCAAGGAGCGACCCACTCACTGCAAGTCAGCTATGCGTCAGAAAGGAAAGGGAGTAGAAGCAACATGCGATGACTGTGTGTGTGTGTGTGTGCGCCTCTGAGTCACCCATCCAACTGATTCACGTCACACACAACCAGAATAAAAGAGAGGGAGACAAAAGTCAATGCTTGCTGGACTAGGAGAGAGATAAAATAGAAACTACTTAGCGACCACTCAAAGCTCACTCTCCCCTGAAAACCACTGAAATACGGTGGCATCCTTTTCATTTCTGACACTTTCTCCCCATCATCCTCCTCTTCCTCTTCTTCTTCTTCTTCTTCTTATCCGATGTCCTCACGTTGTGTCTCCAATTTAGCTGCTTGCTTCACTTCACATACAGCTCCTGTTTAAAATAGCTACAGGCCACCTGATGGCGGAGCTGCTCTCCCATTGGCCCGGCCACAGCAGAGACCCCGGCAGTGTCATAGTAACCGCTGCTGCAGCCTGTTACAGGCGGCCAGACACGGCTGCACGAACACGGAGGCAGAGACAAGTTATCGGGATCAATACTGTAGGAAACAAGCAAAAGGAAAGAGAAATGCAGGGAGGTTTCGTGATCAATCCAGTATTTTCTCTCACTGTGTGACTTGCGGCTGTGATGTCATCAACAAACCACATCACAACCTGCAGGATGAACAGAAAGGGTCATGAGATACAGAAAGTGCACTTTTTTTACCTAATCAGGAACCATTTCTCCTCCATTTGCTGCACGGCGGCTGCCACCGTGATAAATTTACACCTCCTTAGCAGCGATACTGAATAAATGGAGTCAAGGAAAGCGAGCAACGGAACAAAGGGCCTTAATGGAATAAGGAATGAGGGGCGGGATGGCAAAAGACAAGTGCTGTGAAGAATGAGGGCTGAAGGGAGTCGCCTCCCGGAAAAGAAATGGGCCAACATAGTTTCTCCTGTTGCAACAAAGCAATTAAAAAGGAAATCAGAGGGAAAACGAAGCAGAAGAACGGCATGAGGAGACTTAGCATTAATGCTGTAATGACTTTATAATCACTTCTCTCCGATATCATCTTTAGAAACAGTCATGGCAGATAACAGGGCAGAGTTAAAAAGGTTTTAATCTGCTACCGCCACAAGTAACAGGAACACTGAAGGCAGGTGTTGCCAGACTTCACGACGTACGACTGAGGAGTGATTAGCACGCAGCGCTAACACATGCTGCAGCGCCCTGCCCCGCTAATTAAACGGGCAAAAATATCTTCCCGCTTTCACAGCAGATGATGTGAAAATGTATCTTTTTGGTATCTCTGAGTCTCCTCGGGGCCGTGCTCGTCACGCACTTCACCAGGAGAAGAGCAACAACAGCATCTGTGAGAGCCGACTGGCAGTCGAGGTTTATAAGCCCCACTATGTATTCAGATCACACACGGGCTGAGATTAACTCAGTGAAGGACTGGGTGAGGGGAAAGGAAAGCTGGGATAGAAGGGGAAGAAACAGACGAGGCGTCCCACGGGGCGGCCGCGCGTACAGGGGACAGATTTCCTGTCTGAAGCTCTCGGCTTGCTGGCGGTAAATGGCCGCATCCCTCGTCTCTGTCACAGCAGCGTCATGGCAACCAGCCGGACAGCGTGGAAATGACCAGAAAGATGAGTCACAGATGGGGGGGGCGGCGAACCAGATCAGAACAGAAATCCCCTTTTTTTTTCACAAAGCAGAGTGGGGAATCCAGAAAGCAAGGCCCGGGTCAATCAATCAGTAGATGTACGTGTTGGAAATATGACTGTGAAGGCTGTTACAACATTAATATCACCAGCATGGTTATTTAAAGAAGAGACTCTTCAGACATCGAGACAGTTGCAGCATCTATTAGAGGGCTACACGTGTTAAATTCAGGTGGACGCTTTGATCTCTAATGACTGTCCAGAGAAAAAATCCAGCAGCTTTAACCTCCGGGAGCCAAAGCTGTCTGACTTCACAATCAAAATTGCACTGCTCAATTTATGGAACAAAACCCCGCACACATCATCGCTCGTGTTCAATCGACAGCTACTGACAACAGTGTTGATTAGCCCGGATGGTTACATCCAAGCATTCGCCAAATAAATATCAAACATGGCAACTATTTTGGATTCCAGCTTGTCAAACGTGACTATTTTGGGGTTTGTGACAGTTAAGTGCGCGCCACTTTGAGCTCTGAAATATCGCGGCGCACGTTATTGTTCATTATTTCCTCCCACTGCATTCAAAAATACGACACACACTGACAGATGTCGGGAAATAATTGTTAGCAGTTATTTGAACGTCTCCAAAAAGTAACACCGGATTGTTCTGAAACTCAGGGGCGTAGATTATGGAAACCCTGTCAGAAATGTGTGAATCCTGAAGTTGTTCCAGCTCTGACTGGTTCTGAAGAGTCAACATGTCCAGAGCCAGGCCCGTCAGAGACAGGGGGGCAGGAGTGGACGAAGCCCCCCGTGAAATGGCCACGGCGGCTGGACAATCAGCGCACATAGCAGCGGAGGCATCCAGCGGGACTGGGAGTCTAATTAAAAACACAGCGCCTTTCCAGCAGCTGCGTCCCGGCCCAAAATGGAATGACACAGTCCAGTCGGCAGAACGGGGATCAGAGACGGCCGACGCACGTCAGAAAGTTAGGACAAAGCTGCCACATCCCGACACTAAAGCGTGTCTCGAACTGCCAAAACTCTTTTTACACACAAGGAAGGTAAGACTCTAACACGCTGCCGGTTCAGTCAGTCAGCAGCTAAAGTTATCCGGGTCCTTCTTACCATTACGGGCCTCTGAATCCTCTCGGTCCTCTCCATACCGCGTTTGCCACGCTCACGGCACCACGGCAAACCAAGGGGGCAATGCCAGACTCCACAGAGACAGTTACAGCTGTGTGTGTGTGTGTAGGTGTGTGTAGGTGTGTGTGTGTGTAGTGTAGTGTATGTGATAAAGCCAGGAACGAGCGTTGTATGTGTGAAACTAAGAGAGCGCTCTCTTAACTTCCAACGACTTCACACACACACACACACACCAACACACACGCACGCACACACACAGACAACCCCTCCCCACCCCCCCCACCTCCACAACCCAGAGGAACGTGAACCCTGTGTAAAGGAAGGGAGCTGAAGCTGGCCGGGGGTCAGATTGCAGGACTTGTGCTACATTTGCAAAGTGGGGAAATATATTTAGCCCTGGCCAGGCAGAAACAGGGACGTGAACACGCTGAGACCCAGGAGGAGGCTTGGTATGCAGCCGTCAGTCATTCAATGCCCCCGCTGACGTGGGACGGGACTGGGCAGTGCTCAAGGAAACCCCCTCCTCTCTTTTTGCTCCATTGCTCCGGCCCCCCTGCACTGATTTCCTTCTCCCCAACATCTCTCTCTCTCTCTCTCCTTTCTCCCTCCTGGAAAACAGATATCAGACGAGTAATTGAAATAAAAATAAATGAGGGGGGGGGGGGCAGTCAGAGGGCTGAGCGCTGCAGCAGTGAACACGACGATCTGGACTGGAAGACTCTGAAGCAAGTGGCACTCGAAGACTGGAGTCTTTCAGGCGTCTGCCTAATGTCATCACTCAAAGTCCATTACACAAAACGATCGTCCTCTAACGTTAATTGATCCACTCTGTGCTAAATGCAGCGACACATATTTTGTAAATTAGCATGTTGTGTGGCGCTAAAAGAGAGGTAAGAGGTAAATTTATGGCAGGTAGCTGTGGGTAAAAAGGGTGGTGGTGGGGGGGTGTCAAATCTGTCCACAAGAGGGCGACATCTGACACTATGAAAGGGGGCTTCCTCCTGGCTATGTTTCCCACCACCTCTTCCTCTTCCTCTCTTGTATTTGTGTTTGGTGACAACAAGCCAGCTGGGAACGGTGAAAAAATGGCTCGATGACCTGCCAGACGCAGGAGCATCTTCAGCAGCGCCCCAGAACGTGAAATCTAAGCAGCCGAGTCAGGACAGGGATCTGGGACAGCAAACGGGTTCTGACAGCAGATACAAGTAAACGTTTAGGATCCCTCCGGCACCGCAGAAATCCCCAGAGGGGTCGTTGATGAATGTGAGAGGCTTGGAGCTGCACATTTACATAAAAACCTCTCACGCCGTGTAAAATACACTACATGGTGCTTTATCGGTTTGGTATTTTTAGCCTCTTGTGGAGAAATGACAGAAAATTAGGATGGAGAGAGAAGAGGAAACGCACGTTTACGCAGACTGCAAACGGTACAAGTGTTCTTTTTCTGTTTTAGCAATCTGTTGAACAGCCCATGAGATAGTTTTATTTCAGAGCAGACCGTTTCTTCTTCTGGAGGACTCTCTCTGCCACCGTCCTTTAGTAGAACTGCTTTTGTCTCGCGTGAATGATGACACATCCTCTGATTAGATGCTTTAATAGTTTATGTTTTCTGGCTGGTAATTACACGTGTAGGGAGGTAAAAAGATTAAAAAAAAATGTTTTTTTTCCATTGACAACTTTACTAACCACGTTTACTGCCGCGTTTCGCACAGCAACAGCAGCTCACCTGAAGACAGAGCGTGTTTCTTGTTGAACTTGAACGCAGCCTCAAACACTGAGGCCTCACCCACCCACACATGCAACCACCCACACACAAACACACAAAACACACGAGCGTGCACGATTCCAACGAAACATCCTCCCTTTCGCTGCTGCTGCTCCATCCCACTTTGCCTGCACACACAGGGGGAGATTCAGCAGCCCGGTCGCCATGGAAACCAGGCCCAGTGTACCAGCCGGCTCCGCCGTTGGTTGATTGTGTCTCTCGTTTATTTGTGTGTGCGTGTTGTGAACCAGTGTGCGCTCGCGTAGGCGTGTGAGACAGTAAAGCCTATACGTGGGTCTGTTTTCAGTTGTTGCACTCATTATGGGCTTTATGCACTAAAACCTGTTTTGCTTCTTTTTCCGCTCAATTTTTTGTAACAGCTTCATGAACAGTGTGCACGTTTTAAATCTCCGACCCCCCCCCCCCCCCCCCACACACACACACACACACACACACTGCAGATGAGTGAGATGCCGTGCGATGACATGAGCCCGTTTGACTCTTTTAGCGGGTAACGTGCTCCTAACGGTGTGATGGATCATAAACGCTCCTGCATGTGGCTGCAGAGTTAATGTGGGACCAGGCGGGGGGAGGGGGAGGGGGGGAAGGGGGGGAGGGGGAGGACACAGCTAACCTTTAGAAACGACGGGAAAGTTCAGCTGCCTGCTTCACCAACAGCGACTGGAATTTTTTTTTTTTTTTTTTCCTAAAACAATAACAGTAGTGAACAGATAAATGTCATTCAGCATGGGGGGGGGGGGGGGCATCGCTGCCTCTCACAAATAGAGAGGTCATCACGGAAAGAGGGAGGCTTGTTTATCTACGTGCCTTTAAAAAGATGCCACGTCTGGCCTCCTCATGCTCCCATCTGACGGCCTACATGCTTCTTCATCCTTTTTCACCAGAGAAATTCATCTCTGCAGCTGGGCGTCTTGCAGATCCAACCAGGCGTATTGATCGACAGAGGCAATACTTCTATGAGCTGGGGGGGGGGTGGAGGTCAGAGGGGACGCGTAAGCCCTTGGGGTATCTCTGCTGATGTATCGCAGCTACAGTAAAGCTCGTCTCAGGGGTTTCACTGTTCTTGGAAGTGACGTTATCAGAGCCGTTTCAATCTGTGTAACCTGTGGGCCGCACAGGTGTGTTTATTTTAGAGACGTGAAAATAAAGGGTTTATTATCTACGTGACAGACAATCTCGACAGAGAAGCGCCTTGGTAATAACAGTGAGAACAGAAAGTCCCAGCGGTGCAGCAAAAAATAGATCCCTTCAACTCTGCAGAGATGAAATTTTGCAATTGTTGTCGGTGCCAGTCTATTTTTTGATCAGTATTTACGTCTGGAATTATACCCTTTGAAGCGAGCTTGTGATATTTTACTGCCGATCCAATAAATGTTGCAAGAGGAAAACAAACGCAGCAGCAGTCACCAGAAATATCAAAAAATCCACAGCTGATCAATAATATTCTACAGTATGAAAACAGTTGATAATCAACAATATGTGCTAGTTCTGCACATATCTAAATAAATAAACGCTGATTATGTAGTCAGAGACATGATATGACCCCCTGTTTAACATTTTGTGGGTGGAAATGTTCTGAGATGTTGAGTGTTGCAACGGTGATTCAGAAATGTGACCGTTTTAGGGTTCGACTTGTTGGAGAAGCCGCGACGTTGGCAGCTGCACGTTTTGCACATCAGCAGTGGAGGGTATTTTCATGTTCATCTGTTTGTTTAATTAAATGAATAATTATGGTTTCATATGGTTGTCTGGTGAAATGCAGCAGTTTATGCTCCTTATTTATCCAACTCTGAGCACAGATGCTGAATACATACGCCAGCGTCCTTCAGTCCAGGTCCTCAGAACCCACTGCCCTTCATGTTTTAGATGTTCCTCTGCTCCGACACACCTGATTCAAATGAATGAGTCACCATCAGCTAGTCACCAAGGTCTGCGCACATCTGGGAAAGACTCGTCATGTTCAGCCAGGCTTGTTGGAGAAAGGCAGCGTCTACAGCAAGCAGGGCGTTGGATCCTGAGGATCTGAGTTGAAGAACTCTGACATATGCAGATGAGGACACGTTTGTTTGACTCCATATTTACTGGAGAGGCCATGCTAGAAGAGCACATGCACTCACACCGCAAACAAGCTACAAAACAAGTCATCTGCAGCATCTGGTCTGTTATGGTGCAGTGAGAGCTGAGCGAAAAGGCAAGACTCTCAGTTGACCAGTTGTTTTACGTTCTGAGCCTCGTCTATGGTCATGAATTGTGGGTAATGACTGAACGAATGAGATCATGGTTGGACTCTCCCTGAGAGATAAGGGGAGAAGCTCAGTGACTCGAGGGAGACTCAGAGGAGTCAGCAGAGGTGGTTCGGGCATCTGGATGGGATGGAAGGTGTTTTCAGGTATGTCCATCTGGGCGGAGGCCGGACAAGCTGAAGAGATTACGTTTCTCTGTTGGCTTGGGAACATGTCAGAGGTAGGGGAGGTGGCAGAGGAGAAGGTTTGGGCCTCTGTGCTCAAGGTGCTGCCCCCAGACAAGTGGAAATTAATGCCTGGATAGTTACTAAATTCACCTGGTCAGTGCAGGAACAGTCACATATTTAAAGATAATTAAATGCCGTGTTTCCTTAAAATAACAGTGACAATGCATGAACATGCAACATATATCTATCCAAGAGTTTTTCCACTGATACATAGCCAAACAAGCAAGAAGCTGTGTTAGATCAGAATTTTCTTAACTTTTCGGGTCCAGAATTAGTGCAGCTAGTGGTTCTCATTTTTGTACAGATACACATTAGTTACATATTGGTATCAATATTGTTATCAATAGCATTATTAATATTCTGGTGTTGGAAACATAAATAACATTATCTCTTTATATCACATGGTCTTATTGTTGCTCATTGTTTTTATCATTTTACTATTTTGTTTAATGAACCATTTGTCCATATCACGGTGTCTTAGATCGATCTTAGTGTATGTTTTTTCTTCACTTTATATCAGAAATATAGTAAACTAGCCCAGCTAAAGCCGGTTAGAAACACGCGTTTGGAGACAAAGACCTGGCCAGGTAAATAGAATGGCATTGTGGGATATGTGGTCATTCTTATTTTCATGAAACGCCGGCAGTGGATTGGACCAGAAGAGGACGACATGAATACAACGGATTGGACGTACGAACGGAGGACCGGACCGGCCAATGGGAGAGCCGAGTCTAAACCGCGGCTCCTCCCCATCTAGTGACGCACATTTTTGTATAAATTGTTGTTTTGTTTTGTTCGGCCTCTCCTCGTGTTAGAGACTGCCTCTGCCAGGGAGCCGTCATATCACGTTTATTGCAATTAAACATCTGTGCTGTACTTAGCCGACCAAGACTCTCCTTTCCAACAAAGAATACGCAACTAAGGATCTTTCAGAAAAAAAGATCTTAACAGCTGTCATCTTTGAATGGAGATAAACAGCAAATCTTTAGCATTTCAGACTTAACCCATTCATGATTGGTGCAATTTGTGCAAATGTGATACATTGTGGCGGGAAAATCATCATTATTAAGTACACACAACAATGATGAATACAATATTGATAAACAAAATTGACTAATTTACAATAAAAACTGAATCAGGAAAAAAAAGGTTTATTTGAACAATTTTCCTTTTCCAGAAAAACCATAAACTTTTTTTTTGGTTTTTGTTTTACTGATAATAATTCTTCATCATCAAAGAAGTGAAGGAATTATTAAGATGTTTTTTTTTGAGTAAATTACATTTGGTTATAAGAGAAGTTTTTGGTAACAATCCAACTGCAAAAAGAGGTGTTCAGTGAAGCTACTGACTTCACGGCCTTAAACGTCCTCACTTTAATTAGATTAAACTGGACTGTTCTTCATTAAAAAAGATGATGGGAGCGTTGAAGTCTGGCGCCCTGATTAGCGCCTGAAGAGAGGATTAAGTGTGAAATGTTACCTGTCGGACGAAGCTGTTGGACGTGGTGTCAGAGGAGGTGCTTCCATCTGAGCGCTTAAATCGGCTCTTCCTCTTGGCGTACTTTCCCTGAAATGTTGCGGGGCGGGGGAGTCAGGAGGGGAAACAGAAAAGTTTTAATCCTCATTGTCCAAAATAATTACACTCACATATTTCTTAAGAGAAACGTACGTCTTGCAGAACTTGACCGGCATTAACATTTTGGCACTGCGTTTGCGCAAGCTTCCGCGCATGATCGAGCCGCTGATAAAGCGTCAAGATTGCCAGACCACAGAGGAAGTGGACCAGAAGAAAATGTGCAGAGGGCATCCATGATCATAACTTGTCATTTCTCGTGTTCTGATGCAAACTGGGACCTCGTAATCTGATTGGCGGACCTCAGGCGAATGGCCTATCCACGCCGGGCAGAGTCCACACACACAGCGCGATGAGTCCACCCTCCCCACAATCACCATGGTTACACAATGCAGACTAATCACATTTGTTGGCAATCAGGATGCTGGCTATTTAGACATGAAAAGAGAACTTATCAGGGTTGAAGAATACACGCAACTGATCAGATTACAGGGAAACACACATGATCACCACACATTCCTCTGTACACACACACCTGTACACAGGTAGGGGGTATAGCTCAGTGGTAGAGCATTTGACTGCAGATCAAGAGGTCTCCGGTTCAAATCCGGATGCCCCCTGGCTTTTATGCAGATTCAAAACAGGACCAGATGCTTTAATCACTTCTCACTTATTTATTTCAGGGGACTCAACATCAACGCCATTTAATTTATCCTTCACACCAGGAGAAGCAACTACATTCACTCGCTTTGCTAAAGCAAACCAGTCGGCCCCAGGATCTCCCACACGCACGTGCACCAGTGTAAACACAGGCCAACTGCTTCAAAACTGTCCGAATGCCTGTATATCTGACGGCTGTTGCAGGGTTCACAGGAGACACCCAGCGACAGATCGACAGCCCCCCCCCCCCCCCCCCGGGATAATTGTCCTCCTCTCAGCACGTCGTTATTACCGTCACATGCTGTTCAGCGGCCTGACTGAGGCCGACACGCCTGCCTTTAAACAAACATGACCTCTTACACCATCCGGTGCAAATGTAAAGGAAAACAAAAAACGCACAGTGGAAAAGAGAAAAGAGTCTTCATTTTCTTTTCCTGCTGCTTTTCCGGGTGGAAACAGGTGACTAAAAAAGAAAACCGCACACGCTTCACAGCAGATGGATGTTTTCAAGCAGCAAACTGGGATAACGTTTGGCCTCCTGATTCGCTGGCCGCGTCCAGAACGTTCAGGCTGGTTCTGTTCTCGTACCTCGGGCCTGCTGAACCCGGAGCTGACTGAATGGAGATGAGATAGAGAAGAAGAAGAGAACGGAACAAGCCTCCACCAACTTCTTCATAGATGTGTTTTTTTATATGGCAGCTTGGACGAGAAAGGGGTGGGAAAAATGAAAAATGAGCCCTGTTTCCATCAGTGGAGTCGATGGAGGAGCAGACGAACACCTGTAGCTGCTGCAGAGTCATTTACACACAGAAATGAAAGGTGTGCGTCTCCCAGAAGACAGATGTTAGTGGACATTATTGCTTTTTTCTCAAAGAGGCTTCATGGTCACTTCATGTTTGCTTTCTCCTTTGTATCTTCTCCCTTTTCTCGTCCTTTCACTGTTTTTCTCTCGCGCTATTTCATGCTACTGTCTTGTTTGAGAGAGATTTCCTCGTCATTCTTTGTCATTTTACAGTTATTTTTTCACTGGTTTTCTATCACATCTGTGTAGCCTGGTGTTCCCTAAATTTTTTTCTTCTAAATTCATCAGGCTGTTTTTTTTTTTTCATCTGCTGGATTCTTCTTTTCCCTGAAACCCTGCAGTACCCTTTTCTGTTCATTTAGTCTAATTAAAGCACCACTTTATTTGCATCTGTGTCTATATTTTGGTCCTGAATTCTGAACTACTTATGACAGACAGAGTAATCACTCCTCCAGTGCATATTGGCATTTAAAAAGTATCTTCCTAATGTGCCTTTAATGCCACGGACAGAATCAGCAGTCCTCGGTCCGTGTAAAGGTTGACATGTTAATCTTAAACCGTAAAAGCGTGAGCTCCTACTAATAACTTCTAAAGCAAAAGCCTTTCTGGCACAAAAGGTTTCTCCCTCCACAGCAACTCTATTATCCCAGAAAACTCAGGAGGGAGCTTTCAGGGAATAATTAACCGTTTTAAACATACTTTTTAATTTCAGAGTACACGCTGAAAGTAAGTTAATTCCAGGACTTGCAGAGCATCTTTTCAGATGGAAATATTCCCCATCAGACGTCTCCTGAAGCTGCTAACAAGACTAACCTAGAGATGACGGGGAATTTAGGGATTTAGCACCATTTCTTTCCTGGAAGCTGATGATAAAATTAAACACAGAATGTACCTGAAAGTGTCCTCCTATTTGCGAAGGATGCAGTTAAGTTACGCTTTGCATGAAGGCGCAATCTGGATATCGACTTGGAGAAAGCGTGAACCTTGCATTCAGATCACCGCGGTTACTCCCCCGTTGCAGGCTGCAGAAGTGTCGCCTTCCACATCAGCGGTTGGTTCACTCTACGGTGCTCCACTCACCGTTTTACACTCGAATATCTCATTCAAATGATTAGGGATGCACGATAACCGTTTTTTAAATTCGATACCAATAACCGATAACTTTCAGCTCCTAAAGACCGATACCGATAACTGATAACACACACATCTACCTAAGATCATTGCATCAATACTATGAACAAAATCAAAAATAGTTTTGACTTTTTATATGAACAGATATTTATTTTTTAGAATGAAAAACTATTGGCAAGCCTCTCAAACATTTTCTTAAAGCTATCAAACAAACGTATTTGATATCTCACATCAACTTAAATAAGGTTCATTACTGACTGATATAAAAAAAATAGACTCCTTGAACTGAAGGAAATACATGCATCAAAATTACAAACTGAAAAAGATTAACATTTAAAGGATTTTGGCTTGTGGTTCCATTTAAATTAATACCTCTAATTAAAGTAAATGAGGTTCAGTAGTTTTTGTTTTTTATTTTTTAATCTCATGGAAGCTTTAGATGTGAGGAATGAGGGAGAGGAGAGGGTAGACTGCTGCTGGCTTGTGCACGTTAGCATTAGCTTCCGTTAGCTCACATTAGCGTGATTTCAAAACTCCATGGAAGCGATTGTTATGTTGTTGGTGGTTGATCGGGTTTTACGTATTAAAGTTTGTGCTTCCCTCCTCGTAGAATTCACTCGGAGGATTCGTCACAAATAACCACCAAACTATGTTCCTCTGAAACTAACGAAGTTCCACGCCGCCATGTTTGTTGTGATCAGCACTGTGCTCCAGGCTGCATTCAAGGTGTAACGTAAATTCCGACGTTCCCTCGTTTGCTCGTCGTTCTTTCGGCCTTTTCTATTTTTTTCTTTTTTTATGTGTAACATGAGGGAAAACACTGCGAATATCGATTCAAGTCAGCAACTACTAAAATTATGACCGAGTTAACGAGTTGTTTTCTGGCATGAGGGGGTATTCTTGATTTTCCTTATTGAGTAATCGTTTTTCTGATTATGCCGATATCACTTGAACATAACATTCACTGCCGGTCATTCAAGGCTCAGAGGGAGCGAGGCACTGCTGTGTTGACAAAAATATATATGTTATCAGGGCTATTCGTCATGATATCGGACTTATCGGGATGACGTCATATTTCCTGTTATCGTGCACCCCTACAAATGATAGATCCTCAAAAACTGGGTGGAGATAATGGACGGTACATGGTATGGCCCCTTAACTTGTCAAGAGATGATGCATCACCACCAGATATTTCAGAGCTGATGAATTAAATCATATTAAAGCTAAAGGATTCAAATAAGTGTAAGAGGAGGCAAAACTAGCGCTCTGCTAGAAATTGAATATGACATGTGAGCGCGTGCATTTGGAGGGATCTAAGACAGGTTCCTGTTAGGAAAGGGCAGACAAATGCCAGAGGAAGTAGGGAGGGGAGGCTTCCTGTTGGTAAACATCCTCCCAGATTAAGTGTATAATTAAAGAGGGGAGTGTGAGTGGGGGGCCTAAAACTGGGAGGGTGGTGGTGGTGGGGGGGGGGGTGGCAGGGTGCACAGCAACACCACCAGGAAATGTTCAAGCCGAGTCCTCGGAGCAACATTTGGCTCGCAGAGGTCTACGCTGATCTGCAGTCTGACTTCAGTCGCCAGACACCATCTTTAATCTAAGATACCCTCAAGCGTGAATGTGGATGAGTTCTCGACCCGCCGTTCGTTTCTTCTTCTGTGACGGCGCAGAAAACTCACGCCGCCTCCTTCAGGATATTAAAACTACTTTTTTTTTCCTGCTTGTCTCACTTACAGCAGAGCTACAAAGGCGTACAACAGAATTCCTGCACGTCAACATGATCTGTTTTTTTTTTTTTTTTGTATTTAACTGATAAGAGGTGCTGTGCACAACACACACACACACACACACACACACACACACACACACACACACATGGATCCCTGCTGCCTAGCACAAGGAGGTTGCCCATCTGTTGCTCGCCGCGGCCTCTCACCAGATAAAGATGTGATTTCTAAAAACGGTCCTGGCGGGGTGAGATGGTGAGTGCAGCATGAACGTAGTGGGACACTCAGAGAAGATGGAGAAGGAATCGGGAGAGCTGAGGGGGGAGAGAGAGATGAGAGAGAGAGCTGGGAAGAGTGGGAGTAAAGAGGAGAGAGCAGGACTTGGCAAGATTTGAAGCGCTGGTTGTCTGTGATGAGGTGGTTTTTTTTTTCCTTCTCTAGAGAGACAATGACTGAGCTCAGCGTGGGTGTGTTTGTTCTAGATATTCTCATCTTTTTTTTTTTCATCCATTTAAAGAGTTATGACTATAGATGCCCACAACATGATGTTACATCCTGAAAAATGCCAGCGCCTAATTTCATGGCTGCTAAAACAATGACAGGAGATGAAAAACTAAATTGTAAATAACCATATCAAGTTGTTGTTTTTTTTATTTCTATGAAAAAAAATGTATATCAGGTCCCAAAATGAACAACTTCATCATCACACTTCCTGGCAGGCTGTAACCAGCAACAACAGAAATCAGCTGAAACTGTCCTCCATCTGCTCAGAACAACAGTTTGTGTGACATTTAATTGATTTAATGACAGATTCATTAAACAAAGGTGTGGTTTTGATCAGAAATCCTTGGGCAGACGGCATGAATACAGGCGTTACATCATGGTTAAATGATAAATCCACCACTTCCAGCAAAGCACAGACCGAGGATGAAATTACAAATAAAAATACCCAGACAGAAAAAAAAAAAAAAAAAACAGAGGCCAGCCATTCTTGTATCCATAGATGTTTCCTATTAAAAAAAAAAAAAAAATGCTTTGTTTTGCCTGACTCCTGGAGGATATTCAGGCGACTTGATGGAACCGAACAACCTGTTAATCTCTGGAAGTGAAGCAGCCTCGCGGCTTTTTAAAAGGCATCTCATGTACGAAACACAAAACGATTATATTTTCAGCTTTCTACCACAATGCCTCAGCTTTTCCTCCCCCCACCGACTCTGTGGTCTTACCTGCGTGTGCGGATGATGGTCGAACATGTCCATTTGGATCTCCTGGGTTGAGGTCGAAGGCGTCCTGGACATACTACTTTTCTGTACCATTTGATTTCACTTTTGGGGAAAAAAAAAAAAATCTATGTCAGTTTTGCGTGTTTATGATAGTGTCGACAGTCTCATCTTTTATTTCTTTCCTTTTCTTTTCTTTTTTTTTCTCCGTGCGGGGAGGGTGAAGCCGCTGATGTATGTGAACTGCCTCGTAAAATAAAGGCAACAGCTGCCTCCCTCCAGCCGACAGCGTTACACACTCTGGCGCACCGAGCTGCGACTCCGCCGTCAAGCCGGCGCAATGACGTCATGACGCATCCGGTTAGAAAAGTAAATTCAATGAAAAGAAAATGTTTTTTTTTTTTTTTTTTTTTGGCAAAAGAACCCACAATCATTGCATTGAAGGATGATTTATGTTTTCTAAATTCAAGTACAGCACAATAAAAACACATTTTGGGTAAATTATTTAGTATTGACTTCCAGACCGGATTAGGTGGTTCAGGTTCGCAACAAGATCAAAGAGGAATCCTCCGGGTACTCCGGCTTCCTCCCACAGTCCAAAGACATGCATGTTAGGTCAACTGGTGGTTCTAAATTGCCCGTAGGAGTGATTGTGAGTGTGCATGCTTGTTTGTCTACATGTGGCCCTGTGATGGATTGGTGACCTGGATCCCCGCCTTTGACCCAAAGAGAGCTGGGATTGACTCCAGCAGATCTGTGACCCTAGATAGGACTAAATGGGTCTGGATAATGCAAAAGGATAATGACTCCAAACCAACACTCTACAACAAATATTAGATCAACTGGTCCGGCTTCTGGACCCACCATCACCCTTTAATGACGACCCCAATTCAGTAAAATCTTCAACATCTCAAATACATTCAGTGAAAGGATGGTACAGTACAGAATCTGAATACTGTGCAGAATATCACAGTATTGCCAACATACAAGCAAACAACAAAGAGGTTTAACGTCAAGCCAAAATGACCAACAGGTGGCGATGCTGAGGAGGGAAGTGTTCCCCAATCAGCACCAGGTGAGAGGTGAGATTTACTCAGCCCAGAGTAGTTTTAAGGCAAAATGGTCACACCTGATGCTTGTTTGCTGAGGCTGTGACTGTATGAATGATGCGTGCTTTTATTTTGAAGTCTGCATTTTCTGACTACCGGTGCTTTTATGTAGTTTCGCGTGCTTCTTGACGCGGTTTCTGCCTCTTGTGTGCGCTCAGCAGGCTCCAGCTGGAAGCCGAGGTCCACGCCCCAGTGAACAGACCCCACCTTCCCTGACTGGGTGATGAGAGAGCAGCAGAGCTCCAGGGATGAAGGCTGGAGGATGTGAGGCCAGGCCACTGCCACCCTCACCAGGTCCTGCAGGGCCGCAGTGGTGGTGATGGGGTGGGTGGGGGTTCAAATGGCTCAATTTCACCTGTAGTGTTTTGGAGCAGCAGGGAGGCTCCGAGTCTGATTATGTTTTACAGAAAGAGAATCGTGGTGATGTTGTTTTAGAGGGAAAACGCAGAAGCTCCCCTGGGACCCTGGTTCACAGCTGACCTGAGGTTGACCCCAGTGGGGGAGGGATCAGAGCTGCCTGACTACATCAGCTGTCCTGGTGCTCCGAATCACACCAGAAATAACCAACAGATGCAGTTTAAAGACCCATCTGTGAGCTGCTGCTGCACCTGTAGCACAAAGGTGACAAAGATTAACTGTGACAAGCTCAGACCTGCGCTCTCTTAACGTTAACACAAATAGTAAGAACTTTGAGTGAGATGCATGTATATTCTGAGGTATGATTAAAACCCATAGAGCCTCAAAATCATCCTGAAGATCCCATTTCCAGTCAACTGACAGAAGCTGCTCACCTACTCAAAATCAAAGCCTTTGTTCAGGTTTTATAAATGCAGGTGCACGCCTCAAATATTTAAAGAATATTTCTAAAAATGTAGTTTGTCTGCTTTCTTGGCTTTGGGGCTCCTTTAGTCATCTGCAGCAGAACTAAAAATGCCTCACGTATACTTTTACTGTCAAACTATACAGAAAAAAACCAGTCACTACATATTACTTCTCTATTTTACCCATACTTTTAATGAATTATTCAGAATATATTTATGCAGTTTCATGCTTTTAATGTCTTTTTTTTTTTTGGTAACTGTTTTAAATTAATACTGTATTTATTAACTACTAATAGTATTTGTCGTGGCACCCAGGTGTGCAAACTGTTTCAGATTGAAGGGAGCTGTTTTGCGGAGCGTGTTCCTGATCACATCTGTCACATCTGGAGCTGATCGAGTAGCAGCGAGAGTGTAAAGGGACACATTTACCAGACAGGCGTTCTTCTATATTCTACATTTCTCTGGATGTGACAAGGATGGATAAGATTCAGAATCAAGCACATCAGAACAATCGGGGTTAGACGTTTTGGAGATAAAGTGAGAGAGTCGGGGAATTGAATACACTGGTAGAAGAATGATGGAGATGGAGCAGGCAGGCTGGAAGAAAATGGAGAAGAGCGAAGAGGTTTCTGAATAAGAGGAAGAAGGCAGGATAAGATGGAAACAGGCGATTCGCTGTCGTGACACCTGAAGGAGAAAGCTTAAAGAGGAAGGAGAAAGCCAGAATACACAACTTTAACTGTTTTTGTCATCCAGCTTGGCTACAGTTTGATCAAATGGGTGATTTGGTGAAGCATTTAATTTTACACCCTCACAGCGTTTTAAAAGAACAAAACGATAAAACAATTAAAAAAATGAAATGAACACATCATTTTGCTACCAAAGAACATATTTTACTTCAGATTTTTGTTCATTCTTGGCACCAAATTTAGTGAAAACATTCATGTCGCCCTCAAAAGACTTCCATAGCTTCATCTGAAGAGTCGGCTGGAAGATTTCTGCCGAGACTTTGATGATTAGTTGAAAGATTAATGAAACGGAGCCGAGGGAGACCCTTGAGGAAGACGGGTCATTCCTTATTTAGAGGTTTGATGTTTTGATCTCCAGCATGCTCGGTCCATGCGTCAAAGTCTCCTCAGGCGAGATGCTGAAATCCTCATTGTCACTTGAAAGTCATTTTGGATAAAAGCAGCAGCTTAGCGAGAACATGTGAATTACCTGCTCAGACTCAGATTTCAGGTCCATCTGAGCTGCGACATGTTGGGAAGCCAACAGTATCTGGAGAACAATACAAATGGAGATAGAAACACACAGAGTTAGCTTTTTTTATATATATATATTTTTTTTAGTTCAACGTGTGTGTGCTTCTTGGTGTTTGCGTTTGCTGCTGGAATGCCTTGTTTTACTGTGTCAGGTGGCATAAAGAAAAAAAATAAACAAGTACATAAACTATTTATCTCACAGAACGAATTAACTAAAGGTGAAAAACAAAATACCTGCGGCTGGTGAGGCACACCTGCGCACCTGAGCGACAGCAGTGACGCAAATGTGGTTAGAGCACCAACGGTGTCATTTCGATGAAGAAAAAGAAAACTTCATTGAACTCAGTGGGCGCGTCATCCTCCTCTCATGGAAACCCCGGGCAACAGCAGTGATGGCCGTACCTGTCGGAGAAGGAAGTCAGAGTGACGTTTTGGTCTGATGGCGCTGGATTGAACGCCCACAAGATCAGGCTCAGCTGCTGCAGCCCAAACATCCGGTGGATGAGTGGGAGGAAGCCTTCATACATACGCATACATACAAAGTTTTCCTTTTATTTTTATTTATTTATTTAAAATGCAGCAAATCATCATTGAATGGTAGCTGCGTGCCTGTGAGTCCCCCGTGACTCCTCCACAGCAGCCGGTCAACACACTTCCAAGAAAAGCCTAATCTTCAGCGGCACAGTTTCAGGTTGTCATCAGTTGGACCACTCTGAGTCACCAGTGTCTGTCTTCAGTGTACAATGAAATATTTGGCATTTACATTAAAGACGATGCTCTTCTTTTCAGCTGCTTGCATTGAATAAGAAGAAAGTCTCCACAAGGGTCAATAAATAACACCTTAATATCATGTTGCTTCAGCTTATGTTGTTGTTTCTTGGCTGTTTTATTTTTTATTTTGTCTCCTTTTTAGTGAGCGTTAAATGATGTTTGATGTTTGATGGTCCCTGGTAGAGATGGCAGAGATCCAGATGAATCAAACATTCAACTGTTCAGTAAAGTAGACGACAGGTGACCCTTGAGGGCCTGAGCGGCTTCACCGCTGCTTTAATGAAGACATGATGTCACTGTACACTTTTTTTGACAAATAAAGTCACAGGCAAATGTCAGCCACTGAGTTTGACTTCTTTTTTTAATGGCTGGACTCTCACTCGATATACAACATACAACAAAGAGTTGATCAGAGAGGGAAGGGAAGGTATCAAATGTTTTATAAAGCTACAAAAGCTAAAAAAAGCTTTTTCAAAATTCTTTAGATGTATTGTGTCAGTGCAGTGAAGAGTGTTCGCACTGAAATTTCACCCTTCATATGCACTAACTGGTGTATGTTTTGAATGATAATAAAGTATTTTATTCTATTGTATCGACAGTAAAACTACAGCTGTGGATTCAGCTTGAAGCAAAGCTTGGACTTACTTGTTTCAGGCTACACTGCGCCTCCTCCACTATGCTGCACACATTTTTATTGGACAGGCAGTGAAAGCACGGACAGGTGAGATGAACATCTGAAATATTCATAGAGATTTACAAAGGGCCCAAAAGAGACTTTTCCTCTGAGAAATCAAAAAAGGTCAGAATACAGTTCAGCTTCTTTGAGGCGTCAGCATCACCACTGTCCTGCACGACGAGACATTGCCGTCGAACGCTCTTCCGAGCGATGATGATTTAATTCGGCGCTGTGGATACCTGAGGCGAAGAAGTCACACAAGTGGTCCTCGTGCACCCACACTGTGAGCATGCAGCATCACCATGGCGATGGACTGCTACTCCATGGGGTTGAGGATGCAACAATAGCAACCTTAATGAGTAACCGGTCAAACAGTAACCTGCCAGCTGGCTATTTTTACAAGAGTCTTCATAAGTGGCCACCCACTATACCAATGCACTGTTTCCACTTTTTCCCTTTTAACGTTGGCCATAGATGTTCAAGAATTTCCGATCCCTGCTTTCATGAGAAGTTGGAAAGTTTTAGTGGCACTCCATACTTTAAACATAATTGATGTAACTGATGTTTTATTTCTTAATGTTATGCAGTTTAATTAGATTTAAGTGGGTCATTTATGCCTTTAAAAGTGTGAATTTCAAAGTGCATCAGTTTAGGTTTAGACTATATGAAGATACCTAGTAGGTTTTGTGTAGTATTTTGGGAATTTACTCTCTTTTTCTATTGTGGATCTTGTTTCCAATCAAATATATCAAGGGTGAAGAGCACAGATCAGTCAAAAACATGTACATAGAAATAATCTGGGAAAAAAAAAAGTAAAATTATTGTATACCAGAAATGGATTTGGCATGGTAGGATACAGTAAAGCCTTTCTGAAAACCTCTCAGGCATTTAGTGCTCATATATCTTGGATAATGCAGAATCTAGATCACACAAACTAAATTTAACTTTAACTAAAGTTATTAACTCTGGAAAGCAAACCCACAAATTAAAGGATAATTATTACCCTCTACTGTTAGTGTTTAATAATTAAGACTCAATTGTGCAAGTTCAATCATTTTATATATATTAATCTTCTTATTTACAAAAGAATGACCAATTTCTTTGGTGAGAACATTTTAAGAGATGTTGTATTATAGGTTTTTCAAGAACAGTTTTTACAAGCTGGCAGAATTCCACTTACGTTTCCACTTATAATCGATTACATGACAAAACTGAGATTAAAACAACAACAAAACAACAAATTAAAACAACGTTTTCATTGTATTCATACGTGTTTCTGGTTTTAATAGCGCCTACCTGCGTTTGAATGGCAGAATACATCCTCTTATTACTTAACCCATAATGCATTGTAAAAGTGTTGGATGATACCATTATTTTGAAAGGGGGGGATCGATCTTAAAAACTCGCTCAGAGATGTCTTTTATCAGTCAACTTTTTACCAGTTCGATATTAGAGTATAAATAAGAACCATAACGTCAAAGCACGGAAAACAATAATTGCGGAATGTCGCGCGAGTTGAAACCTCGTTGCTCCTTGATCATAGATGGACTCTCCTCTAAAATGGTAGCTTCCGATCCTTCTCTCCAGCCTTCCTTTTCCTGTTGAAGTAGCAGCCATGAGGTAGGAGCGAACTCGATGGCACAATAAAAGTGACAATTCTAAAGTTTAAATGCACACTGGTTTACTTTATATCATCTTATATGATCCCCAAGTTCTTTTACTACAAATATATACACGTTTCCACCGGTTAGAAGTTAAATACCCACGTATTTACGTGTTCTTGAGAAGCACGATGTAGCTCTCAGCGAGGCCATGCTGGCAACCCACCGGCTAGCTGTTAGCGGAGCGGCGACCTGCCTTCCAGCGGATGATGCTTTGTGACACTGTGTTTTTCTGTCGGCTATGAAAGACGCCAGTAGTTTGTCTTTAACCGAAGCTGTAGTTCTGAACCGGTGCAATGTTTTGCGTCCCACAGCATGCTCAGGCTCCAGAAGAGGCTGGCCTCCAGCGTCCTGCGCTGCGGCAAGAAGAAGGTCTGGCTGGACCCCAACGAGACTAACGAGATCGCTAACGCCAACTCCCGTAAGCAGAGCAACAAGTTGTACTGCAGATCAGTTATCGCCAAGGCTTCATCTGCTATGTGTTTTTTTTTCTGTGAAGTTTAAGGATTCATTAGCTTCACTGCATTATCAAAACTTTTGATAGTCTTGTGTGCAGAGAGACTCCAGAGTTAAAGGTGTCTTGATCCAGTATCATCAGTGGAGCCACAGAGTTGTTCACCAGCAATCTGTAGTTTAGTCATGTTGAAAAGTGAGGCATCAGGCAGACATGTCCTGGATTAAAGGCATGGATCTTGTTCGTAAAAAATAACCCTCCTTAGACACAAGCAGGTGTTAACCATTTTCACTTTTAACCAGCAGACAAGTTTCTTGTCGATGTGCTTGGACCAAATGTTGATAATTCACTGGATATTAACAGGCAATTTTTAAAAGGCTCCCCCGTAGTTACAGGTGACATCCTACAACCGAATCAAAATTATTATTATCGATCTGAGGGGAAGATGCTGTTCATTACAGCTGCTCCTGCTCAAGTGTTTAGATTATAAGAATGAGTACCATAATTACTAACATAAAATGTAAGTACCACATAAAATACTAAGTTAAACTTTAAACAAATATGAAATACTCAAGAAATATATTTTTAAGTCAATATATAATACAGTCATGGAAAAAATTACTAGACCACCCTGGTTTTGCTCAGTTTCTTTTTCATTTGAATGCCTGGTACAACTAAAGGTACATTTGTTTGGACAAACATAACGATAACCACAAAGATTGCTCATAAAAGTTTTATTTAAGAGCTGATATCTTACCATTTTCCATGGTTTTCTTGATTATAACCTATATCCTTAAGTTTTTACATCAATAGCTATGGCGTTGTACTGCCAAAAACACTGCTTTTATGCATTCAGTGTTTTCTTTTGTCTGTTTTAGTCACATGATGACGTTTAGTGGTACCAGGTATTAAAATGAACAAGAAAGTGAAGAAAAAATGGTGGTCTAATAATTTTTTCCTTTACTGTATATGCAATTATCTTTTTCCAGAGTGTGAATTCTGTTGTAACATAAATATGTTACAATTATATTCTGTTGCTAATATAATAGATCTTGGATCACTTAAGTTAATTTCAAAGACAACACCTAGTTTTGTTTTTTGATCATATTTGTTTTTCAGTTTCTTTAAGATCTAATTCATTCATCTTGCTTTTATCCTGTTCAAGGGCATGGGGGTCTGCTGGAGAAAATCCCAGCTGTCATCAGATGAGAGGCGGGGTTTACTCCAGACCGGGGCTCCCCTAACTCCCGTCCTCGATGGCCGCTGTCCTGAATGTCTCAGATGTTTCCCTGCTTTAGTACACCTGCCTCAAATTAAGGGATCATTGACTGTCTTGTGCAGACCTTGATGCCAAGTGAATGAGGCGATCCATTAATTTGAAGTCAGCTGGGAACACAGGGAAACACCCAAAACACGCAGGACGGTGGTACTTGAGGACCAGGATTTAGAAACGCTGCCCTAGACAGACCGCCAGTCCACCACAGGGATCGTTATTAAGATCCAAAGAAGAGACAAATAGTGGCCACATGTGCACAAATAAAACAATGTTCAGAACAAAGTCAGTTTACAGGCAGGAGGCAGTATTTAAGTGGAATCTCCCTCAGAACTGAGCAGTGATCCCATACAGATCAGTTTAGGTTTGAGGGACAAGTTTCTGTACTTTCTAATTGCATCTTAACGATAGTAGGAAATGAATATGGATGTTCACTCAACAAAACTAGGGGTGGTCTAAAGCTTTTGAGCAGTTCTGTATATGAATGACTCAGGTGTTAATGATAATTAACTTTAACAAATTAAAGTGCCCTTGATTTGAAGAGAAAGTAGTCATAGTCTGTTACAGGAAGAGCAAGGCATCCTTCTATCACTTAGTAATGTCAAACTGATGTTTCCCATCAATAAACTCTCATTTGTGTGGACCATCAGGATGTAGTAGATCCTTTATTTGAGATAGGCAACAGATTTTTTTTTTTTTTTTTTTATTAGTAATTCATCTAAGAGAAGGAATCCCATAAACTAACAGCTTTCATACATTGATTTAGTTGTTATGCACCTATTTTAAAAGTTTAGTTCTACCTAAGCAGATACTTGTGGTTGATATTGTTTGGGTCAGCAGTGTGGTTCAGAGGTCCATCGCTCAGCTGCTCCTGCATTCAGGTCTTTCATCCAGTGACTCTCTTAATCATTGTTGATGATTAAAACTGTTTAAAACTTCTGCATTACGTGAAAAAGTAGGGCAGAGGTGACAACAGATGCATCACGGCTGTCATCTGGTTGACGACCGACTGACTGAACTCTCCTTTCATATTCTTGTCTCGGCGGTTCTTCAGCGTTGAGTCTCTGTGGTCGATGGAGCCATGCAGTCGTGTAAAGTGGCGTCGCTCCAGTAACTTCGCTCATTTCCTTTTGTCTCCAGGCCAGCAGATCCGTAAACTGGTGAAGGATGGTCTCATCATTCGCAAGCCTGTTACGGTCCACTCTCGGGCCCGCTGCCGCAAGAACACACTGGCACGGCGCAAGGGAAGACACATGGGATATGGTACGTTGAAACGAACGGTTAATTTGGCAGAGCTTCTACTTATTCTTGTGATTGAATGGTATTAATATATTTTTCTAAACCCTGCATCCAGGTAAGAGGAAGGGTACAGCCAACGCCCGTATGCCAGAGAAGTTGTCTTGGATGCGTCGCATGAGGATCCTGCGTCGTCTGCTGCGTCGCTACAGGGAGTCCAAGAAAATTGACAGGCACATGTAGGTTCTTGATTTCTTTGAGTTGTCGTGCATTCAACTGACTAATTTCACAAAGAAAGTAGAGATTGCGTCTTTGGTGGTTTGGATTTTGGTGTAGTTAAGTCTAATTTGTCAAATAATACCTGAATTTTACAGCTCATCAAAGCTACTTTACTGTTAAATGCAGGCACATAGTAAAGACTCGTGCCTTTTGTGTTTTGAGGTTATTTATGGATTAATTTTTCCATACTTGCATTATTTCAGGTACCACAGCCTTTACCTGAGAGCCAAGGGTAATGTTTTCAAGAACAAGCGCATCCTTATGGAACACATCCACAAGCTGAAGGCAGACAAGGCCCGCAAGAAGCTCCTGGCGTAAGTTTTAACCTCAAACATGTGATTTACACAGTAGAAGTTCTGCAGAAACATCTCTGTTGATGGCAACGTTTATCCGGGGCTGAGGAAAGCTGATGATGGCACGTTGTATGACCGCGGTCCTCTCTCATCCTCTCCTGCAGCGACCAGGCTGAGGCTCGTCGCTCCAAGACAAAGGAGGCCCGCAAGCGCAGGGAGGAGCGTCTCCAGGCCAAGAAGGAGGAGATCATCAAGAACTTGTCCAAAGAGGACGAGACCAAGAAGTGATCTGACTCTTTGTGTGCTGCCTGACACTGCCACCAGTCAAGTGCTGAAAATAAAAAAAATGTACAGAAAGACATCTGGTCTCCAATACTCGTCTTTGACAGTAAAGTTATTTAATCATCAGAAGTTCTTAAGCGTGAGCAGGTCTTAAGACCTTATGGATTGGAGCACTCGTAGGGATTCATATTTACCTCTCTGCATGTAATCACATTTTATTTGTGATTTCAATCTTGGTTCTCAATGGTCCTAAATTTAATATCATTGAGAAAATATGTAGTTATATCACAGATTCTGTCTTGTGTCCTGGATGGCACAGATGAGTGATACCCAGGTAATACTGAGGGTGATTTTATTCCCCATAAAACAACATACGAGATGTCGAAAAGGGTATTTTAACATTTCATGGAGAACTTCAGAACCTACAGTCATGGAAAAAATTATTAGACCACCATTTTTTCTTCACTTTCTTGTTCATTTTAATACCTGGTACCACTAAACGTCATCGTGTGACTAAAACAGACAGAAAAGAAAACACTGAATGCATAAAAGCAGTGTTTTTGGCAGTACAACGCCATAGCTATTGAAGTAAAAACGTAAGTGATCTGGGTTATAATCAAGAAAACCATGGAAAATGGTAAGATATCAGCTCTTAAATAAAACTCTAATGAGCAATCTTTGTGGTTATCGTTATGTTTGTCCAAACAAATGTACCTTTAGTTGTACCAGGCAATAAAATGAACAAGAAACTGAGGAAAACAAGGGTGGTCTAATAATTTTTTCCATGACTGTAAATTGAATGTTTAATTCTGTTCTTACCTAAATCAGCTGCATATTTCCGTTTGTGAGGGTTTAATCATAAAAAAACTTTCACATCGGAGGAACACTGGCGTCACATCCCCTGCAGCTTGGCAAAATGTTTTGCTTCTCATATTTGCTTTCCAGCATTTTAATGTTTCCAAAGAAGCAGTAATCAAATTTCCCCACTTAATGAGGAATGACAGTCTTTCTTTTATTGATGTCACAGACCAGTTGGGATGTGGTTTATATCCCAAACTGCAAATTATAAGTCACTTATATCCCATAACAGCAGTTCACAGATAAATCTTCTGTTTATTTTGCTGAACTGAAAAGTTAAATCTGTCAGATTTTGTGTTATATAAACTACATACTGAAGTTTTAACTTTTCTGACACTTGGCGCCATCTTGTGGTCGTCTTACTTAGTCTTACAAATCTTTTAAAAAAAGTCAGAGACTTCTGTATATCCTTGATTTTGTCAAATTTTAAAGTTTCAAGACGCCAAATTCACCTTTAAAATTAGAAAAACAGATGTTCCCCTCATTTGAATTTGATGTAACCTCTGCCAGAAATGGAAAACTAAATGTTCATTTCACGGTTCACAAAACCTTTTTCTGAGAAATGCAATGTGATTATAATCGGTATCGCTCTCAGAAGAGGCGCTGAGAAGAGGAAGTGGTGAGTGGTGAGACCTCCAGGAAATGTGTCTCTACCTGTGTTGAAAGAGCAGAAACCTTCCCATGTGTCTAGGCATCTTATTTAACTAAGGCGACAGTAATGTGCTTCATTCAAGAATTTAAAGATTGTTTAGTAATAATTTGGAATAGCGGATTCTAGTGTCTATGACAGCCATTGTGGCGAGCATGTGTGCCACTAAATTGGTGATGAGTGTTCCTTATTTCCTGTAGTGGCGGTGAATATTTCTAAGACTTGCAGGGTGGTAATAGTTCACGCAGGCACAAGGGTACCAGACCTCATGGTAAGCAGCTGTGGAATGTACTGGGATCAGCTGTTCCCCAGCCACATGACCCCACTGCTGCCCTCCTTTAGGCCGCTCTCTTCCATCACACCTCCCAGTGGAGCCGTTTCCTGGCTGCTATTACAAGGGAGGTGCAGGGAGCTGACAATGTAAAGGCCCACACAGCTGGTGGAAACAAAAACTTATTCTTTAAAATGATCCGTAGGCCCCCAGAGCTCATGATTAGTACCACTGAAAGTCTCATTTGAAGTGGCGCTGGCGGGGTAATGAGCGAAACAATCACATATCTTTTTCTGTTCCTTGGACGCTTTAAAACTTCATTTCGCCAGAGCTGGACTCTCACTTGAGCTTGACGCTGCGCTTATCTAGTTGTTCCAGACCTCTGCAGCCTGTGGCCCTCTCCAAACACGCTGTTCGCTAATTGTTTTTAGCGCTAGTTTGAAATGGCTTTAGAGGGCTGGAGAAGTCAGTGTTGGCCTTCAGCTAATGATTATTTTCAATACCGGTGACCACTTGAATCTTGAGGTGGCATCTTAGCATTGTTGAAATGCTAAGATGAAAAAATGAAATGCTCACATTTTGTTTAAAAAAACATGTCCATATTTTGTTAAATCTTTTCCTCGCTAGAATGTCTGCAGTGAGCTAATCTAGGTATTTACAGGAGCAAGAGGAGTAATTAAGTTAATCTCTGAATGCCTCGTGGTGTCCCGACCCTCAGGCTGGGAACTGCTGTGGATTTATCAGCATTCTGGAAAGTCATAAATAAAAATGTCCAGTTTTACTGTTAGTCTGGCAGACTTTTTGTTCATTTAAATGAAAGAGGTGTTCTGCTGTTATGCCTCTTGGGTGTTTTCCATGAACCCTTCCTCGTGTTATAACTTTGTGTGGATGCGCGTGGCCCTTTCAGCGGATGCTACTGTGCTCTTTGCTCTGGCTTCAGAGCAGCGTTCGGCCGAACAGTGCACTGAAGCCAGAGTTCATCTGGCAAACTTTTCCAAACTTTAAACTTGCTCCTGTGCTGTTGAGAGGTTCATATGCGGCGTCCGTTACTGAATGGGATGCAGAACTGCTTCACGACATGCTGTAAAAGTGAGTTTTTCTCCCAGATGATTGTCCTGCAGGAAGTCGAGGATCATGGATCACACGCTCACTATCAGCTTTTCCTCTGCGCCGTTTTCTTTCCCAGGATGAGCGGCTCATGTTTGTTTGCTGTGCGACCATTCGTTGCAGTGCATCGTGGTCAAAGTTCATTTGGGCTGAATTGAATCTCTAAAGTCATCCATATATGGTTACCAAGAAGGCCGACCGGTGCAATAAATGGATTACAGGAGCGAAGCAGATTGCTGTGTTTGGTCTGAAAGTGCTGTAAAAGTCCAAAAGCGATAGACTTTAAAGAGATACGAGCAAAAACAAATCACTTCGGAAAGTAAATGACAATTGTATGACTGGAGGATTGGACATATGAGATTCTCTTAAAAAATATATATATTTTAACCTGAAGCCAATAAGCCTGTGGTGATGGACCCTAACATAAAATCACATATTCAAAGGTAAACATGTTATAAACCAGTGGCAAATCCACAAGCACAAACTCCACACAGAGAAGTTTATTTGTATAGCACATTTCATGTACAAAACAATTCAAAGTGCTTTACATAAAACATTAAAAGCATCGCAGAAAAAGAAAGCATTAAAAAGTAAAAGAATAAAATGATAAAAACAAAGAAAAGAGTTTTAAAAACGCTATCCAGATTTGAGCTGCTGAATAAAATGTGATTTAAAGGCAGCTGAGAACAGGTGAGTGTTTCAGCTGATCTGAGGCTTTCTGGGAGTTTGTTCCAGACATGTGGAGCATAGAAACTGAACGCAGCTTCTCCATGTCTGGTTCTGACTCTCGGGACTGATAATAAACCGGATCCAGATGACCTGAGGGGTCTGGTTGGTTCATACTGGGTCAGGAGGTCACTGATGTATTCTGGTCCCAAACCATTCAGAGCTTTATAGACCAGCAGCAGAACTTTAAAGTCTATGCTTTGACGGACAGGCGGCCAGTGTCAGGACCTCAGAACTGGACCGATGTGGTCCACTCTTCCGGTCTTAGTGAGAACTCGAGCAGCAGAGTTCTGAATGAGCTGCAGCTGTCTAACTCTCTGGCTCCAAAAACAGTCACCTCAGTTTCGTTTTTGTTCAGCTGTAGGAAGTTACGGCTCATCCAGTCATTAATCTCCTCAATGCATTCTCCTGCTGACATTGTAATATATACCTGTGTGTCATCAGCATAGCTATGGTAACGGCCCATCCAAGTCTCAAACCAGGAACCTTCTAGCTGCGAGACGCTGCGCCGCCACAAGTGAACATCTGATCTAGAAAATGATGGAAACTGAGACATAACTAAATCAGAAAGCCAGTGTGCATGTAAACACTCCCCGGACAGATGTTTATCTAAATCCAGGTGTGGCCACACACGCTGCTACCTGCTGAATGTGCCAACTCAGCGCTGTCTCTTTCTTATCTTCAGTGACAAATGAATCGTGGAGAGTTTAGTCTCATTCACGCAAACATTCATCGTAATTCCAGTTTGACTCCTTGAAAGAGAGAGGCCGGGGTTCCTGCGGGCTCTAAAGTTGCACAATGCTGAGAAATCCACTGCGTTACAGGATTATGAACGTCATCGTGAAAAATGACTTCTTGGACTTTAATGTTGTTATGTGGCTGATGGGGTCTTTAGATGGGAATGGTGCCTGTCTGTAATCAGTTAATGACTGACTTGTGTGTGGGAGGCAGCTGTAATGAAAGAAAGCCAGATGCTTGGCCTGAGTGTTTGGTCCAGCAGACTGCCAGGGAAGTAAGGTGTTCGCTGCTCTGTCTTTCCTCGGTACACTACAATTACTCTGTGGCGGTGGCTCCCTTCAGCCCACAAACTTGTTATAATCATGACATTTCCATGCTCGGACGTTTCTCTCCTCGTTACTGCTGGTTTCTTGAGATAGTTAGTAGTTTTTTGTTTTTTTTTTTTGAGTTAAAAGTAGGTTAAATGATCCTTTTAGTTCCATATTTGCTGACCTTATTGGTCGCTCCTCCAAATGGCCGCTGATTCAAACAACCCAAGGAATTTTCCTGTAAACCCCAAAAAAGAAAACTTTCCCTGGGTCTCTTTTGTCTTTGGATGCTCCGAGAGTCGGGTGGCGTGCATTCTTTAGGAAAGATTGCTAAATTGCACAAAAGCTCACCGAGGAGTTTCCACATAAAGCTGAACGCGGTGGATGCAGATGCAGGAACACTGGGAGTCTCTGTGCGCCGGTGGGATTGGATTGGGGGGATGGGGGGTGGGGGGGGGGGGGGGGGGGGGGGGATTGTGAAATGTAATCCAGATGTGGAAGAACTTTCTCGTGATTGTTCTTCACACTCTTTCTCCCCCTCGCGCCACGGCGGGGTGGTGACGCAGAGCCCTAACATGTGAGCCAAGCAGCTGTGAAGGGATGAGTTTTTTTGGCGTTTACGCGCGGGCTGATAGTCGCGCGCGGCTGCGTGTCGGTGGAAGATCAGAGGTTTCTGTTCCTCTGCTGGGAGAACAAGCCGTGTTTTCTCACACGCATATACAGCACTCAAGAGGACAAACTGCGGTCTAATTCGGTACTGAGGGACTCATGTTACCACTTCCCCTTTGCTCGGAGGGGGGGAGAGGGTTTAAGGGCCGTGGGCACAGGGAGGGGAAGAGCGGAGAGGGAGGGGGGGGGAGCTGGGGCTCCCGCATGGGGGCGGAGAACAGGAGACAGCTCTGGTTGTCGGGACTGAAGACTGAAAAGTAGGGCTGGCCGGGGAGTTTGGTCTGCGCGAGCACACGCGTAATGAAAGAGAAGAAAGAAGATGGATGCGCCAAAGACGCGCGAGGATCAGCGTAGGATGGGACAACAAAAGTAGAGATTTCGACCCGGCAGGTGTGGGGGCCGAGCAGGAAGACAGGAAGGACTGAGAACTAGTCTGAACAAGAAAAAAAAGAAGAAGAAGAAGAAAAGAAAAAAGCAAGAGAGCCAGAAGGGTTGTGCTCAGCCTTCCTGAGAGGGAGAGAAACGCTGGTCGGGAGAGAGTGAGGTTAACCTCAGAGAGAGAAAGGGTGTGAGTGCGGTCAGAGAGAAAGAGAGAGAGAGAGATAGAGGGGGAGATGAGGGAAGAAATCTGAAAATCTAACTGACAGACAGCAGATGAGCGGCTGAAGGTTGTGAAGAGGGCAGAGAGGGAGACAGAAGGCGAGCGGGGTGACGGGTGGAGGTATGACGGGACAGCTCTTGAAGCTTGTCTTCTGCTCGCTGTTCCTGGGGAGTCTGACCACATTCCTCCTGTACAAGCTGGACAACAAGTAAGTTTCCCCTTTTTTTTTCCAGCCTGTGGGTCACACACAGACACACAGAGAGACGCCAGGGGAAGTTTGGCAGATGCTGGTGAAGCTGTTTTAGACATATGTCTCTAAAAGGCTCAGGAGATTTCTGTCTTTCTTTTCTTTTCTTTGTTTAAATCACAAGTTTAATGGCATTCATGTTTAGGAACGTGGCTCAACAGATCCTGACTTTTATTTCCTTCTAGAGTCATTTTTCTTTCCTGAATATTGTGTGGTTTTATTTTGGGTACATGCAGGCCAACCGGTTCATTTAGTCTACCTCTGATGTTAACACTGTGTTTCTAATTAGTTAAGAGACCGACTGATAAAAATGGATGGTTCTTGAAAGTAATAAAACAACAAGTCTAAGGCCTGAGTCTTTCACACACAGTACAGAAAACCCACAGGAACATGAAGAAATATAAGAAAAAATAAGAAAAAAGTTAATTATTGTCTTTGATAAGTCACAACTTCTTTTCTATATAGAGAGAAGACGTCTGCTTACTAAAGTAATGAGAGCTTTGGGCGTTCAATCTCAGAAGTGACTGATATCAGTAATCCTGTCAGTGTAACACTTTGCAAATCAAAGGTCTTTGCAAGTTTCACTGAAAAAAAAAACAACCCTAATCTCAAATCAAGAGTCATGTGGCTGGATAGACTTTAAGTTGGATCGTTCAACATCGCTGACATGTGACGTCTGAGGACCGGGCAGTTTCACTCGTGAGAGGATCAATTCATCGACCCAATTCAACAATACTTTATTCATCTCCGAAAGGAAAATTACGTGATCTAGAGTTCTGTGTGGAGACTGAAAACAGGAAGAGGAAGAAACGAATGTAAATGATCTCACACCGCAGACACCGACAGACAGACAGAAGACAGAAATGTTACTGAAATGCAAAGGTCTCTGCATGCAGAGCGTGTGCACGTTTGCACAATAGTTGTTCATTTATAGCACTTGAACCTCTGGAAAGTGTCACCGCTTACAAAATGTTGTTTTAGTGTTCATTCATTAAAAACCTGCCTGTTGAAGCACAGATCCTTGCAAAAAAAAAACAAAAAAACCTAGTAATATCAACTCAGAGGCCTCTTCCTCAGTTAACGTTGTATTATGTAATGAATTTATTCACCGACTGAATGAATGAATTGCGTCTTACTGATCTCTAACTTGCTTTTGTCTTGTTTGTGGCGCAGTGATGTGGATCATTTCCGACACCCTCCTCAAAAGAAAAGTCCTCCACGTGCCCCCGACACCTGTGCAGACTGCCAGTAAGACAAACCTTCGTGGCTTTTCCTTCAGTGACCCACTGATACACGACCTCATTAAAGTAAGTAAGTTGTTGTGAGATGACAAATCTGCGTGTGTTTTCCCAGGAGAGTCACCAAGAAAGTAGAAGAGCTTTACTCTCAAGCCTGGAAGAAACAGGAGGACAATTACAAAAAATTCAGGTGAGAACATCATCTTAAATCCTTTCTTTTTAGAAATTACTGGCATGTATAGTACGGTGTATCCCCGGGACCTAGAACTCTATGGAGCCCCGTATGGGTCATAATTCAATAAATAAATTAGTCTAATATTATAAAATACAGGCGTTTGATATTATGAAATATTTCCCATTATTATGAAATGCATGTTTATTATTATGAAATATTTCCCATTATTATGATAATGGTTTCATTTTTCATAAGAATGAGCTTTTACATAATAATGGATTCGTTATTCATAATAATGAGCTTTTACATAATAATGGATTCGTTTTTCATAAGAATGATTTGTGTGTCAATCACAGCAGAGAGGGCGGAGCCATTTATGTGATTGGCTGTTTTTTCATTCAGGCATAAGCAACAGAACAGTGAATATCGATAGCGGGCGAGAGGTGCAATGTATATACTCCAGGCCAGTAGGTGGCAGAATGCACCTCAGTTTACGGTTAAAAGTTGACATCGACTAAGAAACGTAGTGCGAAATGTAGAGAAAACTTGATTTTGACGGCATGGCGACAGAAGAAAGATCCTTTTCTGACTTACTCCGAGCGGTAGCCAACAGGCTCGATGTGAGTCCCCCACCAATCTGCATGGAGAAGGATCAGCCAATGAGCATGCAAGTCAACCACTGGTCCCGCCCACTGGCAAAATGTCATTATTATCTAAAAACTCATTCTTATGAAAAATGAAGCAATTATGTAAATACTCATTCTTAAGAATGAAGTATTTACATAATTGCTTCATTTTTCATAAGAATGAGTTTTTACATAAGAATGTCATTATTATGTAAAAACTCATTCTTATGAAAAAGGAAGCAATTATGTAAATACTCATTCTTAGAAAAAAAAGCCATTCTGAAATAAACTATTATGCATTAAAGTAAGATTAAATAATTATAAAAATATTTTATAATTACATTTTTTCATAATAATGGGAAATATTTCATAATAATAAACATGTATTTCATAATAATGGGAAACATTTCATGATAATGGATATGTATTTCATAATAATAGACTCATTTATTCATTGAATTATGACCCAAACGGGGCTCCATAGAACTGCCTACTCAATAACCCTTTGTTAATAACACAGAAAACGCAAGCGCCTCGTGTCTTTCACGGGACAGTTTCACCACAGTCCCAGTAATAACACGAAACGAATGAGCCATTTCTTTCCAGCACGCTTCACTTCGGTGGCAGCCCCGAAACCGACCCGTGGAAATGGATGTGAGCGCAGTCGTTTCGAAGTTTAAAAGCAAAGCACAAAACAGTGATTAAGTTGACTTTTTATAGATAGGAGGAAGAACAACCTCAGACTGGAAGGAGAATTTGAAATAGAAACAAGGATTAGAGCAGAGGAAGTTGCATGCGCAGTCTAAATATAACCTCTTAGCCTCCAGTCAGTTATGGCTAAACACTGAGGATTCACCTGAGAAGTCCAAGACTGCTTTCCTGCGCTGCTTCAGCCGAATGAAGACGAATCCACAGCCAAGAATCGGGCGCCAGTCCAGATACCGGCTCTGATTCTCTCATCTGTGATTCGCTGAAACGATAGTCGCCATCAACAAAAGTCTTTGTGGTTCCCCAGGTCGCAGCTGAGCAGCAAGTGTCATGGCTTTGACAAAGCCGTCATTACCCAGGCCAACACTCCAGTGGGAACAAAGCTCGTTTATGACGGGGAGAGGAGGAGGACCCTTCAAGTGACACCAGACATTTTCACCACCTTTGCAAAAGTAGGTTGTTTTATTATATTACCGTTGTGGTTGTTTTTTTTAATTCATAAATACTTACAGAGAAACTTGTAAGACCGTTTCATTGCCCTTCAGATGGTTTTCTTATCTGAAAAATGTGCCCTTGCATGTTGTGACGAGGGTCATGTGTTCAGCCACATGTTGGAACTAGGATAAAGGCAGTTATAGAGCGTGGTTTGTATTTTAATTAGCCATGATTTCCTGATTTTGAATCAGCCTATTGTCGATGTTATTTCGCACAAAAGAACCCAGTGAAGGGGGCACCCAGACTTGAACTGGGGACCTCTTGATCTGCAGTCAAATGCTCTACCACTGAGCTATACCCCCCTTCCTCTGATGTCATGTAGCAAATAAGAGCAGGAATACTGTGAAACTGCGTGTTACTGCTGTTAATAGTGAGTTTTCATGCTTTCCGTCTTGTGGAAAATACCACATTCAAAGATTATTCAACAGTTAATGTCTATAAGCGCTCAACCTCTAAACCACAACTAACATACTCCCAGATCTTGGCATTGTTTTGGTATGGGGCGGCTCCAGCCCGACAGGCACTGAAGTCAGCATTTCTCACAGAAAGCAGACCAGACTCGTCAGGCCTGCTCTCTTTTAAAAGCTCTGGCAAATATACGGCCCAGAAGTGAGGCCTCCATTTGTAATTTTGAGCAGCTCTGCCGGTGTACGCCGATGGAAATAAACCCTAAGATGTGAACCTTTTACCTCATCAGCACGTGAACGGCAGCTTTGTATCCCACCTGTGAACGCCTCACACGTAGGCGCAGAATGTAAAGTCTCAAAATATTGACAGAGGTCTGATGAAATTCACAAATAAAAGGAAAGAACAAGGCTCAGTCTCGCAAATGAGCACGCGGGTTAGAGAGGACTGTTATTGACATGCAGCAGACATTTCCGCCCTTTCACACAAATGTAATTATTTCTCTTTCACTGTTGGTGCAGGAGGATCTGTTCTCAAATGGAAGACTGAATCTTCATTAGTTTAAATTACCAACATGTTGGCTAAGAGGGGGCACCCAGATTTGAACTGGGGACCTCTTGATCTGCAGTCAAATGCTCTACCACTGAGCTATACCCCCTCTACACATGCTAGCTTGTTAGCATGTGCTGCAAATTCAAACTATATTAAAAGAAAAGAGAAGCGTTTTAAGCAAAAGAAAGATGTCTTTGGATAACTATCAGTTGGCGAGTTAACCACGGGTTTGAACTTTCAGACATCTAAAGAATTAATTAATTATTTTTGGAGCATATTTAACTGAAGCTAATATCTGATATTAGCTTTAATTTGTCTTATCAACATGTTGGCTAAGAGCAAAGCAGGGGGCACCCAGACTTGAACTGGGGACCTCTTGATCTGCAGTCAAATGCTCTACCACTGAGCTATACCCCCTCTACAAATGCTAGCATGTTAGCATGTCCTGCAAATTCAAAACTATATTAAAAAGAAAAGAGAAACGTTTTAAGCAAAAAAAAAAAAAAGATGTCTGAGGATATCAGTTGACGAGTTAACCAGGGGACAACATCTAAAGTCTTAATTAATTATTTTGCAACGTATTTAACTGGAGCTAATATCTGATGTTAGCTTTAGCCACCACAGCAAGTGACCTGCCCAGTCTTGATCAAGAGCATCTCCAATAATCCAATAAACCACAATAGTGGACCAAAGTTTAGTAAAACACACCACTGAGCTGTACTCACGCAGATGTAGTAAACAAGAGTTCGCTACACGGATGATTATCTTATCTCAATCCAAGTCGACGGTCTGCTGTCTAATTGTTAACTGTTCCACAGCGGTGCACGGATGAAGTGCTGTTGGTCTCATTGGGCGCTAATAATATGAACGAGGAAGTTGTTTTTATGGAAAAGCACCATGAGAAGTAAGGAACATCTAAAAAAAGATGTTGCAGCCCCATAAAGAGCACAACAGGAGTTCTAGCTAATGTGAAAAATAAATAAGCAAATACGTTAATTCGATTCATTTCAATCACGTATAAATCTAACCAATGTTCATCTTGTGAGTTAAAGAAATATGGACTTGCAGCTTTTATGATAATTTCATTGTCTTAAATATTTTTCAGAGTGATTAAATTAACTTAATCACATCATGTCATCCAAGTGGAGCCTGCACAGAGGTTTCCTCCCAACTTGTTGTGATGTGGTTCAGAAGGAACCAGGGGGCACCCAGATTTGAACTGGGGACCTCTTGATCTGCAGTCAAATGCTCTACCACTGAGCTATACCCCCTTTTAAATGTGTATATGTATATATATATGTTGATTGCAGGAGCATCCGTTCTCAAATAAAACATTGCACACATGTGCAGTCGTTGGCAACGGTGGGATCCTTGGCAACAGCAGCTGTGGGAAAACGATTGATTCAGCGCACTTTGTTATCAGGTAGGAAAGGCGCCTGGTGGACGCGGCAATATTAACACCAGTCAAACCCGTCTGTTTTTAGAATAAAACTCTTTGTGTCTTCGTTACCTGTTCAGGTGCAACCTACCTCCTTTGTCAAAAGGGTATGAGAAAGATGTCGGCATCAAGACTGACCTTGTGACAGCAAATCCAAGCATCTTCATTAACAAGTGAGCGAGGACGATGTATTTTTATCTCTTTCAGTGGTATTCCTCTCAACCCGTTGCTTAACATCAACTGTCCATCTGCAGGTACGGCGCCCTGATGGCACGTCGGCGCCCGTTCGTGGAAAGTCTGAGCAGCTACAGCAACTCCTATGCTGCTCATTCCCGCCTTCTCCTACGGCCACAACACTCCTGTATCTCTGCGGGCGCTCTACACCATCGAGGACTTTGAGGCGCCCATCCAACCTATATTCTTCAACCCGGAGTACCTCCAGAGCCTGGCCGGCTTCTGGCGCTCTCAGGGCCTGAGGTCGGTGCGGCTCAGCACGGGGATAATCATGGCCAGTCTGGCGCTGGAGCTCTGCTCAGACGTGCACCTGTACGGGTTCTGGCCCTTCAGCTTTCACCCGCATGGCAACCACAGTCTCACCAACCACTATTATGACAACATACAGACTAAGGTGAAGTTCCACGCCATGCCAGCCGAGTTTCGAGTCGCTGTTGCGACTGCACAGTCAAGGTGTGCTCAGGCTTCATCTCGGGTCCTGTGAACAAGGCGAGAAGTAAATTCCACAGGACAAGGAACCAAGTGCCTTTTCCGCCGCTTCAGGATGAAGCCCGTCACCAAACGTGCGGTTTCATTCCACCGACCAGCCGCCACAAAACCCTGCATTCATATGGAGACGCAACAATCAGAGGCCGGCTCGTCATGAGCCGACAGCTCTATTTATTACAGCAGAGGTTCCAGCGGGAGTCTGGAAGGAGTTTTTTTTTTTCTTTTTTTTTTTAATTTAAAATATACGAGTTTGTGAGACCATCTACATGTAGTGCCTTATGTCACTCAGTTACTCATTATAGCTCATAGATCAGACTGAATGTATTTTGAAGAAAATTAAATACCTCCTTTATGTGAAGATTGTCTGCTTAAAAAAAAAAAAAAGAAAAGAAAAAGAAAACAGCAGCACACTGAATGTAAAGAGTGGACATCCATGTTGAATAGCATGTTTAACCGTGCTCTCTCGCTGTTCTGGTTGTAGGAGATCTACGGTCTGTCTGACCTGGAAGTTACGGCAAATGTCCGTGTTGAACTTCAGCATTCCTCTGTGGGCTCATGGGTATCTGAGGGCTCTCGGTTTGGAGCCAAGGACTGAATAGATGGTCCGCAAACAGAAATGGGAAACCAGACAGGAGCAGATCATGGATCAGTGGGGTGGAGCAGGCTTGGATCTTCAAGTCCTGCTTCATGTTGAAGAGTTCGCAGGGAAAACTAGAAACCCTGCATATGTTGATCAGCCATGGAGCGAAAGTGTGACATGTAGAGTCCACAACATGTTAAAGAAGCACAGTCTATGAATGGGTAATTAAGAAACACACTAATGGGCCTGATTTACTAAAGGTTTGCGTGCGTAAAAACGTGTGCAAACTTGACATCACCCGCAAACCAATGTGCAAGCTGATCTACTAACAGCGTGCAAAGAGAACTGCGCCTCTCAAATGAGCAAAATAGCAGACGCTGTTCATTTAGTACTTTTGCCCTGATGAATAATCAATATGGGGCGTACCCGCCAGAAAGCGCTAAATACTGGGAGGGGAAAATGCAAATAGGTTCATTTACCACACGCAATGAGATTTACCAACCCTGAAAGTAATTGCGAGGATTGTGATTGCGTCTGTATTTAATACGTTCGAAAGGAAGGTGCTAATCTGCCCAGCATTACGCACCGATGGCTGCTGTTATTGTGGCAAGGAGGCGACATCGCCAAAATCAAAGAATACGCAGAGAGAGAGTCTTTCGGACTCGTGTAAATTTGTTTGGAATGAATGTAAACCAGATAGTTGAAACGTAATTTAGTACTCTTTATTTAGGATCTTAGTAAATCAGGCCCTAAGTGCTTTTCGGACCTAGACGAGGTTGACAAGGCGCTGTGACCTCACCGATGTGGACCATTCACCACACAGAGAGGCAGTAACAACGTGGCGACACACGCGCGTATCGGTACAATGTTCGACTGTAAAACACGCTGATGTTGGTGCAAGTTGGATGTAAATTTAACTGACGGGTTTAAAAAAAACGTGTGACTGTGAGTTGTGCACTTTAGGTGGAAATGCAGTTTTTGCTCACAATGTTTTTTTCTGTAGCAACATTGGTATCAACTGACCGTTCTGCCTTTCGTATCGACTCTCATCAAGTCTTAATGTTTGATTTTTGTTTTTCATGCAAAAAAAAAAAAAAGAAAAAACAGTACACACATGGTAGATGACCAAACTTGACAAGTCTTTGTGAGCCAACTGTAGAATCATTTGCTTATTTGTGATTTTTGCATTTTTGTGCACGGCACTATGTAAGAGGGAATATAAAGTTAAGCTGAATAAAGAAGCTATTTATCAGATAAATGTCATGTGTGTGAGTGGCGTCTGTGGAATTCACCTGTCTGGTCAGGAAGCAAAAGCGTCTTTCCAGACGTCTCGGTTTGCATGAGTTAGTGTCTCTCGGCCTTTAAGTGCCCCAAACCTGCCAAGATTTGACTTCTCTTACAAAAAAAGGCACATTTATCCAGTTTTCTCAGGGCACAATTTGTTCTCAAGGTTTGTTTCATGACTGGAACAAACCACGTGGTGCACTTTTACAAAGGCTTCCATTCTTATATTGATTCCTTGCTTTTTTTAATCTGCTACACCTCATGCAATCTGCTGCACGCTATGTGCTGGTGGGGCGTGTTTACAGAGCATAGTCCGTAATGATTTATCTGTTCGTTATCAGAACACGCAGTTGTATTTCTTAAAGCTGCAGCATGAGAGGTCCGGAGATTTCCCCTCAAGCTTTTCCTGCTCGTCTCAGCGTGATCTTCCCCCACAATTTATTATTTATTATAAGACATCCAAACATCTGGAGGAGGCTTTCACACAGTTTGCAGTCAGTAGTCAACAAGCAGCTTTAGCCTGGTCCCGCTAATGCATCGTCGCTGAAATGCCATCAGCATCGTGTCACTACATTCTGCCCATCAGGCCATTCATTGAGTGAATGCTTGTTTCTTTTCAGAGACTCTAGCCCGCTGCCACAAGTTGCCAACTCCAGCGTCACTTCTTGGACTCCGCTCATTGCGGCGGTGACCTCTTTGTACATCCAGCTGCAGCACTCCATTTGTTCCCACTGGCAAAACACTCTCTCCGGGGAGCGGTTTTGTATTTTGGGGATAGACAAAAACATGACGTTTTATTTCCATGTCAGCTGCATTTTCCTCCAGGCAGCGAAAAGGGTTCACACAAACTTCAGTGGATATGAAAAAGAGTTAAAAAAAAAAAAAGAGAAAGAGAGAGAGAGCACATGTCATGTTATTCTGAACGTTTTCAGAACAGAAGAGAGATTACATTATCAAGAGAAATTCAGGTTACAACATGAGTTGTTCCGCTGACCTGATAACGCATTAGTGTCATTGTGTTCCTCTTTCCCAGTGAAGTGACAAAATGCAAATAAACGAGAAACACAGCTGACAAAAAACTGAAATGACAACTCCATACCTGTCAAGTAACCGAGAAATCCCGTATTTGACTCTTCTCTCCCGCTGTCCTCCCGTATTAGTATTTTCCCGTAAATCCCCCGTATTTTAACCTGCGTTATTATAAAATAATAATACCGAATTGGGCGGAGTAAAAAAAAAAAAAATTCCCATTCTGAGATCTGTCACTTGCCTTAACTTTGAGTTGAACATTGGGGGGGGGTTGAGTGACACAGGCTGCATGAGCCGCTCAGGTAGAGAGACAGATCAATAGAGAAAATGTATGGAGCCCCGTTTGGGTCATAATTCAATGAATAAATGAGTCTATTATTATGAAATACATATCCATTATCATGAAATGTTTCCCATTATTATGAAATACATGTTTATTATTATGAAATATTTCCCATTATTATAAAAAAAATGTAATTATAAAATATTTTTATAATTATTTAATCTTACTTTAATGCATAATAGTTTGTTTCAGAATGGCTTTTTTTTTCTAAGAATGAGTATTTACATAATTGCGTCCTCATTCTTATGAAAAATGAAGCAATTATGTAAATACTCATTCTTAAGAATGAGTATTTACATAATTGCTTCCTTTTTCATAAGAATGAGCTTTTACATAATAATGGACATTTTGCCACTGGGCGGGACCAGTGGTTGGACCTGCATGCTCATTGGCTGATCCTTCTCCATGCAGTTGGTGGGGGACTCACATCAAGCCTGTTGGCTACCGCTCGGAGTAAGTCAGAAAAGGATCTTTCTCCTGTCGCCATGCCGTCAAAATCAAGTTTTCCCTACATTTCGCATTACGTTTCTTAGTCGATGTCAACTTTTAACCGTAAACTGAGGTGCATTCTGCCACCTACTGGCCTGGAGTATATACATTGCACCTCTCGCCCGCTATCGATATTCACTGTTCTGTTGCTTATGCCTGAATGAAAAAACAGCCAATCACATAAATGGCTCCGCCCTCTCTGCTGTGATTGACACACAAATCATTCTTATGAAAAACGAATCCATTATTATGTAAAAGCTCATTATTATGAATAACGAATCAATTATTATGTAAAAGCTCATTCTTATGAAAAACCATTATCCAAAAAACCATTATCTAAAAACCAAAAACCATTATCATAATAATGGGAAATATTTCATAATAATAAACATGCATTTCATAATAATGGGAAATATTTCATAATATCAAATGCCTGTATTTTATAATATTAGACTAATTTATTCATTGAATTATGACCCATACGGGGCTCCATAAAAATATAGCATAAATCACATTTACAACTAGGTTTAGGTTTATTTGTCCAAAGAACACACAGAATAATAAAGTATCAAAGGTTTTAACCATAAACCTCAACTTTACAATACAACAGGATTGTATATTTTTTGAACTTGCTAACTAAATTTTTATATTTTGCATTCTTTGCTTCACTGATGTGTGTTTTATCTCACTGCCCACCAGCACCAAAAGCACCAAAAGTTTGCTTACACCTCTGTGAAACAAAAATAAATGAAATAAAAATGTATTTATTATTTTAATAAATAAATCTTACCTTATTTGGCTTGTGAGCGGTGGCACTGAAGCCCTAGCAATAATCATACCTCCTGTTGGGAAGACATGTGTGGTGTCTGAACAACATGATATTTACCTTTTTATAAGTTCAACTAGACTCTTTCTCAGTTTTAAGGCCTTTGTGGAAATTCATGAGTTCAGTGAGTTTGTTTCCTCCTCTTGCCAAAGGACACGTTCTCAGGCTCTAAACATGTGGAAGATCCGTGATCAGTATAGGGAGTACATCCTGTCTTTATCAGGACTTTATTGTCTAGAAGAAAAACATGACCTGTCATTGGGAGTTTGATTGAACACAACTGCAACTTAGATATCCCTGGCCACGACAGCATAAAAGCTCTGCTATTTCCTTTGTTCTCGGATTTCTCCACAATTAGTTCAGGAGATCCCTAGACTAGCGAAAGTCTGTATTAAGCCTCTTTTTCTTGTAAATTAAATACTTTTTTGCATTTAAAAGTTGGCTTGGAGCTGCAGATCAATGTCACTTTTTTTTTTCTTTTTTACTGCCATCAAGAAAATCTACCACATTGTCGTGTTTATAATACCTAACATTCATTTTAGATAATTATTATATGATATTGGGGGGGATTGTGGTGGCTGGTTTAAATTATTGGGTGGGTTGCATCCCACCCATCCCCCCCATAAATTACGCCTATGGTGACAGCGTGCGAAGAAAAAAAAAGATTGTTACAGAGAATAGGACGTCGTTAGACAACAGAACTGTCTTCTCTCATGTAAAATAAACTACTCTGGACCAGTCCACAAATACACTCCTTCCAAAAACAGTCATAAAGGATGTAAAGTCTGCTGCAAATGAGTACAACAAGTCATTAAAAGAGTAAAGACAAGTCACATGAAATGAGATGAAAAACTGTAAAAGAAGAGCCATATGAAATGAAAACAATGTGTGGAATGAAAATCAAATGTAAATGTAAATAAAAGAAATGTTAATGAACAAAAAATATGCAAATCCTTGCAAATAAATATTCTTCATATATAGCCCTTTTGTGTTTTCGTTTAAGCTATAATTAGGGTTGCCAACCGTCCCTTGAAAAACGGAACCCTCCCCTATTTATAAACTAAAGTACGAGTCTATAAATGGGGGAAGGTTCCGCTTTTCAAGGGACGGTTGGCAACCCTAGCTGTAATGAATGTTCACATTATGTCAACGTGGCTTTATGCACAGCTGCACTACTTCCCGAACTTCAGCCAGCTGTTTTGTTTCCTGTGTGCCATTAATTGACAAACTGATTAATCCAGGTGTGTGTGACCTCACAGCAATGCTCAGACACACCTGGATTGATCGGTTTGTCCAATAATGGCACACAGGAAACAAAAGAGCTGGCTGAAGTTCAAGAAGTAGCGTAGCTGTGATTTTAGCTTTTTTTGTACACTAAAAATGTAAAGGATACTGCTCGTGGCGGATTTTCAAATCCAAAACTTGACAGGTATGGACATCTCTCTGGTCCTGTGCGTTGTTCCTGCCGGTGTCACAGCATCAGATTATATGACTGTAATTATTATTATGAGACTGTGGAGACAACCTGCTCAGACTCCAACATACGTCCTGACGTTTCTCTCCTCTTCCTTTTTTATTTTTTTTGCCATGAACCCTTAGACAAAAAAAATCCAGAGACTTCATTCAGTATGCTTTATTCATTTATTTGTTTCTTTTATAGGAAAATAGTCCCTTTTCACATGCAAATCAACTGTTTTCTTCAAAGAATATGAAAAGAAAAACTTGGCCAGGGGATATCAGAACAGTACTCAAAGATATGTACTTTTTTTTTTTTTTTTTTTTTTTACAAAAGGCATAGAAAAACACACAAACACGCAGATACACGGTATGAATTAGAGTTTCTACTTGTAATACAACTGTGTTTTGTCACATCCCAATACTGGCTATAAGAAAACATGTAGGGGAACAACACGGCCTTGTTGAAGTGTTTCCTCTGAACGCGGACGTTGTTTTAAGAAGACAGACAGATGCTGAAGATGGTCATTGTCATATCCCTGATGAATGGAGCCGCAGGAGACTTGTCTGATAAAACCAGTTTTAGTCCCGTCACTGTGTTAATATGAAGCTACGGAGATAAATCACAAAGGACTGGCTGTCTGTGCGTCCAGGAGTGCAATAAGGACCAGCGCGGAAGATCATTCCTGCCTGATACTTTGACTCTTATAGGATGAAATGCATAGTCGCTTCTTTAATTGTCATGATTATTTGTCACTTTCTCTTTGAGATTATTAAAGTTGTTCTCAGTCACTCCAACCTGATCGCGTCAGCATCCTCTGCTGGTCTGTGAGAGCAGCAGGTTCCTGCGGCTCCTCTTAGTGCTTGTGGTGTCATTTACAGTAATCAGTCATTCCTGAATGCAGAAGACACAGCATCTGGACACCGGTGGATAGGCCGACCAGAGAAACGAAGGATGTGACGTAGGCAGAGCCAAAACCAGCCCACTATCAAAAAAGCTTCAGTGGAGTAGGGATGCTGGTGAGTGACTGTTTTTTTTTTTTATTTTTTTCCAGTAAAAACATCTTGATCCAAGGTGGTTGTTTTGAGTCACGGCTCTTGCACGCTCCTGTATGAGTCATTGCCCCTGCCCCGTCGCTACTGGTTCAGTCTGTTCGGGTCGGGCAACGACAAAGTGAGTAGGTACGGCTGGCCGGTCGACCTCTGACCTCTGAGAGGGGGCTTTGCAGGCTCAAGCACAGTAGAGAGGGAGGGGCGGGACCTGTGAGTTGTATTCATTCAAACTTTCATCTCCATCTTCTTTGTAAAGTTACCAGGTTCTGACGTTGGTGCTGGATAGTCCGTCTGTATTAACTGCAGCACGACTATGACTTCCAGCCCACTCTCACACCAGCATGAGGACAGCTAAATGTTTGTTTTCCACTGCTCTCTATGAATACTGTGCCTCACAAACAAACTCTCCAGCAAAATTTGCCTGCACTGATCAATTATTCTTGCATATATATATATGAAATCTGTCTCCTGGATTTGCCATCAGCGAGCCTCTGCACAAACAAATCAACATTTCTGTTAGAAACGAGCACATAAACCTCGAGGATTAGAGCGTTGCTGTGGGCTCAGGACGGCAGTCGTTTCGTAAATATATTGTGACACTGCTTAAAACGAACACTGATACAGGCAGCTTGTCCTGAGTTTCCCTTTCTGCTCCTCTGAAAAAAGCCCTCGCACAATTTTGAAGATATAGTTTTCACAAGACAGCGACAAAGTGCAGAATCCAAAAAACGAAACTACTTATAAAAGCCATTTCTGAACAGTCTCACTGCCCCCTCCTGCTTTTTTTTTTCTTTTTTCTAAGTCAGTCAATAGAGGAATGAGAGCAGGGAAAGACAAGCACACAACTGTGCTGCAGGGTAGTTTTTCTGTCCTGGATATGTGCCTAAATTCCTCACTTACTCAAGAAAAAAAAAAAAAAGGAGCCTAAGTTGAACCACCAAGAATAGTTTTGAAAATATGAGACCAAGCTGCCAGTCATGCAGAACCGAGCAGATGGGGTCTCTGAGTACCGCAGCACCTGCCCACATCACCCTCTCCTCACTCCCTGAAGGGACCCCCCCCCTCCTCTGACAGGAAGTCATCCTCCTTTGGTCCCCAGATGGATCTTATTGCCAAGCGTCACCAGTTGCCTGTAATCCATTTAGTCTATTTCCTTCTCTTCAAACAGCGGTAAATGCTTCATTGAGAAACTTTGCTTACAGGGGAAGAATCTTATTGGCCTTCAGGGTAAGAGACGGTGACTGAGAAGCTCTTCGTAAAACACCTGCAGGTACACGGGAATCAGAGTCAGTCGCTCTGGAAGTCGTGTATTGCACAGCTTATTTATGCATAAAAGACACCACAAAGCCTCACAAGTTTCACTGGGGACTCGTCATTGGCTGAAACTGGTTTTCAGACTCTTTCCTCTTTTCCATTTGCCATCACGGGAGGAGAATGCGTTTGCAGCCAGTTTGAAAGGGCAAAGCCTGGAATGGTTTGAGTAATTTGGCACTTTTATGACCTTTTAACCAGCCAGTCTGTCTCTCCACAAATCTGTTCAGCAGAACAATGTCGGTAAAAGGAGCAACACTGTTTATTAAAATCCAGCCCAGAAGCCTTGCTACATACGTTGAGTACTGATACTGTGACACAGAAGGAGAAGAAGGCCTTTTTTTTTTTTCTTCTTTAGCCACTGTAGTCGACATGTTATATAAAAATATACTGTATCATATTTCACATTTTTACAAATGGAAGGCAATTTAAATCACAATAACCATAAATATTCAAACAGCTATTTCATTTTCAAAGACCTTGCTTTCTTTTATTTTATTTTACAAAAAAAAAAAAAGAGCTTCATTGAAAAAGTGTTTTTATTTAAAACACTCGCTTGAACATAAAAATTGCCTCCGCTTTGGAGTTTCTTATTTCAAATCCCGTTCCAAAATGCAACACACGGTTTGTAATACAAAAAAAAAAAAAAAAAAGTGACCTTTAGAAAAGTGTTGGTCTCACGTGGACGTAGATCCACGGCTGGAGTAGCATGGCCACAGTATTCCAAAGCTACAAACAACCAGGCGTCGTAGCAGCCTGGTGTAAAATCTTGGCACTGACACTTGCATCACACAGACAGTGTTTGGTCTCGCTACGTTATAGCAGAGTAATAATGAACTATTTCCATTACAACGTGGTCATATTGCAACGCTGTGCACTTTAACACTGAACTCAGCGCTGGGAAGACATAAGTGACACAAGTCTCGCCAGTAGAAAAAAGGAGCAACACTGTACAGCTGGTTGAGGTGCTGCTGGACGCAGGTAGTATTGGCATCTACTCCACAGTAAATAAAGCCCCATAAAATATACCACCAGGGGGCAGTCTACTACAAGGCAGATGAAGCAACGCTGAAGCACTGATTTGTTTCATCCAAGGGCCATGAACAGTCGAGGAGAAGGAGAAGTGGAAGAGTAACGTATAAAAACTGGATTGCTTATAGACCTTTTTCTCTGGAAATTTAAGCTCCACCCGCTGCACTCAGCGGTTCCTGAGTGGCAGCTGGTGCCGCGCCGTCATCGAAAAACTGCGCGGGAAACAAACAAACACACGGTTGTGTGCAAAGTTAGTCGCAAGTAACACAGGTCTGACAGGACACGGTGTTCAGGATGGCGATGTTCTTTGTCATGGCGGTATGGAGTCGCTGCCGACGGCATTTAAGTTCCTGATGATCTGTTCTTCACGTCGTAACCGTGTGTGATCATCGCTTTAGCTCGCCGTAAACTGCTATGACTTGGCATCCTGGATTGCGACTGATTCTTCATTTTGCCGTCATTGTGTTTTTAGGATACCCATGGTTTAATTGCTGAGGAGCCGGCAGGAAATGAGCTAAGTCCAATCTGGGATCAATCTAATTTTCCAGAAAAACTCATTATGACTCAGTGATTTTCCAGAGCAGAATCCCCCCGTGAAAGGATGAAAAGGAAGACGACGAAGGTCACCGGTCATCGTTAGGACTTCAGGAGACGAGACATGTAAACGACAGACTCTAGACTTCACAGATCTTGTTGGCGTTTCAACAAAGAGAGCCCAGACAAAAAGAAATTGTCAGCTGCAACCTCAACTTTTCATGTTTTTACACATGTTCTCCAGCTAGCAGGATTTTTGTTTTTTTTTTAAAGGCACAGCGGTGCTTGAATATCAGTGAAAGATTCAGCTCCTCATCCACTCTGCAATATATACACATACTGATACAACACGTCACTGTTTCTGGGGTTAAATCCATACTGAGGGCTTCCCCTCAACGGATTTGCTGCTGCTGCTGTTGCTGCTGCACCCCCCACTGCTGCCTCCTTTCCCGTGCTTGACTCGATGCTTGCGTTCCCTCTGAGGCTGAGAATGTGGCTGTGGTTGGGCCTGGATAATGTTACTCTGGGGCTTGTCGTCCTGGTTGTCTCCGAGCTGCTCCTCCGCCTGGTGCTGCTGACTGTAGGCCTGGATCGCCGCCTCCAGCTGCTCGTGAGCTTGCTGGATCATGTCCTTGTTGAGAGCCACGCGGGCTTCTCCTCCGGTGGGGAAGTTGTCCTCGTTGCTGCCAAACTGCTGCTGCTCCTCTTGGGCGATGTTCGCCCTGTTCTGCTTGCACGCCATCTTGGCGTTGCTCAGGTCCGTGTAGGGCATCTGTTCTGGTTTCACCACGATGTTGTACCCGGGCGGAGCTGACGGGGTGTTCCACGAGAAAGGGTAGCCAACGTAGTCCGCGGCGCCATCCCCACCCACCCCTCCCTCCGAACCCGCCTCGGGCCCCGCGACCCCGACCGGGCCCTCCACGCCGCCGCTGTTGCCCAACAGGCCCAGCTGGTACTCATCGTCTTGAGGCGGGCAACGCCGACGGCGGAGGATGTCGCAAATGGAGCCGATGCCCAAATGGAGCATCTCCCAGACATTGAGCGTGAGGCAGAGGACGGTGACGCCGTACATGATGCGCAGGAAGATGGTTTTCTCCGTGGGCCGCGACACAAAGCAGTCGACGCTGTGGGGGCACGGCTTCCCCGAGCACACGAACACGGGCATCACACGGAAACCGTACAGCAAGTACTGGCCTGTGAGGAAGCCCGCCTCCAGCACTGTCCGGGTCACCAGCTGCAAAACATAGACCCGCATCAGCCCCTCATCCTGGATGCGCTTACGCCCGTCGTGCCGAACTTTGGGTCTGGGCGTGGGCTGCAGTGGATCTCTTGGCCTTTTTGGCGGCTCCATCTCCGGTACCTCGTAGATCATGGGGTCGTCCTCCTGGTCGTCCTCGGTCTCCTCGATCCCCCTGTGTTGCCGCGCCCCAAAGCACATCTTCCGGGGTTTCCTGTGCGTGTAGCCCCCTCCTCCTGTTCTGACCGCAGCAGACCCGGCCCCCCCCTTTGCCTCATCTAACCGTGCAATCTTATTTACAGCGTAGCCCATGTACATGAGAGAGGGCATCGCCACCAGGATGATCTGGAAAACCCAGAAGCGGACGTGGGACAGAGGAGCGAAGGCGTCGTAGCAGACGTTCTCGCAGCCCGGCTGGCCCGAGTTGCACACAAACTTGCTCTGTTCGTCGTAGTAGATGGACTCTCCCCCAACGGCGGTGAGGACGATGCGGAAGACGATGAGCACAGTGAGCCACAGCTTCCCCACGAAGGTGGAGTGGTTGTGGATCTCCTCCAGCAGCCGCGTGAGGAAGCTCCAGCTCATGGTGTCGCTGGAAAGTGGGGCAGACAGTGTCCCTCTCTCACCTGCTCACAGACTCTGGAGGAAGGAAAGACAGAGGGAGAGGACAGAGAGAAGGACAAGAAGGGATACAGGGTGAGTTCACAATGAAGAAAAAAATTGTCCAACTTTTTTTTTTTTTTTTTTTAACTTTAATACCAGTGGAAACAGTGTGAGTTCTTCAAGCTCAGTGGGAGGATGTGAAAGGCGGCGACATAATAATTCGGTTAATTAAAAATGAACACTACTCTCTGAGCTCAAAGCAGTCAATGCATCCGTAATTTGCTCTGTTGCTCCTTGCAGCCGAAATACACACACACACACACACACACACTGAAATCAGCTCAGCGCGACAGAGAGGTTGCTGTCAAGTTTGGGCTTTTTGGGGAATTAGAAGACCAAACAGGCTGGAAAGAGGATATCAGCATTAAGAAATACCATCAAGCAGCACTGAGAAGGAAGCGAAATAATCCAAATAGGGAATTTGCTCTCATCAAACGCACGCACATTTTATTTAACAGCTCTCAGCTATCTCTTTTAGAAGAAATAAATCCTCTTAGCGAGACTTCTTCTGTGTGAGGTGCAGTTTTTCAGGATTGTCAGCTGGTTTGTTTTGGTTGGGAGGTAAACGGCATTTGGGTCTCCCGTCTGTATGTGCCGTTTCAGAGGAAGGGCCATGTTGCCTTATGTAGGTTAGGCCCGGGCCCCGGGCAGTCCCAGTCACACCAGCGGAATCGGCAGGTGGCCGGGCACGAACCGTGGAAGTGGCAGAGCCACATTAGCTTAGGCGCTGGAGCCGAACCCAAACACTGCCGCCCCTCAGGGCAGCTTTGGGCATGAATATGGCACCTCCACAGAACTTTCCTTCTTATGAAGGCGGAATAACGCTTGGCTTATTGTCAGCTTGACTGAGAGGAAAATCCATCCATGAATGCTAGCTTAGGTTGGAGCTTAAAGGCCTTCCAGGGACAATATCCGTACCAAGCAGGCTGAGAGCTTAGGGCTGCAGTATGAGGTGAAATCGAGCTGAAGCGGACGAGCGGGAACTTCCAGCCCTCTGCTTTGTGTCTCCAGCGGGAGCTGAGAGGGTGGGAATGTTTTCAAGCGGGGTTGTGATAAAACATGTGCGGAGCATTGATCACTCTGACCATATAAGGACACGGCTGAGATATACAAGGTAGATGTGAGGAATCCTCTGTGAGCGCACACACACACACTCCAGCATGAGGATTGCACAACAGCCTGAACTGATCTGGCAGTAAGAGCGAGCAGTGAGGGCGACTCCGAGCATGACATCTATGAGTAAGTGGCACATGGCGGGAGCAAAATACGAGGCTCCTGCAAACACGAGCCACAGTCTTTCTACGGTCAAACCCTTTCTGACTTTCCCACATTACATTTCTCAGCCTCCTGACTTCTTAAAGTCCAGATTCTTTCATATAAAACTAGGGATGTCCGATAATATCGGCCCACCAATATTATCGGCCCGATATTGGCATAAAAATATAATATCTGTAAATATCGTTATCGGTTTTTTTTTGCTTATAATGAAAACCGATAAAAATAATGCCTGGATTTCACCGAATAAATGCTGTATATAGGCCTATGGGCTCCCGAGACATTTACCGGCACGCAAATGATGACCTCATCAGGAAAATGTTTCCTTTTTTTGCACTTTACCTCAAGCCTAAAGTATTATTTATAGCTCAAAGAAATGTGCAGTTTTCAAAATTGTACAGTATATTTTCCACATTGTGAATTAATTCAATTAAGGTGATAGAGTTTTAGTTAAAGAAACAGTTCTTGAAGCATCAGGTACAATGTTTTACAATTTGTGAAGAAGTCAAATTTGCCCTATTTGTAGGGAGCATTGTCAAGATTATCTCAGGGAGAGTGTAATCCAAACTATTGTTTGAGACAATTAAAAAATAAATAAATATGGCACTTTTTCCATAACTTAAGTTGAAGTAGTTTTCTTATTTTGCACAGACAATGTTTACTTTTGGAAAGCCTTGTTGGCCTTTGAAAATGCATCCAGTGGGGCGTCACAATAAAATTAGGCATGTGTTAATTCCACGACGGGAGATATGTGATGTTACCTAAAATTATTTTTGAGGAAAAATAGCCCGCATATATTGGTATCGGTAGATATCGGAATCGGAAATTGAGAGTTGGACAATATCGGCATATCGGATATCGGCAAAAAAGCCGCTGTCGGACATCCCTATATAAAACCAAAGTGAATGCAAAAGTTTAAACTGATTTTCATCTTTGATTTCAGGAGCAACACAACTGTTGTGTCTTATATTCATTTCTTCGTGGAAATTGTACTGTAATTCTCAATTTCAGTTTTAATAGCACATGATGTAAAAGAGGGAGTGCGTTACTCATGCATTATTTAGTTTCTTTGATGGTGGCAAATCTTTGCCGTGCAACAGCATAATCCCCCTGTGGGCTCATGCAATCTGCACGTCAGTATATTTCGGCAAAGAGTCAAGCATCGCCTCCTTTGGTGGGGTCTCGCTGGGTTTTTTTTGGTAGTTTGTGCATCAGAGACTGTCAGACTCCGCCCTTACCAGGAAAGACCCGCCTTCCCTGATTCACAGCCTGCCCGGGTTTAAAGTACCTGCTACCTCAGCTACATATAGCTTGGCATTTTGCCTTCTCATTCAATTTATGTCTGCTGGAGCTTGTGGGGCAGTTCGGGGTAAGAAGCTGACTCTGAGCATTACGTTACCAGGCTGAGTCACTCCTGAGCAGCGGCGCAGAGACACAGCAGGCAGCGGTTGTCCAGGAAATTGGTGGAAATAATGTCACGCAAATAAAATGACAAGGAACAGAAATTATTTAATGTTAGATAAAAAACCTCCTCCAGTGGTTTTTGTCAAGCAAGGGGGAAACTAATTAGCTCTGAAATATGAAACTACAGTCAACATCAACAGCTCAGAAGCCATTAAGGCAAAAAGGTAAGGATGTGGACATCAAACTTCATTAAACTGAGTCAGTCTATGTGATACATCTAAGCCCACATAGCTCACAGCCCTGCAAGAACTGTACGAGGTGAAAGGTCAGCACGGTTTATCCCTGAGGTATCTCCACGTCAAGACCTCACGCGCTGACTCAAATGGACAATGCTCCAATTACAGTCAGCATCACTGCGGGAATCCCCCCTCAGTCGCTGGCTTTCATCCCTCAGGGACCTCGGAGACTCTGTGACAGATGTAGTACACAGACAAGACTCCCAGATGGGCATGTTCACACAGTCGCATGTGCAGGAACATCAAGAAGCGTGAAGAGTAAAGCCACGGCGTCGGTAATTGCACACGCTGTGTGACTACCAGGAGCACTAACTCAGGGGTAAATTCAGGTGGTCCTTTGTGACTCCTCATAAGGACACGGTGCACCAGCTGTGGGGCACCGAGTGCACGGAGGGACACGAGGAAGACATCACGGGACAAACTCAGACCTGTTCGTGGATGGTTGCAGTTATGTCACGATTGAATTGCAGAACTGGGATGTCGGCGTGTGGATCATCTACAGGACGTCTGTGCTGCAACAGATAAATGTGCCGGTCTGGGATTTTTCTCGTCCAGCAGCACCGTCAGTTTCATTTCTGCAAACTCATGAGCCTTAAACAAGTGGTGAATTTAGAAATTAAAAATAACATCTACTCATTACTTGGAAAAATTCCTTAAAAATGGCTTGTATCATCACCTCCCATCCCATATCTATCTAAACAGCAAATACTTCATTTAGAGTTGTTTAATTTAAAAGCCACTCCATGTAGCATTACCACGTCTGACCACATGGGGGCGTATAGCTCTGCTGCGTTGACAAATGAGCCACTGGCAAATGACTGGGGATGGCACAAATTTTAATACCTCTTTGTCTCACTACAGGGACACCTCAGTGTGTCTTAGTCCAGCAGCTGACACCTGACCCTTCTTTGATATGCTTCCCCCTAGTGGTCAAAAGTGGTGTTGCAACACAGCGAGTGGCTTCATAAAAACAGAGTTTTTACGTATTGTTTAATTCTCTAAACTTTAGCTCAAACATCTGCCTGAATTTTATATTTGTAGATTGATGAACGAGTGCAGACATGCACCCATGAAGCTTCATTCATATTAATAAGAACAGGCTGAGGGCAGTTTGAATACTAAACACAGTAAACAAGAAAAACAAAAATGCTCTAATGAGTATAAGTACAGATAATAGATTCATTAGCCCTTAGTTGAACTTTAATTAAGTGAAGCATGCTAATGGGTATATTTATATGCTTATTAAGATATTTTAGAGAACTCCTCTTGTTCATAACTTAGAACACAACTCTATTTCTGATCTCTATAGTTAGAGACTGAGATCATGATTTTTTTTTTTTAATTAATGTTTAAGTACCTGATATGTGTTTCCTCATGTGTTGTTATCAGACGAACATGTAAAAAACTAACGCACCTGTTCACATCTGTCTGTCTGCAAGAAACACAGCCAGCGCCTGGATAAACGTTTCCTAACTCCGCCTCATCATCATGCTAATTATCAATCAGAGTTATTTTAATGCTTTTAAACTGACTAAAAAGACGATCGAGCTGATCCAATAAAAGACGCCGTCAGCACCTCCTTCTTCCGCCCAGAGATTGATTTGCTTTCCTGTTCCTGCTGATCTGCTGTTGGACCACTGCCTTTAAAGCACTCCGCAATTAAACCTTGCACTTATATTTGATTGTGATTTTTCTCCTGCGGTTTGCAGCTTTTAATCACTCCAAGCCAATGACTTCCAATGGCTCTGCCAAGAAAAAGAAACAAAAAACAAAAAAAACAAAAGAAAAACGTTTTTATAATGGTGTCATGTTTTTAGTTTCTACTGGATTGAAGTTGAAGTTTTTGTTTTTTATATAAGCTCATAGACTTTTATTTAATCCCCATTAAGCCCTATGAGTAAAAAAAAAAACCATTCCCATAACTAATTCCTCAAATTTAAATTAAAGAGAAACCAAACCACATGTACAACGATTATTGTCTGGATTCAATGAAGTTTAATCACGAGGAAATGACGATGAACTTCTGAACTTCACAGAAGGAACCTTCAGCCTTGAAAAAGCAGCTCAGGTTATTTTAGCACCAAATGGACCTCATATGTGTTAACTGCCACTGGAGCAGGCACCAGGGCAAATTTGAAAGATAAAATAGCAAAAAAAAAAAAAAAAAGAAAGAAAAAGCAGTGAGCTGTGGAGAGTGCCACAGGCTGATAACAGATGATAAGCTTTTCAGCATCAGAAATATATATATATATATATGTATATATGATTTTAATCTTTTTCACAGCCACTAACAAAGAAAACTGTATGGTCAATGATGGTGTAACCTCACAAACATTAATTGCATAATTAATCTCACAGTTGGTTCCTTTTTTCAGCCAAACCAAACATCACGTCTTGCTGATGTGTCTCCTCCTCTGGTCCTTTTGTCCCTCTGCTCTGCCTGCGGCGTCCTTGGACTCCACAGACGCTCCCACCTTGTCCTCAGCCAGACTGCACACACCAAACTAATCTGCTCACAGGGTAGCTGGTCAAACATCTGTCCCATTATAAGCCCCCGGATCATCATATGTAGGTTAAATCAAGACTGTTTTTGATGCTGGGACGCCCCACACCAAGTGCATTCATGTCACGGAAAGGTCACCGAACGGTTCAGGTCGGCGAGGAGAAACAACCGGTGTTACAGCGCTGCGGAGGATCGGACCGCTGGCAAATGCTTGGCTTAAAAAGCACATGGGGTTTCTCATATTGTATGTCTTCTTCAGCTCTGAAGGGGCTGGATAAGCTTCCTTTGTTAGGCGTGCAGAGATATTCAAGTCATCGAAAAAAAAAAAAATTAAAAAAAAAAACAGCTGTGTAGCTAAACCTGGAATTCTTATCGAAGGTTTCCTTGTTGTCTTTTTTTCTATCTGAGCAGCGGACCCTGAACCAGCGAAAAAAGAAACTGCACACCAGGAGCCACTTTGCATTACGTTCACCTATGAGAGGTCATCAGATTCATTTCATACTCTAATCTCTACCAGACTGCATGTTGCTTGTTTTCCCTCAGAAACCCTAACAGAAACAAAGGGGCAATGAAGCTGACTTGTGGAGGGATCAATCCCTGCAGCCATAAACAAACACTAAATTCCAACGAGCTGAGTTTACAGCGCACCCCCAGTTTGGGCCTCTGACTGACAAGCATCAAAATACATAAAGGAAATCAAATCAAATCAACTCAGAGGTGGAGGATTACACATCTGGTTTCGTGTGGCGGTCAGACGTGAACCCTGGTCTCCAGATAAGGAGATTTCAGCTCAGGCAGGTTCTCTCTGCCTGGATGGGAACATAAGATTCCCTCATTAACGGTGTCCAAAGGGAAGAAACACAACCGTAAACCGGTTCCATATGTCACAGGAAGAAAATCTGAGGCAGAAGCTGCGTCTGTGAGCACATCTGTGCCTTTTATTAACTCTCACGCAGCGAAAAAAAAAAAAAAAAACAAACCTGAAAACTACCTTGCTGGCGATTACGATGTAAGATATCTTAAAGCTTGCCAACAAACCCAGGCAGTCACGGATACCTGCTTTGGAAATCTCTTGGCATTGCTTTCGGCTGAATAAAAAGAAGATTTAATCATTTACTGACAACACAACACAGTGATGAAGCATCATACTCACTCTACTCCTCTCCCAGGTGTCCCTGCTCTCTCAGAGTGATGCCCCCCATCTCTGTCGCCGCTGCTCCCTCCGTCCTCCTTACATGCTCGTAACCTCGCCTGACACCAGTCAGCCCTGACCTAAAATCATCATTAGCATCCCGACAACAAACTCAAAACAAAAACACACACAGCTCGGTGGCCGTTCTCTCGTGGAGAGGCTCAATGTGTGCGCTCAACCAAGTGTGAGCTTCTCCTGAAAGGGAGAGGAGGAGTAAGGGAGGCAGAGCATCTTGTCTCTCTCCCCCGTGTTACTCACAATGGTCCTCACCCCTTCATCCCCTGCAAACTGGGTCATGGTAGGGGGTGCTGACGATGAAGAGGAGGTGGTGGGTTTTTTTAATACCCCCTCGGCAGGGTAAAGGGAGGGAGAGTCTGGCACTGACAGACAGTGATAGCGTGGAAGTGGAAGGAGCCAAAGCTCTCGGAGATAAAAACTACTCAACTCAGTGAATTGTGAAAGCTCGGGCCACCTGAGGGGAGCCGAACGGGATTTTAGAAAAGGATAAGGAAGGTAATTAGAAGCCTGGATTTTGAACTTTTAAAACAATGTTAAAAGACTCCTATGTGGCCTCGGGGCAACTTTTTGTGACCAGTATGATTTAAACAGAGCGAGAACGCGGAGAAAACTCTCAGCCTCCAAAATACATCTCCAGAAAGTAGAAGCCATTACTACAGCAACTATTACAGATCTAAAGCTTTTTACTCCGTTTGACAACAACAACAACGAGAAGTAATGGGGTTAATGGGAAATGAGCCAAGATTTGAACTTCTCTTTAATGCTCTGTGCATGCCTTCCAAGAGATGCTAAATATGTGCACTGTTTTTCTGTGTTCAGCTACTAAAACATTTCAGTCCTCTGTTTACAACGGTGTCGGCTGCTGCATAAAATGTAAATGTAGTGTCTTTAACAAAAAAACCTTGTTTGAGACCGATCTAGACACATTGCGGTGCATTTTAAGGTAGGAGGAAGAGCGACACGCTTACCTCTGTGTTGGCACTGACTGAGGTGATCAGTTACTGCAGCTTTGCAATTCATCAAAATGATTAATACTCTTTCTCGAAATGTAGTTTTAATTGCTGAACAGTTTCAGCAAGAGCAGTCGTGAGAAGAGCAGCCATGAGAAGATGCACTCTTATTTTAAACCGTTGCAGCTTTATCTGAAGAAATTTTGACACTTAAATGTTAGAGTTTGTGTGTGTGCATGTGTGAGTTGTGTGTGTGGCTGCTTTCCTTTGTTGTAATTTCTCTTTGAAAATTCTCTAAACATTTTAATGGTTGAAAGTTTTGGTTTGCAGTTGTGCCAGTTTTGTTGTTTGAGTCTTTAACTGCAGAATCATGTTGTTTTTTTGAATCATACAAAACCATAAAATGTGGTTTACAGTTGTTTAGCTGGAATAAGTAAGGCTGTCATCTGAATGGCTGTGTATATATTACTCTAAAACCTGTATATTATTAAGGGATAAATGAAATGTCTTTAGAAATGTGCATTGACTGAGGTCAGTCTCAGATTTTGGTTTTACTGAGTTTAACCCAGTACTCAGTGATTCTTGAACGTTTGACAGTGTGTTTTAACTAAATGAGCAGGAGCCCAAAAAAGTTGATATATGAAAGTTTATCTACTTATTTTTTCTAATGGATGTGTAATGTTTTGCCCAGTGATGGACAGGTGATGTGTCCAGGATGTTCACAGGCTCCACCCTCTGACCCTGAACAGAAGGGAGGTGTGGAAAACAGATGAACGGATGAATGGATGGATGGATGGACAGTTGCGGAGTTAATATCTAGATTTGGTGATCGATAACTACTCCAAAATGTTTGAATAATGTTGCTTTTTTAAATGAGTGCATGCAATTAGTTTAATGCAACTTCAAATGACCAACAGCACTACGCAAGTTATATTCTTAAACAGTTGACAAACGTGTACATTGGCTTTCCCGTTCATATAAAACACTGCATTACTAAAATTGTTCAGACCACCAGCAGTACAGCAGAAGTAACCAGTGACTATAAATAAATGATAAATAAATCTAAAACCTGTCACTTCATGCACAAAGTCACGAGCAGATGCCGAGAACTCAACTGTAAACTGTTGAAACAGACACTTGATGATGATCCTCCATCACTGTCAGCGACCACATGCCCTCCTCGCTCCTTCACACGCGACCCTCCCTCACGCCCCCTCAAAGAGTCATAATCATGTAACGCTACGAACAATAAAAGATGCTCATTTGATATTGTCTAAATCCACTCACCAGTGGTGGTTGTTCAAATTAAGGCTGCACGCTATCTCAGCTCCTTCTCTTATCTCTCTCCTCAGAGCAGACCATTTGCTATCACCACATTTCACACTCGTGCGCTGAGAAATCAGCCTAAAAATCCCTCTTTAAATTCATATCGTGTCACACAAAGCCCTCAGCTTCTTCTGAATATGTCGTCCTTAATATGCAGCCGTCACACGTTTTGACATAAACATGAAGCTGATAAGCGGGGGGGTATTTTCTGGCTGTGTAATTGTGGTGATACCCATGAATAATGTGACGATTTGATTTATTTATTTTTTATTAAGTTTGTTTTATGAGACCTGTTGTTGATAATAATTATCACGCCAACCATTTTCTTACCTCAACACATCTGAAGATAATTGCTTGATGGAGTGAAATCGGCCTGCGAGCCAGTGCCAGGCGGCGGGGGGTGTAGCTCAGAAGTGGAATACTTGACTGCAGATCAAAGGGCTCCCCGTTCAAATCTGGGTGCCGCCTTCGAAGGCAAGCGTCCTACTTTTAAAAGCATATGCTTTTTGGGTGTATGCATCATCATTTCAGCTGTCAGCGAATATATTACAATGCCATTCAGGTCCTTTTAGATGTGTCCCTGCTCAAATGAAAGAGTCATCAGCAGATTTGTGTGAGCCGAGAGGATGAGATGATGATCCAGTCGTTTTAATAAGGTGAATGGATGGTACTGGAGCGGAGAAACATGTGGAGCATCTGGGACGGTAGATCCTGAGGACCTGGACTGAAGAACGCTGGAAGAGATGGCAATCGTGACAAGAGCGAGCTAAGTTCTCTAGATGCTAACGAAGGGTTCTTCAAAGCTTCCTTTGACATCGCCTTTAAGAAAGGACGCACAGGACCATCCTGTATTAAAGGATGATTATTTTTCTGTTGCTTGAATTTAACTTTAAGTTTAAACTTCAGATCTTTAATTCCAATTTAAGCGTTTTAGTGTTTCAGAAGCCTCACATATTCCCCCTGCTGCCTTTCCCTTGACCACATACTGTTTTCCATCAGTTAAGCAGAGCTAACGTTCACCATAGTTAACCCTCCAGTTCTGATTTGCACATATCAGTGAAAAGTTACCTTTATCAACAACACCTCATGCTGTTATGTCAAAACAAGGAAGAATGGCACCAATACTGAAACCCAGGTTTAACAGTTACTCAGTTGTTTAGGTTTGAAGACTGAGATCAAGGCTTCGACAAAGTTTCATTTTGTTGGTTAAATGCTGCTTTTATGATGAAATCACACCAATTCCTTTACCCATAGAAAAGGGGACAGGGTATTTACCTGCAGATCAACAGGTCCACAGCTCAAACCTGGGTGCCTCCTTTAAACGTGGCTCTCCTCTGTTACTCACTGGCATTTTCTCTTCCATGACCAGTTAGCAAGTTGCATTGACGTGTTGAAATCAAACCCTTTCTCCTCAGAAAGACTCCCATGTGAGTGAAATAACTTTCAGCCACTGAAAGAAAGCCCTCTTCTTTGTCTGTGACACCTCCGCTGGAAAGGGCTGAAGTTTAGCCTTTAAGAGGTTTCTTCACGTCTTTCTTATACAGACAGGCCATCCTGGGATGAGTTCTGATGGATCACTCTTAAGGAACTCACGTAGGTGTTGACAGATATCTTTGCCATCTCCCTCTCCCTTGTCTGTTTGGCTTTCAGATGCTGATTATTGTATTGTTGCCTGAAAGACTGGCTGCAGAAATCACTGCAGCTAATGTCTGGTGGGTCTCACCCTGAGAGTTGATGAAATGCTAGTCTTGACCCATATATTTGACACCATCAAAACCAAGGTGGACCTGCCTGTTGGTGCCGTTGGGGCTGAAACCATCTTGTTGCATCTGCGTCTTGGAGTTAAACTCAGGTAAACTGTAACCATTAAGCTCTTATGTCATTTCAAGATGAAGAGGAGGTGTAGCTCTGTGGTTGAGCACGTCACTGCGGATCAAGTAGCCCTGAGCCCAAATCTGGAGAACCCCCCGTGAAGGCAAAAGCCACTTAACACAAAACTATTTGACAGTTCACATTCATAACCGGAACTGCCTTGCATCAGACTTTCACATGAACGTGACAACCTTACAAAACAGTACACTTGTGTCCAAATACACTGCTGGGCAGGTGTGATTTTACTCCACCGGTCTTAGTTGCTTTTACTGGTGTTACCGGTTCTGCACGCCTGCCAAGAAATGCATCCTCACATCCCCACAACTCCTATGCATGCGGGCAAAAAAGCCTCATGAATCCTGACATGTGTCGCGACCATGCGTGCATATATCAGATCTAGGACCACACTGAAGCGACACAACTCCGGTCTGAAAATCGGAATCCACGACTGGACTTTCGCGTCCATCACAGACCTGAGAACAGCTGAGAGAAGTCACGTCAACGGAAAAGAAAAAAAGAAAAAGAAGCACACAGGGTAAGTGAATCTGTCCAGCACGTGGTGTGTTTTAGTTGGAAAGGTGACAGCCTTCAGTAGAGTGTGCATGTACGGTTAAACTGCGTAACCGAGCAGTAGATTCTAAGGATATTGTAAATTACATTTGTATTAGATGACATTAATCTTTTTTCAACCATGTGCTGAACTTAAGTAAGACTCGAGGTGAACCACAATAGGAGTTCTCAAACTACGATGAAAAGTCTTCCGTAGGTATAATTCTCCTCCAACAACTTTATCAGCTATTACTGCAGAGATGTGAGCCGTCTGTCCTGCTGATGTATACACCAAACACAACAGAGAGCCACGAGGATCATGTGCTGGAGGAAAAATAAAAGAGAGAGAGATAAGCTTTTCATTTTTTATACCAAACAGCAAAGAAAGTAGATTTTCGACACTTGGAGTGGGAAGTAACTTATCATCACAGGGGTGTTGTAAATCTCCTTCCTGCGTTTTAAGTTCTGCGTGTATGTCAGAAAAAAAAAAGTGTGTATATGTGCATGTCACAACACAGTTCGCTCACAGATGGATTGAAGAGAAGGGAGCTGCTAATCCTCGCAGCCCGTCTGCAAATAAAGCAGACTAATTTGTTAATTTTACACTATAGTTCATGAGAACTTCAAAGCTCTTAAGAAGAGGATGGAGAGACGTATTTGTCAGTTCGCTTCTTTTCAATATTTTCACAACAGGCTTTCACTCAGGCAGCTAAAGACATTTCCATATTTCAGAGTCGCAGACTGACAAGCGGCTATCAATGCGCGTTAAGACTGAGACAGCCGTATCATTAATTACATGGGGCTTCATGGGAAAGTTTAAGAAAAAAAAAAAACATCTTTTGAGATGACAGTTTAATGATTTGGACTCACCCTTGTTAACACTGGAAGTCGGGATGTATTTAAAAGATAACTTCCTCACGCTAAACTCTCAGGAAACTGTGTGGAATCCAAACAACAAAAGTGTCGCGGTTTGTTCAGACGTGACACCCTGAGAGATGCAACTCAAACGACATCACAACACCATTTGATGGAGTCTTCACTAAATATTTCATCTTTTGACAGCGTTGGATGGATAATGTCTTTTGCTAACAGTACGTGAGTGGGACCACCTCCTTAAGCGCTTTCCCTTTTCTGTGTCTGTGTGTAAATGTCCTTTGCGTTCTTGTTAATGTGCCTTACCTCCAAATCTGCTTTACTTCCTACTGATATAATGCAACTCACTGATGTTGTTCCTGTTTGTGAAGTTCTTTCTGATAATGAGCCTCCTCATCTGGCCCAAGCTAACGACAGACATGAGTCAAGCCCGTCTCAGTTCAATATGTATCACTGTGATGAAAAGAACAAAAAAAACAAATCTATTTTAAGCGCTTGTGTTATTTATAAAGCGAGATGTCACACTGACCGAGCTGAATGAAACAACAAACGCTGGTTTTTGCTGTACACGTCCCAGGTCTCATGGACTGACTGTTTGCATTTCTTTTTATCCGCTGGCAGAGAAATGTGACTGCAGGTTGGAGCTCTTCTGTTTTAACTCTGGCTCCCTCGTGTACACAGAGAAATATGGATATTAGGGTTTCTGCGCAAGTGGATGAAACGGTCTCACCGAAGCGTGGCTGGTCAACGAGTTCATCCAGCGACAGACACAAAACAATCTTTGTTTCCAGTTTTTTTTGTTTGTGTGTCCTGCTCGTACTGGAAGATGGAGTTCAGCTCCACCACACATTTAACCAGTGAGCTCCAGTAGAAAACTGCAAAACAGCGTCACTGATTGCGGTTTCAACATTTGATCTGGTCACTTTCCCGTGTTTGTGAATGGTAACGTCTCAGCGGGGGAGGGGCTCTGACAGCTGAGCTGAAGCACAGCAGAGAGGGATGAAGAGCGTCTCCTCATAGTTGGACATCCCTGAGACACTCCCCGTTATGGGGTTCCATGAATGCCAAAAATATGTTCGAGTGCTCACTGTTTATGTCCATTGGTTGTTTGTTAAGACATTTCCCCGTGTTTATTTAACTTTCAACAATACTCTGGTTGTGTCAAAGCTCTTTTAACAACTACTTTGTCTATGTAGATTGCTCACTTGGCTTAACGTTTGGTTGTATCTGTTTAACTTTGGTTTACACTTCTGTTGTCTCCTTACACTCACTGTCTGATTGTGTCACCTGTTTTTTCGTTTTTCGTCGTTTATGAGCGCGTTCGCGTCGTTGCTACGCGTCGTTGCTACGCGTCGTTGCTACGCGTCGTTGCTACGCGTCGTTGCTACGTGTCGTTGCTAAGCATTGTTGCTCTGCGCCATTATGATGTGTCATTGCTATGCGTCATTGCTATGCGTCATTGCTATGCGTCGTACCAACAACACATCATAATAGCGCAGAGCTACGACGCGTAGCTCTGCGCTATTATGATGTGTTGTTGGTACGACGCATAGCAATGACGCATAGCAACGGCATCAACGACGCATCATAACGAGAAAAACAGGTGACACAATCAGACAGTGAGTGTAAGGAGACAACAGAAGTGTAAACCAAAATTAAACAGATACAACCAAACGTTAAGCCAAGTGAGCATCTACATAGACAAAGTAGTTGTTAAAAGAGCCTTGACACAACCTGAGTATTGTTGAAAATTAAATAAACACGGGGAAATGTCTTAACAAACAACCAATGGACATAAACAGTGAGCACCTGAACATATTTTTGGCATTCATGGAACCCCATACCCCGTATGTAAGCAGGCATCCAACAATTACATCAGGCACAAACAGATATGTGTAAACTATTCATTTATGAATTATTTATGAGTGAAAATTTACAATTAAAGCGCAGTAAACGTATCCTCCCACAAATCTGCAGGGAAACAGCTCGGTGAGCAGGCACAGTACAGCTTTTGAAAATTAACTGAATATCAATAACTCTGGGAGATTAAAACGGTTTATGATCTCTATAGATTTTTTTTTTTTTGTTGTTGGAAAATTTGCATTTTCCTTTGCACTCAGAAATCATTTCATGGTTTGCGAGGAAAAGCGTTTAATTATAAGATCTTTTTAGACATACGAGGCATGTGTTGGCTTGCAGTAGGGGGCCTTCATTTTATATATCAGCCAGTGTATTAGTCATGGGCTGCATGATATATGAGACAGAAATTAAGTCTGACAATAAGAGGGAGAGCAAAAGTTTAGAGCTGAAGGGTAAAATATTGAATTGAAGATTAGAATATTAGCTAATACCATGGCATTATCACATTAGCAGCGTTAGCGTGGATATTCTCTTATGCAGCTCCGTCCTCTAACAGGTCATCAGTGATACTTTATTTAAGTATCTGAACAATCTGTTGCTTCAGCAGGCCCAAAGCGCAAATTCAACACCGCATCAAAGCTACGTGTTTGTGTAAGGTTGATCTATATGTCTGATGCTCCTATTTTTAGTGTTAGATATTTTTATTTCAAACACTACAGAGCCCCGGACTGCCTCAGGAGAGAGAGAGAGAGAGAGAATTTATTCATATTCTGTTTGTGTCATCACCTGCAGGATGGTACTCGCTGTCGGCCTGGAATGGAAACCTGCAGACTCTCAGAGCTCGCTCGTTCTCGGTTTGACACCTGTTACACAATTTCCTGTGTTGTGTGCCGGTAGTTCTCAGTCTCTGTCACTGAGATTGTTTTTTTTTTTCTTTTCTTTTTTTTTTTTTTGGTCAGGGCATTCCAGCCTCTTTACAAGAAGATTATTTAAAAATGAAAAATAGAAAGAAAGAGAGGAAACGCACATCAGGCTGCATTAAAAACGTGTCCCTGCACTGCTCCTGAGCAGATTACACCCAGATTTAAAGACAACAGACTGATCTGCAGACAGATTCTTTTCTGTGCAGCTACATCCAAAAATAGAAAGACAATGCAAAGTTAAAGGAAAAGAAAAAGAGGTGAATAATACAGGCTGAGGCACAGTCAGAACATATCAAATGCTCGTGTATCCCAAATCTCTACCTTTTTTGAGAATGAGATCTTTGAAACTGTCTTGTCTGTTATAGAGTCACGGCAGCCTGTTCTGCTGAAAGCAGCGACAAACCTAAACTCTTCTTACGGAAATGTTTGAATGAAGTTAGGCTCGTTAAAATGACTGATTTATGTTTCCTTGATGTTTTATGGCCTTGTGCTGTAATAAACGAGTTTTACGGCTTTGTATATCTAAATGATTCCAGTAACAAGCAACCTCAGAAATGTTTATTAGGAGGTCAAAACTGGAACTCTGCATTAGCATCCCCTCAACCCTGCAGACAGCATTTAGACACTGAATGGTTTTATCTGTCAGAATTTTACACACTTTCCTGTGAAAATTTTGTTTTTTTTCCACCACTTTTTTTTTCAGATGTTGTATCTAAAACTATTTGAGATCATTTAGGTATTTTGTAAGTGCTACATCCCGTTGGGCTGCAACCATTACTAATGTGACCCTCAGGAATTTGTTTTTTGGCAGGTTTTAGTCAGTTAGGAAACAAGTTAAAAAAAAACCAATTTCACTACAAACTGTGTTGTCATTGAAAAGAGCACATATTTACATTTCTCAACATTGTCCCCGTATTATTCTGATTATTCTGATTAGTCTTATTATTAGTATTATTATCATTATTATTATTATTATTATTACATCTATAGTTACTGCTCCATAATTACACGTAATTATAAATGCAGCCGTCTTCTGGTTCTTGGCATTGGTTAAACTAAAATATCACGCACCAGATTGTAATTGCTTATCAATGTTATTATGATGTCCTTTCATGTCTGTCAGTCTGTGAAACTCAAAGCGCTCCTTAAAGTATCAGTTCACGTCAATAATCATGATTCAAGCATAATCAAGACGATGGAGATTAAATAATTCTCTCAGCTCCTTTTCAAATGCTTTAATGACAACAGGATTCAGTGGATGTCCTTTACTTATTACGGTGAATAAATATTATTTTTTGTGGATGTGAACTGCTTTTTATTCATAATTTGATTCATAAATTAATATTTCAGTGTAGTTCAGTTTTCAAACTATTCTAACGGATCAGCTGACACTTCAACTTTAGCACTGGGTTAAACTTGATAGCCCCTTCATAACCTTGTTGTGGTTTACTTAATGCTTTTTAAACCAGAACTAAGTTAGCCACATGCTAACTGACCTGCCTGCACCATCATGGCAGCTGAAAAGCATGTGTGTACATTGTAAAAGTGTGGCGGCAGGTGTTTTTAACGTCTCACTCATCACCAGGTGCCTTTTTTTCCTCTACCTTGCAGCTAACGCAGGATTATCTTGCCACAGACAGGCGGAGAAGGATGCATGATGACTGAACACATGAGGCACCTAGACTGGAACTGGAGATGCTGATCTACAGTTAAATTCTCCAACACCGAGCTTCGACTCGTTGGGGGTATAGCTGTGCCCTGGTTTCAGAGCAGGCACACGTCTAAAAATTCACACTCTTAAAACATCAAGACAATGGAAATGCTTTACAAATGCGTTAAATGGACATACGTGTGGTGGGTGGATAAATGGACAAGAGGTAAAAAATATTTATATTCAAGAGAACCCGCTTTTCAAAAACAAGGTCACATAGATCATCTTATACGTGACTTCCATTAAGAGGTTCAATGCAATCATTACTTATTATTATTCATGTTGTCTCAATCGAGATCAATTAATCAAGATAAAATGCATTATGAGAGTCAATTTGCATATTTACAGCTATTCTCATCTTCCAGGAAAAGAATATTACACATTTTGCCGGTGAGTTCAGCGTGAGGTTAATGTATCCCATGACCATGAGCTGAAATGTTTAAGTCCTTTGTGTCTCCTTTTGCGGCTACGAAGTTCTCAGAAACAGTGAAGCCCTGTTGATGTTTATCTGCTGCACGCGGCAAATGAATTAACAGAGGGTGAACGGAGGCGGCACGCACATGCTCATTATCATACACAAACATGTGGCTTCGAGGGTCAGAGGCTCGTGAGCGAGCAAACATTTGACTGTTAAATATTTGCAGCCCAGAGAGAAATTGCCTTCTTGACTCAGGCTGTGTGTTTGGCTGCGTGGGTATAATTTATTGTCAAACACGACTAAAATGACATTAAAGGGGTGTAGAAGGTGAGAATTTCAGAGACTTATGACTTTTGCTGTTGCAGCAGAGAGCTGAACGGTGCACAGACTCTCGAGTTGGTAAATTATCTGCAGAGTTTGAAAGTGATCTCATGTATGTGTTGGATTTTGGGTAACTGGGTTTTTCTTTGTACCATCCTGCCAGTTTTTTTTTTTTTTTTTGGTAAACATTTACGCACACTTCAACTTAAAATAAATACATTTTGAAATGTATCTAAAATTAAAGTTAATCTGTAACTTAAGATGCAGTTGTATAGATTTGAAATAGTTATAATTGGTTGCTTTCTTTAAAAAGGGGCAGAGAAAGGGGAGTTGGGCATCAGATTTTGACATATGTGCTCAGAGATCAGCAGATCTGACAGTTATTGCGAAACTATTTGAGTGTTTGTTTGGACTTCTAACTTTCTTACTCACGCAACGTACTTCCACTTCGTTTAAAAACTGCAACCCAAAGGACTGATCAATGGCCACGGTTACATGATGTTTTTTAATTCGGAATTAATTATTCCGAATTAAATAATTCAGAATTAAACTATTTTCCTTCGCATTTACATGGAAATACTAATTCCGAATTGAGGTTTACATGGAAAACACGTTTGATCGGCTTTATCCTATTCCCGTTTAAGGTCTGGGGGTTGGGAAGGGTTCAGATTGGATAGGGGGGGCGGACATCTTTATGTATTTACGTCTACCGGAAGAAAACAAACTTACTCGATTAGCAACAACATGGAGGACTACTTTATTAGCACCCTTTTTGGATTTGTTTTGATTTTATTTTTGAAGCAGCAGCATGACAACATCAGCTACAACTTTGAAAAGTTCACAATTTTAATGTTTCCTGCCATCTGTTCTTTTAATTATTTCCAGTTCCTCCAAGCTATTTATTAAATAAATCGTCTCTGCTCTTGACTACCGTTTACTGCGTGCTGCCATCTTGAAACTTTGTTTCGAAAACAAGCCCAGCGCGGAATATCAGCGTCATCGCGACAGACGGGCAAGAGAACGAGCATGTGCAGAAAGACGGGAATTAATTTAAAGCAGAATGAGTGTATACATGACCACGGAATTATTCTATTCGGATTTAAAATCAGAATAAACCAGCCACTTACTTCGGGATTAAGTTTAATTCGGAATGGACATTTTCATTCGGAATTAGGTGTTTACATCATAATTTTTAATCATTTTAAATCGGATTTAATTTTAATTCTGCATAATAAGAGGAATTAAACTTCCCATGTAAACGCACTGAATGATTCAGACTAACATTATCGATCTATGTTGTTATCCTGCTAAGTAAGATGCATTTTCTCTGTCTCCTCTAACTTTCAACTTGCTCTTTTTCCACTAAAGCCCAACAAATTTTTAGCCAAGCTAACCCAAAGCTAACAGGCGGCACGTGCGGACGACAGGAAACCGTTCCTCACGTGGCGGCGCTTCCTATCCCGCCATGCGTCCTGCCAGCCGTACTGCCACGCTCCCTGAAGATTTCTTTATCTCCATTGAATCAGAAGTATGAGGCACACAAATTCCCGTTTAAGTCATCCACTTTAGATTAGATCCCCATCTGTAATTAGTGTGGAGCAGACGAGCGTCTCCCTGAGCATGTATATGATAACATATGTAATTACGAATGCCAACACGCGCGCTCATGCACCTGCAGACAAACAGGCTCATTAGAGGAGGATGGAGGAAGAGCGGGAGGGTTAAATGAGCTCATGAAGGACTAAAAGCGCAGCATGTGTTTAATGCATTGGCTTAGCGCAATGAGAAAACAATATATGATGGATTAGATATAAAATATGCCCCGGTAACCAAGTTAGAGGGCGCTGGTAAAACTGGCAGGATGAAAAAAAAAGCCTTTGACAGCAGTTGTGTAAATATGTTGGTATTTGCATGTTTGTGCGTGCCTGTTTCTGAGTCAGACTGTTTGTGAGTCAGAATTAGATGTTTCTTGTTGTGTCCTCTGGCGTTTAAAGTGTGTGTGTGTGTTCGTGTTTCGTGCAAATCTCTCAAACGTGAGCGCGCTCTCACAGAATACTGTACATGAGTGTTATTCTCATTCACATTATCCTCATTCTGCGGGGATGTGCCTGCTGAACGTCACTCACCTGGATGCACAGCCACTCCCTCTCACCCCGTGTCTTTTAAGACCCCCCCCCGCTACCGTGCTGATGATCCTCAACAAACCACAGAGCACGTTCACCTTGACGAGTGTTAGTCAGAGGAGGCCGTACAGCACGAGCACGTGCAGGCAGGGATGACTTCATTTACTGCAGTCTACTGTGAATGTTACAGGAGCAGAAAAGCCAGCCAAATATAAAAAAAAACAAAAAAGCTGATCTGTTTTTGCTGAGAAATGGGAAATACAACACGAGGAAGAATACTTTTGACAATGTGTGCGGACATATGAGAAAAGAAAGCCTTTTTTTTTTTTTTTGAGTAGATGTTTTAGCTACATAAAGCAAGAAAAACTGATCATTGAAAGGACTACAGTGATCCCTTATATTTCGCACTTAATGGGGACCGGCGCCCCCCCCGTGAAAATCAAAATCCGCGAACTGGAGCCGGAGCCCCCTCAGAGCCTACATAATGTGATTAAAATATGTTTAAAAACCACAAAAAAATAGCGAGACACTGCAGCGAAACAGGACAAAGGCTCAACTGTGGTCTTTCTGTTACCTTCACAGCCTCTGGTCTCTGAACCGTAGTAAACAAACTGCTGGTATTGTGCTTTTTGGCTCGTAATTAGCGGCTAACACGCTAACAACAACAACAAAAAAAGTCCGGTTTTCTCTGCATGAAACGGGCACATCACACAGGTTGTATTGTTGGGCTCCTGTCGGTTAACAGAGAATGTAAATCTATACACGCTGGGCTGCTGTTGATGCTCACTCCACTTTTCATTAACCCCATTTTCATTCTGCCGTCCCACGACACACACACTACATTACCCATAAGGCCACACCATTACTCATAAGGACACCTTCTTAAACATTTTCTTAAACATTTCTTCGCTGTGAGAGAACGCGCACAACATCCTGTGATGTTTCCGCGATTTTTTCTTGATTTTTTTATTATATTATATATTTCTGAAAAATCCGCGAATAACTAAAACCGCATAACTTAAAGCGTGACTTGGCGAGGGATCACTGTAAATAGCCATTTTTTTTTAAAAAGGTTTTGATATGACTGTTTTATATAAAGTATAATCATATATATGGGCGGCATTCACTCACTCATGTGCATTTATTTTGTTTATTCATCCATCCATTCATTTGTTTTTTAGGGTGGAAGCTGGAACACATTCCACATTTACATTACATTCATTATATTAAAACATTTGAATATTCTGAGATCTCATCCAAGACATATTAGATGTGCGTGTTGATGATGGAGGTGATGAACATAACTCAACCCCACCTCCACAGAATCAGAGCTCACGGGAGGAGCCGGAGGGGATTTTAAGGGTGGCAGTGAGGCTGGGGGGGCGAAAGAAGTCAGAAGGCATGTGAAAAATGAGTGCCTCTTGCTCCTTAAAAAGATCTACGAATGGGGGGGGACGTGTCTGTCTCAACTAGCTTCCGAGGGGTCGGCTCATTTATGTAAAAACAATCAAAATGGGACACGGAAAGGCGGCAAAAACCAAAATCGTGTATCTTTTTTTGGTGTGCTTTTTATTAAGCCTGACTGTATAGCCCTTCAGTAAAACGATAGGGGTCCCTTAGACACACCTGTACCCAGCTGCCCCGACCGGGACCTGCACGTGCACCCCAATACTAGTCACCCCAGCAACAAGTGGGGACCAGACTCAGATTCACTCATTCAGTTTATGACCCCAGGTGGTGGTCAGCTTTAGCCATTCCGGCTATATTTTGACGGGTCAGTCAGTGCGTCACCGCACCTGGAGGGCCATGCAGTCTAAAATTAGGATTCTAAATTTAATTCATCTGTGAGCCAAATATGAATTTAAAGATACCAACAGTCTCGACATGGCAACATTTGGTTCATTCAGCTGCTTCAAACTCTGCAATCAGGCTAAATGAGCTGAATGAGCTGAACTGTACGGGCTCACTGTCTTTCCTGCGTGTCACTGAGGGACTTCTGTAACTCACTTATGCAGCTGGATTTTACGTTGAGTGAACTGAAGCGGAAGATTTAAATGGCATCAGTCTTGCTATTAAAGCAGAGCAAAACATCAGACAAATGGGGAGGAGCGGCTCTCCCCCCCCCCATCCCTATCTCTGTGTATTTATAAGCACGTATGTGTGTGTAGATGGGGGGGTGGGGTGGGGGGTTGGGGTGTGCGGTCCCTCGCCTCTGCTCAGTGTGTGCAGCAGCTGCAGCTTGCAGCCCGGGTCCACACTGTAGGGGCCATTCTGCCGTCTGAAAGACTGATGGATACAAAGAGCAGAGTGCTGATGAGACATGACTCAGAGGGTAATGCTGATGGTGTTTTTTTTTTTTTTTTTTTTTTTAACACATGTGTTCTTCTGCTGCTGACGCAATTCTATATTTGTAAGAACAGAAGACAAAAGCGGTGCCTCTGGGATCGGGGTATTTGAATAGGCTCTAAATTAAGGACCCTTCAGAACTGGTTTTGGTTTAGGATCACTAAGGTAATGGGGTCATGAAAGCGCGTGTCAGTTTCACAGCTCTTGACCGGAGGGCTGGAAAATCTTGACTGAATTTGGAGACTGCCTCGCTTGGTTATTTGCCATCTACTGTCCTAAAAAAGAAGAAAGAAAGACAACAAATGAAACTAACAAAACAAACGGCACACGTTGTGTAGATATGCTACGGAGGAAAACACTGCGAGCGTAGCAATCATTCCCTTTCCTCACACACACAGTGCAAAACAAAACACACAATTATGCACGTGCACAGCTCAACATGCGTGGCACCAACAGTCTAATGAGGAAAAATTAGAAAGTGCATGAATGGAGCTCCCTGTTTCAGCCCATGGCACCGAGCGCTGAGCAGAAACAAAGGGCTCACGCAGCTTCCCATTCATCGTCTGGCACTGAGGGGAGAAACTGCGCTTGTTCGAAAGCCAGCTCACAGTACTGTGGTGGTATAATAACTGGAAGGGGACCCCGGTTCCCCACCATGCCCTCATCTCGTTTACCCCCCCCCCCAGCCAAGGATCATAACAACTGACTGCAGCTCTTCACACATGATATAAACTGCAAACCACTGGATGTGAATAATTGTTCATTTCAGGTAGAGTTGGAGGTCACGTTTGGCTGATATGATGCTTGTGGGTCAGTAGATGCCTCCGCGTGTAATTGTGGTCTAAATGCACAATTCAACGTTATCATCAACATATGTAAAATTGAATTGTTTTGTGCAACAAGAAATATAATTTTTAAAAAAAAATTTAAAAAGCTCCAGGAGAGAAAAAGCAAAGATGACACTGATACACAGCACACATTTGCCATGGCTTTGCTCCGATGAGCCGACGCAGCGTCAGAACATTTATTTCCACCAGTGTTGCATTCATTTTTCACCAAGATCTGGCATTGATGATGGGAGAGTCGCTTGCATGGCAGGCACGGGAGCGACGGGCGCAACGCTTCATCCGCTGCTCTTCGTAGGATGACGCGTCCATCACTCTGGAAGAGGGGAATCTGGACTCATTAGACCACATGACCTTTTCCCTTTGAGTCAGAATCCAACCTTATGCTCCTTTAAGAAACTTATCTTTTTTGATCAATCTCTGTGATAAGATGGTTTTCTTGAGGCTGGATGGCTGTTTGCCATTCACGTTCCATTCACATTGTGTCTGTGGAAATTTTCTTACTTTCACTATTATTTTTATTTTGTTATTTCAGATTGATAGGGTTAACACGGCATTTAGTCCAGCACAAAGACAAATATAGAAGAAGCAGCAGTGACACAGCTAGGGGTGCACGATAATTATCGACCCGATAACTATCAGGCCGATGACAGGAAGTTATGACATCATCCCGATAAGTCCAATACCATGACGAATAGCCCGGATAACATATATTTATTTTGTCAACACGGCAGTGCCTCGCTTCCTCTGAGCCTTGAATTACCGGCAGTGAATGTTATGTTCAAGTGATGTCGGCATAATCAGAAAAACGATTTCTCAGTAAGGAAAATCAAGAATACCCCCTCATGCCAGAAAACAACTTGTTAACTCGGTCATCATTTTTGTAGTTGCTGACTTTAATTGATATTTGCAGTATTTTCTCACATGTTACACATAAAAATAGAAAAAATAGATAAGGCTGAAAGAACGACTAGCAAACAAGGAAACGGAGGAATTTACGTTACACCTTGAATGCCGAATTGCGGCACAGTGCGCTGATAGAAAAAAAAAACATGGCGGCGATGTATGGAACTTAAAGTTAAAGTTTCAGAAGAAGATAGTTTGCTGGTTATTTGCGCCAAGCAAAGGAGGGAAAATAGCACCAGCTTTAATACGTCAAACCCAATCAGTCACCTGAAACATAACCGTCGCTTCCATGGAGTTTTGAAATCGCGCTAACATGAGCTAACGTGAGCAAGCCAGCTGCAAGTCTCCCCTCTGCTCCCTTTCCTTCCCCTCTCCTCTTCTCTCTCTCTTCTCTCTCATCTAAAGCTTCCATGAGATTTAAAAAAAACCCAAAAACTTACCTCATTTACTGTAATTAAAGGCATTCATTTGAATGGAACCACAAGCCAAAATCCTTTAAACGTATTTTTCTGTTACTATGGAGTGCACATTTTTAAATTTATTTACACAGACTAGTCTAACTTGTGTCAGTACATTATGCACTGTGCATTATTTTTTCAGTTAGTAATTTGTGATGCATGTATTTCCATCAGTTTCAAGGAGTCTTTATTTTTTTATATCAGTCAGTAATGAACCTTATTTAAGTTGATGTGAGATATCAAATAGGTTTGTTTAATAGCTTTACGAAAATGTTTGAGAGGCTTGCCAATAATTTTTCATTCGGAAAAAATAAATATCTGTTCATTTAAAGAGTCAAAACTGCTTTTGGTTTTGTTCATAGTATTGATGAAATGATGTAATGTAACCTTAGGTATATGTGTGTGTTATCGGTTATTGGTATGGGTTTTAAAAAACAGTTATTGTGCATCCCTAGACACAGCCAATGCACCTATAGGTGTTTCTAGAACAAATCAAACTTTTCTAATGAGACTAAAACCGACATTATGTAACAGTCGGCCACGTCTTGGCATTTGTGCTCGTGAAGTCTCGTGCAAATAAACCACATGTCATTCTTACACTTACAGGGTTTTGTGTGCGTTCAGTGAGACGCGGCACTGATGTGAGAAAAGCTACTAACAAGCAGCATGAGGCAGGAAAAAAAAAAAACCCAACGGAGCAAAATGATATACTGACTTCAACACAAGGGCCAGTTACCGTACGCTCACACGGTCCTGTCCTTCATTCTGCTCTCGGTGCTTCTCCGCCAGCTGACGTGTCCAGGAGCTGATTAGAGAGGCGATTTATGATTGACCGTGAGGCGAGTGAAAGCTCTGAGCTCACCTGGATCGACCTTGAGGGAGAGACGCCGGGCACGCATGGAGAAAAGACAAATGGGCTGAGCGACGTTAAGCCCGGATTCAACATGAAGCCCATTGTTTGGGGCGCCGGAACAGAGCCGGAGACCTGCCAACTGTGCTCAGCCTCCCTCCTTCCTCAGGACTGTTTTTGTCAACACTCACGCTGACAGCAAACAGGCTACGCAAACGACATTAATAAAGCACAAATCACAAACAGCTCCCCGAGGATGCAACGGAGCTCAACGGCAGCGATGAGTTATTAATTAGCGTCTGTCCCATTAGGGACGCGCGCCTAACACCTGATGTTTCACTTTAAACTGTTGCTGGCATTAAATTGCCACTTCATCGGTGACAACGAGACGATTGAGCACATGTGACCTCCTTCAGAGAGGAATTATCGCAGCATAATGAGACGTGGCTTTTGCCCCGTGGCGCATCGCTGTTTAAATCAGAGGAGGAACTAACCACGGCTATCCTTCTGTGGCTCCTGTTGCAGCAGCTCTACACACACACACACACATGTTGCCATGAAGGAGAGCATGCAGAGGCCAAATGCCACTGCCAGCCCCAGTTGAGCCTGTTTACTCCAGATAAGTGGAGACATCCTTGCCATCACAGTGAATGAACGCTGGGACGATTATTACGGCTGAAGTTGGGTGGCGAAAGAAGGATGATAGAAAATGCACGCATACACCAACATGCATGCACACAAGGCATGTAGAACTCTCAATATTCTGATTAAGATTTTGTAACTTTTGCGTTTCAATGTGATAATTACATGCAAACCAGGAAGAGCTCCGTCTGCAGGCCTGAAACATTGATTTCTGTCTGTGAAACTAACGTGCGTTGCGTTGAGGGAGTAATCCCTGTACGAGGAGCTGTCAGGGGTTAAACACTCAGCTCCAGGCTGCATCAGCAGATCCATCGGTTTCAAGGAGGTCCACGCAAAAAACGTGCTGTCACACAGTGACCCTGACCCTGTTCCTCGCCAGCAGATCCATAGGACATCATTCTTATTTATACCAGACCATCGCCGGAAAATTAACGGCATCGAAAAGCATCTCTCAAGCTATTATCCTTCAACATGTGTCAGCGCACAGCACCGACCAGCAATCGCTCACTTTCATATGACTGCACCGTGGAAAGCATCCGTCCACCGTCGCTGCAGTCGCCTGAAGGATCAGAGCTGTCTGAGTGAAGATCGTGACTGAAGGAGAGGCCAAGGTTCGTCAATTGGCAGTAATCAAAGTTGAAACAGAGTTCAGCCCGAAAAAAAATGCCTCACGGGGAGCAAAAGCACAGTCACAGATGATTTGTTCTTCCATAGGTGAGAGTCGAGAGATGAAGAACGAGGGGCTGTAACCGTTCGTTTCAGGTGCAGCGTCTTGGTTTTTCCACTTAAAATATCTTTATAGCTGGATGGTTTTTCTGCAGAAATTAATGTCTCCCTCTCTCTTTACTCTGTACCATTATGAGGCATGAATGATAGTTAATGCTGCACTTTATATATTGTCACATTCCTGCAGAACTTATATTCCCTTTTGAAAAAACTACAATGCTTTATTACCATTTCAACGTAATATTACAGTAAACGTCTCTGGGGATCGATTGTACCGACGTTTCGTTTAGTGTGCAGGGATCAAAAACTCGTCTGACATCGGGGGGGAAGCTGGGACGGAGACGGGGCAAATCTGCCAACATTAAGAATTGATTCGGAGTCGCAGCCAAACTCAGCAGATGGCGAGTGAATGCAAACGGAAGCGAGCGATCAAGTTTGCAACGAAACTCTTTTCAGAGACGGCAGGGAGAGCTGCGATGGAAAGACGGGAGCCGCGATGCAGCAATATGTTCCTCCCCGCAGTAACGTTCGTCCCGATACGACCCGAATCATCCGGCCAGGCCGACCGTGTCGACTGACAGGTCTGACTGCTGCTGATGCCGGACCTAAAAGCCCAAAGGAAAGAATTAGAATCATATATTCATCGGCACCATCTGGATGTCATCCAGCCACAACGTGCACAGAGAATACAGTGAAACAGCAGATTTTAAATAAACACAGGAGTTGCACAAGAGCTATTTTGAGGGGATGTTTTGACATTGTTTGATGTTGGCTAATCTGTCAAAAGAAAGCTTGCATCAAGAATTACTTAAGGAAGAAAAAAAATCAGGCTCTCTGAGCTGAAAGAATTTTCCTTCATCACGTTAAAGGCCGCAAAGCAAAACGTTTTCATCTGCCGACAAGATGCAAACAGTCTTGATTCAGAAGTATATTCTCCGTTATTAGTCGGAGCTAAAGCAATCATATGCTGGATAAAAAGGAGCATTTCTAATCTATTCTCAATGCATTTAAAAGGGTTGAGGTGGTGCCCAGCAGGCCTCTATTTGTTTAAAGTTAAACCACTATGGTTTTCATGATCTGTGGATGCTAACGGTGAATCAGTCGATTCAAAAAGAGTATTGTGTTTTGTGCATTGTGCGTTTAGCTGCTACTCTCGTCCCATATCTCTTCTCAACACACAAGATTCCCCTTTATAACATGCAGGTAGTCCAGTGAACGTCATTAAAAATCCTCACTGGCTAAAATGGACAGTGATTCCCCAAACACTCTTTGCTACAGACGCCACTGTGTTTCTTATCGCTGTTGGAACCCAGAATACGGAAGGAAGCTTTTTTGCGGATGTAAAAAACCCGAACCATGTTGAGCTCCCGAGCCAAACCAAATCATCTTGTGTGATAAAAGACAAAAATGGAGCAACAAAGGTTCAACACAGGAATTTGTGTTGAAGCGCTCCAGACTTAAAGCAAACAACCACTTACAGTCACATTCACTCCCGCGGGCAGTTTTGTTGGAGCACTGGGAGAACATCCAAACTCCACTGGGATTCAAGACCAACGCGACTGCAGGTCTGTTATCAGAGGGGGGAGGAGTGTGTGGAAGCAGCTGTGATCGAACATGGAACCCTGCACATTGAAGGCTGATGTTATAGGGGCGCCGGGAGTCCCCGATATATTAAAATGTGATGCAGAAGGGGAGGTTCCCAGCCAAGCTGCAGCATGTGATGAGCTGGGAGTAAAAAACACATTACTGTTAGTTACCTGCTAATGCTCCTGCAGAGAGAAGCCTCTGCTGACGGGGCACATAAAAATGATTAAACGTGTCTCGTTTCCAAGAGGCTTCATTTCTGAAGTAGCCACTAGAATAACATTATGAGTAATCTTTTTTTTTTTGTCAGTGGAGCATTGATCATTTTTATGTTTTGCAAAGAAGTAAGTGGGCATAAAGGAGAGCAGCCGTAACGAGCTGTTAGGTGAAAGGGTGGATGTGCCAACTTTTTTATATGCTTACGTTGACTTAAAAGAAACATTAAAAAAGAAAAGTGGATTTAAAAAGATTTGTGTATGACTGAGGACTGTTAACGCTCCTGTTCTCTGTCATTCAAACTACTGACATGTGCTGTGATAAACTACAGAAAAATAAACTACTTTCTGCCAGTCGAGGTGCTGCTGCTCTCCCCCGCGGCACATGCATATAATCATTACAATTCTTTGAACAAACACATCCCCCATCTTAGTAAATCTTGAATTAAACAGCTCGTCCTAAGGCGCCTCACACAGAAAGGCCCAGCTTCCTTCAACTCTTCAGTGAATTCAAGACGATTTGGTGGAAAAGAGGCCCAAACCAATAACCCACAAGACCGAGGAGGAAAAAAGGAAACAGCACCGAGCTATTTACAGTGATGCCCGAAGCACTTCTGTCATGTGAATCTGTTTTTTATTTCTCTTTTTGTTTTAGACGTAGACTCTCTAAACATCCTCCCATAAGGCTATCACGGAGGCTACACTGGTAGCGCAAGAGCATCTGCGCTTCCTTTGGGCTTTTTTCCTACCCATCACACACTCGGTGGGCTGCGGCTCAGATCATCCCGAGGCGATGTGGTCATGGAAACCCACTCATGTATGAATGTTACTTTGCTTAAACATGACTCCAGGAGCAGAGACTGAGAGGAAAGGACAGGACTGCTCAGGACTGTCCTGGGAGACACGTCATGTGCTGCTGCTGCTGCAACAGGAAGCAGAAACTGACATGCTGCATGCTTTTTTTTTTCTTTTCTTTGTGCATAAAGATTATTGACATGAGAGGAAGAAAACTGGGCCTTTCTGCATTTTAATCATTTGCGTTGCAACACCCTGAATTGTGCAAATTTCTTATTTATTATTGATTGTTTGTTGCTGATTGTGTGAACAATATCCATCTAAAAGTCGATGAAAAATAATTCCTGCTATTCTTGCTGTATACAGTCATGGAAAAAATTATTAGACCACCATTTTTTCTTCACTTTCTTGTTCATTTTAATACCCGGTACCACTAAACGTCATCATGTGACTAAAACAGACAGAAAAGAAAACACTGAATGCATAAAAGCAGTGTTTTTGGCAGTACAACGCCATAGCTATTGATGTAAAAAAGTAAGTGATTTAGGTTATAATCAAGAAAACCATGGAAAATGGTAAGATATCAGCTCTTAAATAAAACTCTTATGAGCAATCTTTGTGGTTATCGTTATGTTTGTCCAAACAAATGTACCTTTAGTTGTACCAGGCATTAAAATGAACAAGAAACTGAAGAAAACAAGGGTGGTCTAATAATTTTTTTCCATGACTGTATTTAACAGCATTCAAGCTTTAGTGCAAAATAAGTGGGAAGTCATTTCCAAAAAGTCGAGACATATTTTCTCATGTCGTTGTATTACCTCAGTTAGAATTTGATGGAAGCAACATGTCTAAAAAAAAACTTGGACATGAGCAAGAAATTAAGTGATACTAGAAACACCTACAACAGGTTAGTGAGTCTAAAAACTGAGTGGATTTAAAACAGAGAGGCAGAAGTCTTGGAAGTAAAGCTTGACAGACGTTCACCAGGCTGTAAAAAACTGCATCTGTGAACTGTGAAACGAGACTTTGAATGCCTCATCATCTATAGTACATAATACCATCAGAAGATTCAGAGAATCTGGAGAAAACTGCGCCGAGTTGAAGCCATATGTCGGCACAGAAACGTTGGCATCTCCTCTGGGCCAAATGGGCAGCGGCAAAGAGGAAACCAAAAACTGAAAGCATGGATGCTGTGTCCTCTGGACAAAGAGGAAGGGAAGGGATCATCTGGCCTGTTATCAGCGCCCAGTTGGTGGTATGGGGGGGGGGCATTAGTGCACATGGAACGGCCAGATCGCACATCTGGAGAGAGAACATCAACGCTAACAGGTATAGACAGGTTTGAGAGCAACATATGCTTCCATCCAGGCAACATCTTGTTCACGGCGGAGACCTTTCATCCTTCAGAAAGACAGCGCCGAAGCACAAGCTGCGTCCAAAACAAGTAGAAGAGTCTGGATGCTGAACTGGTTTGCCTGTTCCAGTCCAGACACCATCTGAATGCATTTGATGCGTCATGTAGAAAAGAAAAAAGAAAAACCAGCAGAGAATACGATGGACTGCAACTGAAACTGAGACTGGTCTTCGCGGTTCCCGTTTGTGTACAGCTGTTCAAAGGAGAGAGGATGCTACGAAGTGGTAAACATCCGCGTGTGCCAACATTTCTAAGATCTGTTGCTGCCATCAAACGGAAAAATTCTCTCAGCGGTTGTGCAAAAAGATATTTTCTTTCTAAGTTTGGCCAGTTTTATTTATTTTTAGCATCCCTTTGTTACAGGACAGAAAGGCTTGTGTTGTTGCTAAGCTACACAGTCGGGAAACCACCACTAAACATGGAAATATGGCTTCTTAATGGACAGAGTGATTATGTTCCTTCTACACATAAACATGTTCATGGTGTATGGAAGTATTTCTGTGCCATCTGAGTTTGAATACGAATTTTTAAGATTGAAATTTTTCAGCATCAAAATCAGACTTTGAATTTTAAAAAACATCAGATTTCTAGCACTGAATTTTTTTTTTGCCTCTGAATTTTATTTTGTTAAAATAAATTCGGTGTTAAAAAAAAATTGTTGTCTTGAAATATTCAGTTTTTCAAAATTCAACACGCAAAGAAATTCAACACCCCAAAAAAATTCAGTGTAAAAAAAAAAAAATCAACATCTAAAAAAAGAGTAAAAAAAATTCAATTTCTAAAAAAAAAATCAGTGTAAAAAAATTCAACCTCAAAAAATTCAGTGTAAAAAAATTCAACCTCAAAAAATTCAGTGTAAAAAGAACCAGACTCAACATCCGGGTCACCAGGGAGAAGCAATCGATCCCTGTCTCAATTCAGCCAACGTCCAGCCAATTATGTATTCATGTATTAAACATTTAAAATACATTTATTAAATGTACTAAATCTATTTTAAATATTTAATACAAACAGCAAATAAAGTAAACAGACTCACCGCAGCACCATCACCTGAGTTTGCTGCCATGGCCGACCGGTCCGTCTTACTATCTGGGTGGGTGTCACATGACCAATGGAGCGTAACGTGATTGGCTGGACGTTGGTTGAATTGACACAGGGATCGATTGCTTCTCCCTGGTGACCCGGATGTTGAGTCTGGTTCTTTTTACACTGAATTTTTTGAGGTTGAATTTTTTTTTACACTGAATTTTTTGAGGTTGAATTTTTTTACACTTAATTTTTGAGGTTGAATTTTTTTACACTGATTTTTTTTTTTTTTAGAAATTGAATTTTTTTACACTGATTTTTTTTTAGATTTTTTTTTTTTTTTTTTACACTGAATTTTTTGGGGTGTTGAATTTCTTTGCGTGTTGAATTTTGAAAAACTGAATATTTTAAGACAACAATTTTTTTTAACACTGAATTTGTTTTAACAAAATAAAATTCAGAGGCAAAAAAAAAATTCAGTGCTAGAAATCTGATGTTTTTTAAAATTCAAAGTCTGATTTTGATGCTGAAAAATTTCAATCTTCAAAATTCGTATTCAAACTCAGGTGGCACAGAAATACTTCCATAATATGGAATCCATAAAGGTGCCCAGGTCCAACCTTCATCCATATTCTTCCTGCAGTATTTTTTCAAACCCGGTTACCTCCAGAGCAGAGCTCCAGTCCAAGGCACTGCGAGGTATGTGGTCTCCATAGGAGGCTGCGTAAACACTCACTTTGACCCTGGAGCATCTTGGTGTCTGGAGGAGCATGTTGTATATGGAACAGCGGCTAAAAATAACTCAGTTGGCTTGTCTCTTTCATACTTCCTATTAGTCTGGCCCCCCTTGTAGGCAGCTCAAATGGAACAAAACTAATCTCTAAGATCTTTGAAGGGAAGGAGACTGAGCTGCTGGGGCTCACGTGTTTAGATTTATCAATAAAATGACTCAGTGATAGTGAAAAGGTTATTGGTCACCCCTCAGTGCTTTTATCAAAAGCTTAAAAAGTAGAAGAAAAGACATCTCTGGCCACACACTAATGGAGAGAGGAGGACTCTGCAACAGCTGACACAGCGCTGACGAAATGGGAGTAATATGTTCATTTTGGTTATTGTTACGAGTCATTACTGCACGCGAGGAACAATACTGCCATAAAAAAACGACTCCTTCCTGAGGAATCTGTTTCAGGCTTCACACGACCCGAAACTGGCGCTCCGGCTTCCTCCGCGTCTCTGCGCTGCGCGCGCCGCGGTGTGCGGTGGGGTGCGCCCGTGACAGAGAGCGAGGGGGACGTCACCCGGCCGCGGCTGCCCCAGCTGGGCCAATCAGGCGTGAGCGCTCGTGCTAAGATGAGCGCGTGCCTTCTGCCATGTGCAGCGCCGTGGCACAGATCCCCTCATAGACTCCAACGCGCTCTCCGCCGCGTCGCGAGCGCTCTGCGTGCCACTTGTGTCTGTTTGAGTTTGTTCAGAAGGAGAAGGCCTTTTTTCCTTTTTTTTAACGAGATCTTCTCCTTCTTGATGACACCTGTGGTGTTTCGTGAGACATCATCGAGTTACAGGATGGAACAGCGCGCTTTTGCACTGCGCGTATTTACTTGTGAAAACTAATCTATTATTTATTGCGCAAATTAAATTGCGCTCAATAAAGCAAGAAGCAAAGCCTTTCCCAGAGGACCCTGCTCTCAGCCAGGTATTAATCACTGATGAAAACTTTCAAAAGTCTGCAGCTGTGGAATATCAGCAGACTGCAATGACAGCTAATCAAAAGGAAAATGTTTTTGCAGCTTTTGCAGACTGTTGCATTTCATTTCTGGTCCAGTATAAGCATTCACCCCTAATGCCAAGGCTACTTTAAAATCCAGATCAATACAACAACAGCGTATTTATAAAAAGCCTTTCCAGTCCAGGAACCACTCAAGGCGGTTTTTTGCAACGCAAAGCAGCTTTCTCACAGTCTCTCTCTCACACACACACAAACACATTTTTTAGACCAATTTGTTTATTAAACGGAATTATTCCTTTGATTACTGCAACTATTGTTACAATTGCTCCATATAAATTACATTCGATTATGGTTAATAGTGAATAACAGTCAGCAACACCTCCACAACCGTAGAGACAAACTGAACAACCTCAGGCCTCCTGGGCAGTCTTTTATGTACAGAAATCTGAACAACTCTACAAATCCAAACCAGTCAAATCCAGTCAGAATCTAAAAAAAATACACTTATAATAATTACTTAGTGACACTGTTATTGAACCGGCTCTGAAATCTCTGATCTTCAGGCCAAACGCCACACTGCTGCTTCCATTTCAATCATCACAGGAAGTAGGTGGCCTCCTCAATCAATGAACCCCTCTTAAGGCTCGGAGTAATTGTTAGAAAGGTAAGCCTTCAGCGTACTATATTTCAAGCTGTCTAAGAGCAAAGAAGACATCTGCGTGTCCTCGTGGTTCTGGATATCCTGCAGGATGTCATACAATTACAACAAAAAAGGACAGCTGACTTAAAAATGAATGTATTACCTTTATTTAACCAGGGATAAAATAAGCAAATACATAAACTGCCAAGTTTGGGTAAGCATTTCTCAGAGAGGGAGAGGACTTTATGCAGCACTGGACAGCATTTTTTAACAGCAAGTTGGATTTTGATCTTGACATTTGTCTCCTTGACAGATAAGCAGCGAAAATCTGTTCACTTAATTTTCCTTTGCAACTCGGAAATGGGACCTGGGTCTTAATATAGCTATAAATAAAGCCGGATGACACCATGAATTTCTGGGCTGACTTGGCTTGCAGCAGCTTGTGAAGCCTATTGATCAAACAGTGTTGAATGTGCAAATCAAATATGTGTCTTTCTAGTGGGAGAGAAGGAGAAAAGGAAGTTTTTTTTTTCAGATTCAAGATCGCTACCCTCTTGATCTTGTGTTAAAGGACATAATGTGTGGACAGTTCTCATCTATTCATCCATGTTTTAGGTGCACCACCAGCTGTCTCAGAAAACTGAGGCCGGTATGTAGGATGTGCACTACTGAAAGAGCCAATCCTGACTACTTTAAGGTGATGTTTCCATGAACTGTGAGGAACCAATCAAATGAGAAGCTAGTGCAAGTTGCAAGGAGCAGTTAGCACGAGCTACTGTTGTCACAGCCAGTCAAGCAGAGCACGTCTAATACTGCTGAAAGGGAACAACCTGCCAGTCCGATACTTTGCGTTCTGCTCCTTTCTTGAGGGTTCCTTTCAAATTCGAACATCTCCAGGAGCCTGTGGAAAGAATAAGGGCTGGAGGAGATAGTAGCTGCTGGTGGGCAGAGATGTGGGGGAGAGATAAACGCCTTCAATGATCACCGTAACAAGGAAAACGTGTTCCAGCCTCCCTGCTCCACTTCACACCATTTTTAATGTCATGTTTGATTCTCGTCTGGTTGTCGCTCTGTGAAGTCAGTCGTTCCTCTGGAGATCAAAGAATCCAGAAGAGCCAGATAAATTCGTTGATTCAAAGTGAAAGAGAATTAGGAAGGTTGGCCAGTATGATTAATATGTGGGACTTTCCTAACAGTCGTCGTTTCCAAACTCACAGCTTGATCGTGATGCAACAACAGTCCACTGTTCTGGAGAACACACCTGTCTCAATTATCTAACTTCATTAAAGCAAAGCAAACACTCCAGATGAGCAAATTCAGCTCAGAGTTAGAACGATGGATGCACCTAACACTGGATGGATGGATGGATGGATGGATGGATGGATGGATGGATGGATGGATGGATGGATGGAGGATGGGTTGATGGATTAATGGATGGATGGATGGATGGATGGATGGATGGATGAATGGAGGATGGGTTGATGGATTAATGGATGGATGGATGGATGGATGGATGGATGGATGGATGGATGGATGGATGGATGGTGGGTGGATGGATGATGATGGTGGATGGATGAATGGATGGATGGATGGATGATGGGTTGGGATGGATGGATGGATGGATGGATGGATGGATGGATGGATGGATGGATGGATGGATGGATGGATGGATGGATGGATGATGGGATGGGATGAATGGATGGATGGATGGATGGATGGATGATGGGTGGATGGATGGATGATGGGATGATGGATGGATGGATGGATGGATGGATGGATGGATGGATGGATGCATGGATGGATGGATGGATGGGATGGATGGCTGGATGATGGATGGGATTGGATGGATGGATGGATGGATGGATGGATGCATGCATGGATGGATGGATGGGTGGATGGATGGATGATGGGTTGATGGATTAATGATGGATGGATGGATGGATGGATGGATGGATGGATGGATGGATGGATGGATGGATGGATGGATGGATGGATGATGGGTGGATGGATGGATGGATGGGGGATGGATGGATGGATGGATGGATGGATGGATGGATGGATGGATGGATGGCATGGATGGATGGATGGATGGATGGATGGATGGAATGGATGGATGGATGGATGGATGGATGGGATGGATGGATGGATGGATGGTTGGATGGATGGATGGATGATGGGTGGATGGATGGATGGATGGGTGGATGGATGGATGGATGATGGGTGGATGGATGGATGGATTAATGGGTGGATGGATGGGTGATGGGTTGATGGATTAATGGATGGATGGATGGATGGATGCATGGATGGAGGATGATGGGTGGATGGATGGGTGATGGATGATGGATGGATGGATGGATGGATGGATGATGGGTGGATGGATGGATGGATGGATGGATGGATGGATTAATGGGTGGATGGATGGATGGATTAATGGGTGGATGGATGGATGGATTAATGGGTGGATGGATGGATGGATGGATGGATGGATGGTGTTTGAGTGAAATCCATTTCTTCTTCTTGTGTTCTATTTGGTTTTGTTTCCTGTGTGTGTTTAATTCTGTAACAAACTGCCTCACCTGCATCACCTGGTTTGCTTTCAGCCTGTTGACTCCATCTCAGTCTGCTGTTCTGTCGGTGCCTCATTTGGATCTCAGTTTGATTAGCAGATTGAACTGTTTTAGATGCTACAGCTGCAAAAAGCAGCACTTTTGGTTTTGTTTTCTTTTTTTCTTCACGTGAATCATTCAAATACGTAAAAAAAAAAACAGAGGGGATCTTCCTTCCCATGACTGGAGCAGCAATCTCAAAAATAATGTTTTGAATGAATTCAAGTCAGAAACACTTGCAACACAAGTGAAAGCGGAGCAACATGGGGCGTATTTAACGTGAGCACGCAGCCAGAAGTGACCTTATATCTGCTGAACCCTGTAAACTTGAGATAAAGGACAGTTGTGTCATCGGAGAGTGACAGTGAATGAAAGACATCTCTCTGCCCTCATCGCCGTCACGTTGTGGCTTCGCCCCCTCCGCCGACCTGGGGGGCAGTGGCATAAGACCTGTCACCCCGAATCACGGCCCGGACCGGGACGGCCGTGCTCATATGTAAATGTGTCGGCATGCGCAGATCCGTGAGCCTGACATATCAGTTCGAATATGCCTGTGCAGCGCTGAGCGCGGCGTAAACAGCTCTGGCCTCGACTCATCTGCATGTGCGTTCGCACGCACGCAGTGTGTACGTCCGAGCTGATCCTGGTATGGAACGGTGACATTCCCGGTGGGAAGGAGCCATCATAACTGTTCTGGTTTGTCCGACTGCCCATATCTCTTCGTGAGCACAGGAGACATCTGTCCACTTCTGTCCTTTACTTCATGTCCCCTCTGCTCGCACCTTTGCCAAGGAAGAGTTCACTTCTTGCTCAGTCATGCTCCTTTGCAGGCCTTTTAGTTCATTCACTTGAGATCACTTTCTTCATTGATTTTGCAGTTCTTGAGTGCTGGGATGACTAATGAAAATGAGTCATTAGCATTAGTCGTTTACAATTTGTTCTGGACTTGAGTTCATATAACATGATTTCATGCTTTGAATAGTAAATTAGTCCCACTAGCAGGAAGTGTTTCCTTTATCAGTTCATCCACGGGTTTAGCTGTTAATACATTATTTATTGATATAATACCCTAAAATGGTGAGGAAAATATGCTATCTGAGCTAACGAGCAAGAACTTCCTTTATAAAAGTAAAGTTTTAACACGTTCTCACTAATGAGAAGCTGGAACAGGAACTTAAACTAACTTTTGTTAAATTATTAGTTTTTCCTCTCACATGAGCACATTTTAGTGCAACATGAAAACTGAAGCACGTGGTGCCACAAAGCTGCAGCGACTGTTGCGACGCCAACACGTGCGTTGCACAACCGCCACACGCTGTAAGAAATACGCAACAGACGAAACGGATCAGGAGTTTAGGGGTCCCTTTGTGTGACAAAAATAAAAGATACTTCCGTTTTCATGTTTGTTTTTTTTACTGTTAAAGGCTAAGGGAGCTGTGGTGTCATGGTGGCGACACGTGCAACTGCTCAAACAGCAGCATGCCTGTTCGAGGAGGGTCAGCGGCGACTGCTGGACTCGTTTTCCCGAGGAGTCATCCTGAGTCACATCCTTCCTCTGCTCCTTTTAATTTTAATTGATATCCGAGGCCCGCTTTAAAATATCAGGAGAATTGAATGCAAAGCGAGCTCGGCTCGACCCTGAACGTTCACGCGCCACGCCGGCTGTTGGGAAACTTGAGAAGGTCACAATCTCTGTCATCCCTGTTTCAAACCGTGAAGTTCATGAATTCAGGATTTAATGACAATTAATAAACTGTTTTCATCTTCACAGCTATCCGAAGGCGGCTCGACACATCTCAGCAGCTAATTATTTTCATATCAGCCCTGACTCTAGAAATAAGCCTACGTCATCCAAATCCATAAATAACATCCTCGCTGTACTTTCAATTAGTGCAGCTGAAAGTTTTCACTTTAAATACAGCGAGAGAGGAAAAGCGGGCGCATTAATCGCCCTAAAACACTCACAACCGCATCCACCATTTGCAACTGATGACCTCTAACAACTTTAATAACTCGGTAATTACACGGAAGGGGAGCAAAGCACCTTCCCTCCGCTGCTCCTTTAAAGTGGCTTACAGGATCTGGCAACCAGAAAATGCCGAGGAGAGCACACAGCGTCAAGCAGAGGGAATCCAGACTAGCTGGCAGGCATAAAGACACAGTTTTCCCTCAGCGGCCTGCACTTGGAGGATTAAACCTGGCAGTGTGCTCACGTCTGCTCAACAAGATAGAGTCATAGCACCTTGATGGTTCCATGTTGGAGAACTCCTGTCCCGTCCACAGATTTCTGCACCGACATCCCTGCAGCCACCAATTATTCCTTCTGTTTTGTTTTAATTGATAGTACTATAACATGTTGTTACTTTTTACTGCAGAACAGCTGCTTATTATACACGAGTGGCAACTATAATCATAATAATTAAAAAAGAAACCTCTCACTACTTTATCTACAGTCATGGAAAAAAAATTATTAGACCACCATCTTTTCTTCACTTTCTTGTTCATTTTAATACCTGGTACCACTAAACGTCATCATGTGACTAAAACAGACAGAAAAGAAAACACTGAATGCATAAAAGCAGTGTTTTTGGCAGTACAACGCCATAGCTATTGATGTAAAAACTTAAGTGATTTAGGTTATAATCAAGAAAAAACCATGGAAAATGATAAGATATCAGCTCTTAAATAAAACTCTTATGAGCAATCTTTGTGGTTATCGTTATGTTTGTCCAAACAAATGTACCTTTAGTTGTACCAGGCATTAAAATGAACAAGAAACTGAAGAAAACAAGGGTGGTCTAATAATTTTTTCCATGACTGTAGATCTCACAATCTGAATGCAGGAACAGGGAAAAACAGGAAGACGATTCCTCCATTTGTTCATGCAAGGAACTGATTTAAACATCTTGTTGCTTTAAGATCCAATGAACACATATAAAATTGAGTTGTCAGTCCAGTGTTTCATTTGTAAAGCTTTGCAGCAGTAAAGACAAAAAATTTCATACGCATACACGTAATAATATTGCTATTCATGAGATGTTTGGAGATTAGACTCATTTCATGCTGGAAATGAGGAGTTTTGTGAATCCTGTAGTAAAGTCTGTGTGTAAATCTGGCTGAACTACATGAGTCTCTCCTGCTTGTGAAGGTGTGGCATTATTTTTAGGATTATTTATGTAATTTAGTATTCACAACAGAGCAATTTACCCATGAACTTCTCTAAATAGTGTCCTCTTCAAACGTCTTTGCAGAGTTGCGCAGAAATCTGCTGTGTTTTCAGTTTATCACGCCAGGAGTTATTCTAACTCTGAAATGTAAATTTAAAGGAGCTGGTTGATGAATTCTACAGTAAACAGGTGCATTGATTTTCCACGTGTCATTCAGAATTCAACAGCCAGTGTGTCGTTAATCTCTGCATTTAATGGTGCAGCGACGGTGGAAATATATGAGAACATGCTAGAAACAGGCACCTTCGTGGTGCAGTGATGTGCTGGATATGTTGTGCTTTGCAGTGTATGTGCACTTAATGAAGTGTACTTAAAAGCAAATGTTTGGTTTTAGTATTGTACTTCAGGGTTTCATAAGAGGAGAGGACAATCATTAGGACTTGTCTAAATTCACCTGATAGCTTTGGAAACGTTAAAATTTGACATGTGATGCACAATAAGCTCATATGATGTGATGAGTTATTAGATTAAGATGCACAACAGGAAAAAAAGCTTAATTTCTGTGGAGAAGGGCTCTTCAATTATTTGTACGTAATTATTGTATGAAAGCTTAAAATTAATGCAAACATTTTTCCACTGACACTTTGTTCTTTCTGGATGCTTCATGCATGTGAAAATATGTCATGTACATTCCTGCCTTTAATCCTGCAATCTGGAAATCAAGATGTGCAACATAATTGGTCAAAATTGCTGCTCTCCTCCTCCTGTTTCTTTGACTTTCTTGGACTGATTTATACTGTTTCAGTTCCTGGGATTAGTGGGAAAAAAAAGAGAAGAAAAAAACACAATATCATCCAATTTTTTTCCTTTTCCTTCCCACAAATGCATTTGATCATCCTTCCAGACAGCTGAGATAGGTTTTTAAGATGCCCTCTGATCATGTAACGAACATCACTGCACAATTTATCACATAGAGGTTGAATGAAATAAAATAAAATACAGAAAAGGGATGGGGCATTTCCCGGCTGCCAAATCGAATGTGCTTCTCATCTCTCTCTCAGAGCTGGAGCACATAGGAGGTCGACTTACCCTCCATCCTCAATGCACGAGGAGTGAAATCCTGTCTGTGCTGAGCTACTGATAAGGGTCCACAGGTGACAAGGTGGGAGGAATACCTGAAATATAGGTGGACTGCCTCGCAGGTACTTCCATGCACAAAAGATTTTAATTAAATCTACAGCATCCGAGGCTGTAAAATGCCAAAACTACATTCGGCTGATTGAAAGCAAAGATGCGGAGGGCAAATAGAGGTTGACATGCTGCTGCTGGCACCTCACCAAAATGTAAATTCTGATCGGATACTGTAAACAGCCTCCATATGTTCTGCGGAAAGCAACCACTCAGTATCACTGAGCTCTTTATTTTGGCGTCACCCCAAATCCATCACAAAGACTGCACATGCAGCGGATAGTTTTCTGAAGCACAGAGGAGGAGAAGCTCATTACGATCCCTCATATTTCAGCTGTCGTCCTGCGTGGCACTGACAAATGATCTCCAGGGGCTGTTCCTCATCACGGTGAATAATGCTGCTCCTCAGGTTAACGGCTTAAAGCGGTGGGAAGGGTTTTTCTTTTCATACGCTGACTTCCTGAGAAGGTGACATAATCAGTAATTTGGGAAATGTGTGGAGATGGAAGGACTGTCAAAGCCTCAGCAAGCATGTGCTATTGTGAGAGAGGTAAAGGGCTTTTAAAACAGCAGAGTAGCACCATGGATTTAAAAAAAAATACAATCCATGAGGGTGTAGATTTGTCCAACAGAAAACCATAAGGATATTTTATAGAACTTAATTGGGAAATTACTTGGAAAATTATGTTTTATTACTTTGGAAAACATTTTTTCCCTCTTTTTTTTTTTAAATCTATGAATATAAACAGTGTAGCACTGTGGCTTTTGATGAGGCAACCCCTGAATGCCTCACTAAATCAAAATCAGTCCTCAAACGGCATCATGCATTTTTCCAGCACTATTTAATATTCATCTATTATTAATTGACGACAGGTGTTTGCACGTAAAGTCGTTTAAAGTCTCATTGTGCTCACACTGATCTGAACAGCTCCTGCAGGATTTCAGACAAAACACTGAGTCGATTCCCTGCACCGCCCATCTACACCACCTTCCTGCTGAAGCGACTGGAGAGACAAAAGATGGTGAGACGCTTCAGTCTTCATTTCTGATCCGGATTCAAACTGTTGAGCGGATATCAATTCAGATCAGATCAGATCAGCTCGTGTTTCACACAAGTTGATCTCTAATTTTAAGTGCTCAACCCCCCCTGACCAATCATGCAAAAAAAATGCAAATTTGAAAACAATGACGCCAAAAAAAAAAAAAAAAAAGGGATTCAACCTTCGCGTGTGCGCCATGGTGCCATGTGGTGCGTTTGTGATCCATCACCAGTCCGCTGGGTTCAACCACACACACCGGAACAGATACTTGGAGCCAACAGAGATTTCTTACCGCTATGCGAGTCTGTGAAGATGTTTTAAGATGTAAGATGATCCTTTGTTCGGGAGGGGAAGGTCGTTTTGGACTTGGTGAGGTCCAAACTTGAATCCCGCCGTTAGATTTATCTGCTCGGCTTCCTCGGGAGGAACCAGCCGGACGTTTCACTGATCTCTCCTCAGTCTGATCTCACTGCGCATCACTGAGAGGCGCGCGGGCAGTCTTTGTCCATGTGCTTCGTCCTCTCTGGTCGGAGGGACGTCGATTGAACTATGTGGTCTGCTGCGTAAAACCCGCGCACACATTCCTACGGGCCCGTTCCGTTACGGAGATGCGAGACAATGGTCTGGTCATTTTGGCACGGATCGAACCTTCCCCGGCGCCGCCGCTTGAATCAGCTGATCAGAACCGGATCTCTGGCGCTGGTTTGTTCACATCTGTGTGGCCGGTTCGGAAATATGAGAATAAATGTGTCACTCGCTCACGTGCCCGTTCGCTCCGGCGTTGTCTTTCGGGTCCCTCATCTCGCTCTTCCGTCGCGGGGGTAAGTGGGCTGTACAGCTGCCGATCTGTTGATCCCTTGGAGGTCCGGTACAGATCCAGCGGTGCCCACCCCCCTCCTGTCTGCCGGGACCGGGCTCCTCCGCGCTCCTGCACGTCCTGCCTGGACGCGGATCTCGGTGAGTGACAGCTGGATCGTCTCACAGAAAAAGCCTGGCGACCCGTCTTTGCAGGGGAGCAGTGAAGAAGGATGTTGCGCGTACGCGTGGTCGGCGGTGCGCGCGCCCGACAGGTCACACAGCGCGGGTCCACGAACATCTGCCTCAAAGAAAAGACTCGTCTTGAATTTGCGTCTACAATGATCTTTCAGATATTGAAACATACTGCGCAGATGTGTTTTTGACGTGACCTACATGAGAGGTTAATTAACAGTTCTGATGTAATTATTAATTCCTAATCATGTTAGGATCTCATATTTGCATCTAAAAATAGTTGAGCTTTTATGATGTCACCAGGTACATTTCTGCAAGTTCCAATGAAGTATCTGATCAGCACATAAATGCAACATTTGCACAAGGTGTATGAGACTAAATGGGAAAAAACATACAATAAATATGAAAATAAATTAAGTGGAAACAGTTTGGAGAGGCCTCGGAGATGCATGTTCAGACTGTGGCTTGTGGGTCCTACAAAAACCCAGATTAAGAGCAGATTTCACTGTCAGGCTGCAAACTATATTTGAGGAAGTGATCTGGATACCTCAGGGTTCAATGTCTGCAAGACCACAAAGTCAACTAACTGAGAAGTTAGAGGAAGGACTTGGATCGTTCCAAGGTGCTCTGCCCAGACTGTTCGAGGGCCCTTCGTCCGGTCTCGATCTGCTTTTGTAGGCGGCCTCGAGCAGCTGAACACATACGGCTCATTTGGCAAATTGAAACCGCTGGTTGTTTCGAGCTCGCAGCTTGATTGTTCTAAAGTGGGCTTGCACACAAGTTCATCCATCCTCCTACTGATTCTGCGCGCAGCCATGCATGTGCAGCCTGGAATAAGTCTGTGGGCTAAACTCTGAGGAAGACTGATGTCTGGATCCTCTGATGCAGCGATGAGGGAGTGATTCAGTGTTTTAGGTCCTTTGAGTGACCAAGGGGGGGAGAAGTCACACAGTCATGTGGTTGTGCGTTTGTGTGCTCGCAGTCTCGACCTTGCCAGACCTCAAAATTGCCACAGACCTTCTGGCAGGCAGATATCAAAGCATTATGCAATGCTTTTGACTAACTACAACTTACTTTTTACAACGTAATCATGCACTTTGGGAAGGGTAAAGAACATTTGGGTGTCCAGATTGGGGCTCTTTGGGCTTTGACTGTTTTAAATCCCCTATTCTTGCTGATTTGAGACCAAAAAAAGAAAAAAAAAACCACCTTTAAACTGTCAAAATGAATCATCGTGAATAAACACATTATTTTACATTTTAAAGGGCACCAGCTATGTGCAAAGAATCAGAAGGTCGGTTCCTGACCTGAGCAAGGAGTCCTGAAACCCACTCAGACTGTATCAAAGTGATGCAAAAGAGTAAAGTTGATTGTGTTGTAAATGTTATTCAATTTTGTCTCGTGTTTGAATCTTATGTAATTGTTTTAAAGCCCTATTGCATCATTTCATGTCTCTATATAGCCGGTGTAGCCGTGACATTGTTTGGAGGCTGACTCAACCTTCATCATCCTCATTCATCCCTCAGATCTATTAATGATTCGTCGCCATGTTTTCACTATTAACAGACAAATAGCCCGGCTGAAGTCTTCGTGTCTGCAGCCGGAGATTCTAGGGGGGAAAGATTTGCTCTTGATCTTAGCAGGAAGAGACAAGTGTGACTGAGTCACGGACACATGGCAGAGCCGGAGAGGTGCAGAGAGGCAGGATAGGATGCACAAGAAACACATATACGTCGCAGGAAAAAGGTGACGGACGAGGTGGTCGAGAGCAAACGGAGCCACGACGGGGGGAGATAAGGCCTGACTTGCCCCGAGCCTCGTAGCACAGCTTGCTCCTGTCTATATTTAGCATAAGGACCACAGATTGTAACGAGTGCTTCGGGGTCTTGTGTTCAGACCGGCAAGAACTGCTGCCATCCATCTCAGCACCCGGAGCCAGGCACGATCTCAGTTCACGCCAGCGCCAGGGAGGGGTGAGGCGACGGTCTGAGTGCACGCTAACTTAACACATGAGCAGAGTTGATCACATTCTATTGGAGCAGATGCCTCCGTAGCAGAGATGACAGGAAGTGAACCCTGTAGGCCCGCGCACGTCGAGATGTTGACGAGATGACTTGTACTTGTACTCTTCTAATTGGCGCATTTCATATTCAAGGATTTCCTCAATCTCTTCACGTCTCCTTCCCTTCAGCGTTTGAAAAGGGCAGAACATCCCCATCACCATCTACCCACGTCTGCTGGGGGGGGTAAAAAGATAAAAAAATAAATAAATCACTTGTCTCGCTAGATGGGATTGACATTCACTCCAAATGCCAAAAGTTGCTTAAGCCATTTTTGACTTTCCCCTGTTTGTATTGTAACCTTTGCCATCTGCGCCACCTCCAGGTCCGTCAGCGGTGAGCGGGACTGAACCGGCCCTCTGAAGGTGTGACGAGACTTTCACAGCAATCCATCCTGAAGTGTAGTTAAACGCTGCTCTTCAGAGGGATCATCCACTTAGTGCGTAGCACTTTCAGCTGGAACGATTTCGCCCTGCGGGGCCTCATCTTTCACCGGGAACAGCAACTGTGGTCAGCTTGACATTGTGTGAATTAGGTTTCGCAGTACAAGACTAGTACCACCCCGGCGCCATAATTCACTCTCCCGCAGGAGAAATGGGGGGAGAAACAGACCGTCTTGGCTGGAGCGCCGCTTTTAAATCAAATTTATAAGAAGCCTCTACCTGCTGATATTAAACTGAGCTGGAAAACTCTTCTAAAAGGCTGCATCGACAAATCCGTGCAACTGAAAAGTAATTTGAACTCGTATTTTGTAGCTCAGATGTCATAGATGCGACGTTAAACTTCAGTTTAGTGAACCTCAGTAACATTCTCACAGTTCCTAATACTGAAGAATTAACTGCTCCTTAACTCTTATACGCCGTGATAGTTTCATCTTTTGTTCAGCAATTAGCTTTAAGAGCAACGCAACACTTGTCTTTGAGTAACAAACATCTTTATTCAGACATACAACTGATGGCAGATCCCAAGACTTTAACGTCAAAGTTATCTTATTCTACAAAAACAATCATTTGTACATGTTAAAAAATAAAAATAAAAACACGAGAAAAAGGTGAGAGTTACTGCTCCTCCGTAAATGAAACAGCCGAAACCTCCCCAAAGTCCCGTGTATTAGCACGGCTGTCATTGAACCAATAATGGTGTTGTTTACCAACGCTAATAAATCAGCCCTGCAGATCTTCAATAACCGCCGTGTAACCGGGATCTATGCCAAAAGATTTTTTCCCGGCGTATCTGTGTGAAAGGATGTTCTGTTGAAGTCCAGTGGACGTGGGAGGATCAGCTGCTCGTGAGGTCGGCAGCGAATGTTGCAACCTCACATGGGATAATTAAGCACCACGTCCTGTTTCGCCAGCTCCAGCAACATAGGATCGTCGAAGAACTTGCTGATGCTCACATCTTCGCTCAGACCCTGCAGAACAACAGGCGCAGAAGATTCAAATGTGTTTTGCAGGCATCGTTAAAAGAGCAGGAACAACAACAACCACCAACAAAGAAAACGGGAGGCTCACCTTGCGTCTTCGGGTTTTGATCATGAACTCTCTGGCCAGGTGAGGTGCAGGCTGGGGCTCTAGAGGTCTGATCACAATACTCTTGTCCAGAGGATCACCAGGAACAATCTGAAAGACAGATCGGACACATTAAAAAAAAAAAAAAAAAAATGGGAAAAGCACCTGTTTTCTCACTGGTCGTCACTCACCCACAATCTGACAATCGGATAATATGAAACGCTGCAAAGTCTGAGTGCTAACAAGCTGACTGGACTATTCCCATAGTGGCTTCAATCTTTCATTTAAAAATGTGATTCAGCTGCAACTCTGTCCCGTTGTTACTGAGTCAGGAGGGCGTCCATCAACATGATGGAAAGAGCGGCGCGCACAACGTCCCGTCGCTCCTTTAAATATGACCAACGCAGCAACAATAAAACATTAGTGGCCTGAGTTAGAACACAGGAGTTCATCAGCTTTAAAAGGATCCAGCAAATCCATCATCCAGCACGGCTCGCTCCGCGGCCTTTTACAAATATATTGTATATTCGCAGTGATGGATACGCGACGCATTCAGCACTTGGCTGGATCGACGAGAGAAGAATGCTATATCTGAAATAAGTTGGGTAGAAGGGATTAAATAAGACTTCTCGAGCCTCTGGGAGAGATTTAAACTGGAGGAAGAATGGGGGGGGGTGGGGGTGGAAAGTTACCGACGGATGGAGTCCAAAGATGGATGAGCGCTGCTGGAAACAGGGTCTCAACAGTGTGGCGTTCACGTACCTCCACTGGCGGCGCTTGATCAGACTAATGAGGGAGACGCAGCAGAGCCTCTTGAGTTTAATGGAGCAAACAACGCAGTTAAGGGACTCCTGTTATTCTTATTATCTAGGGCAGCGTGAATCAATATGTTGAAGCAGGAATAATTTCTCTTACAAGCCAGAGCAGGAGAAAAAAGATCCCAAGGGCTGATTGTATCCGATACAGACTCCAGCTGCTTTCTAAAGAGTCATTTGTAGACAGACGGTCATGTGACTGCTACTACGTCCCGGGAGACTTTCCTGAGCAAAGGCTACATTTTTTCCCTCCAGTGCATGAAAGGGCAATAAGGACATTAATCATTACACTCATAGGAGATTTAATTTATAATTTATATTTTAAAAAAAAGAAGACATTTTTGCTGTTAAAGATTTTCAGAAATGATCCAAGAAGAAAACAGGACTCAGTAACCGCTTCAAAATTGACGTGCCAAGAATAATAAAAACTGAATTCAATAAGTTGCTCAATCCTGATTGTAATACCCTGGAGGTGCTGTTAATACAACAACAGAGACAAATCTGTCATCGGTTGTTTTCATTAATTTTGCAGGGTCTCAAAGGATTACTGTAGCTCTTGGTGCATCTTTTTTTTTTTTTTTTACAGTGTTTGCACAAACATGAATAAATAATTAATGCCTTGTTTCTTGTCAGACAGCTGCATTGTCACCTTAAGGGGACAAAACATTAGTCCCCCTTAAAATCTAAAATATTTGCAAAGTGCAAAACTGTCTTTAGGCTCACAACATAATGACTCTGCAGTGAAGTATTTATCTACCCGATATGAAGCTAATTTTCAATGACACAGCTTGGCAGCGTGCACGCAGCAAACCCGTGTCAGACGTGGACACAGACGGCGCACGTGATACTTTAAAAGTGATGACTCCACATCAGAAAGCAGTCGAGTCAGAGTGGCGGATGGGCACGAGACTTTTTACTCAGCAGCGTTATAGACTCCATTACCTGATATCACAGGAGGAAAATGACAAATGTAGGTATATTTTTCTTTAAGAAACAGGGCATCAGACTAACACTTGTCATTGCTGATGTACCTAGATATACATTTTTGAAGCACCAGTACAAAATTTTGTAGCACCACTTAAAGGCAGTGTAAGCCATGAGCTTGTCCATGTGAGTATTCTGTAATAAATATACATATATATTTAAAAAGAGGCTATGTAGCTCTTGATGTTTTGGTTTAAGCATTAACAGATGCGACATCTTCCAAAAATTACCTACCCTACCTTTAAAATCATTTTAAAGCAACACATAAATTTTGATCTTTGCAGTCTCGTCTCTCTTTCAGACATATTTCAGAGCTCAGTGTCGTGTGGTGGTCGGTCTGAATGCGATCCATGATGATAGTAAATCACTCCCTTGGTCTTTATAACTAGACGTAACGGCGTGTAGACTTATTGTTCCGGGTGTCTGCTCCTGGAAGACCAAACATCTGTCTCTCAGCAGCTCCAAGGTTGTGTCCCACCCCAGTCAGATATCTTTGTCCTTCAGGTTCCTTCCTCTACAACCTCACTGCTCATACGTCAGTAACACAGTGTGCCATTGTATTTCAAGGGTCAGTTACCATCTGCAGCTTGCAATGGAATTAAAATTCACTAAAATCTAGAGAGCGTCAAATCTTTAGATTCAGTCTCACTTAGACGCCTATTGTTATGGAGACATGGATAAATATAAATATATATTTTCTTCACAAGACTCACTTTAGTGGTGATTCTTTAAAATGTGTCGAGTCTGACTCGCAGCAGAGCGTTTAAGCCAGTTGTGGACTGTATGGTGCAGTAACTTAATTAATTAGAGTCTGTGTGCAAAGTATCACTCATAAATAATCACCACAATTAATAAGAGCGCTTGTTCAGGAAAGCAAGAAGTTTGGAACAAGATGAAAGTAAATTGAAATAATGAAATCAAGGATCTGCTTCGTGGTCATGCTGAGGAAAACATTTCTGCTGCAGCCTTCAACCATAAAACCGTTTAAAGGTGTGTCTACAGAAGCAAATCACCAGTAATCAATGAACTGATATCACTTTGAAAAAGACATCAGTAATGATCATCAGGTAAGAAGCAGTCGCTGAGTGTCATGCGCTACAACGGCCACGTCCACATCCCACAGCTGATGTGGGGGGGGGGGCAGCGGGCCGTCAGAAGAGAGGGATCCTCTCAGCAGAGAGCTGCAGTTCTGAGTGAGTCTTTCATGTTGGAAGGATCTTCGTCTCTTTCAGGCCGAGATCAACTGCTGATTCCAAATCCAATCACATGCAAGTCGGGACCGTCGCATCACAGGAGCGTGCACGCTCGAACTCACAGTTCAAACGGGTTGAGAGAAAAAGAGAAGCAATAATAAACTGCTTACGAAACAGACAAAAGTAAATGACGACCTGCACAGTTTCTAACTGTCTCTTCCTAGTGTTGCTATGGAGACAACAGGCTCACCTTAAGGCTCCGGTCTCCACGTTCATACAAGGTACAACCCAACTATCACTGGGAGTTTAATAAACCTCAGCTCCCAACTGAACAAACGTACAATGTAGTTGCAGCATCACCACCATCATCACCATCATCTCCAACAGTGACGGTAAAATGTCTATAAACTGTCACGACTAAAGAAATTTTTGAAACTTAAGCATATTTTAGGTTTTGTGTGCTCCTGCTGTCGCGAAACTAATCGCCCCTTTGAGGACAAATAAAGCTATTGATTGATTGATTGAAAAGAACAACAAAAACAATGTAGAAACAGTTTAATGGAGGCAACACCGGCCATCACAACTTACTGCACATCCACTGGTGTTCATGGTTCGGCCCAGCTGAAGCAACCTGTATGCAGTTTTTTTTTTTTTTATTTTGTATTTACTGGAGGAGTCAGAGACGACGCTGTCGGCATCAGCAGATCTAACACTGATATTTGTGCCTATCAGCATCTAAACACTGACTTTTCTGGAAACCCCAGTCGTGTTTTTAATGTGTTTAAGCGAAGAGAAAACATGACCGCATTCATGCATGAAAGAAGGTTTACAGGAGACTGGAGAATAATGATAAAAATAAATAAATAGATGTGTCCTTTTCAGTTTTTATGATCCTGTTTTTGTCTTTTGTTAAAGACATATTATTGACACATGGAAAATAAATCCTACCTGCCAGTGGTGGAAGACAGAGAGAGCGAAGGCCTGTCCCTGCGTGTGCGTGCGAAGGTCAGTCTCAAAGCCAAAGGAGTCGATGGCTGGAATGAAAGCTTTAATGGTGTAGAGAGGAGAGCCGGGGATAGGTGCATCCTGGGTGACGTGACCCCTGATAGACCACAAACACAAACAAGCTCAATTACATCAAACATAAACAAGTAAAATCTCCTTTTTACATGGATCAAATATCGTGATGTCTGCATGAACGATTCTGTTGATGAGGACGAACCTTCTTCGAGCCAGAACTGTGTAGACGGCAGAGACGCAGTCGGCTGGAGCCTGAACCTCTACGAAGTAATACGGCTCCATCAACCTCGGGGTGGCCTGGGGGAGAAGGGGGGGTATACTTTAAAAGAAGGACAAGAAGCCGAGGCATCCAAAGTGGATGATGGATTTACGATACAAGCTGTGCAGATGGTGCAGGGGGTGGAGGACAAAGGCCAGTTGTTGGGATAGAAAAATCATTTTCAGAGAACAGCTTAATTCTAAACTGCATTCAAAGTAATGGGACTTTTTAAACTGTATGGGTTACAGAAAAGATGGAGGGAGGAGTTTGGGTTGAGGAAAGTGCTCTCACCATTAGGAACGCAGAGTACACCACCCTCCTGGCTGTGGGGATGACCTGACCTCCTCCTCGGTGGAGAGGCTCCTGAGCAATCACAGCGTCCAGGATCTTAAACTTGACATTCCTGATGGCTGAGAGCAGCAAAAATTAAGTCTAGATTAAGTCTAGATAACTAAAGTTCCTGTAGAAGAACCAACAACAGCAGAGACGACTTACGCTCGTCACACAGAGGTCCCTCTCTGGTTCCCCACTGGAAGCCCTGGACGATGCTGTCCTTGACTGAACCCAGCAGCGCCTTGTCCACCTACAAACGGAGCACAGACGTAACAGAAAATCAGGGTTTCTGTACTCTGAAATATCACCTTGATCCCATGTAGACCTGCAACTGTTTTGGTTTTCTAATTACTACTAATATAATAAAAAAAACAATAACAAAATGCATTCTTTAATTTGCGCAGTCCTCTTTCAAACTGCTCATTAAATTCCTCGTCATTTTAGTTAATTGTTGATACAAACGGCAAGGATGTACAGACAGACAGGGTTGTGACAAACTCTAAAAGACAATAAATGGACATTGGGTATCCAGACATGTGCTGAGAATTAAAAGTGGAAAGAAATTGACATGTAGCACCTTGAATCAATTAGATACTGCCCAACTACTGCACGACTCTAATACATGTCGTCATAATCTGGTATTTAGTGCAGCTACATCTCAGTTAATTAACGTCTGGTATCTGCTGATTTTGTTCATTCTGACAGATAATTGAAAGTAAGTTTAAAAAGCAAACATCCACCTGATTTCTCAGTGTGATGGATCGTTGCAGCTCACCGCGCAGCTTTATTGAGCATCAGCTTTAAAACAGCGTTATCTGAGACCCAGCCACTCGATGCAACCTTAAATGGAAACTCTGCACCATGCTAACCCCCGCCTCCACATTTTTCTGTTCTTTTCTGCATTATTTTGTCAGTTTCAGTCTTCACATTTCTAAAATGTTTACTTACGACAAGGTGGTGTAAAGAAAAAAATCAATTTGGCAATATATCGCAATTTTCGGCCGCCCAATATAATATCGATTTTTCAGCTCCTAATATCGATATCCTCAGTATGTTGTAATGGTTACTAAAATGTGCAAAAACACTAATAATAAACAATAAATAGGTTGTTTTGACTCAATTTGTCCTCTGAATGATCAATATCATCTGATGAACATATACAGCAACTTGATTTTTCATCTCTACTTTTAATTCTGATATTAACCGGGTAGAATATCGCAATATATCGTTTTATCGCAATATCGTGATAATATCGCACCGTGACCCAAGTATCATGATACATACCGTATTGCGAGGCCCTTGCCAATACTCACGAGACGAATATAACACGAGACACTTTCACCTGGCTCACTGCCCCCCCCTTTAGGGAGATGTTGCCATGACATGTGCTTCACACCATCAAATACCCCCCAGAAAAATCAATCATAAAATTCATTGTCAACTATAAATAATTTTAATCAGTTAACTGCCCACTGGTAGGGTTAGCTTTTTAATAACTGTCTAACTGCATGTGTTAATATTCATATGCGTGTGTAATCGGGATAAATCTAGCAATGACTCATTGAAGAAATATGAGACGTTCAGACAAATAAAGACTCACCTCTGAAGGCAGCGTGTCGTCTACGAGAATGTTTGGCCCCGTCGTGTCCGGTCCAAAGGCCCAGATGGACCTGGCAGCCAGCAGATCCCAGTCGTACTTGGTCTGGAAAAACTCTCCCAGCTTCTTCCTGTCGAGAGGAAACAGCACAGCCACCGGTTGGGAGAGGAGCTGTTGCTAAAGTATGTCGGCCGGAACATTAAGGAGATTGGTTGATTGGAGGGCCAGAGGGGTTAATGGAAGAGGACAAGCGGCGTGTGAAGTGTGTCACTCCGTGCTGGCACCGCCGGGTCCAGATGGCTCTGCAGACGGGACGCTGCTCTCCTCAGCAGAACGAGCACTCAAGCGCGCTCTTCATACAAGAGCGATGGGAAAACTCATTCGAGCTATAAGTGCATCATTCAATTACTGCGGGAGCTGATCCGTATGCCAAGGTGAGTTCCCTTAATGAGGACATCGCTCACATGCACACAATTTATTGATATATAATTGATTATGACTAATTTTATGTTTTATTTGTTGTTTACTGTTACAGTTTTTAATTTAACTCAGGAGAAGGGAAAAAAAGAGCTGCTCTCCCCTCTATGTGTGAATTCAAAATGAAAACTGACAGTTGGCTCATCAGGAAGCGCACACCGATGGATTCAAGAGCGATGTCGCATATCCAATAACTGTACTTTTATAATGATTTTTTTCAGCCCAGAGGATTTCTATACCCTCCTAGCTTCTTTCATGACAGCATTTAATTAAAGATGGAGCCGTTGTTGTTAAATGTCTGCTCGTTTAACCCTGCGAGGGATGAAACGAGGATGAACGGTCAGGAAAGGCGGAGAAACGTGAAGAATTGAATAAGCTGACATCAAGGTAAAATGGGCCCGTCTGACATGAAAGGCGCATTATATAGCTTCGGTTAATTAACAAGTCACCTTGACTGGGGAAGCGTGCGAGCTTGACGGCGGTTTCGTTCGAAGCCGTACCTGTTCCACGTGATCTGCACCACTTCATTCTCGATGTCCTCGGCGAGTCCCTTCTCCAAGGGCTCGGCAATCATGGTGATCTTATTCCTGTCAATCACATCAGAGAGCCGTCAATCACTCAGCCTGGACCGCGGTCACAGTCTGCTGAAGGGAAGGACAGACTGACGCAGGCTTCAGACAGAGAGGGAGCGCCTGATCAAACACTTGAGCCTGACGAACCCAACAACAGACTGCCCAGTTCCATTTATGATGCAACAGAAAGGTCAAGCTACAATCTCAAAATATTACGATCATACAAACTTTTTGTTCGGCGTCTCAGCAAAGCACTTGAGAGACGACGTCTCCACGACTGTTTCGCAGAAAGTCACGACTGGGTCGGCCACCTGGTGGCAGAGATGAGTGAAATGACAAAACAAGGCAATGACTTCTTTGTACTGAAGACAAGAGAGATAATTATACTGTTTGATGAGTCACCTAACTCACTTTAATGTCGATCTCGGAGTACATCTTGCGTAGGTCGTGCATGACACAGTCCAGGTAAAGCTCACCTGTCCCCAGAATGACGTGTTCTCCGGACTCCTCCACCTGAAACACAGAACGACCGGTTGATATTTTAGCCGTTCAACAACAACAACAACAACCTAGGGGTGCACGATAACTATCGGGCCGATAACAGGAAATTATGACGTCATCCCAATAACTCCAATATCATGGCGAATAGCCCCGATAACATATATTTTTTTGTCAACACGGCAGTGCCTCCCTCTGAGTCTTGAATGACCAGCAGTGAATGTTATGTTTAAGTAACGTCTGCATAATCAGAAAAACGATTACTCAATAAGGAAAATCAAGAATACCCCCTCATGCCAGAAAACAACTGGTTAACTCTGTCATAATTTTGGTAGTTGCTGACCTGAATCGATATTCGCAGTATTCTCCCACATGTTACACATAAAAAAAGAAAAAAATAGAAAAGGCTGAAAGAACGACTAGCAAACGAGGAAACGTCGGAATTTACGTTACACATTGAATGTAGCATGCATTGTGCTGATCACAACAAACATGGCGGCGTGGAACTTCGTTAAAGTTTCAAAAGAAGAAAGTTTGGTGGTTATTTGTGACGAATCCTCTGAGTGAATTCTACGAGGAGGGAAGCACAAGCTTTAATACGTAAAACCTGATCAGCCACCTACAACATAACAATCGCTTCCATGGAGTTTTGAAATCGCACTAACGTGAGCTAACGGAAGCTAATGCTAAGTCTCTCCTTCCCTCCCTTCTCCTTATTCCTCTCATCTAAGCTTCCATGAGATTAAAAATAAATAAATTAAAAACTACTGAACCTCATTTACTTTAATTAAAGGTATTAATTTAAATGGAACCACAAGCCAAAATCCTTTAAATGTTAATCTTTTTCAGTTTGTAATTTTGATGCATGTATTTCCATCAGTTGAAGGAGTCTTATTTTTTTTTTATATCAGTCAGTAATGAACCTTATTTAAGTTGATGTGAGATATCAAATAGGTTTGTTTGATAGCTTTAAGAAAATGTTTGAGAGGCTTGCCAATAGTTTTTCATTGGAAAAAATAAATATCTGTTCATTTAAAAAGTCCAAACTATTTTTGATTTGATTCATAGTATTGATGTAATGATCTTAGGTATATGTGTGTGTTATCGGTTATCTATCGGTATCGGCCTTTAGGAGCTGAAGGTTATCGGTTATCGGTTTTTAAAAAACAGTTATCGTGCATCCCTACAACAACCGGGTCCGGTCAAAACCACCAGCGTGGGGCTGTACCTTCGTGGTGAGAGACGGGTAGCTCTTATTGACCTTCCTCAGGCCGTCCAACATTTTCGGCAGCTCTGACGGGTTAACCGGCTCCACGGCGATCTTGATCACTGATGCCGTATTGAACTTCAGTGGCCTGAAGATCTGAGCCTGTCAGAGTGAGAGAGTGAAAAATGTTAACCTCATAGGTGTTGTCTCTGTATTTTATAAATCTGAGAGGCATCTTGTATTGATCTCTCACGTCTTCATTCCCCCGGGGCTCTGTGATTGTGGCGGTCTTCACGATTGGCTGGTCACAACCTTCAATAAGAACCCAGTTGCCTGCAGGCACTCGATTCACCTCAATCTGATACCTGAAGCAGGGAGTCGGCTTCGTTAAACAATGATTGATTTCTGGCTCTGCAGACATTAAAGTTTGCACGGAAGCGTACCTGGCCACAGAAATCCAGAGTCGGCCCACGGTGCAGACCTTGCGAGTCTTCCTCGTCCTCCAGCGTGTAGTTCTCTCCCAGTACTTTAACGGGTTGGCCTGCCTGAATGGTCCCGCTCAGGACCCTGCCGAAGGCGTGGAACTGCACGCCGTCCTCTGTGCTGTACATCTTAGTGGTGTGGCACATCAGAGGGCCCTGAGAGACACGAGAGCAAGCCGGGGGTAGAATAAGAATCTGTCAAAACCTTATTGACGTTCATTTGGGGACACTGCACCTGCAAGCACCTGGACTTTACTGGTCCATTTTCTCACCACCACTTTCTAAACTTTTCCTTTCTACTCACATCGGGGTCACACTCTGCCATGGACTCCCCCAGGTCTGAATCAAGACCTCCAGTATAGGTGTGCTCGATCTTAGTCCTGGCACCCTCTTGTGGTGAGGGGATATGTTGCACGCACATGTCCACCAAACCTGTCGAAGACACACCGAGAGCGCATGAATATCAAGGCTGCAATGATAGTTTCAGTAGTAGGATTATTATGGGTATCTATCTAGCACTTGTCCTAAGTTGTGGAGTTAATTCAAACAAAATAAATGAAATACTATAACTGTAATACCAAAAGAAAAAAACCCAACATTTGAGCCATACCTGTGAATTCTCCAAAGAAGCGGTTACAGACCAGCCGAAGGAGGGGTCTGATGTTCAGCTTCAGCTCCTCCTTGGTCAGGTGGATGCCGAGCTCATCCAAAACTCTGGGGAGAGAAGTGTCACAATCTCCAACCACCTAGAGACAAAAAGGAGGTTGAGTCGGAGAGAAATGAGCTGATTGTGATGCCTTCAGGGGAAAAAAAAAAAAAGAAGACATTTCTAACCTGTGAGAGGATCTTATAGAGAGGCTCCAGGACAAACTCCACAAAACTCCGCTGAGAGTTGCTAGTGGGAGCTTTCTTTGTGAACTTGCGACTAAACAAAGAAGAAGAGAAGATGATTTCAGAGTAAGAGAGTGGATGAAGAGGCCACCTTCACAACAACTGGAATTAAAATAGCTTCTTACGTTTTGGGGTTGAAATAAATGTCTCCCCAGAGCCTCTTGGCAAACTCATTATAGTTGATGTCGCCTACAAACACAAAGACAGAAGTGAGTGGATGATGTACAAACGTCCCCTGTGTTTATATCATCTTAGATCATCAGTGTGAAGGTCAGTTAAAACAAACAGATGAGTCATCTCACCGTATGTGTCTGCGTAGATCTTTGCGAAGGACCCCAACGTAAAGCAGATGCTATACTGAGAGCTAGCGAAGCAAACGTTTCCAAGGAGAGGAGACACCACCACGTTCTCGTCTGTAGAGTAAGTGCTGAAAGGGAAGAGCGATGTTTTTACAGAGAGCAGCCCAGAACGCAACCATTTACTCACAGAGAGGTTCTGGCTAAGATTTACACCAGGGTTGAGAGAAATGATGAGCTGCCTCTGATGTTTATTCAGTAAAAGCTGCTGTCGTCTCACATTATCCAGTCATTTTTTGAAATGAAAAGGTCCCTTCTGTGACTGAAAACCCAAATCAGGGATGAGATGTGGAATCAGAAGGTGACCTTGGTTTGTCAGAGGAAAGAAACCAACCCTTCCAACATGAAAAGCTCACATGATTAATTAAAAAAAAGAAATCAATGCGCTTCTCCCCCGGTGGGAGAACATTTGGACTTTTATAAGAAAGTTGTTTTGTTTCAATCACAAAAAAGAAGATGGAAATGACAATAAAATTCAGTTTATCCAGAAGGTCAGACACAAAGGCTGATACAGAGTTTGGGTTTCATTTATTAGTTTGAACAAGTGCAGCTGAAGGGAAGATCTGATTCTCTAAACATACGTCAAGAGACGTGACACAGACGTGTCATCTATGCAAACTGCATCAAAATACAACTGGACACGTTTAGTTAATAATCTTAACTGGTAATGAATAAATAGTTGACCTAACAGCATCAAACTGCTGTTTTATTTTACTGGGATCCCTTTAATTTGGTTTCTGTGTTTAGAAAGAAAAGCAGTTTAACTTAATTACTTTTTTACTTTGCTCCGACCTTTTTCCATTAATTTCCCTCTATTTTTTTCAATAACAAAATAACCTATTAATCAGCAACGCAGTCATTATGTAAGATACTTCTCATCTTCCTGCTGGTGCTCGTAAAACTGGGTTAGTGTTGGAATGACACGGACTTCTGTTCATTCTTTCTGGCACTTTCCTCCACAAAAGGATTGTTCCACAATAACACGTGAAAGCCGTCGGCCCCCCCACACTGAGCGAGGCGGACCTCCGGAGTTACCTGAGCAAACCGTTGACTTCATCCACGATGTGGCGAAGTTTGTAATAAGCGTCTGTGGGAGGAAGTTTGAGCTCCACGATGAGCCGGATCCACCTTGTTGATGCAGATGGTGATCGCCATGCGCTCTTGAACCGCGTGTTTGATCAGACGCTCCGTGTTCAGCATCACCTGGGAAGTGAAGGAAAAGGTTCGTGTCAAAGAGCTAATGGATGATGCACAGAGGTAAAAAAAAGAAAAAGAAAAGGTGACTCACTCCTTCTGCTGCATCTATGAAGAGAACAACACCATCTGAGATTCTCATGCTGGATGTGACCTCATCAGAGAAGTTCACGTGGCCTTTTAGAGAGGGAGAGAGAGAATTTGAAGTCAGTTTTTTTTTTCTTTTTCATAAAAACAAACAACAAATACAATCAGCTAATGAAGCATGCAGGTGTTGAAATGTTGAAATATCACACCTGGTGTATCCATGATGTTGAAAAGGTACGATTTTCCTCTGGAGTCAGGCAGGACCATAGTGACAGGAGTGCTTTTGATGCCGACTCCCCTCTAAAAAAGGACATTTAACAAACAGAGGAAAGGGAAACTAAATAAAAGAACCATGTGAAAAATACAGAATAGTACATTTTACTAGCAGAGTAATGCATTTTAGGAACGACAATGGCGCTATATCACAGCACATTTCCACCAAACAACTCACCTCCTGCTCTGTGAAGAGGATGTCTGTGTAGCGGAGCTGAAAAATAATGATAACAATGACGGTCTCACCTCAGGTGTTACATACATAGAACTGGAACATAGGCGATTAAGAAAATAAAATAAAATAGTGGATTTGTGCAGACAGTACTCACATCCACATCGTCCCTCTTCCTGATTTCTGGGTGTGTTTGCTCAATCAGGCAATCCACAAAACAGGTCTGAACGGAACAAAAAGGTTCATTAGCATCCAATGAGCTGCTGAATTAAGTTATGTTATATGGATATGCTCCAACACTCCAATTCTTTACATATTTTCTAAAAACTTAATCCCAAACTAGAAACACAAAGTTTTGAAACTGAGGCAGAAACAGCCACAGGATGAACCCTGACCTTGCCGTGGTGGAGGTGACCACAGAGGGTAACGTTACGGATCAGCTCAGGAGCATCCATCAGATCTGCAAGAAATCTGTCAAAAGTGGGAGGAAGGACATTGCGACTTTGAAATGCATTTGCACAAATGGCATGTAGATAACATATTATACACTGAAAGAAAAATAAGATCAAGTAGAAATGACTGTGTTCAGGTCAGGATGAACATGGTTACTCACTCCATGTCATAGACGGTGGCAGGTAACTCCTGTTCCATCAAAGTGAAGCGCCTGTTCTTCACAGGCTTGATGATGGGCTCTTGAGAGAACAGAGAAAAACATGAGTATTTATTTGGCTTGCTGACGCAGGTATGTCAAGAGACAGTTTTCTCTATAATCACGTGAAATTTCCACCAGCTTATAAAAGGCATTTGATTATACAAGTATTTGAAATGTGAAGTTCAAAAGGCCTCATGTGCTTACACTCCCTCAGTGACTGCACATCCATGTTGATGCTTCGTTTTTAATGGACTCTCCAACAAAACAGGCAGACTAGAAACTTAAACTGATTTAGTTTTCAAAAACACTGAAGTCCCAAATATTTAGTTTTTCATAAAGCCACATCCTGACATCGATGTAAACAGTTTCTTGCACATCAGCAAGGCAGTTTTCCTGGCTGAATTAAAGCCCTCTGGCTGTCAAAACACACACACAAATAAAGGTTTGAATTTGGATGCTGGTTATGGCAGCACTGACTTGTTTGAAAAGAAGAATCAGTGATGTTGAGTCTTTCTAAAGTAATAACAAAGAAAGAGCCGCACAACATTCTGAAGGACTGCATAATCAAAAATACATCTGCTTCAAATAAAATCAGATATTTACAATGTTGACATGGCTTGACTTCTAATTACAGCCCAAACAAACTGCAGGACTCTCTTTGTTGTTAGTTTGTAAATCGCTGGCTCAATTAAAAACCGTCTCTAACCTGTGAGAGGTTGTGTATCTTCCTCCTGGACGATAGTTTCCACCTCTGGCCCATAAACCTCTTCTGCAGTGGGATAGTACTTCTTGTCCTCATGCAGGACCACCTCCATGCCTGGGACATCATCGTCAGCATCTGCAGGCTCATCGTCGTCATCTTCGTCCCCCTATGCAATGTAAATGGTGTAGCAGGTGTGCAGAGACAGCGTTAATAAACAGGTATTAAAAAAAATAAATAAAAACTAGAAATGTTTATAAATGCAGAATAAATGAGTACCTCATCAAGATCTCTGTCTTCTGCATCCAGCTCATCGTCATCATCGTCAGAGTCCAGCTCTGGACCAATGTAGTTGCCAAACTCATCATACAAATCAGCCTCCATCTCGTAATAAACTGAAGAAGAGATCAAATGTAGAAAAAAAAAGGTTATGTTAGTGAATGCTGTGTTTTTTTAAGCCAATCTAATGTTCTTCTTTTCCTTTCAGCTGTTCCCTTCAGGGTTCACCACAGTGAATCATCCTCCATCTAACCCTATCCTCAGCATCCTCTTCCCTCACACCAACTAACTTCATGTCTTTTTTCTCTACATCCATAAATCTCCTCTCTGGTTTTCCTCTAGACCTCCAGTCTGGCAGCTCCATCCTCATCATCCTTCTCCAGATGTATTCAACATCCCTCGTCTGTTCATGTCCAAACCATCTCAGTCTGGCCTCTCTGTCTCTTCATGACATCTAACATGCGCTGTCCCTCTGATGTTCTCATTATTGATCCTATACATCCTTGTCACTCCCCAAGACAACCTCAAGATTTTAACCTCTGCTACCTCCAACTCTGCCTCCTGTCTTTTCCTTAGCGCCGCGGTCTCTAAACCAACAACATCACACGTCTCATCACCGTCTTGTACACTTTTCCTTTCATTTTTGCTGATCACTTTTATCACATCTGACACTTTTCTCAGTGTTGCTACCTGCATCTGTTTATAGTAATTTCATTCAGTCATTTGTGTGCTCTCCTCTCTCTGTCCTGTCTCTCCTCTCTTTTTCTGTCTTTACCCGGTTGGCCTTCAGCAGGAAGGTCCCCCCATATGATCCAGGTCCTGCTCAAGCTTTCTTCCTCTTAAAGTGGAGTTTTTCCCTTGCCACTGTTTGGCTTAAATGTTTTTTTTTTTCTCCCACTGTGGGAGTTTTTATTTAACTTGCCATTAACCTTGATTAGGATTTAATATTATAATTTTAGTTAATGATATTTTCTCAGGGGTCATGCTCTTGATCTCTGTAAAGCCCCTAGAGGCAATTGGCACTGTAACAGACACTATATAAATAAGATTGAACTGAATTGAAAAAGAGGCTCAGAGCTGATCCTTGATGCAGTCACACCTCATTACTTTCTCACAGCTCTCATACATGTCCTGCACCTGTCTAAGATACTTCTCTCTCGCCACCTTGTCATCTGCTTCCTCCAGGTCTACAAAGACACAATGCAGCTCACATTGACCTTTCCTGTACTTTTCTATCAGCATCCTCAAAGCAAAATATAGCATCTGCAGGAAAATAAGCTAATTCAAATTACATGACTTTATTTGAAACAAAACTGAAAGCTAAGTGACTGGAATCAAAAACATATTTCTCTCTGTAACAGAGAATATTAATTAGTTATTACATATAAGAGGGTTTGAAAACGTAGCTTACAGAAAACTGGCGCTATCACTGCAGTTATTGCTAACATTATGACGTACATGTCGAGCATCCACATAAAGTCAACTTTAAATTTAGTTCACGGATGTTTCCTGTCGGCAGAGGAAATGTTTGACTATTACTGTTAATAAATGCATTTCACCTAAGTAGATTAAAGTGTTCAGTGATAAACAACTAGCATGTTAGCAACTAGGCTAACAACCAAAGAAATGAATGGATTTTAACGTCAGAGTTACGTCGTAGTTCAGACTCATGTAACCACATCCTACCGCTCAGAATCCTCACCTGATTGTTGCTAAATGTACGTGCCTGCGTCCTGTTATAAGGAAGCCACGAATATTAACTCCCAAACAATAAAAACAAAGTTATCTTTGCAATTAAGAGGAGAAATAATCATTAAATAAGCGCCATGCGCCAGAGACGATACTTCCGCTTCCTTCCGCTTTTCTTCTTCTTTTGTTTGAGCGCCTCGACGATGAGACTCACTTTCGCCCCTCCGCGGAGAGAGAAATCCCTACATCAGTTAAACGCTCTAAAACCTCATTGTCTCCACGGTCACAACACACTACTTAGCAGTTGATCTGATATATCTATATCGACGCCAGGAAAAGTTCTTTTTTTTTTTATCAACAAGAGTACAGACAACCAAGGTAGGTTATGTCCCATTGCTATCCTACAGATTATTCAGACACATTTTATGATGATTAAAGCACAAAATAGTCCTTAAATTAGTTTACACCTTTCAAACAAGGAGGATAACGTTGAAGCTCTTCTCAAATCACAGAGATTTGCAAAGTATTCTTAATTCATTCTTTCAATTGATCAGAAGGAGCTTACTATTAAAGTACTGACATTTTCAGAGGGAGATACAGATAAAAGTGAAAGGTTTATATCAAATTATACATTCTTATTTTTGCAATTGATCAATTTCACAGCTTTTAAATCTAATGGTAACAACTAAACACCCTTACCTTGTAGCCAAATCCACATATAAATGAGAGATAAATGCATTATGCATAAATAAAGGTGATTAATGCATTAAGAAACAAAAGTGTTCAGGACTGTTATATACAGTCACATTTGAGTCATGTGTTTTGTGATAACCTCTTACCCTACCCATCCCTCCCTCGAACAGAAAAAATAACAGCCTTTAATAATTTTTCCCCCTCACCATTTAAGTTCTTTAAGATAAGAATAACTTGCATTTGCTTTGAAATGTATTCTTTTATAAGACACTTCCTTAAAATGCTATTGTTGCATTTGTGATTACAAAAATCTTTCCCTTCAACTGAACTTCCTCTGTTCTAGAGTAGAGTTATAAGATATATTCCTCAATGATAACTTACAAAGAAGTACAAAAAGCTTTGTATAAGAGAACTGCACTGGTGTTCTCTGTATTCTTTTACACAGAACTCTGGACAATTTAAAATACTTCCAACATCATAATTTTCCAAAAATAAGAAACTGACCAGATTCCTCTTTTATGTACACAGATTTCCTTTTTTTTTTTGACTATTATTGTTCCACATTGGACTGTTATGATTAAATGTGGAAAGTCCAGCTGATGATGAATTATAGCTGAAGTCATCAGCACAATAAATACTTTCCATCCACTTTTTGATAAATCAAATTGGTGAAGATAAACTAGAAGGAGTGAATTTTAAAAAGAAGATAAAGATAACCGTTTTGCATTAAGACCTCATTCATTACATCAAAAATAAATTGAATACAGACCCCCATCTTGAAATCATATCTATGTTCCTGAAGGATGCAGGGAGGACGTCAACATGAATTATGGTTTTTCAAAATGTGGAGAAAAAGAGGGGAAAGAGATTCTACGTCTCCTCTTGTCTCATTTATCGTAAGAAACACTGGATCACCCTTTATGAAAGGAAAGAGACGAAACTGCCCCATCATTTCTGGCAGCTTTAACAGCCTAAAGTCACACTGGATTATGTTCCATAAACTTCTAACTGGGATTCATGTGAATAGACACAAGAGATAAGTGAGCGCTACAACCTGTGATCTTTCCATTCACTTCTTATTTACTTTTACAAATCACCAACGGTGATACAGAAGTCACATGCTATTCACCCATCAGAGTCACAAAGAGATCCAATTAGGTGAAGTGATTTATATTTAAATTTATAGACTAATTGTGCAATATTTTTGAGGAATCTCTAGTTTCACTGTTGAAATTCTTATGATTTTCACCCTTCTTTAATCCTGTGACATCAAGGAAAACATTTTGGAGGGTAATTTTTAACTAGTTGCATCCTTAATTTGTGATACACCAATTGCATAAATTTCAGAATGTAGTTAGTTCTGGTATTAGTCCGTTACAGAATTCTTTACAACTGTAGTTACACTATATGACCACTAGATGGCGGTACATAGATGGCAGCGCAAGAGGAAACACTTCAGAACAACTGTGGAAAATGGAATAAGAAAAAAAAAAAAAGAATCTGACATTTATGAGGGGTTTTTGCACATAAATGCGACTTTGGAGAAGTATTATAGTATTTTCTTTAAGAACAAAAGGCGTAAACTAACAAAGGAGGGTTAATGGAACTAAAAAGATTAACGATTCCACAGAAACCTGAAGGGCTTTATAGCTTTGATAAGTATGATCAATATGACCAAAAGTAACTTCAAACAAGCAAATCATATTTCAGTCTAAAATATGAAAAGCCCTAATATAAAACTTTGCTATTGATTCCAGTGTGACTGTCTTTCAAACGGACATTGATGGTTTCATAATTCAGACACAGAGAGTTTCAGATGATGGCTTTATTCCTGCTGTTGCAATTCTTTGGTCAGTAGGCCAAGCCTACACAGCAAACACATGACAAACTGACAAGTTGTACAAGAGGATAATCAACTCAAAAAATACATTTCTGAACTCAACAAACTGACAAAAATATTGTTTGGTCTGTTTTCGATGCTCGTTGCCATCAGATGACAAGATCTGGTTTCATTTATTGACACTGTCGTTTAAATGCCTATTTTATATTCAGAAAGTGTATAAAGAAACACACTTATTATTCAGGGACAACTAGTGAACTGTCATTTGAAACACTTTACTCCATTTCAAAAGTGAATATCCTCCAGTAATTCCAGTAAGGAAAACATGATCCACAGAAGAATAACCTAAACATCAAGGATTTATTTTTTAAATTTTTTGGAGGATACCAGTAACATGTGATTGGATGAACATTTATCTTCACACTGATTTTCCCCTTTGGGCTGCAGCGGAGTCATCTATAATCATTAACCTGCTCTTCTGTCTCTGGAGTGACCTTCGGACCAGAAAAGCGAGACTCAGGCACGTGCAAGTTTGGCACCATGACAATTACATGTTTACATGACTCATTTGCAGACGGTGCAACTTTTTATTGCCTTGAACAACAGTTTTTTTGGGGGGATTATTGTACCTGAGAATATGACTTAAAGGTGTCAACTGGCCGCTTTAAATGATCCCTGCCCCCCTCTATTCTGTCACCAGTTTACGCAGCCGCTGCACCACCTCCTCCCCGCTGACCCACGGCACCGTCACCGCCTTGAACTCCCCCGGCATGGCCTCGTGGGTCTCGGTGATCAGCCGGTGCATTGGGAAGTCCCTTCGCGGGAAGGCCACGTCTCGGGGCCCGAGGGAGAGCGCCGGGCAGAAGTCGTTGGCGCCGTCCCCCACGTAGAAGACCCTCTGGTAAGGGCGGCCGCGCTCCTGCGTCCTGCGCGCCACGTAATCCCTGACGACCGCCTGCTTGCACATGTTGTCGGGGCACCGCTGGCAGTCGTGGGAGTGGAAGGGTCGCAGCACCAGCCGGCCGTCCTTGTTGAACGTGGCCGGGTTGGTGAAGATCCGGTGGAACAGCTGGCGGACCCCCGCGCGCCGCAGCCACGACTCGATGAAGAAGGTGTTGGCGTCGGACACCAGCACCACCTCGAAGTCGTGCACCGGCCGGGTGCGGATGAACTGGAACAGGGTGAGCATGCCCGGGGTGGCGGGTATCTTCTCCATGTTGCCGCGGATGTCGCTCTCGGTGACGCCCTGCTCCGCCAGGTAGCCAAGCACGCGCTGCATGTACTCGTTGTAGCGGCCGGGCTGGTAGGTGTCCTTCAGCCACTCCGGGAGATGCTGACCCGGGGCGGCCTGCACCACCATGTCGTCGCTGGTTTCATCCACGATGGTCTCGTCGAAGTCGAAGAAGATGAGGAAGCGCTTATCCGGAGAGATGCGCGCCGAGTTGGAGGCCATGATCTCTGAGCGCGCGGGCCTTTGCGGTTCCTCCTCGCCTGGGGGACGAGGTGGGACATAACAGCAGGTGAAGAACGAGTCCCCCATGTCTGACTATGCCACACTTGTTAACGTTGCCAACTGGCATCAATCTCCACCCGCGCGCCTCCGCTCTCCAGCATCCCACGCACGACCGGCCACTGTGAAGGTAGAGGCTCTGGATGACTCTCTGGGGGATATCATTGCAAAATAAATGAGGATGGGGTCGCGTGAAAGCGCAGCAGAATCAAAGCGTTAGGATTAGAAACAGCCTACATAAAAATATAATGTAAAAAGGTCATAAGAAGCACAACAGCCAATCACCAGCCGTTTCAGCCCAGAGGCACCAACCACCTACTCACAGGTCCCTAAAAAAAGCTCTCACACATTCTGCATTGGTTAAAACATTTGCCGAGGGTCAACCTGCTGAAGCAGAAGTGAACATTGTTAGTGTCATCAAAAGCAAATTAAATAAGAAACGCGTTAAACAGGAGAGCCATGCAGATCCGGCATGCTTGGAAGCGAAATAAATGATTTAAATATGCAAATGTACCTTCACTCTGGTCTCTTATTCCAGGCTGGTTGAGCTTGTTGGACGGAAAAATACAATGAAGCCTGAACTGAGTGAGAAAACAAAGCAAGACGACGTTTAAAAAAAAAAAATAAAAAAAAAAAAAATCAAATCATTAAGGTCATTTCTTATAATATAATAACTATCCCCACACGACTGGATTATTAGACAACAAGAATGAGATGTAAAGTAATAAATGTCCCTATCTGTCTTAATGTAAACCTAATAAATTAGCAGCTTTAAGGCTTTAACACAAATCAGAAATCGAAATTCAAGTAGGATTTCAACAACTTGTCAAAATGCCAATTTAGAGGCAATCTGCCTTATAAATAAACAAATAAATAAATAACACATTTCTGGCAAACAACAGCAAAGCGTCGGTTTGTTAGATTATAATAAAAGCGCATATTTGGGCTGTGGGGGATAAAAAAAAAAAACGGCATAAATGTCTCACCGGCGCGATGTACCGATCCTCGGTATCGGTCAGCTCAGGTCCGGTCCGGTCCGGTCAGGTGTCAGACAGCAGAGGAGGCAGATTTCCGCGGGCCGGCCGGCGCGCACTCACTTTTATGCGCCCCCCCCCCTCCCAAAAAAAAAAAACCACCGGAGCCGCCGTGAACGTGCGCGCGCCTCAAAAAGTCCGCCCATTTAATAGCAGCCTACTGCGCGCGTTCACGCCACCCTCGGGAACGGAGGGTGTTTGGGCTTCTGCGGGGAGGGGAGGAGGATGTTGGAAAACAGGACTTAAGGTAAATATCCGTTTTTCCCGAACATATCCAGAAAAATGTTGGTTCAAGCAAATTTGTCTGTTTTTGTTTTTGGCTCATCTGTTTCATTTCAGATTATTCTCATCCAGATGTTTAAGACTATGGAGAGAGAGAAAGGAACTTTCAGAAAGTTTTTGAATTATTTAAACAAATCCCTGCCACTCTAAAGGAGAGTTTTGCATTCAGTTTTAAAAACCTTATTAGACTATTCCAGCACCTTCCTTTAAGAGGATGGTCTGTATTTGAGTCTGGGAACAGTGGGAGAAGCAGTATAGTGGCCAAGGTGGGTAGAGTTCACTTTTTAGGAGATGACTGGAATAAAAGGGATGGAGTCAAATCTCAAACATGTTAATGGTTTCAATTTATGAACCTCAGAAACACATTAGTGCCGCAGCGAGAGAGGGATGCTGCTGCTCGTTTCTCGACGAGACACCGGTGTAGATAAAAAAAAAAAAAGCCTGCAAGTACACAGATTAATGAGCCGCACAGCAACTTTCAGAGGAGCGTGCACACGCCTGGAAAAAAGCACGGCGTGAAGCCCTTCTCTCTTTATCTGCCTGCTGACAGACGCAGCCTCCTCCCTTCCTCTACACCACCGGGCGTAATGACTAACAGCTGGGGAGGAAGACTATTTTCAAACCCAAAATGGGACTGGAGATGTTCAGACGGTGTGTTATTATCTCCCCTGCTCACGGAGAGAGCCTTGGTACCTGACCACCCACTCGCCTGCTCTGAGTCACACGCTTTTCCCTGCACCCATCAGCATCCTCGGCTCCCTTATAGAATTAAATGACTCATTAGGGCGACGTTCAAAAGCACCTATGGTGATGGAGGGCAGGAAGCAGAGAGGAGGCATGAAAAAGTCAATGTGCCCTTGGAGGAGACACATACTGTTAATGCACAAATGCTAATGGTACAAATGGTACATATATATATATATATAACATTATTGGAAGAGAGATCAGCTATAGGTTACCTAGCAGGCTACAGTCACCTGAGAAAAAAAAGAGGAAGTGTAGTCAAAGATGAGGATCTGAAAGTTCCCTCATGAAATAAAAACTTTGAAAAGCAAAGACGTCAGAGCTCTCAGGGTCGTGTGTAGCCAGCAGACGTCTTAGATAACACGCAGATCAAGAACCCCGTGAACCTGAAGTAGCGGAACAGCAACACTCTTATCAAGGAACGCTCGCTTGCAACAATCAGCTGAACTCCACAGACTTTTCAGCAAAATTCAGAGCTGCACGTCCTTCAAGCTGTCCAGGAACACGGTGTTCACAATCCTGATTGTTCCCACATTATACTTAATCATCAGCAGTTCACCTGTAGAGAGAGTTTAAGAGGAATAAAAACACCAGAATGTGTGATAATCATGGCTACTTGTTTTTACTTCTCAAAGTTAGCAGTCAGTTAAATGTACATTATCAAAAAAGGCCCAACTTTTTTCACCTCTTCTTGATTTCCAGATAACATACAAAAAAGACAAACCAGGACATTATAAAGCTGCACATTTTGTACCAGATACAATAATAAAATACGCAATGCTACATTAAGTGGTTAAAAATACAAAGGGGAAAGTATATTGATTTTTTTTTAAAACATCTTTAAAGAATATACAATGCTATTATTTATTTTTTTTTTACTTAACTACTCAAGGATTTTAGTAGAAAGTGCATTCTATATAACAAAGAAAGGAGGAGGAGAATCATTCTGCAAACGGACATGGAAGGAAAAAAACAAAAAAAAGAAGAAGAATGTATTTAAGACATTACATGGAGGGGCTAGTGTAAAGTTGCCAAAGCAGAAGGAACATCGCTTACACTTTTAATGGAAGTCCATACTGAAGCGAAAGCATATTTGAAAGAAAATGATAATAACAGTAATAATAATAATATCAGGTAGGAAGTTAGTCAAAAGAAAACGTTTAAAAGTAATGTCCTTTGCTTGCTATGGTCTCTTTCACACTACCCGCCTCCGTCTGGGATTCTCCTCCCTTCCTTGCCTAAAAACATCCACTCAAAAGTAAATCACCTCCACCCTTTTTATGCAGCCACAACTGCACTCTGCTCCACAATGCGTTGTCAGTCTCCCCCCCCTCCCCCATTTTCCCTGCGCCTCACCCACGCAGCAGTAAAGTGCAGAGAATACACACAAATGAAAAGGCTATTTATTTAAAAAAAAAAAAAAAAGACAAAAAAAAATCATACTGCAACATGTGATTGCAGCAATGAGACTGGATAATAAGCAAATATTGCAGAAGTATTAAGACCAGCAGAAATGGCAGGATAATTGCAGGTCTCAAATCCAAAAAGAGACTAGCCTACTGAGCTGAACCACTTCAGACTAAATACCATCAGGATGGCAGAAAGAGGGTCACGCTAAGTTACTGCTGTCGTCCATCTCAGCTGTTCCCCAAAGACGCATCATCTGAGGAACAGTGTAAAAGCAGCTTTTGGTACAAAAGCACTGGGGAGAACCAGACTAGTTGAGACAAACACATCTCTCTCTCTCGCACACACTCACTCACTCACTCACACATCCATGTTCCCACCAAATCACACCATTAGTCTGAGGAGGTAAGAACCAAGTGACCCAAATTCAAGCCACCACTTCCGCTCCTTTTAAACAAAGCGTCACTCACAGGGCTGGTTACATAAAAAAAATGTCATTTCTTGTTCTGGTCACGTCCACTGAAAGACCTCCAAGGTGTTAGAAGTTGCATGGCCGCTGCCCGTTATCCTGACGTTTCCTATCGTGTGCTAACAACAGTACATCTACATGACGGAGCCGTCCATTAGCTTAAGTCTGAATCGATCATCGGAGAGCATAAAACGAAAAACAGACCAACGGCTCATCGGCGCCACCATTCTGCCGAGGCAACATTCAACAGGTTCAGACATGCGCTCGCCCGCGTGGATCAGAGTATGTCAGTACACAAAAATCAAAAAACAAAAACCTCTACATTACAACGACACCCCACACCAAACCATGGAATATTGGCTGAGAGCATTATGCATAATTTCCTGTTAAGAGCTTTAATGAAAAAGGTCCTAGCTGTGGATACTGTGTCTCGAAAGACCTTTAACATGGTAACCCGTATCATTTCGACAGCAGCGAAGGGAGGTGGGGTAAATCCTGACGGGGCCGCGTGTCTGGCCCCTCACAGTGGCAGTATTTGAAAGTGATCCATCACCAAAAAGCAACTGTTGTTCAACAGCACTGAGAACTGAGGCGGCACCGATCACAGTAAGTAAATAAATCAGTGACGATAGGATCTTTTTTTTGTTTCTGTGTGTGTGCTTGAACAAGTGTAAGGGTGTGTGTGCGCCTTGAGCATATCCCGCTAAACTAAAGCTGTCTTTATAACAAAAAAAAAATTTCAACGTGGGGAAGCCAGGCCAACAACACGTCACGTATGACACATTACATCATCTTGTATCTCATACTTCTGGAAATCAAAAATTAAGAACGATTTTATGTACTGGAATGGAAAGCACCATTTTTTTTTATCATGATGGGAATCTCTGACTTTGTTTAGATTAAACTAAACATAAACATCTTTTTTCTCTTTCGTCCTTTACAAAAATTCCTCTTCTCACTGCATCCTATGGCACGACGTCTTACACTGCTGCTGTCGCCCCTCCGGCAGAGAGCCTCAGCTTTGGCCTTCAGGCAGAAGAAGGTTCCGGTAGAACCAGTTAACAAACATTCATCCGACACTTGCGTGGAACCCGAGGTTTCGTTAGTTCAACTAGGAGGACAGATGGAGTATTGCTATGGGGAGGAGCTGCACAGAAACCTCAAGTCCTGACCAATGTGCAACCTTGAATCAACTCGTGAGAAAAACAACACAAACAAAGAGGAAGAACAAAAAAAAAAAAAAAGACTAATCTTTGATGATTGACAGAGTCCACGTGACACATATGTTGATTTCTATCAGCAGCTTTTGATGAAATATAGTTTACACCCATCAATGTAGAGAGAACTTTACACAAAATCATTTCCTGTCGAAGAAAATGTTGACAGTTCTTAAGGTTAGAAAATCTGTCAGCAGAACTTAAATCTTAAATGTCTACGCTGAGGCGGCGTTCGTCTAATCCTTCACCCATTAACAGACGTGTTTGTTTAGCTTGAATTATTTAGATCTGTCGACGGGAGCAAGGCATGTCTACACAGAAAGCTTGTGTCTGAGTTATCACATTTATCTGACGGAGGAGATAGATACATTCCTATTTTAAAATCAATACTTCTGCCTACTCGTGCTGCACAACGGCTCGCATCTTACGCGTGTAACTCCGGCGGTGCAAACGCTGGACTACTGGCGCTGCCGCTCTGCCAACGTGCCGCTTTCTCTGTAGACATGGTTTCAGGGATCCTGGCAGAAGGAAACTGAGGCAGGACTATGAGAAGACGGGAAACAAGGCGAGGTTTGGCGCCGCCCGCGGGCGTGGGGCGCAGTTCAGTGGTGCTGCGGCGCCCCGGGGCCCTTGTCGTGGGGCGCCATGTGGTGCAGGTAGCTGCTGTCCTCGTGCCCGCAGTGGTTTAGGGGCTCAGTCTTGAAAAGGGCTGGGGGAGGGGGGAGGTGGGAGACGGGGGGCACGGCCAGGTGATGGTGGGGGTGGGGCGGCGCCTGCTGGGGCGTGTTTGAGAGGTGCTGCTGGGTCGTCGGCGGGTGGGAATGATGGTGAGAGGGCGTCGAGTGAAGCTGCACGTGGGAAAACGCGTGTCCACCGGGTCCTTGGGGAGGAATGGACCCTCCTGTCGGGCTGAGCCCCAGGGAGGCTGAAGTGGTGGGTGGGGGGGCAGCCGAGGGCCCGGGGCCAGAGCTGGAGGAGGAAGAGGAGAAGGCGTTTGCGAAGATGCGGACAGGCACGGGGGGTCCACTAGTCTGCAGGACAACGGGGCTGGTGACCCGGAAACACTTCTCCTTGTGGGCTTTGAGCATGTTGGAGAAGCGGAAGCGCTGTCCGCACACTTCGCAGGGGTACGGCTTCTCGCCCGTGTGGGTGCGGCGGTGGCGCTTCATGTTGGGCCGGCTGGTGAAGCTCTTCCCACATATCTCACAAATGAAAGGCTTTTCTCCTGCACAGATTCATGAGATGAGAGACCAACGTAAGAGAAAGACGGGCGATCAAAGTCAAAGAAATGATCAAAGTATGACTCATCCTAAATAATTTTCTCTCAAATGAGACAGAACAAACGCTTAGATAACAGATAAAAGCTATTCATATGCATTCCATTTTCAATTCAGTTGTAAAGATGAAAATAGGCTGCCATCTTGAATTGAGGGTCTTCGCCATCATCCCACTCACTCCGCAGGAAGCTATTACAATTCACACTCTGAGGAGAGAAGATGTGAAAGTGAACAGCAGAATCTCCGTCAGAATGCCGCTCTCATTAACCTCCCTCCATGACGCCAGCGAAAGTGCCCGTTACCACCCACGCGGCCATCTATTAACAGTCTGCTGAAGGGCTCTTTAAATGCCTTATTCTGGCGTGCTACGTGTGAAGTTCCTCCACACCAGTTGAATTAAAAAAAAAAAAGGTGCCAGCTGATGCGTTAGCGTTCTGTGACTGGTACATTCGCTCATGAGAATCTGTAAGGAAACGTGTGTTTTAGCGAACTGAACTTCGGCTGTTTAACATTTGCACTGGCTATTACAGAGCATGACTGGGTGTGCCTCCTCCTGGAGGAGGCTAAATCTGCTGGTAGCTGCAAGGAGACGAGAGGGTAGCATAATTACACACCACAAATATAACCGTGAGGGCCAACCGAGTGTGGAGAGTCCACCCACGACAAGCATGGCTAGGAGGGAAAAAAAACAACAGTGACATGCAGGCATCACTGCCCTGTTTGTTCTTATAAATAGCAGTGCACTATGGACAGAAAGCCAGAAGGATGTAAAACTGCATGTGTCTGGGTAGTCATTATAAGCCACAATGTATGCAAGGCTCTTCTTTGAAGTAAAACATCCCTCTCATTGCGAGAACTGGGCAAAGCAGCAAACACCACGTCTCTCTTTTTATAGGGAGTGTGTGGTGCCTGGCTGACTGAGAATACAAGAAGATAGTCGCTTGGAAAACTTTAAGAATATCAAATTAAAATCAAATTGCATTAAAGGTATGGTGGGAGATCTTTTTTTTTGCAGCATTTTTTACAATATTGCCTGAAAACGTTTTCCCATCCCCATTGCACCAACTGAAATAGAAACCGAAACGTTTTAGTCCGGTTTAGAGGGTGTAATCAGAGGAAAACTCTGACCAATCAATGTACTGATCATCTTTACATTTATTGGCTGCCTAATACGTCCATCAAATATCAATGCACTCCCAATCACCCCTCCCTCCTTCTCTCAGCTCTGGCAATCAGGTGAGCGGACACAGCGTTGCTATTTGAAAGCCAGAAATCAAGTTAGCTCGCACAGATCATTTCGTTGCAACAATGGCACAGAAGAAGACGTCAAATCAAAGGGAAAACTGTTGTTGAAAAAGCAACAGCCATGCAGAAGCTAACCGAAGAACGAAACAGAACAAGAGTGGTCATCGGTACGGCTTTCCAGCGCTGGCGCCAGCTAAAAAATTAAAAGGGGCTCCAGAACGAAGCCTAGGTGGCCCCCAGTTTCTACTGGATAGGTAAGATGATGCCGTTCTGATTATATAATATTTCAACATACTGATTGGTTACGGGTATTGTAGGACTATTCACCCAGTCAGTGAGAAAATGAAAGATGATGACAAAATTATTGTCCACTGAGTGACATGACAAACATATTCCAGCATGTTTCGCTAAGCTAGCAACTAGGCTACAGTACAATGTGTGACACAGTTAGGTAGGCTGTTGTTATCCTTGACGGAGAAGACGCCATGGCTTGAAGTTAGCCAGCCACTCTGATGCTACTAGTTGTTGGCAAATCGACGTGAGTGCTCGCAAATGCTCGTGAACTTCCGTGACCGCTCGAGACAGCGTGCGCTTTCATGTAGTCATGAATCGTGTGAAGGCGTCGTTTCGAGGGGTGAGCTGAAGAGGAGGAGGCGGAGCCTTTGGGAGGAGGGAGGGAGTGTATATTTTCAAAATCTCACTTGAGTTGGATTGCTGGAACCTTTTTTTTCAAAGATCTTCCCACCCATACCTTTAAGATTAGCAATAGAAAGAAATAATTGCAAGATTAAATTCCATCAACACCCAATTAAATTAAGACTGAACTCAGTCAAGTTTCCTGTGTAAATTTCAGCTTCAATTGTCACTCGAGAATTATTCATGACGAGAATAGTTTTACATGGCGGCACAAATTTCACTGTGAAAACAATCAACATGTTCAGTTTCCAAGTCCCATCAGGTATGACTGCAGCAAAATCTAAAACACCCCCCCAATTTGCCACATGGATGAAGTCTCTCGATTTCTAAAAAAAGCTTACCAGGGTCACAGATGTGCCTCTGCAGTCAACATGGTTTTTTTTAAAGCTAGACATGGTTCCTGCAGCTCGGGCCGACGCAGAAAATTATGGGGTCAAAAAAGCGCCAAGACAACAGATCCAGAGAAACACGGGCAAAACTGAGCTGTGTCTGTTTGGCAACGCACACACATGCAAAGCAGCTTCCCCACCTGTATGCGTCTTCATGTGCTCATCAAAATACTGTTTCATGTTGAAGTCTTTGCCACACCACTGACACATGAACTGCTTGTGTCCGATGTGGATGCTCATGTGCGAGCGCAGCTGGTACTTGTACTGGAACCGTTCGTCACAGTTCTGCAGCGGAGACAGGAGAGGCTTTCAGAAACGCACACACCGGGCCAGCAGTCAGGCATGCACACAAAACAGAAACCCACTCGCATTACATGCTGAAACAGAAACCTATTTTCCCCCCCATTCAGACTATACAGTTGTCACATTGCCCCTTTCATTGTTTTAAAAGACTTCCCAAAAGCGAGATTTCACTTTCAAATTTGTGTGAAAAAAAATGTCCAGCAGAGTTCTGTTTGTCTTTGCCGTATTTTAATATTCCTGCACAAACATGAGGAAGGGAGGCTGCCACCCAAGAGGACGGCTCTGATTGGTCAGCTCCAAAGGCCTGAGTGGACGGCGTCCACCGTTCCACACAAACTCCTCTGAGAGCTAAAATGTAACTAAACGGGTTTCACCAGATGGAAAAATTTGTTCACACCCCAAAGTGGAAGATGAGTCATTACATTTCTAAACATCATTTAGTTATTTTTCAAGGACAGCTGCAGCCTTTAGGAGGTGTATTATGAAGCTGCGTGTTGTATTTTGTGACGTGTGACCATTTTAATGTTCAAGGGCATTTTCAAGGACACATCTGATTGCTGTCAAATACGACACAGATTCAGTTTTTTATGTTTTCTAGTTGTGACAGTCATCTGCTCCTCACCCACAGTTTCTTCTTTTTAAATAAATAATATATACTGAACTATCCATCAATGACCTAATCAGAAGATGGGTTGATAATAACTTTGCTTGTAGCCCTCCTTAAACACTCCCAGTACCAACACTGTGTGTTTGCATTATAAAGCTCTCTTTGGTCAGGTTGTTTCCTGAGGTTACACATTTATATTTTCAGTGGCACCACCTGGATAAATAAATGTCTGTGGGGAGGGAAAAAAAAAAAAAGAAAAAAAATCTAGTTGTTTCCATATGGCTTTTTAAGGTCGCTGATGGGAACGGTCTTTACATTACATACACTTAATAAGTAGGCAATGGCATTTTACAGTATGGGAAAAGTTAAAACGTTTAATTAGAGCAGCTCCACCCACACTTAAGATCTCTGCGTGGAGTCCATCACATCTGAAAGCCTCCTGAGAGTAAAAACCATCCGTCAAACTCTTAGGACAGAATGATTCAGAAATCAATAAGGTAATCAAGTGTATTTAACCTCGTGGAACAGGAACAAACTGGGAAAAGGCTGACGCAGTAAATTACTTTCCAAAAGGAGCTTAGAAGCTCACGCGGAACATTTAGTCCGAAAGTTCCTCGTACTTTCACCAGCTCCTGAGCGGTGGGTGTGTGAGCGGTTTTCTAATATTTGACATAGACTGACCACCACTGGCTGAATATTTGATGCAGTGAAAGTGGAAGATGACACACAGCAGCTGAACAAACTGAATATCTGGGGTTAGTCACATGGTACACATGCCCAAAATACTGAGTCCAAATCAACAAAAAAAACCCTCTTGATCAAGCTTTTGGAAGAAGACGATGAGAAATTCATCTAAACAATATATTTCTGTTATTTCAAACAAGGACATACAAAGCTTAAAAAAAACCTTAATGAAAGGAGAGAAGACAAAGGTTATAAGTAGGGGTGAGTATTGGCAAGGACCTCACAATATGATATGTATCATGATACTTGGGTCACAATACGATATTACCCAGATATCGCAATATCATGGTATATTGTGATATTCTAGCCCAGTTAATATCAAAATTAAAAGTAGAGATGAAAAATCAAGTTGCTGTATATGTTCATCAGATGATATTGATCATTCAGAGGACAAATTGAGTCAAAACTATTTGCTTCAAAACAAACTATTTATTGTGTATTATTAGTGTTTTTGCACATTTAAATTTTAAACAATTTAAATGTGAAAATTAAACAATTTTACAAAAAAAAAATCGATATTAGGAGCTGAAAATCGATATATTGGGCGGCTGAAAATCGCGATATATTGCCAAATCGATTTTTTTTTCACACCCCTAGTTATAAGTGTATCATTTTTAAATGCTCCTGTTTGTCACCATTATACAACTTCTGACCCGTTTGCTCCAACATGTTTTAGCAGGAAAGCAGATAAATCCATGACAAGAAAGGAGGAATTTCAGGTATTGTGTATCATTTAGGAACTGCCTAAAATGAAACGACTGAATCTTTTGTTTCCATTATACCCAAAACCCCTTCCAGACAAGGGATCATTTCATTTTTGGCCCCAGCTTTATGGGAAAGAAAATAAATGGCGCAAAACCAAATATGGCATAGGGAGTTTTGGAAAGTACTTATTTTAACGGTGCCACTGGTTGGATTCCTTTGAAAAGCAGAGCACATGCCAGATTTTGAGCCACTGCTCCTACGCGTGCCTACCCATTCGTGTGATTTAAGCTCCGCTGGAAGTGGTATTTAAATCTTACAAGGCCTAACCAAATAAGACTCCCCATTCCCACCACACACACTGCTATGGAGAAACATTAGGGTTCTTATTTAGACAATGCACCACTTAGATTTTAAATCACTTCACGCACATTTGAGCAGAATGAAGAGAGAGGAGCATGACTGTCATATTTCATATAACTGTTGGGAGCAAAGACTTTTTTCTGGTCTAAATGACTTTTCTCATGTGGAAAGCTGATAGAAATGATGGCAGAGGGAGACCACGTTCCGCTCTGAAATTTCCCTCGGTACCTTTTCAAAGCAGCTGTTGTTTTAAAGTCATGGTTCAGGATCTTGGCTGCTATTCATGTAGATTGAGAGCACAAACGCTCCCATCAGCTGTCTAATGGACCGTCATCAGACCGCACAATTAAACCCACAGAGGACTGCTCGAGTCATTTCTCCCTGTGAGTTTCTGATTCCATCTCCAAGGCCAGGTAAAGCTATTCTCCAGCTGTACGGACTACCACAGGTGTATATTTGACTGTCGCGTCACTCGTTTGATGCCCCAAACAAACAGTCTTAACTGAAATCCCAACTTAACACAAGGATTACGTCTCATAACAGCAACACCGCAATGAGAGCTTCTTACCTCACAACGGAAGGGCTTTTCCCCAGAGTGCTGGAGTGAATGGACTTTTAAAGACATGCTGCGTTTAAAGGACTTTCCACACGTCTCGCAGGTGAATGGCATGTCTTTAGTGTGAGCTGGAATTAGGAGAGAAGATCGACGACAGGGAAGCAAACAGCAGTTAGGTGATGAAAGCTGATCAGATCATGTAACGTCTTAGATGGGTTAAACTGGGCTAGTAGGATAATCTGACTGTACGACTTCATTACCATTAAAACTCTGTGTGTGTTGTTCTCTTTGGTAAATCTTTACAAAAGATTTTAAAAAAAAAAGATAATTGATTTGCAATGAACAACACGATTTTTTTTTCTATAGAATATTAAGCATACAAAATATAATTTTGAATGTTTAAAATGTCAGTAAACTTGTATATTTATTTTTTTTTTTAAAAAGAACCCCTACATTATAAAAAGGCAGAATTTCGAAAATGTAAATTGGGGGGGAGAGGGTCCTTATATCTACTTTGACTTTTATTCCTTTGCATTTTTGGCCTGCAACACACTCCAAAAGTTGGTATTTGGAAATATATATAAATGCCATTTTAAACAGGTGATTGTAATAGTGATGGTTAAAAAAGAAAAAGGAGCATCCATGAAAGGCTAGTGGGAATCTTCAGTTTGTAAATCAACGTGTAAAAGGAAAGGGTTGGCGTTTAGAAACAATTTTCCTCAAAAATGGGGAGGGATTTACATATAGCTCCACGTACAGCATACACACGTTACAAAACGATTCAAATCACTTAGAGAAATTTCGATGTCTAAGCGGCAAGAATACAAGCCTAAGATAGATACCTGTGATCTCCAGTCCCTCAGGCCTTCATAAAGAATAGTCATTCATCACTTGTTGCTATAATCAGATTGGAAAAGGATCATTTTGGGAAACCTAAACATTACTGGACAAACATTGAAGCACTGTTAACCTTGTCCAGAGGTGATGTCGATGTCTCTGAGGCATCTGGGATGGACCGTCACACAGTGGATGAGTAACAGTATTCCAGCTTCATGCAGAGACGTATACTACACTACTACTGTGTAATGATTTTGCCAAATGCAGTAACTCAGCATGTGAGCAATTTCACAACCTGCCATACGAAGACTGAAATGTCTACCTGTATCCGTATAATGCAATATGCCACTACAGCAGATGCTGGTCACAGTGGTCACATGGGGGGGGGGGGGGGGGATCTGGTTGCGTTGTAACATGGTCACTTTTATGGTGGCGTATTACATGCAATGACCACCAGTCGATTGTGCAGTTTTAGCCTTTAAGCAACATATGCTGCGTTCAAGACCACCTTTTCCAGGAAAGCCTAGATATTTTTTAGTTTGATTGTGCAAAACCACATTTTTCACACATTACAAAGGCAGGATTGAACAAAGAAAGAGTTTCCGGGCTGTGGACTGACCATCCTGTGTTCCTGATGTCTCCCCAGGAGGGAATGAGTGTTTATGAATGAAAAATACAGTGACAACCCCGTACTGTTGCACGCCTTAAGGACATGTTTGTAGGGGGAATGGGACAAAAAATAAAAACTCAAACACCTAATTGTTTTTTTCATCTTTAACGCCAGAATGCATTTGTGAAGTTTTGTGAGAAGGAATGGCAAGATTGCAAAGTGGTAAAGGCTTTACTGTTAAATTTCCTTTGGACTGCGTTGCAGGCCTAAATTAAAAGTATATTGATAAATGAAATGCAGATGAGAAAAAAAAAAAGAAATAATAGAGTTCACACAGTCTTCAAAGAATTAAAAGGCAAAGTAAATATAAGACTCACTGCATTAAATAAAAAATTGCATTGCAAATATCATCCCCAATTTTATCTGATTGGGGTTGTACTTGACATCTTCGTTGAGTTGAAATAGTTTACTCTGCTGCAACACCATGATGGACAATTACAGTATTTTTTAAACCATGACGGTTTGGTTTTAACAGTTCTGATGAAGGACAACAGGAACGCTGGGAAAAGGAGGTCCAACTTACCAACCATGTGCTTACGGACATGAGCCATTGTGTAGAACTTCTTCTCACAGATTTCACATGAGAACTTCTTCTCGGCGTAGCCGTGCACGATCTTGATGTGCTCGTGCAGTGACCACAGCTTCTTAAAGGACTTGTTGCAAGAGACACACTGAGGAAGAAAAAAGTAGTTTAAAAAAAAAAAAAAACACATCAGGATTAATCATATTGTTCTCTCTGGTTAGTCAAAACTGTTTAGTGAAACACAAGCTCCCTCTACTGGGTGAAAAGGGAACAACAAGAATTTCATTAGCTTAAATCCATCTGATCTACATGTTTTGGGGGACAGTCCATCAACAAACAGGTTTCTTTATACCAGCCTTTTCCTATTTAGGGTCACAGAGTTGCTGAATATATATATTTTTATAGATATATAAATATATATAAAAAGCCAACAGTGAGTATTTGTGTTGCTCAGACATTGTCATGCTTTGTTCTGTGAATTTGAATGATGTATTTGGGCATTTATTAAAAGACTCACATTTTTACGTCAACTTTAGAGGTTCATTGAACTTCTTGAATGGATTAAAATTTAAACTGATTTGTCTGGTGCTTTCAAGTGTTTCTCTGCCACTCAGAACATACGATTCTGTCTTGCTACAAAGACGGCAACCATCTTTCACACTGCAGATGTTGGAAACATAAAATTATGCCACCACCACGAATGTGAAAAAGAGCACCAATGAAGTTTATGGGACGACCAAAATGCTGGATTCAGTCAAATCAAAATACTTCTTTTGGTCAGTTTTAGGCTCCACATGCCTTCTCGCAATCCAGGCCAAGATCATGTGAGTTTTTTTCCCCTCCAAACAGTGATTCTTTTCCACTTTTACAGAAGTAACGAGGCACTGTGGAACCGGTTGTGTGCACATCGTTTCATCTCGGGTATGAACCCTCTCGCTCCCTCAGGGCTGCCACTGATCTAAAGTTGCCTCACGAGTACATTCGTAATACAAGGTGCATCAAGGTCCATTTTTAACTGAGTCTCAATTAAAACTGCCATCACGTTTTATTCTCCAATTTAAAGATAAACTCACTGTTATGGGTGGCGTCAATATCACAGACAGGCCAAATATGGCAGTGAAGAAAACTGCACCTCAGAGCTTTAAGCCCACAGTTTTATCCAAACAGATGCGTTTTGTTGAGACTGGATCGGAGAAAATGACAACTTGAGAAAAAAATTTAAATTTCCGGTCTTTTACTGGAAACAAAGATGAGGAGGATGCAAATCAAAGTCTGCAAAACAAGGACTAAACTAAGACATCCTGTGCAACCTTATGACTGGGGCTGCAACCATGGATTGTTTTTACTTCATCTCGCATAAACAATCACATCCTCACTCGTTTCTGAACCATGTGCAGAGTAAACAGCAATCTACAGCATAAATTAGTGCTGGGCAATATGACACTACATATCGTTGGGACGATAGAAAAGTGTGTATCATGCCATTTCTCTTCTATCGTTTCTAACCTAATTTTATCAATTATTACAGCAAATATGTAATTAAATAACCTGCAACGATAAATTTGATAGAAACATATCTACTTCTACAAAGTAGCCTTTTATGTTTGCACTTTTATTCATGGTTAATGCCTTAAACAGAGTTCTCTTCAACCCTGATGTTTAGATCTTACTTACTTTAGACACTTTATATTGGTTTGCAAACTTTGCACTACAAGGTTACAGATTTCAGAAAGTTGAAAAATAATTTGTGTTTATTTTTTATAGCTGAACTTCAGTGCAAAAATGTGTTTTTCCTCTCAGAAACTGTTGTGCACTTTAAAAAAAAAATGTGAAAGCTACTGTACCTCTGTACCTACCTGTTTTTGCTGCACTAAAATGTATGTTTGTGACAGTTCAGCTAAATGTCCTTTCAAAATAAAGTTGAAAAGTAAGCAATGAAATTTTTGTCAAACTTTTTTTAGAGAATAATTGAAAACATACTTTATTATGGTATATCGTAAAATATATCGTTACCGTGATATAAAAATAGTCCATATCGTGATATATGATTTTTTCCATATCGCCCAGCACTAGCATACATAAATGGCCAAGAGGCTTCTTTAGATTTATTTTAACTCATCTACTTTGTTGTTGGAATAGTAGCTATCTCGTACGGCAAGCGCTGGGACTGCACTCCTTTACGCAGGATAAAATTTCCAGAGAAGAATTACAGCTTTAATAGGTGAGAAGGCTAACTGCCGTACCTGGATGTTTTTCTCACAGTCAGTCTGCTGATGCAGCGCCAGCTCACTCTCCAAGACGAACTTCTTGCCGCACTTGTCACAGATCTGCATCCGTCTGTGCGTGACGTTCATGTGCTTCTCCAGGTACCAGCGTGTGTTGAACACTCTTGGACACTTTTCACACGCCAGCATCTCCTTCTCCTCTATGTCGGCCTTCCCTCCTGTTGTTGTGCCGCTAGCGGAGGAGGGGGTCGACCTGACCGACCTGCGCTTGCTCTTTGGAGTCTCGATGCGCTTCCGCCGCCCCCTGGTGGTCATCCCAGCGGTGGCGGCGCTGAGAGCTGTTCTGAGGCTTTTCCTCTGCGGCTGGCTAGCAGCCGGCGCACTACTCGCTCCTCGACGGGTTCTTTTTGATCGTGTCCTTTGAGTCTCGATCTCCTCTTCCTCATCATCGTCCTCCTCTTCTTCGTCATGGGTGTCTTCATCATCCTCTTCGTCGTCCTCATCCTCCTCCTCATCCTCTTCCTCCTCCGTCGTCCTCCTCGTCACTTCCACCTCGCTCCGAGTCATCTGCCGTGGGCTCCTGTTTTGTTGTCCCCCTTGGACACGTGAAGTGTCTGGTTGTTCAGGTTAACCTCCACAATGATCTGCTCACGCTTGTAACTGTCTTCGCAATCCTCACCGTCTTCCTCCTCGTCTTCGTCGTCTTCAGTCTCGTCGGAGGACGCCTCATTGCCAGCCTGGGACCCCTGCGTCCCACCTCCTGCCCAGTTCCTCCTTCTCTGTAGTATTGCTGATGCTGCTGGGGGGTCACGTGTTGAGAGGCCAACTGACCAATGCTCTGATCTCCGATGGAGGCCTTGGCTGCCATTTTATTATCCACCAGCACAGAATAAGGTTTTCCACCAACCTCTCTCTTGAAAACCTTTCCCGTCAGGTCAAGGTCTGGGTTAGAAGAGTGAAAATAGGACTGGGACACTGGGGCCCTGTGTCCCTCGTCCTGAGACATCCCGCCAAGACCGGGCACGGAAACTTCCTCCTTGAGGCTCTGGCAGGATTTCATGAAGATGGTATGGAAGGGTGGAGCTGCTAGGAGAACAAGATAATGCAAAAGACTAACTGCTATGAGACCTAGCAAGACTAGCCTAACCTATGAGGGGGGCCAGGGGGTTGCCACGACAAACCCCCACCCTCCTACTTTAGAGACAGGAAGGAGGGGATGAGGTAAGAGAAAGTCAACCTGATTCAAAGAGCGCATCCATACTGTCCAAGGCAGGCAATGCAACTGGAAAGACATAAAAACTGTCCCAATATTTGTTCCATGTGGTTAAAAAGCTAATTACAAATCAGCTTAGTTGCTCTCAGAACTGTAGCTCTGTAGGGCGTCAAGGTCTTCAAACTGCAAAGCGAGTACAGGTGTGCTGGATGACAGACAGGGAGCTTCTGAAAGGACCGCCGTCTTGCTTGAACAGCCATTTACTGTATGTTTCCTAAATGACAAGACAAAGAAAAAACAGGGGGCAAAAAAAAATAATTAATTAGAGATGAGAATAGCGAAGGCGTACTTTATGCTCCTCTGTGTCACTGGAGGTACTATGACCCGAAACTGCTGTCATACTGTCAAGTTTTAAACAGTCCTTAGCACATTTGCCCACAAGCGTTTCAGTGCTGTGTGGGAGTTGAAACCACAGCTTTCACAAACAAACGCGAATGAATTCAATTTCAGTAACTGTGCAGTCTAAATATCTCTAGACCACAACTAAAACACCTCATTATCAAATATATTGAAGATTTAGTTTGATTTCTAAAGGGATACACCACAATAGAGCATGCTTCTAAAAAGGCATATACGACATCTGAACAACAACAAATTTTATTACCAAAAATATCAGGCAGACAACAATGTCAGTCCTGAAGACCGACTTTTTTTTTTTTTTTTTTTTTTTTGTTAAACATGACCTTTTAAGAAGATAAAAGCTTATTTGTAACACAAGTTGCAGTAGACTATGGACAAACTGATTTAAAAAATAAATCACCCTACCTTACATATATTCTTGATCTAAATCTTAACGCTTCCTCCTGTCATAAACCCGTCTATATTGCAAACATGTTCCAAGTATCTTCACGGTAACATAAGGAGACAAATTATTAAAATGTAAAACCTTCCAGAAGCAAAAAGCTGAGATGACATACCTGGTAAAGCACTGATTAAACACAAGACTGGCTTTTGTTTGAAACATGTGCCCACCTCCATTGACTTTTTGAGAGTGTAGTGTAACCGCAGCTCAGGAGCTTGTATTGCACACACAACCACAGGAAACCGTATTTCAGCCTGTCAGTAAAGCTTGTATGCTACACTTTTCTGTAACCTGGCGGATCATCACTGCGTTCATACATCTTAAAGACGGAAAAAAATAAAATGAAATGCTATATTTTTGGACTTCTGTTTGTATCATCTGCATGGGCCTGGATTTGTGTTCGGCCATGCAGAGGTGTTCCTGGCTGACAGCTGCCTGACCTCAAACAGCCTCACGCCCTACTAGCTATCCTGGGTGCACGCCGTGGTGTTTCTTTACTAGAAAACATCTGTGAGCAGTACACAAAAAGCGCATTTCCTTTCTTGGAAGCAGCAAGCATCCTCTAACATACATCTACACAAACATCTTATACTTAACTGTTGCTCAACAACAACCTGCTGTCTATAAAGAAAAGAAAATACACAGAAAATGAAGAGATTTCATTTTCAAACACTCCTCATTTGAAGTTTGAAATATAATATGCAGTTATTATGTTTAATTTGATGCAACTGATGTGAAGAGCTGCAAGAGTGTCAAAGTAGAAGGAAATGAGTGGGCAAAACAGAGGATTAAATATGACCTCTTTATAATGTCAACAGTGTAGTTAAAGCAAACATAATAGGCATGATTTTACTGGAAAATTGTGACCATCTCTGTCATTCAGACAAAAAAAAAATGAAATAAAAAGGAAAGAAAAACGTATCTACTTTTGCTATTGTGCAGAGTACAGGTACGAAGACAACTGAAACACACTTCACAACTAAGCAGAAGTGGAAAAAAAAAAAAAAAAGATGCATGTCCAGAAAGTGGAAATGCACGAACTATAGAAGCTAAATTACAGTATGTACAGTGCGACTGTTTGTACAGTAAGTTACACAGTTGCATGTAGGCGTTATCAATAAACACAGTGCTTCCAGAGGGAGATTTCTACCACGATCCACATCCATCTACATTGTTTGCATCGACAGAGCTGGACCTGCTCAAAAATCATCTGTGATGAAGCCAAAAATGGCAACGACATTTCTGAAAACTAAATGCAACTTACAACTATATTTCTATATATTATACATGACCTTTCAGTAGCTATCCATCCATCCTCAGACACTGCTCCCTTCAAGAATCAATCTGTACTCAATCTGTGCAAAATTGATTCTTAATTACAATAAATGTGTCATAATAAATTTAAAGGTTCTGTTCCTCTTTTCACTTCATAAATAGACAAAATATGCAATGGTAACATGTGTACACTGATTTTAATGTGAATTAAAATCATATATATACACATATATGTATATATGTAAAATCCTTTAGCTCTAGCTCCTTTTGCACAAATATTAGCTATTTATATCAACTATCACTGCATATAAAGACACCTGTCTTCCTGTGCAGGCTGACTTGGATCCTCTGAGAATTGGACAGGACTTCTGAGAACGTTAAGACTACAAAGGGGAGGGTGTGCTCTGCCCTGACAGAACGACTCGACTCACATGGTCGTCCTAGACACAAAGCCTGTTAGATTATCCTGCGTCGAGATGACAGAGCAACATGAACTGCATGAGAAACCACCGCTTCCACTTACTCCGAAGGACCTGTGATTTTAAGCAATAAAGAAAAACAGATTTAATTTGAAAACTCATGGCATGAAACTAATCAAAATAGCTAAGCTTGGATGAAAACATGTGACAAATAAGAACCACAAATGTGTAACTCAGTACACATGAGAACCTGCACATGATCAAAACGTTTCCACCCTCTTATCAATATCAAAAATGAGTCATTTCTGAGTTTCACTCACTGTGAAATTATTCAGTCCTTTGATGTGGGAACTCGTGTAGAGCACACAACTCTCAATACAAACAGAAATTATTCCACACGATCAACTCGACTGGAGGTCAAACCAGTTGATCAGATGAAAGTCATAAAGCCCTTTTTTTGGACAGTTTTTTTTAAGGATTAATGTTGCGCCATGAGTTGTAAAGAAAAAAAAAAGGAAAGAAATGCATCAACACATGCCTCTCTGACAGCCCGTTCCACTAATCCAAAGCACTCCGATGCTCAGTAAAACCTGCTGAGAAATCAAAGTTTTTCCAGCAAATGCCTCATTCAAAGCTTTCCTCAATCAGGCTTCAGAGAAACGCTGAGAAACCAAAACTCATTTCATATAGTGTAAGCCACAAACCCAGCCATATACCGGATAGATGCTACACTGGCTTAAGATTCGTATAACACAGGATGGGAGTCTTTCTGCAGAGGCACTCACTACACAACACTAAAACCAAGAACATTAAATGGTGCACAATGGTGTCAAGTCCTTGGCTGAGCTGTGACAATAAAGCAGATGAGACTTCTGCAGTCCAAATGTGTCACGTCTACCTCTCAAGATGCAGAAAAGCTACTAAAAACCCATGCACCCGCTCGGGTCCAGACTTTAATGAGATTTCTCTTTCGCAACTTGTAGAGGACCGTGTGAAGGTTCACATTCCTCACTATGTCCAAACTCATAAGACCTTAACCAGCTCACTGTGTGGTGCACTGCAGGAGTTCTTCATGCCTCGTAATCGGGTCACAGGGCAGTACCTGGGGTTCTCATTGGAGCACTGGGGAGCATTAATGAAAATTCGGCTCCGGTCCCATTGTTTTAGCCTCATTCCTGCAGAGAAGATACTGCCAATCCTGACAGAGTCATCTGATGTTGATTACTGGGTTATTTCTATTGAACCAAGGAGAGAAAACGTTGGGCGGGCGGGGGAATTACATTGAAATGTGAATAAAACACAAACAAAAAGACGTGCCCCAACAAGTTAATCACACCACATTTGCTGAATGTAATAAGATTAAAAAAAAAGAATTCACAGTTGAACTGGAAGCTGTAGGGTGCATGAAGCAAAGAAAGGGTTAAGACAAAAAGGCAACATTGTACAGCGAGCGGCAGTAACGTTGTGCAGGCCTGTCTTTAACATGAACACACATGACGAGCTAACTTGGCTACATTAGCTCACGGACAAGCCACCAGCTTTACTCTATTTACAGAATAATCACACAGCCCTGCACCAGCTAAACTATCTAAAGCCACTATTTCCTGACGCCCCTCAGCTCCAAATAGATAAGAGCGCTTTCACTTTTTTTTTAACCCAAAGCCGCCCAGATTGAGGCTAGTTAGCTCGCGGCTAGCCTGAACGCCAGACATCTAGCATTAATGTAACACTTACTTTCGACGCTGCACATTAAACGGGGCTCGTGACAGTTGTCGGGGTCCTTACGGCGTGAGACGAAAAACCGATGTCATGCTTCGTTTTCAGTTTTCAGAGAGTCCATGTCCTGACAACTGTTATGCAGGCAAACCCACTCAACTCGCCACTGTCACAGAGTCAAAGCTAGAGGAGCTCGCGGACACTTCTCACCGCTGCTTTCGCCCCCCCACCGGAGACGGGCTCGCGCCGCGTCCAGCAGCTGTCAGGACTGTCATCCACGTAAGTGCAAAGAAAACAACAACAACAACAACTCACTTACAGCGAGGTTTTGTTGTCGGTTTGCCGGCTGACTCACCTCCTCCGTCGAGCGCGAGCTCCTTCTTGCGCTCGTGCAATCAGAGTTGCACAGATTCGCTTTAAATTCTCGGATGTGCATCTATAGAGGGCAACGGCAAGCTGTCTTTGAGTAGAAATTGTGGGATGTTTTTGTTTTCTTTCTTTCCTTTTTTTTTTAAATTCCTGTTTTGCTGCTAATGTGCGTTACGTGCTGCGCAGACGTCCACGCACCGGCGTCCCCGGCCCCGCTACGTGGCCCAGCCAAGAAACTAGCGCGTGCCACCGTCGTCCCGCGCTCTTCCCAGCCGCCCGGGCCGCTGTGTCTGCGCCAGGCGCGCGCGTCAGAGTGTCTGGATGTGCATTCTTCTCGTCTCCTCTCCAAACCCAGACAGGGCACGGCGCGCGCGCGCACACACTCGAAGACGCAATCCCTCATCGATTAGGCCGTAACGAGGAGACCCCGGAGACCGTTTCATGTTCTCAGGGGACACGTGCAGTTGATTCATTCAATTTTATTGTCATGGAGCTGAAACATTAACAAACAACATTCCTATGATTCTAAATGAGATTAAGATTTTGATCTTGATAATGAAGATCTATCTATCTATCTATCTATCTATCTATCTATCTATCTATCTATCTATCTATCCGCAGACCAATCACATGTGCACGCACGCACAGATTGATCCAGTAGCATCAATACAAAATGAAAGTATCAGTCAGGCATCAATGCATGTTATCCTCCTCGATAGATGTTATCATGTGCCATTTTGTGGTCTATTTTTATTAGAGAAAAAAGATTAACCTAGAAATCAAAATTTGATATGAGTCCATATTTGTCACTCGCTCTATTTTTTTTAATGAATGGAAGTGATTGTGTTCAAGTCAGCTCAACATATCATCTCATATCTTGACCACAATCACATATCGTGATGGAATTTGTTATTTATTTCCCTAATATAAAACAGTGCCAAGAAAAAGCATTTTCAACATCTTGGAATTGAACATCTGGTTTTCATCATTAATTAGCATTCATTTGTGATCTGAAACAAACAAGTAAACAAAAAAAAACCTTCTCTTTTCTCCATTGAACAGAAATCATTTAACATTGTCAACACTGGAAGAAAAAAAATTGAATAATATTATGAGTAATAGGATTAAACGGATGTGGATAATGGATGGATGGATATGAGAAATTATAATTATGTTTTCCAAGCTTAAGTGTTTGTCTGTTATTGTGACTAATGAGGATGAAGTGTTAATGAAAGCCAGTTAATTTTAAGGAGTTCACATGCTTTCTCTTGTAATTCTGTGTGCAGATTTGATGAATGATATAGTATATATATATATATAAAACATATACCTGATCCGATTGTTTTGACAGCATCAAACCGATATCCAGAGTTAACATTGTAGCAGTGCATCCTGACTCAGCATCCTTACTGAAAAGGACCAGGTGACGTCCCAGGGGCCCAAAGAAGATACTATTTATCACAGAATCAGACACAGAGCAACCACTATGGTAAAATACCCAAAAAAGAGATTCAATTTCAACAAATAGATGAAAAATGATCACAGATAAATGAATGACCAAAGTAAGAAAAACACCCAAATTCTGACATTTAACCAAAATCACATTTCATATCTTAAGATACAAAATTTATCCATATTTTTCAACCAACTAAAACTGGTAAGTATGGATAAAAATTGAGAAAAAGATTTACCACACTGGTAAAAATATCCAAAATGTGAATATGAAAGCTAAGTCATTTGGGTCTAGTTTCTTTGTTATGGATCTATATCAGCACCTTCATTCTTAAGACACGTCAGGGGCTTTTACTGTTTTCATTAAGCTTCTCAGGAAAGTGCCCAAATTCTAAATTTCATCTTTCCAGACTTTGTAGGACTAAAGCTCAAATGTGCATTTTAGATATAAAACTTACCATAAATGTAGTTATTTCACTTAGACCATGCCCAAGTTTATCCTGTGCTTGTGACAGATTAATCTTAAACCATATATTCAAAAAATAAGTGAAGAATATAAAAACCTACCATTCAATCCTATCCCAAAAGCTTGCACTGATAGTTGGAATAATTACTAGAGTAATAATTAGCATAAAAGAAGCACCCTCCTGTGGTCACAAGTAGCATTACACTTAATATAAATCACACACACACACACACCAATCTATCGTCCATCCATATAAACATACATACATGTATAAAATAATATTGTAAATTCACTTTCATTAACTAACAAGACTGCTGGGAGGTAGAAAGAAAACTTTATTACATTGAGCCATATCTGAATTGTTGGTCTTACACTTTTTCCATCCCATTAAAACTAAAAGACAGCAAGAACAGTAAAGAATGAAGGACTCATCTTCTACTGTCTGGCAGGCACGTTCCAATTACTGAGTGGCAATATTATCCACGGAGACATAAACTGAGAGTGAACTCAAAAGTCAGCCTTTTGTCAGACAAATGTTACACAACTTGAACAAATTTTTGCAGCACAATGATAGCCCATATCAGTTGTAATTTAATATATTTTTAAAGGAATCATATAAAATTAGTTGTTTCCACATGATGTGATCTCACTCTCAAAAAATTTGACATGATGTTTTTTTTTTTTCCGCATTAGTGATCCACTGTCAGAGTATTTATATTTAGGCTATCGAAGATGGCAAAAGTAACCCCTTCACTTCCATACGCAAGGCTGGACTTCATAAACTGCATCCATCACAAACCTCTCACTCCATCTCCCACCATGCTGCTATCAGCAGAGACCAGTCCAGTGGTGATCAGAGAGAGAGTGGGAGGAATGTTTGAGAAGATGAAGAAACCCTAAACTGAATCTTCTAACTGCCCTCTCCGTGGCCCGCGACACACCCGGTGACAGCCAGAGTGGGATCCGATCACTGGGGCAGCTGGAGCAGCGTTCCCTGTCCGGAGGGAAGGTAGGTGACGTTGCGGGAACGCGAGAGCTGGAAGGCGATGTCCTCGGCTGCCTCGAGTTTACGGAGCTCCACCAAGCCATCGCCAGCCTCCATCAGAGAGTTGGCGATGAGCAGGGCGGCCTGAGAATCTCCTTCTGCTGAGATGATGGCTGCCTGCTTCTGTTGCTCTGCCTAAAAGAGTTTAAATCAAACTTAAGTTTCTTCTTAAGAGAGATTTCACACCAAGTTTTACTTTACTGGAACAGTTCCTGCATGTTAGAAATACCTTTTCCACAACGAAACGGGCTCTCTCAGCCTCCTGCTGAGCAACTTGTTTCATCTCAACAGCCTCCGTGAATTCCTTTCCAAAGGTCAAGTGTGTCTGAAAGAAAAGCACGAAACCGTTTATCCAAGTTAAGACAACCAAAATGATCGCGTGGGCACCGCTGAGAAACGTACGAGCAGCTTCTTACCAGTGAAACGTCATCCAAGATGAGGCCGAAGGTGGAGGCTCTTTCCGTAAGATCCTCACTGACCTGCCGAGATACGAGCTCTCTCTGGGTGATGAGCTCGCCGGCGTCAAATCGAGCCTGCGGACAAAGACGTGTACGTTACCGTGGAGTCCATTCACCAGCTCATCATCCAGACAAATTTAAGTTTATTTGTAGCTCGGCACTCACCACGACAGCCTTTAAGACCTCTGTGGTGATGGACGGTAGCACCCTCTCATCGTAGTCCTCGCCAATGCTGGTGAAGATGCGCGGCAGCTGATTTGTCACCGGTCGGAAGAGGATACGCAGTGTGATGTTAACATTCTGCAGATCTATTAAAAAAAAAAAACATTCAAAATTAACTCGCTGCACATAATTGGCAAACAAGGAAAATACATTATTTTGTGTGTGTGTGTTAGCAGTATCCTTCTTGATAAGGACCCCATCATTTAAAGAATGTAACCATGGATCAAATAAAGCCTAGTCTACCAACTTATAACTAACAGAATGTGCACAATTAGAAAAGAGCACAGCTATTTATTCATTATTTAAAATATTTATTAACATACCTTTGCTGCCTGTGATGACAGGCACGTTGCGTGGACGGGAACGGCAATCAAAAATGACGGGTTTCTGGACCCAGGGAATGAGGAAGTGGGTTCCCTCACCGACAACTTCATCTTGTACACCTCGGAACCTGTCGAATATTACAGCCCGGTGCCCTGCATCAACTGCAGAAGACGGGATGGTCAGTCTTTCAAACGCCGTGTATGTAATTCAAAAACATTTACAAAAAAAAAAGCTGCTTTTATCTGTGGCTGTATTCTCCTCTCTAGCCAAATACTGAATATTAAACATTCCTGCAAAGTCTGTAACAGTAACGATTAAACACACGAATGATTCATTTTCAGATTAAGCAGCACAGCATTAATATTTGATTGTTGCACAAAGGACTGTAAACAAGAAAATATATCAGAGAAATCAGCAGTTCAAAGTCTGATTATCAGAAGACATACTTGATGCATGTTAAATTTTGAAATAAGAACCTCACTCCAATCATTTCAGGTTCAGCAATTGTCTTTTTTTTCTGTGTGTTAATTAAATTGCTTTATTATGTTAGACACAAAGGCTACTCAATAAGTAGCCAAAGAAAAGCTCCTTGGTTGATCATTTGGCAGTAGTCAGTAGCCCAGCTAATCCTGACTTTACACCTGACGAGGCCGTTTCACTGGTCTCCTGTCTTTGTCCCAGTACACGTGCACGTGAACAGAATTGATTTACCGACCAAAGAAAGTCACACTCTGCCACAATGGGTGGCACCAGCACCTGCTTTCAGCAAGTCAGAGCTGGACTTTTCTAGGTGACCTATTACACCACACACCAAAACAAAACACATAAATCTTTGGTTCAGCTGGTGGCAGAAAATTTGAAAAAAAAAATGATGAGCTCACAATAACAGACTTGCTGCTATGATTTCAGCTGGGCTACTGAAATAATTCAAATTTTTTCCAATGTTATGTAAACACACTGATTGACCCTGAAAGGTCAAAAATACTAATGACTAAAATCTTTTAGTCCGCAACTGGCTTAGAAAAGTATGAGAAGGTGACATATAATAGTGTTTTAAAAATCGTCGTTATGTGTCTAGTAGTGCTGGGCGGTATACCAGTTCATACCGAATACCGGTGTTTATTTTTCTTATGATATTAATTTTTCATATACCGTAATACCGGTGAATATGTACTGTAGCGTACACAACATTGGGAACGTAAGTGCCGCAGAACATTGATTGACAGGGGACTGTTTTACAGTTGCACTGGAGGCACAACACGCTACTAGTTTCTGGTTAAACGGTGTCGGCTGCAAACAGCGAAAGTCCCGAAGTGGAAGCTCCAGAACGGCAACATGAGACTGAGGAACTTCCTCCTAAACGAGGAGCCGTGTCTGTCGTGTGGAAGTTCTTTGGATTTAAAAATGACGATGTCCAAACTACAATAATCTGAAAATGTTGCCGAGCTAAAGTTGTAGCCGCGGGAGGCAACACCAGCAATCTGCTACACCACCTAAGCCGCAAACATTTGTTAGAAACAAACAAGCTAACGCTAGTAATGTTACTGCTGTAGAAAAGTCAAGTCAGAGAGGCTTTATTTATTATTTATTATATATTTAGTTTGTTAATAAAGTTGTAATGTGTGAATATTGTTTATCCTTTTTTTTTTTCAAAACTTGAATATTGCAAGTTGCATACTTTGTTTACTATTTATTTGTTGAAATATCTCGAGAACGTTGTTTACATTGTGTAGTTAATGTTCGATTTTTCACAAAATATGTTTGTTCAAGTTGTTTGCAAAATGTGAAAACATAAAAGGGTTCTGTATTTTAACTGAAACTATCATGCATTTTGATTCCTTCACCTAATTAGAATAACGAGTGCCACCTCTTTGTATATAGTATCATTTTGTGAGGCCATGCAAACCTGTATTAATACTAGTGTAGATATGAATGTTTTTCTACAATATTCACTCCTCGTGACAGTAAAATAGGTCATTTTAAGACAATTTACTGCAGCAATTCATCTCTAAATGATTAGAAAATGTGGTTAACACCCAGTTGTGCCTTAAAAAAAAAAAACAGTGATATACCGTGAATAACATACAATATAATATACTCTGTATAATTTTAACTAATATGATTTAGAAAAATACCGTGATATACATTTTTGGTGATACTGCCCAGCACTAACGTCTAGTGTATAGTTGGCCAAATATGTACTATTCACATCACTAAGGCTCTACACTGCAACCTTTTAAATGTATTTTGCAATTACTTTTGATGCAGAACTACTTAATTTTACAAGATAAACACAACTGCAGTGTTAAGAAAGAGCTGCCATTGGCTACATTCATCAGTCATGTTTGATTGCTAAATAAATAAGCAAGCGTCCTTAAGTGAATTTGACTCAAAAATTACAGACTATGTGCAATTTACTAGAAAAGACAACCAACTAGCCTATTCCAATTAAATGCAAATGCACCAATTTGATATTAGGACTGGATATTAGTATTAATGGAATTAGTCTAGAGTCTTGTTTGCAGTAACACTCAAGGGATTGGTGTGGAGGTGGTACAGTTACTGAGGGCTGTACTTGGATCAAAAACTGGACAATCCAAAAACATGGGCGCTCTATATAAAAAGGGGCAGAGCAGTCTATTTTTTAGACGGCTGAGGTCCTTTAACATCTGTTGGACAATGCTGCAGATGTTCTATAAGTCTGGTGGCAGCCAGTGCCATCCTGGATGCAGTTGTTGGCAGCCTGAGGGCAAGGAGCATGGACAGACTCAACACGATCATCAGGAAGGCCAGCTATGCTGTCGGGGAGAAACTGGACTTTCTGACAGGAGTGTTGGAGAGGAGAATGTTGTTCAAAATAAAGACTGTCCCTCATACTCTCTCTACTCTTCTGCTCGACAGACCGATTCATCCACGCTACATGACAGAGAGGGACAAAAAAATCATCCCTGCCCGTCGCTATCAAACTATTTAACTCTGAGCCTTGAAAGTCTCCTTGCTATTATGCTGTGTATATCACCCATTTTATATGAAAAGTTTTCTTTCTTATTATATCATGTACACCATTTACATATATGTTAATGCTGACGTGTTTTTTTTTTGCTGGGGTCTTCATATATTTAACTTTGGGGAATGGATGCTACAGGTCAGCCACTGTTGGCAAAGACTCTACAACACAGCATAAAACAACAAAAAAAAACTTTGTCACCATCTTTCTGACCTCTACACACATGACTTAAGATGTGGACAAAGAGGACATCAGACCGGCTACAGTAAGACAGGAGGTTGTACTAAGTCATGTGCAACTGTCCAGCACTCACCATTGAAGAGGGCAGAGTTCACAACACCTCCACCGACGGCGAGGGCGAGCCCCAACTTCCCAATGCTCTCAAATATCTTTGCCATGACAGCAACCTGCAGGCGCTGAGGAGAAAGAACACCAACATGTGTAACCTTCAGTACACAGCACCTCGTTTGCTCCAACACAATCCTTTGTAAGTGACTTAAGTCTTTGTGGCAGCCCCAACAAAAGACAATTTGAATCCCTTCTTTCCAGGAACAGTTGGCTTTGGCCTTGAATAAAGCCAAGGCTATTTAGCTCCATAACTAGCATTAGCACAGCTTGTCGCGAACGAGGGCAGCTGGGAGACCGAACCGCCTAATTAGAGTACTGTAGCTCAGAGTTTGTTACATGGAAAAAAATAATGTTGACTGCATTTATAGGGCTCGTATCAAACTAATTCGAGCGGTTCACCGGGTGACTGTACGCATGATGGACATGCAGAGTGTCTGCTCGTGTCCGCCTTACTCAGCTCTCCTTACTGTCACGTTGTTAGTGGATCAAACTTAAATACATCTCCATTCCGTTGTGTGATAATCTCTAAAGTCATATTTATCCAAGCAGTTAGTATCTATTGTGTCAAAGAACACATAGTATGTCATAACCCACCTCAACTCGCTCTGATGTCTGTGACCTCCACCGGACACGACGTAGAACACATGAAATACCTGCTCTACAGCGCCTGCGCGCTGGATATTGCAACGTCTCTTCTGATTGGACGAAACACAGGCTTCTTCCACTACGTTTTGACTTTCAGTATAACAACGCATTAGTGCCACCTAGCGTGCACAGACGTTTTGGGAGGCCAGAGAAAAGAGAAAAGGGCACTTTAAAATTACACTTACTTTTCAATCTAATATATTACAATGTAATATAATATATGATATGATATATATCCAAATTTGTCCTATAATCACAACATTTGATGTAAAATCAGGAATGTCAATAAATCTAAACTTTTTAACAATAAATTTCAGTTGTGAAATTGTAAATTTGAACAATATTACAACTTTATCATACAAGGCAAAGTTTTGTAATTAAAATCTAAAATTTCCAAAAAAACATGACTTTTTAACTGCAAAGCCAAGACTTTTTAGACTTTTTCAAAAAAAAAAAAAAAAAAAAAAAAAAAAACATCCGGAAATTTACTCAATTTAGAATTTTGGACAAAAATTCACACCTTTTTTATTTTTGTAAAATTGAAACTCTGCAGAACAGCATGATTTTGTTGTAAAAATCACAGATCTATGTTGTAAAATTGTGACTTTTTCAACTTTTTGACATAGAAATATGAACGTATGCACTATATTCATTAGCACATTCATTGCTTGTTGCAAAATCAGAAATATTTGTCATAAAATCTCAGTTTCACAAAATCATGACTTTTTGACACATCAGAAATTTTACAAAATCATGGCTTTTGCATAAAAGATCCCAACTTTTTGTCGTAAAGTTATTGTTTAGTAAAATTGTTGTTTTTGTTGGAATATATACCGTATTGGCCCGAATGTAAGACGGCTCTGATTATAGGGTGACCCCTATTTTTCAATTTTAGTAAGAAGGATGGATAAGATCAGAAGTGAGACCATCAGAGAGACAGCACATGTTAGATGGTTTGGTGAGAAAGTCAGAGAGACCAGACTGAGATGGCTTGCACATATACAGAGGAGATCTAGAGGTCTAGAGGAGGTCTAGAGGAAGACTGAGAGAGTTTAGACACACTGAATTCATCCAGTAAAAAAAAAAAAAAAAAAATCATGTTTCAGTTAATAGACCCAGGGATCAGATGGTCTTTGTTTTATCTGGGTGGAAACAGACAAAACATTGTTATGTGCAAAAACAACAGGATTGAGGATACATAAAATTAAACTCAGAAAAAAAAAGCACAAATCAATGTGCAACAAGGAAACCTATTAAAATGATAATGAAGAAATATAAATATATTGCCAGACTGTGAGGCAAAAAAAAAAAAAAGGATTTGCAAAACAAATTACAAAGAAACACAAAATAAATTATATGGCACATAACACTTTCAAAATGAAAGACAGATAAGAACAAAACAGAAAAACAAAATGACCAAACACAGGGTGACTAGATAAAAATAATTCCAATGAGTCCAGAAATGAACACAGAGACTTAAAAGAGAGAAAAGGAAAAAAAAACGGGTAAAGAGATACAAACTTCTGCAGAACATCTGCACAACACACAGCTTGGTTTGTGGTTGTTTCTCACTATTTCTTGATTTTTCTTTCAGATAAGCAGCGAGATGTGGTGCACAGGTCAGAGCTGGGCCTACCACGGGTTGTGACACGCGCATATGTGTGATAACCACAAACTTATCATTGTTACACTGTTAGTACATGATGTCGTAACAACACAAGTACGCAGCCCCAGGCACCTGCACACACGTCGTGTTGACGCTCGGTCGCCCCCTGGCGGCGGGAGAGCAAACTACACCTGAACAGTTTCACTTTTCCTTCCACTGCTCGTAAAGAGTGACGATCTTTGAAAAATAGCCAGAAAAGAGACACAGCCGTGAAACATTTGGGAGGTCAGTAATGCTTAAATTTGAAAGGAATCAACGGTAAAGTAATCGGGAGTCGGCTGTGCGTCAAGTAACGTCAGTTGAGCCTCGTTTGATTTATTCACTTCCTTGACGCTCGACTCTGCAATGTGGCTCCTCTGCTCGCCTTCAGATAACATGTTCTGCTCCTGTAGCCGTAAACACCGGGCTGCCACCAGATTTGACCAGTAAAAAAGTGTGTGGGGGGGAAATAAAAATCAACATCGCTGTTGGAAACAGTACAAGTACGATTATGTGGCATCAGATTTAGCAATGAAGTTTACAAAGGAAGCCCTTTGTCAGAAGTATGCAAATCAGATAACAACCGGTTGTAAGGTGGAAGTATGGCTGTCGACTTCATCTATCACAGGGACGTTTTTGTTTACATCCGTGTGTATAAGGGGATTAGAACAATAAGATTGTCATTTAGATCAAATTGTCATTAAATCTCAGTGACCACCTGTGAACTGTAATAACCCACTGATATCGCAGAGACCAGAGGGGTTTGAGAGAAAAGGAAAAAGACACATTTTCTCACTGTTTAATTTCAAAGTTGACTCGAAATTTGATTCTGATGGTAATTTTTTTGAGTATCCTGATGTAATGTCCCAGTAACGCCCAGTAGAGGGCGTTAGATTATCAAAGATGTGTTTGGTTTCTGTTTGTAAGGGTGGGGTCCTTCCATGGTTTCCCACAAACATCAACATATTTCTACAGAGGTGCCACATTTTAGCTTCCTGTGATCATGAACCTAATTTTTACGTCTACCATGTCTGCAAAAGCGTTCCCTTTCTCGTGCTTCTGTTTCACGATGACTTGGAGAGTTTCTCCCACTCAGCAGTGATTGTGTTTCCTCCAGCAGATGGCAGAGCCGGGCAGGACCGTGAGGGTGACTGGTCTGCCCGCAGACATTGAGGAGGAAAGGCTGAGAGACAAGTTATTCATCCACTTTCTCAGAACCAGGAATGGAGGAGGGGAAATAGACTCTGTCGTCATCGTCAAGGCAACGCCTGCGTCTGCGCTCATCACCTTCCAGGACAGCGCAGGTCAGTGGGGTCAGACTGCGTTCGCATCTCTTAATTTGAGGCGTAGGCATGTGGATATTCCCGTATCTATTATTTACATTGCGGTGTGGAAATGCTCTTAAGCATCACCGGCTCTCACTGCACGACAGAAATTTGATTTCCACCACTGAAATCCCAGCGTTTAGTCGCATTCATTTACAGAGTATTACTAAAGTATTGCATTATGTCTGCCGTCGCCGTTGATTTACGCAGAGCTTGAACGCTGGCAGGCTACTCAATGGAGTGGCCAATGGCAGAAACGCTTAGTCAGGGTGCTTCACAGACTGTGATTGATTTCCCTCCAATGACCCCTCTCACACAGTGGCACAGAGAGTTATTCAGCGCAGCCAACACGTTCTGGAAGTGGACGGAAAGGAGTACAAACTCACTGCAACGCAGCATCACGAAAGCTTGGACCCAGACCAGGTATATTTAGCTACAGATTTGCATAATATATGCTACACATGATTATTGAATTATAGTTAATAGTTGATGACTGTTGATTGACACTTTTTTTCTCTATAATCTTAGGTTATTTTGAATTTATCAGCAACTGTTAACTACTACCAGCTTCCTGGGGGAGTCATTGCTTTGACAGGCCTTTACGAGAGCCACCCTGATGTCCAGATAACCTACAGTCGTACCGACGGACTCTGTACACTGTCTGGCTCGTATTCAAAATTGGAGGCTGTCTTGGCTCAGCTACTTGGCCATCCTAAAGGACAAGAGTCAGCAGGCAACAAAGCGTCAGATCGAGCTGCCTCAAGTGGATCCCGGTCTGTTCAAACCTCACAGAAGCATCATAGTCAAGTATCTGAAGATAAGTGCAGAAAACCAAATAAGGAAAAAGAGCAAAGAGAAAAACAATGCACCGCTAGGACATCTGCTGAGTCCAAACCAGGTTCAAAGAGAGATCTGACACCTGGCGGTTATAGCTGGGAGGATAGAGTCAAGACAGATGGTGCAGCTTTACAGCCTCCCTTCACATCTGTAGAGGACTTCACTTTAATTGTGGATGCGGACATGTTCCAGTATCTGCAGAAACACTGCAGGAGGGAGTACCAACACATTCTCAGTCGGTATAAGGTTGAGGTCGTAGACGAGACAAACCAGGGCCTGACCACTCTGTTCCTTCAAGCTGCAGAAACTGCAGTGATGGAGGAGGTTCAACAGCAGGGGTGCTTGAAGCTGGCAAGAGAGGCAATAAGGCAGCTTTATCAGGAGAACGAGAACAAGATCCGCCGAGCCCAGCTCTCGAAGTCTGCCTTGCCCCTCCGAGGAGGACTGCAAAAGGCTATGGAGAATTTAAGTGCCAAACTTCCCAAACTTCTTCTGAAGGATGATGAGAGAAATATTTACATTATCGGGACCAGTAGCGATGTGTCCGAAGCTAAGCACCTTCTTCTCCTAGGCTACGATGAAGAGAGCGATAAAAGGGAGGATGTAGCCAGCCTTTTCAGATCTCCTTTTTACGATTCAGGTTTATCGCCATCTCGCGCTCGCGAAGAACAAACGCCCTTCAATACGACCTCAACGGTGGCATCTTTGGATTTGGATGATGAAAGCAGAGTTGATGGAGCCAGAAAGTATAAGCTAGCTGCGCGGTTTAAAGACTCTGGTCTGGGTGCGTTGGGCTCTCGATTTCCAACTGACTTTCCCTTTCGATCAAGCCCGTTCGCCCAGTAGACAAGCAGCGCTCAGGCCAATGCTGGGGCATGATGGTCCTTTAGAAGCAGCAAGGATTTCTGGGGAAGAAGTTTCCAGAGCAGTAGCCCAAAACACTGGGGGGGATATATTGTTTAAAGCCAGATATGCATCGCCTCCACCTCACTCCATGCAGTTCAAAAACTCTTTCAACAAAGAAACGGATACGAGACCAAAGAGTTTAATATTGCCGTTCAGCAGTACTCATTCCAGTTTGTCAGCAAGCCCCACAATTCCTCCTCCTGCTGGGTCCGGATCCACCTTGAAGCGAGCCAGCAGTTTCTCAGGAACGCCTCAGCAGAAGGCTCAAGTTGTGGGTCAGAAAAGTCTAGACGACTCCGGCAAGTCCACAGTCAGGACCAGGGGAAGGTCCTCCAGCTTCAGCAGCCAAACGGGAAGGGAGAAGCCTGAAGTCCACACTGCTGAGATCACAGTTTCCCAGGCCATGTGGCGTTACATAAAGGATGCGTACAGAACCCGACTGGAGGACCTCACGTCTGATGTGCAGTTGAAAGAGAGCTGCAGGGAGTGTAGTAAGGATCTGACCGTCATCTTAAGAGGGGCAGACTCGTCCAAACTGACATCATGTCATCAAAGTTTACAGAAGCTGGTTGACTCGGTCAGTGCAGACTTCTCTGTTAATGAGCTGCGTTTTTCAGAGCTCGGCGTCGCCGATGGAGAGGATGAAACCTTACAGGCTTGTTGCTCAGAGGTACAGAGCAGCTTCAAGAAGGTGATCGTCCACAAGCTGGAGGAAGCTTTGTACCTCGTTGGCCCGAATCAGTTGTGTTCCGAGGTTGCCGCTACGCTGCGGGAGGTATTTAAAGTAGAACCCAGTCAACCCCGCTTCTCCGACCCCTCTTTTGAGAATCCTCTCAGTTCTTTACAAATGAACGTAGACCAAACCACTAGACTGCACTCAAGGACCCAGTCAGGCAAAGCCGATGGGAACACTATGAACCATGAATGGAAAACAACTTACAGAAGTGACTTTGGAGCGAAGGAAGTTGTAAATGGATCTATTAGTCAATCATCGGCGAGGAAAGACCATGCTATAATGGAGAAAATGAATATTGCAGCTACAGCAGAGGCAAGTGGACTGAAGGCTAAGCCATTCGTTAACCACTCTGTGACGGGCAATCATACAAGTACGAGTCCTGTGACTGACACCACCACAACCAGGAAAGAGAGAACCACACATGCCACCCAGGCAGATGGTTCAGGGCAAAGACAGGCAGAGACCCATATCCAGAGCCATCCAGAGGAATCCGGGTCAGGCCAGTCGGGTCAGGTCAGCATCTGTGGGTGCGGGGAGGACGGGACGACAGTGGATGAAAACTAAGTGCGGGGCAACCATGTGTCAGAAGTGCCTGGAAAAAGTGCATCTCAGCTGTAGAGTTTGTCATGAGCTGGACCAACCGCCGAGTGTCATCTGTGGTAAAATGAAGACGTCTACATTGCAGATGAGTTTACCAGGTCACAGCAAGAACAATGTTATCAAGATCACTTACCACATTCCCGATGGTATCCAAGGGGTGAGTGGCTTACTTCAAACTTCAAACCGATAGCTGTCATATCTAATATAGGCCTCTTATCTGTAACTACCAGAGTCTCTGTTGAGGCTTTACCTCTGACACACCAGTGGCATCTGTTGGATGGTTTTCTGTTGTTTTGAACTGCAGTGCCACTTCACTTGTGGTAGTATCACTGTGTAGCCGATCCTCAGCGCAGCCTTGTGACAATCATGGGAAAAAATAGATTACAAGTTCTTTCACTTCTAAGGTTCTGTGAATCAGGAGATAATTAAGAAAAAAAAATCTGATCCTTTCCAGGTCTTAAAATGAGGTAAATGGAACCTCAGATGAACAAACACACATGACGTATCACATCATGTTATTTATTTACTATAGAAATAAGCCTCATATGGAGAAATGAATGTGGAAAAACGAAGGTACACCTTTCTGGATTTAATAACATGAAGAAGCACCTGAGAAGAACCTGAAGTCATTGTTTTCTGTATATCATCAGTCTTTCACGAAGTTGTGGAGTTTTTGTCCCGCCCATCTTTGCAATTCCACTTCAGTTCATTAAGGTACCCCCCCCCCCCCCCCCCCCCCCCCCGCGAATGAGGTCTGAAAACCACTTGATGTGGATTTTTGTAGCCATGTATATGTAGCATACCGTATTACATGATCCCTCACACTTTGCGTTATAGGGCAAAATCTACGGAACGTACTCTCACTTCGACGATCTCTTCTATGTGCATGGCTGACGAAGATCTTGATGATGACGATGATTCTTGATGATCGATGGTAATGAAGATGTTGGATTGCCTGTGCAGGTGTGAAGTATGGAATGTGATACCTGCACAGGTGCTGAGGGAGAGCTTTACTGCTCTCCTGAGGACGCTTCGTCGTCCTCGCGTGCGACCGCGGCGTAGGATTGCCTCGATTTTCAACTTACCCAAAAGTTCCACTTTTCTTTTGGCAATTGTCATCATTTTGCGACAGCGTTTCGGTTCTCCAGAGGCATTTGGCGATGGGCGGCTTCCTTTGGGATCCATTTTGACTTTAAAACGGCACTAAACCTTTGTCTCACGAGAGCAAGAGATGTCAGCCAATCAGCGTACTGACGGCACAGTAATGCCCGTTGTAGCAGCCAATCACAGGCCTCAATTTTCCTGTGTAGGCTCTTGCTGCTTCCTGAAACTCGTTCTTGATGTGATGTGTTTCGCTTCAGCCACGCGCACTTCGTTTGATTTTTTTTTTTTTTCAAATTTTTTTTTTCAATGAATATTTTTGAAATCTCCGCGATGTACTTAGACCGCGATTGCTGAGATCGCAAAGTGTGAGGGATTACTGTATCGTCCTGTGACCCAGTTTGAGCTGGTCTTTAGCTGTCAAACTGATGGCCTCACATTTGGCTTTAGAACGCAGGCACAGGTTGACTCAGTGCCTTAATCAAATCGCCTGACATGGTTGACATTTTGATATTTAATATTTTTAGCTGATATACTGTTTTTTTTTTCATCTTTCTGCTTAGAAGTGTTTTAGTTTCTTCCGCTGATTGTTTTAGAGGGCAGGTGTTTTCTTCGGGCAACACTGAGCTGCGTCTTCTTTTTTAAAAAATGTGTTATTTCTCCAAGCGTTGCATGATCTGACCTCGGGGTGAACTCACTCGAACGATCCAGTTCTGGGGGGACCATCGAGTCTCTTGAATACTTTCCATTCATGAAAAATCTTCCTCACCGTCACGTCCTGGAATCTAAATTGTTCCGAAATGGCCTTTGAACCTTTTCCAGATTGATGGGCCGCAACACTTGTTTCTCTAAGATCACTGATGTCTTTCCTTCTTGGCATTGTGTTATCACATGCTTCAGACTCGAACACTATCAAAGCCTCTGCTTTTATAGATGTGTTTACGCTTCACCCAGTCAGGTGGATTCGACTGGTTGTGACTCTTAATTCCTGTAGGAGCAGAAAGATTGTTTTTAATTTAAAGTTTGAGCAGTAAACTCTCTGGAACCATAATGTTGAGGGATTATGTATTTTTGTATCTTGAATAATATGTCATGTTTTGATGTTCATTTGAGGCTGCATTTAAATTTTAAGACAAATATTTAAGACAGATACATGAGATACAAGAATCCTTGTAACAGTAAGAGAGTGTGTCTTCTTTTTCTCGTGCATGTTAAGGCCTAATAAAGCTCTTCATGACAGATTTGTCTGCAATTTCCTACTGGTTCATCTATAGCCAAAAGAAAATCTGACAGCTATTGAAGATTTCAACCCTGGAATGCAATGCATGGTGCTGCTGTGTGCATTTAGTTTTTGAATTGTAATGTCTAAAATGTTCATTTTTCCTGTATTCCATAAAAGGCTGATCATCCATCTCCTGGGAAACCATTTCAAGGCAGAACATTTGAGGCCTACCTCCCTGACTGCGAGAACACAAAGAGGCTGCTTCCCAGACTGCAGAGAGCCTTCAGGCAGGGACTCACCTTCACGGTGACAGAAAAGGGAGCAGAAGCCCGGGTCGCCTGGCATCTCATCCCACATAAGACCAGCTTACAGGGAGGCAAAGCAGAGTAAGTTGACCCCCTCACCTGCAGAGGGGCAGGGCTTTGACGTTTTAGCATTCATGGGCTGCAGCTGCTGTCGTGTCGCGTGGACGCCAATCAAAAGCCTTCAGATATGTTTTTGTGTTTTGGACGTGTTTTCTTGTGAGAGGCTGCAGATCTGAAGGAAACAAATCTTAGATGACTAATCTTCTGTTTTTTATTTTTTTTATATTTCAGGAAAGGTTACCCAGACTCTTCTTACCTGACGCGCTTGTCTGGAGTCTTGAACAAGTTTGGGATTGAGTAGCCAGATCCCACAGATAAAGCATCGAAGAAAATTAATTCTTATATGTATTTAATATCTTTTTTTTTGATACAATTTGCACTGTATTTGACTTTTGATTAGTATCAGGTCATTTTGTTTTATTGCACATAGTCCGTGATGTCAAATCATTTACATGTTAACTGAAATCGTTATTCTAATCTGAGTTATGCCTTTGCAATTTCTGTGGATGTAAAAAGAAAAAAGTACAAGCAGTTTCACTGGTGTTTGTTTTTGAAGTTATTCAGTCATAAAGTGATTTTAAATGACCCTGTATAACTGTCTGAAATATATCAGATTGTATTTTTCTACTCTTTCAGAATATTTTTTTGTAAACAGAAGACATTTTATACTGCATCGTCTGACCAGTGAAGCACGGAAAAGACACTTTGTACCATCCCTTTATCACTGTAATCTCGATTCAGTTATCTGTGAGAAACTGGACAGCAAATATATGCAAATTATATGTTTGTCTTTGCTTCTCGGGTTAAGATCTGGCAGAAGAAATAAAGGAGCAAATATCCTGACTTTTTTTTTTGTTATGCTTTTTTTTTTTTCTCTTTTTTTTATTAGTCCTGGAAAACATGTAAGGCATATGGTAACATTACACACTGAAGCGTTACAAGCTCTAAAGGCCATGTGGACAACATGGCACCACACAGTAAAACCCAGAGTCAAGCACAGAAGCAGCATCAATTCAAAGGGTTTAAAAAACAAAGTTGAGACGAGAAATGTGTTTGCAGCTGGGGGTTGTGGGTGGGGGGGGGGGGGGGGGGGGGGGGGGGGGGGGGGGGGGGGGGGGGGGGGGGGGGGGTCATGGACGGACAGAGTGAAGGAGACGGAGAAATCAACCTGTTGTGTATGCCCTGTAGAAGATTACCAGTGGTGACAGGACTCTCACTGGTGGTTTTTTTGGGCGGGATGGAAGTGAAGAGAGTTCCTGACGCGTTCCCAGAGATAGGTTAAGATGTCTCACGTGTGCACCGGCTGGCCTCGGCTGTGCCCGTGCTGAAGGTGAGAACAGGGACTCGGGGGGGCCGGCGAACTGGCACTCTCCTCCGTCGCACCACTACATGAAACTAAGAGCCATCTGCACACACATGCTTTCATCAGCGGTTGACTGAACACGCTTACTAGTTCTGTACATGGCAGGCCCAAGCAGATTGTAGCTTCTCAGCGTCTCTGCAAAGCATCTGCTTTGCCATTACTTCAAAAGTGGCTGCTAAGGAAACAACAGCTGCAAGAAGATGTGGCTGTTGAAGTTATCAAAGTGGACGAGTGACAACGGTGGATCTTAGCTAGGAAATACTGTAAGCCGCTGACGTATCCTCCCCTCACGACAAACCGAGTACGAAGGAAGAGTGGCATGAAAAGTGAGCGTGGTGAGAGTGAGTCTTTTAGTGAATGCTAGGTTGAGTGGTTTCTTACATGAGGAAAACTGGAATGACCTGAGAATCCGTAGAAAACAAAAAAAATTCGCCTCAGAGCTGAACAGTGGGTGCCTGTGGGAGACTTCAGTTGCATGCCAAGACAAACAGAAGAGAAGCTATTGGGAAAAACTGCACTCGTCGTGTTTTTCTCAAGACTTTTAGAGCTAGTTAGTACTATCAAATCTAAAATTACAAAAGGAAATGACCACGCTGATTATTTTGACTTCGTAACACTGTTTTTCTCTCGTGCATCTCTTGAGTTGCTCTTGCATAAGTGTCTGGAATGACTGGGAAACCGTTTCAAAAAATGACACACAATCCTGCTTCGCTATGATGGAAAAGCTCTCAGACGGCAGGCCGAAGCTGGAAGGGGGGGGGGGGGGGCTCCAGTTTAACAAACAGATCCACTTGAACCCCCAACCCCAGACACGAAGCACCCGGCCCACTGAGTTCATCTTAAAGGCATCGGCTCAAATGGACCAAAGGGAAAATTACAAAAGGAAAAAAAAAAAAAAAAAAGGAAGGATTTCTAATCTGTTTTCCACATGCAGATGAATGCATGCAATCTCAAATTCCAGATGTCAAAGTGATGTTTAATTCTCTATGAATGTGTACGCGGAGAAAAGAGGCTGATACGGAGGGGGGGGGTTTTGGCTGGCTGCTTGACCGCCGCACCGGCCAAGAGGCTCTGCAGATGCAGCACAGGAAAGGAGGAATGGCTACCAATCCTCGGGTGAACCGCGACCAGCTGTAAAGCGGAAATGTTGTGTCTGGGGCAGGCCAGGGCTGAGGCGTCATTAGCCAATAAGTTGGAGTTTTAGTTCGGCTGTGTTACGGCATTGGCATCCCTGCACAGCTGCGTGAGAACATCTGTTCCCCTACTTTGTTATATGGACCATTTTGGAAAACGTACTGAAAAGAAAATGTACGCGAAAAAGGAATACTGTAAAACCTTGGATTTAGAGGGAACGATCTTTGTCTTTTGGTGGAGCTCTGAGTCTTGAGCGGACCTTCTTTTTCTTTTTCAGTGTGATATTATGTGGCTGTAAACACGTGGGAGGGCTCAACAAGTTGTGGTTTGACATGATGCGAGAGCTGGTAAAAACACAGTGAAAATGATATAAATACAAAAGAGGGGCCTCGCGTTGAGGTAAGCCATGTGCGGGGTGGGACCTATGCATGAGCAAGACTGCAACCAATCAAAAAACACAACAAATCTTTTGTAAACTGCAAAAAAAAAAAAAAAAAAAAACTGTCAGCACCCATGAGCATTTGGAATACAAAACTTATACACTGTGACAACTCATCTGCATTTTCTCTCCTCTGCAAGGTCGACGGAAATGCATCCAAAAAGCAGAATTTTCTTTATATATTTTTTATGCACTGTTAATATTCAAAGCATTGACAGAGGAATATACATACAATTTGGCACACATTTGGACCAACAGAAAAAAAAAAAAAAAAGTCATCACATTTAAAAGGAGTGCACGTTGGCGGGTCCCCACATACTGTAAAGTACTGTATGAGCTTTGAACTTTAAACCCTTGGATAACAAAACGAACAAAATGAAAATATAAAGGTAAATCAAAAATAACATAGCAAGTAAAACATTTCTTTTTCTCTTTTTTTTTTTTCTTTTACTGAAGCGTTTGATTCTTACATGGCACTCGGAACAGAAGCACTGTCCACAGGTTCACAAAGGGAGCCCAGCAGATTAGAACAGAACACTAACCGGAGGCTGACGGGACACAATCACTCCCCACACCGGCGTGGCGGTCGCACTCCAGGCCGCACCTCCCTGCTCCACATTTTACTTCCCACAGTCAAGGGTGGATGGATGCTTTGATTTCAGCTGCCACCCAGGAGAAGTTGGCTCAAGCAGGAACTGGCGAGCTTGAAAACTGAGGGGGACCTTTACGTGAGTGTGTGTGTGTGTGTGTGCGCCACCTTCAGAGGATGCGCTGCAGGTGGATGCTGGGAAACGGACTGTAAACCTGAAGCATAAAATCAAAGCCTGCACGGGACTGGAGTGCGACTGCCATGCCTGCAAGTGCATTAAGATCAGCGAGCAGAGTGCAAAAATACTAATACCAAGTGTCCTCATAACACAGGCCTCTCATCAGACTGGAGAGAGAGATAATAGGGGGGGGGGGTGGTTTGGAGCTACATAACACTGTAGCAGAGTAGTGTAAGGGTGGAAATGTGGCGGGAGCAGGTAGGGCGGGTGCTTTTAAAACCTGACAAATGACCTGAGGACACACACACACATCTTCACACACAATGGCACACCACACACAGCACATGAGGGAGGCCACTCATGCTAACACAACTGTTTTTTCCTCTATTTTTTCCATTTTGTTTCTTTTTTCTCTTTTTTTTTCTCCTTTTCTTTTTAATTTTTTTCCTTTTTTTTTTTATTTTTATTTTTTAACAAAGTCACTAGTCACCATCTGAGTCTCAACAGTGAGGCTGGACTCAGAGACAGGCAGGCACAGGCAGGTAGATCTAATGTTTGAGGTTGACATCCCGGTACTAATAAAAAAAAAAAATGGATTCATAACGTCCATCGGAGGAGAGGTGCGCTATGTTTAGCAGCATGCTAGTAATTGCACACATTGTCAATGTGAAGTTTTAAATTTCGCACTTTTCTAGACGATTAATACATTTTTCTCCACGTTTAACGCGGTTGACGGCACCGACTGTTGAGACTAAAGGAGAGCAGAAGAGGGAGAATCGAGGAGAGGGCGTCAGAGAAACGAACCGCAGGGCCATCTCTGACGAGCCTGACGCCTGTTGCTATGCCGACCATCGAGAGAGAGGGAAACAGAAAAGGAGGGAGAGAGAGAAAGAAAGAGTGGAGCGGCGAGGCAAAGAATGGACACCAGCTCCAGCTGAATCTCCTCTCTCAGGTCAGGGTGATAGACAGGCAAGTGGTCACTGTGAAAGGAGGAGAATGTCATGCAATGCCTCAAGGAGGGAAAAAAAAAGTCTGATGGAGAGAGAGAGAGAGAGAGAGAGAGAGAGAGAGAGAGAGAGAAGGAACTTGTATTCAAATTCTTACTTGCTCACTTCAGGGGCTTCACTGTCTCTGCGATGACAGTGCCTCTTTCATCACATTCAGAGTGTGCATGTTTGTGTGTGTGTGTGTGTGTGTGTTTGTCGCTTGTTTGAACTGAAACAAATTCCCTCTTAATTGGCACCGTGCGTTTCTTGCCAACAGTTGGTCAGCTAGAAAAATCTGTAACTAGGGAGAAGGAAGCTCAGCAATAATTTCAGCCTCCGCCATTCAAAAGGAGCACAAAAAGGATCATTATGGGGGAATTTCATAATTCGGGCGAGCGCGGGACCGAAGCCGCTCTGTGAGCCTAACCGAGTATTTGGTGGGAAAGATTGTATCTCCTCAGATGAAGATATGATCACAAAAACGACGCAGCATTCTCACACGCAAACAAACAAAAAAAAAAAGAAATCTAACTTCATGATGAAAAATCGCGGTGGGATTATCTCCCGGGGAGGTGACTCATCCTCGGTGACATAACGGAGCACCGGACGGCGAGGGAGAGAGCAGCGCGTGGGTGGGCGTGGTTCTCGGTTCATCTGCCTGTCTTTGCCTGTCTTTCTGTGGGTCCGGCCTGTGGGTGTAACGGGGTGGTTGGTAGTGACGGTGTGGGAGGTGTGTGATGAAGGGGTGGGGTGGGGGGGGGGGGCAGTGAGGAGGGAAGGGGGGAGGCGGCAGGTGGAAGTCAGAGCAGAACAATTTAGCACAGCGGGAGATGAGGTGCACGGGGGCACGGGGGGGTTGAGGGAGGGGCCAGGGATTAGAGTTGTCAAGGAGACAATAATTTGCCGGAGGCCTGGATCATACACACCATCCTCCATGGCTCTGTTGACTCTACTATAGCAGAAAAAAAAAATAAATGACTCAATACTCTGATGGAGAAAAGGTGGGAGATAAGAATGAAGAATCCCACCAGGGACTGTGAGATTGGAATTGTTTTTAGATAAACTGAGGAATCAGGAGAGCGATGCTGTGGTGGGTGGAGCCTAATTAATGACTGGACTGATGAGGTGAGGCGGCCGGAAGGTGAAAGACTGATAATGCCACGATCAATTTAAAATCAATCTCAATTCCTTCCCATCTTTGCTGATACTCCACCCCCATCTCTCTACCCCCCCCCCCCCCCCCCCCCCCCCCCCCCCCCCCAGGACACACACACACACCACACTCCCTGCTGGTCTGCTTGACTATCCATCCATCCCCCCTCACTTCTCCTCCTTCTTTGCCTCCTCTTTCTTCTCCTCCTCCTTTTTCTCCTCCTTCTTGGGCTCCTCCTTCTTCTTGTCGTCCTTCTTCTCCTCCTTCTTTCCATCGTCCTTCTTCTTGTCGTCCTTCTTCTTATCCTCCTTCTTCTTGTCCTCCTTCTTGTCCTCCTTCTTGGCCTCCTCCTTCTTCTCCTCCTCGGGCATCGGCTCTGTGGTGAGGATCACTTTGCCGATGTTGTTCCTCTCCTGCATCTTTCTCATGGCGTCGCCAACCTGTGGAGACACAGAATAACGGAGGCGGTTAAGGACGGCGGGGTGAAAGTAAATGGTGACGGAGGGGAAGGGGGCGATTCAGGGAACGGCTCGTTGACAAACAGCCTTTGAGAGCGAGCATCCGCTGATAGCATCTGCTGCTTTGCAGGCTGCGCCTCTAACCTGCTGTATTAATACCACAGCCTGAAAACAAATCTTACAGGCCTGTCGCCTAATATCACTTTAATGTGCAGTATATGAGAAATGACATTTGTTTAGATGAGACTTTAGTGTTCTTTGAGGGGAAATTAAATGGTTGTGCACAGGTAAGTGAAAAGGGGGGTAGAAACATGACAAATAAGAGTAAACAGATAAAGCAGAAATCATTCCCATCATTTTATTTGATGTTCAAATGCAGTCAAAAATCAGCAGCATTTAAAAGGTTTATTGCCCCGACGTTAAAAATGTGTCCACTGCTGTGCATTTTAAGTTGTGGAAAGAGACGGGACGGATGTTGCAGATGTAAAACTGTAACAGTTATGAACAATTACGAGGGCGGCGGGCTGATTAGCACTCTTTCCTCACTGGAGGAAGGTCCAGGTTTGAATCTAAGCTGGAGTTTATCTGTGAGGAATTTCCATGTTCTCCCATGCGCCTGGTTTCCTCCCATTACTCTGCCTTCCTCCCGTTACTCTGCCTTCCTCCCGTTCCTCTGCCTTCCTCGCATTACTCTGCCTTGCGTTCCTCTGCCTTCCTCCCGTTCCTCTGCCTTCCTCCCGTTCCTCTGCCTTCCTCCCGTTACTCTGCCTTCCTCCCGTTACTCTGCCTTCCTCCCTTTCCTCTGCCTTCCTCCCGTTCCTCTGCCTTCCTCCCGTTCCTCTGCCTTCCTCCCGTTACTCTGCCTTCCTCCCGTTACTCTGCCTTCCTCCCGTTCCTCTGCCTTCCTCCCGTTACTCTTCCTCCTTCCCGTTCCTCTGCCTTCCTCCCGTTCCTCTGCCTTCCTCCCGTTACTCTGCCTTCCTCCCGTTACTCTGCCTTCCTCCCGTTACTCTGCCTTCCTCCCGTTCCTCTGCCTTCCTCCCGTTACTCTGCCTTCTTCCCGTTCCTCTGCCTTCCTCTCGTTCCTCTGCCTTCTTCCCGTTCCTCTGCCTTCCTCCCGTTCCTCTGCCTTCCTCCCATTACTCTGCCTTCCTCCCGTTCCTCTGCCTTCCTCCTCGTTCCTCTGCCTTCCTCCCGTTCCTCTGCCTTCCTCCCGTTACTCTGCCTTCCTCCCGTTACTCTGCCTTCCTCCTCGTTCCTCTGCCTTCCTCCCGTTACTCTGCCTTCTTCCCATTTCTCTGTCTTCCTCCAGTTTCACCAGAAAGGCTCGTCAGGTAGATGGAACATAAGCTGTGACGTCTGTGACCAAAGTCAAAACTTTCTCTTAAATATTAGACTTTTCTGTACTGGTGAACCCTTGACCCCCCCCCCCCCCCCCCCCCCCCCCCACCTCCACCCCCGCGCAGTGGTGCATCAACCAACCGGCCCTCCATCTTTATGACGAGGCGGAGGATCCCAGCCAAGAACTGCCCCACCCTCCTCTTGACCATTGAGCTCAGTCCGCTGCCCGTTCCCATCTCCATCACCCCCCCCCCCCCCCCCCCCCACCACCTCCCTCTTTCCTCCGATCCCCCCTGTTTGCGCGAGGCAGGCAGACCACCTAACGACCAGTGCCACGGCAACAGGGCCATCTCCTAGCAACGTAAGAGCCCGGCTGAAACGTGGCTCTGACGACTCAGACACATGGGAACAAGGGAGAGTGTGGGAGTTCGAAGTGGAGGAGGGAGGAGAGGAGGGGGGGAGCAACTAGTATCCCTTGGATGAAGAACACGCAGTGGAAGAGAGGCCAGGGGAGGGTCCAGGACTTATGAGAATCATTTTCAGTGTGAATGAAAGTCAAAGTGAGAGGGGCTGAGGCTCCGCCCACTTCCACCCACCACTCCCAGCATCTCAGACAAGACTGTGGCATTTGTGGCTTCTGACATGATCATTAGATCCTTCTGGGTATCAGTGCAGATGTAGATGTAGATGATGAACCTGCAGGGGGAGGCGCTCCCGCTAATTTCCAAATATTCTTCGTGCAGGTCTATTGATTTCTTGACAAACAGCAAAGCCCAGGCATTGAGGATGGTGGTGGTGGTGGTGGGGGGGGGTGATGAATGGGGGGGTCAGGGCGTGGCATTTGTGCTCGGGCCACAATCATCGATCCGCTGCTCCCCCAGCAGCCGTCCGTGTTCGCCGGAACCAGAAACGGCTGGATCAACGTCTGCGGACGCCGTCCCAAAAACTTCACATCAGAGATTCGTTAGACCGATCTCTCCTCTTAATCTACACACTTCTTCCATGTCTCTTTCAAGGCCCCTCCCTGAGACAGACGCACATGCTGACTAAAGGATGTCGCCATAGCAACAAGAGAGAAAGGGCAAAAAAAAAAAAAAAAGCTGCGAGGAGGGAGAAGGAAAGAATAAAAGCAGATAGACAGAGACGAAGCGAGAGTTAATAACGTAAAGATGGCAGAGAAGAATCTGATATAAAGAGCAGACAGATGGGGAGGCGAAGAGAGAGCGTCAGATGGCGGAGAAAGACAGCGGGCCTTTCTCTCCGGCCAAGACACTGACCAGCCCTGACTTTAACAACAGAGGATGTCAGCCTCCGACGCTGCTTTTCTATCTTGTGTTTTTCACACTCTCTCCATTCACGTCTCTTCGCAGCGTTAATTTTGTCAGCAACAGTCTGAGTCTGTCGGCCCGAGTGAGACGGAACGACAAAAGACACAGAGCTGCTTTAAGATGAACTCGGCCGGTTGAATGCGAGCCTTCGGGGGCCACGCCCAGCTGCTGCAGACGCACAAAGACACAAGTCACAGACGGACTCACCTGGCGCGCACACGTGCATGCCGGGAGACTGGACTGTAAAAATGCATGTAATCCAGACGCAAAAGCATCCGAGTTACAGTGAATCATCTGGTCAGTCAGAGTGAGGTGCAACAATAACGGGTTTAGTCATACGATCCACCAGAAGAAAATGGATGCGAAGTCCAAGAAAAGATGATTTTAATTCACTCTTCAGAAGAGATTTAACCACGTGCAACATGAAAACAAAGATATGTGCTGATGCACGTCTAAGAGTATATTTTTGTGACAAGAACACACGCCATGTTAGGTGGGTGAACATCACTGAGGTCGCTGGCATCATACATGAGGCATGAAAATAAAGCTCACGCACGTCAAAATGCAGCGAGAAAAGTATTTTTTTTTTCTTACGTGTGCAACATGTGAGGCAGATACAATAAAAACATTAAAAACTAAATCTGATTTCATGGGGACTTTAAAGCGTACGTCGGTTACTTGAATAAAAGTCACCGTCTTTCGCTGAAAGAAGAAAGAAATCTGGTTCATGTCTTCATGGTTCCACTTTCATGGACCCGAACCCGAATGGACCCGTGAAAATTCGACCTGAAACTGACCCGACCCAAGCTCTTAGTCCGGGGGTCCGAACCCAAATGGACCCGCAATATTTGGACCTGACCCGAGTCTTTAGTTTCCGACCACGAACCAAACCGAGATACCCGAATAGAACCGATACAATACACCACATAGTCATGTTAAAGTTGTCTAGCGTTGAATAAAACTTGATTTTCTTCCCTAAAGTTGTCTTCTTCTACCCGGTTCAGTTGCTACATAGGCTACGTGATGTAAACAACAATAAATCCACGTCGTTATTTTCTTTGTGGATTCATAAGCTAATGGTAGCAACAGCTAACGCTAATAGCCTACACCGGTCAGGACGTGTCGTGAACATATTGTCTCTTCCAGCGTTGTCATGTTGGTGATCCGTTGTGCTTTACAGCTGCCGGGCAAACTGCTAATAAGACGCTACGGCAACACGATTGTTTCATGACAAACACGCCACGTTAATTAATAATCATTTAACTGCCCCGAGTCCTGACATTAGCTGCCACCGCCAATATCTTTACCTCTCTCGAGTAAACGTGGACCCAGCCTGTCAGAGAGCACCGACCGGACCCGAGACTAACTGTACCGATTCCGACCCGAACCCGGAGTCACATCTTTTGAATGGACCCGAGACCCGATTCGGGTCGGAAGATTGGGTTTTTGGGTTGTTCCGAAGACCTCTAGTCCACAGTGATAAACGATAAATCATACAGATCATACGTCTCGCAGACTTCGTGCGCGGCATCACGTTACGTGTCGCGACTACGCAGTCGGTATATGGACAGCGCACTCATTTAACACCGTTGATGTTGACCTACTTGTAATTATAGGTGCGGGAAACCACGGGATTGATAATTATCTGAGACAATGGTTTCAGGCGTCCGAGTCGTCACAGTCATGAGTGGTTGCTTTGTGGTTAAAAAAAACACACGGCTGGTGTTAGAATTAACACGCACGGCTAAATGCTAGAAGTTATGCAGCACGTGGCCTGTGCTTACATCCCCAATAAAATCACGGACTGCAGGGTACTGGTGTCATTTCAAATGGACCCACTTCCACTCTTACAGTTGCCACTTGGATTAAATTAGGTCCACTTTCTGTTTAAGCCAACAAGGAACCTTTCATGGCCCACTTTTATTGCAGGCCTTTGTGATGCCGCGATAACTTTTGACAGAAAAAGACCATCGAAATCTGGATTTTTGCTGCTTTTTCCTCAGTTGGCAGATTAGTGGTCGCCTCCCCGGGGACAGCCCTTTGCTGAAATATGCCCGGCACCCCCGCACGAGACAAACGGCAATTTCAGGCGGAAATGGGAAAACCAGACACGAACCTGCTCCAGATGCCAAGTGGAGTCGATGCGGGGCTTGATTTTTCCCTCCTTGTACAGATCCAGGATGACGTTCATGGCCTGGCTGATGAGCTCCGTCTCCCCATCCAGGTAGCCGAGGTGGAAGCCGCACACCGACTTGTTCCCCTGGATCAGGCTGAGCGTGTGGATGGAGAACTGGTGGTACCAGTTCTTGGCAACGGCGAGCAGGTTCTTCCTCTGGCCGGCCAGCATGTTGGCTGCAGCACCTGACAGGAAGGAAGGCCAGAGAGAAGAAAGACTCTCAATCCCTACCTTTCACTTTATATCAAGCGTTTTTTATAGGGTTGAGCAACAATTAAAATTTTTAATCGCGATTAATCGCATTATTTCCCTGATTAATCACGACTAATCGCATTGTATACGCAAAATCAAATAATGAATTCAAAAGTAGTGTAAGATGCACTTTTATTTAAATGTTCTCCTGCCATATGAACTAAAGTGCCATAACATTTGTTGTTCAAACACTTTTAACATCAGCACTTGTCAGTAACACATATTTAGTGTAAATCTCATCTTAAAAAATGAAAAATAAAATAAAGCTTATTGCTACTGCCAGGGCATTAATGTCATCCCTTTTATATAAAAACACTCAACGCTCAGCACAATCAGAACATTAAAACAGGTAATTTATGAGGTAACAGCAGAAACTTTTAACGGGGAGTTTAACTTGGCAGTTGTTACAAATAACCTTGTTTCTGTCAAATCCTCCGTCTGGGAGAACTTTAAAATGAAAATGTTCATGTTAAAGTTCAGTAACTTTACCAATCCATGTATCATTCATTCTTTCCATTTTCAATTGTCAATCAAAAATTTAAAAAAATTAAAATGCGACATTTTATTACGTTTTTCGTTTTTTAATCTAACAAAAAAAAAACTGAAAAAAAAATGCTTGTATTTTTTTTATATGTCAATTTTAGACTTAGTTAAAAAATACGAAGTTAAAAAACGGGCCACAGAACTGAATTTGTTTTATAATGGAGGACTGGACTTTCTGTTGTCATTACACATCTGTGCCACTAGATGGAGCCGCACTGAAGTAACCAGCTAGAGAACAGCAGGACAGTGAACACATGGAGCAGATCTGGTGGAACATGGAGGAATGACACAAAAGTTTTGTTGCAGTCTAGAATATTATTTTTTAGACAGAATTGTTAATATTGCTACCTGAGCTGCTACCCGAACTGTTACATTCACGGATTTTTACCGTTCTCCATGTCTGTTTTAGCTTTTCCTTATGTTTACTGTTTTCCGGTTCTGCAGCAGCCAGTAACAGACTTTTCAAAACAAAAGCATGTGAGCAACATGCGTTAACGTGCGATAAAATATATGTCGGCGTTAATAAATTAATGCGCTAACGCGATAATAACGCGTTAACTTGCCCAGCCCTAGTTTTTTACACATGTTATCTAAATCTTTGTCGCTTTGTGTAACGTCTTCGCCCATTTAACATTTGTTAACAACATGAAGCCGTGTTAGCTCCTCTGCTCGTCCGCTCTGGCTCTTTGTTTCACCTCCGTCTGCCTGTGTTCTCACACTCTCACCTGTCCTTCCCACTGCAAAAAACCTCTTTGGCACTACATTTGTCACCGTCACCCCCCCCCTCCTCCTCCACACATCTTCACATAGCTGCCTGCGCTTTCCATCCCCGTCCCTCTGGGGGGAAAACGGGGGGACACAAAGCCCGCTCAGAGAACAGAGGGACCCAGCCTGCTACATTCAGACACATTCCAGGTTTCGTGCGGATAGGATGCCCATTGTTCCGACATGCCTACTTCTGATAAGCTGGAAGAGAAGCAGCCAGCGCAGACAGAGCAGAGAGGGTGAGTGGGTGAGGGTGGAGGGCATGGTGGTGGCTCGTAGCTTTCTGAGTAACGCGCAAAAGTCAAGGCCCTGTTCTCCAAGGATGCCGACCCAGCCCACTCCATGTACGCAGATTGGCCTTGCGAGAGAGTACAAGACTTCCCACGGATGACACGCAGCGCACCGAGGACATGGGTTTAAACAGGGAGGCCACTCAGCCCACCAGAAAGCAGCTTTACTCCACGAGCGAGAGTGAAGCCCACAACTCTTCCATCAAACCTATTTCTTTTCGAGATTTCGCAGGGATGTTGCAGATCTCTGGGGACTTTTTCAGCTGCCTTTAAAAAGAACAAAATCAAATGAAGAATTTTGCATAATTTAGAGCCACATGCAGAGACGAGGAGCATGAGAAGAATTTCACCTGATAATCTTAATACGTAACTAGAACATTCCAGGAAGGAAGGCTCTGTTCACTGGGACCGAGGAGTTATCTCGCCTGAGTGGCTCCCATCGTGTTCTGTTGCACTGTCGGCGACCTTTAATGGCCACATCGAGTTTAGGCATCATTAATCACATCTTTTGTTAGCGGAAAAAAGCTGAAGACAGGGCAGCGTTGTCCAAATCATGGAGCGCTCGAGTTCAGTCAATGATCATTATTTGATCACATGAGAAGGATTTTGAATTTAACATCATAACGAACACTAAGATTTTCACTTTTATGGCTGTCTTATATCATTACAAATTCAAATCAGAGCTTTGCTGTACGGAAAAAACCTTTGTCACTTACCATAGGTAATAAGTTTGCCCATAGGCTTCAGCAGGTTGTAGGCCTTATGAGTGTCAGATCCTCCAAGAGGGTCCAGGATTATGTCCAGTCCTGTAGCAGAGGGAAGAAAAAAAGGGGGGGAACTTATCTCTCCTGTAAAATTGTGTGCCAGAGTTCACTTGGAGAAGTGAGCGTAGCCGAGTTGTGTCACGTTCACACGAGATGGTTCCCATCAAGGAGGACAAGAGGAAGATAGTGTAATATCTTTTTTTTTTTATCATTCTTGTTAACTAATAAGGTGAGACGGGTACATTATCTTCCACTCCATTTATGTCCGTTCCAGAATGACAAACCGACCACCGAGCAGATGGTAAAGTATAGCAACCTGACATGAAGGTTTCTCTGTGGTTTATTTATACCCGGCCATGTAGGCTCAGACTTAATGATGTGCTTTTGTGCCAGAGGGGGACTTTTTAAATTAGGCTCGCCCTCTTTTTTCCCCCCGTTAAACCCCCGCGCTATTGATTGTAGGAGGCTCACAGCGGGACTCTTCCTTGACCAGAGCACAGATGAATTTACGGAGAGCCAAAGACGGAAAGATAGGTAGCGAGGCCGGGCCTGCACATTGATCCGGGCTTCTAATTAGGCACTTTCTGTCTAAAGTGTCAGTTCTAGCTCTCGACGGATCCGTCTCTGTAATGTCTTTCCATCTCCGTCTGCGCTACACAGAACAGAGACAGGAGAAGGGACTTTGAAATGATCCTCCAGCAGTAATAGCATCATACTAGGAACACAGCAGTGGGCAAAGGAGGAGAAAAAAAAAAAAGAAACAAGAACAGGAAGTGGACATTGTTCCGTGCTGCTTCTTAGCAGCAAGTCCATCTACATAAAACTATGTGGCCACATTATTTGTGGCAGTTGGAGTCACGGCTGGAATAAAAATGACTTTACTTGTTAGGGGAAAATGACTCCCTATGTGCTGTCAGTCTGGTGGAAGGGGACGGCCAGCGCTGCTGAGAAAACTGTATGGAAACATACTCTCCACCCATCAACAAATGCTGCAGACACACAGCACTGCTTTGTTCTGGTGGAGGATTTATCGATCCGGACCATTCGCCTTATGAGCCTGTCTCACGGGACGGCACGCACACTTAATTTAGACTCCAACCATTCATTAAATATTTGCCATCATGCTACCATCACTGCAGAGGGCTCGTTTTCTCACCTTTTGGACTGATCTTGCGGACTTCCTCCACGTAGTCCTTGGTGCGATAGTCGATGGTGTGCGTGACGCCACCTGCGCTGATGGTCTCATGTTTGCTGGCCGATGCGGTGCCAAACACGGTCACGTCCTTCACCGTCTTGCACAGCTGGGTGGCTGCAATGCCCACGCCACCTGAAGGAAGGAGAGAAGAGGTTGTCGATAATGTGGAAAATGTACGTTGAAGGATTTGTGACGGAGCCTGCTGCAGAGAGCACCGATGACGATTTTTCTGGACCAAGGATCAAGACTAACGCTGAACGCAGCGAGACGAGAATTCCCATCCAACATGCGTCTTTACTGGCAGCTAAATGTAATTTGCATTATTTATTTTCGTATAACAAGCAAGTCAATAACGTGGCGGATGTGTTTTCCTCCGGGGTATGTAAGGAGCGCATTAAACACAATCACATTACCCCAGCTGGTCCGGGGATATTAGACACCCACGCACAGATGCACGCGCACGTCCAACCCTGGAGAAAGTAGCGATTGTTAAGACTTTCCCTTATTCAAGACAAACCAACCATAATTCCACAAGACCACAAATGTAGCTAAGGTGTCTGTTTGTCAGGAAAGGAGACCAGAGTCTGCGCTACACTGTCCGTGACTTTAAATACAAAAGTAGAGGTTTTGAATATCTGTTATTTCTCCACCGTGTTTGAAAGTGTGTACATAGTTGCGGCAAATGCTTCATGCAGTGTTTGCAGAGGGAGCCGGCGCGAGAGGTAATAGGTTACTGATAAGCAGTGGTTTGTTTGAAATGGAGTCCGACTGTGGAGTCCTGCAGCTGAAAGGCAGCCATAAAGGTTATTCATGCTTGACCGACAACAGGGTACAGCATATGATATCATAAGAGTAAAGAAAGGCAAAGCAACTGGTTCACTGCAGCAACAGGTTTACACACCAAAAGCGCAATTCAAAATGCACAAGAAAGCAAGTAGTCAGATCAACGACATGTGCACTTCTTCAGTTTTATACAATTAACCGTACGAGCTTGTTATTTTGTGGAATTCATGTGCCAACGTGAGCTTTCCTTGAAACTGGAAGTTGCACTGAACCATGTATCCGATCATCTGTTTTCTTTTTGGAGGCCCTTGAGGCACCAATCTGTGCAGAGATTCCCAGGCACCGCCTCCCACTCCTCTGGGGGACACCAGACATTCCCCAAGCCAGCTGACGAGTACAGGGACAGATTTAATATCGCCGGGCAAATTAGTGTGTGGTGGCAAAATCATAAATGGCACCCATGGGAGAGTGCAGATCTGTGGGCAAGACCTAAAACTGCAACAGACATAGCCTGTTCGCTTTAGGAGCGCTCTAGAAAAAATAAAAAGTGAGTCTACATCAATCCAGAATGCTAAAAAGCAGACCTGTTGGTAATAAGGAGCCTTGAAGTCACTGTTCATCGTAAACATGTGTGCTCCTACATGTGTGTCATCAAACTTCAAATGTCTGAGTCATGATCCGACACTGCACATGCTTGGAGAAATGTCATTAAAACCTAAATGTAATCATATACTAATTGTAAGTAAAACTTTAACATGAAGAGCTGCCAAAGATGTGTGTGACTTCTTAGTTAGCTAAGATTTCGGGTAATTTTAGAGTTCTTTGAGTCTATTAAGATAATCGCGGCTTGGCAAGTCGACGGGCTCCGATAGCATCCTACGCTCCAATTTCCAGATAAATGAACATAAATGGAGAATCTCGTCTGTTGTGTCTTCTCTCCTCCCGTAACTATTGCGAAACACGGGTGCGTCGTCCTCCCAGCAGCTGTCCAGCTACGTCAAACGCAAAATTTAGGAGCAACATTTTTTTCCCCCCTTTTCCACTGTAAATAATGACACAACTTTATAAAAATAATCCCTACACCAAATTTTGCAATCTGGAATTAAACCTTCCATAAATACAAATGCATAAAGTTCACCATGTCCACACATGTCAGGTGCTCTAATATGACGGCATCGTTACTAAATGTCATCAGTTTTCGCTCTTCTTCTTTTTTTTTTTTTTTGATTCCAAAACACAACTTGCACCCGGTGCAAAGATGAAGTGAACTTGGACCGTTATCTTGCCAGTAAATCTTCTGTCCGCTCCAAAGCCTCCTCCCAGTGAAACATACCTAAAACACGTCCCATAGGAGGTGATAAAAACCTGGCGGAGTCCAGCGCGCTCTGGAAATGGTGAAATGGCTGTGAAGAAACATCCCTCTCCAGTTGCATCGCGACCTCATGGCCTTTAGAAAGTGCCGGATACTCCACTTCTCCTGAAGCGCTACTCATACGTGAAGGACACAGTTTTAAGCCTTGGACCGGTTGACTAGTTGGGCCACACACCCTCTCGAATAATTTGAGGGTAAAGATCTGATCTTGTGTTCCACAACAAGGATAAATCCTCGATGCTGCTCTGAATCTGTGGTTTGACAGTTGACCAAATTGTTCTTTCATCTGGCAGAGACTTTCCTAGAAGCTGGAACGTGTCACCCCCCCATGAAGATGGAAAATATCTTCAGACCATCCTGGACTGCAAAGCTCGAGGCACTGTCCCTTACTTTCCCACAATTCTCCTTCACATCTGTAGCCCTGATCCAGAGTTGCTCTCCCACCTCGGTGACCTCAGTCCCTGTAATAGACCAGTTCCTCCTCCCTGGCCTTGGTTTCCATTGGGGAAGTTGTAGCAGTTGGATTTGGACAATCCGCAAAGTATTCCTTCTGCTGGACTATATCCCCAGTTGAGGTCAGGATCCCTATATCCCACTTCAAACAGTGTTGGTGAAGCACTGATTCAAAGTACTTGATGGCTTTTCTTTTCCACACAGAGAGACGTCATATTACACAACGCCTGAACTCCTAGATCTGAGGATTTGCTTTTGCAATCACCCGAGTCGTGTTTGGCATTCCTGCCTAGCTAGCCGTCACTCGTCTCCAGGTTCCCACAAGTTTACCATCTTTTTCTACGACTCCAACCACCTCACGGTCATGGCACCGTAGCACTCCATGAATAATGGAGTAATGGAAAACCACCAGTTGAGACAGAACGCATCCCAGCATTCCTCAAAATGTTGGAGAATGACGGTCGGAGGTGGGAGGTGAATATCGCCTGGATGGGGATTAGGGGTGAGTACTGGCAAGGACCTCGCAATATGATATGCATTGTGATACTTGGGTCACGATACGGTATTATCACGATATCGCGATATTCTACCCAGTTAATATCAAAATTAAAAGCAGAGATGAAAAATTAAGTTCATCATATGATATTGATCATTCAGAGGACAAATTGAGTCAAAACTATTTGCTTCAAAACAACCTATTTATTGTTTATTATTAGTGTTTTTGCACATTTAAGTGAATCAATGAATTTTCCTAAAAAAAAAATCGATATTAGGAGCTGAAAAATCGATATTATAATGGGTGGCCTGAAAATCGTGATATATCGTCAAATCAATTTTTTTCACACCCTTAATGGGGATCTCCGTCAAACGTTCTTAGGAGCCTATCTGGCTGTGCCACCAATGTCACTAGGTAGTGATCACTGCACATGTAGGCTCCTATAAGGCTGTTTTTAACCGTTCTTGAAAAGTTAAAAACATGACTCGCAGCTCCTTTGTCGATCCAAAGGTGCAGATAAGTCAGCCTCTCGTTCACCGTGGAAAACCGAACCGCATCCACACAAAATCCATCGGGTCCTTGGGAGCATTCTGCTGCTCCAAGTCTACAGTAGACCGTCAGTTTTGAAAATTAAATAACTTCGTTTCCCTTCACTTACACATTTCTGAGGCCATGAATCTGTCCATTCATGCACGTTTTCGATGTGGCTGCACCGTCACACAGCTGCCCAGAAAAGAGCTGAGAATGTGAATCAAGTATGGTCATTTTTTTTCTGTCTTCCTGTCAAAAAACAAATATAATCAAACACCTTTTACAGTTAATTTCCATTTTCCTTTGCCTTTATAACAGCTGGAGCCCATGTGAGAGGAACAGGCCGACGTGCATTACTATAATCACGCCTGTCAACACCAAGAATAGAGCTGATTAAAAAAAAGAAAAAAAGAAAAAGTAGGCTGTTGCTGTTGGATGCAGGCGCCGTTATGGCTGTTTTATAACGGTAACCATCTCTCCTTTTTCTCAGTGAGAAAGCAAGTTTGTGTTGCCAAGGTAACATCAGCCAAATTGCCACCAGTGACTGAGCAAAGGGAGCCATTTTGTTTCATTGACTGCTCTCCCTCCGGGCATGTAAGAGTGTTTCGGTAACAAGTTTTTAATCATCTCTTATCTGACAGCCTGCATCACAACCTCTTCTTGTGCTGGGTAGAAAACAACACAAGGACATGGGTTTATTTCTCACTATTAAGGACCGTTTTCACTAATGCTGATTTTTGATAACAAATCCCTGTTAATCTCAAACTGGCATACACATTTTAACATGCGTGCATCTGTTTACTTTGTGTTTTACACAAATACCTGGACAGCAGTTAAAGCGAAAAGACAAAAAAAGAGGTTTAAAGGCTCTTTTCACTGAATGGCTCTGCTGCACGGTAGCAACCCTTTCATGCAGGTGTTAAAAAGTCTCCAACAAGATGATGCATCCATCAATCCCACATGCTCAAAAGCATCACTGAGATTTTAATATGCAGTAAATACCGCTGTGATAAATAGTTTTATTCCCCTTTTGATTGCAGCTTAATGAGGCGAGCCAGTAATGTGGAAAAAACAGCAGAAAACCCTTTCTATTTACTCCCTCAAATATATACTTTCAAAAACGCAAAAGCTTGTTTTTTTAACGAATAAAAGGAAAACAAATATCTTAATAGATATGTTTGAGAGTGTGTGAGAAATGAAGGAGAAGGGACAGATTTCTGGCTCCCATGAGAACAAACTCCTGATCTCCCATCACAAGACCGCCGAGCTGTGCCAAGAGCCGAGAACCCCTTACCGCACCCCACCTCTGATCACACGCACAAACATCCATATATATACACAGATCACAGAGCAGAGAGGAGACGGGAGCGGGGCCGCGGCCCTCAGCAGCCCCGACCGGCCGCTGGTATCTGCTAATCTTCACAAATATGCAAAGCTTAAAATATTAGCTTCTTATTAACCTTTTGTTCCAGCGTTTCTCGGTTTCTTGATGTACATTTTCTTCCCCAGTACGTCTGCTTCTTTCAGAATAGATGCGTCTCTCTCCAGGCACATACTTAGTAAAGAGAAAGCACGCTTAAGCAAATTCTTGCTGCTAATTGCATTTGTTCTCCCCAAAATTCAATTCAATTGTTTACACTTTTAAATGAGGACACGTCATGAAAAAACATCCACCTATGTGCCCCCGTTTCACTCCGTCCTCCGGGGGAAACTGATACACAGTAGGGTTTTGTCCTTGCTCTGAATCGGGTTTTGGCACACGTTGCACTTGGCTTCCGTAACATGACTGTTAGGAGTGAGGAGGAATTTTCCTCAAAACACAGAGGAATCCACGCTGACACTGAGGCCACTATTATCGCTCCACACCCAGAGTTCAACAACAGGGGTGGGTGGGGACGACAGGAATGGATTCCATGTATGAAAACATGCCAGTCAACCTCAGAAGTTACATCTCCATTTGTGCTTATTGCCTAAACAGACATGATATCACATCACATGCACTGTACGAGCCAGGGGACGGTCCGACGCGCTGCTAAGAGCAAGATGGACGGTGGCCATATGGTCAAGACTGGTCCTTTGTTTTTTCTTTCTTTCTTAGATTTCTTCGACATATTTGCACATTTCCTCAAGCGCTCATTTCTCTTCTAACCTATCATTAGGCTGTGGTGGGGGCTGACAAAAGAATGAAATACAAACGCGGAGCCATGCATCTCTTCTAACCAAGACTCACCATGGTAATGTTAGGAAATCCACAACCAAATGGAGAAACATGTCTCTCGAACCGTTTAAAGCTCAATCAGAGGTCAGATTCAAGTCCTGCGATGATTAAAAGGAGCTGTGGTTGGATGTGAACGTGTACTCTTGGGGCATTACGAAACCTTGGTGTTTTTCCTGGGGTGACTGTACACACGGTGAGCTTGAGAAGCAGTTTAATGTGCTCCTCTCTGGTGGTGAATTTCATAGAGGTAGAGGCCCACTGTTGGTTACTGGATGAGTGGATGCGCTCACGTTAGAAGGGCGTCCATGTGATTTCCTGAGTAAGGATTCTCACAGTGCTAACACACACACACACACACAAAACCACAACACGCTGAAAATATGTCATGCACCTATACACAGGCGCATGCACGCAGCTCTTTCCTGTCATGAACCATGGGTGCAAAAATGAAACGCAAGCCGACGCACACCTGCAACTGCATGTGGCAGCTGGGGGTCACTCGTCAACGGCTGCGGGGATGAGGGCGCAAAGAAAGGATGCGATTGGCGGAGGATGGGTGGAGGTTGCACCGGTTTCCTTGTATTATCGGCGCAGCGATCTGCCGCCGGTGAGATGGTTCAACCATGCAGATCAGACTCCCGCTCGGGGGGTCAGAGTGAATTAGCATCCTCTAAACACGGGTGAAAACTCCTGAGCAGACATATAAGGAAGGAGAGGATACAATTTTATAAGCACAGAGATGTACTGTAAGTACAAATGGGCCGATGCTTAAACAGCAGCGGACTAAATAATGGATGAGAACAATAATCTGGGAGGGAGTCCAGGGAGGAATAAGACGCACAGAAGTGCACTATATTTTTTTTTTTGTCCTCATAGTTCAGGTTTCTTGCAATCATCACATCTCAAAAACAGTCTTGCTTGTCATTCCCCCCCCCCCCCACCTGCAATCAACTGTTCATTGCGGGCGAATGCACGCGAGACCCCGCTTGAGGGTTTGACAGCAGTCACGACGACGTGCACCAGGACTGGATTTCATTCAGCGCACCCGAGAGATCCAGCCACCTGTTTCAGCCGCTTTATGCATTCAGAGTACAACGGCTGGGAACGCTACCTTTTTAGAAAAACAGAGCGCATAGTTACGCAAATGAGAGCCATTTCCATGTTCTCCGGAGAAAATGTGATTTTCTGAAAGTGGACAGGTTTCAAAGGCGGCGCAGAATATGTCAGCTGGGTTCAGATGTAATCTGGTTTTTTCATTAGGCATCGCAGGAAACGCTTGAAAGGAAGAAAACTCCAAACAGACAGCTCCACATTTGAATGTTTACACAGGCCAGGTTAGTCAAAGGGGGAAAAAAAATGTTTTGCAGAAGATTTTAACAGTTGTGTGTAATTTCATCATCTGATATTATCCAGAAGAGAAGTTCATTTTGATGCTGAAGATTAAGAGAACTGTCAAACAAGAAGAAAAAAAAATCCTTCTGGAACCAGTAAATCTCTATTTAGAAGGATTTTACTCTTCAACTGCGCCACTCTTCACTCTCAAGGTTGCGTTTCCCCACAAGCAGCAGCTGAAAACCTCCCACCTCATGTCTTGCCAGCTAATCCTCAGTGTAACTCGGTGTAAGTCTACCCTGCACACCAGAAAGAAGCAGCTGCGAGAGTTTGGAAGTTTCCATAATTGTCTGGTGGGAAGTATAAAACCTCAAACACACTGGTGTGAAGCTTTAGGAGAGTAGATGAAATGTGTAGAAGTAGGTTTTTTGTTTCTTTTTGCAGTCTGAGCATTTAAATTCTGGCAACGTCGGTGCCAAAATGTCAAAGTGTTGACCTGAAGGGGATGCACACTCCCACAACACCACCTAATCATATTATGCATTCCACATCTGCGACACAATGCATGACACTTAACGCTGGCCCGCGCTCGCTCCGGAGCTCATAAATAAAACAGGAGGGGGACGTCATCACTGTAAGCGGCGGAGCCCATTATATACAATATGCAGCAATGTGCGGTGTGGGAGTGGTGGAGGGGCCGGCTGGGCAAGGTCCATAAACATTAGGCCCAGTTCAGGGAGAGGTCAGAGGAAGAGCAGTTGGCCGGGTACAGTGAGAGACCCGCAAGATGCATCCACATGTCTCTGAGGAAACAAGAGGGGGAAGCATGCACGCGTTCCCCCGATGACGAGGGCCGCGGCGCGGATGTAGCGAGGTCACGCGGAGGGAGAGGAGGTTACGGAGCGCCGGAGGGGGAGGAGGACAACGGAGGATGCAGATGTGCGGTGCGCTGTAGAGGAGAGGCACGATGGGAGGAAATACAACAAGCTATTGTTTGGAGAGAAAGGACAGCGGCGGAGCCACGAGAGAGGCAGCTGAGGATTATTTAGAATTTACGTACATACATAACAGCAGCCAGACATTCTCGAGTGGTCATCTGATCCCGGCGGGCATAGGCCACCGTACTTTTGAGGAAAGGAAACTTTCTATTTGAACCTGCACAATGGAACAGTGGAAAAGCAAAAAGGCTAGAGAGCGGCTACCGGCCATCCCTCAACGGGACCTTTTCAGTGTGGAGATTTGACACCAGTTACACCAATAAAACTTACGTCACCACCAGTGAACGTTGCACCTACTTCACTGATCGCCACAGCTTTGTGTGAGACAATCACGGTTTGTTCAAACGTGGAAGTTCAGCTGAAGTTTGAGGGGGGAAAAATACAAAAAAGAAAGATTTGTACAGCAGATATGTAGCTGATTCTAAAGTTAAAACTCTGTATATTCCAGATTATATGAGTTCCTTCTCAGTAAAGAACAGAAAGAAGAAAGAAAGGTTTTTCAGATTTCTCCTGCTTGTATTTCTCTTCTTCTTATAAATATTTTTTTAATGATTCTTCTATTTTTGTCTCTTTGTGTCGTAAATTAAATGACTTAATGTTCACAACATTAGGAACTAAATCTGGGGATGACATCATTAGATGAAGATGACATTTTCCAAATCAATTTATAAAGAAATAACTGCTTCACAACAAGCTCCGAGGGCTTTGGGGGGGGGGCACAGAAAGCTCAAATTCAAGGCAGCTTGATCATTTTCTACAAGCGATTAAATCGGTGGATTAAATTCTCGTTAGGCGAGAGAGGTCAGCCACGAGAGATGAACTCCTGAAGCATTTACTAGAAAGCAGACAGAGAATTACTCATCAGATCGTGTGGCTGCTGCAATAAAGAAGCTGTTGAATCCAGGCCTCCGAGGAAAGTCACGCCGTTTTAAATCATGTTTACCGCTGGACCCTGTGACTGGGGGTGAAAAAAACAAATCACCACCACTCCTCATATGTGCAAATCAACCCCAAGCTGATATTATGTAAATAGCTGCCCGTTTTATCTGTATTCAACATAAAACAGGCCGATCAGGAATGCGGCGTGTTTCAGGCAGTCCTGGCACCGCTATTTATTAAGATATACAACTTAATGATGGACTCTTTAGCTGCAAAGACTTAAGACTAGTGAGGTAAATCACTTGATCACATGTGATACTGTATGTGGTAAAAACTGGGCATTTGCTGAATCTGTGGGGAAGTCCAAGCAATTATACTTTCATTAAGTTACAGGATTCTTCGAATGCTTTTAAAATCAAATGGGGGTTTGTGGATTTTTTTGACTCTATGAATTGTGGTGTAGTTCACGTCATCAAATGAAAACGCAAGAATAAAAGATGCATTACTGAGAATTGGTAACACTTTGGATCAGCTGCTCTAAAGCCCCAAGTGAGGAAATCCCCTCAACATCAAACATCAAAATTAGCACGTTTTTTCTGGCAATTTCACGTCTCCGTTGACAGTTATTGCATGTGTAAGTACGGGTGAGTGTATATGGGCATGCACATGTGCACGTATAGGCTCATGTGCGAACACCTGTGTGTTTTGTGCTAGCACAGGCATTTGAAGTGTGTGAATATGTGTATACGTTTGTATATATTGTTGATAAATTGCTATACATGAATAAGCTTAAGCATTTATGAGTATATAAATTTGTTTAACATTCTTCATGTTAGCGTTACTAATGAAACATTTGGAGATGAGTTCATTACCGCTACTACACCAGAATGACTAAGAACACCTGACTAAGTGACTTCATTGTTAGTGTGGAGGCAGTTTCATGGTTGCATCAGTATAGATGAATATGTTTGTACTTGTATATATGTAGGTGTGTATGTCTACCTTAAGTAATAAGCAATGTATACATGTACATTCAGAAGTGTACCCACAAGTCTAGCTCATAGAGATTCATGTTTTAAATTCCCCTCCTTCTATCAACACAATCAGTTCATCATGTTTACATGAATTCTCCACATGCACACATGTCTATAACTTGGTAGAAGATGTTCATCCAGTTTTTTCTTAGTAGTTTTCTCTACTTTCTATATACAGTGGTACCTCTACTTACGAATGTTTCTACATACAGAATTTTCAGGTTACGACACGTCTCAACGGGAAAATATTGCCTCTTGTTACAAAAGAAATTTCAGGATACGAAAGGCAAAAATACAGTAGCGCTGCTGCTCGCAGCTCGCAGAGTTTACCGAACGTAAACATGCTTGTAGCTGCTCTGCCGTTGGCTATCGGCTAGCATCTTCCTGGCATCCCTTTGACATTTTAGGAAAATTCCATTGAAGTTTCGAAATTTGTTGAAAAGAATCACCCAGAAAAAGTGTTCACTAGTCGGGCTATCGCTCACTATAATGATGCACATTTTCGAAGGATTGTTAAAAACTGACAAAAGCAAACATCCTTGGCTCGGTTCTTTACAAAACGTCAGGCAAAAACCACCTGAGAGAGAAAAGGTGACGACGATAGCAGTTCAAAGGTAAATGAACATAATTTTTATTCTTTGTTTTTTATTATTTACAACTCTCATTTTATGTTTATTGTGTAGTAATCTAATGGTAACATATATTTGTTACATGTTTTGATGCATTTTTATGATTTATAAAAAAATTTATGTCCAAATTTTGGTGGGCTTGGAACAGATTAGAGCATTGACATGGAAAACACATCTCTACTTATGAAATTTTCAGGTTACGAAACTACTTCCAGAACCAAATAATTTCGTAAGTAGAGGTACAACTGTATTATCTTTTAAGTTTGTTCAGTGTCACAATACAATCCACTACACAACACCCCTCACACTTCACAACTCAGCACACACCACACCCTCACTGTCGTGTCTCTTTAACTGTCTTTTCTTTAAATGTCTCACTGCTGGTGTTTTTTAGTCCTCTCTGACAGAATCAGGATTTAAGATGTTAATAAAGATATTAGACTTTACTGTTGAAAGACACGTTCAGCCTTCACATTAGCACAAAAAAGCCTGCTACAAGATTAAATTGCATATACACAGTAGATGGTTTTGCCAGATGATGACACTAACCATGAATGTAAATGCAACAACAAAAAAAAGAGAAAAAAAAAGACAATTATTAACGCCGAATACAGAGGATGAGTGTGGCTTCGTTTTCAGACAAACCAACACCTCATTTAACTGCACAGCAATCACTCGTGAATCGTTTTGGTTAAAAAGCTTATTGGTGACTCTAAAAGTGTTAGGGGGAAAAAAAATTAAAAAGGGGAATTTTAGCCATCAAAATTCAATACAAATGTAATTTATTGTTTGGCATGTTAAAAAAAAAAAAAACACCAACAACCAATTTCTCCAGAAGAAAACATTTGCTGGGAAATATATGCAAGCCTACCTGCAGTCTCCTCTAGTGTGCAGGAAAATATCAAAGGACAGCACAGACAGGCTGATCCCCCCCCCCCCCCCCCCCCCCCCCCCGGCCCTGTCACAGCAGATACCTTTGATCCGGCTAATCAGAGAGCATCAGGAACGATTTTGACAGACTTCTGGGTGGGACACGCTCACCGTCAGCACCAGCACCATGTGGGACATGCAGTCCCACGATGGGGGGGGGGGGGGGATGACGGCTCTCACTCCTCATTGACAAAAGGTGCTACTGCTTTGGACAACAAAGCTCTAACTGCTTCATGGGAGCATGTGTCTTAGCGCTCGCTGCATGAAAATCATTTACACTTGTAAAGAATCCAGCCGTGACTGTTCAGCAGTTTTTTGGTTTTTTTTTTATCTTCACAGTTTCAGTAAGGTGCAGACAGCTGCCGCGCAAAGACCGCCAGCTTTCACCCCCCCGAGGAAGGAGAGGTGCCACCTCGGCTGAACCAGCAGGGAAAAAGCATCTCCAACCACATTTTCCACAACATTCCTCTAACAGCAAAAATACTCTGCAGGGAAAAGTTTGGACGGCGTATGTGATCATAGAGTGACATCAACAGGATGATATGATGAAGGCAAACATTTGGGATTCCTCTGAAGACCACCAGTCCCACAGCTATGAGCTGTTGCTCAGCTGTGCAAAAAAAAAAAAAAATAGTATGTTACACTTACAATTCCATTTATTTTGTGTAAATGTCGAGGGATACATGCACCTGCATGGCAGGCTCCCAACGCTCTGTCTTTTTTTTTTTTTTTTTTGTGTCCCAGCAAGAATCGGGCCAGGTTCCATTACGTGTTGACTCCTGTGAGCCATTTACACCCACGTACTGTCCCAGATGTTACAGGATCACTTTCTGGTTCCCGGTGCACAAGAGAAGTGGGAATAAGAGGGAAAGCGAGAGCCGTACACCAGGAGATGGCAAGAGGGAACAATTTCTTTTGGCAAGTGCTTTCCTGCGCTCTCCAGCTGGCCCGACTGTCTAAACACAGCATAATTAAATGCTCTCGGGCTTGATGCATCACGCCCCAAAACAGGTGCCTCTTCTCCCTCAAGTCCCCGTCCTTCTCCCACCCGCCCACTCCGAACTTTGACCTCACAGTCCAGGTGGCAGGTGTGCTAGCAACGCTACAGTCCTGGTGAGAGCAAAACACTGAGCTATGTCTCACAGAAATGAAGAGTGGGACCTTCTTCAACGTCCATAACTCACATAGGGGGAAGAAAAAAAGCTCAGCAGGAGGCTCAGAGAAGGAATGAGTCTAGTAGCGAAAATATTCAAGGGTATTTCCTGAATGGGAAAATATGATCTCTCCTTTTTTGTGTCTTTGCAGAGGAGTGGAAAATTCTTAAGGCATGAATTGATCAGTTGTTACACACAAGGCTGACACAAGCTGAGATAAAACGAACTTTTAACATTAACATTAACTCAACATTTATTTTCATTTTCTCATAATAACAGTTATCCAGTTATCCAGGAAAAGAAGAAAGTCGTACTGAATCACATCATCATGTAGAATTAATTAATGGAGGGACAATGATACATCAATGTATTGATTTAATGTCGAATTATCTGATAGCATCAATACAAAATGAAAATATTGATCAGACATCAGCACTTGCAGTTCTCATCCAGACTCTGAAAGTGACCCTTTTGGAGTCTATTTTCATTAAAAGGAACAAATTTGTTTTTACATTTTTTTTAAATAATCTTTTAAAACCCAGAAATTAGTTACTTGCTGCTCAGTAAACATGTGATATCAGCTCGTATCAATCACTAGCTCCTGAATCGAAGTGAATAAAAATCATATCGTGACTGACTTTGTTAAATCGATGCAACATCGTATCACGGTAAAACTTTTGCTTTACGCCCCGACCGTTTAAAACAGGAGGTGTGCGCGTGCATGCGCCGTGCGTTTACCTGCAGCAGCGTGGACCAGGACGCTCTGGTTGGGCCGCAGGTTGCCGAAGTCGAACAGCATCATGTAGGCAGTGATGTAGTTGACGGGGAGGGCCGCTGCTTCTTCAAAGCTCATCCCCTCTGGGATGAGGAAGGTGTGGCTGGCCGGCACCACTGCCACCTCCTGCCACAGCCCGAAGCGGTTCAGCACCATCACCTTATCGCCCACCTGAAGCAGAAAGCAAAGAAAGGCATCGAAACATAAGTAAGTACTTGATTTCATGCAGCAAGTCTCAACCAGAGGACCACTCCAGATGTGGACATCAACTCTATACATTATTGGATGAACTATCTGGTCACGTGACTCATAGGTTTGGTGGCAGGTGTAATTTAGTTAAATAATATCTAGTTCAAAATAACTTCAAAAAGCAAATCTGTATCTTTGGTTCAGTGGGGAAGAATATTCTTCAGCTTTAAAAGCTGACGCCTGCCACACGCGACAAGCTTGGCGGTAACATTATGGTGAACTGGATACAGAAAAGGAAACACGGCGTCCTCCTGCTGCACACGACACCGACGCTGAATTCATCACCACGCAGAGGCTAAAACCGATTTGTATAATTATGTGCGTGTCCAAGTCAATCACACATCCACCGTACATGACAGCGTTTCAGCAATGTGGGCAAAAGGGAGTTTTTAAACCACTAACGCAGCTCTGCTTTAACTGATTAGCTAAATTCTTGAGCTGACAAGCATTCAAGCTGGAGCTGTTGGTCTCTTGGTTTCTGTGGTGCAGCACGAACGATGGAAATCGTGTAAATGGAAGAGCAAGGAACGAGGTTTATTTCCTCTGCTTACAGCAACAGGAGGCGTCTCATCCACCAAACCTCAACGTGTTTGCTCTTGAAAAGAGCAAGCAAACAAGTGACGGCTACGCGGGAGAGTAAGAATAGCTGCAAGACTGCATGGGAAATATTAAAGAATCTGGGGTGGGGGGGGCAGGAAGAACGTCCTGTAGCATTGATGCAAAAATATTCAAACTTGACTGATAGATGGTTTATTTGATTCATGGGTAGCCGTGAGCAGAGAAGGAGTCAGAAATAATGAGGAAATGTAAAAGCGATACGGTGTGAACTTTAACATCTTTTAAAATAACTTTTCTGCAAGTTGCAACCTGCTGCGAGTCCCGATCGCCTCATCATCTCCTTATCAAAGCAGGATCCTCTGATGCACAAGTGTCTCCTTCCAGAAGAATGAGCCATGATATAACCCCGCAGCCCCCCAGGCCTCCAGCCCCCCCGACTAACCAATCAGCAGAACTCACTCGAGGGACTCAGGAAACAGAGACGACGGCGGCATTATAACTCTCTTCCTGTTTTCTTCCTCCCCCTTATCCAAACCCTCCCGCCCCGTTTCCATTCTCCTCACTTTTTCTCTTCCCTTCTTTCTCTTTCACTTCCTGACTCCTTTTCCTCTTACAACTTTAGAACGTCTTCCTTCCCCCTTCTCCAGTCACCCGGTGTCATCCTGTCTGTGTCTGGCTCCTCTCTCTCTCTTTCATTCCCCAGTTTTTCATCCCGTCTTTTGTCGTCTTTTCTTTCCCTTGTGAGGAGTGTCCCCGTCCACTCGTCCTCATCAGCGAAACAGGACAATGGGGCCCATCTTCTCCCCTGGCTTCTCTCCACTCATCAGCATCCCTGCCAGATTCTTCCCCATGGCTGAGCATAAAACAAGCTCTCTCCTCCTGGGAACAAACCCCGTCCACCACGGCCCCTCTAATGGTCTGGAGGGAGCCATGCGTCTCGCTGTCTATCCACTCCAATTAGAGAGATCTTCGTCTCGCTCTCTTTTTCATGGCCTCATCTTTCCGTCTAACGCCGAGTTGTTTGGTTCAGTTCAAACTGCACTTTCGCTTCTATTCCACCTGGAGTCACCTCTCTTTGTTATTCATGCTGACTGACTCTCGCAGCTCCATCTTTTTTGTCTTTTTTTTCTTCTGTAAACTCATCAAGCTTGCCGGTCTAATCGGGGGTACGGTGTGGTACAAATCGATACGCGGGGGAGTTCAGGCTTTCACAGGAAGCAAACATGACTCACGCAGTCAAATGCATCTGCGGTTATTCTTCCGTGTGCCCGCGTGAAGCATGTGAGTTGCCGTCAGTCACGCAGACGCCGGGCAGGAACATCCAAGGCAGAGTAAACAAGCCTTGTGACAAGCCTGTTTCAACATCTTCGCATTGTGACACAAAAGCGCACGCGGGCACTTCCTCCCTCAGCGTTCGTAGCGCGCTGAATACGGTCACAGCTGGGGTCAGGAGCGCAGGGGCCGCGGACAAAGACGCTGCCAGTAAACTCTATATGAATAGACTTAATCAGATGGTGATTCAATTTCGGGGCATGCAGGCCTCCGAGTCAGCTCGCTTCGTGGCCAGGAGCTTTGATGACATCAGCAAAAAAAAAAAAAAATCATCTGGGTGAACAAATATTCTCATGTGCTGATCCTGAGTCAGGATGAGACAGAAGACGAAGGCTGAATGACGCCCTGATAGATATCAAGTTCTTCCTGTAAATATGATGAAAAAGGAAAAGCAAAAATATCTCTGTGGTATCATGGGTAATAATCTATCAAAACAGAGGTTTTATAACGTTGGCTGCGTCAGACAAAAATGTTGTTGTAGTGAAGACTTCATTTACTTCATTATTAGCTGGGTATAGTTTATGCTTTTTGGGTAGATTTCTTTTTAAACATTTAAAAATGTGTTGTTCATGTTCTTACCATGTGTTTAGAAAAATTGACAAAGAAATGTGCCAAACTGACCAAGACCTTAGAGATAAAGTATCTATCCATCACTTAATTAGCCTACTTTGAAATTAAAAGACCTCCCATGACTATTATTGTAGATTTATGGCTCAAATAGGTTTATATTTCAGCACCAAAGCCAGGACGTGAGCTGACTTGGAACGACCCGTACCCGTCTCTGACTATTCAAGTTATCTAATCACCTTATTCTTGTAGAAACGCAGTTAAAAATGCACACTTAATACCGGGTTGATAAATGCCCATAACTGAAGGAGAACCGAGCTCACTGAAGCATCCAGAGAAATGTGTCTTTGTCGGCCCAGCAGTGTCTGTCACAGACTATTAGATAGAAGGATCCACTGATAGTCCAGTTGTTAGAGGAGGATTCATGAGATTACATTGAGCAGAGGAGCTATAGATAGGGGGGAGGGAAGGATTGATGGAGGAAATACCAGACTGACAATGTGGGCCAGAGGGAGGTAATTGAGAACATATGGGTCGGATCCTTCCAAAACTTACCAAGGGAGTGCTTTAATTATTTTAAGCAGGCCTGGAGGAAGAAAGAAAGTGCTGATATTTGGCATCAGGGGAGCCTCGGCGTGATCTGTGATATTTCCGCTTTCCACTTACTCACTGTTACACTTTTCCCCGCACTCCTCCTTAGGTCATCTGGGGTGAGCTCACTGTATTATCATTTCACTCAACGTTATAGGGCATATTGAAGGGGAATTTTGTTTTGCAAATGTTATTAACTACCTCAAAATCTGCACAAATGCTTCTTTAAAAAAAAAAAACAGTTAACATTTCAAAATATAAGTCTAAAAATCATCTGAAGCCTTTTAAATGCCTCTTATCTGTCTGCAAAGAGACACATTGACAAATCTCACAAGGATAAAATTTAAATCTATCACACTTAGCCACTAATGCATATGTTGCATTATATGTTTAAAAACAATTATGGGTCTTAAGCTTTGTTGTGAACAGCCATTCAGACACGCCCAGTATTGCATGTCTTTGTGTGCATTTGTGTGTGTGCATATATGAGAGAGGGGGGGGGGGGGCAGCAAGTGCCTCACAAAAACTCAAGCCATCAGGATAAGCACATTCCCTTAAAACAGCACCAAAGATGTCAGAGATGTCTATTCATCAGGAAGATTGGCTCTTAATTCTATAAGAGGAAGGCTGCAAGTGAGATCTAAAGCTGTGTGTGTGTGTGTGTGTGTGTTTGTTTGTGTGGCTTGTGACCTTTAAATCCAATCAACATCACTGACAATGTAGGAAGAAGCAATAAAGTAACCTGGAAACACGAGGGTCTTTGGCTTCGAGGATGCAGAGCTCCAGTTAGCCGACCCATCATTTAATTAAAATCACACCACGCGCAGATTCCCCATCAATCTATGATCTGCACTTTACAAGCACATGAGCCACTCCCAGATCCACTGACACAGCACTTGCATACCACGTGATCGTCCCGCTGATATTAAAATGACCAATGTCAGAAAAAAAACTGTGGTGCTCTTGCAAAAAACACAATGTGACTCATCGCTGTGTGTAACATTTGGCTTTTGTAGTTTAAACTGCCTCCCAGAGGCGTTGCCGTGGTGATGCCATGCTGCCGGGAGACGGTCATCTACTGTAGGCACGTGACTCATCCTGAAATATCAGAGCGATTTTATAATCCTGCAATCACAGCATCATTATCTGTGGCTGAACATTAAAAAAAAGGATCTTAGGAGTCTTTATTCCACTTTGCTTCATTGTCTTGACTGATCTGAACTTTATGATAATCTGATGAAGAGACATTTTATGAATTCTACAAAGAACAAATGTAATATCTTGACAAAGATGAGCCCAGAGCTCAGGCCTCCACCGTCTGTTGCGCCGCGCCTCGCCCTTTCCACTCCGCGAGCGTGTGCGCCACAGTCACTCCCGGTAACAAAAGGCGTCGGCGACTCCTGTCTCTGCCACCGGTGTCAAGATTTATGATTTACTCTGGCTGCTTTCCATCCGTCTCCAAAATAAAGTGCATTATTAATTTACAGTTGGCAAAAGAAAAAGAAAGTGCTGCGTATTCACTGTTGGCTATTATAAGACTTGTCATTCAAAATATGATTTTTAGATTCATATTAATAAGTGAGAGCACAATGAGAGGCCTACATCTGCAGACCCCCAGCCTTGCCCAAGTCTGCTGTAAAATACATGGGATGGTCTTCAAGAATGTAATGTTTTATTGCTCTTTCATTCATAATTTGATGTTGTTTGTGTGTTCCCTTTCCATATTTTCAATTCATATGATTTTGCCAACATAAAAAAGAAAAAAAAATGAATTAAAAAAAAAAAAAATCTCGGGCTTTAATTTTGAAGGCTGAGAGTTTATTTCCGGTCCATCTCGGACTAACTTGACGCACCGCTCCGCGCCGTGGCGCACATCAGAGCACAGAGCAACGTGGGTGCAGTCGAGGATGTCAGGCATCTTACAGAGTCTCGTGAGCTTATTTAGCTTTAGACTTTCAACATAGGCGGTTGGTATTAACAGTAAAACCATCTTAGTAACAACTTTGCGCTTCAAGTTGCTCAATGTTCAGTGTGCAGCGGCAGCCACAGTTGGAAAGCCGGGGAGACAGGAGGGGCGACGCCTGCTTTTGCTGGCGACATTACACTCAAATCGTGTCATTAACACACTTTCAGGCTTCTTCTACAGATATTTTAAACATTTGTGTGTACAACAGGAATCACTGCTCTCACATTTAAGGGCAACAAACGCGGTCTCCATTTTACGCACAAGTAGATAAATGAATGGCCTGGATTAACAACCATGTTATGTCAATCATAAGGTATAATCCAATTTTATCATTAGTGTAATAATCATGTTTAGTGGCCTGACCCAATGCTCTGATAGCATGTAATTAATTCAATTACGACTCTGACAGTGAAGCAGCGCTGCCGCCACTCTGAGCAGCGACCGACGCCTGACACGCCCATATCCAGATGAAGCTGCCCAGCGCCCCAAAACGCAATTTCCATCACTCAAACAATACAATCCGCACAGAAAAGTGAGATTTTAAAGCACAGTGAAAAGGATGAGTCACGTTTGCTTACTTTTCTGTCTGTTACTTCATCCCCGACGGCTTCCACCTCCCCGGAGCACTCCATTCCCGGGGTGACCGGAGGCGACGGCAGCCGGTCGTAGAGCCCCTGTCTGGCCATCAAGTCGGCGAAGTTGAGCCCGCAAACCTTGACCCGCACCAGAACCTCGCCGGCCTTGAGCGCCGGCTTGCCTTTCTTCACCTGCAGCTTCACTTTATCATACCCGCCGTAGCCGGTGAGCACCAGGGAGCGGTAGGTGAACGTCTCCTCCTCGGGGACCTTCTCGGTGGTCGCCCCGGGGGTGGCCGCCGCCTCGGCGGTGCCGGCGGGCGCGGACTCCGTCTTGGGGGGCTCGGCTTTGGGCTCTTCGTTGGGTTTGGTCTCCTGCTTCTGGTCCACGGCGTTCTGCTGCTGGGCAGGTGCGTCCTCTCCAGACATCGTGCAGGTAGCTGATTTCAGAGGAAGAAAATAAAAATCACTTCTCAGGGGCTTTTTCACTTTCTGTGAATTTTATCGCCGTGGACGGGCTCGCTGTCTGGCTGCGCGTGCTTGCCTTGCAAGAAAGAAAATGTAAGAGTCAGAGGTTCTTTCTCAGCAGTCTTGCACGGAGACGCAAACCCTGACAGAGTGGGCTGATCAGTGGCCAGTGGCTGTCAACGCGCGCGCTCTGACAGAGACTGTGAGTGGGACGAGACGGAGGCAGGTTGGAAAACACGGAGCGCTGATGAAACTCAGGGACTGGCTTATGTGATTGGATGGTTTTGCTCGTTTGGGTAGGGCAATAAATTAGGTCCACATTGCATCAAGCAGTAAAGTGATTTGCAAAAATGTCCACCAAGACTGGAAAGCAAATAAAGTTGGAGCGTTCCATAAAATGTGCTGATTTCTGCAAAGCACAAGTTGCCTGTCGAATGCAGAAACACTGCCACGACTGAAGATAACTGCATTAATATCAATCAAATAAGAAAGCGTGTCACTCATTGTTAAGTGTTGTAAGCTACACAGTTTTTCATTTTGAGATTTATTTATTTATTTTTTTGGTCATGTAAACATGTTTCAGCTCCCTGAATCCCATCCGTTGATGGTTGAAGTTAATTTTTAGCTGCTGTTTACTGCTGTATGTTTGTAACAACAAGGAAATGTCTGTTTATGCTGCCCATTCTACAGCAGGTTTTGCAGGAACTTTGGGCCTGTGTATGGCTCATTGTTGTAACTTCCCCGCACTGGCAGCTGAGAGAAATATGAGTTTATGTCGAGGTCAGGCTGGTTTTTGATTAAATAATCTACTTCACATTGTTGCTACAATTAGGGAGATGCAGATGATGCATTCATAACAGGTTAGAGTTGCATACTGGAACTCACATACATGAACAAAACAGTTTTGTTTTATGAGATGATAGCAACTCAAATTCCTCTTTTTTGTATTTGCAAGAATATGAATCCAGAGTATATGTAAAGCGCCCAGTATCCATTCGGACTGTGAACACAGTGGTGGTGAGACACCTTGTGGCGGTAAAATGCCACTCAGCACTCCCGAGGCCACAGTCAGCAATGTACCGATCAATTCCCCACAGGGGCTTAATGATGAAGGATGCAGGCATGATTGATTCGCCACTTTGACATAGACAAAATGTTACAAGACGGATTTCTGTTCTTCCTCACCGAGCTCCACTGGATGCGCACCAGTATGTCGGTGCTAGCCTCATCAGCTCTTGCGGGGACGGTGTGGCGATGCATCAGTGAGGCACAAAACTGTCTGAGGCTGCAGGCCGGAAGCCTGAAAAAGCATTAGATGGGAAGCGAAATGGAAATGTGTGACCAAGAAGATCATCTAAGAACATGTTCCAATAGCAGACGTGTTTTGAAATTTTGTCTGCAACACAGGAAAGAGCTGGATGAACATATGCTGGCATGGACACCTGGTGCCGTTCAGAGACTTCCTCTGTCGTCTAAGTAGGTTACAGAGAGTGTAATGTTCGGTGGCGTAATCAGCCTGGATAAAATACTGTGTCACCACTCTGCCAGGCAAGTAGACTGAGTCCACGGGGAGTCTCTGAGGATGACTGAATTACAAACGCACAAAACATGCATGTAGCATGAATGTGGCTGTGGTGGCTTATCTGCTTATCACCAGGTGGGATCAAAGTTCTCATATGTATCTTATTGGTATATAAGACAAGAGAAATGTTATTACCTTTGACTGTATTATAACATCCTTGAGCAATATTCTGAATTAATTTTAGTGGTGCGTTCAAGAAGGAAGAGCCTCCAGTCCTCTGGTTCTGAACTCTGTTGGGCTGGAAAAAAAAAATATTTTCCATTATAAAAAAATAAAGAGTGATGATTTGGTCAAATATTGGAACATTTCACGGCATGACATTTCAGATAAAACAATATAACAAAAAAATTTCATGGCAAAAAAAATAATTAAAAAAAGAAATAGAAAAATATGAAAAGGCCACAGTATTTTGCAAAACTCAATATTTCATAAGAAAAAAAAAAAAAAATGTAATTTCACAAAACAACATCTACATTTCTAGAAACATAATAGTTTCCTAAATGTCATTTTTCAATTTCAATTCAATTTCAATTTCAATTTTATTTATATAGCGTCTGTTACAATGACAATTGTCTCTAGGCGCTTTACAGAGACCCAGAGCATGACCCCCGAGCAAATATCATCAACTAAGATTATATAATTAAATCCAATCAATGATAATGGCAGGTAAAAAACTCCCACATAGGGAGAAAAAAAAAACCTTTATACCAAACAGTGGCAAGGAAAAACTCCACTTTAAGAGGAAGAAACCTTGAGCAGGACCTGGCTCATATGGGGGGACCTTCCTGCCGCAGGCCAGCCGGGTAGAGAAAGAAAAGAGGGGAGACAGGACAGAGAGAGGATGTAGGACAGAGAGAAGATGGAGGACAGAAAGAGGATGTAGGACAGAGAGAGGAGAGCACAGAAAAAGTAAAAAATAATAATAAAGAAGTAGTGGAATTGTTGTAGGGTGAATGCAAGCGAGCTATGGAGGGCCCTTGGGCGTGTGGTCAGCGTAATGAGCCATGATAGGCTCTTGAGTATCAGTAATGTGCGGGTGGGGTGTAGGTGAGGTGTGTGCGAGAAAAGGGGGAGGGGGGGGGGGGGTTTGGGTTTAAGAAAATCTTCTTTTGTCTTTTCCCTTTCCAGTTCGCCACAGTGGATCACCTGTTTCTATCTCCCCTTGTCTTCATCATCTTCCTCTCTCACACCAACCATCTCCACATCCTCTTCCACCACATCCAGAAATCTCCTGTTTGGTCTTCCCCTTTTTCTGCTGCCTGCCATCTCCATCTCCAGCATCCTTCCCTTCCCCAGCCCTCCTCATTATGTGTCCAAACCATCTCAACCTGGGCTCCTTTACTCAGGGGCGTTTCTAGTCACCTTGGGGGCCCTGGGCAAGAATGAGCATGGGGGCCCTACCGGCCCAAAAACATCAATAGATCCAGAAATCTTTTATTTTAAATAACAGAAGTGCACAATGATGTAAGAAACCTTAAAATACAATATAATATAACAAACAACTGAAACGTGCAAAGTTTGACAAAAACACAATCAAGCAAAAAAAATCACATGACAGGCAGAAAATTCAAGAAGACATATGATATCACCCTCTTCCAAATACAAATTAGTTACTGGTTATCTTACTGTTAATTACTGTTTAAATAAGCTAGGCTAAAGCGCAGTAAACATGTCATGTGCAGTTGTGCTTCGTGAGACTAGAGACTGGGACAAAGTGGCGTCACAACTTTTTTTTTAATAATGTCAGATTATACACATTTGAATTTAGCACTTTCCTGTTTTCTGTTTTTTCTTCATCTTCTTGCTTTTTTTCTTCTTTTAGCGTATGCCTATAGATACGCTCACTTCATTTTGAGTTTGAAGTACTGAAGAAAGCTGGCCGCGGGCAGTCGGGCCCCATTAGGGGGGTTCCAAACATGTCGCTGTAGTGTCAATGGAAGTTTCAGGTTGTGTCATTGATATGGATCGATATTGGCCGCGTCTCGGGGGTCCCTTCACACACTAGGCAGTGACAGCTAGTGGGGGCCCTATGTGGGGGGTTTCCAACATATCGTCGTTACAGTGTCTAAAGCAGTTCAATCATTTTGTCATTGACAAAAGGACCAATGTCACTGCTGTCCTGGGGCCCATTCCAGCTCGGGGCCCTAGGCAATTGCCTAGTATGACTACCCCGTTGCGGCGTCTCTGCCTTTACTTTATCACCAAGACATCTAACCTTGTGCTTTTTAACTCAATCCATCTTCTCACTCTCATAGAAAATGTTAAGATCTTCAACCCTGCTACCTCTATCTCAACTCTCCTAACCCTAACCCTAACCTTAACCTTAACCTTAACCCTAACCCTAATCCTAACCCTAACCCTAACCCGAACCTAAACCCGAACCCTAACCCGAACCCTAACCCTAACCCTAACCTAAACTAACCCTAACCCTAACCCTAACCCTAACCCTAACCCTAACCCTAACCCGAACCTAACCCTAACCTAACCGAACCCTAACCCTAACCCTAAAACTCTAACCCCGAACTCTAACCCTAACTCTAACCCTAACCCTAACCCTAACTCTAACTCTAACCCTAACTCTAACCCTAACCCTAACCCTAACTCTAACCCTAACTCTAACCCTAACCTAACCCTAACCCTAACCCTAACTCTAACCCTAACCCTAACCTAACCCTAACTCTAACCCTAACTCTAACCCTAACCCTAACCCTAACTCTAACCCTAACCTAACTCTAACTAACCCTAACCCTAACTCTAACTCTAACTCTAACCCTAACCCTAACTCTAACCCTAACCCTAACTCTAACTCTAACCTTAACTCTAACCCTAACCCTGGTCCTGTTGGTCAGTGCTGCTGTTTCCAAGCCATAGAGAGGCTGGTCTCACTATCGTCTCATAAACCTTCCTCCTTTACTTTCACTGCTTCTGTTCTATCACACATAACTCCAGGCACTTCTCCACCTGCACCTTCTTCGCATCCTCAACATTCCTCCTTACCCCATTTAATATTTCCCAAAACCTTTTAGAAGCAAATATAGTTCCTTCTGTTGAGCATTTGTTTGACAAGTGTGATCATGAGGTACTTTTAAAACGAAGATTTTACAAAAGGGACAATGTTAGAAGCTTTTATCCTACAAGCAAAAATGTCCAAACTACAAATGAACAGCTTAAAAAATAAATAAACTCAAGTCAGAGCTCTTCTGAACCAGCCTGTCGAGCCGTGGGAAACTGAGAAACAACCTTATGTTGTTTTTTTTTTTTAAAAAGTATCTTGTTCTCCTGTCTGTGAAACATATTTGGCACGCTGCCTCGACCAAATGCTAATGTTTGAAACAGTTTCTTCCCTCTGTGAAGCAGAGACGGGAATCACGTTTCTCACGGACCACGGTGGCTGCGCCGACTCTGCAGAGCTCCCAGCGACCCCGCTCGGCCCATTTCACAGACCAGTGGGCGGCCCGGTCGGTGCAGACATCACCTGGAGCTCCTCTCCGGCGCCGGCAGCGGATCCCGTTATGAGTGCGAAACAACCAGGCTTGTGACAAACGCTCACCTTGGAGCTCTTTTGCTTCGCTGGCTTTCGGACCCAGTGGTGGATCCACCACACGGTGACAAGGCCCGGCGTGATGGTTCGCCAGAGCAGAAAACAGAGCATTAACGAAATATAACCAGTATGAGATAATTCAGTCTCATTTCGATTAGATTTTTTTTAAGAGGAATGTATCAGTTTGAGCTGAGATGCAGTTTCAGTTGATAATATTCAATGATAATTTAATTACTGTGACAAAATTTATCTTCATATTATTTTAACGTTGCAGTGAATTAAAATAAAGCAGCTCAAAATACTTTAATCAGCTAAATGTACTCGAGCAGCTCATTGCGTTTGTTCCTTGTTGGGACAAGAGCTCCAGCTCCCAACTCCTCCTCCCTCCTAAACAGGACTTTATTAAATAATCCTTTTGGAAATATTTCACAAAAATGTCCATTAGCATGAAAAAAGCATCAAAAATGTTGATGAACAGATGTTATTACATCTGCCTGCGATGCCAAAGTCATTCACATTGATCCTTTTGCATTGTGCTGCTGCTAATACTTCTATATTTTTAATAAGAGCTTTCTTATGCTTCTTCAACTGGCCTCAAATTCACTCTTTTACTTAGATAAAGTACAACTTCCACCACTGTTGGTACCTGAGGGTCAGCATGCTTATGTGACAATGTCATATCCATTCTCAGATTACAGCAGTGGAACATTGTAACTCTAACCCTTGATTTTTATTTTTAAATCTTACAGCCTCATACCAATGCAAATCTTCTCGGAAGCATCGAGGACTTTCTTGACTGTTATGACTTAAAGTTGCAGGACAGTTTAGACACCTTAAATCTCTGGCTCCTCAGCGGCTCAGCCGGTAATTATCTGCATACTTTCCAGCCACCTCCACTTTGCCTTTTAATAATCTTTTCCTGGCGACTGTGCTGTCTTAATGCCTGGCTGTAATAAATTCACTCGCAGAAAACAAAGCCTTTCTTGGCACAAAGCATTCATCACAAGAAGCCATACTGATAAACAGGAAATGCGAGGCACGGCACCCAACTGCTGGCAGGTGGAGCAAACCGTGATGAATAGTCAACATGAGAGTGAATGCAAAGCCACCCACTTTTTACTGTAACAGCTGCATTCGAGTAAATAAGTGCCGTGTGACTGGTTTATGAAGTCTGCAGACTTCTGCTGTTTAGTGGCACGTTTCCCCTCGTGTTCAGCTATTAGGACAGCCCAGCAGATGCTTTTGGTTTGGGGCAAAAGCTCATCTTTAAGAAGTTTAAAAAAAAAAAAAAAAAAAGGATTTTGATGCTCGTAAAAAAGATTACAATATAGCCTGCTGCAGTCTGTGTCTTCAGAAGGTTTTTGATCCAGTGTGTTTTTGTTATGAATGAATACTGCCCCCTGCTGTTCAGTTTATTGTATGACGTAAGATTGACCACCAAATGACAAGTCCTGTTTTGTCATTTACACCTGATTATATCAAGCCATTTAGACCTATTTAAATTAATTGTTCAGCTTTTGAGGAATCATGCCAATGCTACTCTGAAATGATTAGTGACCAGCTGAACCAGGTGATTATCAAAGTGATTATAAAGGCATGAAGATGAAAATAAGACAAAGACCTGGCCAGTGTTCTGACTAGTGCTGGGCGGTATACCGGTTCATACCGTATACCGGTGTTTATTTTTCTTAAGATATGAATTTTTCATATACCGTAATACCGGTGAGTATGTACTGTAGCGTACACAACGTTGGGAACGCCGCGCGGCGGAACGTAAGTGCCGCAGAACATCGTTTGACAGGGGACTGTTTTGCAGTTGCACTGGAGGCACAACACGCTACCAGTTTATGGTTAAACGGTGATGGCTGCAAACAGAGAAAGTCCAGAAGTGGAGACTGAGGAACTTCTTCCTAAACGAGGAGCCGTGTCTGTCGTGTGGAAGTTCTTTGGATTTAAAAAAATGACGACGTCCAACAAACTACAATAATTGCCGAGCTAAAGTTGTAGCCGCGGGAGGCTACACCAGGCTGGTGTTGTAGCCGCGGGATGTTGATTTTTTTTTTTTTTTTTTTTTTAACAAAATATCTTTTTTCAAGTTGTTTGCAAAATGTGAAAAATAAAAGGGTTCTGTATTTTAACTGTAACTGTCAAGCATTCTGATTCCTTCACTTAATTAGAATCACGAGTGCCACCTCTTTGTAAATAGTATCATTTTGTGAGGCCATGCGAACCTGTATTAATACTAGTGTAGATATGAATGTTTTTCTACAATATTCACTCCTCGTGACAGTAAAATGGGTCATTCTAAGCCAATTTACTGCAGCAATTCCTCTCTAAATGATTAGAAAATGTGGTTAACACCCAGTTGTGCCTTCAAAAAAAAAAAAAAAACGTGATGTACCGTGAAACCGATATAATTTTGAAAAATACCGTGTTATAGATTTTTGGTCAAACCGCCCAGCACTAGTTCTGACGAGGTACATCTCTGCAGTCTGCTGCTACTTTTTCTCTATAGAAATCCAGATAATTCCCTCCGTTTTCCTCCACAGCACACATGAGGTTATTTTGGTCTTTCCCACCACTATTCGTATTTGGTAGATATTATGTTGCCAGTAAATACAATAAAATGTTAGACAGTTGCTACAATGGTTTTAAATGAAGATCTACACTCTGTTGGCCTACCACTCTGGGAAATATTAAATTCAAGTTTGTAACAATGGAAGAAAAGTAGAGCTACTTACCCAACAAATTCTGTTTTTAGACATCTGTGAATAAAAATCAAGTGAATATAACGTTGGCTGTTCATGAAGAGATTTCCATGTATAAATCATGTTGTAAACTGAGAACATCCACAACCTGCTGATGCAGAGGATGAATTAATATTAGTCGTAGTATAGAAGTAGTTTATCAGTATTATAAAAAATAAATGGGACCTGAAGTTTAGACATCGTATCTGTGAATGTATTTGTTGCACATGTGAAGCTCAGAGCTGCAGTGCAGATGCTGCAGAGCAGGATGAGGAAGCAGCAGCAGGACCTGCAGGGTTTCAGGTGAGACTCTACTGCAAAAACAGCATAATTATGAAGTGACTGCAAATACTGACTTATCATTTTCTGACTCATACACACAGACTACATGTTAATCATTGTGTCTAAACAGGGTAGAGCAAGTTACTATTTAGGTAGTTTTGTTTTCTCTGGGTGTGCGTGAGCTGGGGTGGGGCGGGTGTGTTGTTGTTAGGGGCTGTGGTATGTGCATGTGTGTGTCTGTGTGTGTGGGTGGGGGTTGTTTCCTTGTAAAATTGAGACCCTGACTTCAAACTGTTTTTTTTTTTAAATGTCTTTCTCCCACAGCTCGCTGCAGTGGTTGTGTTTGTATTTATCTTCTATCTTCTATCCGAGCGTGGCACATTTAGATTCACTCATTAATAGTTTGACTAAAATGTACGCAGCACTCTTTGTGCTTCATTTGCAACAAATTTGGCAGAACTGCAAATGAAAGTACAACCTCTAACTGCAGTTTTGCCTCGTCAGAAGTAAAGAAGCCTTTACAGCTGCAGAGCTGTTAATGACTGAGTTTCATGATGCTTTATGGGTGGAAGTTTTAAAGAATTAGTCAAGAGGAAGAGTATTTATTTTATAGATGAGAACTCATAGATTGCAGTTTGCCAATTAATTTATCTGATCTGTCATATTTGGAAGTGTTGACCTTATTTCACAGCAGACAGACGTGAAGATATGAAGCTCTAAAGCTGTGCAGCGTTCCTGCCATACGGCAGATAATGACACAGCTGAACTCTTGAGCAAATGTTGAAACAATGGGCTTCTGTACACTCTCCAGGCTCACAAATATGCAAAGGCTTCTTCTATTGTTCCATCCAGGGCGACGAAAAAAAAAGACTCAGGACATCAAGCATGCAAATGTGACTCGTGACTGTTTTTTCTTGTCACCTATTTCATCTCTTACGAACGGAGGATTTACATAATGTGTTCGTTCTTGCATCTCTGAGTGGCTATTTACATTCATCTGTGGCCGTTTTCTGGAGCATTTTGTTTGTTTTGCAGCTGTTTTTTTTTTTTTTTGCAGTTTTGTATCTCTTTGATGTTATTTCAGGTCACATTTGGATCATTCTTCTCACTTTGGTTATTCTACATGACTTTGTAACACTTCTGGGCCTTCTGGGTACATTGCAGTTGTTATTCATTTCTTCTTGTACTATTATTTCCTCAGTTTAAATCTCATCTTTTATATCTCTTCTTGAATCATTTTTTTTGTTGTCACATGTTTCTTCCTTGGATCTTTCAGTAATAACTGTCACACTTTTGCTTTTTGTAAAGGTCAAATCCAGGAAATCTGCTGGATGAACTGAAGAAATGTGGGAGATTTGGGCTTTTGTCTGCTCCTCTCCTGTGATGTGTCGTAAGATTGATGTCACCACTGGCACAAAGTGCCAAATCTTATTATGCGACTGGACTGGTGATGATAAATTCTAATGGGGAAAAATGTGATTATGCGCAAAGTACTATTTCCATTCTTGGAGGGACTCTCTTGGCTGATTTAGGGATGCCTTGGTGTCTCTTCGGAGGAGCTGGAGGAGACAGTGAATCTCTGCTCAGACTGCTTCCCTGATGGCCTTTTTACACGATTAGTTGCAGAAAATGGATAGATGGCCTGACTAGCGTCCCACGCTTTACTCCTAAACGGTGATATCTTTTGAAAATATGCATCCTCAAAACTCTTTAAGGAAGTAGATTTTGTCTTCTGTTGGAAAACTGGGTAATCATGAATTTGCAGGCCCATATTTGCCTCTCCAATACCGCAGAAAATGGCACGCTTGTGATTATAAGTGTGTGAAAAATGAAAATAATGAGAATAATAATCAAAGTCCATGTTGGAAGCTGTTATTAGTGCACACAAACAAGAGTAGAGGAAATAAAAACTATTACTAGAAAGGCTTCAACTGTCAACAGTCATTTCTGATTAGTGTGTGATCACGTGCTTTAATAACACATTTAAGACAGAAATGCACCATTTGTGTCCAGAAGGGGGCGCTGTCTGCCTTCAGCTGATAAGAGTCAGTGACCCAGAGGGGGGAGCTGTCCCGGTGCCGTGTCATTTCATGATCTTATTGAGCAAAAAAAAGGAGGGGGGGGGGGGGGGGGGGGGACCCTAACCCCTCTGTGGGAGTGCTTCCAAGAAATGTCAACGAAATGAGAGATTATAAGGTTCATAAAGACAGCCCAATTACCACTAACTACTTATTTTGATGGGCTATTTTATGCGGGCATGCTGCATTTATTGAAGAGCCAATAAAAGGTCACGCTTGCACTGAATCAAGAAACAGCCAAGAGCGCATGAGGGGAATTATCATCTGTGATTATTATACTATTATAAGACAAAAGAGAAAATATTCTAAACTCTAGTGCCTGTTGAAAGGGTCTGAACATTGCAAAGTTAAAACGTATATTCAGTTTCATAACATGGCTCATTGAACGTCATTATTGACAGGAACTTCTGACTCATTTCTCGTGATTCCAATAAATTAAATCTTCATTCCGAATTAGAAATAAAATGCTTTTCTCAAACCTTGTTTTGTTTCCAGCACAATATAAAGGCCTTGAGGTGATAAAGTGACTGTTGATCCACCTCGTTCAGTAACTGCTTTTAGTGACAAAGAGAAAAATAAAAGTTAAGGACGCATAGACTCGTGTCCCGTGAGCGCAGCGCGCACATGTCTCAGACGTGAATATTCAGGGGGCGTGGCCAGTAATCAAAGTGCCGGAGTTTCAGGAGAAGGGTGTGCGCGTCCTGCTCGTGGTTTCGGGAGCCAACCGGTTCAGACGGTCTGTGAGCGGCAGTCGCGGGGCCGCGCGTCGCACCGGAGAAGCTGAATAAAGCGCACCGGCTCCGCGCGTCTGCCTGCCTGTTATTTCCGTTCCCGGTGCTCGGTCGCTCCGCGGGTCTTATCGGATGCTGGATGCGGTCGCCCCCCCGTGTGAAGAAGGATCCACGTCTGGCGGACTAACCATGGACAGTCTCGGCAGCCGCTGTAAGATCGTGGTGGTCGGGGACACGCAGTGTGGGAAAACGGCGCTCTTACACGTTTTTGCCAAGGACTGCTTTCCAGAGGTAGATCTATGAAGAGCCAGTACTTTTCATTTTTCTTGTTCTTCAAGAAAAAATCTGTTGGGGAAGGAGATCCAGAGTTAGAAAGACTAAAATGTATGAAGGAGACAACTTCAGCTCTGATTCAGCAGGTTACATCCACCTGCGCATAAAGTGCCAAATCACAGCATTAATTGGCTTTTATAGCGTCTCCGAGGCGGCTCTGTCCCTGTCTGCCATGCCATTATCTCTTTCCAGTATGAGTTATTGCAGTATTATAGCTGTGGGATGTGTCTGCCATTGTCATTTTTCTTTTTTGGCTGAATTATTTAACGCATCATTTGATCAAACGTGGGTTCTCATGACTGGACGACTAAAACCAAATCTCTTATTTTCAGAGCTACGTGCCCACTGTGTTTGAAAACTACACGGCCAGTTTTGAGATAGACAAGCACCGGATCGAGCTGAACATGTGGGACACATCAGGTAAGATGATTTCATATCTGTGTGTCCTGTCATGACTGTGACCCCGTGGGGAGGACGGCCTCCTTCTCCCCCTGCTGCAACTTTTGACCCAGCAAACTTCTGATTTTTTATGTTTGAGGCGTCTGCTAGTGAGAGACCCCCGGTGCCAGCCTCCTCTCTGGGCGTCTTGTGTTTGCATTCCTTGTCTTGCTGATTCCACGGTGGGTGGCTGACTCTTCCCATGCTCTGGTCCCGGGTCAGGCGACTCTGGGGAGGAGAGGGGGGGGTGTGACGGCATGGATAATTCAGACAGGATGGGCCTGAAGGGACCAGTAATTGCTCTAACTGTTTAAGTGCTTTCAGCAGATTTAGATGGGCGCGTGTTTGCAGGCACAAAGGCTGTTGTTGGCCCAAATACTTGAGTTCCCTTCTGCTGTTATTAGCGAGTTTCCTGATGTGCCACATTTCGATTCAGTTCGTTGCTGAGTTTGACTTCCCTGTTTTGCATATTTGATTTAAAAGAGTGATATTTCAGTTTACACAGCTGGACGGGCCACCTTCTTCAGCGCTGAAGGATATTCATTCATTGGAAATAATTCCCGTGCAGAGTCATACATCATGGTCTTGACTCATGGTTTTAGTGGCATGTGATGGTAAGAATTTTTTTTTTTCAGGGGTTTCCCCCCCTCTGAAAGGAAATTCTTGAGGCGTTAAGAATTTCCAATTCAAACTCGACAACAAAACGCCTGTCAGTGTTAAAAGCGTCGAAGTGCATGTCAGCATTGTGGTGTCATCAGACTGGGGGACTGGGAAACAGAACACTGGTGCATTCTGGGTTGAGAGGAGTCTTGCTCTGTCGCAACTCCTGTCAGCGTGGATGGATTCGCCGCTCCGAGCTACCCCGAGACCAGATCAGGCCCGGTATGACCGGTGACACGGCCCGGGCACTTAGAGAACAGAGTACCGGGTCCTCCCACGGGGAGATCTTTCTTTTACCATAAACATTCCCAAACCCCCCAAAAAAAGTATTTCCTGGGAAAGCCAATGTGAGTATTTTTTTATGTCGGCGAAAGAATGTTGTTTTTTCTTGAACCCAGTGTCAGCCCGGCGAGTAAATCTGCCTGAGGCTGTCGCTCAGAGGTGGGGGGGGGTCCTCTGAGGCCCCGGGGCTTCAATTTAGAGCTCTTTATCTCTGGGCTGTAAGAAGATAATGATGCCATGGAAATGTTCCCCTCCTGTCCATCTTCAAACCCCTAAAGCACCTTTGGCGATGTTTGGCTTTAATCATCAGTCAGGAACCGCCCGTCGTACAGCTAACATGACGTCACCCAGCCCACGGGGCAAACGTGTGTGTGTGTGTGTGTGTGTGCGCGCATGCTTTCAGAGGTCTTTGTGTGGCGCGCCATTATTCACTGATTCACAGCAAACACAGATGTTCATATTTTCTCTCAACAAGAAAAAAATAATTGGCTCACACTTAGATGAAAAGAGCTTTCATCTGTGGAAAATGGCACATCTCCCATCATTCCTCATTTAGAAACAGATTTTTTTATTTTTTTATTTTTTTTTTATTGCTTTGGTCAGTGTCCCCTTTCAGCTCTGCCTTCCGAGATCTGTTTTCAGACCGTCACCACCTGTTCAGCCTCCTCCGGGTCACTCGCACCAACATTTACGAGATCTCTACTTCTGCCTATTTTTTGTTTGGATTAATTAGCCGAAATGCCAAATCCGCAGCGTTCCTAGCATACGGGGAAACCTTGGTGGAGTTTGACACATGGATTTTCTCATTTGTGGGTGACTTGCAGGCGGTCTCGACAGCACTGACCTTTCAGTGAACAGAGAGCTGGAGACTCCAAAAAGGGGAGGAAAAAAAAGACTTACATAGTTTAAGAAAAAGGATTTAAGGATTTCAAACACAAGCTGTTCAAAATCACAAGGAATTATTCAACGTTTTGTTTTTCGAATGTGGTGATGCGAAGCTACAACAGATATAGATCAAAATGAGTCGGTCCAATTAAAGCAGCACAAAGGAACTTTTGTGATGTTTAGCTCAGCGGGTCCCCCTGCAGGTCTGGAAGTTAAGTCGCCTTTACAACGCTGTTAAAGATTTGTTTGGTCTTTTTCTCAGTCATTCTTTTGTTTTCTTTTCCTTTTTATTATTTAAATCTTTTAGTCGCCTCTGCCATGATGCCAACTGTCGCATCGTTGCTGGCATAAAGCGATACGTAGCGTCGACTGGGACGGGAGACCGAAGTTACTTTGGCTGTTTTTGTTAAAAGTAGGGACGGTAAACCTGGTAAACCAGATGACGAAGCAACCAAACATAACTTCAAATGAAAGTCCATCCATCCATCTATTATCTAAACCCGCTAAGCCTATTCAGGGTCACGGGGGTCTAACGGATCTGCTGGAGCCCAGGACTGCTTATGTGTTTACGTGCCAGACTTATTGTGCTCATTTTACCTGGCAGAGCTTGTACTCAGCCTCATTTCTGTTGAGATTTTGGAGGAGTTTCATGCAGAACTTTATGAATGCTGTGATCTTTGTCCTTTCTAATGTATGTTATTTGCGATCACGGCGTCACATGACAAGCAGCTGGCAGATCTGTGCATCATGCTATACTGCCAAGTGGAATCAAAATAGTTGCATAAACCTTCCTATGATTTATCATTGCCTGGTCATGCTTTGTATCCATTCTCTTTCCTCTCTAGCTGTACATCTGCAGTCCAGTAGACAGTTTTATTTTGATGTAATATTTACATCATCCAATATTCCACCTGCACTTCCTTGACCACGCTCCTTTCCAGCCCATACAAGCACCTTGTTTTGCTTGTTTTCACCTCTCGCCTAAGTTATCTTTCTGTGGCTCTGTTCAGAAAGCATCATTGATCACTGTTGGAGGTGAGGTTCACATTTCTCTATATGGTTAAATGTGCATTCCCATAATAAAAAGAAAAAAAAAGTATTCCCAGTGTTTGTTGCTGCAGCGCTGAAGTCAATCATTGATCTAGCAACTAATCTTCCCCAAGATCTATTCCTTGCAGGACTGTGTTTCTGCATGTGCATCATGTATTTTTTTTAACCGCCCCTCCTAATCACACAAGGAATTTAGTTATTTTTTAAATGTTTAATGCTTTGAACCTTTAAAACAATCTGTCAAATTAAAATGGGGGTAAAAAAAAAAGCTAATGCTTATTCATGCTACATCAGTGAGCAGCGTGTAAATTATAAAGCAGCCCAAGCTGTCAGACGGTCAAAATGTTCATGTAGCCGAGTGATCTCCTGTCTGATGACTGACAGTACTCGTGGGCCCCTCTGGTAGTCAATCAGTCTGTGATTTTTCTCTTTTTACTGCACTCATCCACTTCCTAATATGGTAAAATGTCCTGGGAAAACTTCCCTGCAGTCTTGGCCAGAGAGTAATATCCCTCTAAGACGTGTACATGCTGTCTCCTACATTCACTATACTGCCAAAAGTGTTCACTCACCTGCCTTGACTCACATATGAGCTTTAGTTTATCCCATTCATAATCAATATGACGTGGCTCCACCCTTTGAAGCTAGAACAGCTTCAACTCTTCTGGGAAGGCTGTCCACAAGGTTTAGGAGTGTGTTTATGGGGATTTTTGACCATTCTTCCAGAAGAACATTAGTGAGGTCAAACACTGATGTTGGATCAGAAGGTCTGGTTCTCAGTCTCTGCTCTAATTCATCCCAAAGGTCTTCTATCAGGTTGAGGTCAGGACTCTGTGCAGGCCAGTCAAGTTCATCCACACCAGACTCTTCCATCCATGTCTTCATGGACCTTGCTTTGTGCACTGGTGCACAGTCATGTTGGAAGAGGAAGGGACCAGCTCCATACTGGTCCCACAAAGTTGGGAACATGGAATTGTCCAAAATGTCTTGGTCTGCTGAAGCATTCAGAGTTCCTTTCACTGGAACTAAGGGGCCAAGCCCAGCTCCTGAAAAACAACCCCACACCATAATCCCCCCTCCACCAAACTTTACAGTCAGACCAGTACCGTTCTCCTGGCAACCACCAAACCCAGACTCTTCCATCAGACCACCAGATGGAGAAGTGTGATTCTTCCCTCCAGAGAACGTTCCTCCACTGCTCTAGAGTCCAGTGGTGGCTGCTTTACTCCACTGCATCCAACGCTTTCCATTGTTCTTGGTGATGTCTCGCTTGGATGCAGCTGTGTCACCATGGAAACCCATTCATGAAGCTCTCTGCTCTGTTGTTGAGCTAATCTGAAGGTCACGTGAAGTTTGGAGGTCTGTAGTGATCGACTCTGCAGAAAGTTGGCGACCTCTTCTCACTATGTTCTTCATCATCCTCTGACCCCGCCCCCTCAGTTTACCTGTCCTACCACTTCATGGCTGAGTTGCTGTCTTTCCCAAACACTTCCATTTCCTTATAATATAGTTGACTGTGGAATATTTAGGAGTGAGGAAATTTCACGACTGGATTTGTTGCTCAGGTGTCATCCTGTCACAGTTACATCTGGAATTCACTGAGCTCCTGAGAGAGACTCATTCTTTCCCAGATGTTTCTAGAAACAGTCTGCATGTCCAGGTGCTTGATTTTATACACCTGTGGCCATGGAAGTGAATGGAACACCTGATTCAGATCATTTGGATGGATGAGGAAATACTTTTGGCAATATAGTGTATCAAACTCATGATGTTCCTACAACCTCTTCTCAGCTGTTCGCAGCGTGACCTGATTCTTACGTAAGACTTGCATTCTGTCTAGTCATATTCGAGTGGCTTTTCAAAAAGAAACACAAAGGAGTTGTGTTGTCTCTCTTCTTTCGCTCATATCTTTTGTGTTCGTCTTTTATACTGTGGTTTTCTTTCTTTTTTGCTCTATTGTTTCTTCAGATTTCTCATCATTCAGACCTCGTGCGCATCATTTGTGGCCGGGCGAGTCCTCTCTAACCTGCATTGTCGGCCGTCTCCTCCCACATTACCCAGCAGCTCCTGCTGGATTCACTTTAAAATCACTTCTTAGGTTGTGGGCTTTTTTTTTTCCCCCTTACAACAGAATAACAAAAAATTTCTCTTACTGTAAATTTGAAGCACGCTTTGCTTCACTGATGCTGACATGTTTGCATGAAAATGTCACAGATTATTTCTCCAGACTGAGATAAGACAGAACGTTGGTAAAAAATCACCCTTCACATGAGTTTGTCAGCTCTGTTTCATATTTTTATTCTTCATCGCCTCCATGTGATTGTTTTGGACTGGTGAGACGCCAGCAGCAGTGAGTAACACCACTCCCAGCGCCAGCGAGCGCTCGTCGTCACAATCTGCCTCCCTCCTCCCCTCGCGCAGCCTCTCCAACATTCCTGTCGACTTTGTGCTCTTTAAGCTCCACATTCCCGGTGCAGCGGACCGGTTGGGCATCCAGCGGCCTATAAAAACACGCCAGGTTCACCGGGAATTCCAGATCCTCAACATTTTCCGCTTGATTAACCTTTAATGGGCGATCGGTGAACTACAACCACGACTCGGAGGACGGGTGAAACCAACAGGCCCGCCCCTCTGACCTCAAACCCGCGGCCCACAGGAGCTCGAGGATGCTCGTAAAGCGCCGTGAGGTCCGATAGCATCTGGAGAGCGAATGCACTGATCACAAGATATCGTTATCAGCAGCTCTGCTTGCTCTCTCCAAGCCACCGCTGAGATGCCAGAGTTTGAGTTAAATGAGCCAAAACCAAGGTTTTTTACTTTCCCCAGAGCGAGTTAAAATTTTAAAACGAGCTGCTTTTTAGTGGGTTGGGCTCACTGGATGAAAACTTTTATTTTCTTTTTTTTTTTTTTTTGTCAACATCCTGGAGGGAAGATGACGACATACTTTCAACTTCTGCTGAAAAGCCTGACTGTACACACACTGAGCTTAAGCCCTGAAAAACTGTTGCTGCCGCTTCCCAAATCAGCCCGGGGCAAAAAAAAAAAAAAAAAAAAAACTGAACGAAACCTGTTTTGATGATGCATAGCGAGGAGAATAGACACACCTTAGCAGAGAGAAAGTAGCGTCTGAGTGACAGTTTCAGTTAATGACTAAACAGGAGGAAAGCAGTGTTGAAATATTATCTTCAACTGTTTGTTTCTCCAATACCTGCTTTATTGTTTCATATCTAAATCACATTAAAGAATAAACTTCACTTCACTTTCACATGCAATGAAAATCATTCCAGCCTTTATACGGGTGTTAAAACGGTTATTAATAGGAAATGTTATTCACACTCTGATGTGACTGATTTTGGGGGGATGGGGGGGGGGGGGGGGGGGGGGGGTGTGACATCTTTACATCTGCTACCCTTCTGGCACCTTTGTAGTTGGCCTCCCGGCGTTCGCTCAAATGATTTTTTCCCTGAGTGCCATGTAGCTGGAACCCATTATCCACCAGCTCCAAGGAAGAAGCAAAACAACAGGACTGAACGTTCAAGGAGCTGAAGTAGGCGCTCTTGGCAAGCAGCGTGACTTTCTCTCCGTGATCAGGTGAGATTTTCTGATTTTGAGTGGAGCCAGCTGTCGTGGTTTGGTCACCTGATGAGGTTAGCGACTGGAGTCGACCATCCACAGCCGGCTGGGTGGAGGCGCCCGAGGCCGACATGACCGGATGAGTCATTTCTCACACCTGGCCTTAATGCCGCTGGGGATATTTAGGAAAATTGCAGTAAACAGTGAGAGCTGGCCATTTTTGTTTCCTCCTGCGATCAATGAGACTCTGAAATGGACACAACAGTGGGAAAAAAGCATGTAACAGCTTTATATTGCTGGTTTCAAGATACGGTCATCTGGATAGACTGAATACGTTACTGATGACCCGAGAATTCATTTTAGGGACGGCAGGCTTTTGTACCAGATCTCCAAACTCCATAAACAGATACCGAAACGTTTTTAAGGGCATTTTTTTTGGAGGAAGAGGTAACTGTTCTGTCCTTGTGGGCTTTAAATAAAGTCACAGAGAATTTATCTTCTAGCGTATCATCCACCTGGCTTGGGACGGTTCTGCAGTGTTTCTGGCACGCTGCACCCCATAATTCTTCAGGACCAAAGTCAGTAAGTTAAGCCTGCAAATAAATGGAAATGAAACAGCCGCTGCAGAGATGCAGATGCACCCCACGTTATGAATGAGCGTGGTTATTTTAGCATTAGATTTCTTCTGGGGGATCAGTTAATGCATCGCCGTGCAGTTCTGAGAAATTAAGATGTTTCTCCAAGCAGGAAGCGCATCGCGATGTTTTTCACTGTCAGTGCAGAATATCCAAAGGGCAGCCATGTGCACGGCCTGTAAGTTAAAAAAATAACATCTACAGGAACAAAAGACAAAATGTTTGGGACCACAAACGTCACCTGACACTTGAAGGCCTTCTGAACATGCCCAGCGAAGCTAAAAAAAGGCTTCGAGGCTGAAAATAAAGATAGAAGAGCACACAGGACGTGGCCTCTGTCGTCTTTCAGTGGCTTTAAATGCTACCGGATGAGCTTGTTGTAGTTTTTATGCCAAAATCAGAAGCAGCAGGTCAAGACGTTTGGAGACGATTGGTGCGTTTGTAGCTGAGAAGATAATGAACAAAAGAAACGGGGCAGATAAGACGGCAGAGAGAGGCTGAAGGTACTTCTTTGGAGGTGAACTGTCAAGTATATCTCTTTTCTATTATTCTTCCCCCTCTTTTCTCCTCCCTTGCTGATGCCCTCCATCTCTGATAGCCCATTAGTGACGGTGGCTGCCGGAGCGCTGCGCTGAGGTCAGGAGCAGTCAGGGCCCCTGTTAGGCTGGGGGGGGGTGGTGGGCAGATGTGTAATTACCAAAGAGTATATCTGCTCTCCTCGGTGACATGGCGAGGCACTCACACACACACATGCGCGCACAGACACTTTTTCTCCCGCTTTCCTATCCACTTTTAAATGGATACAAGAAGAAACAGAGTAGCCAGCGTGCCCACCTGCCCATAAACAATGAATAAAGCACCTCTGGGAGGCTCTAGAGGATGTAACTCCCTGGTCCTTTCGACCTCTTATTTCAGTACGACGAGCCCGTAAATGTGTCCGTGGAAGCAGCTTTGAGTTGAGACTCATTCCTTCGCTGCATCTTGATTCTCAGCACTCATATATCCTGTATATCCTGCTTAAATAGTCCGCTGCCGATAGGACGCATTAAGCTTTTACTTAGTTCAAGTCCCACTGTAAAAATGAAAGTGATAAGTTATTACGGAGCGAACAATAACTGGACGGAATTAAAAGGAGTCTCTTAGTGCATTAACTCAGATTACAAGCGTCACGTTGAGCCTCGCCATGCAGCGCTGTTAGCAGAAGACTGTAGCTACCGCAGCGACTGACAGAGAAGAAATTAAGACCTGTACTGTTGGGTTGGTAGGCATGAAAAGGGAACAGAAGTACAAAGAAATGAGAAGGAAAGATGTTTGGAGTGGTGGTGAAGTCTGAAGACTGCGACAACACTACATGACAAACTGCAAGTCATTGGAGTCGTGTTTCTCGCAAAAATGTGCTGTTTTGAATATTGGAGGTTTATTTTAGGTCCTGGTTTTTTCCCAGATTCTAAAACAGACGTCCGTCCCTCTCCTTGTTAAACGCTCCGCTGCTGCACGTTCAGCTGACATTCGATGCAAAACAGTTTATAGAGTTCTCGGAGCTTCACGACTGAAAAATGTCAAGCATGGCGATGGGTACGCGATGAGAAGCTTAACCGCCAAATAATGATCCAAAACTTTTTTTCATAGGATTCTGCTGAGGCTTTAGGTGATGCTTCACAGCCAACACAAACATTTAAATCTGTTTGTTTGATTACTTCCTGGCATGCTTGGACTGTCTCTTGTCCTCATAACCACTGTACTTCCCCCCCGACGGACAATAAAGGCCTGAACTGAAATAAAATGAACTGAAGTCTTATGAGGAACGCAGAAGGTCGAGCAATCAAATTTTCTAATACTGGACTGACGTCGTGAATATGCAGCCGACTGCGTGTAAAAGCGACCATCCAGCTCTGAGTTTGTGACCCTTATCATTGTCTCTCAGATGACCAGATGCGTAACGGCGGCTGTCGAAGGCCGCTGGAGTGGTAGCGGGGGGGCACAACGATGCTCCAAGTGCATCTGTCGCCCCGAACAACAGGAGTAAGGGCGTTGAATGAAAGTATTGAAAGCGTGGGTGGGCTACCTTCGGAGCATTTAGTGCGAGCGGCAAGTAGCCACTGGATTAAAAACTAGAAAAGGTTACAAAGGGAGGCGAAAGAAGAATAGTTCATCTGTGATTTTCCCACCCTCAAAGGCTTTGTGATGCGAGCTCGGGTGGCTGGTGACACCCTTGGGACGTGACCCACGCCGGTCCTCGGGGGAAGGCCACTTGTGTCACGTCTTAAATGAGCGCAGCCCCTTGTTGTGCGCTGAACTCTCCGCTGCATGTATGAAAGGAGTCGTGCGGGGAATTTAATGCCGTCCTTTTGTCTGTTCTGCTAAGAGGTGGAGGAAGCGAGCTTTAAACGTGCAACCTGTCTCCATCGACCTCAAAAGAAATGATCTGTGGCACGACGCAGAGGAGGCTGTTGACACAGCCGTGTGCCCTTGACGTGACTTCACTCGCCTTATCAAATGAACTCCTGGCTTTCACACTTTAGATTTCTTTTTTTTTTTTTTTTTTTTTTCACGTTAACAGAACGAACTTTCACGCCCACCGTAGCTTCATGCCGGGAAGTTTTTCAGGCCGAGCGCTTTGACAGATCTGCTCTGATCACAGGCTGCTCTTTCATCTTCGGTGATGTCATCTTTAGAAGACAAACCGCTGCTTCACTTGGATCAGACGTGCAAATGCCGAACATGTAACCTCTTCCAGGAGCTGTTCGTTGACTTTATCAAAAAGGGGAGGCGCAAAGTAAAGGGAAAGTTAAACCATGTACCCCCCCCCTCCCCCTCAGTGGTAGCGGTGGAATGCCTCAGTCGTGCAACTGGACCAACAACCCACCCGTGGCACCATGGCAGTCCACCCCCTCTGCTCAGTAGCAGGAACCGATGCAGCAGCAGCTTTGATCAGCTCACTTCAAACGGGCCACATTGACCGTTTCTGCAGCTCCCAAAGTTGGACCGCCATCCCTCCGCCCCCCGCCCCCTCCACGCTTGCAAAAAAAAAAAAAAAAAAAAAACCCCTCTCAGCATCCGTCTGCAACCCACCCAAGCGTAAGGGGGGATACAAGGGAGTGTGGCCATATTTCACCTCCATCCCCTCCGCCCCCTCCCCCCCCCCCTCCCACCTGCGCCGTGCTCGCGGACCCAAACCTGACACATCCCATCATTTATGGATGACTTTATTTCGAAACCAGATCCAAAGCGGCCGTTCTGGCTGCTGTTCCTGCCGTTTTGTTGCAGTGGAATTGGACTTGAAGTGGACCCGTGTCTCCCCGGTGACCCCCCCCCCTCGGTGATGCAAAATGGGCTGGGTATAGATGCCACCATGATAGGCGTGTGTTTGTACGGTTATATGCTAGAGGAAGTGGGGCTGATGGAGCGCGTGGCGCCCCGTTCCACTCTCAATTTCTCCCTCAATGTGCCTGTTGAGCTGCCGGCCGAATATTCTCGTTCCTTCTCTCTTATCAGGCGGACAGCTGTGGACAGAGAGTCGGCTAGAGAGCCGGTGTTATTACAAGTTTTAAAGAAAGTCTTCCAGCTGGGTGCGCAAGTTTCAAAAGCGGAGTGCGAGACTTGAGGATGTGTAGGAGTGGAAAAGAAGGACGTGACCACTTTTTTCAGGAAGCATATAGAAATGTGTCTGAAAACTGTGCGGGTGAGGGGGGTGGGAAGACTTGGAGCTTTTCAGAGTGTATTCCCTCGTGGCGTGGTTATCAAGAATTAGGAGCTCTGGTGTTTTGTAACGTTCACTTGAAGAGCTCTTAAATATAATGAAAGAAAAAATGGTGCAGCAGCCTCATATAAAGTGTATCTTATTTTCATTTTTCACTTATTGGTGCTGCTGTCAAAAACGCTGCAGACTCAGAGAAGCACTGCTACCAAAGTCTCTCCATTTAGCATTTAAAAGGCCCCTGCTGGCAGGAATATAATATAATATTCATAAATATGCTTTTACTCGTGTAGAGTTGCAGAAAATAAAAGTCAAGCAATAACTGTTCTTAGCAGTGGGCCTGAAGAGGGCCTTTTGGGTTTTTTTGCAGTTTCAGGGACCACTGCAGTTTTTAGGTTTGTGCTATAACATGACGGGTATTCATTTGGTTGCAACATGCATGTGAAAATGAAAGTACGTGCTCTTTCTCTTACATTGCGTATCTGGACAAAAGAAAGTCGCCTGGTCCGTACCAGGTCTTAGGTAAAACTGAACCTCCCACAAACGATAACACGCTGGCACATTACAATCAAATGGACCTGATGTGTCTTATTGAGATTTCTGCAGCAACGGGATCTTTGTCTGGCAGATGTAGATCGAACCCACTCTGAGACCACTTCCTTTTAATTTTTAAGTCTACGTTTAGATACCACAAATGTTCTCTGACATCTTGTGCAGATTGCAGAATAGGAAGGGAAGCACGACGCTTTGTTTCAGCAGACAAACAGCGTTTTGTTGTGTAGTACCAAATGTGTAACCATGTAAATGTTTGGTTGGGTTTCAGTTGCAGCTACCAGCTTTTATCTGAACGTTCCTTTGAAGCGGAGGCTCCTCCAGTCCTGAATAGCACTTGATTTGCTTTGCATCTTTTTTGAAAAACACCCATCGCTCCTCCGAGAGCCCTCCTTTTGCTGCAAAATCAAAGCAAAAAAAAAAAAAAAAAAAGTGCAACCTGGAAGAGAAAGTGATACCAGCTGGTGTGCAGGAGATCATCTTCGTGTTGGCATCTTGTCTTTTATTTCAAACTGTGCCATTTAGGAATTCATGTCCAGAGTCTGGTGATTTGACCGGATCAAAAAAACGCTTGTAATGAGCTTCAGGAACAGCAGAAGCTGATAATAAAACACGTGGTGCAGCTCAAACAGTCATTCAGAGCTGCTTGCTCTTCCTGCACGAGCAAATGCCAGGTAGCGTTTTTACCTTGAACGCCCGAAAACGTAGTGCTGGGCGGTATGACCAAAAATTTATATCACGGTATTTTTCAAAATTTCACGGTATATCACTGTATTTTTTTTTGAAGGCGCAACTGGGTGTTAACCACAATTTTCTAATCATTTAGAGAGGAATTGCTGCAGTAAATTGGCTTAGAGTGACCTATTTTACTGTCACGAGGAGTGAATATTGTAGCCTCCCGCGGCTACAACTTTAGCTCGGCAACATTTGCAGATTATTGTAGTTTGTTGGACGTCGTCTTTTTTTTAAATCCAAAGAACTTCCACGCGACAGACAGAAGTTCTTCAGTCTCATGTTGCCGTTCTGGAGCTTCCACTTCGGGACTTTTTAACCATAAGCTAGTAGCGTGTTGCGCCTCCAGTGCACAACTGCAAAACAGTCCCCTGTCAAACAATGTTCTGCGGCACTTACGTTCCCAACGTTGTGTACGCTACAGTACATACTCACTGGTATAACGGTATATGAAAAATTCATATCATAGGAAAAATAAACACCAGTATTCGGTATGAACCGGTATACAGCCCAGCACTGACGAAAACGTGAACACTCTCAAGGAATTAAGGTCGTCGCAGTGCAACGTGTCACTGAAGTCTACAGTCTCGTTCCAAACAGATTCGCGAGGGGAAAGCCAGTTATGCAACCTAAGTTTCTTTCCTTTTCTTTTTTTAAGGCCAGGCAGTGAATGCGCTCGGATCAACGGAAGACGTGAGCGACAAAGAAGCGTAGCGATCTTTCAAAGCGACACCCAGAGCCAGAGACAGACGCAGAGATCAGACAGGAGGAGCTGAAATGCGTCTGCGTCGGTGATTTATAACAGAGAGGGCCGGGGGTTGAGGGAAATCGAGAGCAGTCTGGGGGGGACGTGCAGTAAATGCTGCATTATAAACCTGCGACTGGACACCTGACACGGCATCGGCTCGGAGCTCACAGCGGATTCGTGAAAGGTGCTCGATGCTCTTCAGAGGCTGCACTTCCCACAGAGTGGACAAAAGTGGAGAGACTTTGATCATATCTCCTGCGTGAATGCTGCAGAAATGGAAGGATGATGGTGATTTAACCCTCCTCTGCCCCTGGTTACATCATAATACTTTTCAAAACTTGACCCAGCATTATCAACAGCTTCATCTCTTTGTGATATAAAGAGTATGTGTATATATATATATATATGAATAAATAGTCTTCTACAGTGGTCTATATCTCACTCTGGGAGAATAAACAGAAAGATATAAACCTCAGTCGGTTGCTTCATTATAGTCTTATTAATGCCCTGTTTCACTGGACTGAGTTTACTTTTCACTGACTGATTCATTGCCTCGAGCTACTTGTGTAAAGCTGTGCAAACAGTGTGTGTTAAGTTTATCACAGCTGTAAACAGTCGGATTACGCCTCTTGTGCTTTAATATATATATAAAAAAAAAAAAAAAGATTTCATGGCACGAATGTTGCAATTGCAAAACTGCCTCCCAGATCCAATATTTCAGGATGTAGGTACATTTGTACTCTGATGCGTCTGCGCCAAAAACCACAAAACTTATGATTTCAGAGAGCTAATTCATTATTAAATCACAAGTGTAAGAATATGGAACTGAAAAAAGAAACAGGAAAAATCCGTATTTCTCTCATGAAACTTTGAAAACTTCTTGGCCCGGCACTCGTCTAGCGCCTTTTATTTTTCAGAGCCCTTTTTTTTTTAATTTTTTTCCGCCTCTTATTCATTACAAGTGGAAGCGTTGCTGTCAAACAGAGATTTCCAGTCAATCGAGCCGAGCTCGCTGATGACAGAACAAACGAGAGATGAGATACTGTGGAAAATGAAAATGATGCAAAAAAACAAAGACAAAACAAACTCCAAACATAATTTGTGCAACCAGCTTTAGCGAGACCACAGAGAAACACACTTTGACAGCCTTATTTATAAAAGGAAGGATGCGACACCTATATACGCTCCTTGAGCACATCTGTCACAAAAAAAAAAAGCTACATAATTTATCATGAAGCAAAGCCAACAATTTCATTAGAACGGCACGACATAAATCACTTCTGACTTTGATCCCTATCATCGGTTGTTATAAATACTCATTTTTAATTGCAGGTTCTGTAAATAGCAGCTGACCAGTCACAGCGGCTCTGGCGGATGTGGAAGACCCGTCTAATGTGACTTTAAGGAGAGAGTTGAATATTTAGGGACCCGTCTGATTCTCTGGCACCACCCTGATGGTTGTTGGCTCATGTGCCATCGGAGGCTTCCAAATGCTGTTTGAGATAAATAAATAAATAAAGCCGACATACCATGCTCCATCTGTGCATCTGTGACTTCCTCTCGATCCTCTCGATGAGCGACACACAGGCTGCAGCAGAAGTTATCCCCTGATGCTTTTTACAGCTTATTTGCTTTGTTTGTTTGTTATTTTGTTTAACCTCCGTGGGCTTCTCTGCTCTAACAACTGGTTAAGAAGGAGACTATCCACACGGATTCACAGGTAAAGCAATAACGGGTCTAGAAATCAGGCCGTGAAAATCTCCCGGTGATGACTTTAGGAGGTATATGCACACTTCTGCTCGAATCTACGTGCACCTGGTTCGTTCTCCTCCTGGACTTTGAGCTGACAATCTCTCAGCTGGAAATAAGGTCAGCGGTTCCAGCTTTACATGCAAACAATATCGATTTCCAGACACAGCACACGCTGTTTTGTACGGACGAGTGGCACGCTGGGTTAAAGTAAATCCAGCCCCCCCCCCCACCACCCCCATCAGAGGGCACCTCTGCAACTCTCTGTGTTTATCTGTACTGAGCAGAAACTTGATTGGGGATAAAGAAGTCACGGCGCTTCGCAGCAGACTGGAGCTCAAGTACTGAAAAGTTGGCACGACCTCTTAAAGGACTCTCATCCTCTCGTCTTGTAATGTCTCCTCTAATCACCGGTGGACCAGAGTGCCTCAGGCCCCCCCCTCTTCTCAACTTCCTTTCAGCATCTCACAGTGCCGCCATTCGCATCATTTCAGGTCGCTGAGATTCCCTGCCAGCCCAGCTTGTAATGTTTTGCCTTTACTTTGAAGTTCGATTTCAAGGGGGAAGAAAAGCAACAGGAGAAGAGAAAAGACACTGTTTTTTGTTGTTGTTGTTGTTGTTGTAGTTAATTTGATGACATTTACGAGCCTGTCTGTTTCCCTGTGTTCGTGGGGATGAGTGCTTTCCGCGGTGTCTATTCGGCCTAATGAAGTGCTTCGCTGCCGCTGATTTCCTTCCATATGTGCAGGAACATATCAGAGGGCCCCGAGGCGAAGACTACCCCCCCCCCACCACCACCCACATTTATGATGCTTCAGCTGCGCGTGCAATGAACATGAAACGAACAGAGGCTCCTACTGCGACGCCACAGACTGATGCAGTGAAAGTTGCGAGGTTTTGTTAAATGCTGATGTCATACACCACCATTTGTGCTCTGTTGTTAAGTTTATTCCACCGGCTGCTCTCGTGAAATGAAGCCGTCCCAGAGGAGCGTGCAGACTGTCATGTTTCAGACGGATTGTCCCTACGGGCGACCGGAAGGATCGGGGGAGAGAAAAGGCATAAATGAAGTCGTAGCGTTCGGCCCTCGAGCCTTATTACTGTACATTAGCGCTCCGCTGAATTCCTGTCTGCCTCAACGTCCTCGAGGACATTTCTGGACTTTGACTGAATGGTTGGCGCTGGCCTCTCACCTCTGTCGCCCGTTCTCAGCAGATCTTTGTGCACGATGCTGCAGTTGAGCCTCGCAGTGGAAATGAAGGCAGAAACCCCATTTCCGCTGTGAGAGATTGCGCGCGCTAAATTAGGCTAATGCCAGCGCCAAAGGAGGTTTTTCGAGGAGTGTTTTATGTCTTTGGTTGGCACGGCGTGGCAGAGGCCCTACTCCCTGCCAGGCACGATGGTTTTTAATGGATCCTGCCAGGCTGCGCCCCTCCCTCGCCCTCCCGCCCCATTCATCTTATCCTGCCTCCGTCTGAAATTCAATTGACCTTTTGTTCCGCCTCACAGTGGATGGGCCCAGGCCAGCTCCACCAGCAGCCTCCCCAGAGCTCTCATACCTCTTCATTTGATCTGTCCAGCGCTTTCATTACCTGCCCAAACACCCACCCAGGCGCTCCACTCCTCTCCTCTGCAGATACATCCTCTTTTATTCATGCTAATGTCTTTTTTTTTTTGTTTCTGGAGATTCTCCCTTGTAGCTTTCCTCCTCGTGTTCTTGATTGTTATGGTGATTGGACTTATTTCTGCCTGCTTGGCTTGTTTTAAATGCACAGATTTCCTCCCCTCATGTCCCTCTGGACTTTTTTTTTTTTTCTGACTTTACAGAAGTGCTGATGTAGCCGTGCTGCCGCTCAGGGCAGAGGGAGCTCTGAACTGCTCTGCTATGATGACACTTTTCTGAACCATGACCTGCCAATCATTTTGATCTTTGGGATTGACAAATTCATCCAAACGGCCTCATTCTAGCTTCTAATTACAAATCAGACGAGTGTTGTTGTATCTTCTTGCTTCCTGCATCTTCAAAGCTTCATGCTTTGACCGTGTTGTCAGTGTCATTAAATCTGCTTTTTCTCTCTCCTTCCCAAAATGCTCTGCCTTTTTTTTTTTTCCTTAGCTCCAACCTGAGTTCAGGTCTGCTTCTCTGTGATACATATTAAAGACTAAATTCAGCAGCTGCAGCCCTTCATGTGAGACCACTTCGCTGTTGTACAGTGTGAGCTCTGCTGACTCTTGGACTTTTGTAGGGGTTTTTTTTTGTGTGTTTTTATAGATTTATTTTTCCGTGTTGTGTGTGAGTTAGTCTTGCTCTCTCTGCAGTCCTGAACAGTAGCAATCTCATGTCTCTCTCAAGGTGGTAAAGCACAGCATAATCAAATTTGTTATGTGTCCAGAAACATTTCTCCTGCGCTCGATAATTATGTGGTGAAGTGCTGCAGGGATAGCTAAGCAAAAGAATATTTAAATGTTCAGTAAAATATATATATTTTTACTCCAAGTGGTTATTTTCCCTCCTTCGCTCTTCTTTGTATTTTCCTGATGACTAATAAATACAACAATTTAAGACTGAATTGATTCTGTGTACCTGAGATAAATTGGTTTTAATTTACAGCCAATTAAGGTGGAAACTTTATCAGTAAATTATGAGGGTGATAAAGTTGTTGTTGTTGTTGTTATATGGCGTTACTGGAGGAAAAACTGCTGAAAGCTCCGTTTAAAGCTGTTTTCTAATTAAATCAAAGATTGTTAATTTCCAGCATTGCTGGAAATGAATCACTTTGACTAATTAATGTGCTATCAGCTTTCTTAAAATGTCTTTGCACGAGGTATAAAAACTTGATGATTGCTTGACCGCCGGTTGTGGAAGAGACGTTGTATAAAGTAGGTGAGTGAGTGTTTCATGTTGAGTGATACACTAATCTTGCGATACGATATTCGGCTCACGATACGATAAATATCGGTATTCATCTTAAGATACATTTACATCATTTTCTGAAAGATTTTAAAGGGACAGAGTGATTTTGGTGACATCTTGTGAGTGTTCCAATGACTTTGTTTGAATGAATTGAACTGAAAGCATCAATTACACATTATATGGCTGACAGGCAGCTTGCAAATGCTGGACAAAATGAATAAAAGATGTATTGAGAAAAAATAGTTTCATTTATTTAAACAGTGCAAACTGTTGCTTGCAAGCTTTTAAAGGTAAGAGCACAATGGAGATTTAAAGAACAGTAAGTGGCCTTCTTTGGCAGCTTTTGGTTAGTAGCTTAGCTACTAGCCATTCTAGCCACCAGGTTAAGTAAAAACAAACCATGGCAGCCAACAATTCAAAGTCCATTGGAGCAACATTTAAGCCATCTTAAAATTGCGCCCATCTCAGCAGAGTAGCTGGCGGACTTAATGGCTCTTCCTGAAAAGTTGCAGGAAGAGCACCCCTGCGGGACACGGGGGTTTTAAAAGGAGCTTAGAATATCGATACCCGTGGCTGAAAAATCGATACTCTCCGGGGAAATTAAATATATCGATAAAATTGCTCAGCTCTATTGAGTTTTTTTTATTTTTAAATGTTGACAGAGATGTCAAAGCCTGAAGCCCAAGTAAACAATGCATAGTTGTAAATTTAGTCAATTTAGTTGGTATGTTAGGGTGAGAAACAGATTATAAACAAAAAAGTTTCTCTCAAAAAAAAAAAGAAAAGAACAATTCTTTATTGTGCGGGCTGCGATGTGGTGGCCGTCGGCCTGTTGCCCGGTTCTCAGCAGGGAGGCGGGTCACCACAGGACAGCCAGATGAATGACGGGGGGGATGCAGGCGGCGTGAAGCTATTGTCACCGTCTCACTCCATCATCAACAAAGAGAACACAGTGATCCTAAAATACACTGTGGTTTCAGCGAACGGACTCCATTTGTCACGGCGGACAAAGGTGTGCAGCCCTTTAACAAGCTGTTTATTGTGTCAGGTCTGGTGGAGAAAAAAAAAAGACTTATGTACCAAATGTAAATCAATAAACCTATATGGCCTTGAGGAACTAAATGTCAGATAAGAGGTGCTTATCATGCCAAAGATGTGCATGGATTATGCATGGAGATCAGGTCTTAACGGAGACGGGGAGGGAGGGTGCCCGCACGTACCACAGCCACATTTCCCCGAGAGCCCAGATATTTTTACAAGCCTCCTAATGAGAGCTGTAAGAGAGCAGGAGCTGTTTAACTCAGCGGCTTGGGAAAGTGCAGAGGCGCCACCCTGACGTCAACTTTTATCAAGCACAAAAATGATAAGCGAGAAGGGAGGGAGAAGCATGTGCACGCAAATGAATCTCAGGCAGCCGGTGTGCTGCTTTGCTGTAAAGTCCCTTTAATTTATAAAAGTTGCTTTGAAGCAGTGGTTCCCAAAATGTGGACCGCGGCCCCCTGGTGGGCCGTCATGGGACTGCAGGTGGGCCGTAAGAGGTCATTAAAATTAAACAAATGTGTCTTTTTTAAATATGTTTTTGATTACTGTAAAATAATCATGACATGGTTAAAAAAAACATTAAGAAGTAATAAAACAAACCAGTTAAGTGTTATTCTACTGTCATCTTAACTTAATATGACAAGTGTCACCTTATTTGTTGACCCCTTACATTAATATCGGATCATGGTTCCTTGTCCTGGATGTTGATCTCAGTTGTGATTAAAGGTTTCGTTGGGCTGCGGAGATTTTTCACTAGGGATGGGCATAATTAATCGATTAATCAATGATTGATCATTAAGAATTTGGTCGAAGAAATTAATTTTCGTCGATGAACCAAATGTTTTTTTTTTTTTAAACATTCCGAACGTAGGTTCTCAGTGCACGTCCTCAAACAATGCGATGCATTTCGCTGTGCCACCGATAGAAATTTGGCAGCAGGGGGCAACATTTCACCATCACCCTACCCTGGCTGGCCTCAGTTGTTACATGCGAGCGTCTGTAGGTCCTCGCCTATTCATGAAGCGGCCGTGGCGAAGTGTGGCGTGGGACCATTTTCGTTTAGAAAATGACCAAGTGTACTTCAATCACTGCAATGCAAATTACAAATACAATTAATCGACAACGACAATGATGTATCACTTGAACAACGCGCATCCAAGCCTTGTAAAGGACGGTGGAGGCGGTTCATCATCAGCCTAGCCTAGCCTAGCCTAGCCTAGCCTCAACTCGGTGTTAGCACGGACCAGAACGAGCTGCAGCGCACATCGAGCACACAAGCGCATCTTTTTAAGAAACAAAAAGCCTGTAATACTGGCGCCTTGATATAAATTGTCCTTATTACGTAGTCTCCTCGATATCTCTTGTTGTATTATCGTTGTTTTTTTAAAGAAAAGAAACAGGAAATGTCACATTATTGTCGACCACAAACATCCGGTTCACTGAACACATCTGGGCATGTGTGGGCCATAGCAACCAGGCCAAAGGGGAAAACAAACGCCACGCCAATATCGAGAATATTTGTGATAGTTTTCAATATACAAATGTTAATGATTAATCGATTATTAATCATTAATTCTCCCGACGATCGAAGAATAAATCTCGACCAAATGCCCATCCCTATTTTTCACATTTCAAATTGGGCCTTGGTTTTCTAAAGTTTGGGAACGGCTGCTTTAAAGTCTTGAAACAGACTGTAAATTCAGCGACTTTAAAACTAGGATCATTTACAAAAAGGCTAAAAGAGGCATGAGTCATGAGAAATAAGTTGTCCGACCTCAACTTTGGCCCTTCTGCTGGCTCTCACCGCCGTTTCGAGACGAGTGCGGATTATCCTCGGCCTTCTATAACTCACTTTTGTGTGCGCGCCTCTCCCAGCAGCCCCTCGACATTCCTCGCGAAGCCCTGCGATAAAGACAGGCCGCAGCTGCGTGGAAGCCCGGGAGAAAATGATGCACAAATATGCGTGCAAAACTGTGAAGATTAAGGCTCGTTTACATCTGGTCAAGCTGCAGCATGTCTGAGCGCATGTCACAGCGCTCGCTTTAATGCGCTACGCATGTATTAATGACCTTTAGATCACCTTCCGGGGAGTGTGTTTCTAATTGGCAGCATAAGCCATATGGTTGGGATGGAAACCCTCGTGGGGATAAATCTGGTTAAAAACAAAGTACTTGCAGGAATTCCTGAGAACACGCCGTGACCTTATGCCGTATGTTATTGTGTATCCACAGGTTCCTCTTATTACGACAATGTGAGGCCGCTGGCGTACCCCGACTCAGATGCAGTTCTCGTATGTTTCGACATCAGCCGTCCGGAGACTTTGGACAGCGTCATAAAGAAGGTCAGTGTTTTTAAGTCCATTTTATCACCCCTCTCAACACTTCACATCAGCGTTTAATATCTGCTGCAGTGCAGGAAAAACCAACCAGGAAACAACTCGCCTTCTTCCCGGTCAGCATCTCCGGATTTCTCGCGGCGGCAGCTTTTTTTCGTAGCTCGACAATGGAGCAAATCAGCACCCGAAGGTTAAAGCCTCCTGCTCCTTTATTTCATCACAGTGTCCGTGGGTACTTGACCCGCGTCCCTGGCGAGAAACGGAAGGTCATCGCAAAGAGCGGGAGGAGAGGCTCTGCAGCCCGCTGGGTTCAAGAGCAATATCAGGAGCATAAATTAGCCGACCGTATCAGCAGCGCCGCTGCAGACCCCGGCACCAAGAAGTGGGCTTTTATGATTTAAAATCCGAGTTTTTAAGCTGGGCGTTTGACCAGACGGCAGCTGTTAAAAACGGATAATTGTTAAGAAGCTGCGCTGCTAGAGTCCAAACTGGGTAAACTGGCCGGGCGGAGTTTCCAAATGTGGTCTGTGACGTGTTTTCATAGCCAGCGGTGGACCGTGTGACCACGTATAGTGAAATACCTGATGTGCAAATACACTGAGTTTAATGAGTTTGCATGGGTCGCATGTAAAACAGCTCCGCGCCTTTTGGTGGCCTCTCATCTTGAAGCCGTGTGCCTCTTTTTTGCCTTTGAACTACACCCCTTGTGGGCGAAGACAGTTCCCACGGCTGGCCTGCTTACGTGTTTGGTGTTTTCGTGGTCTGAAGGGAGCTGCTAAGATGCCCTTGAAGTTTTTGTAGATCTAACCACAGACGGCATTTTTCTAACACGTATATATATCTTACGAGCCTCAGTGGCCTCCGTCAACGAGACGTCCAGCTTTAGCTTTTCCCATGAATTGCTTGGCAGGGGGTCGCCGTGACCCCTGGACCCGAGTTGTCATCCCTATAATCCCTGAAACTCGGGGGGGCGCACGGAAAACCTGTTGCACAATCACCATCCCAAATTAGACTCTTGACCTGTAGGAGCGAGGAGGTCTGAGGGGTCACCAGACGACAGCTGGGGGAGGAGCGAGGGTTAAACAATCAAAGCCTTTGACTAGATGTGATTGGCAGAATGGGGAGGGGCCCGAGAGGTTAAAGGTTGCGTTAAGTGTGAAGGCCAGACGGACACGCTGGCGTTCTGCACGCGGCATGTGGAGCGTCTCAGGGCTGCTGGGTATTTGTGTCGCAGGTTTACGGGCGAGAGACCGTTGGTTCAGCTGAGCTCCAGAAGAGACATTTAATCCCCGGCAGATTTTAGATGCAATAATGCTCGACCCTTTTTTTGAGCAGAACCTGAAATAGATTTGTTTGCCGGATACTGTGTTGGAGGAAAAGCATCATGCACTTCAGGTGCTGCAGAAACCTGAGCAAAGGTGGCTGGAATTAACGCAGTTTAGCTCTTCCAGTGCTTCCTGCAACTTCTTTTGTTGATTACTTTTTAGCGGTACACTCAACAGTCATCTTGGCAGATGCTCATTTTTTCACTTTTGTACTATTAAACTTGATTGTTATTAGTTTGTTCCAGTTATTCCCAAAGTCTGGGCCATGGCCCCCTGGTGGGCCGTCATGGTACTGCAGGTGGACCGTGAGAGGTCATTAAAAATGAACAAATATGTTTTAATCCTCGATTTTCTTTAAAATATGTTTTTATTTACGGTAAAATATTTATTATAGTATTTAAAATATATTCAGAAATAATAAAACAAACCAGTTGGGTGTTATTTTCACTGTAATCTTCAAACAAATTCATATTGGAAAGTAGCTTTTAGTCTCGTATGTTGGTCAAAGTGGAGTTTAAAGGCTTGAATGGGCCGCAGAGATTTTTCACATTTGAAATTGGGCCTTAATATTCAGAAGTTTGGGAAAAAGCTGCTTTATTTGTTTTTGAGAGGGCTTCAGAGGAGCCATTTGTCGGTTTTTTTTTTTTTTACATTTTCAGATAAAGTACTGAATAAACTGATTTACGGGAGAAAATTGCCGGTGAATTGCGATGAAGCTTTGGTATTTCATGCAGCACCAGTTGATTCGTGTGTTTTTCTTCAATTTATATTCATTCTTTTAACAGAAAAAGCAAATGTGTCTCCATGTTTGCTTGATAAATTGCTTAAAAAAGAAAATAAATAAGTAGATAATGCTGACCAAAAATGTTGTTAGTTTTCCGTTTATTGACAGATTGGTTTGTTGTTTTATTATTTTAATGTGAGTAGGGTTTATTTATATAGTTCATTCATGTGACTTTGTGAGATGTCTTGCACGCACTTGTCTCTTCTGAAGACTGAGGTAAAACCTTCATTGTGCATCTCTTAAAGTCGCTCCCTGTGGACTCCGAAGCGTATTTCAGATAACGGTCCGGTGGCAGAATTGATCTTCTTTGCATCGTCATGCGTTCTTACAGATGGTGTTCGCATTTTATTCCACAATTTGCTGGTATTTAACTTTGGAATCAGTCCAAAGGTTAAGAGCCGGGGAGGCATCCTTCTCTAGAGGTTATTCCACCCAAAGAATTTCTGTTTGGACTTCATCAGTCCACGGGTCATGTTTTGACGTTTATTTGCAGATTTCCGATGGTAAATTTAGCACAGCAGACCAGTGTGCCGCTCACTTTGACCTCCCACGTTTTTTCATCTTTAATTTCTGAATTCTAACGAATAACAGCTGAGAAGAGCCCTGGACTGGTGGTTTCTGGGACTCTTGTCCTGTAAACGGCCGATGCGTAAGGCTCTTTTCCCTTTTTATAATTCTAAAATTGTGCAAAATAAAAGTCACAGAATAATCTCGTATAAAAACTACAAAAAGAATTATTCAGGCTCAACTGTTCGGCTCTTGAAGTCAGGTCAGCTGTTCTCAGAAACAGACATTTTTGGGGGGAGCGTGCACGCTGTGCATGAGACTATAAATCTTCCCTCCATGTGGCTCTTCAGCTGAAGCAGCACCGTGTCACATTAATCTCCTCCAAACTCAGGTATCCGGCGTCAGATGAGACAAAAGGCTTCATGAACCCGCAGCAGCGACTGACTTTTATGTTCATCTGTTGACTAATGTTTCCACAGTGGCAGGGAGAGACGCAAGAGTTCTGTCCCAACGCCAAAGTGGTGCTGGTGGGCTGCAAGCTGGACATGAGGACGGACGTCAACACGCTGAGGGAACTGTCCAAGCAGCGCCTGATCCCCGTCACCCATGAGCAGGTGAGATACAAGCGGGAGATGGTTATCTGGGGTGAAAAGGATGTAATAAATACAGAGATAGAGCTTCCACCTAGATGGCGCTTTGGGAAGAAAGACTAATTTAAAAGCAACGACTGATGCAGAAGAGAATTCAGAGAGCGATCCAGCGATAGGATGCTATTTTCTTTTTTTTTTTTTTTCCATCTTCGGTCAGCGGCGGTATTACTTGTTTTATTTTAGATCCCACAGGACAGGAGTGTGTGAGGGGGCTCAGACAACACAATCAACTATCACATGACCGCTATAACAATCACAGGGGGGTGGGGGGGGGGGGGACGTTGCTGGAGTTAGCATTTTGACCAAAATTTGCTGACGAGGTTGTTAGCAGCAAAGGCTGCTGAGTAAAAGGTACCTTAGCAGCGTTTATGTCTGGGGATGGTTCTTTCCTTCCGCATGTAATATTCATGCAGATTTAGGGATTTCCAACATGCAGGATGAATAGAAAATGGACATTGATAAATGAAGGCGCCCCTTTATCACGAGCCACCATGACCTCGGAGCTAAAGGAAATGGGGGAGCGGAGGCCTGGGATAATGATAAACAGGGAATCTGTGAATTTATAATCATCTGTGTCTGTTTTGTTGCTTTTCTGTGTTGGACATTAAAAAAAAAGAAATGATTAGAAAAAGTGAAGGGGCCTTTTCAGCACCGCACGAGAGCCCTCAAAACAATGGAAGCTCTTCCCCTGCCACCGTCTGAGAGCTGCTCGCCGCCGTGCCATTCTCAAAGTATCACGAAAGAAAAAAAAATCACACGTAAATAAGACAAAGAGACAAAAGAGTGGAGTGGCAAACGATAAAGCTAATGTAGCCACAACCAACCAGGTTTACAAAGACAAGCTGTGTTGCTCCTTTCAGTCCGTATTTTATTTCAAGGCAACGCACCCAGGAAATCAAAGTTTGCCTCTCTAATCCAATGGACCTCGTCGTTATCCAGTAGTTGATCTCAAATTGAATTCCTGCAGAGCTGAGGAGTCGCCAGCGAGCATGACCATTGGGTGAACTCCAGACGTTTCCACACTAATCTGCCCGAGATTCGATCAAGCTTTTCCGCTTGTCACCGCAATCTCTACCTCAAGCCCTTCCAGCCGCCACCGCAGCATCTCAAGCTGCCGCTCCACCTAATGAGGGCTCCGTCGCTCCTTACGTGCGCCCCAGCGCACAGCCGTGATAGAAATCAAACCGCGTCCGCCGGGGACTGAAAGCTCCCTCTGTGTTGGTCAGCATGCGACCGACCCGACTTTAGCGCGGTGTCATGCGTTGCAAACTTTGCTCAGTCTGTGCGAGCCGAAGGCTGATCACGAAAGAGGAGATGAGAACACAGGGCCCAGGGATTTTAATATTAAATTTGCCTGATTTGATCTTAAGCAAACAGTTTATGGTCTTAATTATCAGAGTGTGATGTTAAATTACTCAAGGGTGAGCTCTGGAGCTGGAGGAGCTGTCTTCTCTCTGAATAGCTGCATAGAGCGTGTCAATATCGGCCCAGTGGGCTCTGCGCGGCTCTGATCCCTCTCTTTTTCCACAGACTGAGAATCTGGCATCTACATTATTCATGCTTCAGATACGGGAGCTTTATTTGTCTCCAGACATGTATCGTTGCCATTCTGTGGTTTGGATCAACGTCTTTGCCTAAGAACTTTGTCAAGGACATTCAGTGCTCTGATGTTGCTACCTGCCTGTAGGGATGGGAATTGATAAGATTTTTCCGATTCCGATTCCATTATCGATACTGTTTAACGATTCTTTATTGATTCTCTTATCGATTCTAATTTGGGGAAAAAGGAGAACTAACAGTTTTATTAGCATCAATTTTTCTTACTTAGAAGTCACGACCTTACAAACTCAACAGCGAGGTCAAAAGAGGCCCGAAAGCCTGGACAACGTGTTAACTGTTGTAATATGTAACTGTGCAAATACACAAGAATGTGGAACATTTTACTAACAGATTTTTCCTAATAGAAATTAAAAAAAAATCTCCCTTTTAAAAGGATATATGAGCTCACTAAGCACTCAAAAATAATATAAAGAAAGATAAATACTATCAAATACAACGAAACAGTGCATAGTGCAAATCTGCAAATACTATGAAGAATTAACAATTCTTTTGCAGAAAAATAAGCATGTCTTCCAGCCTTATAGCGTGTTTTACAAAGAAGTACATAGGCAGCGGGTTAGCTACTTACCAGAGTTGCCTTCCGTAGTAACCGCAGAGGTGATCTTAGCTTGGCTACTGCTGCTGGGTTGAGATCCGTCAGTCCGAAGCGAGTCAAAAACACGACACTCAAATGTTTCTGCATGTTAGCCGTGTTCCCTCCCGACGCTGTTATCTCCACTTTACAATGACTGCTAGTTGACTTGTTGCCATCTTTCTTTGGTGAAGTGAAGCCAAACTTTGGAGCGTTTGAACCTGGTGGGCGCCATTGTTGTTTACAACTGCAATGGTAACGTGCTAAACCGACGTAACTTAATCACGTAAGTGCTTTCTGGAATTGACTGTGCGTAACTTGCGTAAATGACATGAGATTCGTGCTGGTTGGAATCGATAAGAGAATTGCTAGATAAACTGCCAAACGATTCCATGGAATTGAAACACACGGAACCGGTTCTCGATTCCCAACCCTACCTGCCTGTACAAAGGTGCGCTGCAGTCTGGCGGGGCAAGATTTTAATTATCCAAGCACCTTGATGTCAAAGAACTTAGTAACTGAACTGTGCTTCCTGCCTGTCTGCATGTTCCAGGGGAGCACGATAGCCCGGCAGATGGGGGCGGTGGCCTACGTGGAGTGCACCTCCAAGGTGTCTGAGAACAGCGTTCGGGACGTGTTCCACATCACCACGCTGGCGTCGGTGCGGCGGCCGCACAAGCCGCAGCTGAAGCGCAGCACTTCCCGCAGAGGCCTTAAGCGGGTGTCGCAGCTCCCCCTGCCGCCTTTGTCGGGTCGGACTGAGCAAATGGATCAAGCCCCGGCCATGAGGAAGGACCGGGCCAAGAGCTGCGTACTCATGTAGAGACCCAGTCTCATAAAAATGCAGTATATATGTATATATATAAAGATAGAAATATATAAAGGAGGAATTCTATTTATTATTTGCTTTTTTCTGGGGTTTACGTTCAATTTTTATTTTTTTTTTAATTTTGTTTGCACTGCTGAAGAGTGAGAGCAGGGAAACTGCAGAAACAATTGCTTTTTTTTTTTTTTTTTTGTTACAAGTGTGCATATTTTATAAGCTGTTTACATAATTTTTCTCATCTTGAAATGATGGCTTATTGGACTAACCCTCCGGACACGTGAAAGGCTGTGATAGTGGGAGTGCCATCCAGTTCCGGGGAATTAAAGTGGAAGTCATTTCCTGAAGGAGGACGAGACGGCGGCGCGCAGAGCGAAGCCGCGCCGGTGCAGGGTGTCTGCAAATGAAACTTGTTGTTTCCAGAGACGGTGTTGCTCGACGGACACGAGGACTACTTATTAGGCTGCCCGAAGCTGCTTCCTGTTGCCATATTTGAAAGGAAACGCTGTGCCCGGGTGCCAGCTCCAGTTATCAGCTGCATGACAACTCATTTAGAGCTGGAAATGCAATGAGACTGAACCAGATGTTGTCATGGTGTGTGTGTGTGTGAACATTGCTACCACAAGTGCATTTGTTGAAAAAAAACAATTTTACTTTGCCTACTTGACACTGTTTTCCTCATCAGCTCCAGTTACGCCAGTTTGATTTAATGAAAAATTGATGCTGTTGTCTCGACTTAAATGATGTTTATTTGTGGAACATAAAGTGGTAAAATGTTAGGGCTATTTTGTTGTACTTTCACTTGACTTCAAAATAAAGCGACAGCTATAATGCACTCAGAAAATGACTAATTTCCTCTTTTTTTTTTTTTAATTGTCATGGCAGCAGGGACGTTAGATGTAACCACCTGTCTCATTATGCTCAGAACGTTGGAGTAAATTAATCATTCACGCTACCTGGATACTTCAGCCGCTTTATTCTACCAGCCTTCAAAACCCACATCTGTAAATTCAACCTGTCCATTTTAATTCCATTCCCGTAGCTTCCCGCTGCCGCACAAGACCATAAACAACAGCCTAAAAAGTCTCTCAAAGTGATGTGCAGACTCCTCTCAGCTGGCAGAAACTAAATCGAGCTGCACTGCAGCAGCAGCTCTGATGTTCTGTTTTTTTTTTTTTTTTTTTTTTTTAAATGACTGCACACTCCTTCAGAAGCTGTGAAAATGTGATTTCTGATCCAAAACACAATTTCGTCTTGGACAGCACTGAAACACTCCACTGGAATAAGTCTCACTGCAGATGTTTCTCGAGCAGCAGGAGCTCCTGTTTGCACTGTTTTCTTGGGCCACAGTCCTGCACCCTGACAGCTTCTAGGTGGAGGAGCGAGTTAATAAGCCTGCCTACCGTACGTCAAAGCATCGCGCCGGCAGCTAAATGCTGCAGCTTCATAACTGTCAGTGTTGTGACAACGTAACCGCTGCTGAATCTCTTCTGCTTTCGACTGCTGACGAGATGAACTCCAAAGGTGGATGAAGAGGGAATAAAGCTGAGGGAAACAAAATGGGAACTGACATGGTAGAGAAGCTGCACAGGTAGCAGGGCCGGGAGGCTACAGACCCGTACCTGTGAACAAAACCATTCTTGTCGTCTCACTGAAAAACACGTTGTCTTTCTGTTCTGGTGAAGTCTGTGGTGGAAATTACAGCTCAGCAACGCTCCTGACCATCATTATCTGGAAACTCAGGTCCTCAGTGCACCCATAAAAGTGCTTCTCATTTAAGATTGGACTCTTTAATTGGTAAAAAGTGGTAAGAAGTTCTGTTTTTGGATCGTGGATGCTTCGGTTTCTTTGTCTAAAAAGAGGAGGGACCATGTGGCTTGTTACGAGTGCACAGTTTAAATCAAGCAACTGACTGGCGAATCCGACGTACGCACATCTGTAAAAGCCACCACTTATTACAGAAAACACTGTTCTTGAGTAGTCTTGCTTACGTAAATGAGAATATACCAAAAATATTCTATTCTACACAATGCGACAACGGGATAACCGCACTGGAGAGTCTGGGTGCTGAACCGGCCTGCTCGCAGTCCAGATGCTCTCCCACTAGGGATCCACATTTTGGATTTTTCTTATGACCGTTAACCGATGCCCTTTAACGATTAATAACCGTTAACCGATAAGTCCGGAAGGGTTGGCTGCCGTGATGTTGCGCACGTTGTCGTGGACGCACGCGGACACTTCCCCGTGTATACTCTCGCGGCAATCTGTCGCCGTCAGCTTGTCGCAGAGATGCCGCCGTCACTTTTGATTTATACTAGCGCGGTCTCCGCTATGTTATTGCCACAACGCAAGAGTGACAATCATGAACTAGCTAAACTTACTAAACTTATCTCTTGCGTTTTTCCACTTCCTCACCGTCTCGGCCGTATCCAGACCCACATTCATCGCTATCTCCCTCCATGAATTACTAGAATATGTGCTGTCTTTGTCATGTGGAGAATTAGAATCGTACAGATGTGGGTACTTCCTCATTTCTTCAATGACGCGCTCTTTTCTATGCGGATGTAGAATTGACCAATCAGAGGCCTGGTGCACCTGTCGACACGCCCCCATGAGTTGATTGAATTACGTAGCTTAAAAACAAAATTGACCGTTAGTATTAATCGGTTAGAGTTACTGTTATCGGTTAACGGTTAAATGGTTAAACGCTTAACCATATGCATCCCTACCTCCCGCGTAAAACATTTGGCATGTTGTGTCGCGAGGCCTGACACGCCGCTTTGTTCCTCTTTGAAAACGACAGAATCTTGTCTCTTTGTTCTCAAATGAGACCAAGGCGCTACATCCCACTCGCTAGTCTCAGTTCTGGAAATGAGGGAAAATTGCAGTTCATTCAACTGACCACTAGGGGGTGGCTTCAAAAGCAAGTCTTCCACTCACCTCCCCTGAAAAAATAATGTTAAATTGTCCAAAAATCAGCTAGCAGAAATATTTACAGCCTGGTTTAAAATAACAGTTTTGTTTTCCATATCTAGATTTTACATCTATGACAACAGTACGAGAGCTGACGTTTTATGCATTATTAGGGGTGTGTCCTTTTCATCAATTCCTCCCTATAAGGTGCAAATTGCAAATGACCTCACAGGAGAGCTGTTGGAAGGTGCTCCCCAGGAAATAAGCGGTGAAAAGAAGGATAACGCCCACAGTGGGGTCACAAATCCTGCTGTGCCCCCACAGTTCAGACTGACACATGAGAGCATTACTTAGCGCCAGAGTGTGTATATCTGTGTTGATGTGTTTGGTAGCGGGGCAATAGCTCTGCTCCTCTGGCCAATGAAGCAGTCATCCACAAATTGATATAAATGTGTATATCTGGCCAAGATAAATACAAATCAGCAGCTGCTTTGTTAGTGAAATCAAATGGGCATCTGACTTTATCCTGACAATTTACTCCCCACTCAGAGTCGGGGTTATTACTGCAGACCTTCTCGCCTTCGTTTCAGCAGTCTAATCACCATTTGCCCTTTAACGCTGAGACAGCAGGAGGATTAGAAGTACCTTTGTGGGTTCACCCTCTGATTCTGCATTCTTCAGTTTCCCTTCCCCTCTATTCCAAGCAGCTCTGACGAGCTCAGTCTTCGTGTCCCTCGGCGGGCACGGCTGACGTCACCCACACAGGAAACACACAATTGTAGATACCGCGGGCTAATTACGACAATTTGCTGATGAGGTTATGTCCGAGGGAAGGGCAGAGAGAGAGAGGGAGAAGGAGAGACACAGACACACTGAGGAGTCGGTGATGGAGAGCAGGGAAAAGATGGCACTTCCTGCCGACAAAAGGGCTAAAGAGCAGAGTCACAAACTGCACAGAGTCATGAGAGGATTCGTAATGAGGAGCAGTGTGCGACCAAACCGAACTCAAACGCACAAACGCTCACAGGAAGCTGCCGGAGATTGTTGGCGTTCCACACTGATCATGCAGGAATTAGCCATCAGTGCTCTGCGCAGGCAAACGGTTTTAGGAGTGTATCACTCTGACGGCCTTTCCCGTCAGCTTCATAGCTCCAGCTGATAAACCCCACAAGGTAGACCCCCACCTGCACTCCTCCCTGAGGTTAAGCAATGACAATGCAGACTGCGGAGATTAATTAGTCACTAAGCGCTTTCTGCACTAAAGTGCAGCTAATTAAAATGTACAAGGATGTGTTTTCATAGTTCTCCAATGTGTGTGTGTGTGTGTGTGTCTACATCTGCTTGTGTATCTCAGTTTACATTTGGGACTGGCATCTTATTACAGAGAAAATAGATTTTTTTTTTTATGTCTCCCATCATCAAAAGTGAAACAGGGAGAGACTGACTGGTAGGAGTTATTGATATTTTCGGTGGTTATTCCATCTCGCGTTTTCAGGTGAATGCTCACATATTTCCCAGAGGGATCCGGTGTTGTGTGAGGGTGTTTGTGTGTCTGAGCCGTGCCACAGGATGTCTGATAAGACAAAAAGGTTGGAGGGATTTGGCAGCGATATCCAGTAGCCACAGCTCCACAGGCCGATAGACATCACGCAGGAAAATGTATTGAAAATAAAACCAGGTTTTAATGTGTGACGCTGAAAGGTTCAGTCGGGGGTTACTGAGGATGTAATGACGTTGGCCAACTGTTTTTGCCTATAGGTGGACTTAAAAACAAAATAAATAAATAAATATTTAAATCAAGCCCTATTGGCTACATGATGAATGTTAATTGATTTGCTTTTAGGCATGTGAAAGTGCAATAATAATAAGGTAGATAAGTAATCCGAGTGCATAGTTGGTGGATTGCAGAGACATTCTTCACATATCAATGAGACAGAGGACGGGTTTCCACATGGAAGGTAAAAACTTTGACATATCCTGAAGCGTCTCGGCGTCTTCACACAGACGCAGCTGTGTTCTGGTTTATCCGTCGGCAGCAACTTACAGCTGAATGTATTTCACTTTTGTTTATGTGGCTGCAAAACTAATGAGATTTCCGGCAGCTTCGGCTGCTCTTTAAAGCGGGCAACACATGCTTAATTCTGATTATTACACCTGTTTAACCAAAAAACATGTGATGGGTGTCATGAGATACAAATCATTTAACATACTGGAGAAGACATGAAGGTTTTCAGCCAACCAAGCTGAGGTTTCAGCCAGCATCTACAGGGGTTGGACAATGAAACTGAAACACCTGGTTTTAAGACCACAATCATTTATTAGTATGATGTAGAGCCTCCTTTTGCAGCCAATACAGCGTCAATTCGTCTTGGGAATGACATATACAAGTCCTGCACAGTGGTCAGAGGGATTTGAAGCCATTCTTCCTGCGGACAGTGGCCAGGTCTCTACGTGATGCTAATGGAGGAAAACGTTTCCTGACTCGCTCCACCAAAACACCTCAAAGTGACTCAATAATATTCAGATCTGGTGATTGCAGGCCAAGGGAGATGTTCAACTTCCACTTTTATGTTCATCAACCAATCTTTCACCAGTCTTGCTGTGTGTATTGGTGCATTGTCATCCTGATACATGGCACCGCCTTCGGGATACAATGTTTGAACCATTGGATGCACCTGGTCCTCCAGAATGGTTCGGTAGTCTCTGGCAGTGACACGCCCATCTAGCACAAGTATTGGACCGAGAGAATGCCATGATATGGCAGCCCAAACCATCACTGATCCACCCCCATGCTGCACTCTGGGCATGCATCAGTCTGGGTGGTCCACTTCTTTGGGGTTTCACTGTAACTCTCCTGGATGTGGAAAACACAGTAAAAGTGGACTAATCGGAGAACAATACAAGATTTTTGCTCCTTGCACCACTGAAACTGACGTTTGGCACTGGCACGGGTGACCAAAGGTTTGGCTATAGCAGCCCGGCCGTGTATACTGACCCTGTGGAGCTCCTGACGGACAGTTCTGGTGGAAACAGGAGAGTTGAGGTTCACATTTAATTCTGCCGTGATTTGGACAGCTGTAGTTTTATGTTTTTTGGATACAATCTAGGTTAGCACCTCAAGATCCCTTTCAGACAGCTTCCTCTTGGGTCCACAGTTAATCCTGTTGGATGTGGTTCGTCCTTCTTGGTGGTATGCTGACATTACCCTGGATACCGTGGCTCTTGATACATCACAAAAACTTGCTGTCTTGGTCAAAGATGCGCCAGCAAGATGTGCACCAACAGTTTGTCCTCTTTTGAACTCTGATAAGTCACCCATGATGTTATGTGCATTGCACAAAACTGTGCTCTTACCCTGATAAGTGAACCTTCACTCTGCTCTTACTGGTACTGTGTGCAATTAATGAAGACTGGACACCAGGGTGGTCCGATCTAGCCATGAAACCTCCCACACTAAAATCACAGGTGTTCCAGTTTCATTGTCCAACCCCTGTAGGTCACATGACTTTCTACATTCAGCCACCTTGATCAGAACTCCTCGAGGCCACCTGTGCTACAGGACACGCTGACCAGGCAGGAGCTTATTATGTGTCAAACATAGCTGTTTTTTCACAGTTACAATCAATTTAAAGTAAAGTAAAGAAGTAACCTGGAAGATGTGTTCACAAATCCAAAATATAGGTGCCAATTGTTGAAAAACGATCAAAGGGAATGTAATGGTAGCATACAAGCATACATGAACTGAGTTTGACGCTGTCTTTTCCCTCTCGCAGCATCCCACACACCTGTTGGATTTATGCTAGTTTTTCATATGTTAGCTTCCAGCAGCAGTGGAAAGGCCTTGTACTGTTATCGTCTCAGCGCCGTTTCGAGGGTGCCTGATCGCGTGCTGCCACACTAGCCGCCTGTCAGCAGCTAATTATGGATTAGATACAGTAGGAAACGCAGCTGAGATGCTTTCTCACCCAGCAAACAGTTGTTCCATATTTCTGAGTTATCGGCAGACTGAAGTGTTTTGGTTACTAAAGGTTTTGGGCCACAGGTCACACATCTGCTGTTCTGCTGTCTAACTTCAGCGTAGGAGCTGAACCAGCTACATAGCAGCTGAATAATACATTTAAACAGTTTCTAATTTGCATTGTTTTACTCGAAGTGAGCCAGTAAATCCTCTCGTCAGCCGCACAACCATTTCTTAGCCATGGAGGCTGAAAATTTTTCATATTTGCTGCAAGAAGTTGCCTGTTTACAAAGTCGCACGTTTGGGAGATGGCCTTTTTCCTGTTGGCTGTCTGGCCACTGAACAACTTGAGGGAAGCAGTTGGTGGGGGGGGGGGGGGGGGGGGTGCATTAATAAAGGCCACATCACTGTCAGTCTCTCAGGGAGAGGAGAGCGCTGCTCATCCAGTTCTGAGGGGAAGATCATCTCACACATCGCCGCAGTTTTGGCCGCCACAGCTTCCTTAAATGTAAATCTTAATTTTTTATTAATTGCTTTCTTTACAGTGAAGTCAGCCAACCCACTGCAGAAACTATAATAAGGGCATAAAAGTGGGTGTGGAGCTAATTACGACGTCCGTGTGGGCAGTAAGCAGCAGATACGCTTGTGTTGAGTTCTGCAGTAATGAACTGGAGAGAAGAAATGCGACGGGCTTTTATTTAATGCTCAAATGTGTTTCGCAACAGGGCAGTGGGTATTTGCTAAATAATAAGCAGATAATGCGTATGTGAGTGGTGGGGTGATTAAAATGTTCTCTAAAGAGGCTTCTGTTAGATGACTGCATTTTTTACGGCTGTTTTTCAAGATAAAAACTTTCAAATTATGCAACTTTCATTTGCAGTCCCAGTCATGTTGCTGTAACATTTACTTCTAATAAATGCACGATTAAAAAAAGAAAAGGAAATATTCTAATATAAACATTTGATACAGAATCATATATTACTTGTGTAATGTTGCTGTCTTTCTCTGAGGTGTACAAAAACCTTTCAGGCCTTATGTGTTATGTATTAGATAAAGGAAGAAAAGCCTGGATGACAAGCAAATGGTGTCATGCAGCGTAAGAGCAGCGCGTCCCGTGGGGGAGATTAAGCTCGTGAACGTAACTGGTGTGCATCACAGCTGGATTTGTTTCCTCTTTTTAATGTTTTTTTTTTCTTCTCGTCTAACAACCTGGGATGCCTAGCAATGATGGAGAAACGTGGCGGAGACAAGTTCTCGACCAGTAAAGCTGCAGCCATCCCGTCCCTTCCTTCTCACCGAACCAGCTTACCAAACCGGGCGAACACTAAACTAAATGACGGTTTTATACTTTAAAAAACCACCAACGTGTATCATGAAAGTTTTTAGACCTGGAAAATGTGCTTTGATGTGGCAGCCGTTAGATCTGACTTCCATGGTTTGTCTGCGTACTGTAGTTTCTAATAAACCTTCCCATCATGACTTTCTCTCTGTGCCAACAGATGTTTGTGTCGTGCATGAACCTGCCAACTTTGTCCCATGTTTGTGTTTAGCATATTAAAAAAAAGAAAGGAAAAACTAACAGCAATGATAGTGGGAAGCTTGGTATTGGCCTCTAAGGAAGCAGTGGGTAACTGAAATTATATTAATGTTACAAAAGGAGATGACAGAACACTGGGGGCGGTGTTTATGACACTGGCTCAATTTCAACTTCCGTTATATGTTCTTCTGAGGTTAATTTGTTTTTTTGATGGTTTTGTTTTTTTAATGAAAGAAGACACTCAGGCTTGAACCACTAAAAATAAATCCAGGCTGATGAAATACACATAAAACACATCAACAAAAATACGAAACGCATGCCACCGCTGTCACCTGTCACTGTAGGAGGTCCTGGGTTCGAATCCCGGGTGCGTCAGGTGGGACATCTGGAGTAAAAACCCTCATGCTGATCCCTCCGCTGGGTCGATCCCGAGCAGGGAGCATCTGAAACAGAAGTTCTGTGAAAGTAGCAGGCGTCAGTGTTCGTGAGGAAGAAATCATCTAATGCACATGTGTCAAACACAAGGCCCGCGGGCCAAATGTGGCCCACTATGTCATTGTATGTGGCCCTCGAGAGCTTGTGCATTATTGACTTAAATTTTAAACCAATATTTTAAGACTTAAAATAAGCTTACGCCACTTTAAAGCGCATACTGACAATAAAATTCATATCCCATAATGCATTTCGTCGTTACCGACAAGATAACAGTATATCACCATGAGCAAGACATCAAGACGATTTTCAGAACTGATGGACTTGAGAAAAACCTCTACAAACTTACCCCAACATGTCCAAGAAAATAAAAAATTATGCACAAGGAATTATACTACTTCAGTCGTGAAGTAGTATAATCTACGTTAGCATTTTGACAGCAAACACGGAGCTAAGTATGCTAAACTTAACCCACAAGAAAAACAAAGAATCGTTTCCACTTCTGAAACCAAGGTAATGGATACTCTTACAACCACAAACCCTGAGTTTAATATAATGATTTAAAAATTTTGAAACTTAAATACATAATAAATATAGAAACACTTATTTAACAATATAATAAGGTGTAATTTAATTCATTTTTGATTTACATTGCATTTTGTTACATTCATGCTGCCAATCTGGACCATCCAGGGCCACCATGATGCTGATGTGGCCGACACCCCTGATCTAATGAGAGGGGTCGGTGCTGATGTTGACGACATGTAAAAGCTGCCATTCAAAAGTGGGTTTACAGCATAATTTATTTCACTGTGTGTGGTTTGATCACAAATTACTGACAATAGTGTTAAAGTTTTAGACAGCTGATTTAGTTAGGAATCACAGTTTGCCGTTTTTTCATTATTTGAAATGATTTACGGATTAGGCAAGGCAAGTTTATTTGTATAGCACATTTCATGTACAAAACAATTCAAAGTGCTTTACATAAAAAACATTAAAGCATTGCAGAAAAAAGAAAGCATTAAAAAGTAAAAGAATAAAAGCATAAAAACAAAGAAACCAGTAAAAAGAGTTTTAAAAAGGCTGTCCAGATTTGAGCTCCTGAATAAAATCTGATTTAAAGGCAGCTGAGAACAGGTGAGTGTTTCAGCTGATCTGAGGCTTTCTGGGAGTTTGTTCCAGACATGTGGAGCATAGAAACTGAACGCAGCTTCTCCATGTCTGGTTCTGACTCTGGGGACTGATAATAAACCGGATCCAGATGACCTGAGGGGCCTGGTGGGTTCATACTGGGTCAGGAGGTCACTGATGTATTCTGGTCCCAAACCATTCAGACTTTATAGACCAGCAACAGAATTAGAAAAGATGAATACATTTTTTTTTTCCTGATTTAGTTATCTTCTTACTTTCGCCCGATCTTCCGCTAGATCTGCTAAAGCCGCTATTTAGGGATAGCGGGTAGCGGGAGGGGCGTTCCTCGACAAAGAACGCAATCTTCCACCTTGCTAAACCCGCTATCTCACCTGCGCTACCCGCTATATTATGCATAGGAGTGGTTAGGGCGTTCCACCTGTTAAACTAATCAGTAGCCATTGCCTTTAAGAGCAGGTTGCGCTACCCGCGATCGCAAGATACAGAGTTTGCGGAAAGGGCAAAAGACACGCCCATTGCCACACCTACAATGTGAGTAAGGGAGTCGGCATAACGGGTAGCAGCTTTAGGGAGCGGAAGATTGCATTAGCGGTTAGCGGAGGTTCCTAAACCTGCAATTTGTGCAGGTAGCGGCTAGCAGGAAGTGTACGATCGGGGCCGTAGTCTTTGGTACTTCTGCGCTAACTTGGTTTCTGTGTCGTTCAGGTGGATCAAAGTTAGTCGCTGTTAAAATTAGGAGCCACTTCCACCGTCAGTCAGGGTTCTGCAATGTTCTGGACCAGCAACTCATTTAATATGAACAAACAGCAGACCTCACATCCTCTGCCACCAAGGTTAAAACTGAGACGTCTTTTAGATGCTGTATCATATCAGACATGTTGATATAAACTTTTTGAATATGAAACCTCAGACATGCGGCTGCAGCTATTCTCTGCTTTAAGCTTCAGAGTAGATCTGAATAGATTCTAAAATTACTCAACCTTTGTGTTAAATCAAATTGCTTGATGTGTGTGAAAGTCATGACCCCCCCACCCAGAAAAAAAAAAAAAAAAATTAAATTGAATCCCTAAAGATTTACAGCCCCGGTATTACCATACCAGCAATTTATACTCTCTTTAATGCCACTGCAAAGTCAGAATCATTTCTATCACACCGAATCAAGATTTTCTCTGTATGATTGAGGCTTCAGTTCAGTTAACTTATCACTCTGCTTTGTTTAATGACTCACTCAGCACGACATTGAAAATGCAACCGTGTGCACCGTGTGCAACAAAACAACACTTTAGGAAAATAATAACTTTGTTCGCACCGCTAGATGGGAGAATAAGTGGCCCAAACTACCCGGACGTAATGTCCAACCGTCCATCGTGTCTCCGGGGAAGCAACGTCTCAGCCACTCATGGTGGCTGATTACAGGGTAATAAAAGCCATGTCCACTTGTGAGTCACAGAGTACCTCTGACAATTATTACGCTGAAATGTATCCCCCTGCTCACAGCAGGCTTTCTGATACAACGGTAGAGAGCCACTGAGGTGTTTCTGATCATCGCACACCGTTCATCACGACCGGTGCTGATTGTAAATTAGAGAGAACAGGAAAGCGGCATAACACAACAATTATTTAAAGCGTCTTCTCTGACAGCTGAACCGAATGAATAGTAATGCCGCCGTGGCACAATGTGAATCTGACCCTGATGCCCGAACGAGTTGCCACAGAGACACTGACGTCATGGCAACCGTGGCGGCGATGCCTCAGAATGTTAATGAGCCCACTGATGTCCAAGACATGTTGCCAGTAACCTGGATCGGTGAGTCACTCAGAAGTAGTCGTGTGCACGAACACAGAAAAACAGAAAAAAGCACAAAGAGCAGGAGAGCTGGATGAAAGAGGGGAAAAAAAGATAGAGAGGAAACGTAAGCATGGGTGGTTTATTGGTACGGAAGAAGCCACTGAGGCCGTTCTTAATCAGACCTGTGGTACCCCCGAGCACACAACCCGCCGTGACGCAAGCGCCGGAGAGTGTTTAGCCGGCCGTCCGCATCCTGCTCCGTCTGCCTCGGCTTTAGAAAAGGTCACTAATGTTGTTCTGACCCTGCGACTCAGGATCTGCTGCCGTTATTGTCAGAAACAAAACTTCTCAAACCGAGAAATGTATTTTCTTTTCTTTTTTTTTTATTTACTTGCGTCAGACAGTCGTTCACAGACCTGCGTGTGGCTGCACAGGTACACACAACCGTGCTTCTGTATACCGTATCAAACTTTGCACTGGGTTTGCAAGCACAGCTGTGTGTATTATTCTGTCTGTGAGCATGTGTAGTCCATGAGAGTTGGGGGGGGGGGGGGGGGGGGGGGGGGGGGTTTGGCTGCAACGCCAGGCATAACTGAGCAATTGTGGCCAGCTTTGGATGGCATATCACCGAGCTGGCAGTAACTGCTCTCAGACTCGGGCTACAGCAGAATGGCAACTTTGTTTGTGTGCGCCGCTGGTGCATTGTGGGGCTAAATGCTCTGCAGTTAAATGGCAGAAGTACAAAAGCCTGCCCGGCTTTTTACTCGGTAATTCAGACGATGAATCGGGGGGAGATTGACGCTACAGTCTACAGTTTTAAGCATGTTATCTATTCATGTTATCGCACGAAAAAGAGACAGCGCTCCACGATGTTTGGGAAAACTACATCTGTCAGTGTGAAGATAATACCTCATCATTTGAAGCAGTTCTTTTCTTTTCAACACGGGCCTTGCAGCTTTTTGTTTTTTTTGTTGCTTGTTTCGTGATTTTATTTTTCACTTCACATATATGTGAGCGTCTCTGTCTGTGTGAGTCGAAGCTTATTTATATACTCAGTGCCAAAGCATCCACTTCTTGCTGGGCAAAGAGAGGCAGATGAGCAAACAGCGAGAGGAGGAGGGCCAGCCGTGGTGTGTGTGCACATGAGTGTGCATGTGATTAAGATATCACGTACGCCGTGGGGACCCCAAGGCTGTTTACTGTACACTGGGGAAAAAACAAATCCTCGAAAAGGTAACTTCTTAAATTCGACAGTGATGATATGTTTTTGAAGTTATACAAGGTGAGGAGAGCGGCGGCTGGAATTAAGATTAGCGTAAATCAAAGTACGATCTTGGATGCCCAACTGTGTGTTGTTCATGAAACAGCAGGCGGGGCTGGAGCTTACTTTATGTCCTGTTTTGTTCGGAGTTTGCTTTGTGTTTTCTGGGTGGACGTAACTCCTACTGACGGCTGAGCCGTGGCAGCAGGATGCGTCGTCTCTCTCCTGCACGACACATGAATCTCTTCTTACCCACTGGACAACTTTACGCTACACAAATACATCACACGAGCAACACAAGCCACAGAGAGAAAACACAACCCCCCCTCCAAAACAAAAAAAAATAAAGCTTTAAACACTTGGTCAGTGCCTGTAACGGAGTGAATAATTGAAAAACTTTATGCTGTGTGGGAAGTGGCGAGTCTAATTTATGGACTAACAAGCTCTTTGGTGATCCCTTATTTTTCGCGGTTAATGGGGACCGGCGGCCCTCTGCGAAAATCAAAATCCGCAAACTGGACCCGGAGCTCCCCAAGAGTAAATAATGTGTTTAAAATATGTTTAAAAACCGCAAAAAAGTAGCGAGACATTGCAGCGAAACAAGACAAAGGCTCAACTGGGGTCTTTCTGTTACAACATTTCTTCGCTGTGAGGAAACGCGCAAAACATCCTGTGATGTTTGGGTCTACGTTTCTCCTGTTGCTTACAGGAAGGCCAGCATCGCCAGGTGTACGATAATTATCGTATTTGTACAATAATTTGGCCCTCTGTACGATGTCCGATGAATAATCCAAAAAAAAAAGGCCAAATGTACGATAATTTGACTATTTCACATCATTGCCTGGTGCAACTGTCTGCCTGGAGTTTTTTTTTTTGTTTTTTTTTGTGAACCCTGAAGGCATCTGTTCCCATGTGACATGTTTCCAGCCAATCGTGCTTTCCTGAGCGTTATGAGATACGAATGTTAGTAACGGGCGAAGCTGACCAAACACTAGAGTGATTAAATTTGACTAGAGCGCATCATTGGGCTTGTTATTTTGGTTATGACAGATGTATGATAATTTCCCTCAAAATATGATAATTTTGAGTCTTTGGTACGGTAATCCTACATTTCCCACCTGGCAACGCTGCAGGAGGCTGTGAGTCGTCGTTTGACGTTTCGCCGGCAGCTGTGGCCTCTTGTCTGCTGTGAGGTGGATTTTTGCGGAATTTCCACAATTTTTTCTTGATATTTTATTATATTATATATTTCTGAAAAATCTGCAAATAACTAAAACCTGAAACTTGGCGAGGGATCACTGTACAATCAAATGCCAGCGCCTGATTCTCCATTCAGATTATTATAATGCGCGAGCTGCAGCTGGTGACTTTCCTAGGGAAACTTTCAGGCGGATCAGAAATCCAGATGATAAGGTTACGAGGCAACATCCATTACCAGGACGTGAGCTTTGCATACAAAGAGGCCCCACGGCCCCCCGGGGCCCGGCCTGCAGCCTGGGGTCAGGCTCTGGCACGATGGTGGGGAGCTATTTCTGTAGTCAAATATGTGCTCGTTTCTTGTGGCAGAAACAAGCACATATTTGGGTTCAGCTGACATCCCTGACACCGTATTCAGACTGAATATACAGTTAAACTTACTCATGTTTTAATTTACAGGGTCTTTTATGTTCCTTGGTTTCCCTATTTTCCACCAGACATGTCTTGATGTATCACTTTTTTTTTGCACAATTGAAGGCTTTTTGCGAAGTAGAGAAAAACCTATCCAGATTAATTGGTATTCACAAGAGATCAATTTAATTTGAACAGGCATCACTTCGATACTTGCAGCGCTAAACTATGTTTTTAATCAAATATATATTTTGCCAGCTACATTTGGCAGCTGCACATCCAGTTTATAACTTAAAAAAAAGAAAGAAAAATCAATTTTAATAACTTCACTTCAGGCTGATGGATGGTATTATCTTCCAGTTTTTTTAAGTCATGCATGTGCTTTATTGTCCAACTAAAGTATGGTATAAAAGTGTGAGGAAGAACGTTAAACTGGTTATGTGTTTGGTCTCCCAGAAAGCAGGAAGTGTAATTTTTTTTCAAGTACAGACGTGCTCCACTCCAACATTACAGTAATGACTTTCAGCTCTCCCGAGCGTCTGCGTCCGAGCCAGACGGCAAACGCCAGCGAAGAAAGAGCCCTCTCACCTCAGCGCAGAAAGAGCTCGCCAAGGAAAATGAGAGAGTTCAGGATGTATCGCCCGTAATTTAAAATGAAACAGATCATAGATGGACGCATTCAGCGGCTGCGCCCACAAAGGCCCTCTGTGTTTTCTTCTGTCACACGCCCGTCCTCTCAATCTCCCTCCTTTGTCGACTCCTTCTCTGCTCTAATTCCGTCTTTATTTTGCGCACTGATTGCTTCTTCTGCTAAGACAAAGACGGGCCCGCTCCAAACGGCCGGCCGCGCAGATAGCTGTGGTCAGGGTGCCACTGCCGGGGAAATTAGAGTGTTTGTGATTTAATTTCAGATTTGCAGACTTAATTGCTTGTGTGCGTGTGTGTGTTGCAGAGTGTGCACGTATGGATTTATGTGCAATTTTGCATTCCTCTGTATTTGTGCACAGATGAAGAGAATGAGAAAGAAAATGGTGTTGATTGGCTGTATTAGAGCCCGTGCGTGGGCACCAGTAATGATGGTCGCAGTAATGATAGCTTGACTCTGGGCTTTCTACTGCAGACAAGTAATGAAGGGTCTTTACAAAAAAAAAAAAAAAAAAAAAAGTAAAGATGTATCATTTAGGTTTTTCTTTTAGAAGCTATCTCAACATGAAAGAAAGAAGGCTGACTCAGTAAAGAGTCATCTCACAACTATATACAAAAATTAGACATAAATCCTTGAAAATTGAGCTTTAAAGGTAACCTATCTTTTTAAACCGCTGTCTACATATCCATAAATGGTTAGTGCCAAAAAGCTGACAAAACCTGGACATATATGTGACTGAATCTTGCAGCAGATGTTGGTTTTCTTGTGCGTTCGTGTGAGTGATAGTGAGCGTGTCCTTCACCAGCACTCTTTAACAGTCAGATCTAACTTGCTTTATTAACTCCAGAAATCCTGATTTTATCAGAGCGGACTAAAACTACACCTACACATACAAACTGTTTATGATTGTTTACTCAAGAACAATAACATTAAAGAAGGACTAAACATCACTTGCATCTCCAAAACAAAAATGAACATAAACACCTTGTCTTTTATTCTGCTATTTTACAGTTACTTGTATGCTTGCATTTTAAACAACAAAAAAAAAATCTATATCTATATCACATATCCTTGATTATCATTTGTTTATTAGCATTACTTGGAATGACAGCCATTAAACCTGTACTTAATGCTTTGGATAAACATATTATTTAAACCTAAGCTACAGACGCGAAGAATAAAACAGATTTGGTTTTTCTAAATTTTACATTTTTTTCTACATTTTTAGCCTTTTAGGTCTATTCTGTGTCAGAATCAGCCTGCTTGACACATTTTATAGTTTTAATATTATGCTAAGGTGACCCAAAAATGCAAAAAGAGGTTCACACCACCTGCCTCTTGTTGATACTCCAAAGATACTCAAAGATACTCTAAGATGAAAAAGTAGTTTTATAAACCATACATTTATTTAAAACATCCCTTTTCTGTTTGAAATGAAAATGTTCTGATATGTAAACATAAATATTGCCTCATAACCAGTGACGTGGTAAAATTCATGGCTGGTGAGACACTGACTCCATCAGAATCAGATTTACACATTTTGAACCCAACAGAGTAGATTATTCATCATCTGGTCAGCAGTAGTTAGCAGGTTATGTTTTATACGTCGTATCAGCATATTTTTAAAATATTTTCTAGTGGCCTTTATTGGGTAGAGAGAAAGCAAAAGGGACACAACATTAATATTGAACGTTCCAAACCTCTATATGAGAACCAAGCCACTGAACCACTAAACTACCTGGCAAATACTACTGTAGGACCCTGACATTATACTATTTTTTCAAACTAAATTGCCCCATGCAATGCAGCTGTGATTAATTAGACATTCAACCAATCACCCTTCAAACAACATTTGTAGCCTGTTCCACAGACATTGCACCACCACGAACCACAAAAGAGAAGACAAGGATAAATAGAGCCAAAATTAAAAACACCTCCCCCTCAGACTTACTTGGTCTTTCTTTAGTTTTAATTATTCCAATCCACCTTTCTCCTTGCGTTTTCTGCTGCCATCTTTCTGTTGACAGACACTAATATTAGTCTGCTTTGTTGGTTTTTTAGGCCTGTAAATGATAAATAATCGCCTTAGCGCCCCCTGCTGTTAGTTGATAGAATGAAAATGTAGGTTATTGAACAGGCTGACGGCTGTAGATGGGACAGCTCGTTCTGGACTTTTCCAGAATCCACAGATTACCAGTCCACCCATGGCGATGAGAGCTGTGATGTTGACCTCCAACGCTTCCTCAGCATCGACCAGTGACCACAACCACAGCGACCACAGCTGCAGGCTGGACCACAGCTGGTGCTGGTGTGCACTGGGTTCCCGTCAAGGCCCAACAGGAACCATCCAGCCCGACCAGCCCCTCCACCAGCAACAAGTCAAGGCAACAAGAGAAGAGTCCTCACATTTAAAAAAAAAAAAAATTGTCTTATTTTATATCTTTTTTTCATGCCATAATGCTTTTGCACAATATCTACATTGATTTCAGTAAAGATTTTTGTGCAAGACACACTTCCCACATGCCGTCACTACATGTCATAAACGCATCGTGTTAAGGAACAAACTAATGGCGCTAAAATACCAGGCAGGGCTCACTGACTTACAAATAAGAGTTAAAACTCACCTTTGTTGTCTTCTTTCACAGACTGCTACCCTGCTGCTTCCATACAGAGCTGCAGTCTCTTGATGTCATAACGGGCCAAATGATCCAGTTGCCCTTTCAGTAAAACTGTTTATTTTGTAAGTTAATGTACGTTTTATTGATTTCACTGTAAATTACTTTGGACAAAAAAAAAAAAAAAAAAAAAGAAGAAGAAGAAGTTGCAATTCAGTGCAACAAGAAAATGCTTAAACATGGGGGACACTTTTAAACGTGACACATTTGGTAACAGAGTAGTCCATTGTAGCTTGTTAATCTTACAGATGTTTGGTTGCCTTAAACTGATGATGAAAATAGGAGAGGAGGAATTAACGTTGTTGTTTTTAGAGTCTAGTTCTTTGTGACTATAAAACAGGTGATGGAGTGATAAGAACACGTGCACACGCTCTCTCTCTGTGCCACTGACAGCATCCACACTAATTATTTACAGAGCTGAGCGGCGTGTAAGGTGTTGACTTATTTTTCGCTAACGCGTAGTCGTGTCTCTGCCATCTGCTCAACAGCTCAGAGAAGAAACACACCTTCACAACCTGACGAGAGCGAGAAACGGGACCGAGCAGCAACAATACGAAGTGAGCTTAGAGCTCAGGATCAATATCTCCGATTGATTTCCCTGTTTTTTGCTCTGATGCAGAAAAATGAACAATTTCACAACAATAGACCATGCTTCTCAGTCTTCTAGTCTCTCCTGTGCTCTCATCGCTCTTCATTTTCCCCTACAGGATTTTATTGCTTAGGCTGAAATAATGACATACCGGTAATGGCTGCAGTTTTCTTTCTTTTTTTTTTCTGAGGTGCATTTGAGGATAAGTGGAAATCAGAGGTGTGAGACTGCAATTTCAACTTTGTAATGTTACTTTCTTGGGTTTAGGGTTAAGGTTGTGGATTGCTTCCCACAGATGCCATCAGGTGCCCTTAGATTGCCATCTGTGGAGTTTGAAGAGCAAATGAACACCTCAGATTCTGTGCTGTGTTGCTTTGAGCTACTTCCTATAAGCGATGTGTTGAAGAGGCCGCCGCTGACCTGCTGGGGGAGGTAGGGGAAAGATTTTATAATGCTTTACAAAAAAAAAAAAGTTCTGGGTGGGTGCCAAGTGATAAAACAGGATTAACGTGAATGCCAGGTTGCAGGTTTTCCCAGCAGAACATTGTTACAAACACTGTAACAAGATCAGTGCTGTTTATCCATTTACCTGTCAGTAGTCATGATGTTATTCTTGATCAGTGCATTTAAACCCCCATTACGACTAATGTTAACCATCACTTACAGTTTTTACAAATACAAGAGTTGACGAATAAAATATCCTTTGGCAGTGCATGCTTTCATTTCAGCTGTACATCCATGATACGGTTGAGAATCGTAGCTCACGATTGCAGCCCACAACCGGGCTGCTGCATCTCTGCAGGGCAGGAAGTTGGGGAGGGAAAGTGTTTGCACTTGTGGAGCTGCTCTGGCAAGAATCTTCAACAAAATTAAGCCATGTTTTTTTTTTTTAAACACAATGCTACGTTTAAAACTAACGTATTTGTTGGGAAAAAAAAAAAATGTCGACAAGTCTATAAATAGGCAACAATAGGGAGAAGTTGTGAGCAAGTCTGCGGCTCACCTCTACGCTGAGAAGTAAAGAGCACTGTGAGTGACAAGACATACTTGAGAAATACAGTGATCCCTTTCACCAATTCGCGGTTTAAGTTCCACAGTTTTAGTTTTATTCGTGGATTTTTCAGAAATATATAATATAATTCAAAAAAAAATTTAAAAATCGCGGAAACATCACAGGATGTTGTGCCCGTTCTCTCACAGTGAAGAAATATTGTGAGCCAGCCTGGCCCCTTTATGAAGGTAGCATTAAGGGTAATGATGTGGCCTTATGGGTAATGAAGTGTGTGTGTCGTGGGACGTCAGAAGAAAACGGGGTTTGATGAAAAGTGGAGTGAGCATAAACAGCAGCCCAGCGTGTATAGATTTACATTCTCTGTTAACCGACAGGAGCCCAACAATACAACCTGTGTGATGTTACAAGTTCCTGCAGAGCCAGAATAAAGTGCTAGTTCCATGCAGAGAAAACCGGACTTTTTCTTTTGTTGTTGTTAGCATGTTAGCCGCTAATTATGAGCCAAAAATAGCACAATACCAGCGGTTTGTTTACTACGGTTCAGAGACCAGAGGCTGTGAAGGTAACAGAAAGACCACAGTTGAGCCTTTGTCTTGTTTCGCTGCAGTGTCTCGCTACTTTTTTTGGGTTTTTAAACATATTTTAAACACATTATTGAGGCTTCGGGGGGGCTCCGGCTCCAGTTCGTGGATTTTGATTTAACCACGAAAAACAAGGGATCACTGTGCAGCATGCCGATCTGTCGGTTAATTAGGCTGTTGTCTGATTTTACTGTATTTCACCTGAGGAAATAGCTATATCAATTTAAAAGTGGGTTCACTGCCTGATCCTACCTGAAAAAAAAAAAAAAAAAACGGTTGGCCACTCAAAGACCACCCCTGGTGAAATTTGAGGGGAAAAGAAAGAAAGAGAGAAATCAAATAAGCTTGAAAACAAAGAGGTGTCTTCTAAAGAGCAGCCACCTCCCTGGCGACTGGCAGACTGACAAAGTCACTCCCACTGATCTCCTGAGAGGAAGAGCTGGACCTACACTCACCATGTGGTCACAGCATCAGCAGGCTAGACTTCAAAGCAGCCAAACACAAACAGCACACACAGGCTCTGTCGGAGGCATCTCCGGTCATGTGACTCCAAGCCAGGTGCACTCAGACTGGACGCTTGGCAGGGACACATGGTCGCTGCCCTTGTCAGTTTTGATCGGCAGCCAATCAGGGGATCCCTCCCCCCCCACCCTTGAGATTGCCATTTCGGGGGGTCAGGCCACCTCCCAGATTGGCTGAGCACCTGCTGCTCTCCAATATGCCCACCCGCTCCCCACGGTGTCACAACAGGCTTTTCATTCACACTCCCACAGGCCCCCCTTCCTTTCTATCTCCTCCTGCCAGGTGGGACCGAACACATGCCCGCTGTCTCATAAACACTGAGCGTTGCCAGCGTCGCCCAGTTAGCGGCAAGGATTCCAGAGAGACGTCCAGCTATCGCGGAGACGTACGCTGGAGCCAAACAGCTTCGGGGAGGAGCCAGACAGAGAATAATCTGAGCGAGTCCCACAAAACATTCAAGCACAAAAGCAGCTGACAGTCAAGACGCGCACACATCCAAAATTAATCAGACAACGGAGAGAACAAGCAGACAAAAGCGCACACAAAGAAACAGAAACAGCGTTCTGCAGAGCGGAGGCCTGTGATAAAAGACGAATAAACACGTAGAGAGAGGAAGGAAAGTCAAATAAGAAACTGCCTCTCCTCTCCTCATTCATTTCCTGCAGAAGATGAATGATGACGGCTATATCTCACCATCATACCGCCGAGTCCTGCTGCAGACAGACATGTGATGTCGGCGGCACGAGCTCCAAGAGCAGCTGATGGAGGCAGACTGGAATCACTGGCGATCTCGGGACGGCCATAAAGATCCTACCGCCCCTCCAGGCCTTCTCTGTCTGCATGCTCTCTGCCATCGTTCCATTAGCCCATCCCGCTCCGCAAAGCTCTCCACTGTGGCTACGTTCAGATTGGAGCTCTTGAACTGAAAATGATGTTTTCGCAGCTTCCTAACGCTGAATTAATGCCAACTGTAATGAGCGTCTGAGGGGAAATTGCAGCGAAAGCAGATGCTTTATTTTATGTCGAAGGAGAATATCTGTCAGAGCCAAATGTTAATACACCAAAATTTTTTATGTTAATGCTTCCAACTTTTGGCAGCTGCAGTTTCAGTTTTCAGAGCGCTGAACAACACTAGAACACCCCCCCATTCCCACTTCTTCTATCATCCTCATCTTTTTCTCTCCCTGTATTCTCATCACAGTGAAAACATGAAAACAAAGGCAGCCCGTAAAAGTGGAGATCATGGGAACATACACGCTATATGCATCACGTAGAAATCTAGTACTGCAGAAAACAGAGACGGCAACAAATTAGCAGAAAGACAGTTTAAACTGTGGCAAATGCAGAGGAGAGAGGATTGCACTTGGGAGGGGAGTTAATTTTGATAAAGCACCCCGCTCAGAGAAAATCCCCTCATATCCATGTAGCTCCTTAAACGCAGCCGAGTGGACATGACCTGAACGGTTTGAAGACACAGATATAGTCTCACACAGACACAAAGCGTAATGAGGCGAGACACCATTGTTAAATTTTATGTTTTGCTCCCAGAATCTCACTCCGTCTAGTGTCCTTGCTGAATTAGACTACGCAGCATTTAAATTGAAGCTATTAAAACTTCTTGTTCGGCGGTTCAATTAAGAGCTGCGGCCGGCACTAAAGGGATACGCCAACGTTTTGGGAATTACCTCGTGCGCCACCGTTAGATTAGAGGGTAAACACAGCTCTCATGCCCAGTGCATCTATTTAACCTAGAAGCATGGGTGAGGCTAGCCCTTTTTTAGGGGTGCTTTCGGCACCCCTAAATTGAAATTCAGCACCCCAAAAACCTGGAGTAAGAAATGTTGTTATTCTAAAATTCTAGTTCGCATTTGACAGGCTTAGATAATGTCCAAAACTTAATCCATAGTTTGTGGTTTAAGTTTATATTTTAAGAATGAAAATGAAAATGACCCCGCCTAATGGTATCATCCTCTTCTCACTAACGTTACTTCTCTTCTTCGTTGACCGTTTACCAGTTAGTGCGTTAGCTCAGTTAGCATTTCAAATTTCATTGAAATTTTCAAAGATTTGCATGTTTTCCAGTCAGTTTTTTTCCCCCAAAAGATTATGCTCTTCTCTCATAAATGTCATAATGATTATCCAAAATTATTTTTCAATAAACGTTTTTTTGGGTTTTTGTGTGAAAAAAGATGGGGTTGTGGGTTGTGGTGGGGCTCATAGGGTGCTCAGCACCGCTAAAGTTCTGACCCTAGAATCGTCCCTGCCTAGAAGTGGAGTCCTTTGCCAAACCAAAGTGAAAAAATAAACTTACAAACATCTCCAAAATGTTCTAAATTACATGCTGTGACCTGCTGTTGCTTTCACAGGTATTGATTTAACCTGAGATCTAACCTTAGAAGTTGTGCTTTTTTATTTTTATTTCTTGAATTACTGCGTCCAAATATGAACTTGCACGAAAAAAAAAACCCCAACAAAACTAGTTATCAGCAAATGTTTTAAATCTTTTTAGAGCATTTGAAGTTTTATATTCGAACACCTTTAAACTACAGGACAAACGTTGCTCATGATTTCAAACTGGCATTAAAGCTGGAGGATCTTCTCTCGTGTAGACGTGCAGCTGAAATTAGAGCTGAAATATCACCCGCCGTGCAGGCAGGAGTATCACAACTGTCGTGTAATTCTCACTGATAATCACACCTGTCACTGCAACCATCTGGAGCGCCGGCGTTGCCTTCTCACATTCACGTCTCCTGTCGTTGCATTGCTCCGTGCCCACTGCGCTCGCCTAGACTGGCGATGTGTGCTTTTTTTTTTTTTTTTGATAAATCATTTATCAGCTGAGTCAAGCTGGTCATGCATCATAGCCCTCTCTGATGAGGGAACCGCTTCAAATTTCCCTTGGAATATATCCCTCCACTGTGTGTGCTGACTGGATGGCAATGGAGCAGAAATAGAGTTGATATGGGGGTGTAAAGTTGCTGTGAATGATATACTTGCTTTTTTTTTTTTTTTTGTAAGTCTGTGCATACTGACTGTCAGAGTTTGATTTCTTACCCTAAAGACGGCAGATTGACTTCACAGCTACTGTTTTGTCTGGTACGCCAGAACGTTAAAAAGTGCAGTCATCTCTGGAGGCCGCGCCGTGGCTGTACAAACCTCATTAAAATGAGCTGAGATAATGGGAACAAGCCTGATTGTCTAGCTAATGACATGTCTCATAAAGAAATGGTGGAGCTTCAGTGCGGGCATTAACTACAGTACAACGCTGCGTACAGAGTACAGACAGATCATAATTGTGACTCTGCAGGCAGATGTCCAGTGCTAATATGCTGTGTGTGTAAACAGAAGCCAGGGTCAAATCTGGGTTAAAGAGTTTACTAAAACACCTTTAATATCTAATGAGGGCTGTTCTGCCAGAACGCTACTCGGCACATTCATGTAATTAAGAAAAAAACTATAGATCTAGTCGTGCAGGTCGTCAAAGTATGGAAAATTCACAGAACCTCTTTTGTCAATAATGAAAAAAAAAGTCCCTAAATATGTGAAAAATCTTGACCCAGAATCTGTTATTGATATTATTTGGTGATCTTTAAAAAACAACAACAGCAGCACAGATGCACCTGAATGCACCTTTGGCTCCTGAATTGATTTCCCGCTGTCCGTGCATGCCCCGCGCCTAACAGGTTTCTGCAGCAGGTTCCTGTTGCAGGAAGCACAAAAAAAACAAAAAAAAGTCTATTGACCGAGAGGCTGCAGTGGGTGTGTGGCTGTCTGCCCAGAGCAGTTTTTGTGTGTGTGTGTGTGTTTTTCGACTGTGTGTATGCCCATTTGCTCTTTTCCCCCACACAGAACCTCTATTATGATTTCTCTGGCAGTAACATTTGGCAAGTGGCTCCTGCCATTTCTCTGTCTGGCTCCCTCTCAGGAATTAAAGAAGAAAGACAGGTGAAAGATTGCATCCTGAACTATATTTCAGAGCTCTGTTGAGCAAAGGGCAAAAATGTAAAAATGAAATGCAAGAATTCTCTTTAAGGATAAGAGATGAGATTTGTTTCTGTCGTTCTGCATTTGAGACCGATTGCTAACTGGTCATCTGATGTAATTATAGACAGCGCCTTATCTGAAATGTCCCAAAATGTCCTTTAAATGTCAGATTATTCCCTTTGCTTTTGAATGGTGGCAACAGTGGTAAAACTATTAGGTCTCATCTTCACTAACATCGTCGTCATCATCACATATCAACTGTGATGTATCTCGGGGTGCACTGTGTGTGTGGGTGTGACTGTGCAGGGTGAAGTATATGTAGTATGTACTGTAGTAAATACTGTAGTATATGTTGTAGTATGTACTGTAGTGTGAATGTGTGTGTATCTGTATGTATGTAGTTAGATGTCTATGTCTATCTGGATATGAAATTACAACTATAAGTTTTACTTCTCCCTAACCCTTTTCAGACATGTTAAACCAGATATGTGTTTTGCATATTGGGATGTAGGTGATGTGTATATAGGTGTATACATTGGGTATATAATTTGTTTTTATTTTTTATTTCTTCTTTTTTGAGGGGAATATGTCCATTTATTATTTAGATTTATTTACAAGAGGCTCTATATGTCTCTAAATTATGGTAATGCCCATGTGTCAGTGTATATTGATTTATGCACTATTATATATTTTATTTTATAAATATATTATATTTATTTTCAGATACAGTGATCCCTTGCCACTTCGCGGTTTTAGTTATTCGCTGTTTTTTTTTTTCAGAAATAACATAATTTTTAAAAATTTAAAAAATCGTGGAAACATTACAGGATTTTGTGCACGTTCTCTCACAGTGAAGAAATGCTGTAAGCCAGCCTGGCCCCTTTAAGAAGGTGGCCTTATGGGTAATGATGTGGCCTTATGGGTAATGGAGTGTGTGTGTCATGGGACGGCAGAAGAAAACAGCAGCCCAGCGTGTATAGATTTACATTCTCTCTGTTAACCGACAGGAGCCCAACAATACAACCTGTGTGATAGTTGTACTAAGTTCATTTTGTCTTCACTTATCAATCAGTTAACTGTTCTTTTATCCCAGACAATAACTTTTTAGGTTGTTTTACCTGACATGTTTCGGCATGTACTTCCGCCTTCATCAGAGTGTCACCGGTGTTGTTGTGACAGGTCATTTATCAGCTGATGAAGGCATGACTCACCTGTCAGATTTGACAGGTGAGTCATGCCCTCTGCTGACCGTTCACTCCTCCAGGATGCTGTTCCAGCATGTCAGGTAAAACAACCTAAAAAGTTATTGTCTGTGATAAAAGAACGGTTAACTGACAACCTGTGTGATGTCACAAGTTCCTGCAGTGCCAGAATAAAGTGCCTGCTCCATGCAGAGAAAACCGGACTGTTTCTTTTGTTGTTGTTAGCGTGTTAGCCGCTAATTAGCCTACGAGCCAAGGTAACAGAAAGACCACAGTTGAGCCTTTGTCTTGTTTCGCTGCAGTGCCTCGCTACTTTTTTGGGTTTTTTAAACATATTTTAAACACATTAATGAGGCTCAGGGGGCTTCGGCTCCAGATTGCGGATTTTGATTGTCGGTCCCCATTAACTCCCAAAAATAGGGTATCACTGTACATAGCTTCATGATAGTGTTAAAATTGTTTATGCTTTAAAAGACTGTTTTGACATGTCTGGAATGAATCAATAAATGAAAAATGAATGAAATGAAATGAAAAGATGTGTTGTTGACATTTGGGATGCCTCATCTGTCAGAGTCTCACATGGAGACCACCAGGCTGTGGGATCAAATGTCAGCCCAGGTGACGGCTTCCCTCCTCCTCCCTGTAGCTTACCCGTCTCCTGCCCACAGCGGAGCTTCAGCCCCTGTCAGTCATCCTCCCTCCAGCTCAGGCGAGGATGCACGAGTCCAGCCACATCTGTTTTACAGGCAGCCTGCGTTCAGCCCCAGGGATCTCATTATTTCCTGGCCTGTCGAGAGAATCGTTCACGAAGCGCTCCGCCACAGAGCGATACAAACATGCAAAAAAAAAGATGCCTGTTTTCAGTCTAAAAGCCTGGCATGTGTACCTTATGCTTGAGATGTGCTCACCTACGCACGGGTACGGAGACGAACGGGGAATGTGGAAGATGATGACGGCGATGATGCACAGAGAGACTGCAGCTTCGGCGTAGCATACAAAACAATAAGTGACACCCTTCAGTATTCAGCGCTCGCACCCTGCCTCATGGCTGTTGATCTGGGATTAAACCGTGCTTGCAAATAGACACAAAAGGTGAGTAAAAGCAGCCTTCAAAGTCAAAAAAGGCAGCAGTCAGGAGGCAGGGAAGAGCTGCTTTAGGCGACCCGCTGGCTCAACACCACTTTCTGAAGAGACCGATCCCAACGTGCTATTGATTCTCCGTGGCATGACAGGCATGGCGTTAAATGCAAATTGCCGGTTTGTGTGTGTGACAGGAAGGAGTGAGGTGGGAGGGGGTGGCTGTGAAAGGTAGCAAGGATAATAACAGTATGCCTGCTGGCATAGATGTTCATGCAAGCCATTGAGCCACTCAGACTGTGGGGGCCGGTCCCCCATTTACTCCCCACTGTTAATTACATCCACATGCCACCATCAAGTCAGACACACATGAACATGCATATGTAAATATGTCTCACCAGTTACTGTGCCCTTCAATTATCTATCGGTCCATATATATATATATATGTGTGGAGGGAGAGAGAGAGATATTCACTGAACACCAAACAGTATCTACAAGGTGTTTTTATACGAAAGTTCAAGAGCAAACAACATTATGAAATGAAACTCAGTGGTTCCTTTTAAGTAAGCAGTCGGTGTGGTAATGGGAAAAAGAAGATCTTTTTTTTTTTTAAATGAAATGAAACCCCCCAAATGATTTGTTATTAAAAGATAATTCTCTTCAGTGGTTTTATAGTTCACTTTACTGAGATTAGAAATGAGCTAATATTGATCTATCAGTACTTTAATGTTTTATATCCTGAAAAGAGACCCAGCTCCTTCTTTGTACTCGCCTTGAATCTTTTCCCCACAAGTTGGAACAGATTTGTCATTGAATGCATCAGCAGTCCTGCCATTACTTTACCTTGTTAGTTTACTCTGTTAACTACCTCAATACACACTTTACTGAGCCTTTGTTAGATCTAATTGAACTTAATTGAATTTATCTTCCGGACACATATACTTCTATCTTCTTGTGTGTGTGCGGGTGTGTTTTTTTTCTTGTGTTTGTGTCACTTTCTCATACCTGACTGCTGCTGCGCATCATCCCAGTTTGAAATCAATAAAATACATCTCAAATAATGATGCATATATATATATATATATATATATATACATATATATATATATATTATATATATATATATATATATATTATATATATATATATATATATATATATACAATATATACCATATTTTACCGAGTACCGTTGCATCCCTAATATATATATATATATATATATATATATATATATATATATATATATATATATACAGTCATGGAAAAAATTATAAGACCACCATTTTTTCTTCACTTTCTTGTGCATTTTAATACCTGGTACCACTAAACGTCATCATGTGACTAAAACAGACAGAAAAGAAAACACTGAATGCATAAAAGCAGTGTTTTTGGCAGTACAACGCCATAGCTATTGATGTAAAAACTTAAGTGATTTAGGTTATAATCAAGAAAACCATGGAAAATGGTAAGATATCAGCTCTTAAATAAAACTCTGAGCAATGAGCAATTTTTGTGGTTATCGTTATGTTTGTCCAAACAAATGTACATTTAGTTGTACCAGGCATTAAAATGAACAAGAAACTGAAGAAAACAAGGGTGGTCTAATAATTTTTTCCATGACTGTATATACAATATATACCGTATTTTACCGAGTACCATTGCATCCCTAATTATATATATATATATATATATATATTGGTCACTGTGTGGTGTGTATATTATATATATATATATATATATATATATACACACACACAGTGACCATATATATATATATATATATATATATATATATATATATATATATATATTGGTCACTGTGTGTGTGTATATATATATATATATAATATATATATCTATATATATATATATATATAATATATATTGGTCACTGTGTGTGTGTATATACAGTCATGGAAAAAATTATTAGACCACCCTTGTTTTCTTCAGTTTCTTGTTCATCTTAATGCCTGGTACAACTAAAGGTACATTTGTTTGGACAAACATAACGATAACCACAAAGATTGATCATAAGAGTTTTATTTAAGAGCTGCTATCTTACCATTTTCCATGGTTTTCTTGATTATAACCTAAATCACTTAAGTTTTTACATCAATAGCTATGGCGTTGTACTGCCAAAAACACTGCTTTTATGCATTCAGTGTTTTCTTTTCTGTCTGTTTTAGTCACATGATGACGTTTAGTGGTACCAGGTATTAAAATGAACAAGAAAGTGAAGAAAAAATGGTGGTCTAATCATTTTTTCCATGACTGTATATATATATAGCCCATATAAGCAACAGTGTTGTGTTCTGTTTTCATTTGAGAACATAAAATGGAAACAGAACACAGAAGAACAGCCTACCAGTGAAAGAACAATAGATATCAACACTGTTTCTGGCTGGTGTTTCTACCTGATCACCTGTCAGCTGGGAGTTAGGTGTGACGAATGCAGTGGTGTGAGCACTTTCCCATGCATTAAGCCACGCTTTAAGGGTAACCACCGACTGCAATTTGCCTACAAATTCACATTTGCATGATTACACAAAGCTGTGCTAAAAATCTAAAATAAGGCACACCCCGTGAAAGAGAGGGACTGAGTGAAGTCAAGTGGCTCTTTCTGCCCTCTAAAGCCAGCGGCTTTGAGTTGAGCTCAGCAAACATGACTCAAAGCAACACAAGGTTTTTTGTTTGTTTGCTATTTTTTAATAGTAAAACTTCAGTCTATTTGATTGATTCTAGGTTGTGTTAACTAACTCTTATGGTTTCCTTTTTAAAATCAGAGAAAACCTCTCAAAATAACTCGGGACTCCCATACCTATCAGTAAGTTTCCTTGTTGCTTACGGACTGTATTTAAATGGATGTTCACGCACACACACACACACTCACACACACACATTCAGTTCTGCTCAGCACACTCTTCACTTTCAGATAACCCTTCCAACACAGGCTCTGATGCTGTTGCTTTCGTGGGACACCATGCGCATGCTCGGACAGTACGTCAGAGGGGGTCAAGGTAAGGACAGAATATTACAGGTAAGGAAAAAAAAGGCTGCTTTAATTCTAAAGGCATGTCACGAGCAAATAGAGAGGATGATAAACACAGAAGCCACAGGCCCGACGTGCCACAACAACAACCCTCAGGCCAAAGCAAGAACCTCTGTCTTTGGTCAGCTCATCTGAGCTTCCCGGCGACCGCTGTGTCCAAGCAGAGCAGCTGACGTCTCCTGTGGGAAACTTGACGCCGAGCAACGTTTAAACTTTCTGCAGTGACAATCAAAGGCTTAGTTCGGATATCTCAGCAGCTCTGTGCAACTTCCCTTCTAAAAGCAGGGAGATGCTGGCTGCTCTGCCCCAGCTACAGCAGATTAACCTGCCTGTCCAAGTGGAGAGGAGGAAAACTTCCAACAGCCTGAAATCCTACTTTAGAAGAAATTTAATCCACAAACTCATCATTAATGGTGTACAAGCTGAGAATTTCCTTGATCTGATGCATGACTGCGAGGCACAGCTCCACCACAGTTTTCTATTTATAATATAATCTCTTGCCAAAGGCTACACAGCAGCTTAGACAATGGTTTTAACCAGCCTCCTGTCCAGACTGTGACAGTCATTTCGACACTCCTTCCTCACTCTTCTCAACTCAAAAACGACGTGTAATTTTACCACTTTTGGCTGATTGCTTTTCCTCAGGGTCAACTTTTTTTTTCCATTTGTTTTACCCAAACCAGTATACAAACAGTCTGATACAGTCACATGAAAAGGAAAGTGCACACTCTATCATTAACATTTTACTTATTATTACAAAATTAAAACTATATCAACCTCAATCAGCGTGTGTTAAAGAATAACCGAAGATTCGGTAGCTTGTTGAACCACTTTTAGCAGCAACAGCAGTAATAATCGTGGTCATAAACATCAGCGGAAAGAAATGAACGTCCAGCCACAGCATTTAATTCAGGGATAAGTTCTGCAGTTTGTCTTGGACCGTCGCAACATCTTGATTCTTTTCCAGCCATTATATTTAGCGAGTGGCTCAATGACTGCATGGTGCTCAGGTCTCAAGGCTGCAAAACAGGCCCAGATCATCATACATCCTCCGCCATGCTTAACAACTGATAAGAGTTGGCTAAGTGTTTTTTTCTTCTTCAATTATTTATCTGGTATTGTGAATTATGTCCAAACACCTCCACACCGTGCTGCATACTTCACTTCCTGGAGTCATCACTGATACCAAAATAGCTTTTGTTTCGCAGGGTATAAGCACAACTATTTCTGATGTAAATGTGTTTTTTTTTAAATTATTTTAAGTCTTGAGCATTGATATGAAAGCAGCCGCACAGTTTCACACTGTGGCCTTACCTCTAAATACCGTAGGTTTGTGTATTCAAATTGAAGATCTTGATAACATTGACGCATGCCGCATGCTTCAGCACCGCTGTCTGTCTGTTTTGCAAAAAGCTCAAGATCAAGGAGATACACATATTTACATAAAAAATATTGCCCCAGGGTGCACCGCTGTGTTGTCTCAGTGTAAAAGGAAAAGCACGCTCCAGTCTATGAAAATGCAAAGCTGAATCATATACAGAAACAAAGTTTTGCATCAATCAAATATATGCAGATCATATATAATGAGCACTGAGAGCTGTTTCTCTTTTTCTTTTGCAGTCAGAGGCAGTTCAGTGAATATTTTATGTTGATATAGTGCTGAAGAGAAGACTGCCTGATCAGTTTGATTCATATTCACCTTCACATCCCAGTTCCACTTTGAATTCATTTAAAACCTAACAGAAAATATCTCTCCCACAGTCTGCTTTTGAGAGCTTTAAGAGCTAATGAATCCCTTCAGCATTTTCTGGAGCAAACTGAAAGGTGGAAAAACACCAAAAGCAGTGAGACGAGAAATACGTCTGGTCCTCTGGCGCCACGCAAGGGAGCTGCGATAGAAAAATTATCTTTATTAAGTCTACAACGACCCCATTGATTTTCTGCTGCATGTCTGCCATGATAATGAAGACAGCTGAAACATCAATGCTGCGTCGGTTTAATCGGTGGACGTTCTGACAGCCTTTCAAAGTGATGAAAAGGAGAAAGGCCAAACTCTGACACGTCGCCACCTGGACATGTGGAAATTCATTGTTTGCAATCATGCAATGTTGTCATACATTCTTTAAAAAAAAATATATATATATCATTTATTTATTTATTGTCCAGCAGGCAGTCTGAATATTGTGGGTTTGTACCATCATTTGTCAGAAGTTTGGTGTATTTTTAAGTCACATATATATGCAGCTTGATCCTCCAGCAGATGTGAGTTTTCTTGTGCGACTGAACGCGTCCTTCACCAGAACTCATAGTTGCGGACATTTTCAGTTTATTTTTCCACCCACGAGAATGAACTGAACAGATGGATTAACATTTTTATCACAAATTGATTTTTTTGTTGTTTAAGTTTTGATTTAAAATGTATTTTTCAAAAAAAGTCTCAGACAGGAAGATTTCTGCATAGTCAGTGGATTTGACTGCATGAAAAACAACTTCTGCATTATTATTTTTTTTTTTTGCCACAGGAAATCTATTGCACCAAAAGTGTTCGATAATAATGAGCCGTGATTGATGTTTACAATGACCAGTTTTGTTAAGTCGTTTATTTTGTGCATCCTTTTCAAAGAGATTTCAGGAGAAAATAATTTCACAGTCTTTCTCTCTTTGTGAAGGATGGGAAGATTTTTTTTTTTTCCCAGAAGTGAGTTCAGATAATGTAAAGTCGCATACTGAATGACTCCAGTGATTCAATTCCTCCGACTTAGTAAAACAACGAGGAGTCTGTGAAGCCCAGAGGCTTGTCAGTGCTTCCAAAGTAATAAAGTTGAGTGCAGCTTATTACAGGAGGTGGATGTCTTTCTGAAAGCAGACTCACGTCGCCGGATGGCTTAACTAACACCGAGGTAACTTAGACTCCTGCTGCTGGATGATGCACAACCCTCATCTCTCAGGTTTAGGGTGAGGTTAAAAAAAAAATACTGGGGAAGGGTGTAAAGCACTTAAAAGAATCATGCAATAAAAAAAAAAACCCATTATCTGGGAGAAAAAAAAAACGTGGAAATAACTTCAACAATCCCCCTTCTCGTCACATGTCGTCATGCATCATGTTGGGCGAGCATTGCATACTGCAGGGTATGCCATTTCAATGAACTGCATCTCCCCGACGTTGTCATCCGCTGCTTCAGCAACACGGGCCAAAGTTTTAAATCTTACTTTGATGCTGGGGAGTTCAAGTGATGAAACGGCTCAGCAGATGGGGCTCTGACGTCACGACCTGACAGATTAGCTGCGCGTGAACTTCCAAAGCCGCTCTAATTCATACGTGATGAAAGTGATCAAAAGGTGCGGTGGATCAATTGCCAAAACATCTGCTTGTTTCATTATTCATAATAATTGTAAATTTAAAGCCACTTTATGCCACAATACCACTTCTGGCCACATGGGGGCACTGTTGTGACGCATCACAAGAAAGCTGACATGTCAGTCAACGTGTGTTAGTCAGTCGCCCGTCTTTGCTCTTCATCACTCTTTGATCAATACATCAGATCTACATTCACCCCCATATGGTCAGAAGTATCTTTTGTTTCTTTCTTTCCCTTTTCTTTGGTCTGCAATTGTTCCAGTAATCCCTGGAGAAGTGCCAAAACAAGAAGGCTAGAGGGAGAGGAAATGGTTGTAATTTAAACCTAAATGACAGTCCACTGTCTTTTTCTCTATAAATCCCTCGAAGATAAGAGACAAGAATGATAAAATGAGACATGGAGGCCTGCTCGGATGGCTGTGTGGGGGTGCTCACAGAGACCCGGTGACTTACAGCTCCTCCAGAAGTGTTTCATGTGGGGAGGAACTTTCATATTTTCCACCTTGATGCGGAGAATGTTTGGTTTCGGGGAGATCTAAACTCCTCTCTGCTCTGCCTCAGCTTCTCTGTTGTTCACGTCTCTTCGGCCGATGGTGCTAGCAAGAGTGAAGCGACATTTCCTTTTCATTGTTACCTTTCTGTCCGTAGCGGTTTCTAGCCGAATGAGCTGGAAGTTGCTCCGTGTGTGTGTGTGTGTGTGTGTTCAAGGGTCAAGCAGCCACAAATTCAGCTCTCTCTCTTAGACGCTTCAGTCCTGAGTTGAACTTTTGTCTTTACTGTCTCACCGTAACTCTACTGATGCTTCTGTCTACTCAAATAACTACTTGCTGTCTGACAACAAGTATTTGTACAGTGCAGAATAGTGATCCCGCTTTAAGTTCCGCGGTTTTAGTTATTCGCAGATTTTTCAGAAATATAAAATGTAATAAAAAATCAAGAAAAAAACGTGGAAATATCACAGGATGTTGTGCGCGTCGTGGGATGGCAGAATGAAAACGTGGTTAGATGAAAAGTGTAGTGAGCATCAACAGCAGCCCAGCGTGTATAGATTTACATTCTCTGTTAACCGACAGGAGCCCAACAATACAACCTGTGTGATGTTACAAGTTCCTGCAGTGCCAGAATAAAGTGCTCGTTTCATGCAGAGAAAACCAGACTTTTTGTTTTGTTGTTGTTAGCGTGTTAGCCGCTAACTACGAGCCAAAAATAGCACCATACCAGCAGTTTGTTTACTACGGTTCAGAGACCAGAGGCTGTGAAGGTAACAGAAAGACCACAGTTGAGCCTTTGTCTTGTTTCACTGCAGTGCCTCGCTACTTTTTTTGCAGTTTTTAAACATATTTTAAACACATTATTTAGGCTCGGGGGGCTCCGGCTCCAGTTCGCAGATTTGGATTTTCGGGGGGCGCCGGTCCCCATTAACCATGAAAAATAAGGGATCACTGTAGTTAAACTCGCATTAAAACTTTACTTTTACACTTGCATTAACATGAACTAATTCCTTCTGAGCAGCAGCTGTAATAGTCTTGTTTAAAAGCTTTGTCTTTTAACCGTTCATTTGAAGCTTTTCTTCTGTAAATCTAATGAATGCAATGTGACAGTTTCCCTTCCTTCAGCTTAGAGGCCAATACATTTTAGCTTCATATACCAAGGAGGTTGTCTGTCTGTCTGTGTTCCAGATAACTCAAAAAGTTATGGATGGATTTTGATGAAATTTTCAGGATTTGTCAGAAATGTGAAAAGGAAGAACTGATTTCATTTTGGGTGTGATCCGGAAGAAATCCTGGATTCTGGATCACATTCAAATCTTCGATAACATTGCGGTCAATGGGGCCAAAAATTTTGTTTCTCAATATCTGTTAATTGTTGCCCAAAACTCATGAAATTTGACTCAGGGATTGACAATGGGAACCTCTATCAAATCTCAAAGACTGAAAAAAAGGATAATTTATTGTTCTGTTTTACACATCACCCCATGACAGGAATCTGCTGCCATATCACAGCTTTGCACCTCTGTAAATATTTTGACACATTTTGGTCGTGAAGCCCATCTTCCTGCCGCCACCAACACATCTGGCAGTTTTGATTTCCTCGCCTCCTCCTGCTCGGTCTCCTCCACTTCATGGACCAGCCCGCTCCTCACACTCAGACAGAGAAACTCATTATAGCCGTGGATTAGATCGATCGGCATGAGAAGGGGGGGTGTGTGTGTGTGGGGGGGATGCCAAGTGGAGAGGCAGTGTGCATGGGCCAAGCAATTTATGCCAACAATGGAGCTCATCTCTGCATATCCTGACTCCGAGCCACTCGCCGGCAAACCACTGGCTGAAAAAAACACACAAACAGTCGCACAGTCCCTGCAAACATCTCCTGATTCCTCAAATATGGCGTATTTGTGTCTTGCTCATAGCTATGTGTATGAGGGGAGCGTTTATCTTGTTTTCTGTAACAAATATCAAAAAACGCACTGATGTCACATGCTGAGAAATCGTCCACACAGAGGGAAAAGACTCCACGTAATGGACCATTTTTCCCTCCTGATAAATTCTCAAGGCTGAAGATTTCTCCTCTGAGTGGTTTTGCCTCAACAGGAAGGTAGAGGATCCTGCCATTGCCCTGGAAACCGAGCGAGAGTAAACACACGGAGGATTGGGCTGTTGCTCTGTTGGCTGTCGTCACAGTCGCCCCGTCTCCCTCCTCCTGCACCCTCGACCTGTCTTTATTTCCCAGAGGGGGGGATATTACTTTCAGTACCTGGGTCTCCTCACAAGCTCCTACAAGCATGTCCACGTATGTACGCCTAATGTTGCGAGGGTTAATAATGGATTAGGCATCAATGCCTCGAGCAGCAAAGCAGCCGGAGCTTTCCATAAATTACTGTAACTTCACCTTTTGTCTCTTTTTCTTTCTTACTTGTGCATCCTTATTCATTCGTCATTTCTGGGCGAAAATCCATGCAAATGAGTACGAGGCTAATCCCATCCCTGGTTCGGAGCGATAATGGTACTTTTTTTTTTTTTTTTTTTTTGCTGTTTACAGTGAGGAAATTTCATCAGGCAAGTTGGAGGAGTGGGCACTTCATCAAGTGGATTTGTCACTGCCGTTTCACCTGACTTCGTCTCGCGGTTTTAGCGAACAAAAGAGCGGCAAAATGGTTTCCTCAGTGAGCGAAAATGAGAGTGGAAAAGATAAATGAGTCATCTTAAACTGGTGAAAGAAGTTCATTATTCTGATTCTGAGACACAGGACGGTTTTTTCTTATTCCTTATACACTTATCTCTACATAAAGGGGTTAGTTTTCTTTTTTTTTTGTGAATCAGTGAAATCTGTCCAGTCCCCTAATTGGGCCAACTGAGGTTACTAAACACATATATATAAAATAAGCATGCATCCCCAAAGACAGTGGAAGCAGTGTAACCGCCATCACTTTCACCACATGGTTACCGTCTTTAGCCTGGGAACGAGCAGCATCCCGCAGGCAAAGACATGTTCTCATCTGCACAGAGGAGATAATGCACCCCCCCCCCCCTCCCCCCCCTCCCCTCCATCACCGACAACCTGCCTCGACACATCCTCTCGTCCTTCCAAGTTTTCCCTCCACTGACTGTCCAGCACTGCACGTACGTACACAGTCTGGCTCCGTTAACCCACCGGGAACGAGTTTGGACAGCAAAGTGTGTTTTTTTTTTTTTTTTTTTTTTCCTTCCTCACACTTTGATGCTGGCCCTCTTTGTGTATCTCTGCTGATCCAGGCGCTTTGAAGTGCGCAGCCTTTGATTTGGACAAAGATTAGGGAATTTGATCCCTCTCTAAAAGGAGGTGACACAAACTTTAAAAAAAAAAAAAAAAAAGGAAAAAGAGAAGCCTGGCCAGAACAATCATTCTGACTTAAAATCAATGTGCGATTAAAGATTGGGCCTTCTCTGCTGGGAGTGAAGTGCTACATCTCTGCCGCTGTGAAGGGTTTGTCAGGCGACCCGCTGGCCAAAGAGATTATCGTATTGACCGGGCAGCGCTGACAACAGGTGAAGGGAGAGATGCCACGCTGCACGAGGACACATCAGAAGCTCTCTGCGCTGCAGATACCTGCGACATGAACGCCGTCGCCCGTGTTGGCTCGACAGAAGATGAATCAGGTGCAGCTCGAGTACATTTCCACCACTTGAAAGCATCATCCAAGAACTGCTCCTTTTAAAGAAAAGTCTCAGCGTACAGCATGATTTTTTTTTTTTTTCTTGTATGGACTATCAACTTAAACCTTTAACCAAACCTCAAAGTCAAAGCCTGTAGCCAACTTTGCAGCCTGCTTATGCGAGATGAGAGAGGATTTAGCTCCTTTCTTAGTAACAGAAGCTCTTCCTAAAGATTAGCTTCCAAAATGCATCACAGCTCTCCTCTTTTTTTACAATTTGTGGCAGTAATTCAAATTTTGTTTTTTACTTAATACTACCTAAAGTCGGGACTGATGCAGCACTAATACAGCAAGAACTCTAAGAATATTGGAGCAGCATAGTCTGCAGAGACATTTGTATGGTTGTCCATTCTGCTGTCCCGTCCGTATGGAAGTATTTCTGTGCCACCTGAGTTTGAGTACGAATTTTTAAGATTGAAATTTTTCAGCATCAAAATCAGACATTGAATTTTAAAAAACATCAGATTTCTAGCACTGCATTTTTTTTTGCCTCTGAATTTTATTTTGTTAAAATAAATTCAGAGGCAAAAAAAAATTGTTGTCTTAAAATATTCAGTTTTTCAAAATTCAACATGTAAAGAAATTCAACACCCCTAAAAATTCACTGTAAAAAAAAAAAAATCAACATCTCAAAAAAATTTTGGCTGAATTGAGACAGGGATCGATTGCTTCTCCCTGGTGACCCGGATGTTGAGTCTGGTTCTTTTTACACTGAATTTTTTGAGGTTGAATTTTTTTACACTGAATTTTTTGAGGTTGAATTTTTTTACACAGATTTTTTTTTTTAGAAATTGAATTTTTTTACACTGAATTTTTTTGAGATGTTGATTTTTTTTTTTTACACTGAATTTTTTGGGGTGTTAAATTTCTTTGCGTGTTGAATTTTGAAAAACTGAATATTTTAAGACAACAATTTTTTTTAACACTGAATTTATTTTAACAAAATAAAATTCAGAGGCAAAAAAAATTCAGTGCTAGAAATCTGATGTTTTTTAAAATTCAAAGTCTGATTTTGATGCTGAAAATTTTCAATCTTAAAAATTCGTATTCAAACTCAGATGGCACAGAAATACTTCCATACGTCTGTCCCTTTATGACCACGGTGTGCCCATCCTCCAGTGAATATTTAGAAGGATGCACCGTGTCACAAAGCTTAAATCACCTCAAGCAGGTTTCCTGAACACAATAATGAGTTCACTGCACTCCAGTGGCCTCCACAGTCACCAGATCTCAACCCGATAGATCCGCTTTGGGAGGTGGTGGGACTCTTGGGACGCTATCGTGTCATTATGGATAAAAATCTCTAAGGAATGTTTCCTACACCTTGTTGAATCTCTGCCACCAAGACTTAAGGCAGTTATGAAGGCAGAAGTGGGTTCAACCTGGTAGAAATGTGTTACTACTTTATGTCTACACAGTTACATAACCTAGTTTGTTAGTTTTCATAACTCACCTTTAAATGTGTCAAACATAAGCAGAATTTTACCTGCATGAAAAGTCAGTCTTGGCTATTGAACACCAACATTTGACCACCCCTCACTCACGTCGTAATATAACAACTATTAGACAAACAACAAAAATAAAGAAACTACGCATTTTACTTGCCCTGCAATTTCTCCCACATCAGCTGTCTTTCCGTCACCGCTGCAGCCTTATCACCTTTCTGCAGAAAGGTTTATCATGTGATTGCAGCAAAAGCTCTAATTCAACAAAGAAAAGAAGGGAGACCTCTTCTGATTACCTGGCGTTGCCATGGCGAATCATTGAAATGGAGTTGTATTAATGATGTCTTTTTATAGTTGCGGTAACTTCGGAGTCACCACACTCTGTGATATACTGTCCCTATTTCGCCTGGGGGAATCGCATAAGGGTGCCTTTAAATAAACTGCATTACCAAGGCAGCAGGGAAGGTTGCCAAATAAACTCGATAGACGTGAAATCACAAATACACCATGCAGATTTTAAACATTTTATTCACCTTCCATCTGTGTGGACTAAGTTAACGGCATAACTTGTGCAACTTGCTGCATGTCCTGTTGCACTGCAGCCAAGGTCAACTAGTCGAAGCTGAAGTAGGGCGCTAGCGAGAGAGGAATAGCGTTTACCTCAACACAGCCAAGGTAAACGGCGGCGGCAGTGCATCCATTAATCCCAGCCGTCTTTGAAAGTTATGGTGGAAAAAAAAAAGAAACCCACTGAGCATAAAACTCTCCCCCTGTCCTTGTGTGTACCCTTCCAACCTCTGCGGTGCCTCATTTCAAGGCTTCACCAAATTAATCCAGTTCTTCTCGTTATCCCTCTGAAATTTAAGTAGACAGCCCACGTTTCTGCAGGGAAGATGCATTTCTGTGGTGATGCTAGAACAGTTAGCCGGCTATTTATAACATCATGTACACAGCAGGCTCTTGCTTGCTTTAAAAACCTACGACTCTCTCATGGAGAGCCATAGAGCCATAATCTCAATACCCCCCCCCCAAAAAAAAATAAGAAGAAATAGTGAACAGAAAATGTATGAAGATCTGTTTCCACAATTTATTGCAACTCTGAACAAATTTTAAGCAACACGAATAACCTCCTTCCATGGAAAGCTGATTTACTCTGACTTTTACGTCTGTGTAATAAAAGGAGCCCAAATAGAAAAAAAGGATTAGATGAAGATGCTCTGGTGATATTTTTTGCTTTATGCCTGACTTGGGAAACGATTTTCTGTCCACCTGGAGAATGTTTCTGACTCGGCTGAATCTTGTGAAGGATGATCATCCACCTCTTTTGTCCTTTGTCGGGGTCTTCGTGATTATGTTTTCCAGCTCATCAGTGCATGCTCAGTACGAAACAAAGTGTTGGTTTGGCCCGCTACTGCTATTCCTGCAGTTTGTCTGACGAAAAACCTGCGTCACAGACAGACGCATGTTCCAAATGCAAATGCAATATTACTGTTAGAATTAACTGCAGACCTTTAACTAATCTGCTCACTGAAAGAACAGTGAACAGTCTGTTCATACAACAGCGTTTGAGTCAGTTTACTGATACCTGAGGCTCTGAAAGGAGGTTTTTTTTTGTTTTTAATTTCAAGGAGCTGTTTTGTTCCGAATAAAGATGTAAATATCCTGAGAGAAAGTCTGCATTTTAACTTATGCTAATTCTTAAAGTTTCATTGCAGTGTGATTTAGTAAGCAGCAAAATATCACATTGTGTAAACATTTCCTGATATAACGCTATGTAATATTTATAATATACATCTTTACTCTGTGACTGTGGCATCAAAAATTATTCATAAATAAACGGTACAGCAGATGGCAGTTGGAGTTCCTATTTGTTAACAAATGTAATGCTGCTGGTAAAGTGCTACCCATGCATGTGATGGACAGTTCCTGCAGAGCTGTGTTTTAATCCAGTCTCTGTAGCAATACCACCTCTGGACCACATGGAGCACTAAAAACCTGATCTGTTTTGTTGCAGTTCCATGACTGACCACTGGGTGCAAATCTCCCCCTGACTCCAACGTTAAAACAGCCAACTTTGCAGCAGAATTGAATGTTATTACATTTTAATTAGATTTCACATCCATGACAACTGTACAACGAGGGAATTTTTTTTTGAACCACATCAGATAAATTTGCATTAAGCAATAAAGCTGACCGATCGGATTGCTGTCAGTTCCTATATACAGGTTTAGCCATTGGCTCTGTCGCTGGCTAGGACAGCTAGCCATTGCTGTGATCTTTTTAGCTTTATATTGACTTCTGAGATGTGAATGATCGTATTTTAGAGAATATGTTTAGTTGTGCTTGTGTGTTGGTCTACTTGACTGGCTGTGGTTGGTCTGAAAGTATTTGATTACCAAGCTGAGCTTAGCCTAGCCAAGCTAACTGCGGCAGTCATTTTATGTCACCGCTGAAATAACATTGGAGTTTAGGAGGTCCCACTACTGGGATGGTTTTTATTGCAGGGCCCAGCACAATTCCAACTGGAAGAGTCCTGAAATGACTCAGCTCAGCTTCTTCAGCTCAGCCGGCTAACAGCTCGCCTCACTCATCTCTTTTAGCCGAGCCGAAGCCCGGAGCTCCTTCAGCTGAGCTGGGCAACAGCTATACCTGTCGGACCAGCACGCAGAGTTGCTTGTGGAAAATCCTTTCAGGACTCTTCAACATGAAGGTGTCCACGATCCTATCCGGTGCTACCGTGGTGAAGCCCATGGCAGGCCTCAGGTACCCACCCAAGCTGAAATCAGTTAACTGGTGGGCGTTTCCCAGTCAGCTTCTCAGTGCCAGACACCTGTTGGTCAGGCTGGATTTAGTACTGTGTCACTCAAACTTGAGGCGCTACTCAGTGTAAGTTGCTGCCATGTTTAATAACCTGGAGGAGCCTCCACCAGCAGAGATCAGGCTGGCGTCGCTCTCTTCCACTGGAGCGCTCTCCCTCAGCTGCGTTGACATCACAAACTCCAGCAGCGATGAGGAAAACTCAGGCCAATATGTCCCATGGGAACAATCAGAACGACCCCCCCCCAGTTTTTTTCAGCATCATGTTTCCTTCTCAGCCGACTGAATAAAGCAATCAGTGACCAGAGACATTAGTCAGCCTGCTGACTGTGGACCGCAAAGTGAAAAGTCGAGGAAAGAGATGCTCTTTGGATTGTGGAGCGTCATATTCTTTTGAAAGCACACGTGGGAGGGAATATTGTGCCATTGTGGGATAACTGTGAATCCACAGCTGGAGAGTGGAGCATATTCGACATCTGACGTCACTGTGCTAATGAGCAGGGATAGTTAGACATGTCTTGTAATCTCACTTTGTCCCACTGGAGGTCCATTTTGTTTTGTTTTACCCCATCCTTGTGATATACTGCCCTCTTCTGTTTAAAAGGGGTATTGCTACATAGAGCAACTTTAAGAGAAGATAAAAAGTCCGGTCAGCATATCTTTCTATCAGTTTGATGTGTGCTGGTGAGAGTCCTTGGGCTACTGTGCATTCTTTCACATGGTAATAGTAATTTACATTTTCTGGGCAGTGCAAACCTGCAAGACAGATTTCAAATAAGGCACACCCTGTAGAAGACAGAGGTAGAGTGAAACTAATAGTCTCATTCTAACTCAAAAGGTAAGTTGCTTCTGTCTGTGGCACTTTCACCTTGGAATTGCTACAGATGCTTCAGATGTTTTATTATGAGCACAAAAATTGTTTTAACATGTGAAAGAAAAGAAACTCTGGTTGAAAGAGTGGGGGTGCATGGAGAGCAATGAGTCTTTGATTTGACTTAAAACTACCTAAAACAATGTTTGTTTTTTTCAAATTAGTTTCTTAGCTGAATCTCCTCATGACGGTTTTTTTTTTAGCATGATAAGATAATATATCAATAATACTAAACATACTAAAGAAGGGACTTCCTCATGTATCAGCAGCACATATTTGAGTGGCAGCGCACATTTCGCAGGCAATTATGTCAAAAACTCCTGAACATGCAGATGAAACCAAAATTATCTGCATGACTGGATCCATCTCCGGGAGCAAATGGGTTTCGTCGCTCCCTCGGTGAAACTAACCCTCCAAAAAGAGGCGTCATTAGCGCCAAATGGAACAGAAAGTGCATTTCTTTTTTTTCTTTAGTAGAAAAAATGTTTCAGGCAAAAAATATTCAGAGCGACAAGAGCTGCAGAAGCAGCCTGTGCCGACATAAATTACCTGATAGCCATTTTGTGTAATTTGTGAATCACTTGAAGATTAAACTGCATAGTCAGTCAAAGTCAGTAGATTTTCAACAGAAGATGTGAAAAAGAATAAAATAAAAAAAATTACCAGTTGTTTGGTGAGCAGACAAAGTTCCCCCCCAATCAGGTTATTTTGCTTTTTGTGTTGCTGATACAGTGATCCCTTATTTTTCGCGGTTAATGGGGACCGGTACCCGCCCACGAAAATCAAAATCCGCCAACTGGAGCTGGAGCCCAATAATGTCTTTAAAATATGTTTAAAAACCCCAAAAAAGTAGCGAGACACTGCAGTAAAACAAGACAAAGGCTCAACTGTGGTCTTTCTGTTACCTTCACAGCCTCTGGTCTCTGAAACGTAGTAAAGAAACCTCTGGTATTGTGCTATTTTTGGCTCGTAATTAGCGGCTAACACGCTAACAACAACAAAAGAAACAGTCCGGTTTTCTCTGCATGGAACGAGCACCTTATTCTGACACTGCAGGAACTTGTAACATCACACAGGTTGTATTGTTCAGCTCCTGTTGGTTAACAGAGAATGTAAATCTATACACGCTGGGCTGCTGTTGATGCTCACTCCACTTTTCATCTAACCCCGTTTTCATTCTGCCGTCCCACGACACCCACACTACATTACCCATAAGGCCACACCATTACCCATAAGGCCACCTTCTTAAACGGGCCAGGCTGGCTCACAACATTTCTTCACTGTGAGAGAACGCGCACAACATCCTGTGATGTTTCCGCGATTTTTTCTTGATATTATATATATTCTGAAAAATCCGCGAATAACTAAAACCACGTGGAACTTAAACCGCGAATTGGCGAGAGATCACTGTATTTCATTCATTCTCTCTTTTCTTCTTTTCATCGTTCTGCCACTCTGTGTTCCTCTCTTCTAAGATCACACCGACAGCTCCTTCTCCTCTGGCTGGATGAACCGTAGTATGAGTGAATGGGTTTATAATTTCACTGTTTAAAGCTGTTTTTCCCCCTACCTACAACCTGTAGCGCCAACGACCCCAAATAAGAGGAAAACCTGGACAAAAAAGAAAAAAAAACTGTTTGTGAACAACAAGAAAACATCCGTCCTTCAGATTAAGAGGATATGGTTTCACGAGCTTCTTTTTCCTTTCTTTTTTCTGTGGTATTATTAATCATGAATCACTTCAAAGGAGGTGAAATTGTTCAGAAACATCTTTTACTACTGACTCCCTGAGATGCCAAAATCCCTGAGAGGTGCATTCAAGACGCCACGGGCAACATCCCTGCCTGTGCATCATCAGATCCAGGAGATCACAAGCCACTTAAGTGTTTCGACCATCATCACCTCATGGTTACACTTTTACACACCCCCATGTTCTCCCATTACTGCACGTTAATCATCAATAAATTAAGAGATGTGGTGGCCAGATCGGGTCTTCTCATGAAAAAAAAAAAAAAAGAAAATTGCATGGCGGGCAGACTGTATGCAACAGTTTTGAACTTCCCTCAGCTGTTGCCAGGGAAACATTTCAATTAATCCTGTTTCTGGGAAACTGCGACACCGCACCTGATATTTTCCAGATATTTACGCAACGAGATCAGCGAGTTATTGCTCTGTATGTCATTCAAATTAAGCTCGTGGTGACGTTCGTCTTACATGCTGCTGCTGCAGGATCTCAGTGGGAAATTCACAGAGAAAAGGAAATCTAAATGTCTTAAGATGTAGGTAAACATTCCTTTAGGATAGCTCATATAAAAAAGCGACAGTTGTCAGGGCCGTGGAACTTAGAACTTGGACGCCTATAAATGAATGTCTGCGGGGTGATGAGTTGTGACATCCATCCTAAGTGAGATGGATTACGGAGAGCCACTTTTATTTGAATAAGAAGCCATTTACTGGCTCTGATCTGACCCTGCAGAGTTGCAGGTCTCTGGCAGGACGATGCCACAAACCTGCCATTAAGCCACAGGAGCCGGATTTGAAACGCCAGCCGGGTCACTCCGGGTCGCTGACCCGTTCAAACACGCTGGCGGATGGAGAGGCCATGGCATGGCACAGACACTGGACACGTCAGGGAGGCCAAGCACAAGAGGGAAACGAAACTCCAATCATGCAGCAGGGCGCAAATGAGGAGCAAATGAAGATGGATGCAATTAAAGAGGGCCATAACATTAAAAAACTACAGCTTTAGATGTATTTATTCAAACAGTCAACACTAGTAATAAACATGTGAAAAAGCTTTGATGTGATTCTAGGTCACAGGTGTCAAACTGATCCATTAACGGGCCGAGTGGCTGCAGGTTTTTGTTCCAACCATGCAGAAGCACAGCTGACTTGTTTTAGTCAATCAACTAGTTGTCTTCACTAAAGGTCTGAACCAGTTCAGTTGATTGAATGAAAAAAGTCAGCTGTGTTTCTGGATTGTTTAGTTTAAAAACCTGCAGCCCCTTCACGGATCAGTTTGACACCCCTGTTCTAGGTGAACCACGAGAATCTGGATCAACAATGACAAATAAATAATCAACAGTCTCTTTGCATTCAAGGGCACATAATAAATCTGTGTGTAATAACATGTTTTCTGCAATCAAACCATTTATCTAGGTGTATCAGCTAAAAAAAAAAAAAAAAAAAGGTGAAATATCAAGGCCCTGTCACTTTGCAGCATCGCAGGTCTGATCGTTTCAGATTTAGTGAGTCATTCAGGTCTGCAGGGTGTTGTGACATCACAGACTCAGATTAGAGATATCTACCTTGTTTGTCTCCAGTCAGCTGTCAAACACGATGCACCTGCCGTGTCACAAAAGTGGGCAGCAAACACACCAGTTTACACCAGTTCAGGGGAGGTGCATCCCATTGAACAGGGGAGCTCCCAGTTTTACAGCAAAGACTATATATAGAAGATGGATGTAGTCACCTGGGGTCAAAGGTGAAGCCGATGCCCTATAAAGCAATGCCACATGGCAACAAAGTTTTCACAGAGCGATGTTTCATTTTTATGCCCGTCTTTTATCTCGAGTTTTACAGCACACCAACGCAGGCTGATACAAAAAGTTTTAATGACTGCGGTTGATATTTCCCTTGTGATAACTGACAACTTCTGTCAGGAAATGTATGGAAACTGTAAATTATGCATGACTGGGTGACAGCTATGCATAATTTGACTGACGGATGAGTTATATAATGGATGTGCTCCATGTTTTCAAGGCTCTGGTTCATGCCTTACATGTCACATCTGGCTGCAAAAACCCACAAGTTTGGTGGCTGAAGGTGAACTCCACCTCAAGATCTATTAACCAATCAGGTAAAGTCTGTTCTGACTAATGCAAGAGTTTTGTGTTGACTTGCATTACAGTGATAAGTGTTTAATAGTGAGAGAACGTGTAGGGTTATTTGTTGGTTATGTGCTTATAAAATCCAGTTTCTTGTCTTGAAGAAGGCTTAATTTTGACGACACAGCATGACAATGGGTTTACTGAAGAAGCTAAGCACAGTTTGACTGGATGATACTATTCAATGTCACAATGAGTACAAAACACCTAAAAATCATTAAAATTGTGATTGTTTTAAATAAACTTAAAAAATGAGTCGCAATTTGTTTGTATAGTTGTCTGTAAATCGGAAAGACGAGCACGTTTTCTCATACTGAAGGTGAGGTGCGCCCTCTAGTGGATAAAACCCGACACTGCAGCGCATATTTAACACTGACTCCAGTTAATTTTCCAGCTCAGTAGGAAAACCTGAGCCCACCTCAGACGTTTGACAGTGAATAATAATCCATTTTGAATGCAGCCACTTTGAGAACATAGACTTTATTCATTTCATATAAAAATGACAAATATTTCAAAATTTTGAACAGGTGCTTCAGGTACCTTCACAGGGACAAGAGCCGGCCCGCAACACAGACACTGGGGAGCACACCGAGCACACTGTTAACATCTTTGAATCATCCCCCGCTATCAGCTCACTCAACCTGTGCAGAAATCCACCAGCAGAGGACAGGGTAAGCCCGTTCCAGACCGCCGAGCTCCTCCTTTCCTACCTCCATCCCTGACTCCTCCTTGCTCTCTTCCCCCCCCACTTTTCTCTCTTCCATCTTGCTTTCCCTTTTTTTTTTTAAAGTTTTTTTCTCCCCCTTCCTGACCCTTCATGTCCCTAAGCCCTCCTTCTCTGATTGGTTCCAGACGTGCCACTGAGCTCTTCCTGCCGACTCAACATTCCACAGCTGGAGACCGCACACACACACACACACACACACACACACACACTCGTACACCTCTCCTCCTCCCTTCCCCCGCAATCTCAGTTCAACTTGGGGAGCTAAAAAAGCTGCTTTCCTTCTTCTTCTTCTTTTTTTTTTTTCCTTTTTCACAGCACTGAAACACCAAAAAGCCTCAGACTGAAATGGTTCCAAAGCATTCCTGCGTGCAGGCGAATAGAAAAGCACTCAAAGGCAAAAGATGAGGGAGAGAGGTTAAATGTTCAAGAAGGCAAATTAACTCTGCTAATTACACTGTGTGCACATGTGAAATCTTAAAATGACATAAGAAGGACAAAAGCAGATGGTTTCTCTCACAAAAGACTGATTTTGGCTTGAAACATTCTTTGGCTCTCGTACGGTGCAACTGTGACGCCTACCACGGATGATTTTGTTCAACGAGAGGTTCAAGTGTTGCTAATCATCCCTTAAAAGCAGGTAGCGTGCAGTCACGTGCAAGCGAAATCACATTACTGCATCTTTAAGGCGACCAAGAGAGAGCCGAATATCTCGGGTGGCGTAACACACAGAGAAGCGAACCGCAAGTCGTAAAAACGATGGATCAGACAGATATCGAATTACAAACCCATTTTTTTATGGCGCAGGCGAAGAAAATTACTACCCTTAAAAAATTGCTGAATCAGCTCCAGATGGCGGCGCAGAGAGCCAAGACAAACAAAAGTTAGGAATCACGGAGCAGAATATGCATGCTTGGTATAATTACTGAAGGCAAGTGGATGACTAAGACTATACTGAATCAAAATAAGAGTAAAAAAGTGCCTAAATGTATCCCGAGCTGTGGAGGCTCAGAGTTCGACCATGTGATGACAACCCTCAGTCTCAAAGACAATGCAGTCTATTTAAAGACCGGCTTTCCATACAGAGTTCTACTTATGTGCACAATTATAGTGTATGCCCTCAGACGGTTTGAGGTCACCGGTCCCTGTCACCTTCAACATGTTCACATTTGGACTTCCTCCCCCCCCCCGCTCGCCCCGACAGCCGACGCTGACGTGTCAGGCCAGAAAACGAGGAGAGAGGCAGGCTCACGAAAAACCGCGCACGCATCATGAGTAACAGTTTCTCCGCAGCTGCGCAGACGCTGACAAAAACGACGACGACGACGACGACGACACAAGTTCAAGTTCTGGGTTAATACTGACGTGGTAATGAAAAAAGACGAATCGGGTCCCGGAGAACAACGCGCGGCCGTGTAGAGGGTGGAAGCAGAAACGATTTAGTTGGGAGTCTTCTGATCAAAACAGTCACAGCACTGAAATTATTGACTTTGGCACCAGTTAGGACTGAAAGGAGTTATTTCATGAACCTGTTTTTAATTCTAAGTATTTTCATCTGTGATAAAACTACTCTCAGGAGATCAATAAGAGGGGGGGGGGCTCATCCGATTTGTCTCAGGAGAAATTTGTTAGAACTGTTCGCTTTTTTTGGCAGAAGAGCATATTAAAACTGGAAACTCAATTTAACATCTAATATCTGCTGTGCTCTACACAGCCTTTTGAGATTTTGCAAACATTTTTGGATTCCAAGAGCATTTAAAAAAAAAAAAAAACACGATGCCACAGAGTGCATCAGAATCCGAATCAGCACATGAAAGTGAGCCTCTCCTGCTGCGAGGCCAGGTCCAGTCCCGGGTGGGCCGGGGCGCTCCGGGGGGGCAGCTGGAGCTACTCGGGCTGCTCGTTCAGCTCCATGTCAGACACCAGGATGTTCTTCTCGGCCTGCTCCGCCAGGCTGGAGTTGGTGCGGCTGTAGCGGGCCCCCTTGTAGGAGCCCTGCGAGCCGGCGGTCCGCCGGCGGTACAGGTAGACGACGGTGACGATCAGCAGCACCAGCAAGCAGGCCCGTCACCATCACGACAATCAGCGTGGGCAGGTGGTCCGGATTCGCTGGGTGGAGACCGAAGGGTGGGAATGAGTATCGGCAGTTCACTCCACACAGTACGTCAGAGAGAATCAGAAAGAGCTGGACTCACATGTTCCAGGTGAAGTTTCAGGACCTGTGAACGAAACAAGGAACAGTCAGTATTAGGGGTGAGTATTGGCAAGGACCTCGCAATACGATACAGTCATTCCTTATTTTTCGCGGTTAATGGGGACTGGAGCCGGAGCCCCCCGAGCCTAAATAATGGGTTTAAAATATGTTTAAAACCGCAAAAAAAGTAGCGAGGCACTGCAGCGAAACAAGACAAAGGCTCAACTGTGGTCTTTCTGTTACCTTCACAGCCTCTGGTCTCTGAACCGTAGTAAAGAAACCGCTGGTATTGTGTTATTTTTGGCTCGTAATTAGCGGCTAACACGCTAACAACAACAAAAGAAACAGTCCGGTTTTCTCTGCATGGAACGAGCACTTTATTCTGGCACTGCAGGAACTTGTAACATCACACAGGCTCACTCCACTTTTCATCTAACCACATTTTCATTCTGCCGCCACACACTCCATTACCCATAAGGCAACACCAATACCCATAAGGCCACCTTCTTAAAGGGGCCAGGCTGGCTCACAACATTTCTTCACTGTGAGAGAACGCGCACAACATCCTGTGATGTTTCCGTGATTTTTTCTTGATTTTTTAAAAAAAATTATATTACTAAAAGACCCTGGTTAATAACTAACACTGTGGAACTTAAAGCGCGAAATGGCAAGGGATACTGTATTTTTAGGTTACTTTTTTCTTTTACTATTAGACAGGGTATTTTGAAATCCCTAATTTGTAATTTGTACATTTGTAATTTTTTGTAATTTTTTGTACATTGGGCTTGCACATGTGGGCCAGAGTTATTTTGTCTAATTGTTTCTTCTTATATATTTAATTTTGGGTAAGGTGTAGTATTTAAAGTGTTAATTTACTTATTTTATATGTAGAGTATTGTTGTTTTTATAGGATGGAGCACTGCAACGAAAGAATTTCCCGCAAGGGATTAATAAAGTATTTTCAATTCAATTCAATTCAACGTATCATGATACAATATTATCATGATATCGCAATATCACGATATATTGCGATATTCTACCCAGTTAATATCAAAATTAAAAGTAGAGATGAAAAATCAAGTTGCTGTATATGTTCATCAGATGATATTGATCATTCCGAGGACAAATTGAGTCAAACTATTAGCTTCAAAGCAACCTATTGTTTATTATTAGTGTTTTTACAACATACTGACAGCATTGTAAAAAAAAAATCGATATTACAAGCTGAAAAATTGATATATTGGGAACCCAAAAATCGCGATATAATGCCAAATCGATTTTTTTTTCACATCCCTAGTCAGTATAAATTTAACTCGCAACCATTTTAGCTGCAGTCCAACTGAGCTGCTCCGCTAATCCTGCCCCCCGTCAGATGTCCTGGCGTGCGTTCTTACTTCGAGGCCGTTTGCAGATGACGCCGTGCGTGCGATTCCTGCAGGAGCCCGCCTTCCACAGGCCGCTGTTGCTCTGGATCCAGAAGCAGGAGTTGTGAGACAGCACGGAGAAAGCAGAGTCGTGCGCTTCCCAGTTGGTGAACGACATCTCCGAGTCGTCGTTCCACACGAAACCTCGACCTGCGACAGACAGACAGACGTAGAAACATCTGGAGGGGCTTTAAATACTCTGCTGCGTTCTAAATAAGTTCGTGTAGGTCGACTGAATTTTTATCTTTTCATCACTGGCATTTAACACTAATTATCCGGTTGCTCTGACTAATAACAATACAGCTGAAATGAATCAACTTCTCCTATCTGAACATTTACTGGACACAGAAAAACCGCTCTGCTCAGGTTTCCTCCGCTTAATCGTTTAACAACTGCACTATAAAAGAGATTCGGATCAGATAAAACTCCACGGAGGAAAATGATCCGTAGGCGGTTTGTCCTGAAGCGATGGAGGGGGACTCTGAGGTAATGCTGCTGGACCTTTAACGCTGATTCCCAGCCAGGCTCCGTTCGCTTGTTCGGCATTGCTCTGCATGTGCTCCAGCACGAAGCCGTTCTCTGTCTCGTCCGAGATGGTGAGAACTTCTGCTCCAACTAGAGGAGGGAAAAAACAATAAAGCAGATAACGTTGGTCAGCTGAACAATAGTCGCATCTAAATATAGGGATGTTGATGTAATGCGTGTGGGGGTCACGTCAGAAGTGCTGCCGTACCTTTTTTGCAGGATGGGTGTGCATCTTGATGCAGTTTTACTCTTTGGAGGTTGAAGGCGTAACAGTGGTTTCTGAAGGGCACCCACGCCCACTCTCCCAGGGAGTGGGGGCACTGGCCCGGGTACTTCCACCGGTGAGTCACAGGCTCATCTATAAAAGACAAAAAAGACAAAAATGAACTCATATGAGCCTCCATGTGATTGTTCTGAGCATTTAATATGCTTATTTTATCGCACACATACCAGTAATCTGACATATGGCAGCTTCCAGTACAGAATCACAGGGCGCCATCGTCCACTGGCCTTTCGTGGTCATGTCGCCACATCCAGCCATCTGATTGGGCTCCCCGTCCCTCCAGTTTGAGTACGCCACTTCATCCTCGCCCAGCCAGGTAAAACTCCGACCCTAAGCGCATAAAAAGCGTCAAGTCCGACTCTTGACGGAGTACAGTGAGAGATCTGTCGGGTTAAAGGCTCACTCCGTAGTTGTAGAGGCCGATCCAGGCCGGCTGGCGGAGGCTGTGCATGAGCAGCGTCAGGTAAGCCTGCTGGAACGGGTCCGTTACCGTGGCCAGGGTCCCGTTCAGAGACTCACAGATGTGCAGGGAGCCGGTCCAGTCCAGGGTCTTCTTCACCACCCTGTACGTCACACCACCCAGTATCACGGGCTTTGACAGAGAGGCGGGAATGAGGGGCGGAGCCGGAGGCAGACCTTGGACTGAAGTCAGATACGAAGATGAACTACCACACCAACATCCATGAACTGATCCATACATAACTTCACCGTGGTTACCGCCGAACATCGCACCTTGTTGCTGTTGACAGACGAAGCCGTTGCTTTCCATCTCGCAGGCTCGGGACGCCCACATCCCGGCTTTCCTCTGTGGGTTGCCGTGAATCAGCACAACGCAGTTTCCCTGAGGTGACAGTGAAACCGTCAGAACAAAAGCAGACCGGCGACGACGGCGCGGCGCGGGCGGCGACCCGGCGGGCGTCTACAGTTACCGGGGTCTTGTTGTGGTGCGGCCCGCTGTTGTCGAGCGGCTCTCCGGGCGCCCAGTTGGTGTAGCTGAGCAGACCGGCCCTGGCCCACGTGAAGTGACCCTTCGAGTCTGACGTGAGCCCCACCCAGAGATCTGAGGTGGCGTTCTTCAGCAAGGTGGTGACAAAAGCTGTGAGGGAGAGAATAAGTTGCGTGACCGTAAATCCCAGGTTGCAACCGTCTACGCTTGCAACCTTATATCTGTAATTACCTTGCTCCAAATGGTTGGATATGACCGCCAGCACCCCTCCCTGCGTGCCACATTTCAGTTTGGCTGCAGACCATGTGGCCCGGGATGACTGATCAAATACCCTGAAGCACTACGGGCACAGCAGATGCCAATGCACGCAACAATCAGGTGAATGGAATAAAAAATAATTCAGTATGCATTGTGCTAAAATGGCTCTACCTTATGCTGGATAGGAAGACCATCCATCAGGACAGCCCGCCAGTGGGTGAGGGAATGACGGCGTTGGAGGGATCGTCCCTGTAACATTCACTCTCTTACAGATGTAGGGAAGGTCCAGAGTGGACACTTCTGGTCGGTCCACTCCGCTGTTTCAGTACGAAAAAGACAAAGCCCTTGTATGGGGAGGAGTTGCGCTCTACTCGGTAAAGTCAGGTAAGCGCTTTATTTCGGCCGGATTTTACCTTTGCTGGCAGACATGTGGATGCATTTCCGATCGCGGCTGAGCGGGTGCGGCCTCCCGAGGGCCCATGAAATGTAATTGAGCACCGAGTGGTCGGACCAGCGGAAACGTCCATCGTTTTCGTAGCTGTGAAGCCCGACCCACCAGTTGTCACCTTCCACCTTAACCATCTGAGGGTGACAAGGACACAGTAGGAGACGCTCAACCGTTGTGCCGCGTGGTGACGATCCGACATTAAGGAGCGCTGCTGTGAACAAGGTTACGTAATCTCGAAATTTAATCACATATTGCGGACGCTGTGGAGAACACTGAAACCATAATTACCGACGTTTTATAACTTTGGCGTGACACCTTTTCGGTTGCAAGACGTTTGACTGAGCCTTTGATTGAATAATAATCCCCCTAACATTTTTAAAAGTGCTCCGTACCTTGCGTAGGGTGTTGGCCAGGAAAGTCTGCTCGTCACTTGAGTGGACGGAGGCCAGCGAGGAGTCAAACCAAGTGCAGATCCTCTGAGCCTGGTCCCAAGTGGTGCGGTGGTCGTAAAATTTGTACTCGGCCTCCTGGAAGGCGATCCATTCTGGTGAACTGGAGCCTGAGCGGTGCGAGGCAGAGGAGAGATGAAGGACACGCAGGAAAATTTTGGCTCAACACAAGGAAAAATTCAGAGAATTTGTGCGTTAAGAGAAAAAAATAGCAAAAGCTACAAAAAAAAATGAGGCAGACCTTCAGAGGTTTCAGGTGTCTTTTCAACATTTCCTAAACCACACAGAACAGGAGGAGACATTAACAACAAAGAAAGCATATATGACCATATACGTTGCTCCTAAACTGCTGAATTCATGCTTTGGCTCTCGTTTGGCCAACCTAAAACAAATAACTGAACATTAAAGAATCGATCTAGTCTTCTAATAAAAAAAAAGGCTAAATGTGGTTGTACCTCTGGGAATCTTGCAAATCCAGTCTAGCTCAGAGTCACAGTGCATGGCCAGCCAGGTCATGGAGCCCAGGTCGGCTGCAGCGCACTGGCGTATGTTGTAGTAGTAGCGGCCAAAGTTCTGGTACGTTAACTAAGAAACAAGCGACGAGTAGAAAGATTACACTTAACGCATGTTTGTCAGCTTGTGTTGGAATAAAATGAGTAGGGCTGGGCAACTAATAAATTTTTTTTATCGCGATTAATCGCATTACTTCCCTGATTAATCACGATTAATTGCACTGTATACGCAAAATCAAATAGTGAATTTAAAAGTAGTGTAAAATGCACTTTTGTTTAAATGTTCTGCTGCCATATGAACTAAAGTGCCATAACATTTGTTGTTCAAACACTTTTAACATCAGCACTTGTCAGTAACACATATTTAGTGTAAATCTCATCTTAAAAAATGTGAAATAAAAAAAAAAAGCTTATTGCCACTGCCAGGGCATTAATGTCATCCTGTTTTTATAAAATATTTAAAAAAAAGGTCTACAAACAAACAGGTAATTTCTGAGGTAACAGCAGAAACTTTTAACGGGGAGTTCAACTTGGCAGTTGTTACAAATAACCTTGTTTCTGTCAAATCCTCCATCTGGGAGAACTTTAAAATGAAAATGTCCATGTAAAAGTTCAGTATCTTTACCAATCCGTGTATCAATCAAAAATTAAAAAAAAATTAAAAAGTGACATTTTATTATGTTTTTTGTTTTTTAATCTAACACACAAAAAAAAGAAAAATACCTGTTTTTTTTTTTTTAATATTTCAATTTTAGACTTGGATCAAAAATACGAAATGAAAAAACGGGCCACAGAACTGAATTTGTTTTATAATGGAGGACTGGACTTTCTGTTGTCATTACACATCTGTGCCACTAGATGGAGCCGCACTGCAGTAACCAGCTAGAGAACAGCAGGACAGTGAACACATGGAGCAGATCTGATGGAACATGGAGGAATTATGTGAAAGTTTTGTTGCAGTCCAGAATTTTTTTTTCCAGACAGAATTGTTAATATTGCCACCTGAGTTGCTACTCGAACTGTAAAGTTTACATATTTTTACCGTTCTTCATGTCTGTTTTAGCTTAACCGCATGTTTACCTGCCAATTATCTTCCGGTTCCGCAGCAGCCAGTAACAGACTTTTCAAAACAAAAGCATGTGAGCAACATGGGTTAAAATAAATGTTGGTGTTAATAAATTAATGCGTTAATAATAATGCGATAATAACGTGTTAGCTTGCCCAGCCCTAAAAATGAGAGTTGATTCTTGTCTTTACTCACAGCCAGTCCATCGCTCCACTTCCAGCTCCCGTTGTCCATGGGGTTCCTGCGGTTGAGGCCGATCCAGAACCAGTGCTGCTCGTGGTCCTCTGACTCCCTACGGATGACATCATCATCATCACCAACAACAACAACAAAAGACATCTGCTAAACAGGCAAAGACATGAAGACGGTTGCACTTGGAGGAATCTTCAAAGTAACTTATTTTACTGGAAGGTTTCTTTGTGTCTGTGCTACCTCACTGCCTTCTGCAGATGCAGTGGGACTTTTCAACCAGTAAGAAAGAGGAATATTTACAATCCTCTTTGGATGCTTTGGCAAGATTTATTTTGATGCCTCTTAATGCGTAAAGCTTTAAGAGTCTTATTCCGGACGAGAAATGAACAGATTACTTTTCTCGACCGTTTCAGTTACAACCACAGTGGAACTGCGTTGCATCATCTCGGTCATCGTTATCGGCTAACTGACGGCTGGAGCCGCCTGGTTCCGGGATTCGACACCCACCCGAACGTCTCGTGGAGGACCTTCAGAACAAACTGCTCCTCCTCGGGGCTGCCGATGCTCAGCAGGTTGGCTCCGTGTCTCCTGCAGAACAGGTGAGCGTCCAGCCAGCTGCGCTTCTGCTCCGACTGGGAGGAGTGGAATACCTGCGACACAGGTGACACGGCTGTGACTGCAGTGCAGCTAAAAATGCAGCGTGAAATCACTGCAAAGAGCTTCTCAGAGTTCAGTCCCTCATTTTTTTTTTTTTACTGACAGAAACTAACGATTTCGTAACTGACAGTCAAAACTAAAAGTGGGCATGGCAGCCGGTTTGTGGGGTGAACCTTGTAGCAGTAGCGCAGGGAGCTGTTGCTCTTCCAGCCGTTGGGACAGGAGCCGCTGAGGCTCGGCGTGGGCCGGGGGGCGGGGGGCTCGGCGCTCTGAGACGTCTCCTGGTCCCCGCGGCAGATGAATTTCGCCTTCGCCGACGCACACTCCTTCACCTCCCACAGGCCCGTTGCGATGCCCGTCACCATGGCAACGCATCCGGCGCGGATGTTCACTGAAACAGATGCAGGGCGAAAATGCAGATGAGCGCAGGGGAGACCGAGATTTCGCCGTGGGATGCGTGAAAAAAAAAAAAAGTTCCACGTCTGGTGCGAGACAGTTACAGATGTGCCCTTTACTTCGTCTCGAAGCAAAGGAAAAAACCATAAAATCCACAAAGATCATTAGCTGGTTGGGAAAACGGTGGAAACACCTTCTCAACATTCCATAACACTTCAATCACCTCTTCTTCACATGAACATCTGAACGTGCTACAAACACTCGTCTAGCTTCTCTCCAATTACTCCCACCAGGTTGCTCTACACAAACGAGCATCTCTGTCTCTACAATCAACCGCAGAGCTAGTCGCTGCTCAGAAAATACCCCCACCTCCCCATCCCAGGACGCCACCTACAGTCTCAGGATGAGGACGGGGGGTTCGGCTGTTGCTGTTCGAAGGCTACAAACCGAGCAGCTAATCAAACGTTGAAGTCACTGTTTGAGCTACGAGACTTGACTTCCTACTAGCCAGAAGATGAAGTTGTTCCGCAACAACCCTGAAAATACTCACAGATGAGAAACAGTGGACAGGATGACACGTGTCTGTTTGTACATTATTTATACAGGCTTGTGAGCTTTAAAAGATTTGAAGACGACACAAAGAGGACTTTGAGTCGAGACTAAATGATGTGAAAACATCTGACTTTAATGAGACACGTCCAGTGAGGTAATGCGCTACAGCTCGGATCCGAGTAACAGCCGTGCACCTCGTATCCCTGGATCAATCAGGGAAATCGGTGAAGCAAGAAAAGCCATATCTGTTTCTTGTCCCAGCCTGAGTTTTTTGTTTTGTTTGGACGACGGCTGAAATCTAAAATCCATGACATTAGAATTTTTCTTTGATAGCTTCATGAAAAGTAACACATGGCCTCATGTGCTTTTTTGTTTTTTAACTGTCGCTGATGATAATATAGTGGTTTGACTACTGATCAAAAGGTGTTTTATAGCTGGAGGATAACAGGTTGCTGTTTTAAATGTACATTGGGATTAGAAACTCAGTAACATCCTACAGCTACAGCTGCGTATCCCTTTACGGCACCGCGTCACACATCAGCGCTGATGAAACTAGCCCACAGAACTACTGCAGATATGACAGCAGAGGTGACTAAGAGACTCAAGGAAGTCATGATACAAGAAAAAATGAGAGCATGAACAAGCAAGAGACAAAACAAGAGTAAATCTCAGACCGCTGGGTTAAAAAAAACTGCAAAAGCTCCTTAGTGCCGCTTTAATTGTTCCAGAACGCAGCAGTTTGGTCACTAAGAAAATCTAGTTTGTGGTCCTCCATCACCCCAACTCTTGCTTTCTTTCAGTTTCTTTTCATTGTGGGTGAGATTACATTTGAAAATATTACTTATATGTAAGATACAGCGTATCTAACAGAGTACGGTCCTCTTATATATATATATATATATATCTTATTTTAGGTGGATCCAGGGATGGTGGTGGGATCTTAAACATGCCTTATCTTTAAACCAGTGCCTCCCCTCTGTCCCCTGGTCCAATTTCAAAACCACAGATTTACTGAATCTGCGGTTTGTTTCAAACAATTACAGTAAAAACTGCAAGTTTCCATTTACATAAATGTTCTTTTAACTTTAGCTTTGATACAAAGTTTCCTTGTTGCTTACAGACTTTATTTAGATGGATGTTCTCTCACACACACAGATTGAATCTGCGTTCTACTTGTATAGACCATCAACCATCTATATACAGTCTGAAAGCTGCTTCAATGTATCAACCATAAACTAGAATTACATGATGTTTTTTTCTCGTTAAGACATTCATCAGTTCATTTTTTTTGTGTTCAGTTTTAATGAATTCAGATGTTTTTATCTAAAAATTCTTTTTCTCAGTGTTCTATCCTTGTTTCTGCTCTGTTTTATAGCTTCTGTCTCTTTAAGGCTCCGCCTCCTGAAAGGCCCCGCCTGCTCTGATTGGTCAGCAAAAAAAAAGAAGGAAAAAAGGCAGCCTGGTTCAGCTGCTCAGACATTCAGGATTATGCAACTTTGTGCCACGGTGATGTCAGAAAAGGACGAGGGAAAAAAAAAATCCTAGACAAACGAGGTGTTTGAGGCAGTTCAGAGGAGCGATGTGAATGTTTTAATTCTGCAGAACACTGACACGGCAAAACAAATCAATATAACACACAAGTAACTTCTTTAATTGTTTTTTCCTCTGATGATTTGTATTTGTGATAACTGACACTATATTTGTTCCAAATGCATAGATTTAATGGCTCTTTTTTTTAACTGAAAGATATTCTCAAAGTGCTTTGCAGGTCATCTTTTAGTGCGCAACAACACATGTACACACGTCCCTGGTTTCTGTATTGCAGCGTGTTTTCCAGGTGTTGACTTGTGCCACCTACCCTGGCTGGTCTCGGTTCCAGTTGGTGTAGGTGACGGCATCTCCAGTGAGCCAGCGGAAGGAGCTGGGGCTGCCCTGATTACGGAGCCCGATCCAAAAGACTCTCCAGAGCGGCCAAACACCAGGCTGCTGACAAAGGCCTGCTCAAACCTTAACACAGGAACAAGAGCTTTAATGCCACGCGCTCTCTGCCAGGTAGATCACCTGTGTGCCGGGGTTTGTGCGTGCGCTCTACACACCTATTAGTGATGTTAACAAGAGTCGCTTTCTGGTCCTCGCAGGATTTTTTGGCCTCCTCGAAGGTGAGGAGATCCTCTCCCACCCAGTAACAAGTTGGACTGTGCCACTTCCAGCCCTGAGAAGAGAGGAAGTTCAGAATCATGTGAAAATAAATCATTTTCTAAAAATATAAACAAGCCCGACTAAGAAAGCAAACACTCATGCAGCGATTTGAAATCCAAGTTTGAATGTGTTTAAGTGTAAATATAAGGGACAAAATGTCAACTGCAGTTCAAATTTGTAAAAGTTCAACTGGAGCGTTTGGTCAGCGCCGCTTAAACACCAACTGAGAAGCGCTGCAACGACCGTGGGCAAGAGCTGGCAGACATAAATCAAATCAGGAATCTAAGCAGGAATGAAAGCAGAAATGTCTCCTCTTTGAGTGAAATGAATCCAAACTGCAGAATGTGATCAACAAGTCCAGACACACAGAGATAACATCTCCTGCCAGCTGCAGTTTGTGGACACGTGCAGGCACAAGAGCAGCCACCAGGGCGAGAATAAAAAAAAGAATAAAAAGGCAACATTGCTTGATTTCAATCAACTTTGGGCTGAGTTGCATTAAACACGGAAGACATGAGGACAAAAACCTCTTTGGTTGATAAGGTTGAGCTACTGAAACTTGTATTATCTTGAATCGCCGTTTTCTATTCTCTCTTATCGTTCCAAACATTTCATCCACCGTCAACAGAAAGCGAGCTTTAAATTCAGATTTTTAACCAGAAAATGTGCTCAACTGGGGCTTTAAGCAGCAAAGACGGAGGGCTTTCTCATGGAAGGCACACATATAAGGACAAAAAGTGAAATACGTTTTTTGTGCTGAGCAGATCGTGACAGCTGAAACAGCAGGGAGTAAATTAAAACAATACAGTTGTGGGTGAGAACGCTTTATCGGGTCCCGAATATTGGTTTAAAGCAGCACAAAAGGCCGAAGGAAGCCGAGGATTTAGGTCTCAGATCTGTGTAATCACTGTTTTCACAATACAATATGATGCTGAAACCGTGATGATAGCAGCTTCAGAGGCATTTCCTGATTATTCTGTTTACGATTATTCTGAGCTGGATGGGCACCTGGAGCAGCGCCAGGAAAACAGGGGTTTGTATATTTGACTGTGACTGAACAATGAGAAAAATAAATGCACAAAAACACACACACACACACACACACACACTGGTGCCTGAGGGGCCCAAAGGAGCAGCATCAGGACGGTGGAGGCTCTCAGTTATCAGGTCCATGTAACTCTCAAAGACCCATTCGGACTCATTCGGAGGGCGTTGTGGACGGTTGACGGCGCCACTGACGAGGCTCTGAAGAGGGATCCCACAGACCGTCCACAAACTTAACCCAGAGGAGGCCACTCCATGCATCTGGACTCCCAGAGATACACAAAGAAGAAGCACCAACCAGGCCCAGGTCATCTGCAATATTTCAAGACACCTCACACCAACTCCACAGACTTCATCAGCAACATCCAACATCTGAGACTGGCTCCAGGTGAAACCAGGGTGTTATCTGAAAGTCACTTCTCTTTTCAGCCGCATGCCTATGTATGCGGCCGTGGAGACAATCAGGAAACGACTGGAGCGAGATGGAACTGAACACATCATCTCAGCGGACAGCAACATCAAGTTCACCAGGGAGGATGCAGCGAATAAGAAGCTGCTATTTTTTGGACTGTGTTGTGTACGTTGAGGAGGGCGGAAGTCTGAACACTGAGGTTTACCACAAAACCTACACACACACACAAATCAATATCTGCTTTTGGATTCTCACCACCAGCTGTAACACGAAGTGTCTGTCATCAGAGCTTTACATCATCAAGGCTGAGAGCTTTTTCCACTGAGACGTTTGAAAAACAAAAGGAACGAATCAACCCGCGGGTACCCAAACTGAGCCTTTGTCACGTCAGCCAAGACATCTGGAAAAAAGCAGCACGGCACCAAACAAAGAAAGGAAGAAGAGGAGCAAACCATGTTGTTGTTCTAGGGACAAGACACCCAGACAGAAACTGTTGTATACACAGTCCCGAGCAGCGAGCAGAACACGGACCTTCACATCGGAGACAGTAAGCAACAACTCCACAAACGCATGGCACAACACGGGAGAGCCAGCTCAGCGGGTCATAATTTAGCGGTCTACCTTTGAGAAAAATGATCCATCCATCATCTATACCCTGCTTAATCCTCTGCTGGAGTCTATCCCAAGCTCTCTTCAGGCAAAAGGCAGGGAAGATCCACCCTGGAAGAACATACAAACTCCACACAGAAAGGCCCTCACCGAGGTTCGAACCAGGAACCTTCTCACTGTGAGCTAACAGTGCTAACCACCAAGCCACCGTGCTGCCCCAGAGAAGACAAGTAGTTTAAAAAAAAAAAAAAAGGGTAAAAGATGCCCTCTATGTCAAGTGGTTAATTTAACTTACAATGCAGCTTTGAATGTCCTTCCCAGACAGTTTCACAACCATTCGCATGTTGATTCTTGTGACCAAAACCACATAAACCACTTACAAGTGAACAAAAAAAACAGCTCACATGACTTCACAGCTTATAGACTCAAAAGTTTGAATTGAAAAAGCCTGCTGGATGGAAGGTGAAACATCTTCAAGAGCAAAGAAAAAGAAGTCCAGTTGATTTGATTCAAGTCTTTGAGAGATGCATCAAGGTTCATCTTTCATCTCTCTGATCTTTTACACATTACTAACCCGAATACCAGACAAAGAAGAGAAACAACATCTTGAGTGAGAGGACTGTGGCAGATGGACTCATCACTGTTAAGTGGTGCGAAGTTTCAGATGCAGGCAGTTGTTTCTGTTTCTTTGTTGCTGACACCGAGCTCATCTGTTCGAGTCAAACCGACATCGCCACAAGGCCGTGAACCGCGGGGGCCACGCCAAGTGACCCCCCGTCCCCTTCCCGCCCGTGACGCCTCGACTCCCCAGGGCGAGGAGCAAAGAGTCGTGACCCTGAGCGAATGTCGCATCCATGCAGAGATCTACGTGTGCAGCTGAGCTGACCCTCAGCTTTGGAGCGTTTTACATCATAAATCAGAGCCCTGCAGAGAAAAATACGCTTCCAAAGGGCACAGAGATGCACCCACATATATTATGATTTCTTTTCTCTTGATGACTGCTCAGATTCATCTGAAGTTTTCAGAGATGGTCCGGTACGAGAGGTCAGAATCTCATGTGGAGAGAACTATGAGCTGCATAATCACAGACAGATGCAGATGAGTTATCGTGGGCGAGATAATGTACTGTATTTTTGTGAAGACACAAACTTATTGGGCTGTGTTTAGATTTTTTTTTTTTTTTTTGGTTTGGAAAACTACGTGTTATGCCGAGAAAACTATGCGTGTCATGCATGTCTTTAGGGAAGAACTGCTGAAGGGTTATAGACATAAGGCAGCTCAGGGAAAAAAAAAACAGTAGAAATGCAAAAAGGTTAGAATTGATTATATCATGTGGAAAAAAACCTGATAAGAAGTCTCAGGGACTGAAAGCAGGAGCAGCAACAAAAAAAAAAGAAGTAATACTTGTCTGCAGTCTTGGTGCTGTGGCTTCCCGTCGCTCTTTTTTCCCTGTTTCTTACAGATGGAGGGCAGCGTCAGATTACAGGGGCTGTCGTCCCAGCGGCCCTCCTGCACAGAACGACAGGATCCAAACAGAAAGAGAGAACACAGATGGTAAATATATACAAATGGAGGACACTCGCTGACAGTAAGTGTCTGTCACTGCCAGGTGACCGAGGCCCTGAGGGGTCAGCCTGGGGGGGGGGGGGGGGGGGGGGGGGGGGGGTCACTCACAGGGCCCCACATGGACACGCAATCTTCCTGGGTGTTGCGGAAGTTGTTGGGTTCATACGGGTGCCAGTAGGTGAAGATGACGGGCGTGTGGTCCGTCCACTGGAAGTCCATTTGTACGTTGGTGTCATGGAGCCCGATCCATAACTGGTCGATATCTTAAAAGGCAAGAAATAGAAAGATAAGCGGGTCAGAAAGGAAATAAGATTAAGATTCTGAAAGGTTGGGTAATCAAACTGTCTTGATTCTGCTTCAGTTGGATGCTGAGGTTGTATAAGACAGGAAACCTTTAAATTCAGATCTATCAATTCTTTTATGATACAGATTCCTGTAGTTGAGACGTCACTGACAAAAGAACCTGGAAAATGGGACATAAAGACTGAATGTCACTGTATTTAAATTTCCATTTACACAACAAATGTCAAAAAATCCCAGTCTGGAATATGACACCAAATATTCTTAGCTCCCTCTACCCCCCTCCAGGCCTCTAAAATCCTTCCTCTCACAGATGTTCAAACGCAGCATGCACACAAAGAAGGAAAAAAAAGAAGAAGAATCACCTCTCTTTAGGCTGCGCAGGATGAACTCCAGCTCAGGTAGAGTATGGATGCTGACCAGGTTGGCCTCCATCTTTTGGCAAGTTTTCTGAGCTACATTCCAGTCAGACTTGTCCAGAGTGAGCTTGTAGCATCCAGCCTGGAAGGCCTGCCAGCCCACATCACACTCATACTTCTCATCATCTGCCCACGAATCTGTGGAGGCAAGCAGATTAAAGCCGTCAGATCCCAGACTCTGGCCGGCTGGCGGGACTTGAAATGTCGAGGCGGAAGGCTTGAAGAACGAACCGGTGGTGAAGGGATCCAAGGTGGCGTTGGGCCTCTTCTTGCAGACGTACGGCAGGGCGACAGAACACTCCCGGTTCTGCCAGCGTCCCAGCGACTCCGTCCTGATCACGACGCAGTTCTCCTCCTCGGCGTGACTCGGCTGGTCTGGAGTTGAGCAGGAAAGAGAAACTCCTCAGAAAACGCCTGATGCGAGCCCACTCAGCCCTCCGTTGGAAGATGCTTTAGGAAGACAGAGAAGCTGAAATGTTTTTTCAAGCTAACCTGGCTCCCAGTTTAGATATTTAAGCGGAGCGGCGTCGGCCCACTGCCAGCCTCCGTTGATGTCGAGGTCATTGAGGCCAATCCACAAGGCAGCGCTGTAGCCTGACAGCAGACCTGGAACAGCAGGACAGCATGTTTAAAGCCAAATAAAAAACACGTCTGCTATCTGTGTGTTCTGTAAAATATCAAATACAAGAAAACTAATTAACAATTTGTATCATGTCTAATTTTTTATTATTATTATTTTTTTGATAATTTCAGGTATGGTGTGCAACATATTTACTGTTACCTACATCACCTAGAAAAAAATGTTTTGTTATTTTTTTTAACTTTAACCCACTGCCTTTAAAACTGAGTGGAAGTGCAGAGGAAGCATGACATCTGGGGGCCGAACAATGCAGAGTAATTCTTAAGAAAGGAGAGGAGTGAGTTCCCGTAAACCCACACACACACAGACACACACAAACACACACACACACACACACACCGTTCTGGAAGGGAGGAAGGCAGATTTTCATAAAATCTCCTGAGCCAACCGCAAAAGCCCACCTAACTGGGCCAAATTTGACAGGAGAAATGTTTAATGACATGAGACGAGGGAGGAGGATTGTTGTGAAATTACGACTGTGTATTTGCACCCGAACCTAAAGACTTTTTTAAGTTTAAAAGGTGTCAGCAGAGAGCTCTCAACTGTTAGTAAGATCTGGTTTTTATTTGCTTCTCAATCGTGTCACCTTCATTGTCAAATCAAGTCGCTGTGTAAAATGTTCTCGTCGACGAGGCAAAATGGCACAAAACTGTCTCAAATAACTGACGTGTAAACGTGCAAACTCTACCATTGATGTACGTCTGCTCGTGCAGCTTGGTGACGCTCAGCAGGTCCGCCCCCTGCTGCTGGCAGCTGAGCCTGGCCTCGCTCCATGACAGCGTGGCCTGGAAGTTAAACTGGTAACAGCTGCCTGTCAGAGGGTCGGTGTCCCAGAACGTCTCGCAGCCGCCGCCTGATAACGAGGGAAAATGATGGAAAAGGCGGACATACAAGGTGCAAGGATGTGGTCTCGAACATGTCAGGCGGTCACTTACTCTTGACGGGACAGAATCCCCAACGCTCATCTTTGCCGTAGACGTAGGTGGTGGCGCACCAGAGGTGACCGTCCTCGCGCCCGATGCTCGTGCAGTTGTGGAACCACTGGCCGTCGTACAGGAACGGGAAGTGACAGGGCCGGCCGTGAGAGCTGCCCTGGATCGTGTAGATCTCTGCAGGGCAGAAACAGAAGGGGGGGGGATCTTTAAACGCTCGCATGTGTGTGCGCAGCTGTGGCGGGCTTCACTCGGGGTTGTCTGAAGTCGTGGATGGGACTGAAATGCCTCATCTGTTTTTCTCGGCAGCTCGTGAAATGGCGTGGCAAAAACAAAAGGATGATGTTACAGTCAAAACAGTTAAGACGGAGGAGTTGAAAGGTTAAAAACGTCCTGATCTTTGTGTCAGGAATAAATCAACAACTGTGAATAGAAAACTAAATGGCCCCCAGGTATATGTGCTTAGAAAGTCTGATATTTATTCCAGTAACCTCATGGTTGCCATTTTTGTTTCCAAATTCCACCAATAAAAATGCAGAGTGAAAGAAAGGGCAGCGGAGAGGGAGAGAGATCTGTGGTGTTACCAAAACAAGTTGGGCTAATGGAAAGTAGGGCAGACACGTCAAACAGGGGAGGAAAAAGATTCGCAGCAGCTCCACTATTGACTGGCTGCAGTGGAGCTGACTAATGTCAGAGGCATTCCAGCAGCCAGTTGGTTTCACAAAGAAACTTCTGAAGGCTGGTGGTTGGAAGTCAAAAATGTTAAAGCACCCACACAGCCGTTAAAGGAGGGGAGACTTAATGAAAAAAAAAAAAAAAAGCAGAGGGAGATTTTCTGGGCTTATGTCGACTGCGGATCTGGTTTTGATTGCAGCAATGCAGCGCCTGTTAACTACAGCACGAGCCTCGCCGAGTCGTTCGCAGGGCGCAAACGTGACATTTGATATCTGCAGAAAAAACACTACAGACAGCAGCAATGAGGCTTAGCTGCGAACCGCGATGGTTAACTTTAATCTGAAATGAAAACTACATATAAACAGAAATATATTTTAGGGGCGAGGACAACTTTTAGTCCGCTCTCTGGGGTTTACAAAACACTGGCGACGCTGTTTCTTGGCGTTCTGGCTGGCAGGCCGCCACCTGTCCTCAAAAATCCCCTGGAAGAAGCTTTCTTCTTTGTCCGTTTGATGAGATGCAGCTGAGTCCACGTGCCACACAGAGGCAGAAACGGCACAGGAAGAGGAATCTCGCCGGGCCACCGCGTGGCCACGCGTCTTCGGGGAAATGTTCAACACATCTGCAGAATCCACAAAGGAGGACTCGGGCCGGGGACGAGACCACCAACCTTCAGACTGGTGAACACATACTGGCGTGCATGTGTGTTGGTTTCTCTGGCTTTTCACATCTGTTACGGTGGTGAACAAACACAATCTGTTTCAACTAAAGACACGCGGGCCAGTGCACAACAGCAGAAATCTTTAATGCACTGACGCTGCATTGTAGAGGAAAGGATGTGAACCCCCGAGCGAATCACATTAATAACATCCAACTGAACTGAACTGAACTCAGGAGTTAGCAACCTGGAAATGTGGGTTGAAACACACAAACATTTTCAGTTTAATTGCATGTTGCATCTGCAGAATGACCCGGAGGAAAAAATGAAATCTGCCTCGTGGAGCGGCCCAGTCAGACTTGAAGCCAGACGTCCCACAACCTTGTGAACTGAAGCAACAGTGTGAGACAGGACGCCTCCTATAATTCCTCCGTCAACTGCTTCATCATTTATTCGAGGTTTTTACTGACTCAACAAGTTATTTTTCCACTAGTTCACTTTAGGGTTGTTTTTTTTTCACCAGTACTGTGAAGGCTCGATGCCTGTGTTCATTCAGGAACAGGTGCCATCATCCCAACATCTGGGATGAAACTAATGCGGAAATAGGGGGAACGATGCAGTTCCGCGGCTGACCAGTAGGGGCTGGCTCCAAAAATGAGTCAGTCTTCATTGACCTCCATGTTAAAATATCAAACTTTGCAGCAAAAATAAACATACAGTGGTACCTCTACTTACGAACGTCTCTACATACGGGAAAATACTGGCTCTTGTTACGAAAGAAATTTCAGGATACGAAAGGCAAAAATACAGTTTACCGAACGTAAACATACTTGTAGCTGCTCTGCCGCTGGCTATCAGCTAGCATCTTTCTGGCATCCCATTGAGATTATAGAAAATTTCAATGAAATTTTTGAATTCGTTGAAAAGAATCACCCAGAAAAAGTGTTCACTAGACGGGCTATCGCTCACTATGATGTTAGCCTCGCACTTTTTCGAAGGATTGTTAAAAGCCAACAAAAGCAAACGTCCTTGGATCGGTTCTTTACAACGTCAAGCAAAAACCACTGCTGAGAGAGAAAAGGTGACGATGATAGCAGTTAAAAGGTAAATGAACATAATTTTTATTCTTTATCTTTGTTTTTTATTATGTACAACTTTCATTTTATGTTTATTGTGCAGTAATCTAATAGTAACATGTATTTGTTACATGATTTGATGCATTTTTATGATTTATTAAAAAATTAATGTCCGAATTTTGTGGGGTTTGGAACTGATTAGAGCATTTACATGGAAAACGTATCTCTACTTACAGAATTTTGAGGTTACGAAACTACTTCCAGAACCAATTATTTCATAAATAAAAGGTACCACTGTATTTACAGCCTATTTACAGTTTTGGTTTGCATAGTTAGATTTCACAGCCATCATAACTGATATTTTTTATACTAAATCAGGTAAAATTATAAAAAACAAAATATTTATGTACATTTTGGGGGCCCTATGTTCGATTGTTAACCAATGGCTAGCTGTCTTGAACTGTGAGTAAAAACTTAACAGAGCAGAGTCATTTTTATTGTAAAGAAGAATATAGATTGTTGGGATATTTACTGCATTAAGGCTGCGATTACTTCAGATTACTGCAAGAAACACTGCACAACTAGAAATGGATAGATTACTTTTGTATGTCACCAGTGTGTCGCCCATTTCAGGTTGCTTCCATGGCACCGGTGAGCCAACAGCTTGTGTTTGCTGTCATGGTGATGTTTATGTGCTTGGAAGAGAAAATAAATAAAAGGGAAAAAAAAAATTCTGTCTTCCTTATTTGAGTTCTGCATTTTTCTTCTCTTTTTCTCCTCTGTATTTGGCGCTGTTGGGTGGTAGGCTTCGTGTGCCATGTGGATGCACTGATGTTTCCATCACTTTCATGGTGCGTTCCTGTTGGTTGTTTAGCTGTCAGGCACAACTCCTTTACATTTCTGACAGTGTCTGACGTCTGTTGGCAGCTCATCGTTCAGCGCACAACAGTTACATCTCTCTTCTTTGTACCTGTCTTACAGTAACAGTAACAGTTAAAGTTTCATTAATTTTTTCCACTACTCTAGAACAGAGTAAATCTGGACTCATCAGACCACATGACCTTTCATTGCTCCAGAGTCCAGTCTTTATGCTTCCTAGCAAACTGAAGCCTCTTTTTTCCGGTCAGCCTCACTGATTAGAGGTTTTCTTAAGGCTACACAGCTGTTCAGTCCCTTGAGTTGCCTTCACACTGTACGTGTGGAAATGCTCTGACTTTCACAATGAAACATAGCTGTGACTTCTACTGTTGTTTTTTTTAACGATTGGATTTCACCAAATGTTTAAGTGATCACCGATGACCGATCATTCAAGATTTTCTTCTAACCACATTTCTTCCTCAAAGATGTTTTCCCCTTCCAGTGATGCTCCTGGTAGGACCCAGTGATCTAGTGGACTACTACTCCAAACCACTTGGTTGCTGCAGTGCACCACTTTTGCTGTTTGACAACAAATATGGGAAGAAGAAGAAAATGGCGAAAAGAGAAAAAAGAAATCTTCATGATTTGCAGCGTTTATCTGCTGTTTGGATGCAGCGCAGTCGTGGTAATGAATGAGAAGAGACGACTGATACCAGAACGGGACATCCAGACATCTGTCCTCTAAGGCTTAAATCAAAATCATGGCAGCTGCACTGCCTTTTCTTGGTTCTTTAAGATGTTCCACCTTCCATTCAGAAGGTTTCAAAAGGTTTCAGAAGTATAGAGCTTATAAAATATTAAAGTCATATGCAAATCAGTGACCTTCCTGTCACCCCTGTGGGTCACTACTCTTTTGTCCACTGTAAGTTGATTACCGGGTTTTACCTGGTTATGAAACTGCCTGGGTCGGAGATCCAAAGCTGCTGTAAGTGTCGGACACCTGTGACCAGACCCTTAGATGGTTTGTTTTACTCCTCTATCAAACCACCTGTCTCCTCAGCTCAAAATCTGAACATCGTTGTCCTCAAAAGATTATTTATCTCACTATCCTTTAATAATTCTTTAATAATTTATCTTATTATCCTCGTCATTATCATTGAGACACAGGTGGACCGCTGGAACTTGACCCGATGAGCTGGCTCCCCAGATTCATGCGTTTAGCTTCTCCAACGAAAAGGGCCGTGCACTCCTCACTGCACGAGGCAGTGCACGCTACACCACAACACCGTTCACCCTTAGGTGAACCCGTTTTTGTCTGAGGGTGCTGTTAGGCTTGAAGTGGACGGGGAAGTTGTGTTTGGAGAAGATCCGTCTGAGTTTCACTCCTGCCACATATGGAATGACAACATTTTTGCGCCTCTTTTTCTTTTCCTCTCTGTTTAGCGCTGTGGTAAGTCTTCCCGTAAACCTCAGTGTTCCAGCTTGTGTTCCTCCTACATGTGCACTGCACGGTCCAAAAATAGCAGCTAGTTTTCTGCATCCTCACTGGTGAACTTGACGTCGCTGTCCGCTGAGTTGGCGTGTTCAGTGAAGGCCTCTGCTTCTCGGGTTTGGATTTTGACCCTGATGCTGGTGATGGTTCTGGTCCTCTGTGGGTGACACCCAGCACCGTCGTATAGGGGGGAAAGGTGATGACAATTATAAGGGCCCACAGCCCGCTGGGGCCCACACACAGCCCCCAGTAGCCTCTATGACAAAATGATTATGGATACACTGAACTAATATAAATTCTTACGAATGACTCCGAATTAAAACAAAGCCACAAGTCATACAATATTCTAATTTTAAGAATTTCAATAACCCCTTTGGCCCCTTTTTAAAAAGTGGTTTGGTCCGGACACCAAAAAAGACTTGAGGAGGAGGCCAGGAGTAGGAGCAGCAGAGCAGGGGCCCACGACATCAAAAACTTTTTTTTTCTGTGAATGGTGAGAGTAAAACTACTGAGGGCGGCTGAAACAATTAGGCTACTTGTTCATTCATTTCTGTCGGTAACATTACGTTTGATGGGGCGCAGACTGGAGCCTGCGTTAACTGTCATCTGGCTGCGCTACACTCTGGACAAGTCACCAGTTCGTTTAAAAAAATTAAAAAGTTGCTAGTTCATTGTAGAGTAACGGTTCCTAGAGTAGCTATAACTGAACGTTACTAATTTAAGGGCTACAGTCAGTGACTGTGTTTTTCCCACATATCACTGTCGGACAGCCTCCAGTATGCTCCAGTATGCTCCCAGTATGCTCCAGTATGCTCCAGTATGCGCCCACTCAGAGGCTGCATTGAATTGTATTATGGTGCATTCAAGTTCTACTCAGTAATTATGAGCATCTGAAGAAGGTCAGTTAGGTTATCATGATGTGTTCAATGTTGTCTTGTAAAATGTGTTATTAGTGGGACATTTGAATTGCCTAGATACCAAGAAGTTAAATGTTCAAAGATTTGTTGTTGTTGTTTGTTTTCATAGCAATATAAAATAAAAGACACCATAATAGCTGACAACAACAAAATAAAAAAGGCTTTTAAAAATTTTGGACAGTTTACACTGACTTTTGAATGGTTTAAAAGTATTTTTTGCCTGAGAAAGGGAAGTTGTCCACCTAGAGCTATGGTACTAAGAAGCCCATTTAGATTTTGTCCAAGAATAGATTAGTTCTGCATTAGTTTTTCCATGAAACATAACATTTAATGTTTACAATATATATAATGGAACAATAAACCTTTATGCTCTGCTGCTCCAGAATCAGCAGTGGCTGCTTCATCTGAGTTTGACCCCACAGCACCTTGGCTATTTCAATTATATAATAGCAAAATATAGGCTACATTTTTTTTTTAAATAAATCAATTTATGTGACTGTTGCTGTTGACAGAGCCAGGCCCAAGTTCCCAAAGCAAGACTACTTCAGATAGTGAAGGGAATTGTGAAGCAGATCAAATCTGTTGCAGTCATAAAACTGCTGAAGAAAGTCAGAGCACAGGAAGTGCAGAAAGACAGGAAAGAGAGAACAAGGAGAAAGAATATTTACAATGTGATCCAGGATTATGGCCAGAGAAGCTCACAGACCATGATCGTGAGATAATTGTCAAAAAGCTATAGCCACTCGGAGAGATCTAAAATTGATAATGCCAAAGGATTCAGATGGAAGGAAATTTCCAGAGTATTTAGAGTATAGAAAGTCAACAAATGGACGGGAAAAACAGAAGAGAGACTGGTTAATGTACAGTGAAAGTGCAAGGGCAATATACTGTGTGACATGCATGTTATTTTCCACTTAACACCAAAGAAGGGTACAAAATATCAGATCTCAAATGGGGGAAAATGCACAACAAATTCCCTGACCGTGAAGGTTGCAAGGCGCACAAAACCTGCTACCTCAAGTGGAAAAATCTGAGATATTCTTTGATGGAAGCAAAAGGGATAAACAGCCAACAAGAAATCCAACTTGAAGTTGACAGAAACGAAGCTATTCTTGAGAGAATATTAGATGTTACTCTATTTCTGGCCTCAAGAAATTTGCCATTCAGAGGGAGCACAGAAACGCTTGGTGATGTACAGAATGGTAACTTCCTTGGCACTGTAGAGCTTATATTGCCCTGCACATCTGTATTTGTCCAGTTTGAGCCAGTGTCCCTCTCTATTTTGAATGACACGGTTAGTCACATGAAGCCCTCTGGTTCCCCTGCAGATGCCATCCCCCCTCGTTTATTTAAAGAGGTACTTGCTACTATTGGGACCAAGTGTCCTTTGAGATTGTCAATAGTAGTCTCTGCTCTGGTACAGTACCTGCAGTTTTTAAACATGCAGTAGTACGGCCCCTACTCAAAAAAACAGGCCTCGACCCCTCCCTCTGTTCCAACTTCAGACCTATCTCTAATCTTCCATATATTTCCAAGATTTTAGAGAAAGTTGTCTACAAAACCAGTTGTTGCCCTTTTTAGAAGATAATTGTATCACTGAGCTGTTCCAGTCTGGGTTCAAAGCCCTCCCATGCACAGAGTCAGCACTTTTAAAGGTGTCAAATGATATACTCTTGTCGACAGACTCTGGGAAGTTTGTTGTCCTTGTGCTTTTAGATTTGTCTGCTGCTTTTGACACTGTTGACCACAACATTTTAATCTCTCGCCTTGAGCATTGTGTGGGTATTAAGGGTGTTGCCCTCGACTGGTTCGGATCGTACCTGACTGACAGAAGCTTCTGTGTTAAACTGGAAAACAATGTGTCCTCAACAGCTCCTCTTCCATATGGGGTCCCCCAAGGCTCAATCCTTGGCCCTCTTTTATTTGCACTATACCTTCTCTCCCTCGGTTCTGTTTTTAGGAAACACAATATCTCATTTCATTTTTATGCTGATGATTGCCAGATCTACGTTCCACTGTCTCAAAACAACACTCATAGACTGTCTTAACGACATTAAAGCATGGCTTTCATTTAATTTCTTAAGTCTAAATGAGAACAAGACCGAAATAATATTGTTCGGACCAAGCTGCTGCTCCCCCCCCAGTGCTGACCTTGGCCCTCTTTCACTTTATCTCAAGGACTGTGTCACAAATCTGGGGGTTAAGTTTGATTCTGATTTTAAATTTGAAAAACAGATCAGCAGTGTTGTAAAAAAAAAGTTTTTATCAGCTATGTCAGATAGCAAAGGTGAAACCTATTTTATCAAGACTTGACCTCGAGAAATTAATCCATGCTTTTATCACGACTCGTCTTGATTACTGTAACTCCTTGTACATAGGAATTAGCCAGGCTTCTCTTGCCCGTCTGCAGCTTGTGCAGAACTCTGCTGCACGCCTGCTAACCCAGACCCGTAGGCGTGAGCACATCACTCCCATCCTGGCTTCCCTACACTGGCTTCCTGTGCACTTCAGAATCAATTTTAAGCTTCTGCTATTTGTTTTTAAATGCCTGAACAACCTTGCTCTTCCATATCTCTCCAGTCTGCTTCAGCCTTACTGCCCACCTCGATCCCTAAGATCGGCCGATCAGCTGTTGCTAACAGTCCCTAAAACAAGGCTGAAGCACAGAGGAGACAGATCATTTGCTGCTGCGGCTCCAAAGCTTTGGAACGAGTTGCCTTTGAATGTTAGACAGGCTTCCTCGCTCCCGGTTTTTAAATCTCTTTTAAAAACATATTTATTTTCTTTGGCTTTTAACACTTCTTAATCTTAATCTTAATACATCTGTGTCTGTTTTCTGTTTTTAAGTGTTTTATATTTGTTTGACTTTTTGACTTTTTATTTATTCCTTTTTTTTTTTTTACTTTTATGTCCTAACAATTTTTTTTTATGTTTTAATACAGCACTTTGGCTGCCCCTGTGGTTATTTAAATGTGCTATACAAATAAAGTTGTATTGTATTGTATATTATATAGCCAAGTATGATCCTCTGTTGTATGATCATCTGAGAAAAGTGAAGGAGAAAAGACCAAGCACCAGAATGACCCATTACCTTAGCCCAGAGTCTCAAAATGAGTTCAAAGAACTCTGCGGAGATAGAGTTTTGAAAGAAATACTGAAGGAAAGGGAGTGTGCAATTTATTACTCATTAGTATGTGATGCAACTCCTGATGCCTCCCACAAGAATTACAGAATGTAATTTTGTTGAGGTGTGTCGTTCAGAAGGAGAATGATCAGTGGGATGTAACCGAACGTTTCTTGCACTTTGAAGAACTCACTGGCCATGAAATATCAGAGATGATGCTGAAGACATTAGAGGAGCACCACATTGACATTACAGATCGAAGATTGCTTTGACGATGGCTTGAACATGTCAGGAAAAGTTAAAGGGGGTCCAGGCTGAAATAAGGAAAATAAATATTCACCATGTGCCTCACATACTCACATAAGACACTGAACCCAAACTTGCCCCCAGTGGGTCTGGCAGCACCTTGTATGGTAGCACTGGTGTGTGAATGGGTGAATGAGAGGCCATTGTAAACTGCTTTGAGGGCATATAAGTGCAGTCCATCTACCATTTAACCTGCAGCTCAGGGTCAGATCAACCAGTTCTCCTTTCTTGCTTGTTTGCTAAAGATAACTGGTTTATGAAGACAAGGAGACATGTATCTCACCCTACACACTATCACTGGTCCTTTACAGAGTGCCGCCTCTCAATCTGGGCCGAGAGAAAAAAGCATATCTTAAATGATTAAAATTACAAGGCACGCACATTTAATCATTTTATTTATACTTATAGCTCTTGTCCTCTTTGTTAAATCTCAATGCCGTCTTGATAAATTGTAGCAGCTGATCAAGGCTATAGAGATGCCCTTCTGGGCCTTATCAGTCTGTGTAACTTGTCAGAAAATGTGACTAAACAGTCCAGATGAAGCGCCTGATGACAGGATTCAGTAGGTTTCCTTTATTTATTACAGTGACTGAATGTCATTTTTTTTTTTGTGGATGTGAAACCAACTGTGTACGTAACATCTGATCTCAAAAGGGAAATCTTGTATTTTCCCCTTCGACAGGAAAATGTAATTCTGTAATTCTTGAGTTGTTGTTTCGACAACTTAACTGCAGATACGTGAACTCACTGACGGTACAACTGGGCCGAGAGGATTTCACAATCCACAAGAATGTTGTTTAGTCTTTTTTGCTTTACAAGGACTGTGGTGTTTTGTGTTTCGCTCGTGTGCTTTTCACTCCACCTGACAGGAACTCTTAAAGTGCGACGCCGCCGGTCGCAAACGGTCACCTACCCTGGTACGATTTGGCGCACGGGTCCCCCTCGTCACCGTGCAGTCTCCACTTCAGCGTCGAGGTCGGCGAAAAGGAGAGGTTCCTGGTGAAGGACGACTGGAAGATGCCGTTGAGGTTTTCCAGCACCTGAGCACAGTTCCAGGTCCAGCGCACTCTCGGGGGTTCTCGATCGCACGTGTACACCCCCAGAGGGGAGGAGTCCGACGTGGCGGTGGCGTTTCCGGTGGTCACACCCAGGCACATGGAGGAGCCCAGATTGAACAGGCGCCCTTGAGTCACCCACTTCCAGCGCTGGAAGGGGTCCTCGCAGTTGGGTGTCAGGACGACGGACTGGCCTCGCACCCCCAGGCACTCGTTGGTAGCCTCAAGGTAGAAAGCAAAATCATCAGACTCCGACGGCGCTGTTCAGAGAGAGAGAGAGAGAGAGAGAGGGGGGAAACAACAGCGGCGGTCAATAACGGCGATGCAAAACACAGGATTTCAGGTCAGGCGCTGGATCAATATCTCCAATAAAGGATGCCTGCTGGGTTTGAACTAGTTTCAGTCACAGCTGTGGTGTTACACTTGTCATCATCCTGAAATAACCTTAAACATTTATGTAAATCCGTGCTGGGGGAAACCGGGGATAAGGATGAGCCCAGTCAATTCTGATTCTGGTTCTGATTAGGGTGGGAAACTTCCATCCTCCATCACCCACAGACCGTTCAGTTTCTTCTTTGTGCCTTTGTCACATGACCTGAAGCTTCTCTCTAGGATTTGGAAAGTTAGAAAAGTTGTCTGTGATTGCTGTGCAGCAGGTGACGAAGCCTCCCAGTCGGATGTTACATTTGATACCAACGGTAGTATATATGTTTGTTTTGTTTGGTTTGGTTTGTCTTCAGCATTCTGTGAGAGTTCCTTCTATAAGTTCTGATTGGGCAGAAGGATTTCTGCTGCTTTTCAGAGCCCAATCAAAAACCACTAATTTAGACTCCACAAACCTGGATTAAAATATCAGCAGACAGTAAAGACGATATAAACCCAGTTTTTTTTTTTTTTTTGGACAGCTAGACTTCCTTAAACGGGGTTTCCATCAAAAATCGATATACTTAAGTGAGTCAAACCTGGATTAAGTTCACTTTTTATAAAATAAAAACTGCACAAAACCCCATTTGTGATATGTGAAACCTTTGTTCCGTTTGTGAAAACACAAAAAAACGGTTATTTTCTGTGTTTGCAGTTCGGCCAACTCTGACCAACTATTGTGGTTGGTTTGTGAAATCTTTGTTCTATTTCTGAAAATGAAAACACTCACAAACAAAACCAAAAAAAAAACAAAATAGCCATTTTGGCTTCTGCGAGTCTGAAACTGACTCCAAACATCTTTAGAGAATCCTTATCTGTCCCCATCAGAAATCCATGTCAGATGCCTCAGACATGGATGAGTTATCGCCTACCTAAATATTTGTGATCCCGTTGTTTTCCCCCGGGGGGTAAATGTCTCACGAAATAGCTCGGTTGCAGAAATGACAGGAAGGAAGGTGTAAAAAGTAGCTGCGTCTGTTTAAAATGCAACGTTACTGAGCATGTTTGAAGTGTGTCATCATCCCCCAGGCGTCAGAGATCCAACCTGCACTAGTGTTTCCACCTGTCGTCTTTATTCTACAGCATCTTATTGTGTGGAGAAAGCAGCGATTGGCGGGTTTGAGGAGATAATCATTATAACCTTTTTAGTGGTTTGACGATTTCACCGGGAATCAGGTTGATTACTCTGAGAAAACCGCGATGGCCTTCAGCGATCAGGCCTTCAGTTTGCACAACTGTCACCACTTCATACTGATGTCAGAGGAGCTCTACCTGCCTGCAGATAAGTATTATGCATACACCTTGCAAAAGCAGAGAGAGGGGGAAAAAACATTACTGGGGGGATGGGGGGTGCATTGAGTTTAACACATGTAGGTGGGCAGGACGCCAACCTCAGTCACTGGAATTTCAGAAGCAAGCTCAACATCTTTTTTTTTCCCCCCCAAAAAAAAATCAGTGTTTTCCCTCGATGGTGTTTTTCTTTTTTTTCCTCCTCTCTTCTACCTTTTTAAAACGTAGAAACTAAAAAAACCGACAAACCAGGACTGTTAATGTCAGAGAGGGTGGCAGAAACAGAAATATGTAGCAGTCAGGAGAGAAGGAGCGACTCCATATTTTAAAACTGTGTAACAGAAAATCTCCAAAATAAACATCTGAGGGGAGAAAGAAAGAAAGAAAGAAAGAAAGATCCTCAACATTCCTACTCAGCAGGCTCATGTGAGAGGCCAGCAAGTAGGCTGGTTGGGGAAAAAAGAAAAAAAAAAACAGCCCACGACTGTTATAAGTGGGTACCTCAGACTCTGCTGAACCCCTCAGATGAAACTCTTGAAGCTGTTTACAGGGACAACAGACTGTTGTTGTCAGGAGCTCCATAAAAACCATGGAGATCTGGAAGAGGAGAGCTTCAGGACCTCTGGAGCGCCGGTTTAAACCGCATCATCATCATCATCAGCAACCTGCTCTGAAGACTCGAAGAGCATCGCTGCTCCGTCTTTCTTTCCTTTTTGAATCTGACACCAGTTTTTGTAAAAATGTTTGGCACAGGAGCGAGTCTCATCGCTGCGTTGTGTCACTAAGGAGAACCGAGGAGTTCGCCGGAGTTTTGGTTCCTTTCTTTCTAGGATGTTGGATGATCTGGGGCACAGAGGAGTCAGCGCAATCACTTTCTGCCACGTCTGTTTTTAGTACAGCGCCGGCCCGACTGCTGCCATCACATATTACTCTCTTCACACTTCTCTGCATTTGATCCGTCTCTCTAAACGACGTGAATTTCCCCCTTTTTGTCAATTTTACTTTGAAAAACGCTTGTCTTTAATTGATGAACTGTTGAACTATTTGACTCCAGTCTTTTTCACAGACTGATAAACTTCCTCTCTTCTTTCAGTCTGAAACTATGGAACTGTATGACCTTTTCAACCTTTTTCTTACTGCTGCCAACTGCAGGTGAGTCAGCAGGTGAGACAGCAACCGAGGGCTTCACACAGCTCCACCTGATAAAAACACACACACATATATCCCTTTAACGCAAGGTCAAAACAACTCTGAGGTTATAGTGGATTCTTGAAAAAGCTTCATCTGCGTCTGAGGGGAGAACATTTTTCCATATGTCACCATCACTGATGCAACACAATCCAGAGCTGGATGAAATAGAAAGGAAGAGCAGTTTCTGCTGTATCTATTGAGACAAAAAAAAAAAAAAATGCACAGAACTCTTTGCTCGTAGAGACGCGGGGAATTTCAAAAATGGCAGCCCATTAAATATTTCCTTATCGGCTAATACTCGTATCAATCAGTTGGGAGTGTAAATACCTCAGACTAGTTAAGTTCATATGCTAATTTTAACTGCCTGGTTTGTCATCACAGCAGACGTGAAGTTTAAATTGCGCCGAGATACTTGATTTACTCGAACATCAGCTTTCACAGGCCTTCTATTTTCGTTTGCAGCCATACGCTGTAATTCATCCCCCGCTGTGCAATTAAAAGGAGGATGCCTGCCTCTACAACCATTAAAACCGTGATATAATGTGATAATTCTAATTTTAGTGCCCAGCTACACTCGTTGGAAGCTAAAAACTACGAGGCCAACTGAAGAGCCGCGGCCAAATTTTAATGAGGCAAAGCCTATACGCCAATAAACCACCTGGATCCTTTTTGTTGCTTTCACACCGTTAATCAAAGGCTTAGAGTCCAACAGATCAGCTTCAGCAAGGCCTGCTGGGAGATTCTCTCACATACACAGAGAGCATCACATTAGCATTGAGCTCTCTTCAGCACGTGAAGGCGAGCGCTGCCTGTTTTAAAACACAGGTCAAGCCGAAGGTGAGCGTCCAGATAACAAGAAGTACATTCGGATAAAGGGATTTAATCACAGGCCTGGACGGGACACGACGAACCCTGTTGTCTGATGAGAGAAAACTCCCGGGCAATCAGAGAGAGTGCAGAATTCCAGATTAACTTTAAGCCATTGACTCCCTGTGAAAGTTAAGCCACAACAGCTCTCCTGCTGGGATCTCATCCTCTTCTTTCACCCCCCCCTCTTCCTCTCCCATTGCTGTAGGTAGTTTCCTACCAAAGAGAGAGAGGCTGAAACCTGCAGCCAAGAACAGCCGGCGGCGTTCGCCAAGAGAGGCAGATTCCCAGAACCTCCACCTCTTTATCACGGTCATCGGTTAAGACGCGGGGGTTGGCTAACCAGCGGCAGAACTTTCCAGCATTAGTCTGTTTGGTGGTGTTGAAGAAAACCAACTGTTGCTGTCAGATAGTTAAAACTCAGTGGAGGGGTCTTTTTTTCTATCATTCTTTTTTATATATATATATATTTACAGTCATGGAAAAAATGATTAGACCACCCTTGTTTTCTTCAGTTTCTTGTTCATTTTAATGCCTGGTACAACTAAAGGTACATTTGTTTGGACAAACATAACGATAACCACAAAGATTGCTCATAAGAGTTTTATTTAAGAGCTGATATCTTACCATTTTCCATGGTTTTCTTGATTATAACCTAAATCACTTAAGTTTTTACATCAATAGCTATGACGTTGTACTGCCAAAAACACTGCTTTTATGCATTCAGTGTTTTCTTTTCTGTCTGTTTTAGTCACATGATGACGTTTAGTGGTACCAGGTATTAAAATGAACAAGAAAGTGAAGAAAAAATGGTGGTCTAATAATTTTTCCATGACTATATATATTTTTTTTTCTTTTTTTAATCCTATCTAAAGCTCTTAAATGATGTACAAGCCAAAGACTTTTCATTTTTTTTTTTTTACTTATTGTAACATCTTCCTGGAATAAAGGAGGAAAAAAAACAAACAAAAAACTTTATCTAGTCAGTGTGGCAAAGAAAGACAACCGACAAACACACAGGAAATTCCAGGCGGCTGTATTTGTTTCGGTGGTAGTTTTATGGTGGTCTGGCCTCTGAAGAAACCCAGACCGTGGGCAGGTTTTTACGGGGGAGAGAGGACAGCTTTCTGGCTTTTCTGGCAAAAAAATATTCAGTTCAGAGTCAGAAACAGAGATGAAACCTCTGGGAAAGAGTGTGACGAGTTTAGAAATCAGAATAAGAGCGTTTGTCCATTTAACTATTAGGTCGTTTGTTGACTTTTACTTTTTTATATCGATTTTCATGACAGTTTTTATTTCTGTGGCATCAGCACTGGAGATCTTTGCATGCTTAAAGGGTGGAAACCAAATCTTAAATTCCACTCTATGTAAGTCTGAGCAAGTCTGTGCAAGCCCAGATAAACTGCCATGTTAAAATTCTGCTAGTTTTTTTTATATTATCCTTCTTTTTTGTATTCCACTGACATGTCACGGTGACCAAAGAGAAATCAACCTCAGTTGTATCAGAGCTGATGAAAGATTGTGACGTGTTCTTAGATCAGAGTTCTTCAAGGTTTAAACCTGACGCTAAACATTTTCATGACAAATCCAAAGAGGCAGCACTTTCTAAAGCAAATCAGCAAATCCTTCCATCCTTTTGGGCCTCGGCCAAGTTGAAATAAAGTGGATGACAGTAGATTTTCATTTTCAATAACTGAGAATTTGATAGCTGTCAGGTTCAAGGCATTTCAAAGTAAAAAAAAAAAAAAAAAAAAGAAGAAGAGAGAAAGCAGGGCATTTCTAGAGTTTAGTGAAACTACAGTGCGATAGGAGATTTAAATCTCAATATTACCCATGATGACCCTGTGTTAATCTGCTGCACTTTAACGCAGAGTTGACACTGAATGTTAGAAGCGATTTCAAGGCCACTGACAAAAACCCTGGCTAGGTAACATACATTTTTCTGAAGCTAGTCAAGCTTGCACAACAGCAAATTAGGGCCATTTGAGGGAGAAAAAAAAAAAAGAAAAGAGAAAGTAGCAGGGAGGGGGGGTAAAATTCCAAGAAGAAACTCATCATTTCTAGTTTTAAAACTCATAAATTTGCAGGAAGAATCTCTGATATTGTAACTATGTTAACTTGTGCATTTTGCAATATGCTATCTGAGGCATTTTTAAGTGTTTCATAGAGGCTACAAATAAAAACAGGTCATTTTATTTGTCCTCAAATACTGTTTATTGAGGCTGATCCCTCTTGGAGCATCTGGATTATCTGCAGATATCAGAAAACTCTTAAAACAGCTAAAACAATCCAGATCTATTAATCTGGGTTGGATTTCTCATAGTACAATTTTAGGAATAAGACTGTAAACTGCATTGTTGTTTAACAAAATCTGACATTATTCCCTTCTATTCAAGTAAAAGCCACTGACAAGCGGGTGAGGTTTGGAAAGTTACATCAGAAATAGACATAAATAATGAAATAAAAGGAGAGTAAAAGGAGCTAGATGAAATTAAAGGGGCTTTAAATTTCTAAATTTCGAGTCCGAGCACGTCTACAGTCACGATGAGGTGGATTTTTTTGAGGTGTTTTGGTGGCGTGTTAATCTCAGTCTGATGCAAAGGTCACATCTGCCCGCAGGGGCGCAAACGGAGCGTCGCTCCGCAGTCTGGAGCTCCGCGACCCGAATAAACGACCCGCCCGGAACAAAAGAACTCAAAGAGACGGAGCTTTTCGACTTATATTGAAGTTTTGCGTACGCGGAGGTGAAAACCTGGGAGCCCCTTCCCTCCTCCTCCTCCCCCCCGTTTGTCTCCACATCTGGTTCCACTCACCGCTCGGACTTTTGGGTCGCAGCGATCCGCGAGACCAAACCCAAAACACTCATCTTTTTAAACGCGTTTATTCCCCAAAGTGGAAGCTCTCATCAAAACAAAGGCGAGCTAAGTTCAAGGTCTGGCTGAAATCGAAGCAGAGTGGAAATGTGTTGTGTTTTTTTTTTTTCCTCACCCGTGACGCTCCGCTCCAGTTCCAGACTGAAGATGAATAAATATAAAGTGCATTTGTAAAATGAGAGTTGCCGGTTTGTCCATGTTGTCCTCGGTTTCTTGTTTCCGTGTCGCTCGTTGCTTTGCATGCTCGCAGACGGTGCAAAAACAACCCAAAAACGAGGAGGAGAGGAGAGAAGGAAAAAAAAAAAAGAAAAAGAAAAAGTGAAGCCGGAGCTGCAGCTGCTTCGCTCCGAGGGACGCTGATGAGCAGATGATGGCGAGTCTGACCGCTAGAGCTCCGTCTGCCTGGCCGTCAGAGCAGAGCCGCATGAATGGAGCAGTGTGCACGGTGTGTGTGTGTGCGTGTGTGTGTGTGTCCCAAGGACCTACATGTCACTGAAGTAAAGATCAAAAGTCCTATGAAAGTTTGCAGCCATATGACGAGTCAGACAGGCTACTCATCTATTTTTTTTTTTTGTTGCAACATTTCAGTTTTGATAATAAATATCTTCAATAAAACTTTTATTCATCACAAAGGCAAATTCAAAAACAACATGACTTGTTTTTTCTTCCCCCCTTTTTTCTTCTTATTGTGACTTGTGAACAGGGCCGTTTCCATCTTTTTTGGGGTCCATGTTTTGTAGCACCAGTTCTCAACTGGTCTGGCTTCAGGACCCACCATCACCCTTAATGGCCACGGTTACATGATGTTTATTAATTCGGAATAAATTATTACAAATTAAACTATTTTCCTTCGAGTTTACATGGAAATAGTAATTCCGAGGTTTACATGGAAAACACGTTTGTTCGGCTTTATCCAATTCCGTTTAAGGTCTGGGGGTTGGGAAGGTTTCTGATTGGATAAGGGGGGGGGCGGACGTCTTTACATCTACCGGAAGAAAACAAACTTACTCGATTAGCAACAACATTCCACTTATTTTTGACCTGGGTGGCGTCTCTATCTGCGAAACCTCCTTCATTTAACCTGGCCGCTACAACTTTGAAAAGCTCACAATTTTTATGTTTCCTGCCATCTGTTCTTTTAATTATTTCCAGTTCCTCCAAGCTATTTATTAAATAAATCATCTCTGCTCTTGAACACCGTTTACTGCGTCTGCCGGAATATAAGCGTCATCGCGACAGACGGGCAAGAGAACGAGCATGCGCAGAAAGACGGGAATTAATTTAAAGAGGAATGAGTGTATACATGACCGCAGAATTACTTAATGCGGAATTAAAATGGGAATAAACCAGCCACTTACTTCAGAATAAGTTAATTCGGAATTGACATTTTCATATGGAATTAAGTGTTTACATGGTAACTTTTATTCGGCTTTAACTTTAATTCTGAATTAAAGAGGAATTAAACTTCTCATGTAAACGCACCCATTGAATCACATTTTTATCCAGTCGCAATATTTGACACAAGCCAAGTTTTTTTATTCGAATACATCTTGGTTGATAAGGGAATCAATGAATAGACATATATGTGAGCTCAGACAACAAAAATGTTTATTTTTCATCTGTCAGCCACATTCACCGATTAGTGCAAACAAAGCTTTTATATTCCATGCACGAGTTGCAGTCTGGATGCAGAGGCTGAACATCTCCTGGGCCACCTGAGAGCACTTTTGGACCGGGAGGACGCCCACCGCAGCTCCAGCCGCCCGTTGAGAAGAGTAACAATACGTGCTTTCATGTTAAAGTCTCCAACAGTGTCAAATACTGTAAAAAAAAAAGACACCAGATTTGTCACTAGAAGGGTCTGCTTACTCACGACATATGGTGAAAGTCCTTGAGCTGGCAGCTCTGCTTCTTCACTGCTGACAAACAAAGTTTATGTGCACCACTGCCATCTACTGGGCTGGAGTGTGGGCATCAGCGTTACCAGTGTGTCAGAAAAAAAAGAAAAAATAGTTGAAACCAGAAGTTGCCATATTTCTTTGGCTAGACCATAGAAGATCAAGTCAAACTTGTGAAGCTTAAATACTCTTTGCTGAGGCTCGCTGATGTAGCACAACGGTGCATGACGGTCATTTATAAAAAAAAAATGTCTCAAACCTGCACAGCAGACAATAGTGTAAAATACCACGATAACAAACAAAATTTCTGACTTCATTAACTTGCAAATTTACAAAAGAACAGTATACTCAGGAGACTAGTTGATGGTGAGGAAACACTTCACTAAATGTGACAAAAAGTATTCTTGGATAGAAATGATCTAAGATCGCTTACCCTACATTTAAATACTGTAAATTGGGGCTCAGCTTGTAGCTTGGGGGCCTTCTAGTGGCTGCACATAGCAAACTCTGTGAAGATCACTGCACAAAAGAGCAGGTGGTGCACATATTTCCCTGTTAATGCATTCATTCGTCTTGACAGAATCAACCTATGCTTTCTAGGAGAAAATGAACTTAGCAGAAAGCTCTAGTTTTAGCTAATGTCTAGTCAATCAGCTCGCTATTGATCTACAGTCATGGCCAAATAGGTTTTGAGAATGACACAAATATTACATTTTCACAAAGTCTGCTGCTTCAGAGTTTTTATATGTTTTTGTCAGGTGTTTCTATGTTATAATGAAATACAATTAGAAGCATTTCATCAGTTTCAAAAGCTTTTATTGAGAATTACACATAATTCATGCAATAAGTCAATATTTGCAGTGCTGACCCTTCTTTTTCAAGACTTGGCATGCTGTTAATCAACTTCTGAACCAAATCCTGACTAATGGCAGTCCAATCTTGCATAATCAATGCTTGAAGTTTGTCAGAATTTGTGGGTTTTTGATTGTCCACCCACCTCTTGAGGATTGACCACAAATCCTCAATGGGATTAAGATCCGGGGAGTTTCCTGGCCAAGGGCCCAAAATCTTAATGTTTTGTTCCCTGAGCCATTTCGTTATGACTTTTGCTTTATGGGAAGGTGCTCCATCATGCTGGAAAAGACATTTTTTATCACCAAACTGCCCTTGGATGGTTGGGAGAAGTTGCTTAGAGGCGGGTGGACAATCAAAAACTCCCAAATTCTGTCAAACTCCAAGCATTGATTATGCAAGAACGGACTGCCATCAGTCAGGATTTGGTCCAGAAGTTGATTAACAGCATGCCAGAGGTCAGCTCTTCAAATATTGACTTCTGTGTAATTCTCAATGAAAGCTTTTGAAACTGATGAAATGCTTCTAATTGTATTTCATAATAACATAGAAAAACCTGACAAAAACATATAAAAACTCTGAAGCAGCAGACTTTAAAAGACTATAAAATGCATTCTGTGCCTCCAGATAACTCTCTTGGTTGAGCTTCATACAGAAGCTCGTGCAGCAGTCACAGGTTATTCTCTGTATTAAAATGTACCTCAACTACATTTTCAAGGAAGCAGGGCCTTGTTTCTAAAGTTAATATTGTCCTGGCATCGTAATATATGTGACACACTTGAATCTAACCGTCACAGGGGTATGGTGTAAAGTCTCTCTCTTCACTTCTGCAAAAACCATAGTACATTCCACTTGTACTCAGAAGTTGGAATCTCCAAAGTTCCTCTTCAAAACCTTCACCCAGAATGCTCTGAGATCAAACACTCGAATTAATTTATTTTTTTTCCTTCATTGATTTTCTGCGCAAGCTTTACTTGGGCTCAACTGTGCAGAGCAATGCAGACAGAGAAAAAGATGTGAAGATGAGAGAGCAGGCAAGGTGAAGAAGAGTGTCTGGAGTTAACTGCGATAGAGAAAATAGCGGGAGGTGGGGGTGGGGGGGTGTTACAGGACAGTAGTGATACCAACTCTTATCCGTGACTTGGAGACAGCGCCACTGACCCAGAGTCCGGAAGCGGAAGATGTGAAGATTTTATTTGGCACTGAGAAGGATGGATAAGATTAAGAATGAGCACATCAGAGGAACAGCAAGGGTCAGACCTCTGAGAGATAAAGTCAGAGAGGCTGGATTTAGATGTTTCAGACACATAGAGAGGAGAGAAAGTGAATACATTGATAGAGACGCTGGAGATGGAGCTGCAGGGGAGGACAAAAAAAAGAGGGATAAGACCAAAGAGGAGATTTCTGGATGAGATGAAAGAGGATCGACAACTGGTTGGTGTGAGAGAGGAAGAAGAGGAGAGAGGAGAGGGTGGGATGGAGACAGGTGGTCCAAGCTAATTATTATCTGAACTGTAAATGTTATTAACAACCATAAACTCAGTCACAAAACATGATGTACATGTCATGAGACATATAAATTGATTTACATGTAGTAAACTAAGATGTAGCAACATATTTATCCATCTTTTGAATGGAACATAACTTGTGCGCAACTTTTTTTTTTTTAAACTGAACACAAATGTATCACTTGTGATACAAAAGTGATCAGTAAATCTGTGAAAAGCCTTATTATTCTGGTAAATTACCTCTTTAAAGGTCGTGTTTGCACAGAGCTGCAGGCACCAATCGTGACCTGTTCTGATTACATCCTAATAAATGTCTTTTGCTTTTTTTTCCTTAGAAAGGGGACAAAAAAGTTTCAAGTCTTTGTGAATTAGTTAATTTTAATAACTGAGAATGTTATGAAAATATACATTTGGGATGTGCCCGTTGTACAAACGTATTGTTCCGCTCTTGCCTTTTTTTTTTTTTTTGTTTCGTATCTGCTGCATGTTTCATTGTTCAACAGCAGCAACATTACATCTATTTTAACGTTTAAACCAAACACATGAACTCAGATGTTTAGCAAGAGAAGCTTGCCCTGGGAAAGAACTTAAATTCCACTTAAAATAAATCCTCCAATTTTTCTATAGTATAGAGCAAAAGTGTGCAGTGCTCTGTCTTTATTATTAGAGATTAGTCTTTATAATCTACTTCATCAGTTCTTTGGACGTTTTAACGTGGGAGGGACTTGCATGTTTAAACAACAGGTTTTTTTCTAGCATTATTTAGCGTTGCGCGACAGACAGAACACAAATAAGAACCCACTGAAAGTTTGGCTTTTAGAAAGACTAACGTATTAGCACCGTTCTCCTAAGGAAAAACTGACATTTCATTACTAAATAATTAAACTAGACTCATTAAAAAAGCCAGCATTCTCCCCTAAGACATTACAGTCCAGGTTAAGTCTGTTTTCTCACCATGAACAAATTCTTTTTTTTTTCCACTTATCAAATATGCCCGATTTCTGAATAATAGAAACCATGTGTAGCTACATGGGGCTGAATGCAAGTCCTCTGTTGAAACTGGATCTGATTTATATTTTGCGAAATCAAATCTATAAAAAGGAAAACGACTTGCCAAGCACAGGCAAAACGCTCACGAATACATTTTCAGCTGCACTGTGAATCGAAGACATTCCTTCGGAGAAAACTGTGATGGAAAATCCAGCCACACAGAAGCCAAGGCCAACAAACACATTTTAACAAATAGTATTTAATGGTTTATGTGACTTTCTGCTGAAGCCCAGTCGCCCCCAACAGTACTATTAGGTAAACCAGTCCCTTGCATTTTATTGGCCAAAAAATAAATTCAAACATACCTAAATAAATATGTGTTTATGGAAAGGGAAGGGGGAGAGGGGGGAACCAAAACAAGAACAATTCTAATTAAAGGCAACTTGAAAAACAACAGTTTTCTCCATAGACTGGTATAAGTGAACAGTTTTCTTTCTTTTTTTTCTTAAATGTAAAACAGGTCATTCCTCAACAGCTTCCACTCCATGTCAAGTATAACAACTCTAAAACCATTCATTATAAAAACTGAGGTGGAACACTGCCACCAGCTGGAAGTTAAAAGCTTTGGTCACAGGAGTTGGACGAGGATGGGGGGGGGGTGGAGGGGGGGGGCAGATGAAATAGAAACTTCAGTCCCTCCTCGTCACAAACTATACGGGGGTCTGGAATTTAAAACAGGGGCAAAGTTTCCAGAACATGGAGTTGGATGACGTGTGCGCCGTAGGTGTTAAGGGTTCAGTACAATACCAGAACGAAGGAGCCCTCTGTTAGCTTCAAAGGTGAGAACCAACAAAAACGTCTGAGCTCGGAGAGCGTCGACCACCTTGGACCCGAATGGCTCGTGCGTGGGTGCACGTCCGTGTGAGTACGAGGCTTTCCACAGTCCTTCCCGTGTGGCCAAGCTGAAGTAGTTTTTATACTTCATTTTATTTTCTCTTTTGTAAGCAGAAAACAAACAAAAAATAAAAAAAAAATTCTGAAACACTAAAACGCCACTTTTCATCGACACAGTGCCACAACTCCGCCCCCTTCAATATGCGAGTCATCCAGGGCTTTGACCCCCAGAACAATGCCACCCTGTTGAGAAAGTGGGACAGGTGGGCCGGGGTGGATGGACATGAGAGGGACGGAGCGCCACAGTCTCCCTTCCTTGACCTCCCACCCACCCCCTCGCCGCCGTCTGACCGGTTCCCCTTGAGCTCTTCCTGGCGAGGTGGAACGGTGCTCGGAGACCCCGCCCCACCCTTTTTCAAATCAGTCAGTCCGTCTCTTGGTTGGCAGGGGCTCAGTTTGAAGCGCTGCTGTTGGAGGAGCTGGACGTGGAAGCCATGGCCATGCCGGCGCTGCTCGAGGAGGCCACTGACTTGCGGATGTGGGGCATTAGGAAGGGATCACTGGCCAGCTGGTGCACATCAATACGGTCCTCCTTACGGTAGACTAGACAGCGCCTTATAAAGGCCTTGAGAGAGAAAGGACGAGATGGTGACAGTTAAGAAAATAAGTCCAGTGCAGATTTCAGCTTTTAGAATAAGTATGTACGCGGGTTGTGAGAGCATGAGGAGAACACAAGGCGAGGCTGCACGTCGGGTACCTTAGCTTCAGGTGTGACTACAGGTTTAGGAGGAAACTGGACATCCGTGGCCTTCAGAATCGTGTTCTCCTGCAGGATGTCCTGCTGCGACTGGTTGTGGCCAAAGGGCTGGAGAGAAAAAGAGACGGAATAGTTCATGGAACAATCCCTGTAATTGTGACAGAACAGAGTAAATCCAGGTGATGTCACCGATTTGAGGATGAGGAACAAAGCCCTTGATTAGGTCGGATACAATAAGCTGTTCCAGCCCGACACTAGCAAAATTTATTTATTTGTACTTTTAAACATAACTTCTAAACTGATCAAACTGTTTATTCGGTGAGTCTCCTACCTTGCGGCCGTACAAACACTGGTAGAAAATAACTCCGACAGACCACACGTCAACCTTGTTGGAGATTTTCGGTGGTTCTTTGCCAACCACAAAACACTCAGGGGGCAAATACCTTTCAGAGAAAAGATGAGTCATATCAATATGCAGGAAAACCACTACAATGTTTAAAGTTCCAAAGCTTATATGGCAATCGGTTCCCCCCCAACTCCATCTTAAATCAAGAAAAAAAAAAAGGGATAATAATTAACACTGTGCAGCAGCTGATACGCAATAAGGACCAAGTAATCAGAGTTCACAGCAAAATATAGGCTTTAATCAGTGCAGAGGAACACCAAGGTAATTTTAATTATGCTGCAAATACGGTTATCAGTGGCCAGATTTTTTTGTAAAAAAGCATTTTTATGCCACAACTGCACTTTGTACTAATAAGTATAGTTATTTTTGTAACTCCTGCGTGTTCTGTTCATGTTTACAGCGTTATGTCTGCACTAGGGATGCACATTTTGGATTTTTTTTTTATGACCGTTAACCGGCGGCCTTTAACGATTAATAACCGTTAACCGATAAGTCCGGGAGGGTTGGCTGCCGCGATGTTGCGCGCGTTGTCGTGGACGCATGCGGACACTTCCCCGTGTATACTCTCGCGCCAATGTGTCGCCGTCAGCTTGTCGCAGAGATGCCGCCGTCACTTTTGATTTATACTATATATATATATATATATGCGCGGTCTCCGTTATGTTATTCCACGCCACAACGCAAGAGCGACAATCACGAACTAGCTAAACTTACTAAACTTATCTCTTGCGTTTTTCCACTTCCTCACCGTCTCGGCCGTATCCAGACCCACATTCATCGCTATCTCCCTCCATGAATTACCAGAATATATCCTGTCTTTGTGGTGTGGAGAACAAGAATCGTACAGATGTGGGTACTTCCTCATTTGTTTGATGACGCGCTCTTTTCTACACAGATGTAGAATTGACCAATCACAGGCCTGTTGCACCTGTCGACACGCCCCCATGAGTTGATTGAATTACGAAGCTTAATAACAAAATTGACCGTTGGTATTAATCGGTTAGAGTTACTGTTATCGGTTAACGGTTAACCATGTGCATCCCTAGTCTGCACAGTACATCTGTAGACAAAAACAAGAACAGAGTTCTCCAACATGTGTGCTGCCCCCCCCCAAAAAAAAGCACACTTGTCTTCCCTGAAGATAAATGCGCTGGAGGCTCACAGAACAATCGCTCCATCCAGTCTCTATACTGCTGCTTAGTTATCATCAGCATCCAGCCGTCCTGTTTCCTGCTCTTTCCCCAATCCTGCACTTTTCAAGCTGACGCCGTCTCAACGCGGCGGTCAGTTTAGGTGTGAACCTTACCAGTATGTCCCTGCGCCCTGTGAAGTCAGCTCCATCCCATCCACTGAGTTGTAGCTGTCATCATCCATGATCTTGGACAGGCCGAAGTCTGTGATCTTGATCTCCCCACAGGCAGTACCGTTGACGAGCAGGATGTTACCTGAAGAGGGAAACAAAAGGGAGAGAAGTGCGTGAAAAGACATGCCATCTTTGTTTTGTTGACTCTTAATGAAATATTGAAGACTGAGAACAAACTGATGGGCCAAACGTCAACCAACAGTTCAGACTGGCTTCTGTCACTAATGATGACTAGGGCTGTAGCGATACAATAATCTCGCGATATGATACATGATATTCGGCTCACGATACGATATATATATCGATATTTATCCCACAATACATTTACATCTTTTTCCGAAAGATTTTAAAGGGACAAAGTGATTTTGGTGACATCTTGTGAGTGTTCCAATGACTTTGTTTGAATTGATTGAACTGAAAGCATCAATTACACATATATGGCTGACAGGCAGCTTGCAAATGCTGGAACAAAATGAATAAAAGATGTGTTGAGAAAAATAGTTTCAGTGCAAATTGTTATTTGCAAGCTTTTAAAGGTGGGACACGGGGGTTTTGAAAGAAGCTTAGAATATCAATACCAGCATCTTTTTAATAAATATTGTCAGGGACTCCATGAACAATATAAAAATGAAAGAAAGAAAAAAAAACCTCAGAACCTAAAGCTTCTGTGTGACAGTCAGTGACAGGGAAAAAAAAAAAGTGCAAAACTCTTACGACGAAAAGCCAAAGCGGTGTGAAGTCCTACCCGGTTTTAGGTCGTAGTGGATGATGGGTGGTCTGATCTCATTAAGGTACTTGAGGGCGTTAACTATCTGCATGATGATGGAGCGTCCCTCTTTCTCCGACATAAGCTTGTGCTGCTTCAGGTAGAAGTCCAGGTCGTTGCCCTCGCAGTACTCCAGGACTGTGCAGAACCTGCTCCGACATAAGGAGGAGCCATTTAACAACCTTGTTAGGATTTCTGTTCACATCCAAGGAAAAAATTTTAAATGTAACAGATGTAAGTTATAGATATATTTATATCAAGTGACTTACGAGTCAGTGTCAAGTGAAAAGTAGTCATAGAGTTTAACTATTCGTGGGTGGTCCAGCTCTTTATGGATTCTATATTCTCTGCATGCGTGTCTGAAATAAAAACACATTTAGACAGTTGCCTTAAAATATTAACAACACATTCAGTAAATGTCATGAATGTGAAGCACAACTTTAGATGCAACCATTCGTCTCAAAATCACTCACTTGTGATAATTTTCCTTCTTCTCGTCCCTCCAGTTCTTGTTTAATTGGTGGATTTTAACTGCAACATACCTTTGCTCTGTTAAGTCAAAGGCCTGGAAAATAAAAGTGTCGTATTAGACAGAAGCTTCATTTTGCATGGCTTTGCTTTAGCTGCAGCGAGACTCTTGCCTCGCTTTGAGTGGCTGTGTTCATTCATCGTTTTTACTGAGCTTCCAGAACGTTCTTGGAACTCCGACATCTTGGCTGAGTTCTTTACTTGAGAACGTTAATCGCAGCTTAATTCAACGCCAGCTAATAATATGGAGCGCAGGCACTTCTATCAAGCTGAGAGTTTAATCAATTTGTTCTCAGCACTTTATAAATCACAATTTCTGCACTCAAAATTTCTAATAAAATACTCATGACACTCTGGAAAAAAGAGAAAAACATCCTGACTGACACCTTTACTACCATCCACAGTTAAAGAAGCGGTTTTCCCTCTCACCTTGTAAACTTCACTGAAACCTCCCCGCCCAAGTAAATGGAGGAGCAAGTATCTGTCATTTAGTGTTGGGTGATCTTTGAATCTGGACAGGAGAAAAGAAATATATGCAAGTTCAGTTATTGGCGCAAAGACATGCATAAGATCAATTTAACCTGCCTAAAAAAGGACAAAATAATAATAATTTGCACACATGGGACACCTGAGAGAAATTTCTCTAACCTCACCAAACCTAAAAAATCTGCCAACTACTCTGATCAGCATGTGTAGAAATGTTTTCTCTCTCATTTTAAATGTTAAAACAGCCAATCTCAACAGAAATAACTGCTTCTGAGGGTTTTTCTTTAACAGGATTTCTCCTTCACCCCTTCTTTCAATCTATCCACACCTCTAATTACCTTTACAAATAACAGAATCTGACAAGAGTTTATATTTCTCAAGAAAAAGCCCAAGTTTGACAGCATTTACTTTCATCTGTTAATCTTATGCATCAACTACTTATTAATGCAAAAGACCACTCGCTTGAACGCCTCCAAGGACCTGTGTGAACACCTTCGAGGAAAACAGTATCGTTATGGATTCCTCGTCTAAAAAGTGAAAGAAATCGTACTGGGAATTATCCTCGTTGTGGATCCGTTTCAGCTCACGTATGTGTAGGTTTCGCACTCGCTCCAGTCTCTCCAGCTCTGCCTGGATCTCAGCCTCCTCCTGCAAGACACGACGATATGAGCTGAAGTAGCACAACCACGACGGCCACCAAGAAGACCCAAACAACTGCGGTGGTATTAAAAAAAAAAAAAAAAAAAAAAAAAAGTGTCATAAATAATTCAGGCGCTACCTTCTTAAGATGCCCTAGCCTCAGCTTAAAGATTTCCTCCTGCTCGTGATACTCTGCCTGTGATAACCTGTCAGAGAACAGAGGAAACGTGTAAATATGCTCAGGAGGAGAATAGCTGATGTTAAAAAGAAGGTGAATAAATGTAGCATCGTACGCTTCGCTTTCTGCTCCATTTGTCTTGTTTTTGCGTTTGTTTTGCTCCAGGCTAGGAGGCGGAGTCTGAGCCATGGAGGGTGGCTTGCGTTTGGCCAGCAGCTTCCTCTGCCTTTCAATGTCCTCTCGCTGAGAGTTGATCCTCTCTTGTTGTCTAGAATCCAACAGTCGAGTAGTGGGGGAAAAAAACCAAAACACACCTAATCAATTTCTGTGATCAACTCTTAGCTGGCAGCATCACATGTCGCTTCGAGCACGTATTAAATTCTAAGTTTAGAGTCGTTAGTATGGAAACAGTGAAAGCAGAAGCTCACTTGATAAGATTCTGGAAGGCGTATCCGTCTGTCCACTGCTCAGTGAAGGATGCTCCGTGTCTAACAGTAGTAAAGTGGCCCAGTCGAAGTCTGTCCTGCATGCTTTTATCCCGGCACGCCATCTTCTCCTGTTTGGACTGATGGGCAGAAAAAGACATGCGTCAAATCTGACGTACTGACTCAACAATACAACCCACACCGCTTAGAAAAAAAAAAAAAAAACACTTTCTTAACAGAGATGTGTTACAGCCCATTTTCAAAAGCTATTTTAATGAATGAAATGTCTGTGGCATACTTTGGTCAAAAAGAAACAGAAAAAAGAAACCACAGGGACGCAGTACAATAGCTCCATTTTGCTCCATTTTCTACCATGCCCACACCAAACCACTCCCCCTCCCCCTCTGCAGAATGTGCTTTTCAAATCTGTGTTTTTACAATCCACTTCCAAGGTACAGCAACTGCAGCGTGATGCGGTGTTTGATAGAGATAAAGATTTGGGGGAAGCAGGACAATTCTACTCTGATCTGGGATTGTGATTCTGAATCTGCATGGCTCAATGAATGAGCACTAACCAAGATATTTTCACACCAAACTTTAGATGTAGTAAAGTGACAGGCTTGCGTTTTTCAGTGGGTGGTCACTTCAGACACCCAAGCATCTGCAGTTATCATTTTCATCACATGGCCCCTCCCACAACATAAAAAAAACAAAAAAACAGCCCCTTTTGTAGAAGATGGACATACTTTTTCAATCAGGAGCTTCTTGGACATGGTCACACATTTGTTTAAGCGTTCCTTATATCGCTCCAGCATCCTTTGCTGCTCATCTATTTGTCTTCTGAGGTCACAGTTTGCCTGCAGGGTAACGTGAAAACATGCAGGAAATGGTCATGTAAAATGCATTTACTGAGTTTTACTATACAACACAGGTACACTTGTTGTCTCTTACATGCCTTGAGTGAAAAATTATTACAGTGAATCATATTCTTAAAACAATGAAAAAGGCAAGCAGAGCAGCAGGGATGACATGTAATGAGATTAGTACCCGCAGCAAATCGTCTATCCGCCCCTCCTTCTTCTCCAGGTCGGAGTTCTTGTTGTTCTCCATTGCTGTTAGTTTCTCTATAGTAAGGTCAGACTAAAGGGATACAGTGAGCACAAAAGTGTTTGTTAATTCAGAAACAGTCTACATCCCTGAGAAAAGCAGTGCCACGGTAAGGATCCTATCTCATAATGCCTTCCAATTTTTTGACAGTTCTTGTAACATATTGGTTTATATTCCAGCTACCTATTTAATATTCTAATTAAGTTAAATCAGAGAAAAACAGGCAGCCAGCCCTGAACAGTGTGGTCAAGTACCTGCGTGGCTTTGTGGAGCACGTGAAGAGAAATTGGCTTCATTGAAACCGACGAGTGCTCTGTGTTGGCCGAGCTGATGGAGGAGGGGCTTCCCTGCTGAACCTGCAAGAAAGAAGCCTTTACTCCATATTTTTCACATTATCAGGTTGTTTTTGAGCTTAAAAGACTAAAGAAAAAAAAATCACATGAATATTTTATCAAAACCTGGACCGACATTTCACGATAATGAACAGATGTAAGGCATCCAAAACTTAAAACCGCCCAAAGTAATCTGAAACAGGTTCATTCTGCTCATCCTGCTTGGTTGATTTAAGCCCCCCCCCCATTCAGTGAACAAACGCAGGCCGTCGGCGTCAACAACCAACAGAGGACAGGATGGAAAGAGAAGAGTGCTGAGAGACTAAAAACGCTGAAGAAACACCATCGAGCAGACATGCTCACCGTGACGGGAGGGTTGGAGAGAGAGTGTTGTGGGGAAGAGCGGACCACTGGTGGCAATCCCCTGGCAGGGCTGGTGCCAGGACCGCTACCGCCCGCAAACTGACAGACACGTGACCAAGACGAAGAAGAAAAATAGAAGAAGAAGAAGGCAGTTCAATGGAAAGACCGAGACGACTGAAAGAAGGGGTTAGACAGTAACTATGAAATGTTATGCAACTGATGCTGAAGCCTTTCAGAGAACATGAACACTCCTGGACGCAGAATAACAAATAACCAAAACAAAAAAAAAAATCTTCTTCCTCTCACCTCAAAATAATCACTAATTTTATGCCCCCTGGCTCCTGCCTTGCCTGTAAAAGAGAAGATGGGCGTTCAGAAGGAAGGGTTTTACATGACAGATGTGACGAGAGGACAGAGCAGAGCCGGCGATCGCACCTTGGTTGTTGTCAAAGTGGTCTGCTTTGCGTTTCCTCACTCTCTGCTCATTCACCTTCTTCTCAGGAGTCTGCAAGGACACGATGCAAAACAACTGAATTCATGAGCTGATGGAGCAAGCTTGACTTAAAATAATCTAAGTTCAGGCATGTGAAAAAGAAAGTACACTATCTTCCATATCGGCAAAAAAATTTAAAAAAATCACTTTGTCCTTATCAGGTCTTAAAATTGGGTAAATCCAACACCAGATGAACAATGATACAACTATACCAAAATGCAGAGCAGGGTCCAACAAAATAAGCATATCCCATGATTCAATAGTTTGTTTTCACGGAGGCACAAAGCTATTTGAAACAAGTTAAACAGTTTAAACAAGTTTTCAACTCGTGCAATCTTTCTCACGGTAGATATTTTTTGAAGCGCTTCCAGACTGATGAAAAACAACAACCTGTCTTTCCTCCTTGGAATTATTTTAAGTAACACATGAATGCTGCAGACCGGCAAACCTCTTCTACTGCAGAGGCGCTCACACTTGATGACGATCTCGTAATCACGGACATTTGATTAGCAGCGCACGGCTGCTACTTGTTCTCTTAATTCCTAAGGAATAAGTAAGGATCTACCGAGCTCTTCCACATATTGTCATATAGTTTGGATTATTTTTTTTTGTTAAACAATGACCCTGTGTAATATGTGCAGCTATTTATCTATTTATCTTAAACCTTGAACACCATCCATCAGAAGACATTTAAACTGGACAAGCTTAGGTTAACGAGGAGATGATAAAGAGTCCAGTAATTCTAAATCATAAAAACCAGATGATTGTCTTTTAATGTTCTGATACATAAAACCTTCAAAGTTTGAAATGATGTGCTTTCTTTTTCATGCAACGTTATGTGACAGACTAACCTCGAGCTCCTTGTCACTGAGCGAACCAACACTGCATAAACTTTGATTGGATGACTCATTTTGACTCTGACCGGTGCCCTGTTGAAAGAAGGGAGCAATTACATACGAGCAAGAAACCAGGAAGACATGTGCACAAATCACGAATGCACATTCAAAATTGCATGCACTTGAGAGGGAACTAACAAAAAGAGTCATAAAACGTGCAGTAGGAAACCAAGGAGAGGGATATAGAGACTTAGTTAAATACCATCGACATTAACGACCTGCTGAATGGAGACCTACATCAGCACTAAACGCTGCCACCTGAGGTGATGCCTGTCAATCAAATGAACCACATCAAAATTCAGCAGGCGCTGCCCAATCAGGGAGAGATACTTATCCATTCAGAGCACACTAGAGCTCTCTCACTGAACCTTCCTAAAATGGCTGAACATTAGGCATGCTGCTGGGGATGTACTCCTCTCTCTGTCTGTCACCTTTAGATAATGTCATCCATTTTTTTCCCTCTTCACCGTGGTTCTTTTCTTCTTCAAAAAGAAGAGTAATAAGATGCTCTGTTGGAACTAATGAATTGAGGCTTTTTTTTAAACCCCTTACCTAAAAGTCACTCACATATCAACTGTACCATTATGAAAAGATATTCTACCGCTTTGCCTTCAAATGAGAGCAATTTTCTCACGGCAGCAGAGCCATAAGGTTTGACCGAAGTCAAGACAGAAAAAAAAAGCAATTTGCTACTCTGTGACATTGCAGCACATCATTTGCTGACAAACTTCACTGTCAATTCCCGACTCCCTGCACACACGATGCAGAGCATCCCTTCTCATTCGGGGTGACTGTGGCATGATGCTTTAGCGAGAGACGCCATCTTCTCTGCGGCAGCAGCCATGCCATGCTCCGGGCTCTCCCTATGGTTGGCAGAGGGCCCACTCTTGGCTCCGACTCTGGCATCCTCACTGTTCAAGGATCACCCTCCACTAAGACGACTCCATCCACGTAGCAAGACAAGGCTTCTGGAGGGACTAAACGCCGCCTCCATTTACACCTGGTCAACAACTATTTCTACATTCCTCCTCTGCCTTCACTCCTCCTCCCCTCCCTTCCACCCTTGTCTCGTCTGTGGCCTTTTTGGCAGGCGTCGCCACGCGCATATACAGCCGCTGCATCGCGAGCCAGGGAGAGATGCCCGTGTCACACCAGCCAAAAAACACAGACACGGCTCAACCTTCTCCAGAGACAGACAAAGAAAAGGAGCGAGGCCAAGCTTGTCCCGGCCAAAAGGCAGAGTGATGCAGAAGTAAGAGTGAGACAAAGAAGGGCAGAGATTCCCAAGACTGCAGAAATCAAGAGAATATGTGATAACAGGAAAGGGGGTCCCCGCTCTCCATCTTTACGATATCTACCGTAGCACACACCTTAGCCACACCAACCCCAGTAAAGCGAGCCTCCAACAGCTCCTGCCGTCGGGGGTCCAAACTGTGCAGTTCTTCCATCATGGCTGCAGGGGAAAAGAGTACAGTTTAAGGAAGGTCTTGAAGAGTCTGGAATATTCAGAGGGGAGTGAGGGATCAGTCATGGCTGTTTTTAGCTATATGGATGTGGAAAATTCCTGTTCTGAGTCATCAATAAGCTTGACAATGTTTTACACTATCATCTATGTTCAACAAGCCATGCAACACTGGGTTACTCAGTAAGACTCTCAGCGCACATCACACACAAACTGGCCAAACAGGGGATAATTGATATACATCAAATGCGAAGGCCAGATGTGTAGATTTTCCACTGGCTAAGGGGGGGGGAAAAATGTGGCATCACTTGATAACGCCCTGGTATTACGGGCCCAAGTTACAAAAGGTCACTAAGAGACTGCCAAGTACTCACTGCAACAGAAAAGGCCACAATAGACAATGAGTGGCCGGTTAGCTAGTAGCCTTAGCGAAGGTTTAAGTTACACGCCCAGCACTGGTTGTTGTGTGTCTCCTACCTATGGTTTACATACATAAAAAAAACACTAAAGCCCCGTTGTCGTATGTGTTTATGCATACAGTATATTATCATTTTTCTCGTGGACCCCAACTTGTTTTACGTTGTACTGCCCACCGCAGCAACTTAAAACACGACCAATTAATAGTTCGTTAGCTAACGAGCCATCACTTAGCGTAGCCGTGCAGTTATGAGCTAACAATTAGCCTCTGACAGTAGATGTGATTTCGCTTAAAAAGAAGCCAATGTAGCAGATTAATTAACGCCGGCTCAAATAATAAATGTATATCTGCTAGATTAATTAGCTACCGGGGAGGAAAGGGAATCGGAATTTACTGTCAGATGGAGTTAAATGCCATCGTTTGGTTCGCAGCGGGCTAGCGTTGCCCGTGAGAAGCATCCTCTGAGTTTGTGTTGCCAGGTGCTCGTGCCACGACATCTGGAAACCACCGAACCGCGACACCCTTCTAGAGATAGCGCGTTGTTCCGAGGGCTTAACCAGAAACTCACTGTAACGTTAACGTTTTTCTCCGTCCTCCGTCGCTGCTGCCGCCCCCCTTGAAACCGTCCCCCGTTGTTGTCTCACCGGTGCTCGGCAGACCCTCCCAGGTTAGGCCGCATCCGCAGCCGCGTCCCTCGCGTTGCTAATTGTTAACGATACGAGACACGGGCGTGCGGCTGTGTGGCTCGAGGTGGGACGGCGGAGGACTCCCTCCGAGGCCTGGGCAACTCCGGGTGTCCCGAACCCGCCTTCCTGCGCTTCCTCAGGCAGGGATCCCCATCGCATTCCTTCCTTCGAGGGTCCAGATCTGGGGTTCCGCTCAGCACAATGGCGACCCGAGAGAATCTGCGCTTTTCGGCAGGTAGAAATGATGTCGATTAACCCCCCCTCTCTCCTTATCTCTCCCCCGCTGGTGCGATGAATTTTGGGGTCGTTTCGGCTCGATCAAAACAAAGTTCGGCTCCGGTCCGCTCACTGGCCGCGGGGAAGAAACCAATCCGATTTGGGAACTTTTTGCTGCTGGGAGCGTTTCAGCTGAATCCGGATCGATTTGGTTCGGTTCTCATGTTTTGCTATGTAAACAATAATCAGTAAAATCTCACGTTTTCTCGTGAGATCCTTCAAGTATTTTCACCCCCCGTCCAGTTCCACGCCTGCCCCAAAAACTCCTGCCTGGACCAATGAAAACCCCTCTCCACAGAATCTGGATCAGTAATGGTTCTGCCCACCCACACAGCCATTACTGATAGATTCTAATCAGCAAGTTTCCATCCCAGTGACGTCTGCAGGCATACCTATATTATTACTATTATTATTTTTAAATACAACAAGCCTGACTTGCACAAATAGGGGTAAAACAAGAGCAGCCCTCAATTCAGCTTTTAAATCCAATACCACATTAAAACATTTATTTATCACAAACACCATGAAATTGATTTTCATCATCTTTCCTGAGTAACGAGAAGACAAATTCTAGAATTGGATGTCAGCTCCAGACTGTTAAGTGACTGGTTTTTCAAGGTGAGCACATATATATATTTCTTAATATACTGATCAGTGAAGACACTGAAGATCATTTCCTTGAACTCATACCTGGTCAATTAAAGTTAAAACAATATAAGAAATTACAGATTTAAGTTTGTTTGCATTTTAAAAAAAACTTTAAAACCCTTTTGGAGTTTGGGGTTTGAACCAACTACAATAATCAGGTTGATTTTTTTGTTTTTCTTTGCATGTACTGAGCAAAAAAAGTCAGTTTGTTTTAAAAATCATGCAATTTATTTTAAAAACACCTGACAGATTAAAAACAACATGTTTAGGAATAGAAACCTTATTACAGGGGCGACCAGCCCTTTCTCAGATTACTGAGCACATCAGCAGAAAACCATCACTCTTGTGGCCGAAGATGGCAGACACCATCAGAGTAAACTAGTCCATACGGATCATGGCAGCTGAGGACAGGGAGCCTTTCATGACCCCGTTGTCTCGCCTTTACCACAACTTCTCCGTTCTATACATGTTCTGGAACTCAGCTCCTGGTTTCAGACGCAGTTAAAGATCAGGCCAGGTGGGTTCTGTCGTCTCAGGAGGCCTTGCAGTACTTGCACTGGATCCAGACCCTGTACATGGTGAGCTGTTTGCCCCTGTTCACCTGGAGCCGCCGGTCCACGAGGTTCTGCACTTTCTCCAGGCCCGCCTGAGTGAACAGCTCGTGGAGCTCATCTGAAATGAGAACAAGCACGTTTACATGCACGCATTAACAGCGAATCCGCTACAAGTGTGGTAATAACAATAATACCAGTGGGACCAGGTCATCTTTATTATTACCCTGAGTAAAGAAGTACACTCGTGTCCCATCACCCCGGACATAGAAGTTTTCTGAGAGACACCTCCCTGAAATAATAAAAAACACATTATTCTACAACAAACCGCAAACATTAAAATGTCTTCATTAATATGCTGCCCTTATAACTTGTGCTCGATGTGGACCAATATACTGCTTGCATTAAGCATGGTTACTGAAAAAACTAGGGCTGAGCAACGATTACAATTTTTAATCGTGATAATCGCATTATTTCCCTGATTAATCACGATTAATCGCATTGTATACGCAGGATCAAATAATGAATTCAAAAGTAGTGTAAAATGCACTTTTATTGTAATGTTCTGCTGCCATGTGAACTAAAGTGCCATAACATTTGTTGTTCAAACACTTTTAACATCAGCACTTGTCAGTAACACATATTTAGTGTAAATCTCATCTTAAAAAATGTAAAATAAAATAAAGCTTATTGCCACTGCCAGGGCATTAATGTCATCCTGTTTTTATAAAAAATAATTTTAAAAAAAAGTCTACAAACAAAATCCAACAAAATGATTGTGGCTCAGCACAATCAGAACGTTAAAACAGGTAATTTCTGAGGTAACAGCAGAAACTTTTAACGGGAATTTCAACTTGTCAGTTTCTGTTCTGTTGAATCCTCCGTCTGGGAGAACTTTAAAATGAAAATGTCCATGTTAAAGTTCAGTAACTTTACCAATCTGTGTATCATTCATTCTTTCCATTTTCAATTGTCAATCAAAAAAAAAAACATTTAACAAGTGACATTTTATTACATTTTTCATTTTTTAATCTAACACAAAAAAAAAAAAAAAAAAAAAAAAAAAAAAAATGCCTTTTTTTTTTTTTTTTTAAATATTTTAATTTTAGACTTGGATCAAAAATATGAAATGATAAAAACAGGCCACAGAACTGAATTTGTTTTATAATCGAGGATTGGACTTTCTGTTGTCATTACACATCTGTGCCACTAGATGGAGCCGCACTGCAGTAACCAGCTAGAGAACAGCAGGACAGTGAACACATGGAGCAGATCTGATGGAACATGGAGGAATGACGCAAAAGTTTTGTTGCAGTCCAGAATTTATTTTTTTTTCAGACAGAATTGTTAATATTGCTAGCTGAGTTGCTACCCGAACTGTAAAGCTCACGGATTTTTACCGTTCTCCATGTCTGTTTTAGATTTTTCTTAAGTTTACCTGCAAATTATCTTCCGGTGCTGCAGCAACCAGTAACAGACTTTTCAAAACAAAAGCATGCAAACAAAATGCGTTAACGCGCAATAAAATAAATGTTGGCGTTAATAAACGAATGCGTTAAGGCGATAATAACGCGTTAACTTGTCCAGCTCTAGAAAAAACATATTAAAGATGCTCACAGAATAGTCACTGTTAAAGAAAACAAATGAAACACAAATAATAGTTATGACTCTGAAATGCTCTAAAATGCATGACCTGACCTTTTTTGAAACGAAGTTGGGCCATATCGTAGCGTCCGTAGTCCCTGAGCAGCATCACCCCTCCGGGCTTCAGCAGGCGCGCTAATCTACTGATGGACGCCTGCATCCTACGACGGAGGGAAACGTTCACACAGGTAGCACGGTACGTAATGGGTTAGGGTTAGGGGTTAGGGGTTAGTTACACACTGAGCCGACGCCAGGAGGAGAAAGAAGGTGAAGAGATAAGTTCATACCTGTCGGGATGCAGCGCTGACAGCACAAATATTAGCACTATTACATCGAGAGCTCCGTCAGGGACGGGGAAACCGGCGTCTACGTCACTCAAGTCGTGAACGAAGGCAAAGCAGCGCTCGGGGTCGTAGTCTGGATTAGTCTGAGGGCGAGAGGAATTTTCAAGTCGTAAGCTCACGGAGGTGAACACACTGCGCCGGTCCGTGACCTCAGACGCCTCACCTTGACCAGCTCCACAGCGGTGCTGGAGAAATCGCAGCAGTAAACGAAGAGTCCCGGGTCACTGCGAAGGATAAAGCAGTTACAGACCACAGCGGCGACAAAAAACCTTCAAACGTGGCCCCAAACCTCAGAATGTTCGTGTCTTGTATGATCTTACTTGTTGGTCTTCAGTATTGGAAAGACTGTGTTCCCCACGCCGCAGCCAACCTGCACAGAGTCCAACAATTCATGCAGAATTAATTATTATCGTCGTTTTGACTCCACTTTTTCTGATGACACTCAATAGTTTTTAGAAATAACACTGCAAAAATGTACACCAGTTTCAACGGGGCATTATTCGAGAATGTAGTTATGGACATGAGGGCGTCTTCAATGTGATTTCAACAAAAACAGAAAGACATTTTTGCACCGATATGGCACAACCACTGTTTAAAAGGGAATAATGTTTTATAAACATGTGTCACATTCTACATAGTAACAGATAAAAAAGAAGCTGCATTCATTCATTTCATCCATCCATTTATCCAAATTTGGGTCTAAGCAGAGCAGTCGTGAACCAAGACCCCAAGAAACTTAAATCCCTGCACTTGAGGCAGCTCTCATCACAATCAGCTGAAAAGCACCTCACAGAGAGCAGAATATCAGATTCCAGTGAAGCCAACAGAACCAGAAAAAGAAAGGAAAGAGTCACTCACCTGTGGGCAAGTCCACATCATTCAGAACTTAAGACAAAATACATGGTTTCTTATCTCACCTCCAGAATCCGATATGTGGCGGAGGAGCCGGGAAAGTCCCGGTTTTCGTGGGTCGAAGGCGAACTATCCCGACGCCGTCTTCGATCCAGGCCGTCCTGCTCGCCGTCACCCGTGGCCGCGGTGTCCGGGTCCGATTCGTGGTTCAGGCCGCGCTGCGGGGCCAACTCTGGGAACTCTGTGAAGAGCCAGTGGCGGTCTTTGAAGAACCGATTCTCGTGGATTGTATAGAACTCGTTCCAGTACTCGTTGGCACGGCTGTCGAATTCCTCTGCAAGAGAAGGTTAGAAATGTAAAGACACAATCTTCTGTGTGTGGTTTTAGAAGGTTTAGTATTTGTGTCCATTTTTCTGACACTGTCTCCTCTTAATGACAAGTTGTCAGTACTTCTTTTACCAGTTCACACTGTGATCTTTATGTGTTTGAGCATCGATTCTGGACAGACATAATGACACCTTGTTTCTCTGGAGGTAGAGGGTGACTGTTTTCTGAAACTTTCTTCTTCGCAGCTTCTTCCTGTTCATCGGTCCACTCCACGTTGTCCCTGTTTGAGCACAGGACCACATAATTTAGAATCGGTAAAAGAGTGTAGTGATTTAAAGCTCAGAAGCGCTGGGCTGTCCCGAGACAGCTGACCTGCTGGTGATGCATTTTAGCACATCTGACAAAGTAAATCTGCAAAACACATTAATGTTAGTTACATCAGATTGTTCAACGTAGAAAATTGAAGACAGCAGCACTAGAAATTGTAATATTTGACTACAGATTTCACACAGGATCATGAGCGATGTCAGGTTAGACAGCAGCCTTTAGAGGAGCCTGTCAAGTTAAACTAACAGTAAATCATTTTGATATCTGATATTCCTAACAAGAGAGATTTGTTAGATCTTTAATTTATCCTCCAAGGCAGATGCTTAACAACTGTGAAAACAACCCAACAAATAATTAAATCCGAGAGATTACGTCAAACATCACAAAAACAAAAGCCAACTGAAAGTTGCGGATGATGCCGCCTTCAGGAGATGCACGTGAAAGGACCCGAGCCCGTTTGGGTCCCCGGTACAGACCATGCGTTGTGCTGGAAGACCTGCCGCGGGTCTCTGAGGAAGCGTGTCCCGAACTGGGGCCTCTTTTCGTCCGTGGAGGATGGATGAGTGAGACTGCAGAGCCCCGTTTCAGCGCTGTCTGCCTCCACTCCGTCCGCGGTCTCGGGCGCCGCCATGATGGATTTGACGCAACGGATGACGCGTTCACGGTCTAACGGAAAAAAGGATATCTTCAAGAATAAGAAAATCTTTTTCTTTGTCTGTTTTTGTAAAAAAAAAAAAAAAGAAAAAGAAAAATACGGGTCACTTGGTTTTGCATACAAGTTAGCAATTATTTAATCATAAAATGGCTGTAATATTAACAAATTAATCTCTAATTTTCAGAATATTTACTCACCAGCCACTTTATAAGGTACACCATGCTAGTACCATATTAGACCCCATTTTAACTTCATAACTGCCTTAATTCTTGGTGGCATAGATTTAACAAGGTGTTGGAAACATTCCTCAGAGATTTTGGAGCATATTGACAAGAAAGCATCACACAGTTGCTTCATATTTGTCAGCTCTACATTAGGGGAGATATTGGCAAGGACCTCACAATACGATATGTATCATGATACTTGGGTCATGATACAATATTATCATGATATATTGCGATATTCTACCCAGTTAATATCAAAATTAAAAGTAGAGATGAAAAATCAAGTTGCTGTATATGTTCATCTGTTGATATTGATCATTCAGAAGACAAATTGAGTCAAAACTATTTGCCTCAAAACAACCTATTTATTGTTTTTTATTAGTGTTTTTGCACATTTAATAAACAAATAAAACAAAATAAATAAATAAAATTTTCCTAAAAAAATTGATATTAGGAGCTGAAAACTTTACATTATATTGTAAATTTATATTGCCAAATCAATTTTTTTTCACACCCCTACTCTACATCCATAGTCACAATCTCCCATCCCACCACATCCCAAAGACTCCATTGAGTTGAGATCTGATGGCTGTGGAGGCCGCTGGAGTACAGAGCTTTGTGACTGAAAAGCGTGTGTTCAAATTAGCTGCTAAGAGAAAGAGACAGAAACAAGACTTATGTCTGACAATTCATTCAGACCATGGAGAATATTTGCTCGGCGCCGGGTTCATGATGAACAAATGTGATTGCCATATCCCCCCAAGTGAACACTGAGCAAAAGCTACAAAGGTTTTTATTTACACAGTCCAAGGACGAAGGGCCTCCTTATCTGGCGAAACTATTTCTCTCTAGAGTGCAGCTGCTCTTTGTATTATATATATATATTGCGTCGATAACTTTTACTTATCAAATGCCAGACAGTCATAAAATACATACATGCAAGGAACATTATTTGTATACTTGTGGTATGAGGGTTGTCTGGAGGTTTGCCAAAAATAGCAATATGAGAGGTTGGAGTTAGATTAATGCCCACTATATCTGAAATTGTTCTGAAGAATCGTTGCCAGAATTCTGACAATTTGGGGCATGAGCATGTGGGGGAGGATCAGGGGCGCTGCTAGGGATTTTGGGCCCCATGAAAAGAATCTTTACCGGGCCCCCCAACACAGCGCCGAAATTTGTTGATGCTATTTTTGATCATCATTAGGGGCCTCTCTGGGCCCCCCTCAATCATGGGCCCCTATAATCCGTATCCTTTACCCCCCCTTTTCGGCACCCCAGGTGAGGATGCATCTATTGCATTTGTCATCAAATTTGTCCAGAAAAAGTTTTGACAACTTTTCTTTACTGTACTGTAGCCTGTGAAAACTTTTTAAATTGTTTTGGTGAGAGTCTGGCACAGCTGGACGACGAGTTAACGCGATAAAAACTTTCTCCTGTGTCCCACGCTGTGAATTTACTCTGACACAGTAACGCATCTCTTGATTCTGACACGCTGTAGAAATCTCACACGTCCTAGCTTTCCGTTGAGATGAAGGTTATACATACAACCCATGTAGGTGTGAAGATATACTCCATTTGTTTTGGGTTCATCATTTCACACGGCAGGCAGAAAAACAGGCCTCAGGATGAAGAGGTATTTTAGTTCATGCAACGAGGCCAGATCCTTGATGTCCGAGAGGGTTTGGAGCTGATCCTGAGCGTAGGGAGCAGAATATGTAAATGCATCTTTCTACATCTCAGTTCAGACTTTAGGTCCAGTTAAAAAAAAAAGAGCAATAAAGACAGTAACCTTCCAGAGCTTTTTTGAAGGATGGAAGTCTGTGACATCACCAGCATAGACATAAAGGTAGCAGACAAGTCTCGCCTTGGCTTCAAAAGAAAGGCAAGACTTGATTCTAAAAGTCTGAAAAGAAAAAGAATAAGAATAATTTCAGCTTAAGTCATTTTTCTGTTTCATTTCTGTTTCAATCTGTTTCATGAAGTTAGTTTAATCTTAGATCTGTGGACGGCAGTGACAGATGGAAGATTCAGGGACTTTGATTTCGCCTTCGAAAAGGTCATCAATAAATGATTCTGAAATGAAACTTTCCAGCTCAGCTATGAACGAACGCTCGCTTTGAAAAAAGGGTCTTCGATCATTCAATCTGAATAAAATTCAATTTATTTATTATCTACCATAAAGCTCTTTTATTAGGTTTGTTTAGATATATTATAGTTCAACATCAAACAAGGAAGAATCCTATTAAATATACAAAGATTTAAAATAAATGTACAATGGATAAAATAAAGACCAATAACATTTGTTTGACTTTTCTCTTTCTAGCAGTGAAAACTCTCTCTCTCTCTTTCTCAGAAGAAAGAATTGTGCTTTTACCAGAATAAAATGAATACATATCCTTATTTGGACTTTTTTTCCAGGTAATAACAGTTTTATGCACAATGTATAGAAAGAGGAAAGAATAGTTTTCATGGAGTTTATGGTTTACTGGGTATAAATATTTAGAATCTTGCTGATGAAAGGAAATGAATAACATCAGCTTAACTGCAGTTCTAAGTACAAACTTGTTTTAATTTATTGCAACTTCGTACTTCACCTTATCTCTGCAGCAACTTTTCTGCTCCTTGCAATTGATGATTCTAGAGTATGTTAAGTATTTAAAATTAGATTCTTTTGTACCATCTGCAGCAGTGAAATGCAACATATACGTTAATGCATCAGGGATCCTTTTCCCAAAAATCCAACTTTCAGGCTCCACATTTACATGCCTGCTGTGAGGAAAGTGCTGCACACTAGAGGGAGACATAAACTAGGATTACTGTTAGAGGCAGCTGTTTGAGAGGAAAAAAAAAAGTGAAGATGCTTGCAGAGTGTAGCAGCTGAGGCTGCGTGCGCTTGAAAAAAAAGTTTTTCACATCTATTGCCAAAAATGAACTGTTTAAACTTGTCATGTGTTTGTGGATTTTTCAGCATCAAAATACAGCAAAAAGCCTCTGATTGTGAGATCATTGCAGATGAAGCTACATTATCAGAGAGAGGAATGGAATGATGGAAATAACTCCAACATCTGCTTTTATTCTTCCTGGAACAAAAGATGTTCATGTTTAGAAACATAAATAAACAATAGAATATGATTGTTGCTCATGTTACGATTACTTCTGGGTAGGGATGTCCGATATTGGCTTTTTTGCCGATATCCGATATGCCGATATTGTCCAACTCTCAATTTCCGATACCGATATCTACCGATACAGATATATGTGGGCTATTTTTCCTCAAAACTAATTTTAGGTAACATCACATATCTCCTGTCGTGGAATTAACACATTGTCTGTGCAAAAAAAACCAAAAAACCCGATACCGATATTTACCGATATTACATTTTTTTTGCCAATATCGGGCCGATAATATCGGTGGGCCAATATTATCGGACATCCCTACTTCTGGGCCCTTTATACCGTTCTGGTCATGACCTGAGATAATAGTCAAAAAAATAAATAAAGTGGAAAAAAGAAAAATCTTTAACACATAAACCTTTATCCCAACAGCAAACTCCATAGAGAGTGTTTGTCATTACTGTTTGTAATTATTAGATCACATTTAACGATGACACTATAATAAGAAAATGGACTATAGTAGAGGCTTTGGTGTCTTAAGTCTAAAAAAAATGAATTGGAACAAAGAGTCAACTAAAGCTCATCATTCTGAACTGTGACATCAAATATAAGTGATGAACAACAATACAAACATGTGAAACAAATGATAATTGCCAGCTACTGACTAAAAACAAATAAAAATCTGCTGCAAATGCAGATGATTTAAAACAAATGCAAAAACATTTACTGCCAGTGTCACTGTGAAACAGCTCCAGTGGAAATGACGTCCCTCAGACGATTCTGAAATAACACTGGATGGTGTGTTTGCCTTCCTTTCTGCATAACATCCATCCATCATCCATATCCGTTTAATCCTATCCAGGGTCACGGGTTATCTGCTGGAGTCTATCCCAGCTTTCTTCAGGCAAAAGGCAGGGTGCATCCTGGACAGGTCACAAGTCCATCGCAGGGCCACATAAAGACGAACAACCACACACACGCACGATCAGTCCTACGAGCAATTTAGAACCACCAATTAACGCAACATGCATGTCTTTGGACTGTGGGAGGAAGCCGAAGCACCTGGATAAAACCCACGCAAGCGAGGGGAGAACATGCAAACTCCACACAGAAAGACCCCTGCTGAGGTTCGAACCAGGAACCTGAGGCAACAGTGCTGCCCTCTGCACAACATATGATGCACAAAACTTCAGAAGACATACTTTTTGTGGGTAGCTCGGTGGTTAGCAGGTTCCTTTTTCAAATCCCAACAGCTGCCTTTCCGTGTGGAGTTTGCATGTTCTCATGCTTGTGTGACCTTTCTCCAGGTACTCTGGCTTCCTCCCACAGTCCAAAAACATGCATGTTAGGTTAAGTGGTGACTCCAAATTGCCCGTAGGAGCAGCTGTGTGTATGTGGTCCAGGGGGCCTTGTGTACTAAGACTTGTGTGAATTTCAGTCTCAATCTTATCGTGGAAATTTCCTTGTGCACAAAACGATTCAGATTTGCATCCAATCTACTTGGGCGCACATGCATGAGCACAACACTCGGCCCCGACTCCTCCCTCAGGTAGACCAACATGAGTATGATAATGAGAATGAACAGGCATGAACAGGCTCATCCAAACCAAGGAAATGGCAAAAGCAAGCTGAAAAAGAGAAATTTCACCGTGTGAATTCAAGACCCTCCTTTCTGAAGTTGAGGCGAGGAAAAATGCCTAAAAATGATTATAAAAAAAAGTCAGACATAAAGGTGGAGGTGAGGCAGAGAACCGCTGTGCGAAGTGTGGCCAGAACAGGTGGTGGATCTGGGGTCCGTGATCTCACACGTGCGCCACATTGTGTCGGGAGCCATCTTTCACCCCACCAGCTTGGAGCCTCAACCCCACCATGCTGTTTGAGGGGTATTTCAGTCTTGGGTTGATCCAGGACACATTACACAGCCCTGAATCAGAGGAGGAAATCTCACAATCTGCAACCAAGAAATTAAATTCTGTAAACGAGATCATTCTCGGTTACACTTTTCTTTTCTCCCCATCAGTTCTAAAAGCCACATCCACAACCTGTCTTGCTCAGTTGCACCTTTTCCGTTCTCGCTTTCAGTTCTAAAAAGAGAGTCAGTTATGACTGTGCTCTCATTTTTCTTCTCCGATTCTGGGCTTTAATTCTCAGATTTTAGATTTGGACTCATTCAAGCATGGACAACAAACTCCAAACATAAAGGCCCCACAAGTGTTCTTACCACAAAAACACTACCGGCTTTGTGCACTTCCTCTTCAAAAAAAAAAAAAAAGGAGAAGAAAAATGATTTTTTTTTTCGATCTCTCTGCAGAAATGTTAGTTTGAACTGGTCATATATTTATGGATTGACTCTTGGTAACAGGATGGGATCAGCACTGAAGCCAGAGCCGTTTTGCTTCACTCACTTAACCTTTCCACACATCAGTGCTGCATCTTCTGAAGCCTCTATAATCTATACGAAACTCAGAGGACTATATAGTGACTGTAACTTCTGGAGTAAACAGTGATAAAAATCATAAAGGTCACTGGATTATAATAAATTACATTTGAATATGACATGTTACCTATTTTACAGGAAAGGAACTAAAAGTTTTGAGTCATTTAACATTTTTACCATATCCAAGTAGGCTACAGCAGATAAAGATATGCTATTCACAAGAATAACATCTGTGATGTTTGTGCATAATGCAGCAGAAACTGTATATGATTGAACTTGTCCGATTTTTATATATAATATTATCATATCAAAATCTGCTTTCATGCACCCTATAAAAAATATGCACATGATCAAAGGACAAAAAAAAAAAAAACAGAATATGATTAGAATTGATATGCAGGTAAGAAGAGGCTGCAAATAAATGGCGTAGTTGCACTTGCTGTCGCTCGAACATGTTAGAAGTGGTTTGTTGTGTTTTGTGGAGGAAACCCAGCCCGCTGTGGTGGTGAAATCATGCAGCCTGACAGCAGACGTTCAGTTTCCTGGTGAGTTCACAAAGTGCATCACAGGCATTTATTAGAATTTTTTTTAACAAAAGTTGAATGTACATTGTGACATTTGATCTATCAGGACAAACTCTTCAATAAGCACCTACACAGCATGCCCTCTCAAAACGTGCTTACTGCTTTGGCTCTGAAATATAAATCTAAAAAAAAAAAAAAAGACAAAAAACCCTGGCTGATCTTAAGAAAGACATTTTGTAAAGGTCGATCAGCGCATAAACGTTGGTGGAGTCGGTCATAATGAGTCTTTATGAATTTCCCCAGTGTATTAAATTCTATTTAAAGTGTTTTCACAGACCACATACTGTGAGAGAAGGAGAGCTGTGAACCATAATACATCCCATAATGGTACCACCATCCCACACACACAGATTAATGAAGATTTAAAAAAAAAAAAAAAAAATTCTACAAATTAAACGCTTTAAGACTCCATGGCCATTTGGTGCGCAATGAAGTCTCCTCATCTATAAAAATAAAAGATTAAGACATTTCAATGTGACATAGTGCCGTTCAGCTGATCACTGAAACAAATCAAACAGTTTTACATATAAAAGGAACAAACAAAAACTGCGTCAAGCACAAAAAACAAACTGATGATCGTGTGGTGATTAGATTTCTGTCAAATACAACATAAACCCCACTGAATAAAAAAAAAAAAACAATCGTAAAAACTGCAGTAGTGGTGGAAAACCCTCCTAAAATAAGCACAGAAGTGATAAAATCTCAGCAGCAGCTCAATGAAGTGAAAACTCAATGAGCTGCTCTTTAGATGCACATGAAAATACTGCAGAGTTGACCCAGTGTAGAAACAGAAAGCCTGAGAGGAGATGATCGTCTCCGACTATTAACAGCTTCAATTATCGTTACAGTACGTACAATTATGGATGCTCTTAGCTGTTTACAGCGATAAGCCCTTTTCTGCAACCTCAGCCGCTCTCGTGGCGGTGTGAAGTAACTTCCTCCCATCTATTTCTGCGTCGCTACGTTCCATCGCCGCTGCAGACCCCTGAGTTTTTCCTTGTTGCATTTAGGTGTTACTTGCCCCGATATGCAATGTTCGTAAAGGTGGACGTCGCTCCTCTATACAAAGGATTGTTGGCCTGTTAAAATTAACATAAAGGTGGTTAATTTTGTTCAGCTCATTTAACAGCCGTGCTAAATGTTTTGATCCTCAATCTATTCCTGAATGTGAATTTTTTTTCTCACCGTATCCCATTTGGCTTTGGCTCGCTCCTCCTCGAACTTGGAGTACTCTCTGCGATCGTGGATGGTGACCAGCAGCTTCCAGATGAGCAGGCCGACGAGGCCCAGCAGCAGAATGGCTCCGGCCACGGCCAGAAGCACCACGAGGATGTCGGGACCCTCGGGGCACTCTGACGGATGACACGCAGGGACACAGTCAGAGTGAAAACGAGCTCGTGCAGCACTGGAAAAACAACCACGAAGCCGAGCAGCCGCTGCGCAGCATCATTTCCTGCATCATCACTCTGCTTTATCTGAGTTTCTGTGGCGTGATGCGGTGCAGCTGCTTAACTAGCACACGATGTGTTCTTCAGATAATACCTCATTACTGATGCACACGTCGTTCCCCTGTTGCCGTGGCCTGACCAGAAACAGACTAAAATAGCACGTTGAGAACAAACTATCCTGTTCTGGTACTCTAACCTAAACGGTAATGTTCTGTCTCCGGCTGTTGACATTTTCCCGCGTACGCTACAAACTCTCGCAGTACCTGGCTTCTTCACCACAAACAGGATGGATTTGCCGCTTTCATCTTCATAATACTGGAAGTGCACGACGCAGTCGTCTTCATCCTTGTAGGAGCAATTCACCGCGTTTCTGTCGTGGAAAACTGTGAGAAGAGAATTACAAAATGGTTTCGAAAGCGGCCAAAACATTCATCAATCAAGCAAATACTTTTGACTACAATGTAGCTCTCAGTTGTTTTAAAGGGTGTATGATGAAGAGCATGCAGAGGCAATCAGACATCTCACCCAGTTCATCCACTAAATCTATTTCATTTTTGCAGATCCTGTCACAGCTGTTGTCTCTGGTATACTGTCCTCTCTTGAAGTGCTGACACTCAACACACTCCCTGCAAACACAGAGACAGGCTTATATTCTCGTGGAAACACTCACTCTCTTCTGTGGCGGCAGCGGGTCCGTTTCAACACGTGTTAGATCTACAGATGTTGAGGTCCCCTGATAGTCAAGGCTGCGAGGACAGTTCGACCACTTGTACCGCAGCTGAATTTCTTTTTTTTTTTTTTTTTAAAAAATGCACGGGTGGAGTTGTCCTGGAACGTTAAACGTGCGACAAATTGCATCATTTGCTCTTCTCGAATGAGATAAGAGTATCTGATCATCTGGCCGTGGTTATCGTAGACATGGGATAAAAAAGGAAAAAACAAACTAGCGTTGTAAGGAGTGTCAATCAGAGCGGATTCCTCTGAGACTGAGACCTGCCTCCCTGTCCTATAATGTCAAAATATGTGCAGTTGTGTTAACATTTCATTGACTATTAATGTGTTAGAACATTAAACATGAAGAGGAATTGATTCAGAATCAGCTACATCTTCACCAAGTAAAGTAGTTAACTTGTCCGTACATTCCCATAATGCTTCTCTGGTCAATGTATTTCCCCGTAGAGGCAGAGAGTCTCTGGGACTGCATGGAGCATTTTTATTATTGCTGCAAAACTCAACGGGCATTGGCTTTAAACGCCGATGTTATCCCACCCCCCGGACTCTCAGTGTCTCTGTTGTTGGTTGGCCTCGGCTGACCTGGATGCTGATCAGTCCGCATGGTGATTGGACGAAAAGCGGAGTTCAGTTTTGACTGACAGGTTTCCGAGATATATATATTGATATATATACGATTGAATTTCCCTTTATGGGATAAATAAAAGTATTTTTCATTTTCATTTTTTTCATTTTCATTTTCAATTTCATATACTGTCACGTCTCATTGATGATTTCAGTCCATCGTGGATTTTACATGTGAAGTCGAATGACAAGCAGCGACCCTTTGTTGGCATTTCTACAGCCAAATCCTTCATTTCTACATTGTAAATAAATCACACTCACTGTAGAGAAGGGAAGGGCAGCATTTACATATAAATAAATTGACATGTTTTTATGATGTACTCCGACTATGAGCTTCCCCTGTTTGAAAAAGACCAGAAATCTATAACTAATGTTATTTGCTATTGATAACCCTCTGACAAGTCTCAAAAATGTCTTTCCACTTATGTTGTAGTGTGAATAGGATCCTTACAGACAAACCTGAAGGCTTTGCAAGTGTACAGAAACTCTCTCCTTTGTGTTTGTGTCTTATATTCAACTCGTACGGACTTACGACGAGGTGGCGGCGACCAGAAGGAGATCCCCGTACGGTCCTTTGTACGTATATACGTTCTGTGCACTTAAAACAACCTTGGTTTGTCTGGAGGGACCGTGTCCACGCTGTCACTGAAGTGGGATGACACTTCTGAGTCTCGTCAGAGGCTTAAAATAGATACTTGTTTTGACGCTGGTCGCTTGCCCCAAATGCAGGCGTTAATTGTCATTTTTCATCAGGCATATTCTGTTCTAATCCAAAACTGCTTTAATTCACAATATTTTGGTCCCCAGTGAAAGTTTACACTGATTTTTAGTGTTTACAGTTTACACTGTGTTTTAGTCTGAAGGTGGTTTTAACTCCTGAATGCTCCTTTAATTGCGTATGAATGGACCTGTGATTGTTTCCCATTAAGATTACTCCTTTAATTAAGGGATATTGTTGATCAGAATTATGAACATTTTAGTCAACATAATAACAGTATTTCCTGTGGATAACATCTAAGGGCCTGATTTACTAAAGGTTTGCGTGCGTAAAAACGTGTGCAAACTTGACACCACCCGCAAACCAATGCGCAAGCTGATTTACTAACAGCGTGCAAAGAGGACTGCGCCTCTCAAATGAGGAAAATAGCACACGCTGTTCATTTAGTACTTTTGCTCTGATGAATAATCAATATGGGGCGTACCCGCCAGAAAGCGCAAAATACTGGGAGGGGAAAATGCAAATAGGTTCATTTACCACGCGCAATGAGATTTACCAACCCTGAAAGTAATTGCGGGGATTGTGATTGCGTCTGTATTTAGTACGTTCGAAAGGAAGGTGCTAATCTGCCCAGCATTACGCACCGATGGCTGCTGTTATTGTGGCAAGGAGGCGACATCGCCAAAATCAAAGAATACGCAGAGAGAGAGTCTTTCGGACTCGTGTAAATTTGTTTGGAATGAATGAAAACCAGATAGTTGAAACTTAAGGGCTGATTTGGAGCCGGTCACAAGCACATGCAAAAGGAGAAATATTTTATTTGAATGTTAAATCGAGTATTATTCAGCAAAAGGTTGCCACAGGAGGCACATTCATTTTTTTATTTGTGATAATAAATAAATCACGTGTTTTCATGGAGAAAAAAGTGTTTCTTATTGTGCGCCTACCTTGTTCTGCAGTTGGCTCTAGCGTGTCATACCCCAGTATCCCAGTTATCTGCTCCTCGCAGAAGGTGAGCTGCACCTGCTGCGCAATCCTGGTTAGAGGCATCTCTTCCCTCCACCTGTCTGTCTTGTTTGCCGAAGTTTTATTAAAGGCCACTTTTTCTTTAGTTCTTCGCCTTATATCTTGCCACCTTCTTTTAACCTCATCTGCCGTTCTTTTTGTCTTACCAACTGCATTTATTCTATCGCAGATTTTCTCCCATATTGCGTTTCTTTTGGTGATGTTTAAATGTCTTTGCTGTAGTTCATGAATGTGTTTATTTGCCTCTTCCACTAATATCTCTAACTCCAACTCGTCAAATTTCATTTTGCGCTTGTGTCTATCCTGCTTTCCATCCAGACTCTCCATGGCGCAAACCGTAAGACACGCAACACATCATTTAAATACTGCGGTTTGCACCCGTTATCAATTGCGCGAGCATTCTTAGTTGATCACCCGCAAAACACACAACAACAGCACGCGCAAACTTTTTCAGTGCACACGCAATTTAGTACTCTTTATTTAGGATCTTAGTAAATCAGGCCCTAAGAGTAATAAAAGGTAGTTATTTCTTTCAGTACCGTTACACTGTCACACAGAAACACACAGAAACACACTAAAGTCCACGACTTTTCTTTTTTTTCCAGAACAAAATTTCAACTTTGAATACAAGATATTCAGTGTTTAAAGAAGAGACCATGTTTGGGATTTGAATGCATCTGGGGGAACAAAACCTCATTGTTCTTGGCTTCATGGTATATTTCATGAAACATCTTCTTTTAAAGTATGAAAACTGCAGGATCTACAGACCAGGACAGACTAATGGCATCATATAATTCCCTTCAGTCCCTCCTGTTTGCTCTCAGTTAAAACTTGGGATTTGCTTTTACCTCTATGAACCCAACTGTAATTGACTGATTTATGTATTTTATACAAATACAACCAATTATGTTTTTTTTAAAGGTTCCCAGCTCTGTTTTATCCAAACTGAAGAGACAGCTTGGTATTAGTAAAACTGTAATTGACATGAGATTGTTGTGAAAGAACACTGATAAACTTTAATATTTACTTTGTTACAGCATCAGTTAAAAAACAGAAACAGAAAAAAACAGAAACAGAAACAGAAAAAAACAGAAAGCAGCCAAAGGCTAGAAGGGTTTACTCACTTTTTTATGGTGCAGGAATCAGGACAGGTGGGGCATTTTTCGCAGGTGGCTCCGTAGGCGCCGGGCTGCGTGCACTGACACGCCCCGCACTCGCAGTTCCCCCGGCCGCTGCACAGCAGCCCGATGCCGGACATGCAGGTGTCGGTCCGTGTCGTGCAGTTACAGTTTTCTCCTTTCCAGCCAGCATCACACTGGCAGAAGCCGCAGTTGCACTTGCCATGATCTGAAAGAATCCACAAACGTGCACATTAATCCTCAAATAACTGTACAGTTTCACATAACAGACACAATCCATGACAGTATAGAGGATATGAAAGCTAGGCAGGTCAGGGATTTGTCTCTTTTTTTAAAATGCCACAGAGGTGTTATCATCATGATTGCCCAGATCACTTCTTTTTCTCATGTGATTTTTGGCAGTGCGCGCTGGAACTTTATTGTGTTAGAATATTCCACTTCCTCGAGGTATCTGGAGACTCCCTGTTAACTCCATGACGCCTCCCGCACTCATCGTCCTCCCACATCTGCATTTCACTGCCAGAAATGCACAGAGGAAGGTCTTGATCTGAGCTCAGCAGCTTCTCTTCATCTCAACTGTCTCCCGACGTTTGTCACTTTTCTTTTGTTTTTCTTTTGCGCCACGATCTGAGGAAAAGGCTTTTTGTTTGGGTGTCGAGCATAAGGGTGGAAGTTTTGCCGTGTCCTTTGTAATGTCTTTATTTCCACTGCTATCTCCTGTCTCAAATCTTTAAAAATAAAATACATTCTGCACAAAAGTTCACCCTGATCACTGCTGCAACTGTGTCTCCACTCATTTTTAGTTTGTGACCGAGCTACCAACTTCGTTTTTTTTTTTTTTCCAATCTGACTTTTCATTTCCACTTGTCAACTTGAAGAAAATGCTCTTATTCAGTGATTCCATCTTAAATAAGTTTGAATTCAACCATTCAAATCTCACAGCACAGACTTCAAATGCTGATTTCTTTAATGCTAAAACACTTGTGTTTTGCATCTATGCTCCGATCTCATCACTGATTACTGACTTATCAGCTCTTTTGTGTGCTCTGTGCACAGTTCAAGTCTCGCTTCTACAGCAACGTTCATTTAAATATGTTTTACATCATAGGAGTGAGGTTTGGCAAACTGGGACTGCGAAATACGAATTGCTCAACTGCAGAGTGACTCATGAGTGTACGTGGAGGGATGGTGCGCAGATGTTATTTCTTAATACTTAATGCATTTGTTTTGCACACAGCGTAACATGTAGAGTGTCCCTGGACACGAAGGAAATGCAACGAAGCATGTGCGTGTAGTTTTATTGTTTTATGGGATGGCTGTGTGTCGACATGCATGAACAGTATAAGTCCACCTTTAGACACGATTTACAGTTACTACTACTATCTAGGTCTGAAGTGTTGTCATTTAAGTGCTTAACTCTTGTTTTCTACTACAAAAATTAGACTGGCTTTTTGTCATAGTTGATCTACTTGATTGCTTGATTAACCAACTTAATAAAAAAAAATGGATCCTTGACAAATATTTATTCTTATTTGCATCTGTTGGCGACTAATTGTGTTTTCATTTTGAGTCACCTGGAAACCCACGTGTCAGAAAGGCAGAAGTGTTGTATTGAGAAAGCAGCCTGAGCGTACTGATTCCTGAGCTCATCACGGGCGGGCAGACAAGCACAAACACATCTTTAGCACCGCACGGAAACCACAAAAGACGGATCGTTCAAGGAATAGTGTTACAACGGAGCAACAGTTTGCTGACAAGATCTCTGATTACGGGCAGTCGCTCTACATCAGCACGTTAAGAAACGCCAGAAACAATGGCCGGGCCCTGGAGACCGCGGCGCTCTTATCAGGAAACCAAACAGGATTTGGCACTGAATGACTAAGAACAAAGTGGGTGAGTCACGGCTCAGCTGGATCAGACTGGGGGGGGAGTGACTGATCATGAAAAATCACAAAAAGTCCAAGGGTCACTGATTCAGCGACTCCAAACCAGTCATCTACAGCGGTAAACTCGAGGAGACGATTCCCCAGGATCCACCCTGTCAGCTGCAGCTTCTCTCTCAGACTGAGTTTTTTTTTTTTTTTTAAAGGCTCTGCTCTTGTCAATGGTTAACATGGTCTAAATACATGACCTAAACACTGTCACTTGAAACTGTTTTTTGTTTTTTTTTTGTGGTCTAAAGCATGCCAGAAAGGAGTTGTCTTGCTCTTATTAATAGTAAAGCTGATTCATACACATAAGAGTCTTTTTGAGCTCCTCTCGCAGTGGGCTGCACAATAATCTCGTCCATTAATCACATGCTAGAACTTCAGAGAAGTTTAAGAGGGAGGCAGGATAAAAGGAGAGGAACAGACAGAGCAGCGCAGCAACATTACAGCGTTGACGGGGGAGAGGGAAGGAAAGAGAAGGAGGCATCTGCCAACAGAGGAATGCAAACTTTCCTGCTCTCTCTTTCCCTGTATTTACGTGCCCTGGAGCTATGCTTGCTGACTTCTGCTCCCTGGCCCTGCACCGGTCCCCAAAGTCCCTCAGCAATGGAAGAAATAAACAGCCAGAGAGAATATTAGTGATGGAGCTTTCGTGAGATCTGGGTCGTGGCTCCGATTGAGGTGAGACCGAGGGACACACGCTCTCCGCAGACGGTTTTATGATTGTGCCGCTCCGCTGTAACTCAGCAGCCCCTAAAGCCTCGGTGGACCGTCCTGCATCAGTTACCCCTCTGTGGGTGTAGATAACTGTCTGCAACGGATAAATGGGCGGCAGCGCTGAAATCTGTAAAATAAACAACCTCCCTTGAGAGAGACTTTCAGAAAGAGTTCTTCCTCGATGATACGAACCTGTCGTGTCTGTGGAAAACCCTGAGCTGCACCAGCGTTTAAACCAATGACAGGTAAGGTTACTGGTACGGATCATCACATTACCTCTGGTATGCAGATGTTAGACATGCATGACCCGCCTTAAATGCTGCTCATGAACGCCACCACCAGACAAGCAGCGCTCAATAACAGAAGAGACTGTCCACGCCTTCCCGCACAGCTAAAAACTGCTCACCTTACAGAACACAAACACCGTACGAAGCTGACCCAGCATCAGACTCCAAACGCCTCGTTTCACGGCATCGAAACGATCTGTTGCCAACGATGCAGTGCCACACACCTTATAACTGTGCATCTCCGATCAGTACTCGTTAATGTCCAGCTTGCAGAACAGAAGATTTCTGAAATGTGACCAAGCTGAAGTATTGAGTGAGCAACGCAAAAACTAACATGGTGAACTTTGCCAATAAAGACGATGAAGATGATGGCGCCCATGGACGACCTAAGGACCACTCCACTGCTACTGCAATGCCCTAAAGGTCACGGAGGGACGTAACAGGATCCCATCTCCATCCCTGATCAAAGCAGTTCCAGCTGTACCAAATTTATATCACAAACTTGAGAACTTACACATATTGCCCCTTTCCTTACATTGCTGTTCGACTAAATAAGCTATGATGAAAATGTACTCTTGTCATGCGCTTTTGCAACATGATGGTCTCTTGGCTTCCAGGTGCAAAGATCCTCTTCTTACACACCCCGTAATGAAAAATGACAACATGTTTTTAGCAATACCCTCCTTGTCTGAACACGTTTTCCAACACCATGCGCCTTATTTGTAGCACAGGATTTAAGTTAAATACTTTAACTCTCATATTTAAGTCCAAGGTATCTTCTCTCGGACTTAGAGGAAATAGCCTTCTTTTGCAACTTCACATTTACTATTTTCTTGCACTTGCAAAAGCCTCTCCACACCCACAACAATCTTACCCAACTTACCTTAACTGGCTAAATGGTGAACTAAACTGCATTAGAAAACCTGGATACAGTCAAGGTGAACCCAGAACTGTACCTAAACATGTCTTCTGATATTTACCTAAACTGCTGCTACACTGAGCTAGACTTGTCATGGGGAGTGAAAGCAGATCACGCAGTACTTCTGTGACTGGAAAGATCACCAGTCAGACACAGGCAGCTACAGTTTGGTTTGTCCACAAGCCAGCATGCCTTTAAAAGTATCTACGAGTCGAGCTTAGAGGCCCCACAGATTCCTGCTAGCATTCTCTTTATGTTTAAAAGCTAAATTATAAATGAATAAGATTATTTACTCGGTCATTATAAGCAGGAAACGACCGTATTAAGAAGAGGAAAAGACACATATTTTTTCTCCCCATTTTCCGTGGTTAGTAACAGAAAAGGTATGTAAACTGACCGAAAGTGTTTACAGACCAAGAGTGACTTGAAACTATGTCCCAGCCTTGTAAGATGAAGCCTCACAGGAGGAAAAAGGAAAGGAAGGGCAGCTTTATATTTCCTGATTTACTAGATTTACTCTGGGCTCTTAAAAGTTCTTAAAATATTGTATTGCTTTACTTTTGTTTATCCTGATATCTTTGGCAGATTGAGCGCCGGGGTCTTGATGTTTCTGCTCTCAGTGAGTGGAGGTCTATCAACGCTGATTGCAAATATGCTCACAAAGTGGGCAAAATATATATTTACTTGTAGACCAAGTGAATAAATCAACCATTTTAGTGCTCAAATAAATGCTGATTTACTCTCATGCAGACCATATTTCCTTTAATCGAGGACGCGGTTTGATTGAGCGCAGGTGTCATGAAGGAAGTGGATGTGGGAGATTCTGAAGCTCATGAACTCTTTTCAGTTCCTGTTTTTATTTATAATACTATCTGACAGCGATGCTTTGATGCATTGTCCTTGTACCACTTTCAATAGAGTATAGATTTGAACCAATAGACAAATCATTATATTCTTATATTCATATTTGACATTTTTTTGTTAGTTAGTAACACATTTTCGAGGAAGACTCATGCATCTTGCAACTACAGTGATCTCTCGCCGATTCACGCTTTAAGTTTCGCGGTTTTAGTTATTCGCGGATTTTTCAGAAATATATAATATAATAAAAAAATCAAGGAAAAAATCGCTGAAACATCAGAGGATGTTGTGCGTGTTCTCTCACAGTGAAGAAATGTGAGCCAGCCTGGCCCCTTTAAGAAGGTGGCCTTATGGGTAATGTAGTGTATGTGTCGTGGGACGGCAGAATGAAAACGGGGTTAGATGAAAAGTGTAGTGAGCATCAACAGCAGCCCAGCGTGTATAGATTTACATTCTCTGTTAACCGACTGAAGCCCAACAATACAACCTGTGTGATGTTACAAGTTCCTGCAGTGCCAGAATAAAGTTCCCGTTCCATGCAGAGAAAACCGGACTTTTTATTTTGTTGTTGTTAGCATGTTAGCCGCTAACGAGCCAAAAAATAGCACAATACCAGCGGTTTCTTTACTACGGTTCAGAGACCAGAGGCTGTGAAGGTAACAGAAAGACCACAGTTGAGCCTTTGTCTTGTTTTGCTGCAGTGCCTCGCTACTTTTTTGTGGTTTTTAAACATATTTTAAACACATTATTTAGGCTCGGGGGGCTCCGGCTCCAGTTCGCAGATCTTGATTTTCACTGGGGGGGGACGCCAGTCCCCATTAACTGCGAAAAATAAGGGATCACTGTATTGACTTGATTTGTATTTTAAAAGTACTTGTAGGCCAACATCTTAGTTCGATTGTTCTAACGTCACGTAAACATGCCGACTGATGCGAAGACTCGTATCTACTCACCGGAGCACAGAGCTCCTTTGAAGCGCAGGCAGTTGAAGTCGTCACATTCGCAGTATTTCCCCCACACCTGGCCAAACTCATTGGCGTGACACGAGCACTGCCCACACAGGCAGTCTCCTCTCCCGCTGCAGATCTGGCCGCCTGCTTTCGGCATGCAGTTGGCGTCGTCAGACGGGCTGTAGTCCTCCAGAGAGCACTCGCACCGCGGGCCCAGTCGGCCCGGGTTGCACTGGCAAACGCCGCACTCGTAGGTCCCGTTGCCGTTGCTGCAGAGCGGGCTTTGGGCCTCCGCCTTCGCCTCGCACTCGCAGCTGCAGGCGAAGTCCACCGTGACCTCGAGAGAGTCCTTGAACCCCAGAGGTTTGATTGTAAACGTCTGGCTTTTCTCCTTAGGGCAGCCCCGCAGCTGAGCTTCCACGCTAAAAGACACCTGGGAAAAGAGGAGGCGTCTCTGAGATCACCCTGTGGACACAGATGCAGCTGGCAGACATTTCGGCCCCGATCGTACACCTCCCGCTACCCGCCACCCACTACCCGCAAATTGCAGGTTTAGGAAACTCCGCTAACCGCTAATGCAATCTTCCGCCTCCCTAAAGCCGCTACCCGCGTTGCCAACTCCCTTACTCACATTGTAGGCGTGGCAATGGGTGTGTCTTTTGCGCTTTCCACAAACTCAAAATTAATAAAGTAATCATATTACACAAACAAAAATATTTTTTAAACTATATACATTTAATAATTTGCACTGAAATGAAGTTTCTCAGCAGCGCTGTCTTGTATCCACCTTAAAAGTTTTAAGACCGGGGGCGTCAGGCTAACCTTTAGCAAAAATGTCAGCAGTGTGGCAGCGCTATAAAATTACAAAGACCGACACTTCAACTGCGACTTGAAACGTGTGGAAGGCTGAGATATCATGATGGGTAAGTAAGAAGAGAGTTTACAACACCACCAATTTAATCAGACACTTAAAAAAGCACGCAGCACCGATCACCGCAGCCGCAGTAGCTTTGAAGCTGGTGCCGTCGGCTGCAGCTTCGGCAGCAAACGCTCTGTGAAACTTTTAAAAGAAAGGACAAACTCCCGAAACTCTCGGAGAAATACAGAAAAATCACTGAGCTAATCGCGGAATGTATTACTGAGGAGGACCAGCCCAATTCAGTTTGTGGAATACAAGGCATTTAACCGGCTCATTAATTACCTCGAGCCTCGTTCCCGTCATTACATGAACATGTGCAGTGGGTCTTGAAAGAAGTGAAGTTAATATTTTATGTTATTTTTATTCTGATGTGATTTCATTGATTGCAAAGACTTCTGCTAGTGTTTTCATTGCCGTAAACTGCTAGCCAAGTTCACCTGCTGCTATTTAAATGGAAGTGCTATGTTCTTTAGTACTGAGACTGTTGAACAGTCACTGTTCTGTAACTAAATGTGTTTTATAATAATTCTCCCAAACAAAAAAGACAGAAAGAAGAGTGTTTAAATAAGTTATTGTTTATTTTATGAGATGATAAAAGCTATTAATCTCAGCTTGGATGCAGGCCTATTCATTAATGTACACATGATATAAAATGCATAGGAAATTAAACTCTGTTTGCCCACTCAAAAAAAGTGAAATCGGATCGGAATAAATCGGAAATCGGCCGATCATCAAAATTAAAAGATCGGAATCGGATCGGGACCCAAAAAACGTGATCGGGACATCCCTAGCGGTTAGCGCAGTTAAGATCGCGGGTTTAGGGAGGTGTGAAATTGCGTTTTTTGCACGGGAACGCCCCTCCCGCTACCCGCTATCCCTTAGTAGCGGCTTTAGGAGGTTTGGCGGAAGATCAGGCCCCTCATCTGATACTTACTGTGTCCCCAACCTTGAGACCGGAGCAGGACTTGAGTCCAGGAGTGACCACCCCTTTCAGGCATGTGGCGTTGAAGGAGAGATTCAACTCCTCCGGGACCCCCAACAGCTCCAGCTCCACTTTAGAACGGATTTTCTGCTCAACATTAAATTATTAGTTTGTTAGTTTGTTATTTATACCATGCATTTCTCTCAGATTGAATAGATAAGAAATGCTGACTGCATGTATTTTCCAAACTTGAGAAAGTCCTTACGGCATAGGCTTCCTCAATCAGCTGAATAATATTCCCTGAGTCCTCAGACAGCATTCCCACGGTCGTGCCTGGAATGAGCTGACTGTAGTTCTGGGGAAAAGGAGATGGATGCAAGATGATTACCCAGGTTTTTAGTTTCATCCAAAAATCAATGGATGAAATGGCATGACGTCTTCATTTTTTTATTTTTTACCTTGTAAAGTGGTAGCACATAGCTGGTCACGGCGAAAATCAAATTAATGTTGTTTTCAGACAACTTATCTGTCATGAGAGCCAAGGAAGGGTAGTCCTGGAGAAAAACAGGAAGTGCAAAGTTTTGAAAGAGAGCTGTTCGTGTGAGGGCGAATTAGAAATGCCCCCCCCCCCACACCCCCTCTACCTGCACAGTGGATTTGTCGTAAATGTTATTGTTCAGGTGACACTGTCCGTCATTGGGCTGCACGATCCCGGCGATGCGTCCGTCTAGAGCGATGTGACTCTTGGCGTCGGTGGTAAACACCAGGAGGTGTGACGCGTCCGGACGCCAGCCGATCTTCTCCTGATGAGGATGAACATGGAAATCAGTGCAAGAAGAAGAAGAGCAAATCAAGCAGCAACTCAGTTTTGGACGTCGGGTGATCAGGCGCGTCTATCCACGACTACGCTTCTGTACCTTGCACACCACAGCTTGCATGATGGCGTCAAATCCGCCTTCGGGAGCGTCCCGGTTTCTTGACACCTCCTGTTTTTTCACCTCCTCGGTGAAGCGGGAAACCTTCTCTGTCAGCGATAACACATGCTGGAACCCGAACTGAGCCCGGCATTGTTGACCGATTCTGTTTAAAAAGGGATAAAGTTAATTTTCAGCTCCTTCTTCCCTTCAAACGTATTAGCAGCTAAACGCTCCATACGTACTCAAAACAAGGGTTCGTGATTGCCTCTGGGGGGTGGATGAGCATGTATGGGGACACGTTCTTATCCACGAAGGCCCCGAAGCCCATCCGCAGTTTGCTCGTGGTTTTGCCCATGGTGTCGGCGAGCTTGTCGCCCAAGGTGAGCAGGCTGTACAAGTCATCCTTCATGGAAAACGAGAGATCCATCAAATAGTAGAGATCCACGGGGTAATCTTCCACCTGCTTCACGCTCACGGTGAACTTTTTGGCATCACCTGGCGGGGGAGAGAGCAGAGCCGGAGGCAAACCTTTCATTTGTCTTTCAGGTGGAAGAGATGAAATTTAAAATCTGCACCACGCCTGCATCTGGCTGTTGAGGCCCGACACTTCCATCTCGTGGTTTCGTGCACCGACGTACCCGGTCTCAGCGTCATGCGGAGTTTCTGAGGTCTGATCTGAGTGACGGCATCAGCCGAACCCGAAGCCTTGTCACTCAGCGGTTCATCCTCGTCGATGCTCAGGGTGCTGGAGGGAAACTCCACGGCCGTGACGCTGCAGCCTTCCTTCAGCAGGATTCTCTTTCAGGTCGCAGCGGGAGACGCTGGATCCGCCCTTCCCTAAGCTCTGGAACGACCACACATCGGTTCTGTTCAGCTGTCGAGCGAATGATTAACACTGAACAAAAACGACGCAATAATCTGACTACAGAGCCGCTTTATTTTTTCCCTTTGAGTTTCACTTCAAGGGTCACATGCTGAAGATTCCCCACCAGCAGCCATGAAAGGACAACATCAAGAAAAATACAGTTTTGAAATCCGGCTTCTGTTCTGACTTGCTTCCCTGAGCGTTGAACATGAGAGGCAGCTACAGACACGCCGCGCTTCTGTTCCGTCTCACCTCCTGAGAGCACCAGGCGCAGCTCGGGTGAATGGCGAGGCACTGTTGACAAGTGGTGACTCCTCGTGATGTGCAAATGTTAGAACCTGAACAAATGACACAAAAGGCAAGAAACACAGGCAAAAGATAACCAAACAAATGGAAAAGCACATGAATTGCATGGTGTCTAGCGGCTGAGGCAGGTCCTTAAGCAACAAATATGAATGCGAGCGGTGACTTGGATGCGATCAGTGTGTACTAGTTGCAATAATTGCTGCAGATTACATTATTCTTTGTGGGAAAACAGATGAAATCATTCAAATACCTTCTGCTTGTGTTATCTTGTGTTGCCCGTGGTTGTAACTCACTAAATTTTAATACTGGACTGCTGTTAACTGCGGTTAACTGAACTGGCGACACAAAAACAATCCGTGCATTTACATGGGAAGTTTAATTCCTCTTTAATTCAGAATTTAAGTTAAATCCGATTTAAAATGATTAAAAATTACCATGTAAACACCTAATTCCGTATGAAAATGTCAATTCCGAATTAAACTTAATTCCGAAGTAAGTGGCTGGTTTATTCCCATTTTAATTCCGAATAAAATAATTCCGCGGTCATGTATACACTCATTCCGCTTTAAATTAATTCCCGTCTTTCTGTGCATGCTCGTTCTCTTGCCCGTCTGTCGCGATGACGCTTATATTCCGCGCTGGGCTTGTTTTCAAAACAAAGTTTCAAGATGGCAGCACGCAGTAAACGGTGGTCAAGAGCAGAGACGATTTATTTAATAAATAGCTTGGAGGAACTGGAAATAATTAAAAGAACAGATGGCAGGAAACATAAAAATTGTGATCTTTTTAAAGTTGTAGCAGCCAGGTTAAATGAAGGAGGTTTCGCAGATAGAGACGCCACCCAGGTCAAAAATAAGTGAAATGTTGTTGCTAATCGAGTTAGCTAAGTTTGTTTTCTTCCGGTAGATGTAAAGATGTCCGCCCCCCCTATCCAATCAGAACCCTTCCCAACCCCCAGACCTAAAGCGGAGTTGGAAAAAGCCGAACCAACGTGTTTTCCATGTAAACCTCAATTCGGAATTACAATTTCCATGTAAACTTGAAGGAAAATAGTTTAATTCGGAATTATTCAATTCGGAATAATTAATTCCAAATTAAAAATTATGTAACCGTGGCCAATATGCCAACTTAACACCTCAGTAATTATCATGAGTCATATCATGCGTCAAAGCAAGTGGAAACACAGAAATTACAATCCTAAATTTCTTTTTTAAAATTGGCAATGTGTCAAAAATGTTAATAAAAACAGAATGCCATGATTTGCAAATAAAAATAAACAATATTCACAATAAAACACTTTTTTTTTTAAGTGAGAGATGATACCATTTCATTTAAAAAAAATTGGCTAATTTTGAGTTTGAAGGCAGAAACGCATCTCAGAAAAGTTGGGGCATAAGTGTCACATCTGGATGAACATCTTGGAACTAATTAAGCTCATTGACAACAGATAAGTGACCTGATTGAGTTTTAAAACGAGAGAAGATCAGAGAAGATGGTCAGAGGAAACCACATCTATAAATTGGTCAAGCAACAGCAGACTAATATTCCTCAGTGTAAAGTTAAGCGTTTGGCCACGACCTTCAGGCTCTGCAGCACTGCATTACAAACACGCATGATTCTGTAAGAGAAATCACCGCATGGGATCAGGAACGGTTCTGTAAATCACAGTCTGAGAACACAGTTCCTCAAGCCATCCTAAAAGACCGCGCACAGAAAAAGGCTTATGTGAATATGATCCAGATATAACAGCATCTTATCTCGGACCGGAGATCATTTTAACTGATTCAAGAGTCAACATTTTTACTTGACACATGCACGGCTGCACAGATACAACAGCGGTGAAATAGATTGGCAACGCTCCCAACTCCCAGATCCAAAAACAAAAGTGCAGGTCTTCAACTACAGTGACATTTGAAATTCTTGTTGGAAACTCTGTGTCCTCCAGTTTGTTATCAGCGCTCAATTCAAAATCCTGCATCCAGGCGCTGAACTGTCCTGGCCTTGAGTTCGAACCTTTCATCAAATCAAAACATTCGTAGAAACGAATAATAAGACATGATCCATGACTTGATTTCTACATCAGGGACATCACTGGGTTAACGTTCAGCAACTGTTCTCCCTCACTTCCCAGACTTATATGGACTGTTGATGAAAGAAGAGGGGATGCTACAGGGAGGTGAATATCACCCCTGTCCCAACTTTTTTGAGACATGTCGCTGACATTAAATTCAATAAGAGCTTTTTTCCCATCCCTTTTTTAATTAAAGCAGCCTGCATGTATTCTGTGTTCAGCTTTGAATAAACTATGTCCTTCTTGTATTTGCAAATCACTGAAATCCGGTCAGCTTTTGGAGCTGGGGTTGTGTTCACTGTTCTGACATCACCAGCCACTATAGTTTTGTAGTTGGGCCGTTGGAGAGCCTGTTTAACCATTAACTTTTTTTTTTTTTTTTTTTTTTTTAGCTCCAGGTGAATCTGGTTGACCAGAGAAGAGTCAAGCAGTTTATCTACCTGGAGGGTTCTAGAGTTAGTAAATCTAATAGATCAAAACAAACACACAAAAAAGCACCCATTTACTATTCAATAATTAGAGCAACGCTCGCCCTGAGAAACGCGCCCCGCTGTTTTTCTCTCCCTTATGGAAACTTCAGTGAAGCTGCGTAATTACGCGGAACCTTGTCGACTCGTGTAAATCATTGAGGGAAGAATAACTGAGCTCTCTTGGAGAAAAAGATCGTGCAAAAAAAAAAAAAAAATAGTTTCAATAATCACCAACACACGGGCTACACTTTATATGAACAGACTGTCACGCGTTCCAAACACGTTTTACAAGTTAGAAACGCGCCAGGTCGCTCCAGCAGGTGAAAGTTTCCAAACTAGGAAACGTCTTACCGTAGCCGGTTGATGCTGAGGACAAAAGGAGGAAGAGTAACGCCAGACGGTCTGATGAAGCTCCCATGACTGCAGAGGAGCGGAGCCGGTTCCAGACTGGAGCTCCTTCTGGGTTTGTTCACCTCTCAACTTGAACGCCTTTCCTCATTCCTCCTGTTGACTCCTCGGTTGCCTCATACATCATAAAGTCCCCTCTTGGTGTGAAAGGGAACCGCAACATTCACGGACAACATGCCCGGACCGCCTCGGTGCGCACGGGCACCTTTAGTGGTTAAGAGATTACACAATCTGGACAGACGCATTTAAAAATCTTCACTGAAACTCGGACTGATTTTCTGAAGAAAACTCTAGAAGCTGGACAGATAAATGAGCTGAGACGCTCTTCTCTGTCATTATGGACATCTGATCCACCGTTTCAGGGAGTTAGTTATTAGAAATGTCTATTTCTTTTTTAAAGTAAGGAAAATTAAAAAACCCCAAATAAACAAACACGGTGTAAGGAGGGACATTAGTCTTTAGACTTTTGTAATTTGCTAGACTCACTACCTCTTCATCCAGCCAGAGTTGCAAAACTATCATGTACAGTGAATTTTACTTGTATTTATGTCAATGTAACATTCAACATACTTTATTTTTTACTTTTTTTAAGACCCTTTAGACTCAGAAGTGGATCTTCAGTAAGAGGATTGACATTTTGATTACTTTTACTGAATATGGATGTGATTGTTGTTATGACGTGACTCAGATCCTGTTAGTTTTGATCAGCTTTGCATGTCGCCCCGCCCCCTGCTGGACTGAGAGGAGTACAGCGTCTAACGTCTGGCACAAACTGCTTGGAAAACTGTAAAGAAAAGGAAAAACTGGAGAACCTGCTCAAGTTATATTTTTATAGGCTTGACAGGCTTGATGTGCGCGAGATTAAAATTTTAGAATCTCCACAGGGGGATGATTTATAATGTGATAAGTAAGTCGCATTTATAATATTAGGATCTGGAGGGGCTGACGATGCACAAGTTATTGCTTTGTAAACTGAACTGTAGGGAAGCGGTCTAAATTATGGATGTGACAAGTGCCACAGTAAGCATCCTCTTTCTCAGGTGAATGATGGAGCTTCTGAAAGAAGGTGGGGGGGTAGGAAGCAGGATAAAGGCCCAGATTTCTCCACAGAAATCAACTTATGTGAAGTGTGTGGCGCGGGCTTATGGAAGCAGACAACGCTACTTATCTCTGCACATGTCCATTTATTGAATCTTTATCCCCGTGCTCTGCTCTTATCCTCCTGCCTGTTGCTAAGTTACTGCCACCCGTGTCCAGGAACTGCTGCAAAGAAGAAATGTCAGAAATAGAGAAATGAGTAGAAACCCTATAATGGGTAACTGTTCTGCTGGCGTCAAACCCTCAGCGGAGGTGGACGGAGCAGGTAACACACCGTCCCTCTCCGGTAATGACTGATTTGGATCGACTGGTTCCGAGGCACCTGTGGCGAACGCCCCGTCGCTGCAAGAATGGCATTTAGAGCTTGTCCTGAATTTAAAAAAAGCTGGGTCAGATGGCAGCCAATTAAGAGGGAACAAGTGGGAAAGAGGTGTGGGTGGGTTGGAGAAGGAGAAGGGGATTGAAGGGTCCCGACCTGTGTTACAGATCTTTCCAGAACCCTTTAAGCTTTTTCACTGAATCTTGAGAACGGTTTATGAAAAACACAATCTCTCTCTGTTTGGTTAACGGCAGCCAGCTTACGTCTCCCAGCTCTGCGGGGTTTAACGGGCAGGTGTGAGGGTCAAGTGCTGCGATATGAGTTTTTCCTCAGGTGAATTGTCAGGCGGCTTATGAAACGTGTTGATGTGGAACATGCGTGTGTTTGCGGCGCGACGCTTCGCAATCTTATCTGCCTTCTTCCCAGAGCCCCTCTGGATCCGAGGATTACTTTCCCCTCTTTTTGTGGGGCGATAGCTCACATGAGGAGGAAGTAAAATTAACAAATACATATTTCTCTGAACACACATTAAGATGGAGAGAAGAACTGGGCGATTTTATCGATTCTGCGATATATATCGATATTTTATTTCCCAGAGAGTATCGATATTTCAGCCGGGGGTATCGATATTCTAAGCTCCCTTAAAACCCCCGTGTCCCGCACGGGTGCTCTTCCTGCAAAGTGCATTAAGTCCTCCAGCCACTAGTGTCGCTGTAGAGCATTTCTAACAAGTTATCCAGAAGCTTCTTTCTCTTCCAGCTAGAGCTGAGCCAGTCAGGAAAATGGCGGCGAGAAGCAGATGTGTGGGAGCAGTTTGGTTTTTAAAAAGAAAAAGGAAAGCGAAGATTTAGACAAAAGTATGGCGGTTTGCAAGCTGTGTCACACAAACGTGAAGTACTCTGGAAATACCACCAACCTGCGAGCCCACCTGAAACGTCACCACCCGGACAAGCTAATGCTAACTGGTTGTTGCCACCAGTTTCCATCTACTTCACCGAGGTCGCAGAAAATTACGGAGTCCATTGCCTACTTTATTTGTCAGGATTTGAGACCGTATTCAGTGGTGGAAAACGCCGGCTTTAGGCGCACGGTGAACGCGATGGAGCCCCGCTACAGGGTTTCCGTTGTCCGGTAATTGCCGGACTTTGTCCGGTAAAATATGCCGAAGTCCGGTATTTTATAATCTCTCCGGTCAAAATGTCCGGTGAAAAAACTCCTCCTTAGCACAATTTCAGTTGTAATAGAATGGGTAATTTCCACATCATTTTATGAAAAAACATATACTTTTACGAATAAGTAGTGTGTGTGTGTGAATGAATAAATGTAGCCTATATGTGGAACGAAACTTTGCATTTGTTTCATTAAATCTAACAAACGGCGCACCACAACAGAGAGGTCTTTGACATGGCGAAACAGGCTAATCCTTAAAAGCTATTTTCTAAAACGAAAAAGCTCTAATAGCGAGGGTGATGATGAGTCTAACTCTAAAAGGCTAACTGAAGAGATGGAGACTACCACAGATGATGCTGTGGCTCCCGCCGAAAATATTTATTTATTTTTTGAAGTTACGCTCGTGAGTCAATTGACGGGACTTATTTTATTTGAAATAGCCTGTTTTTCAATAAAAATACTATTAAATGACTTGCATTGATATCGTACTACTGCATATGATTTATTTTTAACCTCAATAATGTGACCGGAATTTCAATCATTTGTCCGGTAAATTGAAAACCTGCCGGTCACATTGTCCGGTGCCAATTTTTTCTAGCGGAAACACTGCCCCGCTATCCTGTTGTCTTTTATTCATTTTGTCCAGCATTTGCAAGCTGCCTGTCAGCCATATAATGTGTAATTGATGCTTTCAGTTCAATTAATTCAAACAAAGTAATTGAAACACTCTCAAGATGTCCCCAAAATCACTTTGTCCCATTAAAATTTTTTGGAAAATGATGTAAATGTATTGTAAGATGAATATTGATATATATCGTATTGTGAGCCAAATATATCGTATCGTATCGGGAGATTAGTGTATCGCTACAGCCCTAATGGAGAGGTGAGAAGAGAGTCTAACAGCCTGCTGTTTGATATAAAGGAATACAGACTGGGAGAAAGGAACTGAGCAGAGAAATGGGCTGAAAACAGTAAATAAAGAGGCACATGAGACACGAAGCATCATGCCGGCCCGTATTTCTGAGAAGCAGAGACGCGTCTAAATGGAAATGAGGTTAATGGCCGGTGTCTGAGCGCGTGAGGTGTCTGCACGGGAGTGACAGGGCAGGAATGTCTTTAATTAGATTCGTGAAAATTTGTAATCTGTATCTCAAACACAGAGATTTTCATCAGCTTCTTCAAGCAGCTGGAGGAGGTGCAACGCTCACGTCGTTATCTTCTTAAAGGAGCCCCGTGAGTGATGCTGGGGGTTAATGTGGGGTCCGACTCTGCTGTGTTGCTGCTGTAATTGGTATCAGTGAGTAATTAATGACTGTATTTACTCTTGTGTCATGAGGGATCCCAAAGGTGGGAAAAGCTTGAGTTTAAGACCTTAATTTTCGAGATTTGATATTCAAAACAATCTTGTTTACATGCTCTCCTCATTCATATTCATGCTTATGGGATTTAACTACACACACTCAGGGGCTTCGGTGCACGTGCGCGTGCATGTTGGGATGAAGCGTTGCATAGAAAGGGGGTATTTTGAGGAATGTCAGGTGACAAATCTGAAAAGGATGCGTCTATTTTTGAGTCCTGCATGGTGCCATTGTCAGCAGCAGTAGCAGAAATTATGGATGGGTAAGAAGCAGTTTTGGGGGGGGGGTGAAACACAGATTCGCTGTTGCTAAGGATGTCTCCACTTAGTTTGTGTTGCTAGGCTGCCATTCCCTCATGCTCAGTAGAAACTTTCCCCGCTCTCTTTAACTGCAGCTGTTAACAGGGAGATTTATTTACAGCCATGACCAGCACTAAAGCTCCATTAATGTTTCCATCCCAGATCCGACAGGAAGAACTTCTTCAAATCCTCTGAAAAAGGGATCATCCCGTAGGCGACACCTGTAGGGAAGACATCTCAGAGGAAGGCTGACTCATGTCCCAAAATATGCAGGAGGCGTACAGTATGTGTCACAGAAAAGGTGCTTCTTTTTTCACATTTCGAGAAAATCCAAGACACGATTGAAAGGATGTTCAAGAATAAAAAAAAAAATGACACGGGTGATTATGCTTTATCTCGGGTTGAGTGGCTTGTTAACCTCTTAAAAGACGGGTTATTGAAATTCATCTAATTCATCACTCTCTTACAGTGAACTCTTCCACAATTCAACTCTGCAGTTGTCTACTTTAAAAAGAACAGGCGTCACAGAAGTAACTGAGCGTAACAAAAGGCCGTTGAGAAAGATGTTTTATTGTCTAAACCAGAGGTGGCCAGTCCCAGTCCTGGAGGGTCACGCTCCTGCAGGTCTTAGATGTTTTCCTGCCACAACACACCTGATTCAAATGAATGGATCACCATCAGCTGGTCATCCAGGTCTGAACAAGACCATTAACGTTCCTTTCATCTGAATGAGATGCGCTAGTTAAAAAGAGGAGGGAAAAAAAGACTGGAAGAATCTACTGTGATTCTCAAACTGGCTTTTTTGTTAGAACCTCGCTGCCAAGCTGCTGGAGTCACCTGTCACATGTTTTTAGGCACTCAAGACATACCTCAGGTAGCTCCATATCATCACACTCCCACTGCCGTGCCTCACCTCAGCAACAATCCTGCACTGATGCCGTGGAGGCCAGGCATGTGCACAGGCACCCCAGGTGGTTAGGGTTAGCTTAGCTTTGCTCTTAAACTAGACAAGTGTCCTTTCTGCTCAATGATCGTTGAGATCAAAAAGATTAAAAGTAGCAGTTTCACGTCAAAGAGTTGAGTTTGCAATGTTACGACAAAAATGTGTGATTTTTACCACAAAAACATTCAATTGTACAAAAGTTGTGAATTTACAAAAGTAACGTGCGATTTTGGAGACACAAAATTGAGTTTATTTTAAAAAGCTGCAATTTTGTGAAATTTGAGCTTTTATGACAAAAACATGTTTTTTACAACAAAAGGTGCATTTTTGTAAAAATCCAAAATTTATGAGAAAAAAAATGATAGAATTTAGGACTTTTAAGTTAAAGTTAAATACCTTACAATTTTGCAAGTTGTGATTTTAAAACAAATTTTTTTCAACAAGAAAAAAATGCAATTCAACAAAAGCCACAATTTTATGTAAAAAAAGGTTGGGAATTTTTGGTGATTTTATGACAAAGAGTCGTTTGTTTATGTCAAACAGTCAGGAAATAATTTGAGCTTTTATGAGAAAAATTGTCAATGTCGCAATATTTCAGAGTTCTTTTACATTAGACTTTTGTCATTTTAGGACCCAAAGTGATAATATTTTGTCAAAAAGTTGCAATTTTGTGAAAGTTGTAGTATCAAATTAAAAAGTCACAATTTTATGAAATTCATGATGTTATGACTATAAGTCATCCTTATAGGGCATTAATTTGCAGCTATAGGAAATTTGCAATTTTGCAACATAAATTCTTTATTCTATGTCAAAAAGGTACAATTTTACAAGATTTTTTTTTACAATGAACAGTTATGATCTTTTCAATTATATTATATTATAAACAGGAAATGGGGGAAAACATGTAGCGAGTGGCCTCAGACCAGGACTCAAACCTGAGAACGCTGCACGAGATCAAACCTATAACAGGACACCTGCTCAACTCACCAACAACTTTATTTTAGTTTCATTCGACCTGAGTCTTTTCATGCCAAACTGAGCAAACAGCACCTCATCAGCTGAGTTATTTCAGGGGGAAGTACATGGAGCTCCAGTCAGCAGCGCTGCAGCTCTTTCTCTGCCTCCCGACTCCAGCTTCAACGGCATCTCCACCGATTTTTTTTTTTTTTCATTCATCACTGATGCTCCATTAACTGCTTCTGTCTTTGTTATGACTCAGAGTCATTATTTCAGTTCCTCTGGTTATTATTTTTCTCCGTGAAGCCATTATGGAGATGTGTAAGAAGAGACCTTCTATTGATCCAAGTCTGAAAATGCTCTGGTGTTATTGCTTTCTAACGGCAGCCCTTCCAGAAAGCATCGCAGCTTATGAGTCCAACTCCTCTGCTCTTAAAGGAACATTTGTGAGATATAACTGCTGAATGTTCAACGATTAGATGGTCAGGACTGTAGACCTTCATTAGGGACTAAAACAATGTCAATCCAAACACTCCTGAGTGAGACCAGAACATGTGTTTGGAGCAAAAATGACAAGTAACCCTTTTTACACTTACTTTTAAAGTGAAACCTTACCTCTGTTTGTCTGTGGGAACCTGATGTGTCAGTATCACTGATGTGAATATAAAGACATTTTTGAGTCTTGCCAACTCCAGATGTCTTGTGAAACACCGAAATGTTCCTTTACACTGTCCTATAAAAATTCCTTTAATCTAAAACCTTTTGTACTGGTCTGCTGGAGCCTGTCCCAGCCGTCTTTGGGTAAAGGGCACAGCTCTGCAGCTGAAAATGTAAACAGCAAAAGAACTGGATGGAGCCATTAAAGTCTCCTTTGTTCACGCAGAATCAAAATTTACCCCACGTTTTTAACAGAGACCAACAGGCGAGAGAAAAGGATCTTACTGAATGACGACATCAGTCACCAGCTCATCATATGTGTAAACAGCCAGTGTTAACTGTCTTTATGTTATTCCCCAGTTATCATTTAGCTTTATTACCAATGAGATCTGCATGACATCGGTTGGTTCAGCTTGATTCATTCCGATTTGAACGCAAGATGCCCCATGATGTGTGATCTCACAACATCTGCTGACCCGGTGGCTAAATAATGTCTCCATCCCACCACCAGAATTCAACCAAAAACACAAGCAGAGACATGGCAGGGGCGCGCCGGCGCTTCTGATTTCACAGGAAACGTGCAAATATGCAGCGCCGAATACGACTTCGCCAGCTGTTTCCTTGGGGACTCTGATGTTTGCTTTGCAATGACCACCCTAACGCAAGCGGCGAGTCCCACCCCAGTTAATGCGTCCTGTGTACGCCGCCGCCTCTCCTAAATGAAGGCACCTCATCGCTTCCTCCCCTCTCTTTTCCCTCTCAACCAAAATAACTTCACCAACCATCTGTCACAGGGCTCAGAGGTCTTCTGTTGCTTAGGAACAAGTCAGGCTCTCACGTTCACACACGCAGCCTCATATGAATATACAGTTTCTACATATACCAAAATATATCAACACTATCCAGCCGTTAGGAACACGTCTCCTCCACCGACTCTGCGAATGCTCAACGCGATGCTCCGCAGAGTCTGGTGCCATAAATCAGCAACAGACTTTCAAGTTTGGAAAAGGTTTTAAAGGGTAAAACTTCTGGAAAGACATCTCCAAAAGGGTTTGAGAGTTCAAAAAGAGTGACATGTTCATTGAAGTTTCTTCCTCTTTCATTTTGTCACAGCCTTCTTTTTTTTTTTTATCTTTTGTAAATTCTTTGAAGTTTTTCTGGTTTAAAGCTTCGGAGAGCCGTTGTCAAGATAAACTATGGCAGAGGATTTACATATTGACAAAGAGATTAGATGTAAGTACAAGCCTACTTTCCATAATAAATCTGCAGAGAGTCCCAGAACAAACAGTGAAGTTGATTCACGCGACGCCAGCTAATTCAAATTAATTGGCATCATTTGAACTGACTGCGTTAAAAACCGTGCATCGTTCCTCTGTTGCCAGATTGTGATAACTTTATCTGAAGGCGCACCACCTCCGGGCTTTAGAAAGGTATTTGAGAATGCAGCTAATCGCTGTTTGCGCACGTGCTCGTCAGTCACAGGTTGAAAGCTGCTTATGGCAGACAACAGAAGTGTTTCTAATTGAATTCAACGGTTTCTAATCGAAACGGCAGGTTAATCTGACGGACTTTGAGTTGTTTTGAGTTGTTTTGTGGTTGTCCTGACCTGCTGACAGTCATCACTGCAACAGTCAGGCCCGTATGACTGCAAATGAGTTATTAAGAAAAAATATATGAAAAATAAATGTCTATGCTGCTACGTTTGAGTGTTCTCATAAAAATCTAATTATATTTGCTGTCGAGGGGGGGATTACAACAGCTGTAATCCTTTGGGATTTAATTAGATTATACATATTGAACCAGTTGTGGGCGGGTCGTGATATTTTATTACTTTCTAATTTAGTGGCACTAGCTCTTTTGTGAGGTTTTTGAAAGTCATCTGTTTGCAGAACAGATACAACTTCATGAGAAGTTTGGAAGCACGTTTCTTCTTCCTGCCTCTCCCTTTGGGCGCTGCCACAGTGGATCGCCTGTTTCCGTCTTCTGGATCATCTTCCTCTGTCACATCAGCCTTCACCACATCCAGAAATTCCCTCCCTGGTCTTCCACTTCCCGCCTGTCATCTCCATCTCCAGCATCCTCCCACCGATGCGTTTACCAGCCCTCCTCTTTATGTGTCAGACCATCTCAACCTTTATCTCCGAGCCGTCTGACCCAGGCTGTCCCTGCGATGTGCTTGTTTTTAATCCCACCCATCCTCTTCGCTCCCAGAGAAAACCTCAACGTCTTCATCTCTGCTACCTCCAGCTCTGGTTCCTGGCTTGGTAAACTTTTCCCTTTTACTTTTGGTGCTCCTCTTCTGTCACAGATAACGCCAGGTTGTGGGGTTAGATCCGGCTTGCAAGTCTGCCACAGCTCTAAAGGTTAATCGGTTTCCACTGACCCCCATTTTAAATTGTCCAACTTTGTGGCAGAAAAAAAAAAAAAAAACTTCTTTGGTGTTCCATAGGTAGGATTTCACATCTTTGACAAAAGGTGGTGAATTTCTATGAACCTCACCAGGTGAGATTATATAACACCACAAATGTCTGCATAATTAGAGGTGTGGTGTTTGAATTGACAGCTGGCTCAGGTTGATGACGAGCTGTCGTCATTTTAAGCTTCTCAGTGATTAGCATTGTCTTGGTGTTATTTCTCAGCTGTGAATTAAGAACTGACAGCGCATTGTAATATTTTTTTTCATTGATTGAAAAAGTAATGTTTTGTTGTAGTGCTGGGCGATATGGAAAAAAATCATATATCACGATATGGACTATTTTATATCACGATAACGATATATATCACAATATACCATAATAAAGTATGTTTTCAGTTATTCTCTGAAAAGTTTGACAAAAATTTCATTGCTTACTTTTCAACTTTATTTTGAAAGGACATTTAGCTGAACTGTCACAAACATACATTTTAGTGCAGCAAAAACAGGTAGGTACAGAGGTACAGTAGCTTTCACATTTTTTTTTTAAAAGTGCACAACAGTTTCTGAGAGGAAAAACACATTTTTGCACTGAAGTTCAGCTATAAAAAATAACACAAATTATTTTTCAACTTTCTGAAAACTGTAACCTTGTAGTGCAAAGTTTGCAAACCAATATAAAGTGTCTAAAGTAAACATCAGGGTTGAAGAGAGCTCTGTTTAAGGCATTAACCATGAATAAAAGTGCAAACATAAAAGGCTACTTTGTAGAAGTAGATATGATTCTATCAAATTTATCGTTGCAGGTTATTTAATTACATATTTGCTGTAATAATTGATAAAATTAGGTTAGAAACGATAGAAACGATAGAAGAGAAATGGCACGATATACACTTATATATTGTCCCCACGATATGTATCATCATATTGCCCAGCACTATTTTGTTGTAATAGAACCTACCTGAGTAACGCGAACAAGGTAAAATGAATGATCTGTGTCAAATGTTTTGGCTTGTTCCTTTCTTTCTTAAGTCCTCGTGTCTGCAAAGAGCTCCACTGATGCTGCCACCTTGTGGATACAAATGACACCATTTTCGCGGTACTGGGGTAAGATCTATTGTAAATATACAAAGCGATCCAGCTCTTTGTTCCAGCTCCGGCAGTACTTGTTTCAAATGAAATTTTGGTAGCAACAACAGAAATGAGGATGGACGGACACATTAAACTAGAATAGATGTAACGTAATGATAGTTGCTTGTTAAACAGGGTGTCAGTTCCTGCCAACATGACGCTGCAGAGAAACAAAAAACATATTTTTAACTTGGTCTTCAGGAAGCCTGTGGGTGACATCACAGGGGGTTTGTTCAGTTCCTTTTATACAATCTATACTCCTGACGCTCATTTCCACTCACTGCTCCCTGCCTGCATGTCATCATGTAGCTACCTGTATTTTCCAGAAGGCTTAAAAAGAAAAGTTTTTTGGCAGAAATTTTATATGCAGCCTGATAGTTAAAAGAAAAAAAAAAAACTAGAAGGATTTATTTAGAAGAACTAAGGACATGCTGATTTTTTTTCTTTCCAATCGAAATCCACATTTAGTGCTGTTTGTTTAATAACAGCAGGATCCTTTGTTGACATTTTTTTAGACAACACTGATTAATCTACATTACGAAACCAAATATAATCCAGAAAAATAGGCTGGTAACATGACTAAGTCTAAGTCAAATGTAAAGGCACAATTTTCATTTATTTTTCAAATGCATCTTTTCAATAAAGTATAGAGCTTCTAAAATGAAACCCCACATTATTGCATGGATCAGTGTGCATGAATGATGATGGAGAATAACATCAGCATTATTTATATAGAAGCACATTCTTATACACAAACACGTATTTGCACATAAACACCCTCGAAGGCGATTCTTCTGTGTAGATTAGTTTTCAGTCGTGTCTCATCCAACTCAATAAACTGCAGTCTGCAACACTTTAGTTCCAAAGTTATCTTAGAATGACATCTTCACACCAAGTTGTCCAATAAATATCTATTGTTCGGAGTCTAATTTCAGTCAACGCCCTGGAAAGGAAAACAACTGTCGCAGAGGAAGTGGGGGAGCGTCTGTTTCACATTCTTTTGACTTTTCAACCTCAAAGTTATTGACTGTGTCTCTTGGGGTCACGAAGTCACAGTGACATTTTGTTCAGTATTGACATCCATCTCTATAAATACCTGCCCGAGTCTTAATTGTTTGTTAGTGCCTGTCTGCTGCTCATATTGAGTCTTTACCTGATTCTGAGCACTTTAATGAGCTGTCTTCAGACCCAGTTGTTATGTCTCAGTCAGTAATTGGGTCGTCAGGTGTTATTGGAGCGCATTCATGAATGTAATGTTCATTTTAGAATAGTCTATTTGAAGATGTCCAAGTGATTTATCAGTGATTTATTCTCACGTATGCCTGAAAAACTGATTTTCTGTCTGTGCAGTAATTGGCTACACTGACAAACATTTACCTCCCTAAAACAGTACTGAAAATAAATTAACAAAGAAAGAGTCGAGAGTTAGATTATTATGGCAAACCTGAGCAAACTTTCTTTCTTTTGGTCATACGCCTCATGATCTGAAGCCAGCTGACTGCCTCAACCAGTGTGGGATGGCGGTGTGCATTGTGGGGAACTAATCATCCCTTTACAAAACACCAGAGAGGGCGAGCTCAGGCGAACAGGGAGTGTCTTTTATTACACTAGAGGGAAACTGCGCGTCGCACGTTGCTTGCCGTCCAGGAGACCCACTTGGAATCGGAGAAACGCGGTCCTTGAGTTGAATAAACTTATTTCTGTTCGCACCTGATGCGACGCTCTCTGGCTGCAGCAGTCCGACGATGTGGATGTGGACATTTACGCACTGAAGCAACAGCAAAACTCTGCGTCTGGCTGGAAACCTGGACATCGGAAGCGCGTTGATTTTCTCTTTTCCTCTTTTTTTTTAATAAATTGTATGAACAGTCACATGAAGCAGCGTTTTGCTTGGACTCCTGGTTCTGTGGTGAGATTCCGTGCCTGTCAACTGGAGTCGCGTGCCCTGTTGCTGACCACCCGCAAGGAAACATGAACGTTTCTCTCTTCAACGTGACCCAGGACGCGCTGTTTAACGGGAGCATGGCTACATACTCAAGCAACAGCACGGACAGTGTGGTGACCGGCGACGGCGGAGGGTCTCTGGTGCTGTTACAAGAAGAGCGCAAACTCTTCGTGATGCGCGTGGTGCAGATCGCGGTGCTGTGCGTCCTGTCGCTCACCGTTATGTTCGGGATATTTTTTCTCGGGTGCAACCTGATGATCAAATCAGAGAGCATGATCAACTTCCTGGTGAAAGAGCGGAGACCCTCCAAAGACGTGGAAACGGTCACAATGGGGCTAAGCTAGAGCCCTGGGATCAGATGTGGCTGGGAACTGGGGGAGGGGGGGGAATCCAGCGCGAGGCATTTGGAAAAGCAGATTAAGATCTGCGTCTGCATATACTCATTAAAGACGCTCTCTGAGTGTCCCAGAGAGAGAGAGAAAGAGAGAGAGAGAGAGAAAGAATATGCAAAAACTTCACACTTCCTTCCGAAAGTGACTACAGACCAGTAGTCCAACGACCAATGTTTGTGCGTAAAGTTTGTGCGTAAAATTCAGGCAGTTGTTTACACGTGGACCGAGTTGTTGAATATTTTTGAGTGAGTTTAATATTTCCAGCTTGAACAAAGTAACAAAAATGTTTACAAACTGTTACCTCATGTTTTGTTTGAATATATTTGCTCTCTTTTGTAAATTTGAGCTCTTGAAGAATCTGTCCACAAGCATGATTGTGAATTCTAGTTCCAAGCCTGCTAGTGTACTCCGTGGACTCGATGGGCGTGTGGATATTTCTCCTTAGACAAAATATTTTTCTTGTTCTCGTTTGGTAAATGCACTCTAAATGCAGATATCTTGCCGGGTTTTTTGAACAAACTCCGTCACAGCTTTATGGAGTGATTGTGATCCTGTTTGGCATGCTCGCTGATTGACCTGTAAAGTGTTTTTTGACCCGTTTTGCACTTTCTACATCACGAATGCTGCATGAATTATTTTGTACCAAATCATTGAAACTGCAGCATGCAATTAAACTACATAAATTTACACAAAAAGCTTTGTCATCTGTTAATCAGCTGAATATTTCAGCTCTGTCTGTATCTGGAATGTCAGAAGTTGTAATATGTCTGAAGAATTCTTGTTTGGAGCTAAATTGCTCTATAAATCTTTCAACTTGTAAGTGGACCATAATTCAATTTTGAAAAACTCAAAGCTTTTCTTTTTTAATTCTAATCAGACTGCTGAAGTGACCCCTGTTTCCCTTCACCTCACTGTCAGATTTGATCATTACTTATTGACAAGATTAATGCACTAAAATGAATACATTAATGTGGTTATAGAGTGGGCCACTTTGATACCGGACATGACCGTTCTCATAAAAGTTAAAGAAGTTATATGTATAAACTTATTTTAAGCAGGTTGAAATGAAGATATGATGATGGAAATATCTAAAGTGGTGACATCACAAGAGTTAGCTGCAATTAATAAATCACCTGGTAAAGCATGTTGTTATTTTTAGATGAGACACCAAGCTGACCCATCCTGAGGACATCTGAATTCATATCAGCTTCAAAGCATTGAATGGGATTTTATGTAAGAATGGATGACTCTGCATGACTCTGAGAAGTTTTTTAATCTTCTCTTTGTGCTGTTAGTCCCATCACAGGGTGACTGGAAGGATTTCACACTGGGACAAAACCAGCACGCTGTTGCATGTTTTACTGTTGCCATCTGGAGATTCCACACTTCTTTCATTTTGCAAAAAGGAAAATCATTTCCATCTAAGTACTTAAGACAGACAGAAAAAAAATGTTTAAAGAGTCAGACATTAGATTAGAACCGTACCTCCAAAATTTTTTGTTTTCATTTCACTTCCTTTTTTTAAATTCTTTATGCCTGTCTGTCCTCCCCTCTCATGCAACCCCACTCAGACGCAACCGATGTTCTCATTATTATTTCAGCACTTGTTAGGAGAGCTCGGCTAGATGAATCCTTACAAACACACCCATGCATTCACACATGTGCCCCGTTCACCGTGCACACACACGGGACACTGAAGTGCAGCAGACCAGCAAATTCTAGCAGAAGTCTTTCAGGAAAAAAGCAACATGAATTAATAAACTCATTCAATAATTCGAATAGTGACTAAGAACAACTCCAGACGCTGTGTTAGATGCATCGCGTGCATGCAAAGGAAAAAATATTGATGTAACTATCACAAAACACGCGTGAGTGTGTTAGTGTCCAGGATCCAGGTGTGTTGTATCCGTCAATAGCCATATAACGTTTCAATGTCAAGACCTAATGTTTGTCCTCACTGCATGGCTACCTCTTACTGAATTATAAACCGTGCAAGATTTTATGTAAGAAGAAGATCAAAAAAGGCTTCACTCTCCGAGATCACATTCATTTCGGCTGAGACCATTTTCATTACAACGAAAGATAACGTAACAGGCTTCAGTAAGCTGCATTTTTTTCTTCCAAAGCCTCCGAATGTAATCCTCTGGGAGAGATTAAGCAAGACTGTTCTGGTATTGTTACCATGCTGCGATGACTGACTGTTGGATGCGGGGAAGCACAGATGCGATTCAGGAGAAAATATGAATTATCATTTGGTTCCTAGCAACAAGTCAGGCGCTGAAACAATGCAGTGGCCACATGTGAGCCAACCATGGGTGAGGGATTAGAAGGACCTGGAAAAGTGAAACATCTTTTTTTTTTTAATTAAATGCATATATTTCATTTTTGGCTTTCTGGGTCAAAGGTCACTGATACTGACAGCTTCTTCCTTATACATGTCTGTGATAGCTGATATCTAATTATGGAACCAAACAAATTATAAAAACGCACTTACTTCTCCGTTTCAGTCTTAGTTGTTGCCACTTAATCCAGACTTTCAGATCATCCCAAGTCATTTTTCTAAAGAGACTGGTTTGTAGACATACAATATCAGAATGAAAGAATGGGACTGTTGTCCTCTTGAAACAGAAAATAAAAGAAACCTAAGGAAGAAAAATGGGGGAAAAAAAAAGCAAAAACAGAACAAAAAAAACACAAATATAATGTTTCCAGCTGACCCAAAGGAAGAAAAAAAAACATATTCCAGCATATTTCTTCATTTCAAGTTTTAAAAAAAGCAAACATACAGTGAACGTAAGTAATATCACTAGTTTCAGGTCTGGATGTGAAACAACAAGCAGAAGTTACTCTGCATGAAATAAATATGAGACAGAAATTCAGGCCTCTTACTGCTGTAAACAAACATCACAGAGCTAATATCAGCACGTCCTGGAGGTCATAAAAATGCACCCGTAATTAGCTGATGCAAATGCACAATGGAATTGCTTAATTCAAGGAGTTCACGAACACATCATTTCTCTGAATCTTTTATGTTGGCTGCATGACAGAATAGTCATGTCAAGTCACCACACGTTGCTGAAGAGAAGAAAACCATCCAAGTATCTATACGCATCTTTTTTTTGTACCTTTCTAAATCATCTGTGTGATCTGCTATAACTGCACAACATTTTAAGAGGAGGCATTTTGTTTTTATGCTCCTTCAGGTTGGATTTCATGAGTAGGAATGATAATTATGATGAGTAAGACTACACCAGCAAAGGCTGAGATGGAGTTAATGATAATGAGTGCATAAAGAGCTCGTTAATAGGCCGGCGTTGCAGCGGCGCCACAGGAACAACAAATTAACATGTTAACAATTCACCCCAATCAGCACGTGCAGGTTTGTTGCTTTTCAAGATTCCTCTCCATAACTGCGCACTCGCTTGTCATGAAGTGTCACCGTTGACCTTTTCCAGACAGAGTCCTGCAGAAAATAATGAACGTTGCACTGGACATTAAATCATGAGCAAAAATAACGGTGATCAAGATGTTCCCTCGTGAAACCTGCCTCTTAGTAACAAAGCAATCACCGCTTTGATGGTCTCCTCTTGTTCTTTTCCTTGATGCTTTAGCAGGAGACACTGAGTTTAATAGCTGCAGTGTTTTTGATCGGAGCGCAAGACGCACCAAAGTTCTGCTTTTGATGCCGAGGCAGGTCTCAGAGGAGATGAAGAGGCCTTTTCTCCGGGAACGTTTAATCTCTTTCTAATCAAACGTGCCGTATTCAAAAGGAGGAAGCAATAACAATGCACACAACGAGGTAGAGGAATGGAAGCAGTGTCTCATATCTCACACAGGTGGGTGTAAACACTCTTTTATCACTTCAGTGCACACACACACAGACAGCAGACAGGTGAACGACTGGGTGATCGCTTCAGCAAATGTCACACAACATCTCACCTCTTGGGCCCCCTGAAATGGAGAAAGGTTTGGGAAGGAGAGAAGAAAAAGCTCATCTTTCCGTTCATGCATACGTGCACCCCTTTTTCCAAATTGGGCCACATCCAATTCCACAGCGAGGCGGCGGTGCTCGCGTTCATAAAAATTTAACTAAATCTATTATAGGCTGGCTGATGAACAACAAACTGCAGGATGGCCCCCAAAACTATCCACACAGCGTTTAACCCAATTAACGCGAGTCTCATCCACGCAACGCGACATCTTTTCACATTCCCGCACGTGTTTGTGCGCCTCACAGTGTTACTGTCATTGATTCCTTCCCTGTGCTGCGCTGACAGCAGTGGCCCCCGAGGCTTTTTTTTTTTTTTTTTTTTTTTAGTCCTTGGGTGATATGATGTGTCATCGTGCTGTTTTTCTTGCCCAGTCCTGAACTTCGCCTGTCAGAGTGTCAGCGCGGTCTCGCTCCGGCGGCTCCATCCCTTCCTCTCCCGCTTTGCTTTTGTCTGTCTGCGCTGTCAAAGAAATGTCTCTTTTCGCCGACAATACAAACCAGCAACGCCATTAAATTCCTGCCCGCGCGGTAATAACGGATGAAATTAGGTTATGATGCAGAACAAAAAGAAGGTGACTGTGCTTGATTGAAAAATAAATCAAGTGTGGTCCAGGGCCCATGAAAGGAAAGGAAACGTGCCAGTGGAAATAAGAGAACAATTAACACTTTGCATTTTGAAGAAATGATGTAATTATTCTTCCTCTTATTGACTTCTTAGAGGATACGTGGACTTGTGCGTGTGCCTTCTGTTAAGATCAAGATTCATTTAGAGAACTGTTTAACTGTTAAAACTAAACTTTACGGCATGTAGGAATGCAGTCTCTCTCTGCTTTATGACCTAACGACTGGGATCTCCTGACTTCCTGACCTGCTGTCTTCCAAGGAAGTTTGGAAATTCCAGATAAACAGTTCATTTATTATCCTGGATTGTCCTGGAGAGCTGTTTACCATCTGGACTCGGAGACAAAGAGCAATAAAACCCAGAAGAGCAAGGATCCGCCTATAAGAACTGACACAATCTGACATTCGGTGTGCGTTCCCTGGCATCTCTGTGGTGTTAAGGCTATGCACCATTGGCCGATTATAATATTCTGCATGGCATATATATCTTTGTTTTCATGATTGTATATTAAACCTTTTAATTGGCCTTTGTTTCTAGTCTTGTCAATGGCACCAGATAAAAGAACACGGATAATAACTTTCACTTCAAAAGCACCAATATAATAGCAGTTTCTCAGAAGTTGTGGCTTTGCACTGTTTTAAAGGTGCAATTATTAAATTAAATCCGTTTTGACTGAGTCACTGCAAACAATATGCAAATGTTAATTCAAACTCACAGGTTTCGCTCTCACTTTAATTATGGAAGTATTTCTGTGCCACCTGAGTTTGAATACGAATTTTTAAGATTGAAATTTTTCAGCATCAAAATCAGACTTTGAATTTTAAAAAACATCAAATTTCTAGATTTTTTTTGCCTCTGAATTTTATTTTGTTAAAATAAATTCAGTGTTAAAAAAAAATTGTTGTCTTAAAAGTTTTTCAAAATTCAACACGCAAAAAAATTCAACACCCAAAAAAATTCAATGTAAAAAAAAAAAATCAACATCTCAAAAAAAATTCAGGGTAAAAAAATTCAATTTCTAAAAAAAAAAATCAGTGTAAAAAAATTCAACCTCAAAAAATTCAGTGTAAAAAAATTCAACCTCAAAAAATTCAGTGTAAAAAGAACCAGACTCAACATCCGGGTCACCAGGGAGAAGCAATCGATCCCTGTCTCGATTCACCCAACGTCCAGCCAATCACGTTACGCTCCATTGGTCATGTGACACCCACCCAGATAGTAAGACGGACCGGTCGGCCATGGCAGCAAACTCAGGTGATGGTGCTGCGGTGAGTCTGTTTACTTTATTTGCGGTTTGTATTAAACATTTAAAATAGATTTATCAAATGATATTACTTCAACACGTTGCACATTAACCTGATTTATCGATCGATATCTACAATAAACTTTTTAATGAGGTGGCGTTCGTGAAAACTAGTTAATGGTATGCGAGCTAGGCTATTTTAGGTTTCTGAACACGTTCTGAAGCAGCGTTTTTTTTAAAATTCAAAGTCTGATTTTGATGCTGAAAAATTTCAATCTTAAAAATTCGTATTCAAACTCAGATGGCACAGAAATACTTCCATATTAATCATATTCCGAGTGAACATATGTCCGCAATGAAACATTAAAGGAAGAGCTAGCAGCGTGACATTCAGCAGCGCAGGTGGACAAACAATCTGATTCTGCAGCTTTTATGCACTGAGAGGAAAAAGAGACCGAGCAGGTAGAGCAGAGTCACCCACTGCGAGGGTAATAAACTATCCGCAATCAAATAATCTAATGACCCTGCAACCAGGAGGAAACTTTTAAATGGGGGATAATACAGTTATGGCTCCATGTATGCACGGACCTTCGGCGGTGAGGTTAAATCTAATTCTCGTGAGGGATGGTGAGTCATATGCGTTGCGCTGAACGGCGATGATGGCGTTCAGATGCTCCCCCGGCCACGCATGCAGATCCTGCCAGATCCACGCAGGGGAGATCAGACAGAACCGGAGGAAGGAGGCTTGGCGCAGGTTTGCGTCTGATTAAGAAAGATAGCAGCTCGGCTGCCTCAAGTGGACTAATCACACCCGCAAACGAGAAGTTGACGTCAAACAGAACGTGAGTTCTTTCCGTCTAATGGAATGGAAATGCTTTCCTCTAATGGTCAGAGTGGATGTTTCTTCCCATTGATTTCCACTGAAAATCAGAGCGCACTGTTTTACAGCGTCATTAAAAACCCTCCCCTCAAAAGCTTACATTTAAATGGCAAATGCTGGGTAATTGGTGTCTGTGGCTGGCGAGCTTATGACATAATAATAAACTTGGAGAGCAGACAGAGACATGTTAATTGGTTTAGGTCGGTGGTAGGCCCGACACAAAGCCTGCCCACAGTCGGGGAGAGGAGGCGGCGGCGGTGAGTGTCTTTCAGTCAGCCCTGCTCCTTCGGGAGACAAGGAAGAAAAAAAAAAGAGAGTCAGAAGAGATATATTCAAACGCTTATCGCACATCGCCTCTCCGACTCTCTCCACCTCATTCCTGCACGCCAGACAGCGAACCACTGAGGAGAGAGCAGCGTTCGCCCTTTCAGTCCATTTCACCTCTGTAGTGTCACTTTTATACTCCTGTTGTCTCATCACCTTTTGTCTTTTTCTTTTTTTTTTTTTTTTTTTCATTCAGTGCTGCAGTTTGTGAGCAGGCTCTGAACTTCTGCCTTTCTGGGGGGGGGTGGAGGGGAAATTAGACGGCTCCCGGTGTGAGAGCACAAAGACTTTCAAGCTGTCCACTCAAAAAAAAAAGAAAAACTGCAGGAGGGATCAATCATAAATCAGAGCCAGAAACGAGTTTGTACCGATTTTCAGAAAAGACTGCGAGTATCTTCTGTGATTGGTGTTTCTCCTGAGGCTGTGAACTCCACGCACACATCGCTAACAGTTAGCCGGCATTAAACCGCAGAGAATATTCATTGCACTCCTCGGTGACATTGTCCAAATAAACTTCAGCGCCTCGTGCACGGGCACACACGCGACCGCGGATGATGCACGCAGGCACACATGTGCACACGCTGCTGCCCCCATATAAGGGCTGCAGGGTGGTGTTGCCATAGGAACGGGGAGAGGTAATGGCCGTGTTCTTGAGCTGATGCCACGGGGTGGGGTGGGGGGGCAAAAGTGGCGTGTATGTGAGGGTGGGTGCAAGTAAATCAAGATTATGAACTCACGATAGGAGCTTTAAGTCAAAAATCTGCCATCTTTGTGTCACCAGCTGCCAACGGAGAGTGCGGACAGCTCTATTAAACGCCGGTGACTAATGGGGCCTATTTAGAAGTAAAGAAGTGAAAGAAACGCAATAAGTTTGAGGAAACAGCGATGCCGCGCTATCTGCTGTTAATGTGTCCGACTGATGTGGCTGACGCTGTTAGCCTCGATGCAGAGAGAGCTGCAGGGCGTCCCCGCGCTCGCCTCTCTCTCCCGCCGCCCCTGGCGTCTGAATAAATGATCCCTAATGCAATGAGCTCACCCTACAACCAGCAATTTGTGCGAGCGTGCGCGCCATTACGTGTAATTGCGAAGTTCAAATGGCTTCGACGAGCGGAGGGGTGGATATGGCAACATTCAAAGATAAGTTATAAAAGCTTTAACAATTCACTGTTTATTCTGAGACGGATTACTCTCCTGTCTTCTTGTTTCCATTAAAAAAAAAAAAAAAAACAATCTCCCAAAGTAGTCAACATGACGTGCGTGGGCTGCAGTGGATAATAGGATGAAAATGATCTTCAGACTATTGTGCCAATTAACTCGGTTTATCAGTTTCCTCGTGTGTCTCTGTGTGGGTCATCACCTGCCGCTGCGGCGGCTCCAAGCGTCCTACCTCTCCCAGCCTCCTCCGTCTCTTCGCCTGACGCCTCCCTCTGCGCCTCTTTGCCCACATGATGACAGGGGGGCTTTTAAAAATAGAGGCGATCCACCTAGATTACACCGTTTTAATTACAGAGCTGGAGATGCAGTGGGGGTGTCGAAGCTGACAGGAAGTATGAAGAGTTGGGGGGGGGGGGGGGGGGGGGGTACAGAGCTGGAAGGCGGGGAGGTATATACGTAAACTGTGTGCTAATTAGTGTTGTCTTATATGCTGCAGATCTCACGCTGCAACCGTTCATTATGCACTGTCAGTGTAAATGCACATCCACGGTCGCATCAAAGTTATTTTTGATATCATCATTTCGAGAGCGGCTGCGGGGAGGCAGATCTACGTCTGAGCAGTAATATGTACAAAATCTTTCCCGTCTCCAAAAGAAGACAGAGCCACCCTGAGCGGTTATGAAGCCGGAGATGGAAACGTCTCTGCTAAATGTTGTTTTGTGGAGCGCAGCATCCGTGTAAAATGACAAGACATACAATTCATTGAAAAGCAAAGTGTGTTACTGTGAATAATGGCTTGGCTTTTTTTTTTTTTTTTTTTTAATAAACCAAGTGTATTTTTAACTCTTAGCCCGCAGCTTTCACAAGCAAAAACAAACAGGTGAAAGGGAAGTTAAAAAAGAAGAAAGGACTGTCTCAATCTTGTCTGTCAAGTCAAGAGTAGCAGTTGGGCTCTCTGTTTAATGGCTGCTCTTTAGTCCTAACCCACACCTGTGGTCACAAACTGTGAGTGGTGAACCAAAGTAACCACAAATGCAAATGAGTTTTCTTTTCAGAGTGGCTGGACTTTCTGCTAGAAACAAGGAGCGGAGGAGATCCGGACATGTGCAACCACAAGGAAGACCCCTATGCTAGAGGGATTATACGTATCTCTTGGCTGGCTTGGGAACGGCTTGGCATTCCCACAGAAGAGCATCTGCAATCTTTGTGCACCTTTGTGCTAAAAGCTTCAGCAAAAGCTACTGAGGGTCAGGAGTTGGTTATAGGCACGGACATGCAACTTCCTGTAGCCGTAAGAGAAGTTTCTCACTGTTCAAAGTGCGCACTTCTTAATTTTAGTGATTCGTGTCTCAAAACAGGCTCCTACATTTGCCTTGGATGTAGAATTCCCAAAGTGAGTGACGCATCACAACGAGGGATCCCGTAGAGATCATATCACAAATAGTGCAATAAAACCTGATTCAGCTAGTCCATCCATCCCTTATCAATACGGGCTCCATCCTGGGTCTCTAGGGTCTGCTGAAACCTACCATCGTCTCTGGACAAAAGGGGGGGTAGATCCTGGATGGAGTCGCCAGTCCATCACAGGGCCATATAAAGACAAACAACCACACAACCGCAGTCCAGAAGGACAATTTCAAATCATCACATGTGTTCATTTGTTGAAATTGGTGAAATTGGTAACTGTGTCTCAGACCAAATGGCCATGACCTGTGGGGTTCCCCAGGGGTCAATACTGGGACCCCTATTGTTCAATCTGTACATGCTTCCATTAGGCCACTAATATGCAGCTGTAATGTGTCCTACCACAACTATGCAGATGATACCCAGATCTATGTGTCACTGACAGCGGGAGAACATGCGCCTGTAGATTCATTGTGTCGCTGCATCGAACAGATCAGTGTCTGGATGCAAAACAACTTTCTCCAGCTAAACTCAGACAAAACTGAAATCATTGTCTGTGGCCCACAGAAACAAAGAGAAAGTGTTAGCATTCACATTGAGACTCTCTAGAACCCAAAAATCAGGTCAGAAATTTAGGGGTAATACTGGATTCAGAATTGAACTTTAACAGCCACAATAAAGCAATAACATCAGCAGCTTTTTACAGAATCAAAGGATTTAGAAAGACTAATACATGCATCCAGATCGCTGCTGTACGAGTCCTGCCTAGAACCAGGAAATGCGACCATATTAGTCCAGTCCTAAGGTCTCTGCACCGGTCCTGACTAGAACCAGGAAATATAATCATATTAGTCCAGTCCTGAGGTCTCTGCACTGGTCCTGACTAGAACCAGGAAATACGACCATATTGGTCCAGTCCTGAGGTCTCTGCACTGGTCCTGACTAGAACCAGGAAATACGACCATATTAGTCCAGTCCTGAGGTCTCTGGCTTCCTGTCACTCAGAGAATAGACTTTAAAACAGCTCTACTTGTGTACAAGTCTCTTAATGGCTCCAAAGTCCATCTCTGACATGTTAGAGCCATATGAACCAACCTGGACTCTGAGAACCTCAGGTAGCGGTCTCCTACATTTTTATCTGCACTCTTCATTTTTAATGTAATTTATTTGTCTTTTAAATTCATTTTTAATTTAATTTATTAATGATTATTTTCATGCTTGTATGATTATTTGCCTTCTTGTGTTTTTATGCATCTGTAAAGCACTTTGAATTGCCTTGTGTACAAATCGTGCTCTACAAATAAACTTGCCTTTGCCTTCGTGGACTGCAGGAGGAAACCAGAGTAGGATGAGAAAATGTAACTTACAGGGAAAACGTGCAAAGAACCCCGTGTTGTTTCGTTCATGCGTTAACAACAGTAGTAAAGGAAGGACAACATAAAGGAGATCCCACAAAGAAAAGGTCAGATTAATTTATAGGGCAGATTTGAAATAAACTAAGTGGGCTGGAGTGCTTAATGATGAAATAAGATTTACAATTAAAGACAACTGATAAATAAGGTGGTGCCGAGTCCATTAAAAACTTTAAAAGAAAGCAGTTAAGTTGCCTAAGAAATTCTGAATCCCAAACAAGTCAGCTGAGGGACGCCAGCTCTCAGGTCATGTGATCTCACTTTTTCAAGCCAGTTTGAGGACGAGCTGCTGCGTTCTGAACTATCTGTAAATGCCACAGAGATCTAAGCTGATCCAAACTGACACACGGGGCACTGCGGTCCTGCCGAGAGGTGGCAGAAAATGTGAAAACCCGTCTATAAGGTCACACGAGTACATAACGTCTTTTAAGAGTAAAGGTTGCAGCGAAACAGCTGAGCTCAGCCATCTTTGAGTCATTCCTGCCAACATTGACTCGAACTTGAAACACACGTCCTGCGCGCAGTTTAGTCTTCATTTAAAACGTGCATTCAAGCAGTTTGCTTATCCCATTTATCCCAGTAAACGCACATTATCATGAAAAATGACCATATTAGCACAGTTATAACTCTCTTTCTGGTCTCTAATTAGCTGTCGACTAATAGATTCAGTTAAGTCTCATTCAAGCAATTAAAATCTACGACGCTGATACTTCTTTTCAAACTTAAATGTAAGCTGAAGATACTTTTTACACTGACTTTTTAAATGAGAGTGGGGGGGGGGGAACTAATTTCAGCCGCTGTGATTCACAACATTTTAGAAAATAAGCTTTTTGTGGGTGGATGCCTTTAATAGCCAATGCAGAGTTTTATATTCCTTAATCATCAACTGCCTTGCTTTTGGCTCCAAAGCGAGCTTAATTACACAAACAGCCTGCCGCGCATACTGTAGGTCACAGTAGTGATCACAGATGGAGGGAGCGCGCGTGTTTGCCGGGTGGATGTGTTGAGTGGGTGAGTGTGTGTGTGTGTCTGTGTGTGTGCAGACTGTTTCTTGTGTTTTTTTTATGCCACCTTCGCATCCTGCCACTGTTTGTCTCCGTACTTTGGCAAATAGCTTCCAATTACGTGCTTAGTATCTTGTAAATAATATCAGCACACACGGTTTGGACGGGAGATATTTATGCTCGCTTTGTCCATTGTTCGGACTCAGACTCATTCTGCTTTTAAAGGCCGATTGCATCTGCAAAGACAAATCCATCAGCCTCCTCCCTCAAACCTCAGAGTGGAGCTTCGCCTCCAACAGAGACGGTTCTTTCACTTTCCCTCTCAGCCGCTGTGCCTCCAGGCAGAGAGCCTCATTATCATCTGACCTCCTGTCCCCAGGTAGCCAGATACCATCCTGCAATGACTCCCAGCGACGGCTGTGACTCTCAGCTCTGCTGCCTCCATTAGGGCTGGCTGGTAAACGTCAGGGAAGGTATGGCAAACTGTCACCGCGCGCCAACTAATGCTCAGGATTACACACTCGCAGATGTTCCTGCCCATCTGTCACACTGCCAGCATGTTAGCCAGGATTCCCATATATTATTCATGGACGCCTCATGACTTGGACAGTTGTACAAAATGCATGTGCTTGAGTTTGTTTGTGCGAGTTCGAGTTCATCGGTGGTGGTTCAACTTTTAAAGGCATCTTTCAGTAATTAAATCAATATGGGCTTTAGAAAACTGTCCAGAAGGTTTGATGATTTGGGGAATAATTCATTCTTACTTAAATATTATCCTCTTGTTTACTTGCAGAAGTGAATAGTTGTGGAAAATCTTCACATTTCAGATCATTTGAATATTTGGGTCGGGGTGTCTGTCAGTGATTTAGTCTCTTTAAAGAGTTGTATATGGTTATAGCTGTTATGTTTTTCATTTTATGAAGCATCTTTCTTTGCACAGTCATCTCCAGAGGCTCCAAGGCAGTCTCCAGAACAGAGCCTAGCCTTCTTCACAGTTACCTAGTTTTTTTTCTTGTTTTTTTTTAAGTTGCTGCACCGACAGATGACTGAAGATGAGATTGCACTTTCCACAAAATAGACTTACAGTAGATATGCAACATACTACTGCAAACAAGGAAGGATCTAAGCTTCCTTAAGAAGTAAAGTCTGCTCTGTCCCTTCTTATAAACAGCATCAGAGTTGCATGTTTAAGTCCACTCTGTTGTCCAGGTGAACACTGGGGTATTAACGCTCTTTTTCACTTATTCCTGGCCCTCCTAAAACCAACAACCATCTCCTTCGCCTTGTTCATGTTCAAGATGAGATGATTGTTCCCAACACCATGCAGAAAAGTGGCTGTAGCTGCCATCAGAGGCAAAGCAATTTGATATTCAGTTAAAAGGTTAATAAATACAATTCACTGTATCACAAAATGTTCATACAAATAGGTTATAATCATCAGTAAATTCATATTAATATATATTAATATATTAAAAATCGCATGATGAACCAAACTCTGGGACAGTCGGCTCCATCGCTCACTGGACTGAGGGAGCTCGGTCTTCCCAGAAGAGACGGTTTGGTTCATCTGTGTTTCCTCCTCCGACCTGGAGATATCTCACCTGATTCATCTTTATGGAGATATACTGGTTTTAACGGCTGTTAACTGATTTGAACGGCTGTTAACTGGAGTTAGCACTCGGACCACAGGACCGGGACATGAAAAGGAGCGCTGGACGCCGGCAGCTCCTCAAGTACACCAGACTGGAAAGTTGGAAAGAACTGAAACCTGAATTTCCACCTTTGGGGATCAATAAAGTATATTTGAAAATATTGAAAATAAATATATAAAAAGGAGGAACCAATTTTTGGTTCCGCTTGGCCACTATGTTTCACAGGAGATTTTAAATTTGTTGCACTCCAAGAGCTACACGAGGCACTGTCCCTGCGCTGTCTGCAAGAGACAAGGTGTGCTTACAATTCAGTTATTTTTTTCAAGAAGAAGAAGCTGTGTTTTATTTCCTTGGAGTTAATGTGGCCAATGAGGTACATTTTATTTACTTTTCATTGTTGTAAATTCATGTGAAGGCCATGTGCCTGTGAAGCCAATTAAGCCTTCAATTTTTCAGTGTTTGCTTATTTATAAGTCTCGTGTATTTCTGTTGTTTTTGAAGTTCATTTTAGTTTTGTATTTCTTTTCTTAGTTCTGACGGCATTTAAGAGGGCAATAAAGATCACATAAGACGTGATGAAGACGTTGTCCGTCAATAAAAATGGCCGTTAAAATGATTTTGAGCCTTGATTCAACTCTGAGGGAGTAACAGCGGCCCACCGGTTCCTCAACTGCAGAGTCGTCATCGTATTTCTGCGGACGGCGGGAAGTCTGAGGTGCACAGAGTGAAGAAAGATGGTAAATCCAGCCCCCTGTGGTGCTCCTGTGCTGGACGGACGGTGGTTTGTCTGCCAGGTAGTCGTTACCTTTGTCTTCCTGGAGTTTTTTTTTTTTTTTTTTTTAGGCAGTGAAACAGGCTGAGTGGGGAAATCAAAACGAACATGATCCTCACAGCGTTACCTGCTTTGTCCAGGTGACTGTGGGTTCATTGAAGCAGGTGTATGATGGCGTCTTCAACTCCAAACTCCAACCCCACGACGATAAGCTAACTGGAGTGCCTACTGAAAGGAGCGTATGTGTATCACCAGGACTTCCGTATGTGTGTTTTTTTTTTTTTTTTTATGCTGCTGAAGGACACCGGCTCACCTAATTCCTCTTTTCCATTTTCATTTCTATAAACTGATAACACACCGTTACTAAAAAAAAAAACTACGCACATATGAGTCACAACTTCACGTGCTGTAATTGTGTCTGTTCTACCTCCATCATGAATATTAGCAGCACGTTAACGTCCATGACGACAGGTGTGAGAACTTCGTTTTAGCTTCGTTCTTCTTTCATTTGTTGTGTTTAAAAAAAAAAGCAACCTTGGTCCATTAACACGGAGCTGTTATCCTTAGCGTGTGCTGAATGTCTACGGCACAATTATCGTTCTTTTGTGGAGGCAACAAAGGGGAGACGTTGCGTTCAGCAATGCAAATCACTTTCCCCGCTCGCTGATAATGCGAGCATTAAATCATTTATGACGAATATTGCTTAAAGTCAACCGCGTGAAGAAAATGAGTTTTTAAATGGCAGCGGGAGTGCGGGGAGTGGACTGAACTGACCTATATCTCGGCCACGAAGCCTATTTATATTTCTGAGTAAAGGCTGAATTATTCAGGGAGGTGGGACAACGCCGAACAGATGCTGAATAACACGGAGGTGAAAAAAATTGATCCTGACACCTCACAATGTCGACTTCGATTTGACACAATGTGGGTTAATCACCCGGTCGGCCGGAGGGAAGAGGACAGAACGGCGAGCCGATGACACGGATAAGACAATCAGACGGCCCTCGGATGGTGATGAATGGGTGTGTGTGTGCTCGTCACTTTTCTGGACAGCGATTAATCTGTTCTCCTTCACTTCTGCTGTTGGTATTGCTGGGAACCAACTGAGTCCATTTGTCTCTCTTGGTGGCTGTAGCCTATTTTTCCCCCGTCTGTCTGGAAGGCTTTGTTGACGTTCCTTTGTCATGTCTTTCTTTGTATCTCTGTAAGATTATCCACTAAGCTTTTTTTCATGGTGAATCTGCAGATTTTTTTTTTTTTTTTTTTTTAAACATTTTTCTGTGCTGGTTGGGATGCTGCGCCGCTTATGGGATTTCAGCAAGTAATTCTGGCCCTTTTTTAACAGCTGTTCTGGTGAGAAACCAGATCAGCGGAGAAGTTGTTTACAAGTGGGATCAGCTGACGGGGCTTTCTTTCCAAAGAAAAAGTAAAGCCAGGAATAAGGTCCCGAATCCAGACATGCTGAAGAAGAGACATTGAGGATAACAGTTAGGGGAAAAATGGAGAAGACGTAGCGGTAAGAATAAAAGAGGAGGGACTGCAGTGCTGGGAGTGTACCATCTGACTCTGACTCTTAAAACCAGCCGTTTGCTCTAAATAAATCATCATCCCCAGCCGCAGACATACAGCCAACTGTCTGTCAGCATTTAAAATGCTGCACTCTAAAAAAAAAAATCTGTGGTTGCCAGAATTTCACCGTAAAAAATGTGGGAAAACTGTTTCTCACATTACAGTTAAATAATAACAGTACTGTTAATTTTACAGTTAGAACTGTAATTCATTTTAATATTATACTGTAAAATATAAAGTATTTACTATTAAAAAATACAAATATAAACTGTATATTCAACATTAAAATAACCCAATTTTTTACATTGTCAAACTGTAGTTTTTGACATAAATACTTTTTTTTACGGTGAAATTCTGGCAACTGCAGCTGCCAGTATTTTACCGTAAATAAAATGGTAAAACTTTTTTTCATATTACTGCAAAGTGTTGTTAATTTCACGGTTATAACTGGAGTTTTTATTAGTACAATACTGTAAAAATTAAAGTATTTGGCATTGAAAAATACAGTTATAGGCCGTAAATTTAACACGGCCATACATTTATTTTTATGTTTAGACTGCAAATCTAACAGTGAAATACAGTTTTTTTCACATTGTTAGACTGTATTTAACACAGAAATGTGCTGCTTTTTACAGTAAAACAGCTTTATTTTAGCCTTTAACCATGGTTAAAGGCTATATAAAGGATTATAAAGGTTATAAAGGTTATAAAGGAAGAAACCCACCGCTTGAAAGGCACGAGACACTAAAGCTCCCTAACCCCCCCCCCCCACCCCTACGGACCGTGAACTCTACAGAGGCAGCGATAATGCACACAGACGACTAGTTTCCGTTCGTGCCGTCCACTGAGACTGTTCACCTGCGCTACCTGCCTGTGTGTAATATCGCCAGCCCAGCTGTTGCCAGGCTACAAACGCAACACCCCAGCGTTGTGTGATGGGTACGTAGCCCGGCTAGTCTCTGGGGGGGTTTCAAACACACACCTCTCTTTCTGCCTCACTGCCAGCTTCTCAACAGTTTGTCAACCGATTTCATGTTATATTTATTCATCAAACATTTTTGCTGCAACACTACGGTTTTCCTCGGAGGATTACAAAAGCGTTTTTTCAGCTGTCAGCAGGAGGTGTTGAGATTTCCCAGCGAGGCCGAATTCACACGTTTGTGATGCGGCGGCACTTGAAATACATTTCTGGAAAGAGTTTCCATTATTCTTTAAAGGATTTTATTCCTTTATTTCCCCCCCAAACAAGTTTTGTGTCCAGCATGGGTGCCGTACTTAGTATTTTTGTCATGTTTGTGTTCAGACATTTTAAAACTGGGATCCATCAGCCAGTATATCAAGAGGTTTCATCGTCTCATCTTGTCTCTGGCAGCGTCTGCAATCTTGTAGACTTGTTCAGGCGCACTCCAATCACGCTTGATAAAGAAGGAAATATCAGGCACAGAAATTCAAAGAAGTTTCTTCTAGCAGGCTGAGAAGTTTGTACAATAACAGACAGAGCAACAATATCTGTCTCATCGAGAATAATACTGTCTCTACGAGACAAATGAAACCAAGTCACTGCTTCAGTAGCTGATATATTCTTGTGATGGTCTGTGTAGTTTCTTTCATGGTCATATTTAAGTGAATATGTGTGGTGCAAACTGTGAATTTTAATCCCTATAAGTAAAAAAAAAAAGATGATGGAAATGTATGAAATTAACACAACACTTTCATCACTTTTTCATCAATCGCCATCCTTTGTCTGAAACAAAAACTGTGCTTTATGAGTCATTGGATGTTTGAAAGGTTGGAGGAACTTTGAAGATTTGAAGAGCCTGTGTTTTCTGTCATCCAGATTTATGAGGGAAGTCCAACAGGTGCATGAGCAGCAGTTACGCATCACATACCAAACATGACACTAATCCTCGTCTCGTATTCACAGCTGATCTTTTCGGTTATTAGGCTTTCGTACCAGGTATTACAAAATCGTCCAGGAGACCTTATCCGCCGATGCATATTAATGTGTGTTCGGGTCTGCTCTTCGTCCTCTTCGACTCTTCTGGAGTGAAACCAGCAAACACCAGCTAATTAACACCATCTGCCCGCGATGCCAAACGGGGCCTTTTGCAACAGCGTGAGAGGAGCTGACAACGGTAGGCATCGCAGTGTTACGATGAGAAGGGCGCTGATTGGGGCCGCTGCTTCTAAATTGAGGCGCCGTTGATTGTGAACGGCTGCAGATATGATTTAATCAAATGCTTTAGACGAGATCGGCAGCGCTGCTGAGGCAAGAAAGGAGGATTAATAATCCATTTACCACGTGTTCTTTCAATCACTATCTTTTCAGTGGATGAGGCAGTGCATTTTCTCATGTTAATAAAATGTTTGTATCATAGTCCACAATACCCAGAACCTCCAGTAGGGGGCAGCAGCAGACGTGCAGAGTAAATTGGTTGGAAACAAGAAGACAAGAAAGAAGCACTTATGTAGTGACAAGTGTCCAAAGTGATTTTGCATGCCTCAGTGCAGCAACCAGTGCGCGAAACGCTGCAAGAGTGTGATGCCACATGAGATCTATGGCTGTGTAGTGACCTTGCCTCGAAATAAGGTGTGAAAATCTCTCCTCGCGACGACATGTGCGCAACAAAAAATGGTTTGGAGAAAAATGGGTGTTTTGAACGTGATTTTTGAGGGAAATGTCACGATGAGGGGAAAAGCTGCGGCTGACCCAGTTCACAAAGCTTCCCCCCCATAACTTGCCTTCAGCAGCAGTTGCGTCGAGTTTGCCGGCACCTTCCTGCTGACGCAGCTGCAGCGAAGGAAAGAATCTCACTGTTGATTTGTCTGTGACAAAAGAGCCCATCTCAGCTCCAGCATCCCCTGGCATCCGCTGGAAATAGTTTCAGGCTTTTGGAGGTTCATTTGGCATTCGAAGAGGATTGAACTGTGGCAGCGCGGGGAGGGGGGGGGGCAGTATGTCAGCAGCGGTGTGGGAGGGTTATTTTAAAAATAGAGAGCGAAGGCAGCACGCCCAATTCTCTGATAAAACACTGGGATTAAGAGCTGAAATGGGGGGAACGTGCCGATAGGGCTGTCTCCAGGGCAATGCCAGTGTTTACCCGGCTATTAATATCAAATCAGCCACCTCACATTGCCCACCACAAGGAGACAAATGATAGCAACAACAGAGCAGAGACGACACTGAGTCTAAAGGGGTTAAAGGGACAAATAGATCCAGGGCAGGAATCAAATTTAATTAGAGGACGACTAGTGGCATGCATAACAACTGGTATGTCACAATGAGGAACATGTTGATTGAGAATGAGGTGAGGAGGTGAAATCCATTACAGCCCTCCACACTCACGCTCGTAACTGTTATGAAAACAAATACAGAATGTGCAACATGATAGAAAAAGATATAAATAAATGAAGGATGCGGAGTGGCGCTGTGGGGTTTGTTTGTTCCCGGGTTGCTCGGACGCTGTTCCTTTGGTCTGACTGTCTTATGTTCTGAAGTGTTAAGCGAGAAAAAAGATGACTTAATTTCAGAAAGGCATCAAGCATAATGAGCCATTTCATTAACATGTTGAGTATTCGCAGCTTGTAAACTCTTCACAGTAAGCTAAATGTTTTCTAATGCTCTACAAAACATCAGTCAGGTTGACTTGTTTGCGCCACTCTTTCAACATCTGCCCACAGATGTTTGATGACACTGAAACAGGACGGCTTAACTCCCTGGTGCTCCTCTTGAGACCTTTAAAACAATATTGCTGCAGTAGAAATCATCCAGTCTTCTGGGATTGAATCCAGCTTTTTTTCCTCTTCCACTGAAATATTCCCCGTGTTCACCTGGTTGCAATATAAGCCCAGAGTATGACACATCCTCTGCCGTGCTAAATAGTCTGAGAGGATTTTTTTTCATTAAATCACTCACCGTTCTTACTTCCAAAGTGTTACTGCTCACTGTGTCTGAACAGTTTGATTACATCTTGTTTCAGATTTATATTAAAGTATTGTTAAATGCTCATTTGCAATCTTCTTACAGCTGCTTAGGGAGGCGATAGGTAAGAGCTTCTGATAACTTCATGAAGGTCGTACTTGTGCAGGTTTTCAGAGACTAAATCTCCCGTGATGTGATCAAAGACTGCTTTCATTTTGCTTTCAAGCACCAACAGTTCTCTCACAAAGTTTTCCTTGGCTTCCAGCTCGTCCTTCACTGATCTTTTTAACTGTCTTTTCTCAGTTGCATTAAAAGCGAGGAAATGGCTACCTCTAGACACGTTATCGTCGTTTTGATCTTCCAAAGATAGTCATATGACCTAGACTCAGCTAATCAGGAAATGGTAAGTAGAAACTCATAAGACTAAAAATCAGGAATCGCTACAGTTCAAAAGGTAAAACTTTTTACCATCATGCTTTGCAACTCTGGACAAGGTTTGACCCTTGAAAATGAAAAACTTGTGATCTGCTGGCCCTGATTCAGTTTGTAAATGCATCTGTTGCAGTCTTATGTTGCCAGACAAAACTGAAAGCCTTCAGAAACGATGACGTAGTTGAACGTGTTCACTTTCATGATATGATCTTCCAGGTCAGGACATTTCCTTCCCTCATTCGTGAAGCCTTGTTATCCAGCTCTTGTGCTGCTAACTTCTGCATTTAAGTGATGCGTAGAGAGCATGGACGTACACGTGATATATGTTGGAAGAAGTGTGGAAGGAGAACTTTTCCAACATGGAGCTGAAACAACACTGTGACCCTCAGCCCAGATAAGAAGAACTAAATAAACCCTGAAGCATTATTTTTATTTATTTATTTTAAATCAGGACTGGAGATAGTGCCATATTGGCATGAGATGACTCCACCTAACCCCAGTTAGTCCAAAAATAAGCAAGTGGGCCAAAAGAAAAAGCCTGGCAACTGGTTGGAACATTCCTACTTAACCTCATTTCACCACAAGGTAGCTATTTCAGTTTGACTTAGCTCACGCTAAGCTATGATGCTATCTCGTGTTACCACATTTGTTCCAATCAAATCAGTCCCTTCATCCTAACTTCTGTTATTGCTACCAAAACAACATTTGAAACAAATGCTGCCGGAGCTGAAAAGAGGACGGCTGGAGCTCCAGTTGAGCTCCAACGCAGCTGGCCCAGGGAGCGGCCTACCTGGGAGAAAAAAGCTGCCTCCTGCTGCTAAGCTGAGCTTTGTCTTTGGACCCCTCCGGACCAACCCAGATCCAGTCACAGTCTGCTTATCAACAGCACAACAAGCCACGTTGGTTACAGCAAACAGGTCGAATTCACCAGGAAGCCATTACCATCGTAGACTGCAATGCAACTTAAAAAAAAAAAGAAAAGAAAAGACGCTAATTATGCATAAATGTGTGGCTTTATATTATTGTTCCTGACTAAATACAACAATGTGAAATCTACTTATGGAGATCAAGACTGTTTTTCGTTCTAAAAATGTTTATTTCAGTCGGAAAGTTGAAAAAGTTTTGGAGATTGATTCACTATTGGAGCCACCCTCTAGTGGTCATTCAATGAACTGCACTTCCACATTGGCTTCAAATGAGATTGCCCCTTTATGACAGGATATAGACCAACAAGTTAATTAAGGTCTGAGTCGTAAATAAAAGCTGTACAATGAACCCAAACACTAGTTTTCCTTCATGCCTTTGTCTTCTTGGATTTCTGATTCCTTCTAAACTTCATTGTCATTATATTGACACTTTATTTTCCATTAAACACATTTTTTGTTAAAGTTTATAGATTCGTGGTTGTTTCTCATGGCTAGAAGCTGTGTTGATCTTTCTCTTTGTGAAATTTGAAGCCAGCATCTTCGTAAAGTATTTTGCAGCGATGAACCTGCATGTCAGCGGTGGAGGAGTATTTTAATCAATATAGTTTAGCTCCACTGTTCATGTAATATCAGTTCCAAATGTGTGAAAACAGCCTGGTACGTCAAGTCTGTGAGTTCATGTTGCATTTATGACCAGAAATGATGACATTGGAATGATGAGAGTTTCAACTTTTATTAATAAAAATAATATATTTCTAAGAAGAAAAAAAATTAATCAGCATTTTTCTTCACACATTTCAGTCATTTCTATGCTCTACAATCACTCAGCTAGAATCTGTTTCTTTATCAGAAATTGATATGAGCTGCCGCTCGGCTAACAAGGCAGATCAGTTAACACGCAGTAAAGAACGGGTTATCGGTTTTTCTAAGTCCCTTTGGTTTAAAGGTGTCAGTTGGCACGCGGGCAGAGCGGCGCGCTCATGTGCCATCATGCCAGTGCATTCTGTTCTCCCCACACAGATCAAAGCTCCTGGCAGAAGCTTCTGGAGTCCTGGAGGGTCACCAACCTCAAGTCATGTTTCCTCTCCATCCCCTCCCCCTCCCTCTTTCCATTGTTACACTTTCCATGTAGCTTACGTTCAGAATTTTCCGTAATTCACCAGCTGTCACCGACAGACAATTCATTTTTTTCTTTTTTTCTTTTTTTCATTTCGCTCTTCTACACAAAAGTGCACCGGTCAGCTGAGGTCAGCTGGCCAGCGCAGGCGGAGATTAGCCCGTGGCACAGCTGGGGAAAAATAACCGGTTTCTCTATTACAATGCAATCACCTTCACATAACTACGTCTTAAACCGCTGACCATCAAACTGTGTGACATTAAGGGTTCTAAGTTTCTAGGATTTATGATGAACGTCACTAGAGATAGAGCTACATATGTACACATGTCCTAATCATTCCTGGCACGCTCTGTTTTTTTGACCATTTTGTGCCGTCTGTCAACCCTCATGTCTCTCTCTAACATCCCCTTTTTCTTCTCTTGTCTTTTTTTCTTTCACCCTCTCTGGGCCTCCTGGGACATGGAGCGACCCAGGGCTCGGGGCGCTTTGGCGAACTCCATGAGCGTGGGCTTGACGGGCGGGAGGTCCCTCGTGATGTCGTCCACGGTCCTCTTGCTGGGACAGGCGCCGTCCGGCGTCGGGAAGGGCAGCAGGTCCTGCTCGGTGTGCGGGGCTCCGCGGCCCAGTCTGATGCCCAGCTCTGCGGGGGTGAAGATGGGCAACGGGAGGGTGTATCTCTTCGGCAGCAGCTGGTGCTCCCTCACCCCTCTTTCCACGGTGCCGACTCTGAAGACGCCGGAGGGGCAGGACTGTTTCAGGGTGCGGGCCTGCCACTGCCGGGACAGAGTCTCCCGTCGGGAGTCATCATTCATGTTCATGGTCTGTCTGCGGGGAGCAGAGAAAATCAGAAGTTAGAGACTGAAATATGTGAGCGTCCTACTTTGATTTACATCCTTTCTTTCATTATTAAGGAGAGTGGAGGATTGGCATCTTGGGGACATTTGATTCGTCTCACCTGTCCTGAGGTTGGGTCTTGAGACCGACGCTGTGCCAGTCGGCGGTGTAGCTTTCCCTCTGGACCTTATTCTCCTCTCGAACGCTGCAGGTCAGCTGTGCTCCCACCACCATGTCGTTACTCTTCTCCAGCACGCTACAGACAGGCATCTTTCTGCTGTGTGGGGGGGTGAAGTTGTCTCCGATTTATGGCCTCCGCCGGGTCTCGTCGATTGCTCCTACAGGTCGCTGTGGACGTCTGCTCGCAGAATCACTGATGCCCCGGCTGGCTGTATCTCCGATCGTCCCTGCCTCTCTTTGTGATGTGGGCCCAGTCCCCTGTCGGCAACTTTTATAGATGCGCCGTTGCTATTTCTGCTTCATGTTGTCATTCTACAATCGGTGTGTACTGACATCTGACACCGAGTCCGCCGTGTCTCACTCCCCCGGACAGCTGGAAGTCCAACTGGGAGGGGGTTAAGAGTAATTGGGCTCAAAAATCCCCCCGATTCTCACCTTGTATGCCTCAGTCACCTTTGAAGGCACTGAACCCAAAACTTTCCGCTTCAGCTGTGATCACAGAGGGGAAAGTTTTAGTCTGTTGTCGGAGTTTATAGAAGCATGCGTCCAGACGCAAACAACAGGTCCAACAGTAGGAAAGGGATCTCAAGAAGATTTTGTTATAGATAAACACAAACCAGCAGTTGACACCTTGATAATGTGTCAAGAAAGGAAAGATGCAACCGTTTTTCAGTTATGTTGGTAAGAAAAAATCCACAGTTACATCGCCTGCCAATTGAAAAGCCATCGTATACTGCCGCTTTGCATTTATATTACAGCATATAAAAGTTTTATGAAACAGCTCAGGCTCTTGAAAACATCACACCCCCCACTCATTAGAGGACGGGGAGAGTCCGTAACCCTTGATTCATTACCTCAGTGACAGTGGGCCACATAAGCCGTAATCAACTCGAGTTACGGACTGTGAAGCATCCACACGCGCAGACTCACCTCTGCCAGTTATCTGCTGGTATGATGTTACTACCAGTCCCTGTCTCTGACTCATTCACCCGCATAGAGTACTGATATCATCACTTATATCACTTATCACACGCGCAGCACAAAACAGGACCACCCCGATGACAAGACACCTGCTCAGTCGGAGAAAGAGACATAACAATGGACAGTTTGGTCAGATTACGACGCTGAATTCGATGCACGTTTTCGTTCAGCTCAGTGTGTTGATCACTGGATCGTTCGTGTCGAGCACCGTTCGAGGCTGCACGCGAACGCCTTTTCCTCTTCACCCATCTGGCGCAGCAGTTTTTCCACCTTTCAGCTTGAAACTTTTCAGCAGCTTGACAGCGCATATGTAAAATACCGGCGTCGTGGGGAGAAGAGAGAGCAGGAGGAGTGCAGGCATCCCTGATGTCATTGGTTCAGTCATGTTATGACACCATGGCAACCATAAATGTCATTGCAGGAGCCCAGTAAAGTCACCGTGCAAGGTCCCTCCATGTTGAAGATTCTCTGTGTTCCTGAAAGTTTTTGAAGCCTTAAGAACTTTCTGAATTCCCGCTGGAGTTTGATCAAGAGTATCAGCAGATTTTCATGAGAGCTCCAAGAAGCAGAAGACGTGGTAATTTATTCACTGAGGGAAATGTTGCAGCCTTGCTCATCTCTGAGTGGGAAAAGTTTGGGAACCTTTGCTTTTGCTTCTGCTGTGACCTGGATGTGAAAGAGTAACTGCAGCTAGTTAGTTGCCGGTGGCAGAGCCAGAAAGTTTTCATTGGACCGACTAGACTGAGATGATTTCTCTCATCGGGGTGGAACAGGAAGTGATGTCCCACATTTGTTTTACCAACATGACGTGCAGCCGTAGGTTAAAAAGGTGCACAATCCCCTCCGCTATGTCACTTACTGCAGGGCTTAAAGTATTCCGGCACCGTCCCAGATCTCCGGCGTTTGACTATGATTAAGGGGGAAAAAAACATACACAAACACGTTATCTCTGAGTGGTCTTGAACGCAGCATCTGAGGTGAGCTGGTGGTTGTTCGAATGGAGGCAACATTCAAGTGACTCTGGTCACGGATAGAGGACAAACGGTTAGCTGTTTGGTACCAGAAGCTTCGGGAGCCTGGTACCCGTTTTTGTGTGTTGTGCTCCAAGAAGCTAGTCTATGCATGTGGCGGCAAAAAAAGCTCTTCGATGTCACAAAGGAGACGCCGGATATAAAGCAGCTGTCCGCGCGCTCCAACACACAAGCCGTTAACCAGGAACAACAGCCACAGCGGACGTAGCGGCCTGACTGATCTGACTGATCTGACTGATCTGTTTGTGTCTTGAAAAAGCGTGTTGGTCATTTTTTGCAGAACACGATTTATCATTTACGATCACTCAACCACTCCTACAGCTGAGTTAAAAAAGTAGCGCTTTAAAACGCTTTAAAAAACTGCCCGTTTCCAGTTAGCATACCAGTTATATGAACACACGTGTCATAGCTCCAGAGTTCTAGAAACGTCTGTCTGATCAGCTCAAAGGATGTTTTCTCTGAATGTTGATGAAGCAACCACCCAAAACATGGAAAAATACTGAATGTAATGGTTTGCGTTTTTAATGACGCAGAGTAGTAACATCTAATAACATAATAACTGCCTCTGCAAATATGTCAAAGAGGAGACGAGTCAAGACTAAATGGAATGTATTTCCTTTCACTTAATTCGCCATTGTTTTAAACAAAAATGATGGAAAAGTTGCAATTTATATGTTTTTTTTTTGTACAAATTGCCCTTTATTGAATTAAATGGTTGTTAAATGAATCAGATTAATTGGCTTGACTCAGTTTCACATGTTTTCACTTATAACTTAATAACCTTTACTTTCTAAAATTCACATTTGAATTGTTAGGTCATCTTGTACATTACTAAGCACAATGCCAAAAATTTTGTTTGCCAAATCGCCTATAATGTGTATGCGTTGGATCCACTGCCCCCCCGGAAAATGATTTTTTTTTTTTTTTTACTTTAAGCCCTGCTTACTGTCAAGCTATGTCAATTTTTTAATTTCAGTATTACTTTATGGGCATATCTTGTTGTTTGTTCCTCAGAGCGACTTCACTATTGATTGCATTGGGTGGTTGAGTCCATGTTATAGTGTAGCAACTGTTGTAGCAACTGTTGTGGGGGCTCCCCTGACCTTGTGACTCTTGCCCCTTTACACCACACCTTTACCCTTTCTATAGCTTCTACTAGCAGCCTCCTCTGATCATCTGATCCTCCTCTGACCCTCTGGTGCCCTCCCTTAAAAATACCCCGTGCAAAATTCAGATCCTCGGGCAATGTTTCCATATATTCAGAGCTAAAGCTTCTTAAAGATTAAAAAAAAAAAAAAAGGAAGAAAGAGAAGGAAAAAAAATGTCGATGTGTCTTGAAATTTATGATGTAACGCTAGCATCAAATAAAACATTGCTCAAGGCCAGAAAGCAATAAATATGCATAACTTGCATCAGACTTGTGTGGTTGGAATGTGAGTTTAAAAAGCACATAAATACTGCACACACACGCACGTATCTTCTTTTAAACCAAAAGAATATCACATAAAAAGCTCTACTTCCAAATAATTTGTCGCATGCATGCAGTATTTCCCTTCCACTCGTCCGTCTCGTCCATCTTCCTCACACCACTGCAACAGGAGTCCAGCTCACAACGGGAGATTGTCACAGAGATAAATGGTGCTGGTTGTGCCATTAGTCCTGTCAGAACATTCCAAACCCCGAACAGGCTGGGATCTTCTCAAGTGTGAACAGGTGAAAACATCGTTTCAAGGTCAGCTCACAGATTTTGTGGGAGAATGGACCTGAGAGCTGGAGAATATACGAGAGGCAGTCTGTTGTGTTTGTTGAGCAGCCTGAAGCGACCTCACATCAGTCTTATCATTTCTGCAGCTTCTTAGATGGAAAATAGCGCTCCAACAGACTGCAGTCCCGCCTTCGAAATAAATATCTCGATTTCCAGATAACAGACTGGTAGAGGAGAATATTGCTATCGCTTAAAAAATAATTTTAGCAACATATGCAACAACAACGACTGCTCCTTTTAAATGCAGTATGTATATTTTGTAATTTTCAGCCATCTTTGGTACCTCTGGAGTAGCTCTGCACCCAGCATGACTCAGAAATGCTGTAATTATTTCAGACCCACCAGACAATCACAAGGAAACACACTTGTGGAAAATGAGAAGATTCTGCCAGAGGCAGAGCTCGGCTAGCTTTCGTTCAGATAAATGCCTTCTTATTGTCAAGCTCCTGAGAGAAGCACGCTGCCATTAGACCGTAACCTGAGAAGACAGAGGCAGCAATCTCGGGAAGTCTTCCCGAAGTCTCGGGAAGCAACCTGGTGACCGTTCCCCTTCTCCTGCCTCTGGTGGATTCAGTAAATGGGCTCTGTGACACCTTGGGGGGGGGGCAGCCACAAAAGAGTCCACATCTGGGTTGCAAGGGATGCTGGGTAAAGGCCACATGAGATAATGTTTGATAGTGTTTGTCGTGATTGACTGTGGGCTGCATGCATGCTGACTAAAATGGTAACGGTGTTTATGGAAGTATTTCTGTGCCACCTGAGTTTGAATACGAATTTTTAAGATTGAAAATTTTCCGCATCAAAATCAGACTTTGAATTTTAAAAAACATCAGATTTCTAGCACTGAATTTTTTTTTGCCTCTGAATTTTATTTTGTTAAAATAAATTCAGTGTTAAAAAAAATTGTTGTCTTAAAATATTAAGTTTTTCAAAATTCAACATGTAAAGAAATTCAACACCCCAAAAAAATTCAGTGTAAAAAAAAAAAAAATCAACATCTCAAAAAAATTCAGTGTAAAAAAATTCAATTTCTAAAAAAAAAATCAGTGTAAAAAATTCAACTGGATCTTGAGTCTGGTTCTTTTTACACTGAATTTTTTGAGGTTGAATTTTTTTACACTGAATTTTTTGAGGTTGAATTTTTTTACACTGATTTTTTTTTTTTAGAAATTGAATTTTTTACACTGAATTTTTGGGGTGTTGAATTTCTTTGCTTGTTGAATTTTGAAAAACTGAATATTTTAAGACAACAATTTTTTTTAACACTGAATTTATTTTAACAAAATAAAATTCAGAGGCAAAAAAAAAATTCAGTGCTAGAAATCTGATGTTTTTTAAAATTCAAAGTCTGATTTTGATGCTGAAAAAATTTTCATTCTTAAAAATTCGTATTCAAACTCAGATGGCACAGAAATACTTCCATAGGTGTTTAAGCTGTCGTGTTGGGAAAGAAACTGCTTCGTGAGAAACGGTGGCTGTTAATTCACGATAAGGCAGAAAACCACAGATGAGAAACATTAAAAACAGCTGAGTGTGACGGCGTTCATCAAAAATAGATAAATAAATTAATTATTTTAGTCTGAAAAAACAACAACAAAGTAATAAGGTCCCTTCAACCTATTATTGGCTAGAATTATTTGTGGGCTTTTAATATGGTGTTGGATTTACTTTTGTGTGTTTTCTGTTTGGTTTGTGTTTTTGTTTCATCATTTTGTGCCTTTTATAGATTAATCATGAGTTTTGTCCCAATGTTGCTCTTATTAAGATTGTTCCTCAGCTCAGTTTTATCCATCTTAGTTCTCTTTTGGTCTCGTTTTCTTTTATTCCTGGTTGATCTACTTTTTGTTATGGTTTGAAAGTCTGTTTCTTTGTGAGTTTAGTTCAGGTTGAGCTTTCATGGCTCCGCCTCTCCTGATCGTTCACACCTGTGAGTATATATATTTCCCCCTCTTTTCCCCTGCCTGTCCGTCTGTGTCGCCATCATCCCGTGTCTCTGTGGGTTTATCTGGTCGATTCGGATCTTCTGCTTGTTCGTTTTTGGTTTCTGTTTTGTTCTTGTATTCGCTCGATTCTCCCCGCCTCCCAGATTTCCTGCATTTGGGACCTCACCACAGCTAATCTTTATGCGACTTTCTCGTATCACTCACAAGTGTCCTGATATTTTATTGAGACAATTTCCTGGATGCATTACACACAGAAACATCTTCAAAAAACATCCTTTGAGAAGCATTTTCTACGGATTAGATTAATAGTTCTGACTGTGATTTTCATCCCACTGATTCAAAACATGTGACTTTTATCTTAATTCATCATCAGATGAACTGCTAATAACTTTCCTATAGAGATAAATGAGCACATATCGTCTAATTCAACTTGTTTGTGTGTCTCCTCTGCTTTAGGCCCAAGTGATTGAATGAAATAAAAACAAATTAAAGCGATGCTTATGTGACAGTTTTAATTTGTAGTTTTTGTTGTTATCTGTGTGCCCACGAGCCAGAAAACTGCAGGACATCAGTTGGCCTTCACCTCTCAGCTGTTTTCGTGTGAGTCACGCCATGCTAACAAAGCCAGGGGGTGCGGAGCGTCTTCAAAGGTGAGCAGTGATGAGGTGAAACCTGTCACAGACATCAGCGCCCCGCCGTCCTCGGCCTTCCAGCCGCACGGGCCCGAGCTCCGCCAGGAAGAACTTCTGTGTTGCGTAACGACAGCTGCTGCACAGCGACACTCAAATGAGCTGTCGCCGGGAAAGAAAGGAAAGCGAGAGGGAGGAGGAGGAAAGAAAGCTCAGGCCGGGCAAGATATTGTGGGAGCGCAAGCATGATTTTGTTATGAGGGATGAGTTTGGGAGGACAGCGAGCAGCCTCCTACGCTGGTTAGCCTGACACAAAGATGCTGGCTTGACAGAAAGAAGACTTTGAAGAAAGTTCCAGCGTATTCCTGCACACAGTCTCTAACTCTGCTGTCTAGATGGTGCCTGGTTCGAACATGTGACCTCCCCGATGTGTCTCGCTTACATAACGACACCACCGCCACCATGCATCCTGCGACCCGGTCTGATCCCACTGGGATGGCCAGGCGCCGGACGAGCTGCAACAGATAAGTCGGAGCCAGCCGGGTACACAACCAGAGGGGTAACATGAGGACACAGCAGCCAGGATGAAGAGGACCGTCCTCTTCATAGAAATGTTGGTCACATGCAGCTCAGTAATGAACTGAAATCGCTTCGGAGATGCATGAAGAGATGCGGTCCTTTATTCTCCTGAGCGACTGGAAACTACTCTTCTTCACAGCAGCATGTGACTCTGTACACATAAGAGGCTTTAGGCAGAAACTTTATTTCGGTCTGAACACATGCGCAGTCTGCCACATTATTTTTTGAAAGTTTTTCACATTTTTTTCATAAATCGCCAGAGAGGAAAACCAACCCTTACGTGCATCGCCTGCAAGTCATCTCACTCCCACACACAAGTGCAACATACAGTACCAACTGCATAGCATTTTTCATTTGCTATTTTCAAACTAAGTTTAAAGCTAGCTGCAGACTTTAAAAAAAAACAACAACAACATGTAAGAGCAAAGACTATATAATCACATGCTTTTTGCAAAACTATTCATTCAGTGACGGTACTGATCATCTGATTGAGTGAAATAAATGCTGATAATCACAGGACAAAATACCGAGGCTGTCTGCTGAAAAGAACATCCTTACCCCGAAGGTTCTCAACAGATCAACAATGAACAGGCTTGAAGCGCTTTGGCGGACAGAAACACACACACAGTGAACACATCTCGAAGTTCCACAGAAAATCAGAGAAAACAGAAAAGACTCAAACTGTGCAAGGGAGGGGAGGGGGGGGGGGGGGGGATGTTCAGCTAAAACTGCAGCATCATTACTGTTTATGAGGACACAGATGCCTGCAGGCATGCAGGGTTGGCGACTACTGCCCCCTGCCGTCTGAATGTCGGTACTGCAGCCAGACGGTCTCAGGCTCAGTCGCTGACGGTTTCTTCTCTCTCGCTCCCCGGTTCTTCTCCACGGCCGTTCATGGCCTCCACCCTGGCCAGCAGCAGCGGCAGGTTGATGGCCAGGCCCGGCGTCTCCTCGTCGGAGTCTTCCATTGGAGGATAGAAGCGCTTCGCCTTCGCCAGAAAATCTTCAGCTATGTCGAGGTACAGGAGACGGTCCTGTGAGGACGTAAAGGGGAGCTGGTTAAAGCAGGAAAACAGTCAGAACACTGATGTTAAATGTCTCCTCATGTGCCAACTCATGTCCTTTCTTGTCTTTGATCCTGCATTTAAAGAACATTGCATTTTGGAACATTTCAATACTGTTGGTGCAGCAGCTCTTATGAGCTACGGCCTCACCCAACCAACTCAAATTCAAATCCATTTTGGCTGTAAAGGTCAAGTAGCAATTTTGCAGTAGTGTTTAGTAGGGCTGGGCAACGATTAAAATTTTTTAATCGCAATTTATCGCATTATTTCCCTGATTAATCGCGATTAATCGCATTGTATGCGCAAAATCAAATAATGAATTCAAAAGTAGTGTAAAATGCACTTTTATTGAAATGTTCTGCTGCCATATGAACTAAAGTGTCATAAAATTTGTCGTTCAAACACTTTTAACATCAGCACTAGTCAGTAACACATTTCCGTTTTTAAATCTAACACAAAAAAAAGAAAAAAAAGCCTGTTTTTTTTATATATTTCAATTTAGACTTGGATCAAAAATATGAAATTAAAAAACGGGCCACAGAACTGAATTTGTTTTCCAATCGAGGACTGGACTTTCTGTTGTCATTACACATCTGTGCCACTAGATGGAGCCGCACTGCAGTAACCAGCTAGAGAACAGCAGGACAGTGAACACATGGAGCAGATCTGATGGAACATGGAGGAATGGACAAGAAAGTTGTTTTTTTTTTAGACATAATTATTAATATTTCTACCTGAATTGCTACCCTAACTGTAAAGTTCACAGATTTTTACCGTTCTCCATGTTTGTTTTAGCCTTTTCTTTATGTTTACCTGCCAATTCTCTTCCGGTTCCGCAGCAGCCAGTAAGCAGACTTTTCAAAACAAAAGCATGTGAAGCAACATGGGTTATTACGTGCGATAAAATAAATGTCGGCGTTAATAAATTAATGCGTTAACGTGATAATAATGCGTTAACTTGCCCAGCCCTAGTGTTTACAGCCCTGTGAATTCTTTGCACACCAAACTTTGACCTTGAAGACATGTGAAAACATTTCCTTTGGGAGTGACTCCATCCTGGAAAATGTAACTTTTTGAGGACAGCTGTGGAGTATTTTAAGCCACATAATTCCAGGGCTGATAAGGCCGTTCCCTCACCAGGATGAACAGATATCTCTCTGGCGGTGGCTCTCGGGTGTTGAAGATAGAGGTCTCGGTGTGTAACGCCTGCAGCATGGCGCGTGCTGCGGGTGCATTCCGCATGCGGTCATGTGACGCCCCAGAAGACACCGTCAGCAGGGAGTCCGCCTCGGCCATGAAGCCTGCAACAGAAAATCAATAACCTCTGTTTATAAAAAGTTCTGATGGCGACGCGTCCCGTCGATCATCTGTGATCGTTACCCAGGTTCTCCAGGATCGTCTTCCATTTGTCCCTGACTTCTCGGCGTACATCTCTCATGGCCTCAATGTCAACACTCAGACGACGGATAGCCCTACACGAAAAGGACAAAACATTTTTAAAAAATGTCCTTTTCTTGCAAAATAGAAGTTCCTAAACAAAATATCAGCTCTTAGCATTACTTGGCGTAGTTATACAAAGACTTTTCAACCACTGGACGAGGCCTAAAACCAAACTGTAACGCACCGTGGAGCCCATGCGGGTCTTGGTCCTGGCCTGCAGCAGGGAGTGAAGTGCCCGGTCGTCGTCTCTCTCCGAGTGGCTCGGGTCTCCCGGCTCACTCCACAGGTTGGTCTCCTCATCTCGTCGCTTCTGGACTTCCCTCGTAAAATAATCCAGCGGATCAGGACTGCGTGGTCGGAAACAACGCAGTCATTACAAAATCAACCATTTACACACGAGATTTATCATCTCTTACTGGTATTTTTGCGTCCTGAGTGGAGCTTGTCAACTGGTATTTAATCTCATATCTACAGAAACTGGCACCTTTTCACGGTTAGAACTTGATCTTACTTTACTAAGGGCTGCTTTTCTTCTTCTTCTTCGTCATCATCAGCGCAGCAACAGCAGCAGCAAAACTTCCAAAAGGCAGCGCCCATCTGTTAAGAGCAGAGCCAGCTGCTAGCAGGTGTTCACACAATATCAGGCTAATCAAGGTGAAAGTTGCGTTTGACTTCTTTGAACGGCGGAGCACCTTCTTTGTTTCCTCAACAACTTGATTCCAGGGTTGACTCGGTATCCCCCCCCGTGGATTCACTAAAGAGTTTCTCTACAAAAGGGAACGGGTTCACAGCCTACACGCCAGGGAAAACAAACAGTGTGAGAAAAGTCAGCTGTCATGACATTCATGAAATCCACTCGCTTGAATCTGACAAATGTGTTAACTGTCAGGTAAAGACAAAAGGACCAGAAAGTCAGAACAAAAAAAAAAACTACCTAATTTTCAGCTTCCCATTTTCCGGTAGCTCTCCACAGCTCCAAATCCAGTCGAGGTTGGTCCTCTGGATCATTGGCCGCTCTGATCCCGTCCGGACGGAGCAGCCCAGGCTCTGGTGCTTCTGATCAGCCTTACATGGAGGACAATGAGAGCACTAAGATGTTCCTGCTGTCATCTATTAAAAAAAAAAAGAAAGAAAGAAAAAAACGCACACACACAAAAAAACATATTCACACGCCCATGGCCTCAGAAGACAGTCACAGCACAATCATGTGAACCGCTCCATGTCCCATCCGAAGCGCCGAGTTTTCCCCTGAGGAGGAGCACATCTCCTCTTTAACAGCTGCTCTGATTACGCGTACTGAATCAGATCTACCATGGCTGGATTGATTCTGGGGTTTATTTTATTGTCTGTGGTTTCAGAGCTGACTCCACCATGAGCCTGTTTTAAAGGCATTCAAAAGAAGATCTTTGGGCTGGTTGAAATTTTTATTTCTTTAATTTAAAAGTCTCCATGTTTGCCAGTGAAGCGTGATAAATCACCCTTAACATTGTGCGGCTACGGCACAGCGGGCCGTGGAGGATGAGTCTGCTGCAGCTCCACAGAGGTACGTTAGGAGCTTTATGAAACAGAAAAGCCTGTAATGCATGAGGCGTCACATGACACAGACGTTCCCATGATGCAGCACTGGAAAACAAACATGCAGACGCCACCGAGACTTTTGGAATTAAGGATCAATTAGCATGAATAGAGCCTGTGTTGCTCATAAAATTGAGGTGGCATTATGGACGCGAGTCACAATATCTATGATTAGATAACTAGATGATGATTTTTTTAATCCATTAACCACAACTCCAAATTCTTACTATACATTTAATTAGACTTGTATTTCTTTGCAGACAAACCCGAGATGTTTTGTCTTCTTTCTTGTCAGCTTCATTTCATTTGCTAACACAGAAATGTTGGGTTGGGGAAAAAAAAAGTGTAATGATGCCATTTCAAACAGGTGACATGAACAGGTGAATTGGTACAAAAGCAGTATAGCAGTTTTTTTGAGGAACAAAGGTGGGCAGAGGATCACCACTTGAAAAAGAAAAAGTTCTCCAAAGGGAATTTTATATATTTCTCCTTCTACAGTGTACGATAATGTTAAACCGTTCAATGAATCTGGAGGAATTTCGGTGTGTAACGTCTGAGCCATCAGACGGCACAGCATCAAAACCCGTCATTCAGTAATAACCAATATAACCACACGGGAGAGGGAAAACTGTGGGGGACATTCACGGATGCCACTTAAAACTTTACTGTGGAAAAAGAAGCTCTGTGTCAGCCTTGTTCAGAGGTACTGTCAGCATCTCTGGGCTCGGAGGTGTCCGGGATGGACCATCTCACAGCCAGCAGGGATCATCCAAACTTTTATCTGAAACAAGCCTAAAAGTTGGACTCTGAGATGACACCTTTAATAAAGCTCATTGTTCACTTCTGTGATAGCAGATTGGTACAAAAAGAGCACAATGACGTTTTAGGACAAAATAATACACCTTCAGGACCGTATGAGCTTCGACTGTGGAGGACCAGGGTACAGATACTCGACTGGCCTGCAGTCCTGAACTGTCCCAACAGAGGACGTGCGGAGAATTTTAAAACCAAAATGACGACTTGACCCTGTTGAATGTCAAAAATACCTGTCAAAGTAAATGTAGGAGTCAATGTTGCTCTACAGCTTCTTCTGGAGAACCATGCAAAAGTATGGGCACCCACAGAGACTCACGTACGTACATCTAAGACTTTATTAAAACAACTTATGCCCTAAAACAAAGGGGAAGGCTAAAAGGAGACAGTTGAATGCTTTAAGTGACACATTTTCTCTATTTGTAACATATTTAGGAAATAGCAGGAATAACGGAGGTTCTTTGAGTTGTCAAAAGGACAAATCTTATCCGGAGGAATGGCTTTAAAAGAGCTTGAGAATGATTGTGGACTCTGGAGTGGTGCTGCGCCGTTGGGCTGTGCAGAAATGCATAATTCAAAAATTACAACCTCCTTTCCTTCAGACCTACCTCTGAAACACCTTCAGAGCACATGAACGAGAGTTTTGGCAGAGAAGACAATAATCCCATGACTTTGTTTGTGTCTCTCACAATGTCTGGATGGACGGAGTGGTACCTGACACAGAGATTCAGGACAACGAACAGAAGATTTGGAGAAATTTGGATGCAGAAAAGTATCTCTGCAGCTGTTGTTCAGAAGTGGAGCGACCCTTCTTTGGGTTTATGTCGCAGTCAATAACATGGAGAACATTTTAAGGGTGGATGGATGAATCGTTCCATCAAACTCTAGAGGGAACCGTCACACAGGAAGTAAAAATACAGAGGAAAAGGGTAACGTTTTTACCCACGAGATAACAGGAAAAATCTGTACACTACCGTGAAGAGCACGGTCTTCTTTGTGCATAGCTCTCACAGAAACAGAGTGAAAATCCCCCAAACAAGAACAGAAAGGCTTTCAGCTGGTCACAAAAGTCTTTAAGCAGATACTTGCAGAGGAGGAGTTGTTGACTACGGACAATTTCTGTTACTTAAACACTGTAGGATGAAGAAATAAATTAATGATTATTGCACTTGAAACATCAAAGAAATGCGTCATCTTCAACATCAAGCCTTTAGATATCAGGGACATCTTTGATTCCTTTATCTTTTAACAGGAACATATTTCAGCCCTCAGGGGTGTCCACACTTTTGCAACACCGCTGTATCTGTGAGTTGAAGAGAAAACAAAAGCGATTTCATGAGTTCCTATATTTTATTGGACATGAGACAACTGGTTAGGACTCGGTAAAAACGCTTGGTCAGTTGTGATGGCTTTGAATTAACGAGCTTGGTGAATTAATGAGTTTGAATACAAATCAAAAAAACTACTGAAAGAAAAAAAAAACAGTAATGCAGGCTTTTTAGTAATTTAGCACACCTTTGAGTAGTTATTAAACAGAGATCAAACAGCACAAAATCAATACAAAAAACCAAAAGGCTGACATGTTATGTTACAGTGATAAAGGCACCATTTTCATATTTTTATTTAACATTCCTTCTTTGCGGCAAGTAGCTATAAATGAATCTCGATGATCAGTTAATCTCTATAATCCCGTATCTGAGATTTCATGAACATGAACCCTTTTAGTGAGCCTGATTCACAAATATCAGAGTAAAAAAAAAAAAAAAATCCTCCGGACCATGTGGGTGTCACAGTTAGATCCAAAAATATGGTCCTTAAGTAAGAATAACCAAAGCTCCTTTTTGGGCCCGAGTTCAGAAAAGAACAAGCGACTCTCTGTGTTCGGTTGAACCCGTTAACTGGAACCAAAGATCAGACCTCAGCTTTCAGGTTCTGAGGCACCTCATAACACTGCTGCGCAGGCGCCAGCCAACCCAACGAAACCCGGAGGGGATGTTTCTGCACGGCTGAAAACGAGATACTCCTTCCTTCTGGAAGGAACTAAAGGAAACTTCTACTCAGTGCCACAGCTTCGGGCCTGGAGGAGGGAGGTCAGTAGGAAAGACGACGGTCGTCATCGCTAGAAAAGTGATAAACGTGTTCTCTTAAAAATGAACAAACGATGACTTCAGCTGTTTCATGACAAGGCCACTTGAGGTTGTTGGCACAAAAGACGGCTTCAGTTGAGTGTACAGCATGCTAATTTACCACGATGACCATTTTAATTCGTCTCTGACCTGAAACTCGATTTAACCTCCCGGCTGTTCCCAAAGTGCAAAAACCAAAAACAGACTTCAGTAAGAAAAAAAAAAAAGATAAAAACCGTCAGTAATAGTTTCCTAAATGTGAATTGACAGATTTTCACACAGCAGAAGAGGAGATGGTGTCAAAACCCTGGAGGATTTCACTGCATGGATCAGTGGCGTCTCCCTCTAGTGGTGAGCAGGACGGCGGTGCAATGCCCTTCATCCATCACAGTGAGGGAAGGAAGAATAAACTGTGTGGGGGGGTAGCCGCGACCCCTTCAAATAAACATAGATGTGTAGGCAAGTTAAACAAAATGCAGATACAAATTATAAATGGAAAAAAAAAAAGCAGCAAATTATCCATAAACTCAATGTGGATTCAAAATAAGGCTCAAACGTTTCAGTCGTGCCATTGCAACAGTTCTCGTAACGGATCGCTCCCGTCCCGATCCAAGACTCCTCATTTCAGCTACGTGTAACCCGACACTGAAGCTGTGGCTGCATAAGGAGTTAAAGGACAAGAACAGTTACACGTGCTTGTGATCAGGCCTAAAAAAAAAAAAAAAAAAAAAAAAAAAAAAAAGGATTAAGGATGAGGAGGAATATAGTAACTTCTCATCTCACTGAAATATGATCAATGTCTCACGTCTCCTATGCTTAGAAAAGACAGTCTTTTCAGTTTCAGAGGCACGACCCTTCAGTTCACAAGGGAAAAGGAAGAAGAGGAAAAATGGACAGTAGTTGCACCTCCCAGGGTCGTCTTTAAGTGTAGTGGTGGGAGCAGAGGGAAGGCCGCAGCTCAGCGATACGTTGGCGTAGATGAGACATGAACTCAAACATGGTGGCGGCCAGGCTCTGGTGGATGAGGTAGCGGGGTAGACGGCCCTGAACACACACAAAACCAAAGGGTTAACTGAGTTCCACTCACATATTTTTTTCCAGTTTGTAACATATTTTAGTTTGTTTCAACTCCATTCTCATATTCTTCTTTCTAAATGTTTCTCGTAACTAATGTACAAATAGTTGCAATATGTACTCCTGCATACTCCTTAAAAAAATGGGAACAGTTTGTGACGGTGGTGCCTGGCATCCACAACACCCCTGCGAACCTGACCTTCGGAAAAGAAACATTTCTGATCTGCAACGGACACCGTTTCAGTTTATAAACGCAGCTAATGCGCACGGGCAAAACTGAATTAAGTTGTTCCAGACCAAACTGGGACGGGTCCGGGTCACGGTAGTAGCATAGTAGCATTTGTCTATAAAATTGTTATAGGTACACCTTATCCTTATTAAGAGAAACAGAAAAGAAAGAAGTATAGATCAACTTATAATAAATAACTTTATTAACGTTTTTTTTTAGTCTGTAAAGATTTAAAGTGCATCAATCCCACTGTAGTCACAGTGAAGCCAAGCGCTACATCAGCATCGTCAGATTTCCTCGTCTTAACTTTCTGCTGCCTTTCTTTTAATCCCTGTTAAATATTTCTCTGTGGTGTGTCTTGAGGGTTTGTTCACTTCACATCTCCTGCTCTGTGCTGTGTGCGCGCATGTCCGTGCAAAAAAACAAAAACGACACAATATAGCTAATACTCCCTGCACACACTGTGATAATGAAAGCGCCACTGCCCCCTACTGGAGCATATGTGCAATTCCACTTTATTCCAGTACGGGCAAAAAACAAAAAAAAAAAAAAAAGGCTTGTTACTATTTGAGAAGGACTGCACTAAAGCCAAGCCGAGGCTCGGCCGGCCACGGATGGGTGCGGCAGCTCTGGCAGAGCTTCAGGAGCTCCGGGGGTCCTGGTTTCAGATGCCGCTACTGAAACGACATCTGACACAAGGACAGATTCAACTAGAACGGATGAGAGGCAACATCAGCTGGCTTCACAAGTTAAAATGAGCTCTAATGAGTGAAGTTGGGGATGCCCCGTCTGACTGCCAAGCATCTCCATTTCGCTCATTTGCCTATTTGAATTAACTGGGGTTTGATGGATCAGATCATCCCAACATGGGAAAGGCTTAAGAACTGTCTTAAAAGCTACTCTCCAGAAACCCAAGGATGATGTCACCGAGAGTTTGTCCGGGTCTTCTTTATGGAGTCTGTGTTTCGACACAGAACTGAAACACGAGTGGTTTGTTTTAGAGATCTGTAATCCTAATTACAAGGCTTAAACATCAATAAATGCTAGAATAAATCTCATTTTCCCACCTTAAGGTCTGTGTTGAGGACCCAGATGAAGGTGCACACAGTTGGGTTACTGCTGGACTTGAGGACCACGAACCCTCCAGGGCCATTTTCTCCCCTGGTGGGCCATAAATGAGACGGGAAGACAAAGAAGTACACCTCGTACAAGCTGCACTTCATCAGAATGATGTTGTAATTTACTGGAACGGTGACACGGGGCTGACCTGACATAGCGGCCGCATGGGGGTTTGGAGTCGTGGGTGGTTGCCATGCCAGCAGACAGGTAACAGTCTCGTTTGCGCTCCACTCGTCGAACATTAACAAAGTCCCTGAAAGGGAGAAAAATCCATCAGGAAATTGATTCACTCTGTTCCAGACCTGAAATCGTGATAAGGATACGACTGGAAGAAAAGATAACGGCAGTAAAAAAAAAAAAGGCAACACGTCGCGGGTTCTCGTGTACCTCACAGACACAACTCCCCCCGCCGCGCCGGCGGAGACGTCATATGACACCATGGTGTTGTCGTCGACCCTCTGGAGGATCTGAGGAGAGGGCAGGGAGCAGCGTTAGGCCTCGATGCCGCACGGCTGTACGGCGACAAATGTTCAACGGCGGCAGAGACGGCCATCACCTGACAGGCAGAAACCGTTCGGTTCCACTGAACCATCTTCTCCGGTTGCAGAATCACCTCCTGGTACACGAACTCAGCGGGACACTGCATCAGAGCCTGAACGGATCAAAAACAAGGACGGAAAGACATGAAACTCCATAACACCCCCCAAAGAAAGAGGAGCAGTGACACCTTTACTCCAAATCAGTCAGAGCTGATTTTATGATGAGATGTTTTCTTCCCTCCTGTGGTACTTGTTCAGGACTATAACATCAAAAAATCTCATTTTAATTTGCAATGCCTTTTTTCAACAGGTGTTCTCATGTCACGTATGTCGTGATACGTGTTACGTATCAACAAGCCACCTGTTGGTCCATGACACTCTGTTGGACAGTTGTGACTGTGTTGTGGCTTTAAGTTTTGTGTTTTTGGCCTTTACAGTTTATATGCCAAGCAAATCTAAATGATATCCCTCAAATTATTAGAAAAAAAAAAAAAAAAGAACTTTGTAAATTATTAACAGAATCTTATCTTTCAGCTGGCAACAAGTTATTTAACAAGTTATTTAACCCCAACTGGTGCAATGAGTTGCTTCTCATTTTCTAAACAACCATGTCAAAGACACATCCTGTGGTTGTGGAAAAGATGTTAGTCTGTTTGAGAAGGGTCAAATCATTGGCATCAAGCAGAGAAAACATCTAAGGAGATTGCAGAAACTACCAAAGTTGGGTTAAAAACTGTTAAGAAACTGGAAGGATAGTGGGGACCCATTGTCTTCAAGGAGGAAATGTGGCCGGAAAAAAATCCTCAATGATCGTGATGGCTGATAAACTTAAACGTTTGGTGAGATCAAATCGAAGAAAAACAAAAGTAGAACTCAGGGCTGTTTAATAGTGAAAGTAAGAGCATTTCCATACCCACAATGCTAAGGGAACTCCAGGGATTGGGACTGAACAGCTGTGTAGCCTTAAGAAAACCACTAATCAGTGAGGCTAACTAGGAAAAAAAGGCTTCAGTTAGCTAGGGAGCATAAAGATTGGACTCTGGATCAATGGAAGAAGGTCATGTGGTCTGATGAGTCCAGATTGACCCTGTTCCAGAGTGATGGGAGCATCAGGGTAAGAAGAGAGGCAGATGCAGTGATGCTCCCATCATGCCTAGCTCCTACTGTACCAGCCTGTGGGGGCAGTGTTCTGATCTGGGGTTGCTGCAGTTGGTCAGGTCCAGGTTCAGCAACAGTATGAGCTCAAAGAATGAGGTCAGCTGACTACCTGAATATACTGAATGACCAGGTTATTCCATCAATGGAGTTTTACTTCCCTGATGGCACGGCCATATTCCAAGATGACGATACCAGGATTCATCGGGCTCAAATTGTGAAAGACTGGTTTCAGGGAGCATGAGACGCCATTTTCACACATGGATTGGCCACCACAAGAGTCCAGACCTGAACCCCACTGAGAATCTTTGGGATGTGCTGGAGACTCAGACTCTACCATCATCAATGCATAGATCTTGGAGAAAAATTAATGCAACACTGGATGGAAATAAATCTGGTGACACTGCAGAAGCTTATTGAAACAATGAGTGTATGAAGTTGTTTTTTGGTGGTGACGTTTTTTTTTTTTTTTTGGCCGGGCAGTGTACATGCTTTACATGTGTATTTAAAGCACTTTTCACACGTGAGATCAGCATTATTACAAGAGCCTGATGATGCTGCCGTCCTGGACGGTACCGTTTGTTTTTTTCAAATTTTTTCAGTCCCTTCAGTACCATCCAACATCATCTGTCCATCTATTCCTCTCAGAACTGCATGCTCAATTAAAAGGAACGAGTGGTTTCTGGAAACCTTTTTTTTTTTTTTTTGTCTTTAAGAGAGTGTAGAGTACAGCTCAACCCACAACGCAACAGAGCAGATTCAGCAGATATTTCCTTCCTGGTTCCTCTGGCCTAAAGATGTTTAAAAAAGAAAAAAAAAAAAAAGCTTAAGTGCTGCAGATACTGACAGCGGGGAAGTCCATGCTAGTCCCGATGTTTGAATTATGCTGTCATGTACTTATTTAATGACGCAACATGTTGAAATCCTCGCTGTCCTCGCTGTGCGTGTTCCATCGTTTCATGTAACTGCAGCAGTTCAGATTTATACGGTGGATAAAAGTGACATAAATGTGACACGGTCCGCTTTAGTGAGATTCCTGTTACAGCTTTAAATAGAAAACGGCCTCATAATCGATTGGATCGACCGTTTGTTTCCTCTCTTGGTCATAGCTGGGATGTGGCAAATGGCCGAGTGTTTCGAACAGTGGGAAGAAAAATAAAATAAATCACAACCGTGTCTGGGAGAAAGATTTGTTTATCATTTCCAGCTATAAATTCACAAGACATTGTGAAATTCTTGGAAGACAGCTTCAAGTCACGGTGATTCACATGGGTACATGAGAAAAATCACACTAAAGGGACTCTGTTATCACATGCTCCAGGTTCTCTGAAACAACCCCGATGCTACCAGAAATCTAGATTTATTTTAATTTAATTTAACTCTTCATTTGTCTCAGTTTGTCCACCACCACATCCGAGCGCTGCGCTGTCATTGGACGGAGTGGCGTTTACCTTGAGAATGAAGGTCTTTCCGTGGTAGGGAATCTCCAGAGTGTAGACAGAGTCGCCCATGTCCTGTCGCAATATCAAACTGTCAGTATCAGGAAGCTTTCACTTTCATTTCAGTTCATTTCAGGAGCATTTATACACTGACAAATACAGATGCACACATAAAAAAATATACATGCTTCAAATCACAAAGTGAAATGTGGACAAGCTGAGTTGGGTTTTGTTTTTGGTCTGGAAGGTCTACTGAACTGGATCTACGAGGCTTTTGAGAGGCTTTATCTGATAGCAGGTGTGATTAATCCACCAGCAGAAAGCTTTTAATAACCAATATTACTTTTAATTACCTCTGATTACTATCATCACTAATATCTTTTTATGCATTTAAGAACTGCTACTAAGATAAATTGTAAGAATGACTCTTTATATTAGGATTTGCATCCTCCCAGTCCCTACACCAGCCTGGCCCGCTCACTGGATCCTACCGGGTCCTGAAGCGGCGCGTTTTAGAAGTTTCCAGAAGCAAAGCATGATCTAATTTGGCATTCAGTCAAGCCCAAGTCAATTTACAGGCAGAGACTGAGTTGGACACAAGAGTGGAACATCTAATTGATTTTCAAAATAAAACATCACAAGCAGACTCGGACTCATAAAATTATATAATCTGTGGAGGAAGTGCCACAGATAAACAAGTCAGATGAGATATCAAGCAGGGATGAGGAGAGGCTGGCTTTAGAAGTCAAAATACACAACTTTTTATTTGACCCATCCTTTCTATAAGGGAATAGTGCAGACATTAGTGCAAGACTGTGTACCAAGGACAGCCATTCCCAAACTTCAGAATACCAAGGCCCAATTTGAAATGTGAAAAATCTCTGCAGCCGAAACCTTTAATCACAACTGTGATCAACATTCAGGACTAGAAACCATGATCTGATATTAATGTAAGGGGTCAACAAATAAGGTGACACTTGTCATATTAGGTTAAGATGATGGTAGAATAACACTTAACTGGTTTGTTTTGTTACTTCTTAATGTTTTTAAATCCTGTCGTTAACATTTTACAGTAATTAAACACATATTTAAAAAAGATAAAACACATTTGTTTAATTTTAATGACCTCTCACGGTCCACCTGCAGTACCGCGACGGCCCACCAGGGGGCCGTGGCCCACACTTTGGGAATCACTGACCAAGGATAACAGCAGAAAGCTGGAAGGAGAGTATTACCTCTATAATTATACCTCTAAACAAGCAGACTACTGGGTTAATGTTGCGATTCTCATGAAATCTCAAAGCTTTTGGATTAACTCGTAACTCCAGGAGTCGGCTGCACTCTTACAGTTGTTGGTGCCACCCGTTTAGTTCAACTAATTCCATAAATACAAAACACCAGCAAGTTCAATAACAACAATATCAGTGATCATTAGTAATCACAGATATATGTGAACTGGTGCATCTCTAATTCCATCAGATATGTGTGATTGTAATGAAAAGCTAAAGGCAGATAAGCCTGTAGAGACTTGGACATGTGTCTACTTACGTTGTTTTTCTCAAACTTCCAGTTGTCCTCCTGGGCGAGGATCTGCTCCACCACAGACATGGCCTCTCGACCCTGTCGGACATACTCCTTCTCCTGTAGGACAAAAATAAAAAAAATAAGAAAAATAAATCAAAGAGCAGGAAACGGTGAGGGGGCTGATGGTGATGACTCAGTTACCTGAGCTGTGACGGCTTTGCGTCCAAGACCCTCCTCATCAAGGTCGTCCTCCGAGCCTGAGGACACACGTTCAAATCAGTTTGCACCTCAAACGGGAAACTTTTAAACAGACGGACGAAGCAAAAATCACAAAAAAGAAAAGTAGCGAGCACACACAATCACCTGCAACAGATTCAGGGGCGGAGAGTAGAACTGTCCGTCCGACACGGGCCGGGGGTAGATCATGGGGGCTCGTTCGCAGGCGGCGTTCACCGCTGCCAGGTAGGCTGAGGTCAGAGCGGGAAACAGATGAGAAACAGTCCCGTTCGTTGCGGAGCTGTGCGTGAACTGGTCACTTGCACCTCACCTCTTTCATCATCCGGCTTCCTGAGTGAGAACCTTGAAGTCCGAGGAACCAGGTCTCCAGCCACGCCACCACGAAAGAGGTGATGGGTAGCACGTAGCCAAAGGCATTCTGGGAGAGAAGCTGCGCGGAGACAGAAACAACTTTCCCACAGTAAATATGTCAGCAGTATTTAACGCTGGTTCCCTTCCGTCAGGCTGAATATGATGAGATTTATTTCACTGAATAAATGCATCTGTCACGGATAATGCACAGCAAAAGACAAGTTTATAAAACACCCAAACTATAAATTACTGGCAGAAATGAAGAAGTGAAAAAAAAAAAGATTGCAGCAGTTTCCTGGAACCACTTCAACGCAGTCGGCTGAGGAGGACACTCACGTTAGATACGATCACCTTCACGACCAGGAAGACGCTGGTCACCAGAGTCGTAACCTGCAGAGAGGATCAAAGCTCTAACACGTCCAGAAACAAGAACATACCGGAGTTTTTCAACTCAAATCTGCCATCAGGCGATGAGACTCACCGCGATGACCCACCAGTGCTTTAACCGGAAAGCTGCATAGCCCACTTGTAGAAACAGGAAACGAAACAAGGCAAGGACCTGAGGTGAGGAGGAAGGAGCGGGAAATCGATTTAGGCATTTAGCATCATCAGCTGCGAACATTTGACTCTTTTGTGGAAATGAATGCATACATATAATATATCTCAAGCATTTATATATCCTTCATTATTGATCAAAGCTCTACATACGTGATGGGGATCACATACCGACACCATTTAAAAAACGATCATTGGACTCAAATCAAACCCACTTACAACTATGTCAAAGAAAGAAGAGCGGAAGTTATAGTGGACGACCTCTTTTTCTAAGCTCGCCCAGATTGTGTTGGAGATCTGCAAGATAAAAAAAGAAAAGAAAAGCAGAACCAAAATGGCTACAGCAGCATCAAACCAGAGAGGTGACGGACCACAGACGTGTCTCCTGAACCTTCACTCACGTTCAGCTCGATGATCCAGAGGAGCGCGACGAAGAGGAGGTCGAAGGTCACGAAGAGGCAGAAGGTGCGGCGGACGTCAGAGATGGCCTTGCGCTCCGCAGGTGGCACCAGCAGGTAAGGAGACGGGAGGGACAACGACGTGGAGTAGGAGGCGTTCAGGGAGGCGATGGCGGGGAGGCTTCCCCCAAGCTCGCCATAGTCTCCACCAGGCATTTCCTGTTGTGAGACAGGAAACTCCCCCTGCAACAGAATATCAGAATATCAACACGATCATCTTTCTTTATGATACATGAAGCTTTCCTTAACAGGGAAAATTTTGTCAACTATGTCAAAAAAAAAAAAAAAAAAAAAGAGGGTGGAAGTTAAAGTGAGATGATGACTGAAACGTCGGTCACCTTGTTTATAACACTTATAAGGAAGTTTTAAAAGATGGAGCTGTTACATCATTGTCTTTCAGTTTTACCAAGAAGCAATGTTTTCTAATTCATCAGTTTCTGCATAGATGCATCTGAAAGAGAGCTCGTGATCCTCCGGAAAAACACGCAGGCAGCATTTCTATGAACTGAATCATTCCCTGAAGGAGGTTTGCTTTCCAAGTTTGACAGCTTTGTTTCTCTTTGTCAGACCAAACAGTCATCCAGCACCGATGAAGTTTCGATTCTCTCGTCATCTTCTCGAAAGTCATACGTCGAGGCTGAGAAATATTTTCTACTTTATATGGAGACCACCATTATGTACAACACTGAAAAAAACAAAAGATTCAGATTTCGTTTTGGCGTGACTCCGATCACTTCAGCTAAAAACAAATGATTGTTAGTAAGCTAACTCTGCTCAGTAAACAAGACAAGACAGTCAACTTAATCGAAGTTAAACTCACCTGACACTTTTGAAGAAGCACTTATCAAATAATGATTAACTGGGAGACGTTAGCTTTCACAGGCTAATTCACTAACTGTTACAGCAGGTTAAAATGTAAAATACACACGTCGTACCTTAAGTGATCGCCTACGGGAGCCAAATGTTATGAAAACCAGGGACAAGTTTGACCTAAATATCAGTTCAATCAGTTCACAGAATAAATTTAAAGCATTAAACTCACTCTATTTACCGCAACATCACCGCCGAGCGAATCTTCCGGGCTGAGGTTCCAAAGAGGAAATATCACGGCAAGATGGATCCCTCCGACACAAAGAGCAGCGAGTCACGTGACAGGGCGACGGAGGATTTAAAGCTTTTATTTTTAAAACACGTATCCGATTGTCCAGACCGTGGCGTGACTTCCCGTAGGTATGACATATTCATATAAAAAACTTAGATTTTTTTGTGGACAACTTTATTCTGTTGGCTAAATAAGTTTTCACAGGCGTACATGTACAAAAGGTCTAAGCCCCATATCAACAACAGAAAGAATGAATTAAATAAACATTAAATGTTTGCTGTATTTATGGATGTGGTCTTTGACCTTTACTGTAAAATTGTCTCTGTGGTAGTTTTTTTGTTTGTTTGTTTTCTTAAACATTGTATTCATTGCCACCCAAACTATACCATGCATATGTGGGGTTCTGGTTTTAAGTCTATTCTTTAAAATAAATAGATTGACAGAAAAGTTATACAAAAGGAAAAAAAAGTACATTTGGACTAACCTTTTTTTGTTTGTTTTTTTTTTTTGTTTTTGTATGCTAACAAAATTCAATGTACTCTGACGTACGGATTCACCCACAGAAGATTGTTGACGACCAGCCATTGTCCGTCCGGTGAGGACCTTCAAAATAAAGTTTTAAATTCCGACACAACTGCCGTGAATCATTGTGAAGGTAATTAAAATATAAAGTGCCCGGAAATTGATCAAAATTTAAAATATACCAGGGAACATTGACGCCTGACGTCAAAACAAAACGCAACAATCAGACCCATTATAAAGGTGTCTGGTGATACAAGAAAATAAACGTCAACTAACTTCCGGTTTCGTTAAAGAAAAAAAAACTGTAACATACTTGACATACTTATCAGATTATCAGACAATTAATCATATAACGCACATTTTAGAGACATCTGAACGATTTTGCGTTGGGATCAAGTCAGCCGGCACTTGTATGTAGGATACCTCGATAAATGTTTTAATAGCATTAACTCTGCAGAGATGCATAACTTACACCTTATCCTTCTTTGCATCACAAATATTCACTCATCTTATGCCCATGTGTCACACAAAATACCTTTGGTTATTTAATTTTATTAGCTCTTATGTATGTATGTATATGTATCATTAGCCACAAACTTTAGGATCATCAAAGAAGGATTTAGTGTAACCTACATGACTGAAGTCGATATAATTTATTATTTAAAATAACATTTTAATAGTATCCTGCATCCTCTTCTGTGAGTAAAGAACATTCCTCTAAGGAGTTACTGGATGTATTGATTGAACCATTGAAGCTCCTCCTTATATTATTTATATATATTTATATATTATTATATATATATATATATATTGATATATATATTTATATTAGTGTTGGCAAAAGTTTTTATACTTCATCAATTACTTAAGCGTTTTTTTTTTCTCTAAATATCTCAATCACATTTTTTCTCACTCTGCAATTTCTTCCACATCAACTCTTTTCCGTCGCTGCTTCTGCCTTTTTACATTTCTGCAGAAAGTCACATGACTGAAGGAGAGTTTGGATGGCGTTGCCCTGATGACTCACGGCCTCAGAGCTGCCCTGATGAGGGCTTTTTGTTGTCTCGGTAACTCGGGGTCAACATACTCAGAGCTGACTGAACCGACTCTAAACAACTGCTCTGAAACTGAAAACTCAGAGTTTCTTATCTCAGAGTTTGTTGACTCAGAGTTAGTTTTTTGACTCGGAGTTTGTTGAACCTCCTTTCTGTGCTAAACAGTAACAGGGCACGTTTGGTGTATATAACAAAATAACAACAATATTCCAACAATATATGCAAGTATTAGGTTGTAATAACTATAAATAAAGTAAAAGAATGGATATTGTTCTGTTTTTCTTTTCACCTTCTTAGTTGCAGGTGACCTGAAGTTCTCCACCCGGCGACTGCAAAAATAGCAAATGTCCTAATATTAGAAGCCCCATTCACACAGCTTATTCGTTCCAGGGCTGCAGCACCTTTTTTCCCGCTTTCGCTGTGCTGTGTGAATAGTACAGGAGGTGAAACAGTGCAACGTTTTATTCAGCAGTTTGAGAGGTAAAAGGGCCACAATGGGGTCGAAATGAGTCTCGTGTGAATTGACGATGCAGAAAGCTGCGGTAACTGCAGAGGATGAAATCAGTCCTTTACGGGACATTGAGACAGATGATCAGGTTATCTGACTGCAGCATCCAAGCAAAAAAAAGAAAAAAACCATACTGGGTTTTATGACCACAATCCACCAACCTGGAGGAGCTTCCAACAGCTGAAGCCCGAGCGTTTCTATCAGATTCTACCTAAATGTTTTATAGGTAAAACCATCCTGACATTAGGGCCAATTTATATAGGATTCACATTGATTTAGTAGAAATGCAATAGGAGATGACGCCACATGAAAAATAGTACAGATGAAAAATGTAATTATTTTTTTTGCTCCTCTGTTAACAGATATCATGTCCCATTAACACGAGTATACAGATATATTTTACATTTTTTTTTAAATGTGAAGCCCACCTGGGGACAGGGGATGTAATTTAGCAATAAACCGTTTTCAGTGACGTCATACATGTTACTTTGACCCTAACGTCACCGTTTGGTAGGAACAAGCTTCACAGTACAGAGTCGGTTCATTTATTCTAGCATAGTCGAGTGTTCACAAGGTACCAACATTAGTCGTCAGAAATGGAAGAAAATCAACAGATAACGACACCCAAACCACCTCAGGAGGCAAAAATAAATGCTCGATGTCCAGTCTGATCCACTTTATGTGGAGGAAATAGCAGCAATCAGTGGAATCAACCAGTACAGGCGGCTCAAAAAGATTGGATACACAATATAGGATTTACGTTAAATTTTTCATGACAAAAGTTCCTAAACCTTGTAGGAACTGAAGCATTACAAGTCTCTGACGTTCACAGTCAGTCTGCATGCAGATGGATGAAGGATCTGGGCCACATCTGGTCAGCAGGACACATCGTGGTTGCAGGAAAGGGTTGTTAAAATCCATTTCACGATTTGAGCGTGTCGATGGTTTCCATAATCCCCAAGAATGTTTCATCAATACATTGAGCATCTACCTACATGTTTCATTTAGGTCTAGATCAGGCCTGGAATTTCATGATTTGAGGGACAAGGCCACTTGGCCTTCAAAGGGGCTTTTTTTTTTTGAGGGCACAAAGGCCAAATGCCAGGGCAACAACGGCCCATAATAAAAAAAACACAATATGACATGATATGCTAATAAACGGCACAACACAGTTTTTGAATTCAGAACCTTGGATATTTTTAATGGGCTACCACAACCTTTGGACTTTTATCAAAGGAAAACAGACAACAAAATTGACTTTTATCAGGTTATTACACATTCCATAAATTTAATTTAAATCGTCATCTGATGATGGGGATGGAGAACCTGGGGTCTTCCTAGGCCCATAAGGAACAAACAGTTGGCCTCCTTTTGGCAATTCCTGCACCCCACCATCATGCCACGAATGCTGAAGCCACCCCGGAGTGTATTTCTGTAATGATACGTGTTAAAGAGTTTAGGTTTCACTTTCGCGCACCTGAAGTCTCAGAGAAGTGTATCGTGTATAGAACACTGAATATCGGAGTTTGAATCGATCTATTTTAGCATCGTCATCCTGCCTGTAAGTTGTTGTTGATTCATATGTCAATCGTGAGTTTATGATGTGTTTTCTAGTCACAGACGTTTTTTTTATAATCGAATTTGATTTAATGGCATCCTGATTTTGGCGATGAAATGAAGATTTACAAGCAAAGCTTCGCTGCACACATAGAAGAGAGACAGAGAAGTAAGTGATTTGGCGAGAAAGGGATTATTTAAAGGCTTTAGTTTACGATAAAACAGCTGATTGCAGGAGACCGTTTACTTGGGTTGTCTTAGCAACCATAGCTCAGAAGGCTACAGTAGCGACACATGACAGTCTCCGTCTGATATTGAAACATTAGAAATTCTTAGTAGGCTATAGCCTACAGAAGACTTGAGTTAGCTTGTTGGATAGCTAGGTCCCCCTTAGGGAGGCTAGTAGGCTACTGCTACAACCAAGTCTAACAACTCTTTATCGATTCAAAGTTGGGAGAGATTTATTACGATTTATAGTCCTGGGCTCAATCTTTAAAGTCCTTAGGCTCATTGACAAGCTATTTGATCCAGAAAACAGATGGCTTTTTGAACACTTACCTTTAATGTCGTCTTCGTAGTATCGTTGTGCTGTTTATCCCACAGACAGAACGTTGACGGAAATAGAACGATGTGCGGCCGTAGAGTTATGGACGGATCTTTGTTGTTTAGCTTTAATACAGGTAGTCGGGCCTATTGATGGGCACTACGGCGCAAACTTGATGATAGCAGAAGGAAGGGGAGAGGGCAGGGCACCAAGGCCACAGTGGCCATTAAGCAACCAATTTTCAGAAGGGCATCATGGCCAAGAAGAAGGGTTACGATGGCCGTGGCCGCCGTGAAATTCCTGCCCTGGTCTAGAGTCACTGTCATCCATGATATCAGGAGAAATGAGTGAAGTCCATCTATGGTCGTCTCTCTGGATTTGATTTGAGAAACATTAATTCGACGACAAAATGGTCAAGAAGACACTTGAGAATAATCTGTGTGAACAAAGTCAGTTTCTCTGACGGGCCTGATCTTTTCTCGCAGCCACGAGCGACACATGAACGTGGCATTTTAGCGACTTTAATGGAGATTTCAGCCTCGGAGAGCTGGGTTCAGCGCAGAACGTTTATGAATGAGATCGCTTGATGCACAAAATGACGGAAGGCTTGTGGCGGCGACATGTCGACACTTTCGAAAGCTAGAATCTACTTTGTATTTTACTTTGCACTGCACACGGCAACGTATTGCGCATTAAACAATGAGAAGCACGTACACACACATGCAGCAGGTTAAAGGAGGAAAAGAAAAACTGTTTATTTTCAGACCATAAAATTGCTCCTTTTAAAACGACCACATCACACTGAGAAACATGAGAACAGAAAATAAAAGAGAAATACAGACAGAATTAGCATACCTAGTTTATACAAGTCTGTCCATGGTTTTCTTCTGACCTGGAAGGGTGGGGGTGGGGGGGCAGAGAAAGAGGAAGTGGGGAGCTCAACCCATCATCAGGTCAGAGGTTAAAAAAAAAAAAAAAGGTTTCAGAGAGTTTATGTACAAAGAGCATCCCAGAAGATACAAACGGCATTCGTCCCGTGGCTCAACTGGAAACCTTCCCACACATCAGAACTAAACTGTTATCAGTTAAATTAGAACTTAAATAAGACAGAAGCTGACTTAAGATTATTCAAACGTAGGCTGACTTTAAGAAAGAAAGAAAATGGTATCATCGGTGTTGGAAACAGCACAGGACGTTTGTGCAGAACCCATTTAGCCTGAACGCCTGTCCGTTCAGGCGCCGCGGCGTTTGGGTTTGAGCCTCTCGGCGCTTTTTCTTCTTACAAGCGGGCCTGTGAGTCATTCAGGCGTTTGGAAAGAGGCAGCGGAAGCAGGCGAGCCCCTCAGACGCCGGGGGCCTCAGATCAGGAAAAAAAATAGCTCTTCCAGCAGGTACATGACATACAAATCACGTGGGAACGATCAAAAAAAGGTGGCGTTATAAAAGACTCGCAATACAAAAGGGGGCGTTATGAGAAATGTGTGCAAGATCTCAAATGAGAGGAGAGCAAGTTTAGAGATTTAGCTTTCCGCTTCTAAACCGTCAGTTCGAGATGAATCCTGCTCCAAAGTGTGAAGCGTGGAGGCAGTGTACGGGCCTGTTTTCCATGAAGAAGAGGTAGCTTTGCTCTTTGCTCGTTGTCTTAATTTAGATTAAGCTCAGATGCAAAATTGTTGAAATTTTTAAAGAGAAAAAAAACTTTATATATTCTAAGTGAACACACTGGTTTTAGATGAAAGACAAACATTTTGGTGCTAACTGTCATGTGTGGGCTTAAAGCGACAGCCAAAGCCAAAGCAGAAATAAATTCAGCATTTTACAAGGGTATTCATCATAAAATAAAATATTAATCATGCTTAAGGATGACGGCTGCTGCCGGATTAAAGATATAATCCATAAGAGTTCAGATTTGGCAACAGTAATATCAGCAACATAAGAAACGGTATCTTTTTCTAAATGGCGGACTGCTAATTAACATTGACAGGGATTTTATAGAAAAGTAATTCAAAATGTGATAGCTTTTAAAGGCTAAACTGAAGAATTTAGCCCTAAAAGGAGCAGAATTAACCGTAGGAGTTGCGTAACTGAGTGTGACTGAAAGAGAGCGTTCCTGCATCCTACCACAAGGTGGCAGTACACACAATGGGCCGACTGCAGCAGCAACAACAGAGGCCTCAGAAGACACACTTATTTGAAGACCTTTAAGTGCTTTTGCAAAGGATTGTATCAGAGATAAGTCTTAAAATGCACCCAAGAGTGTTTGTATGTCTTATATTTTCGCCTCTTTAAAGAAACGTTTAGCTCTGAGCTGAAGCGTTACGCCTGGAGGAGGACTGCTCTTTGCAGGGTTTTTGGTCGCACTGACCTAAATCCGTCCAATCTTACTAGAAACGAAGGGGCACTGGGGCCAACGTGGCGTGAGTGGTCTGCTCTGTCAGTAGATCATTCCTCACCTGCTCGTTACATCTAATTCAAGAACTCCCTCTACGTCCCGTCCTTTGACTCCACCAAGACCCTTTAGATGTGAAGTAGTTCAGAAGGCTCTGCTCGCCCGCGTGTTCATGAAGTTATCTATCAGTCAGCTCTCACGTCACCATCAAGCGTGACTCCACACATTCAAAAACATTTCTTCATTTCTCGGAGTTTGTCAGATTTTAACCATTTGACATAACACCATCTCTCTCTCTCCCCCGTGTCTGCCCTCCAAATGTTCTCCCCTCTCTCTCTCAGTTACACTCCCGGTTGTTCTCCTCGGTTCTGCCCCCCTCCCCCCTGTCCTCCTCCTTCTCCTCGTCTTCCTCCGGCGCCACTTCGATCCCCTTGGCCGCTTCTTTCACGCCGGAAATCGGTTCAGTGGTCGCTGTCTCTTGGTGATCTGAGGAGAGACAGACTGGTGTCAAAAGCGGCAATGGATATAATCACAACAGAGTTTGCTTTTCGGTTGCTGTAACACAGATATCAACCCGTCAGGTTGTTTCTAGTGACACATTTACTCGTGTTTTATGTTTGTTTCTTGTCAGAACTGCTTGTTTTGTGTTGCTGAGAAGCACACAGGTCAAGAGACGATGGAGTTTCTATTCCCTTTAAACCCACCAGTAGAAACTGAGACGACTATGTTTGCGTAGGCACATTGTAAGTTTTCACGCCATGTCACGACTCACTCCGTCATTCCCAAATGCATTTGGAGTCACAGCGAATTTCCTGGATCTGGCTGCCCAGTAAAACAGTTTGTGGATTTGTGGATATGAGAACTTTTCTGGGGGACGGCCACTGAATAGGCCTTAGTGGGCCGGATGCAAGTCATTTTTCACTGATGCTGAATATGGTCCACACTGTGTGAGCGCTGGTTGTCCCAGATTGAAGTTCAGCAAAGAGCAAGAACAGTGAAAGAAAAAAACAAGCTATCTAACTGAGAAGGCAGCTGTTTTAACAGCAAAAACCACCAGAGATCGCCTCAGCGAGGTCTCGATAGTGTCAACGGTCATGAAATTAAAATGATTTTAATTATGCTTTGTGGAAGTAAACAGTAAAACAAAAGCAGTGTTTGAATCTGGAGGAAATGTCGGGTGTAGGCAGGAGGAAACTTTAGTCACATGACTGGCCAGTCAAACCCATTCACAAACCAGATGTTTTACATACACTCTGTAAAAAGACACATAACTTTTTCCTGTTTTAGGAGATTTGGGATTACCAAAGAGATTTCTATTTGCTAACTTCCAGAATAATGAGAGATTTTTTTATTCAAAGTCAGAAGTTTACATATACTAAGCTTCACTATGCCTTTAAACAGTTTGGGCAAGCCCAGGTGATGATGGAAGCTTCTGATAGGTTTGAGTTAATTGTAGGCTGATCCTCGGGTGTAATTTCCAGATGACTGAAGCTGCCAGTTCATCTGGTCAAACGATTACATGCAAGCATGAACACAATGGGATTGTCCCGCTCAGGAAGGGGACGGGTTCTGCGTCCAGGAGATGAACGTGCTTTGGTGCCCAATGTGCGTATTCAACCCCAGAACAAAAGCAAAACACTTTTTGAAGATGCTGGCTGAAGCTGGTAAGAGAGTGTCGTTATCCACAGTGAAGGGAGTCCCGTCCATGACCTGAAAGGCCACTGAGCGAGGAAGAAACTATTACAGTACTCCAAAAGAAACAAAGAAAAGCCAGATTTCAGTTTGCAAATGCACTCAGGGACAAATACCTTCCTTTTTGGGGAGCTGAAAAGGCGCGTGCAAGCAAGGCGGCCTACAAACCTGACACAGTTGCACCAGTTCTGTCTGGAGGATGGACCACAATTCCTCCAATTATTGTGAGAAGCTTCTGAAAGGAAACCCAAAACATCTGAACCAAGTCATGTAGTTTAAAGGCAACGCTAGCAAATACTAAGTAAATGAATGTCAACTTCTGACTTTGAAGAAATTAACTAAAAAAAAAAAACAAACCTGTATATATGCAATGTTTGTATATATACAAACATTGCATTTAGCAAACAGAAATAATTTTGGTAATTCTAACTGACCTAAAACAGAAAAAGTTTAGTCTGATTTAATGTCAGAAAGTGCGATAAAAAAGGTTGTGTCTTTTTACACAGTACCGTGCAAACCTTTGCTTTCAGCTGAATATAAGCAATTATTACGTCCATACACATAAACACGAGATATTTTTATGCCAAGAAACCAAACAAAGAGTTTAGGATTTGTTTACTTTGCACACGTTAGATTGTTCCTGAACTCATCCTGGATTCTGACAGTTTTCTCACAGCTTCATGGGGCGCATCACAGCCTCCTGGAGATTTACCGAAAGGTGTCAAAAGACCACCAGATGTAAGATTCTCTGATCTGTGGCTGCAAAGGTTGAACCCTAGACTGAGCGTGGTAGAAACCAGGCACTGAGCATCACCTCAATATTCTCACTCCAACAGTGAAACATGAGAAAGGCCAGAAAAAAAAAAGGGAATAAATCCTTTTCGAGATAATTCTGAAGTGAAAATAGAGAAAGGTGGGAAACTTGAAAGGGCCTGAAACGTTTTAATATTTTCAATCATGTTATGTACAGCTACCTGGTTAAACAACCGGATTTCCTTGATTTGTCTTCTGTCTGTGACATTGTCAGCCAGGGCAGAAACATGTGTTGCTTCACAAAAAAAAACAAATGCATTGGGGGGAAAAAAGGAAAAAAAAGATCCCATTCAGCGTATTTCAGCGTCCTGTTTGGAAGCTTTGTGTTTCTACCACAGAGGGATTTACTGAGAGGGTCTGTCATCTGGGCTGACAGAGCAATAATTCAGAATGAAATGCCACTGTTCTCCTATGACATAATACAGATTATAAAGCTTGAATTTGGCATTATCAAGCAAACAAACAAACAAACAAAAAAGCCACAATGGGCAAGTACGAACAAAAAGGCTAAAGGTAACTCGAGGGCTACGTACTGCATATGCATAGATATGTAGATGCCATTTATAGCTCAATTTTAGCAAGAAAAAAAAAAGATTTATGGGACAGAGCAGAGAAACAGAGCATGACCTTGCGCTGCACATTAATCCCATGTGACCTCTCTGACTGGTTCAGGTGCTGGTGCTGGGCCTGAACTCAGCTGCAGGGCCTGAACTCAGCTGTAGGGCCTGAACTCAGCTGCAGGGCCTGAACTCAGCTGTAGGGCCTGAACTCAGTTGCGGGGCACTCTGACGGATTCAGGGTGAAAGACAGAGGGCACTGACGACTCGCTGGAGACGCTGGAGACGAAGCCTCACCTGAGCAGCTTCTCCGCAAACTGAAAACCCTGAGAGCTGCACAGAAGCAGGAACAACTGCTTTCATGTGACACATATGCATGATGGTTTTCTATGTCTACATTTACCTGCTTCATTTGCTTTTTTCAGTCATCTTGGATTAAAAATAGTAAGCGAATCAAACTCTTGCTTTAACATTTTAGGTGACAACATCAAGCTGGGGTCTCTGCCAAAATGATAAAATTTAAATAACCAAAATAGAAGCACAAGATTTGATGAGAAATGTCGAAGTTGTTTTTTTGCTCTGATCTTCTCAGCTCCAACAGGCTGCAGGCGGTGTTAGAAGATGAGATGTACTTTATTAATCCCAGGACAGGGAAATTATATCTTTGAGTCTTCCTGGGCCTTTAAAGGGGATTTTCAAGCACTGTCTGACAAAGCAAAGTTGAGATCCTGTATTCTCTAATATGCATATAAACATGCAGCCGGGGGCGGTTGTGTGAAATGATTCATCACCTGTGTAACTAACACAACAGCATTCTGCAAATTAGGAGACTGCATGGCCAAACCCTAACTAAATACTTGTGATGTGTAAACAGTGAAGGAGAAAAAAACGGGGAATAAAAAACAAGGAAGAGGGAAAACTGCTGCTCTCTGGTGAAATCCAGTGGTTGAAAGTGTTTTAATGGACCGGCAGCTTTTTGTGTTTTTTTTTTTTTTTTCAAATCAATTGTGCTTCAGGGTTCAAATAAATGGCCTGCATGGTCATTAAAATCTGAAACGTGATATATCTCCTGCTGCCTGAGCAGACGTCGATGCAGAGGACACTCCTGTAGGTCATGTTTAATGGTGGGAACGATTAGCATACGAGGTCGTGACGGTTGGAGGACTTGCTGAAAGCACAAGCCTCAAAGTGCACCTTCCTAGATACTTCGTAAATAACTTTAAATTACTTTATGTGCTGTAAATGTATAATGATAAGCCGGAGGAACAGTTAACAGTGTTTCTAGCACATGTGCATTATTGGTTCAAGTCATCTACAGGTGATCTAACTGAAAAAGAACAATAAATATTGCAATTATCTTTCAGAAAAAAAGCACATAGTAAAGAGAACCTGGGTCATACACAGAAACAGGATGGAAAGATACACCTTTTGACACAAATCAGGCCAGATATATCCTATCTGTAATGTTTGTTGTTAATTTCATTGAAAGTGGCCAAAAAATGTTTAATTTTCAAAAGAAATTGAAACGAATTCAAACATTTTACATGAAGAAAAATTGCCAGCCTCTTAACTAAATAAGGTATAAAATGGAGTCTCATGGCCAGTAGTTTTAATGTGCCTGGAGGTGTATATTTCCTCATTACAACCGCTGCCGGTGTTGTCGTTGTGTTTCCCCGTCGGTCGACAAAAAGAGCCTCCCTCTCACCGGCAGTTTTGGCGGGAGATGCATCCTCCCCCTCCTCTCCCTGCCAGTGGTCCTCATCCTCCTCCCCTTCCAAAGGATAGACACCTAAGTTCTGCATGTGCGCTTCAGCCATCTTCTGCACGGCTACACACACACAGAGACACACACAGGGAGACGGCCACACAGACACATGGACAGGACGCAGACACGGGGATAGAGGGATATGTTGTTGTGGTTTTGACCATGCTTCAACACTGTCAGTTTTCATCAAGCCTCACGGTGGGTCTTTTTGAAAGCATGCCATGCAGGCGGGAAGCCAGACAAGCACATGTGTTTGACAGAAAGACAGCAGCAAAGAGCCTCCAATGTTTTCTATTCCTTCTTCCCATCTGTTTGTTTGTGACCCCGCCTTCCCCTGGATCACCTGTCCTTCTCTGCTCTCTCTCTCTCTCTGGCAGCACTGACTCGTGCTCTTCATGTCTGTGCACTGTCATCGCTCCTGTGATATTATCTCACCCCCCCCCCCCCTTCCTCCTCCTCACTTCCTCTCGGTCACCTTGGCTTCTCTCTCTGTCGTTCTTTCGCAGACGCAGAGTGCAGCAGCCAAGCACATCTTCTTTTTTTTTTTTTTAAGCTTACGGTAGATTATGCAACTGAAAACCATCATGAGTTCACTGTTTTAGTCCCTCGCTGCGTCTGAGCTGATGAAGGGCAGATTTCTGCTGCAGGAACGAGGCTTACTGGCAACACGCGCCCATAAATCCCCCGCACATAAAACTCTGCTGACAAACTTGCACACTTCATTCACCACATGCAGCAGAGGTGCAAAGGAAAATGCTCATTGTGCTTATATTTGTGTCACTGCTGGTATGTGTGTGCGTGCCACAGCTGTATACACAACTGACTGTAATCCTGGATGATCCAGACTTTCCTCGACTCACACTCAGTGTCTCACAGCTGTCGCACGCTAATCGCTGTCTCTCCCTTTCTCTGTCGCACACACAGATTTTTCAGCGCACAATAAGAGCAGAAACACAAAGAGACACGCTGATGCATATCACAAATGCGCATGCACAGAAAGAAAGATTGAAAGCCTTTTATTGCATATATATACGTAACTCCCACATGCACTGTCTTCCTTCTTAGTCTGGTGCTATGAGGCTTCAGAGAGCAAGGACAATAACAGCAGCGAAGCAAGGTAAAAGGAAAAAAAAGGACATAAACACAAGGATGAATCACAACACGCCACCGTCACCAGCAGAATGAAGACTACTTTCACCAACCTCTGAGTGATGGAGGCTGGTACACGTTTGGATTCACCCGCTTTGGCTTGAGGACACCGTTCTCTCCCACAACCCACTGAGAAGAAAAGAGAGAGGAATATTAATACAGACTTGTTCATTCACTTTCTAGCACGTCAAAAACAATGAAACTCTTTATATTTGTTAAAATGTCACTATCAGTCTTTTTCTTTTTTTACTTTTTTGGAAGAATCAAGCAAATATAGGTCAGTGAAGTTTCATCTACTGAGGGAAAACTAGTACCGAGGGCTCCTACATCTATTGAGGTTATGTGGTGGAAAATGCAACACGACTGAATAAGAAAACCAGAATAAACCAAAATCCCAGCAGGCCGTTTGCGCTGTCACTCGCTCCGCTGAGGATTGGAGCTTAACCTGGTGTTAAACTGATGTAGGGAAGCAGTGTGACCTCCTAAACCCTGTTGCTCTGACACTTGAGCCTGTGATTTAACCTGCCGCTGAAGGTTACTTTTATCTCAGCTGTTGTCTGTTCCTGCGTGGTTGCTTACACCTGATGCAGGTAAGTTATAAAATGAGCCTAAGTCAGTTTTTTTTCTTTAAGTGGACATCAGATTGCCATTTCCAGCCATTTTTTAAATCTTATCTTCTTCTACATTAACATAGCCACCATACCTCTGTATGCCTCTTCAGACAAATAACATGAATGATGGTGCTTCCATAAAAGAGATGATGTCGTCTTGAGTGTTTTCTGATTGGTCGAATTTCTGTAAGCTTTCCTTGAGGAGTTGGGGGGGGGGGGGGGGGGGGGGGTTGTACATGAACATGTACAACCCGTGATGTCAGGAAGGGAACACAGAGCTCCAAACTAACCTACAATAAATAAACCTCTGAGAGATTACTCATGTTGTTGAGTCCAGAAATCCAGCCTTTCCAAGCTAGAGCCAGAACTGGGTCTTGAGTACTAAAGTTGTCGGCCAGAGGAACTGCATGGCATGTAAACTGTAATTTTTGTAGTCTTTAGCAATCCAGGTAAAGATGGAAAATGTTAGTTGCACCCCTTACAGTTCAGCCTCTCTTTTAGATTTGCGAAAGGTCATATATATATTAATTAGCATCATAAGCGAAACCAGCCAAGCTAAAATACTTAACTCATCAACGTCTGCTGCCAAACAAGTCTATATTTTTGCTTGAAGTTAGCAAGAAATTATTATTTGGTTCAATTTTTTTTCCACTGAATCACAAAATCCTTAACTTTGAACAATAGCTGACAGCACAGCACAAGTTTATGATGATGTATAGGGGTCAGGCAGGATCTAAAATAAAATCTACACAGTTAGGAAGGAGTTATTTACTTTGTTGATAAGGTCAGAAATAATGGAGGATGGATGAGAATCAACAGACACTTAGAATAAAAAAAAAGAGTTGTCACTTCACCTTTACCTGATGAGTGGACTGATCATCCTCAGGAGATGGCTGGTCAGCCACTCTGAAGAGCGTGGCAGGTGTGGGCCTCCTGCGCCGAATCTATAAACAAACACACAAACGTAAAGGGCAACCATGAATAAATGAATAGTCAAAGTGGCTAATGCTGTATTATTAATAACGCTCAGCGCTCTGGCATCTCAATCAAATGGAAAATATGTTCGACAGTTCAAGCTGGCTGAGAGCAGGTCGAGTCCTTGTTGACTTCATCAGAGCTGCTGACTAGTTAGCTGATGGGTGAAACAGCCAGCAGCAAGTTTTAACACTCAATACTAGTCTGGTCAGAGCACACGCTGTGATCAGTAGAGCAGATGAAGGTTTGTTTAAAACATGCCGACAGCTACAAACGTCTACGTTAAACTGAGGTGTCAAATTAAAACCAATTTCATATTCTTTTTGCACAGGATTTATTCAAAAATAATGAAATCCTCATGTTAGCAGTCAGTATCGTAGAAGGTTATACCTGTGGAGAGGAAGTATCTCCTCAACCTGTTTTGAATTGCAGCAAAACTGAAGAATTGCCCCTTATCAAACAGAGAGTCCACAGGAAACGGAAGAAAGAACCCAGCAGCGCTCCAACCTCCTCTTCCTAAAGTCAGGTGGCTGGCAGCCGTGAGGGCAAATCCAGGCCAGATGGACGACAGTCTACAGTTCACCTCCGGCCCAAATGACTATATACAGTACGCTCTCTGTTACTGTAGAAAAAAGCCCTGCGGCGCACTCTAAAAGGCCTTTAGACTGCAACCTCCCTGTGGGATTGTACTCATTTAGAAAAGCTAATTGAGTCCGTTTTAAAACAAACTTTCCCCTTTAGAACCTCTAATGTGATGTTAAACGTTAATACACTGTACACAGGGGAAAATCCTGCACGTGGGAGAGAGGCTGTGTTTGGCCACAGATATCAAAGACATACAGAGAGATTGAGGCAGATTTGGATATAATAGATGTGGCTATCAGGAGCCGCATTTAAGAGTGTTTACATTTCTTATCTAGCTGTTAGATAAATGCATACGCACAGATACAGGACATTACTCATATGTAAACCTTCTAAACCAACAAATATTTTTATGCTGTTATGCTTTTACCTTAGAGATAAAAAATGACTGATGAAGCCACATACACTGGGTCGACATGTACAATAATCTGATTTCATTTAAAAACATTACTGATCTATTGAACGCTGTGTCAGAAAAGATCTCCATCCACACCACGGCTCCGTTTAAACCTGTCGTTAAAATCTGTCCCGAGTGCTCTGATCACAAGTGGACAGCTCTACTCATGTGGATTCACACCTGGCATTAACATGCGTCTCCACATGCATCTTCAGTGGCAGCCAGTGATATGCAAATGAGCAGGTACATTATTTTATTACCTTCAAGGACAAAATGCATTGTTATTTACCTGCAGGAGACAGCGATGCACTAAAGTGCACCTGGTTGCCAGGAAAAATAAGAACACCCTCCCTTTTCTAGCTTTATTTAACAGATTAACCGTACATATAAAATAATTTGGCAATGAATTTAAAAAAAATGCAAAAATACGAAGTATTAAGAGAATTGAAACAGAAATATAATATATCTCAGATTAAAAGAAGAAAAACTCAAAACAGCGCAGACGAGTTCATGACTTGGTTAGTGTGTTGTTGTCAGGCCTCCCGCTTGCTGTTTTTCACACTTGTGACGTGAAACCGTTGGATAAATAACTACCTCTTTATGCCTAGACAGAAGAGTTTAGCTGCTCTTGCATGTGACCCTTAATCGATTGCATTTACACTGTTAAATTAATGTGGTCACATGTGGCCCAGACCAGTTACATATGTGGTTGGAGGGATTAGATCCCAGTAGATCCTCAAATGAGTCCTGGGAGCATCAGGGTGGGTTTTAAACAGGGCCATGTATTACCATTAACACTGTTAACACTGTTATGGCTCATCTGTAAAAGATTTAATATCATGTTAATGATCATATGATATAATATAGGCATGACAAAGCAGGAAAGGATATGTCGTAAAACAGAAAAACAAGTAACATGCGCAACCGCATCGTTATTTCTAAATGCTCTTGGTTTTGTCCTCCCACACAGGACCGCAACCCCAGCATTTCTAAAGTTTTCATTTTTGGCAGGTGGAAACTCACTAAACTAGCGTAACCATAACCAGAGTTTCATGTTTTGAAATGAAACCGCACCAGTGTGGTTGGTAGCCCACGAGGAGAAGCAGATGTGGAAGTGCCCTCAAGCGTAACACCACCAGCGGCCTCAGTCGGACTGGTGCTCTGATGGATCTTCCAAAAATGATTCAATAATTTAAATACAAGGTTCTCAAAGGAAACTTACTTACTTACTTGGAATCAGGTTTTTCAAACTCTGCCTGATTTTTAAAATTATGATCTCACTTGGCTCCAGAAAGACCTGCTAGGCTTTGAAATGTACCAGTACTTGGCTGGGGTTTTACCACCATGGCATATAGATGGATGCTCTTTAAAAAAAAAAAAAAAAAAAGTGAACTAAATTTTAAAACAAAATGCTTTTACTGCGACAACATCTTTGTGCTGAAGACAAAGGTGGCTCTAATTAATTCCAAAGTGAGGCTGTGCTGCAGCCTCGGAGGTCCCTAAATGGCTAGATAATGGTTAATTCATGAATATCTGTGAATCTGAATCTACCACACTGGCCTGCTTTTATCACAAGTGGTTTCTGATTAACTCACAATTGCTTCTAATCTCCTTTATACTGAAAATGATTAGCAATTGAAAACCACCGAATCAGAAATTTGATACGACCTCTGATCTCCATAAAGGAGCAGACACTTAGCAAACCACTCTTCAAGCACACAGGAAGCATCTGTTGGACCCAAAATGAAAAAAAAAAAAAAAAAAGGATGACGTGGGTGGAGTTTCAATTTTACTGAAATGTTGTGAGCAGAATGTGTGAGGAGCTATTCATAAGAGAAATTTTCGCCCCGTGCTTTGGCTCAGGTCGCCTCAGTCCTGAAGAATGAAGAGCTGCCACCGTCAGAAAATAAAAGCGGACCTGGCAAGTGAAACAAGCGAGGTATTGAAAAATGTCCTCTGTGGAGCAAGTCAACCTTGGCCATGACATGAACCTGGTCGCCGGTGTTTACGGCAGCACGCCACATCACAGGAAGGAGGCCCGAGCATGCTGGCGCTGCGTTGCATGACATGGTGCTGTGTTTGTTTTCTCTCCGTCCTGGTCACCGACGTGTGCGTCACTGCAGCGCGGCGTGTGTTGCCAAAGCAGAGGCTTGATGGGAAACCTGCCTCTGTCCAATTCCACAACACGGAGTAATCAGCCATGGATTTCACCCGCATGTATGACACCAGACACCCACCATAATCTCATCAGGCAACTTCCAGCTCTCCTTTCTCTTCTATGTCACTCCATCCTCTGTTTCCTCCATCCTGTTTTCTTTCGTGTCCTTTCTTTGTTCCTTGACAGTGACATTGCTCTCATCTCTCCTCCAGAGCGTGCGCTGGCTGCAGTCGTGCTATTTTCCTTTTTGCTTGCTGAGACGTTTTTCCCTTCATCCTCTGTCTTGATTGACAGGCCGCGTCAGCGCGAGGACTCCTCTGACACCCCTGTTTCTTTATGTGGCATTGTGGAGGTCTGGGTTGTTGAGGAGGGGGGTGGGGGGGGGTCTGAGCCCTGTGCTGCTAAGAGGTCTGCTGGCTCTGCTTGCCTGACACCTGCTACCAGCCTGAGGGGTTTCATACGGAGTCCCACGAGTGAGAACAGACACCAGATGCCGCCGCGACAAAGAAAATAATAATAATACATAGGCCTGAGTCCAAAGAAATGTAAAGTCATTCAGCGGAATAAAAATTCAGACGCGTTCAAGTCTTGCAGACGGCGTCTGTCCTTTCGAGGTTTGCGTGTTGCATTTTTATAAGTTAAGAGGTCTGAAAGGCCGCAGCAGCAACCTGTCATGCAAATAGCAACAGGGAACTCATAATATCCGTCGTTAACTGACTAATTAATTGCTGATATTATTTGTTGACTGATAAAAATGTCCGTTGGAGCTGGAGTGATCTCACGACTGATTGTACAACGGTCGTGTCATTCTGCAGCACCAAATGTTACGGTATCAGTTCTCGTCGTCTGTGTAGAGACAGAAGCTCGAGTGATGATCACAGACTGTATAAACAGAACTGGACAAACCCACTGTGATGTCACCCACGGGTTTCCTGATGAGTCCAAACGACATTAGAACTGAGTACTGAGGACCAGCTCAGACTGAGCACTGGATTAAGCAGTCTGTTCGATTAACAGCAGAATAAGACACATTATCTTTAAAATAAGGATGGCTTTTCACTTTTAGGTGTTTATTGACAGCTCATAAGTCAAAACACTAGCTAAAGTGATAACAGCTAGTCACTAACCAAAGGAAGCTGTCACTGAAAAGACCACACCCCTAATTATGCATAAATCTGTGGCTTTATATCATGTTAGCTGATAGAATACATAAAGATTCATCCCTGTACAGATGTCATTAATGTGAAAGTCTTGCTAGGTAGACTTAAGCCGTTTTCTGAACCAGGCTCCAAAAACGTTGACTCCTCGTTGATTTTCTGATCTTCTGAATTGGATCAGATAAGCAAACCGGATGCCGCCCCATTTCAACACTATATTCAAAAAAAAAAAAAAGGAAAAAAAAAACATCTCTTTTGATACTTTGTTATGTCACCACAATGCTTTGGATATGTAAATAAATATTTTTCACATCTTCCTCACGGGACCGGGCGGTTTAATAGATAATGAAATCTGGAAATTACTTGAATCCACTTTCATTTACTCAGAATTAATAAGAGGGACGATGAGATAATGGAAGGTACACCCACTGCCTGGGATAACGGAGGAGCATAAGCCTGATGATCCATTTCCCTGAACGGGCGCTCGCTTATCATGTGTGCTTGTAAAAGATGGTCATGAAATGAAATGCAAAAACCCAGAAACTGACAGCTGTCTGTCAGACGGTTTGTGATTCGAAGCCGAATAAGATTGTGGCACTGAAGTGTTTCTTTCTTTTAATACTTCATGACCTCATTAGGGGTGTGAAAAAAATTTATTTGGCAATATACGGTGATTTTTCGGCCGCCCAATATAATATCGATTTTTCAGCTCTTAATATCAATTTTTTAGGAAAATTGTTTAATTTTCACATTTAAATTGTTTAAAATTTAAATGTGCAAAAACACTAATAATAAACAATAAATAGGTTGTTTTGAAGCAAACTCATTTTGACTCTGAATGGTCAATATCATCTGATGAACATATACAGCAACTTGATTTTTCATCTCTACTTTTAATTTTGATATTAACTGAGTAGAATATCGCAATATATATTGTGATATCGTGATATCTTGATACCTATCGTATTGCGAGGTCCTTGCCAATACTCATCCCTAGACCTCATGCAACAAGTGTGCTTTTATCTTTCAAACCTGGAGTGACACGCAGTTTTGATAAACCTTTTAAGGTGCATAAACTGTTACTCTTACTGTATATACACAATATAAGCATCTCAAAGAGGTGTTATTTTGTGATTCTTGTTTCTTCTGCGGCTGAGGAATGAAAGCTTTTGCCGCAGATCAACTTTTAAAAGGCCTTTTTGAAACGCCTCCGGTCACGCCGGGTTAAGTACACGCACCCTGATGGCGGGTAAAAGTGGTCGTGACACCAGCAGATGACATAAACACACAGTGACTTCAGTAATTTTCCAGCCTTAAAACCACTTCAGTCAGCCTGAGTTACGTAATATCGTATGTGACTTCCCCCGTCACGGCAGCGCAGCGGCACGGCGCGAGAGATTACGCTTTAGCCCGTCATCATCCACTCGCTTCTCTACATCTCCTTGCTCACAGTCTCTCATCCCCTCTGCGCCACCGGCGGTAATTGTTTTCTGTGTCAGGCCGGCAGTGGGCTGGCGTTCAGCGGGAGGTTGTGGTGGGTTTTAAGCAGCTTCTCAGGTGAACGGCTTCCCAAGCTTCCCAAGCTTCTCAGTGGGACTCATAAAAACCTTTGGTCTGAATCAAAGCATTACGAGAGGCTGCACGAGTTTATCTAAAGCTAGTAAGTGAATTTGAATAATGTGCTGACTGTGCGTTGTGCGAGGAGGCTGAGAGAGAGGGGAAATGCCTTGTTCGATTAAAACACGGCATCACATGCAGCTTTTAAACTTCTCCTTTAATACTTATTATTAAGATTCTTACTGGATCTTTCAGCTTCTTAAGTTTTTGATCCATGCATTTTTTTTTAGTTTAACTGGGGACAAAAGTGTGAAGTGGGCACGAATGACCCCAACATATGTCGTCTGTGTTCCACTGGTTTCATGAGTCACCGGTAACTGTTGACTTTGTATGTCTCTGAGTGCGCATAAATGCTGCACGTGAGCGTGTGTGTGGCCTCGGGACTGTCTTAGTTAGCAGCCTGTGTACAGGTTGGCTCATATGGGTCTGCTCCCCAGAGACCGTCCTCCAGGCCTATAAAAAGCAGCTGCGGTAGGACGGCGTAAACTAGATCTGAGGAGTCTCTGGGGCGGAGGAATCAGAAAAGAAGAAAAAAGGCTTGAAATCTCTGCACTGCCGCTTAACAGCCAGCATCTCGGGGGACCTCTGGAGAACGGATCTTACTTTGACGTGTCCAGTGGAAAGAAAGCGCTGAGAGCTCTTTCAGCTGTCTGGCAAAACTCAATCAGATGAGGTAATTTTTCCAGGCGCTCTGTGTGTGTGTGTGTCGGCATTCTGCGATATGATCATCACTCAAGTCCAAACTGAATGAAGCTGCAGAACTCTGGTGACACAAATCCATAACTTTCCCCGATGGACGGATATGGATTTGTACCCTATTGATGTGTACTTATGGCATCTGTCATCACATAAGCGCTAGTGAATGTAGACGAGGTATAGAGTACTCCGTTCAGAGCAGGTTTTATTGGAGTTAATTGCTCATCCATCCAAATGATCAGAATCAGGTGTTCCAGTCACTTCCATGGCCACAGGTGTATAAAATTAAGCACCTGGACATGCAGACTGTTTCTAGAAACATCTGTGAAAGAATGGGTTGCTCTCAGGAGCTCAGTGAATTCCAGCTGTAACTGTGATAGGATGACACCTGAGAGAAACAAATCCAGTGGTGAAATTTCTTCTCCTAAATATTCCACAGTCAACTGTATTATAAGGAAATGGAAGTGTTTGAGAACGACAGCAACTCAGCCATGAAGTGGTAGGACAGGTAAACTGAGGGGGCGGAGTCAGAGGATGATGGAGAACATAGTGAGAAGAGGTCACCAACTTTCTGCAGAGTCAATCACTACACACCTCCAAACTTCCTGTGTCCTTCAGATCAGCTCAACAACAGAGCAGAGAGCTTCAGGAATGGGTTTCCATGGTGACGCAGCTGCATCCAAGCCAGACATCACCAAGAACAATGGAAAGAGTCATGCAGTGGAGTAAAGCAGCCACATCTGGACTCTAGAGCAGTGGAGGAACGTTCTCTGGAGGGAAGAATCACACTTCTCCATCTGGTGATCTGATGGAAGAGTCTGGGTTTTGTGGTTTCCAGGAGAACGGTACTGGTGTGACTGCATTGATTCAAGTGTAAAGTTTGGTGGAGGGGGGGGGTTATGGTGTGGGGTTGTTTCTCAGGAGCTGGGCTTGGCCCCTTAGTTCCAGTGAAAGGAACTCTGAATGCTTCAGCAGACCAAGACATTTTGGACAATTATATGTTCCCAACTTTGTGGGACCAGTTTGGAGCTGGTCCCTTCCTCTTCCAACATGACTGTGCACCAGTGCACAAAGCAACGTCCATAAAGACATGGATGGAAGAGTCTGGTGTGGATGAACTTGACTTGAGTCCTGACCTCAACCTGATAGAAGACCTTTGGGATGAATTAGAGCAGAGACTGAGAACCAGACCTTCTGGTCCAACATCAGTGTTTGACCTCACAAATGTTCTTCTGGATCAATGGACAGAAATCCTCATAAACACACTCCTAAACCTTGTGGACGGCCTTCCCAGAAGAGTTGAAGCTGTTCTAGCTGCAAAGGGTGGAGCCACGTCATATTGATGAGGAATGGGAGGAGCTAAAGCTCATATGTGAGTCCAGGCAGGTGAGAGAATACTTTTGGCTATATGGTGTAGGTTTGGTTTAGGTTTGAAATTCTGCTTCTTTTCCTGTAGTTTTGAAGTCAATAGTCAGAGCTTCTTTTTCACTGCTTTAAAACTGTTCTTAACCTGCTCTAAAAGACACTTGAGGTTTAGCTTTGTGGCTGGGAAATACCGTGTTTTGTGATTTAAAAAAATTGCACTCGACTTTTTATTTAATAGGCATTAACACAATGATTTTTGTACCCGGACCTGTTGCACACCTTTTAATGGAAGCTTCCCTTCCCCTGTTGACAGGGCAGGGATATAATGTTACCGACTGTTTACGGACATTAGGCCACAATGAGGAGTGAGAAGAGATGGTTGGTCTCCACCTGATGGATTGCCTGATCAATCCTCGGCCCAGTCATGTGCCAAACTGTCCTTAGGCAGGACATCTGACCCCCACAATCAGCCACAAAGGTGGTCGCAAGGATCTCATGCTCATATATTTTTGTGGTTTCTGGTCTGAGTCTGCATGCATCTTATGCATCTTATGCAGTTATAACTTGTCTTGCAACAGCAAACAAACTGTGCTCTTGTCGTTGGTAAATTACAGGCTTATCAACAGGTCTGCATTTTTATGAGTCAACAGTCATTTGCGCTGCTCCCCACAGACAGCTTCCGTCATTATTGAAATGAGCTGCATGCACCTTTGTTTGTGCATAAGAACAATTTTAAGACCTTGCCCACAGAACTGGAAACTCTCACGGGTGCCGTTTACGACTTGCAACTACACGTTAATTTGCCCGGCGTAGTAAATCTGCCCCCAAGGCTCCTTGTTCATTTCAGCTCTGCATTAAAGGATCTCTGCTGCTGCGATTTTTGACTAAATCAAACTCTGAAGACCAACTCAGTTTAGCAAAGTCATGATGTTAACCTTTTTCTCCAAACCAACCCCCCCTACCGGAGCAAACCTTTTACACCGAAGCCTCATGCGGTTTTCTGAGAGCTTTACTCACAATGATTTCAATAACACAGACAAATGTCATGCTTCTCTGGTGAATGTATTTTACATAAAAGGTTTCCAGTATCCATTTAGTGGAAGGTAACCCCTTAAAAGACATCAAACAACCAGTGTGATCATGTGATGACCAGATATCACTATCAGGACTGTGCTGGCTGCTTCAACAAAGTTACAACTGCTTGCTGAATTTCCAGCTGTGTTTTTTTTTTTTAAAGACAGAGTCAAGGACGTTTCACTACGAATTTCAGCTACAGCAGTAAAGGACTGTGCACCGTTAAAGTCAGAGAGGCTGCCTCGTGTTGCTTCCCAACATCCGCATGACACGTCTGCAGGGACCTTTGGCTCCACCGCTGGCTAACCAAATAAGCGGGTGGACTCCAGACAGCATCTGGGGGGAGGGGGGGGCTCTCCAATGACCCCCAAACAGGAAATATAATTATGCTGCACCCACTGGCAGGATGATATCATCCTCAGACCACCCCACCACCACACCCCTCCCCCTCTGTCTCGCAGTGCCCCCCCAGCATTTATGTAATTAGCTCCTGATAGCCGCTCTGCCCGTCCTTCCGAAGACTGTTGGAAGAAACGTTTACCATCACGGGGGGGTAAATGCACTACAGGGAGGGTGTCAGTCGAAGCGTTCCTGGAGATGATGCTAAGTGTGACAGCCTGCAGTCGCTGGGATAATTCTGCTCTTTCATGTCCAGAGGCTCCCTGGATCACAGAGCAGTTTTCAGAGGTCAACAGGCAGGACGGAGTAGCTATAGTTACTCATCCGCTACGTCATTTATACCCACAGGTGGCAAATGACAAAAAGAAAAGGTTTCTGTTGATAGTTGCTATGCAGCTTACGAATGCAGTCTGGATGCATGAGGGTCCTAACACCAGGCTCTACATCACTTAAAAAAAACAAGATTTGTTGGCAGTAATTCTTATAAATTCAATTTTTTTTTTCATCTAACAGCTCAAATTAGATTTTTTTTACTTTGGGCCTGCTCTTCCTGAACAGCATCCACTTTGACCCAATGTGTCCCCGTGAAAGCTCATTAAGTTGCAAACAGATACCGTAAACAGCTAAAAAAAAAAAAAACAAGCCTCAGCTGCCACTCAGAACGTCACAGATTACAACTCAGAGAGCAGCGCTAACATAATGCTTTGTCTTCTCAGCGTTGACGAAAGCAGGGATTGAGACCAATCCCATTTGTCACGAGCTGCGCTACAGCGCTACAGCGCTACGCTCAACGTGAGTGTGACCATCCTCTGGATCTGTGATGAGAAAAGGAAACTCTGAAAGCCAAACGAGAGCTCTGATACTGTCCAATGACACCAGGATGATTGCATCATCTCCTTGTCATCTAGTGGTTTTGGCCGGCTCTCTCAACCCCACACCCACTCCTGTCCCAGTTGTGCTCATCTAATCCTCCCCTCTCCGTCTCTTCACAGATACGGCTATTGTTTACTGCGACGGCAGGAGTCAAACGATGAAGCGGCACCACCACACCACCACAGATTAAAACATACTTAGCAGGAGGATGAATGTGTCCTGATTAATCACGTTCCTGCAGCGAGTAAAGGAACGACACCAGCAACAATGGAGCATTTGTTGACCACAACATTACAAGATGGTCGGCCACAGCTTTGCTAGCTTTCTGTCGGGCTTCGTGGTTTGCCAGTTCCCATTTTCAGCTCGCTGTGTACAGTGTAATCAAGAAACTGGTCACTCCACTTATGTTTATGCTTTTTAAAAAAAGTGTTTAAACATTACACATCCATGCGCCCTAGAGCCAAGAACAAGATGATTGATTGCTAGCTTAAAACGCAAACGATTTAATGCCGTGAAAGCTACTTTGCATGGAAGCTGCGCTGCTGGAGAACATGACAGGAAACTTTCGTACGAGCCAAGATCATTTACTTCCAGAAAATGAGAGTCATTAGCAACTCAAAATGCCTGAGCTGTCAAAAACAAGGACAAGTAACCCACAGAAGACAGAACGCCATTGATCGCGTCCAAACTCTAATTACAACATACTGTATAACAGCCCTCCGCCCAGAATACTTTTTGCTGCTCCAAAACATCTGCGAAACTACTACATTGCAAAGCGTGTTTAGAAAAAAAAGAAAGGAAAGAAAGAAAAAGAAGAAGTCCAGACAAGAAACAATCAAAGCCGCTACAGTGGGATTCCTATCTGACCACGTGTTATGAAAAAAATCATTGCCCCCCCCCTCATCCGACTGCATGCTTTGTGCCATCTGACGAGATGTTCTTCCTGAGAGTGCATGTTGACAGTCCCCCACACCGCTAATATTTACCCACAAACACTTGCTGCATCAAAGGTCGCTGTTTGATGTTTAACCCAGAGGTATGGAGTGGGGGAGAGTGACGTGAAGGTCTGGACTGGTGGTGGTGGTGGTGGTGGTGGTGCTGTGGAGGATGAGGGATATGGTGGGAAGAGTGGATGTTGGGCCTAAATCACACCCACCATAAACCTTCAGGTTTATTATATTAACTTGGAGCTGTTTTTTTTTTTTTTTTTTTTTTTTTTGTGCTGGAAGCCTTCAGATTGAAGACTCTCGTTCCCGCTCTGAGACTCCTGGCCAGTTTCAAAGGAACAACATGAGACCAGTTTGAGTCAAAGCAGGAAAACCTCAGAGCCTCCAAGAGTCCACATGGAGATGCTGCATCTGCACCGTGACCCTAATCTCCGTCCACTACGCACAATATTCCACATCTCCTGATAAACACGCAGGATCGGTTCGCAGGTCATGGATTTAGAGATGATGCACACGGCCACGTGTTTTCTCCTCAACGCTGCGTACAATCGCAAATAAACACCATGAATGCAGATCATAAAACGTCTTTTATCCATCTATCTATGAGGATGTCGAGGTGATATTTAATCTCAGGGATGAATTTGGAGAGCAATGATGAAATTAAGTCTCACAGCAGTTTGGACTGATTTTATCTTCTGTCTGACACTTAATTTAATTTTGAAATTTCATCTCTGTTTTCTCTCACTGGTTTCATCAGCCCTTTACAAACCGGGTCGTCACAGATCAGATACCATCGATTAGACCTTCTCTAAACTCTAATTGCATGTTAAAAGTCTCTTTTTTTCTCGTTTATCCAGTGAGGAGTCCCGTCTGTGGAGCTGGAAGAGAAAGCAACCACCGACTAGAATAACTGACTCTGAAAATAGTGCTGGGCGTCACTACATTAAATGTGCATCTGCACGAATATGATGATTTACATCATGTTCATTTCATGACCATTTAACAATTAAAACTTACAGCAAATGTGCTTTTGGAGTCTAAAAACCTCTCAGATGGATCTTGAGTAGGGACTTTTGATCGGAAAGAAAGGGACGAGTAAAAGACGCCTGCAGAGGAGAAAATTACGCTCATTATCCAAAATGTGAATCAGGTGACCTAAATGTTCTTTTGAATTTGCACAAGGTCTTCTTCTTCTTCTTCAATAAAAGCCAAAACGAAACCATTAAAACAGATGCTTTTAATGTCATTTCACTTCTATTTGAGGCACACCTCACACAAAGTAAAGTGAGCAAAAATTTACAGTTGTATTTTTCTGTGACGTGCACAACTCAGCCGCCGTTTTCCCTCTCTCGGTGTGCAGCCTTGCGCTGAGTGGGAGGCATGGAAATGTCTCCTACCGCTCCGTCAAAGGGCAGTCGCACAAACGCAGCGTTGCTGTAAACAACATCTCCGACAGTCAGAACCGTGCATTAACGTTGACCTTTTGTACGGCAACCGTGGCGGAGCCTTCGGTGACATAATTGTGCAGCCTGTCTCCATAGTAACAAGTGCTCGACAGTTCAGTTGGTTTTTTTTTGGGGGGGGGAGGGTTTAACGCCGCCGGGAAGAACGGCGAGGAGTCGTGAAACAAGTTTGCGAAAGGATGGTATAGTCATTGGAGCTCGTTAGCAAAGACGGGGTTTGTGGGCGACAGGAGGGGAAGGAAAAGCACCGAGCGTTGTTAGCCGTTACCCCTGCCCACCCACGCTTCCCCGGGGAATCTAATTTGCCTCGAGTAGATGCTATCTTCCTTTAAACACACAAAAACACATCCTCTGCTGAATGCTCCTTCTGTTTCCCATACTCCCCCCTTCAGCATATTTGTTGCTTTGTTGCAACGATCAGCATTCGTCCACCTGCGAGGAGAGCGTCATAAACAATCAACCTCAGGCTTTTTCATTTCACGCTCCTGCTTTTGCGAGACTGAGCTGCCGCTCCGAACCGGCGCAGATGCTCCAGCTATCTGAGAGATAAGGCCAGGTGCCAGGCTCCTGGAGAAAAGCCAATCGAGAAGCCTTAAGATGGGTGATCACTGTTTGATTGCGCAGTGATTGAGCAATAAAGCAGAACCCCAAGCAGAGACGGAAGTGAGAAAAAAAAATGGAGCATCTAACATATGGTAGATTGATATCCTGGTGTTTCTTGGAAGCGATGATAGAGATCAGAGTGCAAAAAAACGGGGCGAGATGACATCTGACGTGAATGGAAGTCGCCGCAAACGTTGCAAAACATTTTCATTTTAGCAACAGCTTGAAACAAGGCAACAAGTACACTGCAAAAACCTCAAAATCTTACCAAGTGTATTTTTCTAAGTTCTAGTCAAAATATCTCATCTCACTTAATATAAGACAAAATCACTTAAAGAGTAACATTTCAGTGAGATATAGATATAAGACAGTGCATCTTGACTATCTTGTTAAGTGAAATAGTCTTGAAAACATCTTGTTTTGAGTCATATCTCAGATGACTTTACTTGACTTGACATGTCATAAGATTTTTAAGCTAATTTCAAGATCTTGTCAGGCTTAAATATAATGTCTTATTTCATGAAATCTTATTAAGCGAAAATCAAGCAAAAATATCTTGTATTAAGTTTTTTTTTTTTTTTTACTTATTTTTTGAGTGGCCTTTTTTCCAGTGTAAATACACTGAAAAGTTAAAAAAAACGGTAATATAATTAGCAGGGAGAGGACAGAGCGTGATCTCAGCTCACTCTCGCCTATTTAAAGCCTCTTCGGTGAAAGCTGTGAAACAGGGACGGCCGCTGAGGGAGCTGACCCCAGACAGGTGAACCCTCAGGTCGGGAATCGTCGCTTCTGCCATCCCTCATGTCGCACATCTCATTCTTTCCATCCGTCCTCATCTCTCATTAAGCTCTCAGGAGAAAGGGGGCCCGTTGGCCTCGATCTTCTTGATGCTCAACTACTCTGGCCCACTTATCCCCGATCTAAAAATAAGAGCCAGCAGCATTACAGCCAAAATGAGAGATCAGAGCCGTCCTTTTCAAAAATGAGCATAAAGCTCTCATGCTGAGATAACGGCTGCACCGAGTTGGTCTTTTATGTACTTAGGTGACAAAGCAGGATTTCACAAATAAACATGCAGGTCACTGAGAGCTATGAAAAGAAACAGCAGAATAGCACTTCGTTGACACAAAATGTCAAGGATTTACCGCAAACTGACTCTGAGTGCAAGATAATGACTGCCACATAAGTGACACACTGTTAAAGAAGTCAAGATGAGAAGAGGTGGCGAGGCATTCCTCTCATGAGGCAACACAGAAAGAAAGAGGGGAAATGTCATCATGATTTCTCAACAGCGTGATATTCAGCCTTCGCTGGACGAAAAACTTCTTTAGAGTTTGAAAAAGCTGATGCAGACCTGACTGTTGTAAAATGGAGAAGTAATGATACAGCACTGTAAAAACAATGCAGCCTTGAAAGACAGTTTGACAGTTTGAAAACACACATTAAGAGTTAGAAACTTCGATCTGAGCTGTGATCTGTCCTGATGTCAGCTCACCATCTCCACTTGCCGAGGGTCCAGGTTGGTGGGCGCGGAGGCGGGAACGGCAAACTGGATCTTCTTCCTCTCCTTGGGCTCTCCCTCGACCTCGGCCGACATGGAGGGCTCCATAGCTCTGGCTCCTGGGTCTGACTCCCAGCAGAGAGGAGAGGAAGCTGCCGGTGATCTTTACCTTCCACTGCAGGGTAGTCCCGCTCCTGAAGACCTCCCTCTCTCTCTCTGGTGACTCACCTCTGCACACCCGGACCTCCTCTGCTTCTCTTGGACCTGTCGGAAAAAAGACCCTTCCTGTCGCCCGCTGCTCACTTTCCCTCCCCGGCAGCTTCTATTATTTCTCTCTCTGCCTCTTGTGCAGGTTTAAAACCTGTGCAGCAGGAGTCACTGAGGCATGTCCTCAGATCTAGTTGTGAGGGAGAGAGGTGGGTGGGCAGAGGGCGGGAGGGAGGGGCCAGTCGCCAAATAAAGGCGGGGATATCAGAAAATAGGGAGGAGCCAGAGCAAATGGGAGGAGGGGGTAAAAAAAAGAGTTCGGATGGGGGAGCTGCAGTCTTTTCCTTTTTTTTTGTTTTTTTTTTTTTAACCCATCTAAGCTAAGGTTGATTTGTAATCAGAAAAAAAAAAAAAAAAGAAATTATAATCCCATCACATCAGCTGAGCCTCTTTTGGCCTCTATTTGTGAATGAGAGATTTATGTTGAGAGGGGGAGGAGGGAGGAGGGAGAGAAGAGAGGGATAAAGAGGACAGTCAGGCAGAACGGATGCAGGGGAAATATATGTCGATCCAGCAGCTGATCCCACTGATATCAGTAGATTTATGGGGAGCTGCCAAACACATTCTGCAGTCAGCAAAACCCAAATCATTGTTGAGGAAGTAACTGTCAAAAACTAAACCAGACAGCAGTGAAAAGAAGAAAAAACTGATCACAAAACTTGGTTTTGATGAGAGATAAATAGAAAAGGAGTCTTCCATTCCTGTGGAACAGGAAGAGCAGAAGAGATTCAGCACAACTTCCATGGCCTCGCTGCTGTTTCGCTCACATGGCACGGGGATTTGGACGGTGCAGAGCAGTGGATTTGGCCGGGGGGAAGAGCTGAGCTTTGACATGGACTGGAACGAGGGAGGTAGCTCTCGTGACGGCGGGGGGAGAGGAGGAGGAGGAGGAGGAGGAGGAGGAGGCAGGAGGAGGAAGACTATAGGTGGCTGGAGGGACTTTGTGGGCAGAATGTAGAAGGTCAAAGTAGACATGCTGCTCTGGGACCGCATCTGCCATCGACATGGTCTAGAATTAAGAATAATCTGCGTGTTTATCCTGCTGCATACCGGCCCTGATGTTATTCGCCCACTGTTTGTGTGCACGAGCAGATCAGAGGTTGTTTTTTTTATTTGTTTTTCTTTTCTACGAGATTATTTGGTCCTTTCCAAAGAACGTTAAGAAGCTCACCTTTTCTGTTGTTTTATGAACATGCTGCTGCAACATTTGAGACAAAACTCAGGTAGTTGATAAATGTTTCTTTTTTTTTTCAATTACTCGCTGCTGTCTGGTTTAGTGAGCCGTTGCATAACTAACGTTGGGCAACTTTTCAAAGGAATGTGTATTAGGCTCTGGGTAAGAGTCCAGCTCCCGACAAGCTGCAGCACTGCAGCATTTAATGAAGCCAGAGATTGAGTAATATCTGTCAAACAATAAGGCAATGATTATTCAATAGGCCGGCCTTTCAGCGGGCGAGGAGAAGCATTTTCTATTGATCAGGGAGGTCTCCGAGTCTCCTGTTTCCTCTCTTTAGACCTTGACAGTCCAAAAGGGAGTTGGCTTTAGCGGCTGGAACATTTTACAGCTTTCATTTAAAACTATTTTAACGGCAGGGGTAACATCCCTGCCTAGTTTAAGGCTTTTATCATCATTATTATTATTATATCATTCTATCTTCCCTCCAGCACCTGACTTGACACAATTATCTCACAGCAGGGTTTCTTGTCGCCTCTCTTTCCTATTTCATCCTCTTTCACCGTATTCTAACGAGTACTTGTCAGCACACCCCCTCTCAGTATGAAAGCGTCTTCTTTAGAGTGACTGGACTTTAGCACTCACCACATGGTTTCTGTTTCTCTGGGAGCTTTTAGGTTCTGAGGTGTCCTTTTACATCCATCAGGTTTTTTTTTTTTTTTTGCTTTCTCTTCAGATACGTTTTCCTTCTCTGCGGGTCTTACTTTTATATATCTTCACATTTGTAATCGAGAGTGAAAACTTGGCTTTCTGTGCACAGTTTTTCTGACCTTGCTGCCTGCTATTAACTGTCTTTTATTCACAAGTCACGATCCCTTTACTGAACTTTTGATGTAATCAAAAGTCTCTGGAGGTTGTTTGAAGAATCTTTGATCAAGATGAGCGAAGGGACGCTTGACAGGATCCTGTAACGTGTCAATTAATCCTTTTCGTCTTCATATTTGATCAGATATGAGCTATTTAGATGTGAGATTATATTTTATGTTAGTTGCTGGCACGGTTGCCTCACAACTGGGAGGTTTAAACTTTCTGTATCGGTGCAAACTTGGCCCATATCTGCAGTTTTCTTTCCCCTGTACCTGACTTTGACATCTTTAACTTAATACCCACCAGACAGAGCTCAGTTCTTCATTTTCTTAAGGATGTTTGTGCCACATCTGACCCTCCATATGACCTGATACTTACCGTATCGGCAGAGTGGAAAAGTTGGAAAGTTGGGCCACATCCGGCCCATTCAACACCTGCAAAAAACCCAACGTCCGGCCCGTGTGGTTTGTCCGACCCTCTTAAGTTTGGGCGTGCACGGTTTTACGTCTCTGTGTGTCCCTGTGATGGACTGGTGACCCGTCCAGGGTGTATCCTGCTCCCAGTGACAGCTGGGACAGGCTCCAGTAAGGCTTCATCTCCATGAAGAAGCTGGTATAAAAACTGAATTAAACTCCAGAGCTCACGAGGTCGAGATGGTTTCGGTATTCTGTCTGCATGTGGAGAGTTCGGCTGAATCCCTGTTCAGTAAGCCGAGTCTTTAGATGTTTTTTAGAAAGATGCTCCTGTAATCGCGACGGCTTCATGGCTTCATGGGAGAACACCTGCTCACATAGCAGCACGTCGGCAGATGTACGTTGCTCGGTGATGGAATTTATGTAATTAACTTTGTACTGCCAGCACTTTTTCTTGTTTTACGCCATTTTTGATTTTACTGTAAATGTTTGTGATTAAACGTGATTACGTAGTCTTGATTGTGTATGTTTTCATTGGTTGTTGAATGAAGCCTGTGAAATGTGTTGGAAAGGTGTGTGTTTATGGGCGTTTCTATAGCGACCGATTCCACTCGGCTCGTCTGACTGTGACGTAGAGAAAAAAGTTTTACTGGGTGTGGAAGCAGCAGACTCGAGGTTTTGGTCTCAGACGGCAGCTTTATTTTTTGAAAGGAAATCTGAGCATTTTATTAAAACATAAATAGATTTGCACTATAAAAAAATCCTTGCAAAACCATGGAAGTTTAAAACAGATGTTCTCAAGGCGTGGCGCCCCCCTCTCAGCCCTGACGTTTCCAGCACCCCCCCTAAAGGTCCAGAACGCCCCCTGGGGGGGGTGGTACCGCCCCCGTTGAGAAACCCTGATCTACAGAGTGGAACCTGTTTAGCTGAATGCAACAGCAACCTGAATTTTCTTTCTTTTTTTTTTATGTCTTAAAAAGCTCAAAATTCTGTATCTACATACTTGTTTACTTACTTGGTTGCAAAGTTTGTGGATAATTATGCATTTTTTAAAATGATGTCATTTTTTTTTCATTGTTTTAAAGCTCCACAGATTGTAAAAATGATTGCACAAACATGAGAGTGGCCATTTTTATTGTATTATGGTGAAAAAGATGACCACCTAGAGACAGAAATTCGTTTACTTGTTAGTTCAGAAACTGAACTAACAAACTGCTCTACAATAAATAGTGAGATGTTATAGAACATATGAGTAGAGTGTTAGGGTTTTACATTATAAATCCAAAGAGACGTGCGCTCTAAAAGTAGATTTATTCTGTGTTCAGTGCTCTGGTTTGGTTGTATGTCTGCTTATCTTTTGATACCATATTCATTCCAGATATACTCATTTTCATCTGGAATGAGTCATTTTAAAGCAGGAATCTCAAAAATAGACGTCAACAGGAGGAGTTTAATTGTCTGTTTCTTTGTCTTTTACTTTCTTTTGTTTTGGAATTTGGGGGTAAGTTGCATCTGTAGCTTCACATTTCCGTTTCCAGTTTTCACTGTAACGCAGCCTGTTCGGTTGTGTTGGGAATAACTGCTGTAAAACTGTGCAAACATGCCGAGATAAAACAAACAAGCGACAAGGATGGACAACCAAGAGCAACGCTGGCAAACCATGAACAGAAACAGCTGTGATCTAAAACTGTAACATGAGATGAAGTGTGCGACCTTGATAAAATAAACAGATAAATCACAACTCCAGGCTGAATAAAGAATCATTTATGTTCGGTTGGGTTATTTTGGCAATGTTTAAAAGATCTCACAAATCATGTGAACAAACAACAGCAGGCTTTGAGCTGCTGAGCTGTCAGGTAAGAAATTTTGGAAGAAGACCGTAAACATGTGGAATATTTTCACAGCAGGCTGCTATAAAAATATCTGTCAACCTTTTTCATCTCAGGTTGATTGAAAACAGAGACATCATGCTGCATAACACACCAGCTGGATTAAAGCTCCGGAAAATCAGATTTAGGCTGCCAGTAAATCAGATTTTATTTTATTATTATTTATAATGCATGTGTGTGTGTGTATTTCAGATAACACACTCTGCTTTCGGCCCAATCCAACGATACTTTCTCCTGTGAGCTGTTCTGCCCCGTCAGCTCGCCGTCATGTTCCCTCTCAGAAACACTGACAAACAGCAATACACAGAGAAAAAGCATCGACTCTCGTGAACGAGACCACCCCCCCCCCCCTCTCTTTGGCTGCGTGGATTACAAGAGAGACAAATTGTCAAGTAAGCTTTCAAATCCATTACACGGACGTGTCAGAGCAGCCAGGCATTGTAAAATCCCCGGGCTGTCTGTCACATTAACAAATAACTCCACGTACTCCGACACACTGACAAGCACAAATTTCTCTAATTAGAAATCAAAACGTTCCCCGAGTATATGACATTGTTTGAGCATTAGGGGATTAACAAATAATAGCTGATCTTAGCATTTTAAATGCCCCAATTCTGAGCTTGTGGGTTGATTTGCTAATATTTGATCTGTTATTTTTTAGGCTACGCGGTTACGTAACATCTACAAGTCCACCTGCGAAGTATTTGTGGGTCTGAATATTCCTGGGGGGGTTTGTTCATTTGCTTCCATCTCTAATTAACTCGCTCTGATGATGCTCACGCTGCACATATACTGGATGAATTATATGCAGAGCCACATGTTTCCTGTTTTATTTTTACAGCACTTCTCTGTGTTAATGCATTATGTTTCAAGTGCGTCATGAAAAAAAAAAAAAAAAAATCCCAGTTTTGGCAGAACCAGAGGAAAAACCTGCTGAAGATAGATCACAGTTGCGTCCGGAGAACAGCGGGCTTGATGAACACTCCAGCAGCAAGCAGGGACAAGCTGTACAAAATGTGTGACATGGGCACTGTACACTCTCTCACACACACACACATGTACGCACATACACATACTGGAAAAGCTCCAAACACAGATTGGGGAAAAAAAAAAGCATGTAATTCTATCTTGTCCTGAACTGGGCATCTTGTACCATGTGACAGTGAGCTCCCAGTTATGATACCACTTCACAAGGCACCTTAGGACCCCCTTAGAGGCGATGCAAAGAGTAGATGCATTCTGGGTATGAACTGTCAATAAAAGAAATGAAAAAGCAAAAGATCACAGTCTACTCTTCAGCGTTCAGCGTAGTCCTCTACCTGCCGGATCCTCCTGCACTAATAAGATGATACATTTGCAGAGGAATATCAGGGACAAAAAGAAAAAAAAAACAAAAAACTGGTAAAGTAAAACTGTCAGTGGACGTATGCGTTGGGGATGTTTGCCCCCTGACCTCTCGAGTCTGGCCCTGGGTTGATGGGAGTTAGCTGGCGTTTTCTCACCCGCAGGAGGACTTCAGATGGACTAAGATAAGGAGAATGGTGATGGTAATAGTGGTAACAGTTTCCTTGGTACTTTGGTAACTTACATGTGAGTGTAAATGGGCACGGACACATTTATTCCTTACACCCCTCCCCCAACACCCCCCCTCTACTGTCAACACAATCAATCAATAATGTTTATATCAATTCTCCATATACAGGTATATAGCTTGCACTGCAAATTATTTGGTTCTTACCAAGAAAAAAAAACACTTACATTTAGAAACGTTAGATATTTTTTCTTGTTTTAATAATTACTTTCTTATTTTAAGTCTCAGTATAATCTTATATCAAGTAAAACTTTACTTTTTTGTCTCAAACAGGCAGGGAATCCTAAAATGAGACAATTAACACTTAAAATAAGATGTATTACGTTTTTCCTCCTCCCCATCAAAATAAATCTTCTTTTAAGATTCAATAACAAATTATACCTTTCTTAAATCTAGAAACAAGTGTTCCTACAATCTTAATTTAAGAAATCTTACCAAGTGAAATTATCTTGCTGCATGGACAGATTTTTTTTCACTTGTTTTGAGTACCTTTTTCCTTAGTTGTAGTGTTTTTATTTAGTTTGAAGACCCCCTTTTTTTTCGCAGTGTGATAGAAGGTGTTCATCCAGGTTTCTTGTTAGTAGTTTCTGCTTCTTACATATTATCTTTTGAGTTTGTTCGCTGTCACAACACAATCCACTACACAACACCCCTCACACTTCACAACCCAGCACACACCACACCCTCACTGTCATGTTTCTTTAACTGTCTTGTTTCACTGTTTAACTGCTTTAAATGTTTCCCTGCTGGTGTTTTTCAGTCCTCTCTGATGAAATCAGGATTTAAGATGTTAATAAAGATGTTAGAATTTACTGCCAGAGAGGACTGGTGAAGGACACATTCACCCTTCACACTCCCACAAAAAAAAAGTCTGCTATAAGATTAAATTGCATATACATACTAGATGGTTTTGCTAGACAATGGCACTAACCATTGAATGTAAATAAAGACAAAAAAAAATCTCTGTAAAAGGCAGAATACTCCACTAATCAGGATCACAGAGAGGCTTTGAGCCAAACAGGTGGCATTTCTGCACAGAGAGAATCTGTTCCGTCAATGACGCGTGACTGGACTCCGTCAATCATCCTCCATCGTCCAATTATGCAACATAACCCTGCACAATGAACAGGTTGTGTCCGCAGGTTCAGGTTCACCTGGAAAAGCTGCACCTCCCAGCAGATACACCATCATCTGTAGTGTTGAATGGGCTGTCTGACTGAGGAATGCATGGGCGCTCTCTACTGGCCAGAAACTGTAACTACAATTCCCAACTTTTTTTTTTTTCCTCTCACTTTATCTTATTGCCTTTAAATCTTTAAGTTTATTTACTATTTCATTTCACTTCAGGCCTTTATTGGTTTACAGCAGTGGTTGATGAGGACATGAGGAAACAAGAACTAACTCAAGACAGTACAAGTTACCTGCAGTTAGTGAAAATGTTGTCAAGGCTTAATGTGCTTTTATTGTACTCAGAACAAATGAAAATTTATAGTTATGTCACTTTGTCTTAGGTAGCTTGTACCTCCAATCAGATGGAAGGAGAATGAATTTCTCAAATAGAAGATGGTCATAAAGGGGAAAAAAAGGTTTGAAATGAAATAAAACCTTCAGTGTTTGGTCTACATTACAACTGTGCACAGATTCAGGTCCTTTTTGCACATCACACGTGTTCAGGTTGAAGTTTTTATTTACTAGCTTTTATTTAACCAAGTTAGTCTCACTGAGATCAAAGATCTCTTTTACAGACTGCCACACATAGACAAAAAACCCTGCACATTCATTCCTATGAGCAATTAAGAGTCACTAATTATCCTTTTTGAACTGCAGGAGCACCCAGAGAAAACCCACGCAAGTATGAGGAGAACATGCAAACATGCCAAACAGGAAGGCCGCTGCTGGCGCTCAAACCAGAAACCTTCTTACTGCGAGGCAACAGCGCTACCAACAAATGTATCCATATATTTATAAAAGTCCCTGATTTTGGTTTGAACATTAACATGGGAGGTTCCCATTTGTCTTCGGTTTTGTTGCAAGAACATAAAGAACAAATCGAATTTTGAAACGACAAACATTCCTCAAATGTTTTTCTGTTGGTGAAAGGTCTGTTCAGCAACTGGACTCTTGTCCTGAAAAGCCATAAGGATGCAGTATGTCCCCTGAAAGAGACACGTTGTCTCTAAAACCTCCATGTTCTCTTCAGCATTCATGGAGCCTCTCCAGATGTGGACGCTGGCCACGCTAAGGGCACGAATGCCACCCCATACCATCAGAGGTGAGAGGCTTTTGAACTGACAACCAGCTGGATGGTGATCCTCCTCTTCTGCAGGACAGTGTTCATGGTTTCCAAAAAAAAAGGAAGAATGTCAAATGTTGATTCATCTGATCACAGAGACAGCGGACCATCAGCTTTAACTTGTATTTGTTTTTTTCACTGGTTTCTGGAAGTGTCCCTGAGCCCGTACAGAGACGTCCAGCAGAGAATCGTGTCTGTTTTTCGCCACCTGAGGCTCCCGGAGATCACCTGCAACCAGTTTTGACCTTTCGGCCTTGTCTCTTGCGCTCAGACGCTCCTGGTCCTCTGAATCTTTTGATGCTATTGTGTACTCCAGATGGTGGGGTCTTCAAAGTTTTTGGAATATTACGTTGAGGAACATTTTTCTGAAATTGTTCCACAGTTTTGAGACGCAGTTTGTCGCAGACCGGTGAACCTCTGTCCGTCTTTACATCTGAGAAGCTCTGCCTCTCTGAAATGTTCCTTTATGCCCAGTCACGTCCATTTGTTTTTTGATTTACAGGTATTTTTCCAGCATTTTGTTGCCCCAGGTTGAACTATTTTTTTTCAACATCAAAGTCAAAATGAGCAAATAATTTCCATTAAAATGGGTAAATGTCTCAGTTTCAACATCTGATATGTTGTTTATGTTCAACTGGGAATAAAATGTAGATTGATCATATTTGAAAATCTATGCATTCTGTTTTTATTTTCGTTTTACAGAGCTTCCCAACTTTTTTGGAATTGGGGTTTTACTAGGCCAATCTTTACTCTGTATAAGCTTTTCTGAGAAAATATTTTTTTATTTCAATTAGAAAGGCAAATACGGGTTTAAAGTGAGAAGAAATGGTTGGAGAAATAGCAATATATTAATAGAAGCAGAATTATATGTATCAGGTTTTCATCTCTCCTGGATTTCAATCATTCACATCTTTACCCTGTGTTAGTAAGGCCAGAAAATAAGTTGTTTCTGACTGGAACTATATAGTTTGTCGTTTTTTTTTTTTTTTTGGTATTTCTGTAGGGACTTGTAGGTTGTCTGAGATTACACTGCTGTTTGGTCCTACCGTCAACAGGGTCAATGAGTGCCGCCTTTCTACTCTGTAAATGGGTCGTTGTGTAAAAGAGAGAAGTTTGGTGGGACCATAACTCAGCTTCACCTTCTCCACAGCCGTCCTTCCACTGTCAGAGAGAAAAAAAAAAGAAAAGATAGCAAAAACAGGTAATGGGAGTGGAGCTGGAACAAATCCAGTAGACGAAAGAGTCATTTGGGGTATTGAGTGGCTTCTTTCATATGTCCTATTTAAATAGATGTTAACATTTGCTCTTAAAGTATAAGAGTATGATATCATATCAGTCTCATATCAGTTTAATGAAATAAATAGATACTCCTGTTCAGACATCAATGCTGTGGAAATGATAAAGATGACATTTATTGATGTATTCCAGCAGATGGCAGCCTTTTGTTACATTTGGCTCTTTAAAAGGCTCATCCCATGTGGAATGTGGAAAGAGCTTCAATATTTTTAATTTAATTAATCTATTTATTTTGGGAGGAGGGGGTTGAAATAGATACTGGGACACTTATTTATGATGAAACCAAATTTAGCACCTGTCATTAATGAGAGACATTTAATAGATGGATGAATCGCTCTCCAAACGACGCAGCGGCCAGCAAACCAGGAACAGAGGGAATTTTTTTCTTCTGGGAAAAAAAAGTGATCTGAGAGGATGAAAGAAACGCAGAACTGGCAGGAAGATCCTGAAAAGGTAAGTAGAGACTCCTTTAAACTTTTATGTGGATGATTCGATTGAGGTCTAATTTTAGATAAGAGTGTTTATGTGGGTGCTGAGGAATAGAGGCTGGAGATGTAGCAGGTGGAAAACATGGTGAAGGCAGAGACACGGAGGAGGACATGGCAGTAGGGCAGTGATTTAATTAGCACCCTCTACCCCCTCCAGCCCTTCACTCATAGCATCAATAATGCATGTCCCCTTGTTTCCACTGCCATAATTAATCCTCTCTTACTATAATTAAAAGCCAAAAATCCCACAAGATGGTTCAGCTTGGCCAGGCAAGGGGTATGGTTGGCACGGGAACTGATGAAAAACTCCAGAGCCTCACGCTCACCCGTGGACGGACAGACATGCTGACAGAGAGATCAATAGAGGAGCAAACCATCACAGACCTGAAGCTGAAGCAGGAGGAGGAAAAAAAAAATGTGACACGCAGCAAAATGAAGTGAATGATCCACTCCTGGAAACGCTGCGCCTGTGAATGAGCGGGAAAGCGAGGGAAGAAGCAGCCCCAAAAAAAAGGAGGACGAGCGTAGACGTGCACACGCACACAGATACTTACAGGAAGCATCCTGCTCCCAGATGAGGTTTGTCTTCTGCAGCCAAAGCCAGACAAGAGGGAGAGGTGGAGCTTTCTGATGCTGCAATTAGGACCACACTGTCTGGGCAAGCAAAACGAGAATGAATATTTCAGTCCGGAGATCTCCGTGGGTACCTACGTGTATGGTGGGGGCCTGGCACACCTACACACACACACACACACACACACACACAGATAGACACACAGTTTACCGTAGCTGCCAGAATTATTCACCTCCCAGTCGCAGATGCCACAATTATCACATCAGTATCGCTGCGTAAACGCTGCCAACTGTTGTGCTCATTGAGCTATTGTACGCGGTTTTACAGTACGAGTATAAATATGCATCAGCAGAAGCAGAAGCAGTCTGAGTGTGTAGCTGCTGCTTTTTCCCTTTGTGGAAATAGGTGCAATGAGCATTCCAGAGCCTGGCCACATGCCAGGAATCAGCACAGTTGGAGGAGCAGAGGTCACCTCTCAGCCTTAATTTCTCCTCCTGCCTCTTCCTCCTCCTCCTCCTCCTCCTCCTCCACCTCTCCAGAAGCTCTGCAGGTCCTCCTCACAGCACACAAATGTAGGACTTGTACAGTGGGAGCTCCTCCTCCGGTGTGGGTTCATTGTGGATGCCCCGCCACGCTCGGCCCCCATCTCCACTTGATTTATCGCCCTAAAATACCACTGCACTAATTAGTCAAGTAATTAATTAATAGGCATTTGCATTTGTGCATAAGCAATTAGGGGGCTGGAGAGAGGAGAGTGCAGATGGGGTCCGGGATGTCTGGTGGTGGTGGTGGGGGGGGGGGTGTTTTTGTCTCATATTTGAGCCAGCAGAAGTTTGCACTTTTTTACAGAAAGACAAGTGAAGTGCAGGTCATCACCTCATGTCTTACAGTAGGGAGGTAGGGGGGGGTGCAGCTTGATGACTTTGAAATGCTACTACGTGTCATTTAACCACAGAAGAAGAAGAGTGATGGAGAATTTCATAACTTAAAGGGGAAAAAGAGCTTCAGTTTTTTACATTTTTGATTGCGTGCGTCGTTCATCCCTGTGAAAAAGAGCACGGCAGGTGGTCCGTGCTTAAACTAATCCCAACACAAACCAGATGTAAAGTCGTTCTAAAACGCCATAATTCCCAACAACCTCTCCTCTGGCGTTTTAATATCAGATCAAAGCCTCCCTGATTGCAGGCGGACTGAGCCCAGCGCTGGCGAAGGCTGCGCTGTTGACATTTACCATTTGTTTTGGCAAGGTGACCTGAAGGTTGTTTGGGACTTGTTGAGAAGTAACCCCCCCCCCCCCCCCCCCTCCCCTTCCCCTCATTTGACTGACCGCAGGTCTTCCACAACACAGCTGAGGTAGGATAGGGCACTGGTTTGGCTGGTGGTAAAGCTCGATGCCACAATCACGCCACCGTGGTTTGGGGAAGCGCCAGGTTATCTTCCCATAATCCCATTAGGGATGAGACACATTAGTGAATGTGCAGCACCACGGCTCCCTCGCCACAGCTGCCACACTACCGCTGACCCCTGGGATGACCCCCCCCACCACCACCACCAGCAACCTCTAAAACAGTTCCTGAGTTTGTGTCTGCAGACCCAAGGACATGATGAGCCTCCATCAGCCATTTCTCATCCTCCAGGTCCCCGTCCTGTCGGCCCAGTTGGGTCTCTTTGTGCCAACTTGGACTTGGTGGTCATCAGGCTCATTTCACCCGCATTAACTTCACTAATGTCCACTAAATAGAGAGATCTCTGAGCCGGGCTGGACGCGGGTCTGACACGCAGGAGGGACCCGGGATGCTGGTGAGGAGGAATTCTCGCGTCTCGTTTCCACTCGTGTGCCAACACCCCCCCCCCCCCTTAAATCCCGGGCACCTCTGCCAGCTCCAACCAGCATCAATTCCCTGTCATCCGCCGCTACACCCCCTCTTCCTCCTCATTTTTCATACATCCCTAGTGGGCCTGCACACCTGGGTCTCACGCCGCCTGTCTGATGCTCCCCCCTGCCCCCCCCCCCCCCTGCAGGCGCCCCTCAATCTAAAAAACACAAGCATCTCTCTCTCGGACACAAACATTTCATCCTCACACACAAACATCCTATATAATATTATATGTTCTAATTGGATCCGTTTAAGGATCTGGCAAGTGGGTCGTCCGCAACCGGCGCTGGGCGCAAAAGTCAAGACAGATCACAGTTCGTTTGGGTCGCCTTTCCTCTGAACACATAGAAGCATAATTTGATCCAATTAGGTAAATAAGTAAACAATATGCCTTCTGTTCCGGCGGCCTTAATGCACTTATAATGCATCCCCACCCCCCCCCCCCCCCCCCCTGCCCCCACTCAGACGTGGTGAAGGGTAAACCACGTTTGCCCAGTGTTCATTTGGAGAAGAGTTAATTGCTGTAATTTCATAAGAGGGTTAATACAGTATTGTTGGATCTTTCCACACTGAGAACTCGAACACGAGCATGATTGATGGTTTGTTTAGATGATGTTTGCCTGCAGGTCGCAGCTTATTTACTGTATTGTTGCTTAAACATATTTTAGACACCTAATGGGAGACCCCTGAGGTGAATCACCACCGCTTCTACTGGGAGTTAGAAGTCAGCATGTGACCTTACAATGCTTATCTGTCTGGATTAACAGCGTTTTTTTTTTTTTTTTTTTTTGGGTGAGTGCTGAGATATTTGCGCAGCTCCCCTCTCGTTTGTTGGCTCCAAACTCTCGACTTTGGCAGGTAAATAAGATTTGATTTGAAAAGTGGCCTACATGTCTCGAAGCGGCATCACAGGTCAACAATGATGAGTTTTGTTGTTCCTCCATTTTATTTTTCTCCCTCTCTCTTCTGTTTTTCCTCCTTTTTTTTCTGGCTGTGTGAGCGCTAACGCGGTGACAGATGGCGGAGCCCTCCTCCTCCTCCTACCTCCTCCACCACCTCCTCCTCCTCCTCTTCTCTCTCTCCTTCTCCCTTTCTCTCTTCTCTCTCTTCCCCCGGGAGGGCAAATCTCCACGAATGCGGGCGCATGTCAATCACCGGGCTCTCATGTGATGGCTCTTGCCGGTGACGTCCCAGCCATATGGGCGCTGGCATCACAGCCTTAGCTGGTATGTAACCCCCGGTAGCTCTACGGTTGCCATACACACGAACACACACACGCGCGCACACATATGCACTAATGCTCACTTGCTCTCTCACACATATCCACGCGGAGGAGACGCCTGTGAGCTCTGGTTTACTGGAGGGCGCGTGCCGGTAGAGGAGGACCACCGACCGACCCATAAGCACTGCTGCACACCTCCCTGCACCTGTGCGCTGAAACGGAGCGCTCGTGAGTCCCTGAAGATGGTCTGAAACTAAATAGACTGGTTTTTTTTTTCTTGTTCGCCTTCCATCCGCCGTGAAGAGCGCGAGCCGAGGTAAGTTGGTACAGCTGAAAAAACATTTGGGATGTCCAAAATGGAGGAGAAATTAATCTAATTAACAGATTAAATGCGTATTTTTAATAACTGAAGGTCCCGTTGAGCAAAGATGGATGTTTTGAGGGTTTAAAGAGCACGCGGGCCTATTGCTTATAATTTAGATGAAAAGGTGAATGTTTTGGAATCGATCCATAGCGCAGGCAATAATCGCCTTCATTGATTGACTTTGTTCAGATGTGTACGCCATCCACGTCGCACGAGCTCTTTGAAGCCCGTTTCTAAAATATCCGAGACGTGCAGGTTGCATTTTCACGTTTGTTCGTTTTATCAGATTTCGCGGGGCAGCGCGTTTTTCCCCCCACATCGCCCTTTCTCTCCCCGCGCGTGCCCTTCAACTTCTGACATCCCAAATCCTTCCCACAAAAGCGTTTGAACCACCAACCCCAATGAAATGCCGCGCGTGTCCCCTGTCCCGGTTTCAGCCGTCTTGGAGGTTTTTGCGTCCTGGTCGCTGTAATCAGATCCTGTAGGACACTGATCTGATTAAAACATTCCTGTTTGGAGCTCAGAGACAAAAGATAACAAGGATTCAACACAATCAAGAATGTCAGAGGGAGATTTTATTTTTAAATCGCCTCCGCGTCTTTTACGCAAGGACGTCCTCGAGCTTAAGAGGAGATTTATCGATCATTTTTGTCGACGTTCAGTCTGAAAGGGAGGGACAATACCTCTGCCACTGACAGGCAGACCGCAGCGTGATTTATCTCTGTTTTTCCACTTTTATCTCCAGCCATCTCCGTCGCCATAACGTTGTTTAAAACACACAGAGGACTAGACTGGGGGGAGATATTTCTCTCTCTCTTTTTTTTTTTTTTCAAGATGCATTTCATGAGTTGCGTTTTTATTTTTAACGAGGGCTAAAACGTTACAAGCCACTTCCATTTGTAAAAAGCCTTAAAAAAAAAGTGCTTTGAAATCATGCACTCGTGCATACCGAATTATGTGTGAAATCTATTTCGTGTAAGCTGCACGGTCTGTTAATTAAACGTTGTTGTGTTTTTTTTTTTTTTTTTTTTCGTTTAATTGAGCAAACCTCCTGAGCCTGAAATTTAAAAACTAGATTTTGCCCCCGGCACACCCCCCGAGATAATTAAGCAACCATCACAGCCTACCTTAGCGCGGGCTGCCAGTCTTTCTGCTGTTATAATGGCTGGGAAGTGAAACAGTGGAGACTGATTGAATCTGTCATCTTTTTCTTCCTTATTTTTTCTCCTGTAATGGACTTATATTTGCTAATCAAGTGGTAAGGTGATCACTTTATTGTCGTTTTCGACTTTTTTTTGTCATTATTTCCCTATTATTGAGTGTTTTTTGTAGAGATTACATCAGTTTTTATTTTTTCTATCCGCTTTGTTACATATTTCAAGAAAGGTTTGTGTTAAATGCATTCTCTATTTTTTTTTTTTATCATTCATGGGTTTATTTGATAATCAGATGGTAGTTTAAGCGAATGAAATAAAATCGAGGAGAGGTGTGGATGAATAGTGCTGGAATGCAGCCAGAAGTCTATATATATGGGCGTCAGGAGGAGTGAAAGTGGGGGCCCCCATGGGACCTGTAATGTGGCCCCTGCTGCTGGGACCCGCTGCGAGAGGACGCGACAGGGCACGCGGATGACAGCAGGGAATTAAATGGGGATCCGTCTGGCTGAAACCCACTGGAAAGCTTTTAGGGTGGATTATTATTTCTTTTTTTTTCCAAATTTTCACCTTTTCTTCTTGAATGAATACGTTTTAAATTAAAAGTTACACACTATTTCTCGAGGCCTTTTTTCTTTTTCTTAAATATATTTATGATTATAGCTCTGCTACGGAGCCATTTACGCATGAAACGTCCTTCCAGTCTCGTCATGCAACCTGTGACTAGTCTGTCTTCCTGAGGCCTAATTTTTTTTCCCCCCTCCTCTCCCTTCAGATCCAGAATGTTGACGAGGCTTTTCAGTGACCCTTCGCTGCTCCCAGAAGTCCAGAAATACTCCGCCTGGACAGAAGACAGCGACGACGACGACGACAGTAAACTCAAAGAGGAGGATCCGGACCCCCAGGACGAGATGGACGCCTCCGACCTGAGAACGGGCAGCCGGTCGCACTCCGAGCACGCCGGGGAAGACGACGAGGACGACGAGGCGGAGGAAGAGGACGACGGAGAGGACACGGAGGGGGACCGGCCCAAGAAAAGGGGCCCCAAGAAGCGCAAAATGACGCAGGCGCGCATAGAGCGCTCCAAGATGCGGAGGGTGAAGGCTAACGCGAGGGAGCGGACCCGCATGCACGACCTGAACTCTGCGCTCGACAATCTGCGTAAAGTGGTGCCCTGTTACTCCAAAACGCAAAAACTGTCCAAAATCGAGACGCTGCGCTTGGCCAAAAACTACATCTGGGCCCTGTCGGAGATACTGCGCTCCGGGAAAAGGCCCGACCTGGTGTCGTACGTCCAGACGTTGTGTAAGGGACTCTCCCAGCCCACCACCAACCTGGTGGCGGGCTGTCTGCAGCTGAACTCCCGCAACTTCCTCACGGAGCAGCAGTGTCAGGAGGGGGGCAGGTACGGCTCCGGCTCCTTCTCCATGCACTCCTACCCGTACCAGTGCGCGCGCCTGTCCAGCCCCCACTGCCAGCCGGGCTCGAACTCTCACCCGCTGAGGACGCACGGTTATTGCTCAGCTTACGACTCACTGTACGGCGGGAGCGGATCCCCGGAGTACAACAGCCCGGAATACGAGGGGCCCCTCAGCCCGCCGCTGTGCATTAACGGAAACTTTTCCCTGAAGCACCAAGGCTCCGCGTCCCCCGAAAACGAGAAGGGGTACCACTACTCTATGCATTACTCCGGCCTGCCAGGCTCCAGACCCGCCGGGGCCCACAACCTAGTTTTTGGCTCCTCTGGAGCCCGGAGTGGTATTCACTCTGAAAACGTCCTGCCTTACCACGACATGCACTTACACCACGAAAGGGCCCCCGTGTACGATGAACTGAACGCGTTTTTTCACAATTAAACGAAAGAAGCTCGTCGTGCGTCAACGATCTCCACACTATGGAGCAAGTTCAACCGCGAAGACTGAGGCATTCTGGAAAGATCTCACACTCGCTGTCATCAGTGATTTTTAATTTTATTTGTTCAATCGTAAATCTGTTTTTGCTTTAGTCAGGGGTGTCATGGAGGGTCACCCACATTACCCATCATGTTATTTTTACGCAATAAAGGCTATCATCATTAAAGGGGTTTAATAAGCAAATCCTACCTATGAATTTAGGGTTTGTGTGTGAAGAAGAAAATTCCAATTCTTAATATTTTCATGTGTGATTTGTGTTTACATTGGTGGTTGTTTGCATTATGATGGGTGGATGTGAAAGTTAACCCACTCTTTTAAAAGACTATATAACCGTCTACAGCTGACACTGGTGGAGATTTCCAAATGTTTGAAATACATTTAAAAAAAAAAGAAAAGGTTAAAGCTAATCGTAACATGGAAACTGAAAGTGGTTTTCGGAGATAAATGAATCTAAAGGAATGAAAAGGGGAAAAAAAGAGTAGTTGTTTTTTTTCTTCAAATCATTTACTCGCCAGAAAATCAGTCGTTTCGCATCTATGCAAAACCCAGCGAGAACACAGAGTGAGGCAGCGAGGCCCAGAAACACCCTGTATGTTCCCCCGCACTATCCCCCGCACACGCGCACGCACACACACACAGGGAGCAATTAACGCCCATCAAATCAGATAACATTTTTTAGGTCAAAATCTTCAACTAACTACTCCCAAAATAAATCAGGAAAAAGGGAAAAGAATAAAAATACTCTAGAATCAGATATTTTCTTTTTATATTTTTTACTTTTATTTATTTATATTCTGTCATTCTTTTCACTGAGACATTGCACTGTATTTTGATTTGGATCTTTGGATTAAACTTTGATTTTGAATCAATATTTTCTAATTGCAATTTGTTATGTGAAACAGTTCATTATTATTATTATTATTATTATTATTATTATTATTATTATTATTGCACGTATTTATTGTGTTGTTTTTGTAATCAATGTTAATAATCTACGAAAATGAAGGGGATCCTGTGTTGCTGGGCATTTTTTTTTCAACTTTGTATTCAACCAACTGTGTGGTAAAATAAAAATCATAACGAGTAAGACTTTTCTGTTTCTTTATGCACCTGCTGAACATGCAACAAGGCTCTCCTGCCGAAATTAAGTACCTTTGCTTTCTAAAAAATAAAAAAAAAAGGAAGAAGCTCGAAGAATCAAATCCAACAGCACTTTGTGAGTCTGAACAGGCCTGGTTGCAGAACCTGCAGGAGCTCCTCAGAGCATCGAGACCTTCCTCCAACAAAACAGGACAGAAGGGAGAAATCAGTGCTGTGATTCTTCCTCGTGAAGTGAAATATTGCCAACTCGTTGCACCCCCCACCCCCCTTTTGCTTGGCGAACAGCTCAGACTTTCAAAGCAGTCTTTGAAAGTAGATGCTCATTTGAATTGATCTTATAGGACTTCAACAGATGAGTGGACATTTGGATTCAGTTCGAGCCTGCAAGCTGATGCTTGGACATCATGGCATACCATGAGTATGTAGCAAATTAAAAGATGCCAAATGCTGGATTGGAGGTATTTGAGCGCAATAACGGGGGTCTCTTTGATGATTCTTTGATCACCGAGTTATCACAGAGGGGAGAGATCTGTTTCAGCACCACGGAGAGCTCCAGTACCTGGTCCCCTCTGTTATCACAGAGGGGCGAGATCTGTTTCAGCACCACGGAGAGCTCCAGTACCTGGTCCAGGAGAGGTGTGTGACAATTTAGAGTTTCACATAATGGCATTCTTAAGGTTGCTTTGGGAGATTATTATTATTATTATTATTATTATTATTATTATTATTATTGTCATTATCATTATTAACATTAATGTTAGAGTTTATTTAAAATGGGCACATGTTGGTCCTGTGGCTTCAGTTCAGATCTACTCGGTGCATAAGTGATGAATTCAAAAGTCTCTTTCCATATCAAATAGATACTCAATACTTGATCTAAACTGTATTTTGAGGTTTTATGCATGCCGAAAATCAGCAATAAGTGAGCTTGATATCTAATTCTTAAATATCTTATCAAAGTAACGATCACACACACACACTTACACCCAATATACGACAATTTCATCAAGAATTTTCTTAAATGCGTGAATACACGGGCGGTGTGTGTGTGTGTGTGTGTGTGTGTGTATGAGGGGCAGCCGTTTCCACCTCGGCTGGGTTTGGAGTGCTGCCCCGGGACCCATATGTTCCCCAAAATGTCCTGGTGTTTTCACCAGTGAGAGCGCACCCTGGCTTCTGGTGGAGCTTGATGGTTGACAATGTTGACTATAACAATGATATCAGTACCTGCAAAGGATTAAACCAGAAGTCTCCTTTTATTTAAAATTAAAGAGGATTTTCGATGCAGCAAAGACTCAAAATGCTGTGCATCATGGGAGATAAACGCTAGAAAATACGTAAACCTTAAAGAGGAAAGGATTTTTTTTTTTTTTTCTTGAGTCACTGTTAAAAGCTTACTGACATTTTTTTTTCAGCCTCTTTGTCATCTAGTCGTTGTCACCTATATGTGCAGACATGAAAGTTTGAGTAAAAAAAAAACGGGCAGGACCTTAAGAAAATTTGGTACAATTCGTTTCGTGCATGACGCACAAATTAAATTTTACTTAAAAATAAATTTTAGATTAGCTTGAAAAAAACAAATAAAGAGGGAATTATAGTAAATAATATATTATTTTCAACAAACAATGGTTTTTGAGACGGTGGATCGCATGAAAAAATAAACTGTGGCGTGTTTTGCAACAAAAAGCACGCCAGGTTGTCAGTTTCTGCTTTTTCGTTCTTTCCCTCAGAAAAAAATAAATAAATGAACACATTTTTCATTGGAAATATGTAATACTTTGAAATTATTCAAAATAAATTCACTTGCCCTTCGGATCACATTATTTTTCTAAATCCAAATACGGAGAAATATCTAATTATAAATATTTAGTAGATAAAAGATGTTTGGCTGTGTGATACGTAAAATATTATCATCAGACTTTCTTCCCCATACTTTTTAAAATCCTAATAAATCTCAGACCTGTGGCTTAAACACTATCGTCTATTGCATTTCCGACACATGTTCCATTTGGCAGACATTTATTACTTTTGGGAATCAAACGAGAAATCCCACAGTGGCGGTTCATGTGGTGCGTTTCAAACCGAATTAACCACCAACGAAGTTCTGAGGGCCTCTCTGCGTTTCCTCTTTCACACTTTTATCTGAGTTTTAGGCCCCTCGATTGCTTTTGGCTTCATCAGCAAAAGAGAGAGGAGAAAAAAAATCCAGACATTTCTGGAGAAGCCTGTCCAAAAATGAAGCCCGCATTGGGAGAGGGCATCTATCAAAATCCTCCACGACCCTTCCCTCCCCTGCAGCACCACCTCCTCTTCCCCCCCACGGTCCGGCGAGAGTGAGGGGAGTGAGACTCTGGCAGGCGGGCGGAGGAGAGCCGTGCCAAGTCTCTTAATGTTCCCCAGCAGCAGAACCGGGAGCTCCGGGGAGGACGACCTGGCGGTTCTCCGGGCCAAAGTGGCACTGCTGGGAGGAGTCGATGTTTCTTTCCTAATTTTTGCAACATCTGTTCATTATCCGGGACGTTTAGGAAACGAGAAGGCTCATCCTGAGTAGCCCTTCGCGCGCAAACACACACAAATACACGCAGAAGGACGAGAGTTAGAATTTTTTTTTTGTGCGTAAATCGAAGAGGGAAATTAAATTTCTGCGTAATGCATGTTGAACATGAGCTCTTCATTTAAAGAAGACCGTGTTGCATCCTTGGAATTATATTAGTCTGATGGCACAAAGACTATGTATGTAGTATGTAATTTAATTAAAAACTTAGAGCTTTATGAGAGGAAAAATAGTGGAGCTCCATGAGACACACGAAAAATGCGTAAAACGTTTAATATTTCCCAAAGAGGCTCTTAAAGAAGATACTAAATGAGATAATATGCTAAAATAACAGGTAGCGTGAAATCAGCAGCTCAAATAAATATAGGAGCGTTATAAAGAATATTTTCTTACTTTGTATGACTTAAAAGCCTCGCTAAACTGCTTTAAGATAATAAGTCTGATTTAAGAACAAACTTCCAGTGACACTCTGCTCCATTCAAGATGTAAAGTAAGTGAATGAATCTCGCTGTTTAAATTATCATGTTCATGCCCACTCATTTTCTCACTCAACTTGATAAGAAGGAAAAAAAATTCAAGAGTGTTTGTCCGACATAACAGTCAATAGTGCGATTATCGAAATGTCGCGAGTGTGGTGTGAATTCCAATTAACGTTGAGCAAAAATAATAAGAGAATGTTCCTGAAAAATGTAGAGGAAATTATGAGTGGAAAATATCGCAAATTTGACGCAGGAGGAGGATAATCTGGTCAGGAGATTGTGAGCATTTTCAATCTGTCAGCGATTAAAAGCAAAAACGCGGGGCGGCTGGAACTGGACACACATGCAGAGAGAGAGAGAGAGAGAGAGAGAGAGAGAGAGAGAGAGAGATCATACATGCATTTAAATAATTCATGTCCTCTGAAAATGCATGGGCGTAAACACGCGACGTTAACTTCGTTGGCACCTGCACACACAGAGGAAACAATCGCGCGCACTTCGGACAGGACTGACTGCCAGTGGCCCCCCGACACTGAGGGCCCCGTCACTGGCAGCCCATTCACAGGAAATTCCGCAACATCTGTTTGTTATCACACAATGGGGCGCGGGCAGAGAGGGCGGGAGCTGAACCGGGGGGGGGGGGGGGGGGGGTTCTGGGAGGACGGAGCGAGGAGGTGAAGGGGCAGGGAGGAGTTATCAGGGGATGAAAAGACAAAAGTGGAGATCCGGGCGCGCGCCAGGTAGGTTTCAGGCCTTTGGCGGGTGTCCAGGTAGGTTTTTGAGGGGGGGCACCAAATGTTTGTGGAGATACTGGAAGAGATGTGACCCCTGCTGGACCGGTCCAACAGTTCCTGGTCACCCTCACAGAGGTTCTGGTGGAGGTATGCACCGGAGGGTCCGGACACGGGGCGTGGACGGACCCTGTTTAGGGGGTTAAGTAGGAGCGCGCACGGGGACGCAACTGGATCAGGATGGGGTTGGGGGGGGGTTGTTGCTGGTCTGCACAGATGGCATGTGTGCGCGCGTGTGGGCGTGCGCGTGTGTTATGATAGGGTTGGATGATGCCCTGGTCACATGGGCAGCAGTAATTGGCCTCCATATTGACCAGTTTGCAGCGCTGGGGGGCGGGCAGTCTCCCAGCTGGACCTGTCAGATGGCATCGCATCCACCTCACTGATCACCCCCCGGACAACCTCTGCACCTCTCCTCTTTTCCTTTCATCTCCCCCTTCTCCTTCATCCCTGCATCTCCGCCCCTCTCCGTCACTTTCCATGTCAGGTTGGTGGCCTCCTCTTCCGTCACAGAGATGACCTGCTCCCCATCATCTCAGCTCCTCTAAACTTTCAACTGTGGCACTTTAGAAACAACTTCATGTTTCTACACGCTGATTGATTGGATGGAATCTTTTTCTTAATCTTGACCTTTTCCCAAAACAAATAAATTGGCTTCTTTTTTCTTTCTTGAACCAAATCTGAATCAGCTTTTCTTGTCAGGTTATAAATTCTGTTATATCTTTCTTCTTATGGTCCTAAAATTTGGAAATCAAATATAAAAATAAAGCTTCAAAAGACAAAAGGAAAAAGTCATTTGGGTTCTGAAATGTAATAAACAGCTGAACTGTCATGGAATCGGTTTAGATCACCAAAACACGATTTGATTGTTAAAAAAAAACGTAAATCAAATATATCTGATATATATATATCATGATATATGTAGCACTTTTATAAACACGCGTGCCATCTTAACATACAGTCATGTTGTCCAAACAAATGTACCTTTAGTTGTACCAGGCTTTAAAATGAACAAGAAACTAAAGAAAACAAGGGTGGTCTAATTATTTTTTCCATGACTGTAGGCCTGAGAGAAGACCCCCCCCCAAAAAAAAAAAAAAAAAAAAAAAAAAAAAAGGGAAGAGATTACAAATTCTACAGTAGTGCTGGGCAGTATGACCAAAAATTTATATCACGGTATTTTTCAAAATTAAAATCGGTTTCTCTGTATTTTTTTTTTTGAAGGCACAACTGGGTGTAAACCACATTTTCTAATCATTTAGAGGAATTGCTGCAGTAAATTGTCTTAGAATGACCAATTTTACTGTCACGAGGAGTAAATATTGTAGAAAAACATTCATATCTACACTAGTATTAATACAGGTTTGCATGGCCTCACAAAATGATGCTATTTACAAAGAGGTGGCACTCGTGATTCTAAGGAAGGAATCAGAATGCATGATGGTTGCAGTTAAAATACAGAACCCTTTTATTTTTCAAATTTTGCAAAAAACTTGAAAAAACATTTTGTAAAAAAAATCAACATTAACTACACAATGTAAACAACGTTCTAAAGTTGTAGCCGCGGAGGCAACACCAGCCTGGTGTAGCCTCCCGCGGCTACAACTTTAGCTCGGCAACACTTGCAGATTTTTGTTGGACGTCGTCTTTTTTTTTTAATCCAAATAACTTCCACGCGAAAGACACGACTCCTCGTTTGGGAAGAAGTTCCTCGGTCTCATGTTGCCGTTCTGGAGCTTCCATTTCGGGACTTTTTAACCGTAAACTAGTAGCGTGTTGGGCCTCCAGTGCAACTGCAAAACAGTCCCCTGTCAAACAACGTTCTGCAGCACTTACGTTCCGCCGCGCGGCGTTCCCAACGTTGTGTACGCTACAGTACATACTGAAAAATTAATGTCATAAGAAAAATAAACACCGGTATTCGGTATGAGCCGGTATACCGCCCAGCACTATTCTACAGTATCCGTCAACTACTGCACGTAGGCCTCTTTTGGGGGCGGTGGAGGTGGTAACAGTGATGTAAAACACACCCGTGTTTGTGGGACTTGTGTCACCCTCCCAGCCGGAGCAGTGATGCTCCGCGTTTCTCTGCGAGACGCCCGACTGTGAGGAGTTCGCGCTACAGAAAGGATTTCATCCCGAGCTTGGCAGGGGAGGGTCTCTGGGTAGGTACAGAACAATCGTCTCTCCTTCGCTCCTGTCAGCCAGAAAACACAGAGAGCTGGCACGCGCGCTCAGTGGGAAAAAGAGCGGGAGTGACACACACACACACAGTAACACACACTCAGAAAATGGGTTCTGATGATGCCGTCGGGGATCGTGGTCTGACAGTCTGCTTTTGTGAAGTGGATGACAATGCCTGGTGAAAAAAAAAAAAAAGTCTGTAAAAAAGGACCACACTGTTACCCTGCTGTCAAACCGGCGGGTTCACAGACAAACGGGGAAGAAATGAGGGATGGAGAAGAGCAACAACATCCGCCAGGCAGATGAACTTCTGCAGGAAGGGTGCACGTGGGAACGCAACGTTTTAAGAGGTCCTGTATGTTAAATATACCACACACCCATGTGGACGAGTGTTCCCGTGCGCTCTTACGCGTGAGGAGGAATGGAGAGGAGGGTGAAGTGTGTTTGTGTGTGAAGAAGACGGGCATGAGGAGGAGGAGGAAGGGGGGGGGGGGGGCACGTTTAAATTCAGTGACATCTGTTCATTACAACTAGAGTGTGTTTATTTTTATACAGCCAGCCACAAGCAGAGAGCTCGACTGGCACCGCTGGTTAATGTAGCAGCCCGCCATGAAGGCAAAAAGCAAATGAAATATTAACCGACACCGCCGTAAAAACGGGAGGACAAAGGACGGGAAAGAGTTGAAGTGATAAGATGGTATGTGACAAAAATGCACGAGGCGTCTCCCCCTCACATGAAGATCCTGTTCTGATCTCATTAAGGAGAAGCGCGCCATCAACAGCTCACCATGGAAATGGGCCGCAAATAGGAAACGTGTATGAGTGGGCTCTATTTCTGCTGTCAAACAGTTGGACGAGTCTATATTTGCACGACTTCATTTGACACCTTTAAAGAGCACCCACTGATCCCACAGATGTAATCAACGTGTCTGTCTCATTGTCTGCATTGTTGTTTTTTGGGGGGGATTATCTGAGTCCAGAGAGGTGCGGAGGGGTGCTCGCTGCTAATCACTCCGGTACACACAGCCGTTTTCTTCCAACCACCCATCCGGACCCGAGCACGGGCCCCACTCTCCGGCTCCCCCAGGATGGCCTGCTCTGGAATGAATGGCGCTCATGGGGAAGAATCTGGCCGCGGGCGCTCAATATGTCACATTGGTCTCAGAGAGAGAGAGAGAGAGAGAGAGAGAGAGACGGACAGGACTGTGACAGGTACGTGCTTTTATGCGGCTGTGCGCGCCCACGAGTGTGTTTGTGAAGGATTCCCAGATTTAGAGGTGTAAAAGGGGCTCAGATTAACAGGCTCAGGACGCAGCGCCTCACACCGAGCGAAGGGGAATTAGGCTGGCATTGATGTCTCCTCTGCACCAGCACATTAGTCATTCATTACCATGTGGTTGCACAATGTGCACCAGGTTGCCCCTCATCATTTTCCTCCGTGTTATTGCATTCATGACAATGTTAACATGACAACACGCTTTGTTATTCATAGGTCATTATCTGAGCTATAATATTTCCATCACTTATCATCAGGCAATGTCACCTGTCCTTTATTCCAAATACACTTTCAATGCAAAAACTGTTGCTCTGTTGTTCCTTTGCATGGTGTTTGAGATAAAAAATAAGGACTTTTCAAGTCAAAAAGCTTGTGAATGAATAAAATCTATCTGTACTGAATTACAAAAAAGAAGAAGAAGAAAAGAAAATGTAAATTTACTGTGTGGAAAGCAACATGGGTGCATATAACCTAACAGAAAATACTCTGAAACATTTTGTGTTGAATAAGTAGAAAAATCTCCAATTATGGATTGTAATGGCAAGAAGAAAAAAAAGAGATGTGTAAAAGTATTTAGCAGCTCTGGTGTTTACAGCACTGTCTACTAAAAATATCCATCTTTTTTTTTTATTGTGCTGTTGGATTTCAACTTCCTTCTCATTCTGGATTTTTTTTTTTTTTTTTTTAAATACACCCACACTTACGGATTAAACTAAAAAAAGAAAGAGACCAACCCTCTATTCGCTCACAGAGAACCGATGCACAACTGCAGATATGAGTGTAACAGCGAGCGACGTTTATTTTTGTTTTGTTTGGCGACTCTTGCATCTTATTTCCGTCCTCTGGATTCCCTCACAGTCTAAAAACAGACATGTTCGGTTCGAAGGCGGTTCAGAAATTGACCAGAGGTGTGAATGTGAGCGTGCACACCTGTCTGTCTGCGTCGGTCCAGTCATGAAGCAACGACCTGTTCAGGGTGAACTTCATAACTGATGTCAGCTGTGATCAGCAGGGGTAGCAGCATATTAAGAGCATTTAAAATAATTGAATAATTAATGCATAATTATTTTCTTGCAAAGCTGCTTATTTAACTCGTGTTTGTACCACCTAGCCACATTTCTTTTCTTTCCTCCCAATTTCTTTTGGAGTATCATGATGTCTGAAGCAGGAAGATGCAGGATGCGATGGAAAGGTGGCCGCAGACCCTCTCATTTGAATGTATAACAGTACATTTCAGATTACTAAATTGATGCTTACAGTTTTAGATCTGACATCCTATCATGTGGAGTAACAGGCCCTAATTCGTCGTGGCACGTCGCAACTTTCAGCCGCAAACTTTTCTCGTCTCCCGAGCGGCTGCGTGTGCCAAGAGAGATGTGAAGATGTGGATTGACACACCATCTCTCCTCCAAAGCCTTCCTCCTCAACGCGGCCAGATTAAGGGATTAGCAGGGAAGGCAAGCACTAAAGCTGGCTAATTCTCACCCAAGCACAGAGAGCTACCCAGAGCCCCACGGAGCCTCTTTCTGCTCAGAGCAGCTGTGTGGTGGAGGGAGGGACAGAGCTGCATCCCCTGGAGGAACCAGACGGGGGGAAAAAAGAGAGAGAGACAGAGAAATCACACCATCACTCATTTGGTTTCCTGCAAAAACACTGATGACTTTTTGTCAGTTAGTATATTTCAGTGATGGTTCGGTCTTTGATGCACCAGTCAGTGGCTTCCTATTGCTAATGATATTAGAAAGGTACAAGTAATGGAACAATACTGACTCGCTTGACGATGCTTGACCTCATTACCAGCAGGTTAGGTGAGTTCATGGTTAGATCAGAGGCAAAACCAAGCTGTTTTTTGGGGGTAAAACATTTTTTTAATTGGATGCTGCTTTGACATCTCCAGATGAAATTGAATTCTGTCTTTTAATGGTCTGACCAACCTCGTATCCATGAAAGCAAAGTTGGCACTGCGCAGATTTAAAACAGAAATCACCTACCATAATGGCTGATTCTGGTTACGATATCTCTAGTAATCCTTTATTTTATTATATTAATGAAATCATCAAGAAATGTATAAGACAAGATAACAAGATCAGAAACCAAGAGGTGCAGTTTGTTGAAAAAGAAAGTCAAGGTGATCCATACTGTGACGTATGTTTGGTTGAGAGCGTCATTCTTCGAGGTCATGCTTCCCCTTGGCTGCACATGTTTCCAGGGTTACCTTAACTTTTGTTTAGTTTGGCTGAAAAAACTCGTGTAAAATAGAAGAAACTGATGTGGAAAAGGATGAAGAGTTGTGGCCTTAACAGGACAAAATGACATCACAATACCAAAGAACAGCATTTGCCACACATTTGAAAAACTAAACTACATATTCTAGACTAGATTAAGGACTCTTATGCTCACCTCCGCTCGTTGTTAAGTTCAGATGACAGTCCAGGCTCTCATCTGTCCAAACTGGAGACGTCCAGCTGTGACGCACAGCACAACGTTTGGCAAAAGCTTAACACAGCAGATCTCTGTCAGTCGAAACTAAAACTGGGTCATGTAACTGGACAAAGGTCCCGAGCTCACCGACCAGCACATCTGCAAAAGAAAAGAACCAAGACGCTGCACTTGGCCAGTAAGAGTCCAGACCTTAGCGAAGATGACATGGGATCTTAAGACAGCTGCACATAAATACCTGAAAACTTCAAAGAACTTCAGCAACACTGTAAAAATGAAAGAAAGAAAATGAGCCAAAACAACAAATATCATGTGGTGTTGTTCACCCGAGGTGGTGTTTATTTAATTTTAACTCCTGACAAGGACCAGATTTTGTTTATGCCTAATAAATAAAACCTGAAAAAAAAATGTAAGAATCTATACTTCCTTTTTTGCATAATTCACAAGTCTTATGAAGAGAAGAGCTTCCAGTATGAGCACAAAAACAAAATTTCTGTTGGTATTCAGGGTCCCTGCATCCAAACAGCTTCGCATTTTCTGAAAAGTCAAACTTTTCTCTCTCCACGGAGTCATTTTTATAGTGAGACAAATATTATAAAAGATACATTTGTTTGTGCCTTAGCTTGAAAGTATTTTACCTTTTTCTTTTTCTCAGACTAATGCTGCTGGGAGAAACATCACGGTCCAACTGGACGGTTGCTTCCTTAACTGCATGTTATCTTCCAGAGATGGTCATGTGATGTAGGTAACACAAACCAGGGAAGGATCCACAGAGATTCAAGTGTTTAGTCATGTGACCTCTTAAACACTGTCGCTTTACCCTGCAGCTGAAGGTTTAGCTCGACCTCAACTGCTTGTGCCCCCAAAAATATGTTTACATCTCACGTCAAACCTGTCTGCGTTTGCTTCCACACAAACACAGGTAGAGCTTTAACAAGAGTTGAAATACTTTATATCTAACTTTGAACCCCAATTTTATTATTATATTCCCTCATTTAGGCCCGTGCAGACAGAAAATCAGTGAAATACAAATAAAGAAAAAGCAGCTGATCTCATAGTCTATACTGAAGATGTAATCTTGACATAATCCAGAAATGAAACTTCTGATTCCCTAGTTTCTGATTTGACAACTGACAAACAGGTCTAACTGTGTATAAGACCCAACAAATTAATTGTCACATTAATCCTATGATATAGGTTAGGCAAAGCAGGGGAGGATATACAGCAACGATTTAGGAGAGAAAATCATAAAACAAATCGGTGCAACATCTGAAATGGACCAAACCTGGTTCATTTCCTGAAGTTGAATTTGCCAGAACAGCGCGGATGCCAGGTGTAACCATACCAAAGGTTTCACGCTTTGAAATGAAATCACATTCATGTGGACGTCGCCTTAGACAGAGGCTGCAGGGTTGCTAGCTGAGTTTGGAGAGTCAGTTTTGTCCTTCCTTTGAATGAGGTCCAAACTCCCAACCATCAACCACCTGCACCCAACAACAACAACAACAACAACAACATTTACAACTTCAGCAGAATCAAAGCTGAAAAAGCAGACAATGAGGCATGGGGGGGGGGGAAGATCTCCCAGCAGCGTTTCATCACAAACGCGCGCTCGTTCATCTTAAGTTTCGCTGCACTTTGGAGACCCAAAGCAAAGCAAACGGCATCCATCTCGCCTCGTGCTCGGTAAACAAGAGGAGAGGCGGTGAGACGGTCCGCGGCTCGGGCACGTGCTCTCCAGCAGGCAGAGGACAATGCAAGAGCTGGCAGAGTCGGTGTCTCGTGCCAGAGGGAATAGAGTGCCACATGGTGCCCCTTTAGAGCAGGGCCAGCCTGGAGGGGGAAGTGACTCACAATGCATGTACACATGTGTGTTTGTGTCTGCCGTCGTGCATGCACTTGTGCGTAAATGTGTTTGTGTGACCATCCGTGAGCACCCTATCCAAAGAGACAAGAGAGATCTATCGTCAAGTTTTAGGTGTAATATATGTGGATTTGTGTGTGTGTCAGAGTGTAAAACTGGTTTGTGTGAGTGCCTACACGAAGGGGAGGGGGGAGGGGGGTTACAGCAAGGTGGGGCAGAGGGTGTGTGTGTGTGTGTGTGTGAAGGGGGGAGTCCCAGTTCCCTTTTGCATCTTAAATTCCTCAACATCTGTTCAATCCTTCTCTGTGGCAGCGGCAGCGGGTTGCGATGCCAGTTGTGTAAGCGCTCGTGCGCCTTTCGCGTGAGCGCGTGTCTGCAGATGCGTACGAGTACGTGCGCCCGCTGTTGTGTTTGTGTCTGCACGCTCCGCTGAAGGTGCCGGTTGTTACCCGCACCTTAATTAGGAGGAGACGGAGACTCGTTTCCAACAATACTTGCAGGTAATGCGAAGCGTTCACAGTGAATACGTAAACAGGCCCATTCACCTCCGAAGCCACGCGACTCCGCCCCCGAATCCCAGGACTGCGACCCAAATCAGAGCTCAGGTTCAGCGGCTTTGATCAAAAACATAAGGCAAAAACAACAACGAGGCGTCTTCCCCGTCATCAAACGCGAGACGAAGAACGAGGGCTGCAGCTGGAGCGGGACGACCCGCAAACCAAGTAGGTCAACCTGAGCGGCCAGAGAGCGCGCCTCCACTTAGTACAGTCTCCTAACACAGATATGAAGGAGTGCGCCGGAGATGTGGGTTAGTGTGAGCATGCCACGTGCACGTTAGAATGCAAAATGACAGGAGATTTTTATGGAATTAAATATTCAGGTCCTGTGTGCCATCTCCTGAGTGAAAATTTCAAAGCATCAACATAAACAGCTTCGAGGCCAGCAAGGAGTGGTGGAAAGTCCCTCTTTAGTGTTTATATTTTATGATTCTCTACTATCTGGCTGCATTTTTGTTTCGTGGCATTAGTATGATGAATTACCTTTGAGATTAAGATTTATGTAAAGACATTAAAGACAAGATTAATGACCATATGATAAATATGTAGGGGTGCACGATAATTATCGGGCCGATAACAGGAAATTATGACGTCATCCCAATAACTCCGATATCATGACAAATAGCTCCGATAACATATATTTTTGTCTATTTATACTTTTTTCTCCCTCTGAGCCTTGAATGACCGGTGTTTTGAAATTTCTTCCTACCTAAAATTTTTTCCTACCGTAGCGGAAAATTATATTATAGCCTCATCTGTAATTTTTTCCTACATTGTAACAATATCCTACCAGCACATACAGTCATGGAAAAAATTATTAGACCACCCTTGTTTTCTTCAGTTTCTTGTTCATTTTATTGCCTGGTACAACTAAAGGTACATTTGTTTGGACAAACATAACGATAACCACAAAGATTGCTCATAAGAGTTTTATTTAAGATCTGATATCTTACCATTTTCCATGGTTTTCTTGATTATAACCTAAATCACTTAAGTTTTTACATCAATAGCTATGGCGTTGTACTGCCAAAAACACTGCTTTTATGCATTCAGTGTTTTCTTTTCTGTCTGTTTAGTCACATATGACGTTTAGTGGTACCAGGTATTAAAATGAACAAGAAAGTGAAGAAAAAATGGTGGTCTAATAATTTTTTCCATGACTGTATATCTGCTCTCCTCTGTGTTTTGGGTGGTATTATACACATTTAATAATGTCCTTAAGCTAGTGAAATATTTAGCTTAAGGTTTTTGCAGAAAATGTTCAGATGTAACTTTAAAAAGTAATCATAAGTCACTATTTTAATCACGCATTTTTCTCGCGTAATGTAACGGATTACAGTTATGTTTGAGATTTATCGTCTTGCCAACGAATATACGACAAACCCTGTAAAGTAACCTCCTGAACAAGGTTTAATACAGCTAGAAAAGCACATTCACTCACGCACAGGTATATGCATCATAAAGACGTGCATCTGATTTGTCTGTCAAACCTATGCAATATAAATACTGTACATACAAAGTATCAAATGTTAGGCATTCAGAGCATTTGATTTGTCCCTCAAATGTATATGCATTAAATACTGTCCATACAAAGTATTAAAAATACAAGAAACTAACCTTTTCTCTTCCGCGATAACAGTCAGGCAGCAGAATATTATGGCCTTCTGAAGTTGCTGCTATACGCATGCGCAGTCAACTCGGGTAGGAAGATATTATGAGTAGGAAGAAATTTCACAACACCGGCAGTGAATGTTATGTTCAAATAACATCGGCATAATCAGTAAAATGACTACTCAATAAGGAAAATCAAGAATACCCCCTCATGCCAGAAAACAACTCATTAAGTCGGTCATAATTTTAGTAGTTGCTGACTTGAATTGATATTCGCAATATTTTCCCACATGTTACACATAAAAAAAAAAGAAAAAAATAGAAAAGGCTGAAAGAACGACTAGCAAACGAGGGAACATGGGAATTTACGTTACACCTTGAATGCAGCCTGCAGCACAGCATACTGATCACAACAAACATGGCGGCGTGGAACTTCGTTAAAGTTTCAGAAGAAGATAGTTTGGTGGTTATTTGTGACGAATCCTCCGAGTGAATTCTATGAGGAGGGAAGCACAAGCTTTAATACGTAAAACCTGATCAGCCACCTACAACATAACAATCGCTTCCATGGAGTTTTGAAATCACGCTAATGTGAGCTAACGGAAGCTAATGCTAACGTGCGCAAGCAAGCAGCAGGCTCCCCTCATTCCTCTCATTTAAAGCCTCCATGAGATTAAAAAATAAAAAACAAAAACTACTGAACCTCATTTACTTTAATTAAAGGTATTAATTTAAATGGAACCACAAGCCAAAATCCTTTAAATGTTAATCTTTTTCATGTATTTCCATCAGTTCAAGGAGCCTTTATCTTTTATATCAGTCAGTAATGAACCTTACTTAAGTTAATGTGAGATATCAAATAGGTTTGTTTGATAGCTTTACGAAAATGTTTAAGAGGCTTGCCAATAGTTTTTCATTGGAAAAATAAATATCTGTTCATTTAAAGAGTCCAAACTATTTTTGATTTTGTTCATAGTATTGATGTAATGATCTTAGGTATGTGTGTGTGTTATCGGTTATTGGTATCGGCCTTTAGGAGCTGAAAGTTATCGGTTATCGTATCGGTTTTAAATAAGAGTTATCGTGCATCCCTATAAATATGCAGTTAATTGTTTAAATGATATTTTCTCACGATACTTGCGTCCCAAACTGCACCCCCACTGGTGGCATTGAAACGTAAGACGTAAAGACTTCTTTCACCATCGCCCGTCTGTGTCTGATTTAGTCGCGCGGAGCTCATGAGGCAATCGGCACACATTCATCCGTAACCCCTCTGACAGACACCATCCACTGGGCACCCCTCACTAACCTGCTGCCAGTCTTATGCCACCTTGCGCCAAGCCTGCCAAACTTATGTCACATCAGAGCAGACCCCGTGTCAACTCCTCACAGTGCATATGCCAACCCCATGACCCCCACTTGCCAACCTCATGCAACATCGGTGGCACTCCTCAGACAACAATATGCCAGCGGAGGACCTTCGTTTGGCCCAAACTTTCAAATCCCCTGGGCGGCGGACGCTGAGCAACACTGTACGGAAGTGGAGGGGGGAAAAAAAAAAAAGGTCAAAAGTTGCTGGTGAATTAGGGTTCAAAGAAAAATCTGTCAATTTGGTTATTCTTCAGTGGATGCAATTAGCAATGAAATCCTGCTTAAGCTCTAATCTGGGAGTCTGTGGCTTCCCTCCAGTCTGCCCATCATCCCGCCTGTCTCCCACCAAAGCCCCTCACCTCTGCCTCTCTCTCCTGATGCCTGCTGGCACTTTGGGAGCAGTGCCCCTCCAATCTCTGTGCCCCCCCCCCTCAAAAAAAAAAAAAAAAAAAAAAAAAAAAAATCCCCCTACCACCCCACCCTCCCTCCCTCCCTCTTCCTCTGGATGCCAGCCGACGGCCCTCACAGTGTGGCACGCCATCTGCTGCCGCCCGCCCCGGCAACCCATCCACCCTTCCCCTCCTGCCCACCCCCAACCCCAACCCTGCAGACAGCAGCTACCCACAATCCCTTTCTGCCTCGGCACATAGAACAGGAGGCTTTCTCACAGATCACTTCACCCCCCGATGCCCCTGCTATAAAGGAGGAAACTGTGGAAAGTGTGTATCTGTGTGTGTTTGTGTGCGTGCGCGCAGCCCGAGATGGTGGGGGCCTCACAGACAAAACATGCAAAACACATGGTACTTCTTATTTGGTTTTTTTTTTTGCTCAACACGCATTTGCATTCGCTAGTTATTTACACCCAAACACACATGCACACTCCTCATTACCGAAGTTGACTCTTTTTGGGCACGAAGGCTGCACAAACCTCTGATCCGGTACCGCTACCGGGGCTCCTACTGTAGGAGTCAAGTGTGTCAAAATCTAAATATCTCTCATCAGAATCAGCAAAAATCTAGTTTGGTGAAACTGGGAATGACTTGAGGTTGCTCTCTTTTGCATTAGGTGACTTATAAATTCACACGCAGGCAGATTAGATAGTTTGGCATATTTTTTAATGGAACACAGCGCGAGGCGAGTCGCAGCAGCTGTCAGGTAGCTGACATGAGGCGACTCTCAAAAGCTCTCCACGGATGCGCCGCGGCTGCCTTCGGGGATCCGGCGGTGTCTCTGTGACAAAGCTCTCTGATCAGCGTTTAGCTTTGGAAAAGCGGGCTAAATAAGATGAGGGACATCAAACTATAGGAAGAGAGAGAAGAGGAGCGGCGCTTCATCCATCTTGTGCGAGTATCGAGCCTCATTCCTGGCACTCTATCCATCAATGAGCGCAACATTAACTCTCTGGATCAGAACCAACATCCTCAGATCTCTCTCCATCTCCCTTCCCCTCCCCTCATCCTGCTAAATACAAACACCGATGTACAGAATTAGTATTCTGCTGCCATCTCTCGACATCCACCTCTCCACCTTCTTCTCACCGAGACCCTGCTGGATCTCGCACTCATCCAAAAATCCCCCCACTTGACCGCAATAAAAGGGGGACATTTCTGCAATGTGGACGTGTGTTTGGACTCTCAGTCTCTGCGCACAGCACGACCCGGAGAACAAGCCTCCTCAGCACCTCTGACGTGCAGCCCGTCTCCATTCACCTCCTCTTTTCTCCTCTCCAGATCTCCTCTCTGCTCAGCAGCCTCCTCTCTTTGTCTCTCTCCCAGTTGGTGTTAATAATTTAACTACAGAGCTGCTGCAGAGCTGGCGCCGGTCCAGGCCTCCGATTGGCACTGTCTGTCTATTTATGACACTGTGTGGCAGCGCACATGTGTGGGATGTGCAAGAGTGAGAGGACGACTTTGTGTGTGAGCGTGCACGCACTCACGCGTGTATGCAGTTAAAGATGTGCATGTGTTTCCTTACCAGACTTCACATAACAGCAAATTAGCCTCCGAAGCCTCCAGACTGTCACCTAAACTCAAGTGAGCGACATGTGCAACACAAAAGTCTGATTCTTCTTCTTTGTTTTTCACTGCGAGACTCATTTGATTCACACAAGGTAGTGACATTGGACGTTTGGTTGGAAGCAAACGAGTCGATGTTTTTTTATAACCGAATGTCTGCTGGGCTTTCCAGTTTTGCTTCGCGTGATGTAACCGTTGTGGGTGTCGTGTTATTTTTGGACGCAGACACTTTTGTAATCATGCTGCAAATGTTTCGCAGTTTGAGAATAAGACTGACATAATTGCAGGAGTTTTAAAATCTAAATGTCCCTGTTAAATTCATGGCTGTAATTGCAGTTATTTTCCTGTGTGCATGTGCAGTCTACCCGTCCATCTGCCATATAAAAAAGGAACGGTCAAAATAAAAAGTCGCAATGCTCATTAAATTATAAATAATAAAACAGATTAACTGCAAAGCTATAATTGTCTCCAACCTCAAAAAAAAAAAAAAGTTTTGTTGTTTTGTTTTCTTTCTTGTTTCCCTGACTCCCATAAAATCGTTAAATGCATCAGTGGAAGTGGAGTACTGAAGCATGCAAATTGCAGTCTTAAGATGCACTACTTGGCTATAGGATTTTCAGAACAACAAATAAAAAAAGATCCTCACTCTAGAGATGTATAAGCCAGTACAGGAGTGGAGAAAATCTTCTATAATGCTTCTTTGCCGGAGGCTGAGATACTCTGAATAAAAAAATAATAATAAAATGCAGACAAAATAGAGGTTTAGTGACTACTAAAGACAAAGATGGCTGCCAAAGATCAAGTCTTTAAGCAAATTTTCTGCTTAAGATACTTATGTGCCTAGAAAAGGTTATTATTGAAAATAATAATAATAAAAAAAAGATTTATTACTCAATTCTACAAATACTTGAGGCTCAGTAAGACATTTCCGAAATCCTGATCACCTAATAAATAAATTTAAAAAAAGCAAAACCCCGACATATTCAGATGATCTGGAAGAAAAGAGACATTTCCATATCTCGTGTGTGACACGGTGTGAATCTCGACGGCACCTCCTACACCTCTCACCCTCCTACGGTCCAGCCCACGAGATCTCTGCCGGGTAAAACCGGTACCAGCAGCCCACGACATTCATCCAGTCATCCCCGCCATCATCAACCGTCCCTGCCATCAGCTGTCACACCGGCATGTGCTGTCCTGCAAAACATTCGGACTTCTCTTTGACTGAAAAACGTTTTCCTCGAGTGCCGCTGCAACTTGAACTTCTGAACCAGCAACGTTCGTTTTGTTTACACAATCAAAACAACGCAACATCGCTTTGTCTGCGAAGCTGATGTGATGAATGAACGCGTTGTCGTAGCACGAGGCCCTTCGCTGGGATTCATAGTAAACAGACATATGCGAGGCCGCCCACCGCTCCACCTTATCTAAATACGATACCTCGTAAGGGCCTTTCACACTTGTCGGAAACATAAACACACCACGAGCGGCTGTGTGTGCACAGAACCTGCACTGTCATTAATTTCAGAGATGGAGGGAGGTCAGCGCGCCAGACGGCGCGTTTTGCGTGCAGGCATGTGCGCTCGTAGGTGTGTGCCCGCGTGCACGCGAGCGTGCGTGTCAGATGGGGGGATGGGAACGCGGATGTGCGCACACGCACGCACCGGGGTTTGACAGGTGGCTGCGGTAAAGAGGTGGTCCCTGAGCTGGGGTCTGCCTGTCTCTGACTGAGAGAGAGAGGAATAAAAAGCTCCCAGCAGCTGTCGCCCTAATTCCTTTAACACGGTGCTTGTGCTCTGATTAGAAAACAGATCTGGCCTCTAATTTACTCCTGACACCAGCTAATGCTCTATATCTCAATCGCCCCGTCCCCTACTCGCCGCTGGCCTTGCCCGGCTGGACTTCGGAGGGTCAGAAGGCGTGCGGGTCCAGAAGCGCGCCCAGGTAAAGGGAGCTCACCTCCACACATCACTGACTGGAGCCCGGATGGCTCTCCTGGATCAGAGAAACACCTCACCGGGTCTGAGGAGTCAAGCGGGTTGCTTTATGACGGCCTGCGCTGCCAAAATCCTTCCTGTGAAGCAATTTGCAGCAGAAAATGAAAATGCCAAGAACAAACATGATTTATTCTCCCCCTTGAAACGAAGTGATGAGTGAGAGAGTTCGTTTAGCCTCCTTTCTTTGATCATTTTATAGGCAATCTTTAAAAATCCTGAAGACAAATTATTCTTGGTTTTGGTTTCTGGCATCTCAGCTTGACTTCTTATTTTTTAATTACAACTAAAATATTTATCAGACCTGTGCAACAGAAGCCAAAAGAAAAAAGATTGTATAAAAGGCTGTCAAGTTTAAACGTGTGGATCATCACTAGTTTATTAAAGGAATATGCCAGAGGTGAAACAGCCTATTATTAGACGGATAGGAGTGTAAACTATTGTTAGGGTCCAAAACAACATGAATTTAAAGCAGTTTTGAGAGGGAGCTGATTGTGTGTTTGCAGCAAAATAATAGTGTGGATACTGTCCCTGCAGAAAATCTTAACTTTATGTATGTAAAAAGGTTGATCAGACAGGCATTACCTTGATATAAGTCCATCCAAGTCAGTTCCCAATGCTAAACTACTGCTAGCAGCTGCAAAAAGAGGAGAGTATTGTAGCCGCTGTTTCCATAAAACTGCATCAATGGCAGATATTTACAATAAAAAAGGGAACTGCTACAAGTGGAGCCCAATTTGCGGCAAATATACATATTCTGCTGCTTCGAGTCACATCACTTTGGTCCATAAAGACGGTTTACAGTCCTTAGCATCTCATAATGGACCTACGGCTGATTTAAATACGGAATGTATCTTTAACTTATCATTGAAAAGGACTAAGCAGGCCTGGAACCTGTGACGCTCTGAGGATCACAAAAACAAGAGTGGGAGCTGTGAAACGGATGAAAGTGAGAATAATTATATTGATTAGAAAATCCCATGAGTCCCAAACGCACCACATGGAGTCATTTGTGGGGTGAATTTCTTGCCCGGCTTTTAATATTGTTCTGTGTTGGGTGTCGTTTCCCAGCATGCTTTGTTGAAGACACAAACTGTTAGTGATCTGTAATCTGTTCTTGATATTAAACGTATTAGTCAGCTGTTCTACACTTTTTGTTTCGGTTTTTCACCATTAGTGAATGCATTTACTGTCGCATACTATTAGAATTATTTTAAGATGTTCGCAACTGACAGATTTTATCCTCGTTTGCTGAAAGCAGTCCAGAGATTGCAGGTAAACATTTTCTGTAAAAGATTTGTCATTAAAAACATTGTTATCCATCTATAGATAGAAGCACGGAGTGGATATATAAGATAATGCTCAATGGACAGAAAAAACTCTAAGGTACTTTAACATGTTTAATGTGGTATCATGTTAGTAGATGTGTTTCCTTGCTGTGACTGGTGTGACTGGTCTTGAATATGTGTTTTGGACAGGCAGCTGCTCTCCTCCCTTTGTCTAACAATATTAGATTTTTATTAAATAAACTTATATTTTGGGCAGCTGCTTTTCTTTTCAAATTGCTTACACTTTAAATATTTAGAGGAGGTTAAATTTGTCAGATTCACATGTCGGGATCACAAGCCAGACATATCTGGCATTAATGGTCTATAATGGGAGGCACTTCAAAACACACCGACTGAGACAAAGAGGGACACAAAGTGAGAAAGACACAACAACCTCCGTGTGCAGAGAGGATTTTTGACTGCGGCCTGCGGGCGGAGGACGACGGCCCGGCTGGGCGTCCGGGTGTCGTGACGGGGTTGGCCCAGCAGGGGGCAGAGGTGTGACGCAGGGAGTGGGAGGTGACAGCTCGGTGTCACACTGCACTCGGGGTGTCACCTCACCAGGCTGGGAGAGGAACAGAGAGAGAGAGAGAGAAAGAGAGAGAGACGGAGAGAGAAAGAGTGGACAGAGAGACAAAAAGGTGAGAGATCGGTCTCAAGCTGCGCGCCTTTCTGTCAGGCTGTCTTTGTGAGCGCTTGAGCTTTGGACTTGAGTGATAACAGACTGGTCTGCCAATCAGATATAAATCATTACAGGATTTAAGATGAGATTCGCCATAAAGTTATTGTGATGAAATATACCGAAAGCAATGATAATATAAAAAGACAAGGGGTCATTTTCTGACGTCAAGCCACAGCTCTACCCTTTACCAGGGCTACTTTTCTTTGTGTGCGCGCTTCTGAAATCCTTTTTTATTTCCTCTTTCTTCCCTCTCTGTCTCCTATATCTGTCTCCAGGGACTCACTTGGCATCTTTCCCTACTTTTTATCCTTGCTCCAAACTGCTGCTGTCTGAACACAGGATGGACACACACACACACACTTTCACAAACACTGAAAGGTATTTTCCAGAAAAGAAAGAAAGAAAAGAAACTGGCAAAGGAAGAGAAATGTATCTCCTTATATGCGACACAAAGACGTTTTCCTTCACGTCACTGTCACCTGGAAATATTAGAGAGGAGCTCACACATGCAGACAACAGCATCGATGAGACGCGGTACAAGTGGAATCCAAAGAGATTAATGCAAATACTGAGATGCTTCACGCTTCTCAAGGAAAACACACACTTAATCAGAGGCGAGAAGACAAATCCAGACTGAAAGGAAACGCACACTCTCACTCAGCGATTCCTTGGAAAGATAAACAGAAATCAGGGAAAGACGCAAACATTCCGCGTTTTATTTGTTTATTTCGATCCCTTCTAGCTGCTCTTTTAGTTTGAAATCAGCTTAACGCTCACTCAGCTCCCTCCTCTGGCGCACATTGAAGGTCTCCAGCAAAACACACACACACACTCTGTGACAGGCAGACAAGACAAGCCAGACTTCAAAAGCAAGAAATAAATAAATTACAGACAAGTGTGATGGGGATGAATTAATAACAAGAGAAGAGATGGGGACGCAAAACAGGAAGAAGAGTTTGCAGCAGTGAGGGAGGAAGCAGTGATTTTTTTTTGGAAGTAAGCTGGAGGTGCAGCCATCGAGACAGAGTTTGTGTCACACACACACATTTCCAATCTTCAGTTGCATCGGCTTCAAGTGGCGCAGAAGCAAAACGGAAGCACAATCCAGAGATAAGACTGTAATCTGCAGGTGGAAAATGGCCTGCAAGACACAGCGTGAAGCGGCTTGTTTCTCTTCCGAGTTTCCTTCACTCCGCGTCTTTCCTTAATTATTTGGAGAAGGGTGTGAGTGTGAACGCAAATATGCAAATGAAACGGTTATTATTACATTGCTCATCAAGCAGCGCGGAGCAGACATTAATAGGCTGATGAATATGCATGTGAATTTGTTAATTAAGTTAATTATTCTGCTGAAAATGCATTCGTCTTCCAAGGACATCTTCCCCAGGATTCCAACCTGCTCCGCTCATTAGTCATGCGATATTTTACACTGGGCGGCGGGACAAGAGGCAAAGGGGGGGGGGGGGGGGGGGGGGGCAGCGAGGGGGCCACCGGGGTAAATACGTACACGATATAAGGGCATCTTGGTTTCGGAGTCCACATAAGACATAAGAAAGAGATAGGACGACACCATAAAGGTGAGTAATCATCCGCGTGTTCTTCAAAGGTTAGGGGTCATCGAGGGGGGCGGGACCCCCGCGGCCGGATACGGAGGGGCGCTCGCGCTCACAGCGGCCAGACGTTCACTCCATCTCCGCTTTTCTCTTTCCTCTCCAGTAATTCCCCCTCTTCGCTGCTTTTCCTCTAATTGCTTATTAAAACCCTCTTAAATGAACTTTTTGTGCCAACTTTCCAACACATTAATTAATTGTTGTAGCCAATTAAGTGTCGCTGCGCAAATGAGCTTCAGCACAAATGGTCCTGCAGGGCCCCCCCCCCCCCTCCCCTCACTACAACCCCCCCCCCCCCCCCTCCTCCCCCTTCCTCCTCCTCTGCTCTCTTACCGCTTTCCCAGCAGCCCCTCTGCCCTTAAAGCAGCAGCGGCGGTGGCGACAGCATCCACGCATCCAGACTGAGGGAGTCGTCGGCGTCGCCTTGCTGATCAGGCTCCCGGACTGGAATGGGTAATGAGAGGGTGAGACCTTGAGAAAACACTTGGCTTTGCAGAAGTGCAGCATCATGCAGAGAGGATGATGCGTCTTTGGCTTAGCAGAGGAAAAAAAAAAAAAAAAAAAAAAAAGGTCAGAGAAAGATTTTTCAAAAACGTCAGCATCATCTGCTTGGGGACTGAATCTGACTCCAGGTTACTGCAGTTTCATCACCTCAACCAAAGAAAAGTCTCCTAAACACTCTTCAGTGGGTTTCAGTGCTGCTGAGCAATAATCAGTGTGTGTGTGTGTGTGTGTGTGGCAGCAGTTTTCCCAGAAAACTATAAACTGGGAAAAGAACGGAGATGTTATGGCGCCAATAAAGCATACTGTTGCAGCAGTAAAGCATATATCAGCGCTGGGGAGAGAAAAAAGTCAATCAAAATTTGAAATATTGCATAAATAAAAATGTAGTCATAAACGAAATGGCTGACATTAAATTTAGCTCGACAGAAGACAAAGAAGATCTGATGAAGGCAGCACTATTTTTCCTGACTACCAAGTTGCACGTGTTTTCATCCAGGAAGGAAAAATAAATAAAAAATTGACATCTAGAATGTGGCCCAGGTCTCGTAATAGGCTTCGTTTATGTGCATCTCAGATGCGAGACTGTGGGAGTCCTCAGAGTTTACCCACTGATCAAACAGCCTCCGCCATCAAACCCAACATCAAACCAGTGAATGGGTTCGAGAGACAGCAGCAAGCCACATTTACACCACACACACACAAAACTGCTTAGTGCTAAACATGTTCCAAGGAGTCAATTAAGATACCTTTAATGATCCTATTTTATATTCAAATGGAATCTCAAAATATGAATGTTGGCTCACGAGAATTATTATTAGAGAAGCACTTCAGTCGACATCTCCATCAGAAAATCTCTGATAAAGGCAGCCAAAGGGCTCGCGTAAGTGTGGTATAAATATGTGAACCATCCCCCTCTGCTGGGTCGATCCAAACCTTCCTTAAAGTGAAAATTGAATCCAACATGCCTACTTTGTGGCTCAGCGGTTGCCCTCATTGCTTGATCATCAGTCTCGTCTGCTCCTCTTTCATTTCACTCTCCATCCTGAGCGCTCTGCCAAAGGAGAGAGCCGTTAGGGATAATCTCACAAAGTTACGGCAACAGCAGGTCACCGTCCACCGACAGGTTCTGTGCGTGATCAACTGCGGCGGGCTGTCCTTAAAAAAAAAACATGGCTGAACTGTCATGGAATTTACACCTGGTTAAATGTTGTGCTGTGTGACACTGGCCACGGTTACATTATGTTTTTTTAATTCGGAATTAATTATTCCGATTTAAATAATTCCGAATTAAACTATGGCCAAGCTGCTGAGATCACATTCAGAAATTGTGCCCCCTAAAAAAATAAAAATCTATGCACAAGAACAGATAAAACCAGACCAAAAACAGCTAAATCAAAAAAAATTAATTTCATTAATACAATTTGGCGTGAAGTGACTGAAACACATTTCTCCTGGACGTCCACTAAAACACCACAGCAGCTGACGGAGAAGCGGCAGCGTCCAAGATGGAGGCTCCATTTTGAAATCTGCCGTCGCCCGTCTCTGCCATGGCGAGCGCGCGCTTCAGACTGGCAGCGTGGCACTTCCGCGGGCATTCCCCCATAAGGTGCCGTTTCTGATTGATGGCGCCGCCTCCCTCTCGTCACTCCTCGGCCCTGGTTTATCCGTCTGCTCTCTGTGACTTGGCACGGGCGGTGCCCACTACTTCTGCGGCGGAGGCTCCCCGCGGGCACATCCACTATTATTCGGAGTCCCGACGGGCGGAGGCATCAGACAGGACGCACGCGCGCAGCACCGTCTCATCTCATTCACACTGGGTCTGTGCTGGAGGCCAGGTGAGCCTCCCGCTGCCTCCGCCATGAAAGGACCTCTCACCCGGAGGGCTCAGCTGCTCGCCGGGCCAGAGGGGTAAGCGCGGCTCTGTGAGCCTGCCAGGCGGGGAGCTGGTACGAGTGTGCCCGCCCCCTCCTCCATATCACCATCCCAGTGTGTAAAAAAAAAAAATATACATTGAGCCCTTTTTTTTTCGCGGTTAATGGGGACCGCCCCACCACGAAAATAAAAATCCGCGAACTGGAGCCGGTGTTCTGTCGATTTCTGCTACTTGTCGAGATACGCTACCTCGGGGTTCTGCGCATGCGCAGAGCGAATTTCCGAATGACGTTTTCCACGTCCATGATTTTTTTGAAACCCTTCGTAGCGGGACAAACGAACACCAGTTTACAGTGAATAACATCCTTAAAATTCATATAATTTCGTCTTTGTGCTTGTTGAAAACGTTCATTCAGCATGTGAAAGAGTACTGACCAGCTTTCACTACAGATAAAAGTTTCCTACGTCCGTTGCACATCTACCAAACAGCTAGCCAATTAGCTCCAGTTATGAGGCAGGAAACTGGGACAGAGGTTCAACCTCCAGTAAGACACTAAGCCTGAGCATACTGCATTTACATACTGAATTAACATTTTCAACACAAAGACGAAATAATATGAATTTTAAGGCTGTAACTCACTGTAAACTGACGACTAGTCCCGCTACGCGGATGTTCCTCTTTGCACTATTGTTAAATAATTAATACGACACAGTGAGTGTCACGCAAGGATAATATGACATTCCATATATTGAATTCACATGCTGAATGAATGTTTTCAACAAGCACAAAGACAAAAGATGACATGATATGAATTTTAAGGATGTTACTCACTGTAAACCAGTGTTCGTTTTTCCCGCTGCTCCCGCTACAAAGGGTTTCAAAAATATATGGGTGTGGAAAACGTCATAGGTAGCATATCTCAACAATTTGCAGAAATCGACAGAACACCGTAACCCCCAAGCCTAAATAATGTGTTTAAAATATGTTTAAAAACCGCAAAAATTAGCAAGGCACTGCAGCGAAACAAGACAAAGGCTCAACTGTGGTCTTTCTGTTACCTTCACAGCCTCTGGTCTCTGAACCGTAGTAAACAAACTGCCGGTATTGTGCTATTTTTGGCTCGTAATTAGCGGCTAACACGCTAACAACAACAAAAGAAAAAGTCCGGTTTTCTCTGCATGGAACGGGCACTTTATTCTGGCACTGCAGGAACTTGTAACATCACACAGGTTGTATTGTTGGGCTCCTGTCGGTTAACAGAGAATATAAATCTATACACGCTGGACTGCTGTTTGATGCTCACTACACTTTTTTTATCTAACCCCGTTTTCATTCTGCCAGCGTTGCCAGGTGGGAAATGTAGGATTATCGTACCAGAGACTCAAAATTATCGTATTTTGAGGGAAATTATCGTACATCTGTCATAAGCAAAATAACAAGCCCAATGATGCGCTCTAGTCACATTTCAATCAGCAAAGCACGATTGGCTGGAAACGTGTCACATGGGAACAGATGCCTTCAGGGTTCACAAAAAAACTCTCCGGTAGCCAGTTACGGCAGGTAATAATTTAAAAATGGTCAAATTATCGTACATTTGGCATTTTTTTTTATTATTGATCGTACATCGTGCAGAGGCCCAAATTATTGTACAAATGGGAACGCTGCGTTCTGCCATCCCACGACACACACACTACATTACCCATAAGGCCACACCATTACCCATAAGGCCACCTTCTAAAAGGGGCCAGGCTGGCTCACAACATTTCTTTGCTGTGAGAAAACGCGCACATCATCCTGTGATGTTTCCGCAATTTTTTCTTGATTTTTTTAAATTATATTATATATTTCTGAAAAATCTGCGAATAATTAAAACTGCGGAAATTAAAGCACGAATTGGAGAGGGATCACTGTACACCAAATATTTGTCTGTGTAATCAAAGTATTTATTAGTCCGGCCATAATTTTAATTCTCAAAATCTAAAAAAACAAACAAACAAAAAAAAAAAACTACTGACCAGATTATTGTCCATCTTTTAGTAAAGAACCACTGCAGATTTCACACAACCAGCAAATGTTTTACAACTGGCCACAAACCTTAAAAAAAAAGAAAAGAAAAATTATACCCAAAATAACAAAAATAATTAGCAAAAAAGCATTAAACAGCCAACCAGACACTCTTCAAACTAGTATGACAGTTTTGTTCATCATTTCTATTGATCATTTTTTAGTTCATGTGTTCTTGTGCGGTTAGTGATTGATTGTTCTCTTTAAAAACAGCCTTTTGGATGACAGCTGATTTAACATCTGTGCCGAGGAGCTCTAAAACATGACAGCTCTGCTCTGCAGCTCTCAGCCTCTTTTGTAGGAAGCTGCCTGTTCGGACTTCCTGGAAAACTGCAGTCTGACTGCTGTTTGAGGAAATGCCCGCCATCTAGTGGCCGCTTCACACCCAGAAACACCCAGAAACAGCAGGAGAAACCATTCAGGTGGTCGCATAGCTTCCTTTAATAAACCGAACCAAGAAAACACATTACAAAAGTTTCCTTTTTTTCTTTTTTACAGACACAATAAATGATTTTCTCCTCCCTTTCTTTTTCTAAAGAAAAAACAAAGAAGGAAACAGAATGACTGACCTTTTTTTTTTTTAAACGTGTAATCATTTATGTAGAAAATAACTGCACCCAAAAAAATAGAAAAGAAAAGAAAAGAAAAGAAGCTTTTGTTGAAAAAGAGCTGTCAGGGAGCTGAGGGGCACACATATCAGGAGGCTTTTCGGGCCCACCGCGGAAAGCTGGGAAAGTCTGTGGATTTTTTGTGTCTCGCGTTTCACTTCACCTTGGAGAAAAGCATGTGTGTTAATGGAGCAGTACATCGAGATGTGGCGGGTTCAATCCGTTTTTGAAGCAGGAACATGGCAACTACAGACCTGTTACAACACAAAGGTTTGTTGCATGTAAGAGAGCGATACCTTCAGGTGGGCAGTCACAGTTAAACTGGGCGGACGACAGGATATCACAGCTTTGAACTGCCTCTGGATAGCATTTTTTTTTTTTTAAAAAAGAGAGAAGAACTATGCAAATATACACAAGTACCATCGAAAGAAGAAACGTGACCCACACTTCCTCCACAAGGCCGAGATCATTCAAGGTCGCCGACACCACAAAGGTCACATAAGGCTGAAAACGGGAGCCGTCGTGCAAGTTTCAACAGAAAACTTCCTTCTCCAAAATGCTGATAATCTTGTTAAAAGTGGGCACTGCAGTGGACACAATCATTTGTTTAGGGAAGGGGGGGGGGTTAGATCACAGCCGCTTTCAAACTTCAGCGTCAGCTGCATTACACTCAGTTACAGAGATGCATTTCATTCGAGCCCAGGACCCCTTCAGTGCTACGAGCACAGGTTTGATGACAGACCAACTCCAGGTCAAAAATAATCGCACCAAAAAACAACGCGACGGCTCATTCAGAGAGCTCGGGTGTTTATGATGTAACATAAATCTCTTCTATTTGGACATTCATTTTTCAAAATCTTTGATTGGACTTTCACTACCTGCTCCTGGTCCAGTGAGTCACTTTCTGTGGGTGCTCTCTGCCTTTCCCTTCAGGCCAGGACTGCAGCAGCTGCCCCACGTTCCCGAGTTTACCACACCGGTGGACCGAGGGTCAGCGGGCAGCTCCGTGGGAAAAGCGTAGGTCCTGGTCCTTGGGAAACTGCGCCGCGGCGTTGGGAGCGTCGGTCACCAGCCCCGTGGGGGGCTCGGCCGGAGGTTTGGGCGGAGAGTCTGCAGGCCAGGGTGGAGGCGGCTGACCCCGGGCCGGCACGTCCACGGCCGGGGAAGGGTTTTTGCTCTGCTTGGACGCCCCGGGCTCCGCGTCCTGCTGAGAGATGAGCTGGAGCAAGGCGGCCGCCACCGCGGGACTTGATGTCCTGGCCGGGCTGCGTCTCCGAGCCGGACTGCTGGGAGTTCCCGAGGAGAGGAGCCGGAGGAGGGCCGGGCGGAGATGGTGGACGCTGCTCCCCGGCCTGGTCGGCAACAAGTTGTTTCCTTTTTGACACTGCACCGTCTGATGAAGCAGAACAGACACAACACAGGGAATTACACAAAAGTAAACTGCAGTTTGACATCAGTTTTCCAGCCCTAACTTACGAAGAAAAAAAAAAAAAGCAAACCTGCATTCTTATCAAACGAGCCTGACATGAAGTTGCACAATGTTGCCCTTCCTACCTTCACCACAAGAGGGAGCGAGAGCTACTATAAGTACACCATCATCCCTAAATCTCAACGCCATATTATTTTTTTCCTCCAACTTTTGACTTTGTGAACTAACAAATTGACTACATACAGTGCAATGAATCTTTAATATTTCAACATTTAAACAATTTTACATCTGGCCACTGTAAAATATGTAATTATTATAAATCTGTGTCAATTAACCAAGCAATGTATTTCATGATTGTCCAGTGACTAACCATTACGGTTTTATTAAACACACCGATACAGTTTATTCTCTGCTATAACAAGGTGCAACTCATGTAGCACACGTTTCCCCCCAAAAAAACCGTCTTAAAACAAAGGAAATACAGGAACTAAGTGAGAAATAGAGCATGTGCAGGTGGATCAACAGTAATGAGGACTCATGTAGGAGGATCGACTAAATAAAGGGCAGGAAGAGATTTCTATTCCACGCTTGTCTGTCGTTTTTCCCTTAAAACGAATTCGGCGCGAGGACGACTAAAAGCTCTCCGTGACGAAGAATAAATCACCTTGAACCGTCAGCTTGTTAACATTTATGCTAATACCTTCATCCAGAGTGAACAGTAAAAGAAAAAAAAAATATGTGACAAACGAAAGCTAAAAGAAACACATGCAGGTGAGAGCTAAAGATTCAAAACATTTATTTTCACTTGATAATTTATTAGACTTTCTTCATAAAAAGGCTGACATTACAGACTGTTTAAAGCAACATCTTTCTGTGAAGAATCCATGACACCTCCTTTATGAAAATGAAGTGTGGAAGAGGGGGGAAAACACATGTGGAAATGAAAGACAGAAACAAAGACTGAGAATGAAACAGGAGGAGTAAACGTGGGAAAACAGTGTGAATCTTTCATTTTACTCAAGTGAATAACACTGTATTTACCGAGTACACCAGTGATGCACCAGTGACGTCCAAGTGCACCAAATCTTTGCCCCCCCCGCCCTCCCGTGTACCAGGGTCACATGATACCCAATGATCAATTCTGCCTGTGTGGTTTTTTTCTTCTTCTTTTTTTGCATTTTAATACAACAGCTGCTTAAAGGGGACGATGTATGTCGGGAATAACAGAAAGGTGGAGGAACTTTACGGTAGGTCTAATAGCCCCGTTCATTTGGATTATTAGTCATTTGTCGTTTTCATCAGGTAGTCTAAAATCTAATTAATTTGATAGAATATATAAAATCTTGCGTTCTAAAACTCAATCAGCTTTGCTCTCCTCCATATTATTATAATTTCCAGTTGACCCTGGTATCCTCCTCCTTCACCCTCTAAAGACTAAACCCGGACTTGCCCTTGCCATCAGTAGTAGAAGTGCCATCTGACTGCGCCTTCCCATCAGCTTCATGGCACCTGGCTGAGGTCGCCCGAGCGAGGTCTCGGTGCGGCGGCGGAGGGGCCGGTTCCTCTGGAGCCCCGTGGTGGTCGGAGGTCTCGCTGAGGACAGATAGCATTTGGCTAACAGTCTCTTGACTGGAGAGGTTGAGGAGCTGGGCGACCTGGGGCATGCTGAGGTCAGTCTGTCCTTGGAGGAGGTTCAGCAGCACCGCCAGCTCCGTCTGATTCAGCTGCTCTCCCGCCGCTCCCAGTCCTGAACACACATCAGCGCCACCACAACTTAAAATGAGCACATTTTAAATAAAAATAATAATATTAATTTGACTTTTCCCCACTTGGTTCATCATTCCATCAGCTTTGCTCAAATAAATAAATACATAAATCGCTTTTATTTTTGCCTCAGGCAAAAACCCTGCAAGTAGTATCTGTTACCTGACAACTCACTCTCTAAGCTGGCTGTGGGGGCCGGTTTTCCTGGCGGGGGCGGCGGCGCTCCGGCTGGGCTGTTCTGCGGTCGACTGTTCTCTCCACTAGAGGTTCCAGTTGCATCTTTACGGGGCACTTTGGGCACAGGCACATCCTCGGGCAACCCACTCTGGCGTGCACGCCTTCTCTTTTTACTCCAGAGCTCGTGGCAGTCCTGGTGGTGAGGAAGACTGGAGACAGAGCGGGTGTACGGGTCAGGAATAAAAACAAACAAAAGCAACTTATCGATTAATAAGAACCGCAGAAGTAGAAGGACTGAGGCTGCCTGGAACCTCCCCCTAGTGGCTTTATAGTCCACTACACTTCATGGCTATTTTGTGATGGTGTCCGAATCTATAGTAAAAAATGTGATTGCTGATATAGAGGACTCAGTGTTTCCCATAATGCATCATGAAAAGCAGTGTGCAGTCGATCCGTACTGTCATGCACTGCGCTCAAGTGGCAAAAGTGAAAAATGGCAGACGAAGTAATGGACCGCTATAAGTGTGAAAATACCTATAAATGTAAGTATGTAGCAGTTTGACTTTTGATTGTACGTTGAAGTTCAGTTTGTTATATTCAAACTGCTTTAAAAATAATTTAAGGAAACTGTAGCAGCCAGTTTAAGTGTGTGTGTTTATGTTTATGTATGTGTGGGTGTGTCACTGGTTGCCAGGGGTTACGGTCACAGCTAGGCTCAGGTGGTGATTAGGGGAACTAGGTTCAGGGAAGCAACAGTTTTTTAACCATGCTTACGTGCATAGAGCTTGGTGTGTATGAATGAGTTTTCCGGTAAATGTAGTTTTGTGGGAGTTTGGTTTTTATCTTTTTCTCACTAGTCTTTTTGTAGGTGTTTTTTTGGATTTGTTTGCATTAAATAAAGTGTTAAATTTTTGATCAGTAAACGACCTTGTTTTATGTACCAACGTGTTACAAAAAACTTCCCAGTTCCCTCATAGTGGCTTTTTTTGGTAGCTAGATTGCCACTACAGAAACCGTAACCATAACTGCTGGTGCTGCAAATTACTGAGGTTAACAAGCTCTGGCAGGTTGTTTTTTTTTCAACCTGTCAAGAATCATTTAGAGAAAATTATTTCTGACTGTCATATCAACACCAGCAACATGGCAACTGCTCATCGATTTCCACGTCAGGGACCAATGTGGTAAATTTAACCGACGTGAGGACCAAGAAGGAGCTCGTGTTCTTGCTGCTGGATCGATCGACTTATGTCCAACTTATGTGGTCTTATGTTCATGTATATTGACAACAAACAAAAGCCACACTTTGGTTTATAACTATATTAATGTTAATCATATTAGAGGATGACCAACTAGTTTTTAATATACTAATGTATTGCTTACTTACACTGTAAATAAAGGTTGATAAAACTGTTCTCATCGAATGAATGATTTATTTGGCGGCATACGACTACACAAAGTTTCCTATGAAAACCTAATTATGCCATTATGAAGTTTCCCCAGTAGATGGTGCAGTCTCACAGTTACACTACTCAAACTAAATTAAGAAATCAAGTAAAGCTTATTTCCTCTTGCAAATTTAACTTTGAAGTTGGAAGCATCTTTCTCGCACAGCAGCAACACGTCTCAGCCGTCTCTCCCTCCGAACTCATCACCTTCTTTTAATCATAATCATTTGAATGATTTTCAGGATGAAAACACAAAGGTTTATGTTAGGTGGCATTTTCAAAAGAGTCTGTAAATGACTGACCCGGGTAGCGTGATGATATTCCTGATGTGTTTGATAGCAATTTTCCTGTTTTAACTGTTGATATGTGAGAAGATTATGAGCTGCAGCGAAACGGCCAATGTATAGTACAAAGAACAGCAGAGAATGGTTTAATTGTGCAAAAGCAACGACGCAATAAGCAGCGCTGGGAAATTCCCGGTATACTGTCCGTCAGTTCATTTGATGAACTCTCTAATTAGTCCTCAACATACGAATCCTTATGTAGTAACCGTTGGCTAGTGAGCTAAATAAAACCTAGGTGGCTTTAAATTCCTTAAAAAAAAAAAAAAAAAACATGCACCTATCCTATGATGCTGTATAAACTAATAAATAATGTATGAAGGCATTTTTCTCAAGAGTCTGTTGGTGCACACAAAAAGGCCATAAGCTACTGACTCTGGTGGCGGCATCTTGCTCGGCTCAACGTCACACAGGAAGTCGCTGAAGAGAGCTTGTTCTGAGGTGCAGCGGCGTGCAGGATCAAGGGTCAGCATTCGGTCCAGCAAGTCCAGGGCTGGAGTGGGCAAACTGTGCAGATAGGATGAGACATTTCAACCTGCGGCACCAGTAAAAGGGTTGATCACAGCGACAGAGAAGTGCAACGCGCCTACGTACAAGGCAAACTCCTCTCGTAACCGCCGCCTGTACTGTTTCTTGGGTTTCATGGTGTTGAAGAGGGGTAGTTTAATGACATCGGGCCAGACCGCAGGACAGGGACTTCCACACAGCCGGCTGAAAGAAAAAAACAGTTCAAGCATCGGTGAGGATGTTTTCATGGGGACACACCAAGTAGCCAGGTTTCACTTTGCTCAGTACTTAACGTCCCAGATTATGTAACTGTCAGAGCCACTGTTGGGTTCCCTTCAGACTGTAATGTCAGAGCCACAAACATGCCAATATACTGCTGGCATTAAAGTTATTAACATCTAATCAAGCAGACAAAAAGAATGAAATTGATTCCTTCATTTTCATTATACGTGTATAAACAAACAGTCAGCAAAGAAGAGCAGCTTTTCTCTCTGAAGCAGCAACTGCCTCACACATTTGAACTTCCTGGATCAATAACTCGTTGACACGTTGCTGACAACTTTCTCCAACTGTAGTAATAATCATGTTTAGAAGGAGCCATCTTTCTTGCTGTAAAGATAACACCAGTCTCTGAAACTCTACGGGATGCGTGTGCCGAGATCATTTATGATCTGATTTTATTTTGTGTAGAAACGAGTCTCTGCAGGAACCCAGAGTACTTTAATATCGATGCATTTCTCAACTTTATTACTTGATGTGTGTCAGAAGGGCAGCTTACCTGATGAGCTCCAGCTGTAGAAGTTCCTGGTTAGCCTGGAAGATGGGCTTCTTAGTGAAGAGCTCTCCGAGAATGCACCTGAGCCACGAGAAGCAGAGAGCTCGTTTAAAATATGGCTATCAAAGACTATGTGTCCCAAGAGTTTTAATCAGATTTTATTGCCTCAATATTAAAGTCAGGACTGAAATCAAATCTCCGTGACAGCACAACAGTTTTTTGAGTAAGTAAAGATGACCCCAGGAGGCAGCTCCTGCACTGTAATTTTATAAATATGGTGACGACGTTTCATTTAAGAGGAACCAACCATCTCATCTGTTCAAACATCTCAAAACTAGTTAGTCAACTGTTCCCTCTTCATCACATAAATCAATCTTCTCTGGATGTCAAACTTTATTGGAGTTACACAGAGGAATAATGAGACCTTGTAAAAAGTTAAATTTGAAATATGGAGCCGCACACGTTGGAGGAGCTACACAACCAGAGCAGAGAATCAGATTTCTACTTCATGGATAGAAAGGCCAAGCTAACAATCGTTGGACTGTGATTTTATGGGACTTGATGTGGTTGTAATACACTGTGGGAGAGTTTCGAAGGCCTGGAATCCCACCAGGAGCAGAAGTACCACAGTCCAGCTCCAACCGTAACAGTTATTATGAATAGTGGCCACTCTGGACAATGACAGTGGTCTCACAGGAAGCGCCACTGCTTGACTCAGAACGTATCCCAGACGTGACCTTCCACTCTCCTCCATCTAAAGGTATTGGTTGGGTCTATTTTGGTGTTCGACTGCATGTATTTATACATGGAAGATCGGCCTGACTGGAAGTTGGACACGAGAATGGCACAGAGAATCTGGTCAACTTTACAAAGCTAAAACACTACAAGCGGGCTCCAACTTGTTTGTGGAGATTACGTTAACCTGAAGGCTGCAGGCAAACAATTCAGAGATTTAGACTCCAATCATGTACGAGGAGATGTTGACATCTGACACTACCCGTATCGCTGCAAAAAGAACAATACGAGGCAAGAAATACTTTAGAAGAGCAAATAATATTATTGTGATCTCAAAAAAAAAATAATAATAATTTTTCCTCGTGAAAACACCTCAGCTACATCGATGGCAGGAAATGCCCACCTCATCAAATTATAAGAGGCAAAATGTACACTTTTGTGTTTTCCCGATTAAGCAGTTTGGTTCAGAGAAGCTAATCCACTCTGTTTGCCCCGTTGGTCCAGTTTAAATTTGATCTGATCAGAGGTCTGTCAATGTCCTCAGCAGACATGTTCTGATCACCACCTTATGATTCTGAAAACTAGCTTATGTACTTGCTGATTGTCTATTTTCTTTCTCTTAAACAGATTCCGCTCTTTCTGAAGAATAAAAACACTATGATGGATAATTTTAGCTAGGGATGCACAATAACTGTTTTTTTAAAACCGACAACGATAACCGATAACTTTCAGCTCCTAAAGGCCGATACAGATAACCGATAACACACACATATACCTAAGATCATTACATCAATACTATGAACAAAATCAAAAATAGTTTGGACTCTTTAAATGAACAGATATTTATTTTTTCCATTAAAAAACTACTGGCAAGCCTCTCAAACGTTTTCGTAAAGCTATCAAACAAACCTATTTGATATCTCACATTAACTTAAATAAGGTTCATTACTGACTGATATAAAAAAAAATAAAGGCTCCTTGAACTGATGAAAATACATGCATCAGAATTACAAACTGAAAAGGATTAACATTTAAAGGATTTTGACTTGTGGTTCCATTTAAATTAATACCTTTAATTAAAGTAAATGAGGTTCAGTGATTTTTTGTTTTTTTTATCTCATGGAAGCTTTAGGTGAGAGAGATGAGGGGAGGGGAGACTGCTGCTGGCTTGCACATGTTAGCATTAGCTCGCGTTAGCGTATTTCAAAACTACATGGAAGCGATTGTTATGTTGTAGGTGGCCGATCAGGTTTGATGTATTAAAGCTTGTGCTTCGCTCCTCGTAGAATTCACTTGGAGCATTCGTCACAAATAACCACCAAACTATCTTCTTCTGAAACTTTAACAAAGCTCCATGCCATCGCCGCCATGTTTGTTGTGATCAGCACGCTGTGCTGCATGCTACATTCAAGGTGTAACGTAAATTCCCAAGTTTGCTCGTTTGCTAGTCGTTCTTTCAGCCTTTTCTATTTTTTTCTTTTTTATGTGTAACATGTGGGGAAATACTGTGAATATCGATTCAAGTTAACAACTAATAAAATTATGACTGACTTAAGTTGTTTTCTGGCATGAGGGGGTATTCTTGATTTTCCTGATTGAGAAATCGTTTTTCTGATTATGCCAACATTACTTGAACATAACATTCACTGCTGGTCATTTAAAGGGAGCGAGGCACTGCCCTGTTGACAAAATATATATGTTATCAGGGCTGTTCATCGTGATATCGGATGCAATAGAATGACGTCATAATTTTCCTGTTATCGGCCCGATAGTTATCGTGCACCCCTCATTTTAGCATGGCACTTCCAGGGCCATCACAAGCCTCCGTAGTTCTCCAACACCTCTGCCCCCCAGAAGCTTTCGGAGACACAGATGATGTCAAAAGTGAATAGCTTTCTCAAAAAAATGTTCCCAAAACAGGCAGTTTCAGTTCATGTTGCAATGACCAACGCTGGGGAAACCGCTCTCTGCTGTAAAGTTTCTCTAGTCAGCTCAAGTTAACCACATGACTAATTTACTTTAGCACCTTAAACGGAGATGAGTGGCAGAAGTGTGCATCTGCTACAAACTGCTGTCCACTGTAAAATTTAACCTCAGTCTGTTACAGTGAAAGACTGCAGCGCAGCATCTTAAACCAGTGATGGAAGGGGCATCAGGTGCACAAGACAGCAGGACCCTTAAAACGTCCAAGAGACACCAGCAGCACCATTTTCTTACAGTATCCTATATAATAAGAAGATGATCTGGTGAAAAGACGCTACAGCTGCGGTCGTGTTTTACATTGCTAAAATTACAGTGCTCATTTAGTCAAAGACCTAGGTTTATCAACAAAAAAAAATCAACCACAGACACAATAGTGCTTCTGTATTCTGTATTTAGAGTAAATCAAGTGTTAAAGTTAATGCTGCACTTGAGTCAAATCGGTTAAAACTGATCCGAGGTTAAATTTTTAAGCCACGTCACCCAGCCTTAGTAGAATGTGAAGAAGCAGTTATGTAAAGTCAAAAATGATGTGTGAATGACTGGACCAATGTGCTATCGTGACAGTTTTGGACTCACCCGCAACTCCAAACATCAATAGCTGGAGAATACCTCTCCTCCCCCAGCAGCAGTTCAGGTGGGCGGTACCATAGTGTGATTACTTTATTAGTGTATGGCCGACTGGAGGCAGGGAAGGAAAGGAGAGTGACAGTCAGCACATTCATACAGCATCTCTGCTCCCATGTGTCCTTACAGAAACATTTCAGCTGAAGTTAAGTAGCGGCTGCTTAGAAACAGCTCCATCTACTGGAGAGTTGTAATAAAAAAATGAAGTTTCAACACACATTTTATAAGAATATCTAAACATATGATCAATTCACATCTAATATTCTCAGTACAATCTATACAGTATACTGAGCACGAACTTGGCATTCTGCATATTCACAGAAATACCCGTCTTACCTTTCCTCTGAGTTGTAAAGTCGAGCCAAACCGAAGTCAGCAAGTTTGATCTGGCCTCTGCACAAAAAAAAAAAAAAAAAAAAAGCAAGAAAGAAAGTTGAGATTAGTTACAACATCATCAAGCATTATTTCAAAGAACTAGCTCTGATTTCAATTCTGTTTTGTCAAAGTTGTGGAACAAAATACTGACCAGCATGCATATTCACTAACACTGCAGCTGATCATGTAATACACACAGAACATTTTTTGGAAAGGGGGTTGGAAAAAAAAAAATTAAAATACATGTCAACGATCAGTGAATGATTTGGCACGAATACAGTGATCCCTTGCCAATTTGTGCTTAAAGTTCCGCGGTTTTAGTTATTCGCGGATTTTTCAGAAATATATAATATATAACATAATTTTAAAAAATCAAGAAAAAATTGCATGGAAACATCACAGGATGTTGTGCGCGTTCTTTCACTGCGAAGAAATGTTGTGAGCCAGCCTGGCCTCTTTAAGAAGGTGGCCTTATGGGTAATGTAGTGTGTGTGTGTCATAGAACGGCAAGAACAAAAACTGGGTTAGATGAAAAGTGTAGTGAGCATCAACAGCAGCCCAGCGTGTATAGATTTACTTTCTCTGTTAACCGACAGGAGCCCAACAATACAACCTGTGTGATGTTACAAGTTCCTGCAGTGACAGAATAAAGTGCTCGTTCCATGCAGAGAAAATCAGACTGTTTCTTTTGTTGTTGTTAGTGTATTAGCCGCTAAATACGGGCCAAATATAGCACAATACCAGCAGTTTCTTTACTACGGTTCAGAGACCAGAGGCTGTGAAGGTAACAGAAAGACCACAGTTGAGCCTTTGTCTTGTTTCGCTGCAGTGTTTCGCTACTTTTTTACAGTTTTTAAACATATTTTAACCACATTATTTAGGCTCGGGGGACTCTGGCTCCTGTTAGCGGATTTTGATCTTCGCGGGGGGGCGCCGGTCCCCATTAACAGCAAAAAATAAGGGATCACTGTATTTTAACAGTAACTTCCAGCAGTTCAGCTCTAAATGTGTCATTACAAAGCAGAACAGATTTTGTCCTTTTTTGTTAACATCTTAATCTGAGCATATAATTTGGCTTTTTGTCGTCCACCCTGCAGTGGTTGCAGCACAGCTGTACAGACTGAACCCAGTTAAAAACTGGACGAGGTTAATTCACTTTTGACTGTCAAATCACTGAAAAAGCACTCGTTCGACAGAATTTACAGAAAGTAGAAGCAGTTCTAGACATTAGGTGAATAATGCTACTTTATGCTGTTTAAATGTCGAGGCCAGTGGTGCGCAAACTGTGGTGGTACGCGAGCGCTCTCTGGTGGTACGCGGGGAAACGTCATGACTTGTCAATGCATGACAATGCATTATAAATATAATGTTTCGAATGAAATTCAGGTAACAATAAATAACCACAATAAGGAATAAACATCTCTCCTGTGTGTTTAAAGCTAATTGAGAAGGCATATATAGCTATATTTTAAAACTGGTCATCATGGTGGTACTCGAAGAGCTCAATAGTTTCTCAGGTGGTACGCAGTATTAAAAGTTTGAGAACCACTGGACTCGGCTCTTGGTCATTTACATAAAAATAAGTTTGATACCGACAAAGCAAAATTCAGGTCAGGTGCGACAGCAATTACAAATAAACCACAACTGTAAAACCAGAGGAGGTTACAAACCGTTTTCCATTTCTTACCTGTTGTTGAGCAGTATGTTGGAGCATTTGATGTCTCTGTGCAGGAAGTTGTTCTTATGGCAGTAGTCCAGACCTTCCATCAGCTGGCGCATGAAGCTGCGAACGTGCTCATGGGAGAACTGCACCAGGCCTGACTCCAGCAGGCCCATCAGGTCATGGTCCATGTACTCAAACACCAGGTAGAACGCACCTAAACGCAGAGGGAAGATTTAGAAATAAGTATGCAGGTGTAAATTTCAAGTCCAGAAGTTGGAGAACTGGTCATGTGATGAGAGGATTGAAATGTTCCGTCGGAAAATAAAGTTAAACATAGCTTCAGATATCTTCAAGTTAAAACTTTGTCACAACTGCAGTACCAACAACAGAGCAGTAACAGTGTAAATTATTACTAAGTGACAAAACTCCTGCAGCTCTGCTCTCTGCAAGCCGAGTGTTAAAGTAACTAGTTACTGACCACACCACAGCAACATCAACCAAAACCTGTAGTGTACGGCACATTCATCAGTTCTCATTATGTGTCTTTCCTCTTTTAAAAAGCTCAGTTTTAAATATGGAGATTAAGCTGAACAGGCATCATATCTGTCTTGATTTTTCAAATATAAAGGGTGAAACCGTTTTAATAAGGAATATATAAAAAACTACTGTGAACGGCAGCAACAACAGTCAAAACCAAACATGAACTCTCGCTCTTAAAAGAGACATGTTCTGAATGAAAGTGAAGAAACTGAAGCTGAAGAAAAGCTGTGGTGACCTGCACGTGGAATGAAATTTTAGGAAGCCGTGAGAGACCCGTTCAGACCTGTTTAGACCTGATGCCGACACACTCTGGGTGATTCAAATCCTGACTGGATGGCACAAAACGCCAGTATGAATGCAGCCAGGATGGACTGAGGATGTCTTCAGGCCACATCAAAATCAGAGGTGGTCTGGGACACTTGTGATCACAGTTTTATAACAGCGTGAATGTAAATGTGTCCCTGGATACATTACAAGACCACCTACTCATCTAAATGTAACTCCTCACAAGGAAAGACGTTTTCCACTAGAATGATGTCCTGCGTTCCCAAATCTACTGTTCCCAGGAAACCTACTACTAATATTTAACTCAATTTCCAAAAGAACAGAAAAGGTCCATCCAGCGTGGATTTTACCATGAATTATAAATTAAGAATCAGCCCTTCTGAGCAGAATCAGAACTGAATTAACAGTAAATGTTGAGCTGAGAGAATACTGCAAAAACCTAACCATGTCGAGCTGCGTGATGCAACCAAAGAAGCTTTTCAGCTACACCAAAGCAAACTACCATTCTACTGTGATTTGGTGATGCAGAAAAAAAAAAGGCAGATGCATATTTAGTGATGCAGGACACTGGACTCTACACCGCTGATACTGGCTCAGACTGGAAACTTATTTCATCGATGCATCAGAGACTAAGATGTTCAATCAAAATTCTAACCAGCGACTAATTTTCATAACTACATTTTTTTATTTATTTATTTATTTACAGCACTCTTTATCTTAAGTGCACCCAGTTTGTTTGGTGCTGTAATGATCTTTACATTTTAACGTCTGTCAATTCAAACAACCAGCACTTCTTAAATACAACGGTCCACCTGTGGCATTCAGGTAATCCAACTCACGGTCCTGCAGTCATGGCTATTTAGCAACCAGGGTCAGAGTACATGAGCTGACAGCGACCCGATCACTCAACTGGTCTCCAAACCACGTTTCGTCAACAAAACACAAATGGGAAATGAGGTGTAACCACGTGCAAAAATGACTTATTTGCAAACAGACTGATGGAGGAAAACCAGAGGTGAGAGCTGTTGGTGATATGACCCGCTCAGAGGAGGAACTAAGAAAGAACAGACGAAGAACACGGTGGCTACAAAGAGTTAGAGGAGGGTTTAAAACAAAAATGTGAAGAAAAACAGTCGCCTATTTGGATTGCTCTTGGGTGATTTCCCCCCTTTCTTTGCAGGTTTCCATTCTTCATGGTGATGTCAGCCCAACCCCAACACCTCTGGATCGTTGACATGCTAGATATTCATCAGAAATGGCTTAGCAACGAGGAGGCCAACATCTCTGATGAGGTGTTGAGTTGCTCACTCATTACAACTGAATGCTAACCACTGACCATTGTGAGCTCTTGGCCACTGGCAAACTGTTAAATTGTTCTATGAGCCATTTTTATGAATATATTTCTAACTGAATGAATTGTATTACACTGTATCCTGCAGTCTGTGTGGTGTAGTTTCTGATAAGCACAATTTTGTGAGATAATTATCAAATCAAATCAAACTTTATTTATAGAGCGCTTTTCATGCCCTCAGGCAACACAAAGTGCTTTACATAAAAAAATAATAATAATAAAATAATTTTTTTTAAAAAAGCCGTCTCACACACCCCAAAGTTGCAAAGCCATCCTCCCATTACTCCCACCCCTCACCCCCCCCCCCCCCATGCACCACAGACATAACAAAACTCTTTTGTCTCTTTAAAAAAAAAAAAAAAAAAAGAGGATAAAGTACTTCTATTTAAATAAATATATATCAAAATATCAAAACAGATATCAAAACACTAGACTAATTTCTTTTTGTACTGGACAGCAGAGGTAACCCTGCACATCAGGACTGAGAGTTGATTTGCCAAGTGTCTTGAAGACTAGTTAAAAATAAACTTTGTAGACAAATCTTTTTGGACTTTCTAAAAAAAATCTGATTGACCTTGCCGTCTGTTTCAGAGCGTCTATGCAAGATGTTACAAAATGCGTCATGTCCTCTCTTGCCTCCTGAGCTCAGCACCCACATTGTAAACAAACGTGTCCACCTATTGTGTTCCCATCAATCCCAATCAAACCTGAACTCAAAAAATAAACACTGCGACTATTGAGACATTTGATGCAAAACTAAATTCTGTTTAAACACTTTCTCACTCCACTCAAAAGCCAGAAGATGGCAGGTATTTTAGACAGATTAAGAAAATGCTTCAGCAACTCAGAGAACAATCAGAAGTTAGCCATTTATTGCACGGATTCAACCATCTCCTTCGTGAACTATGATCTGCGTCCTCCATGGGAGGCAAACAGAGGATTTAGAAAAAAGACATGAGGATGTGCATTTCAGCTTCATTCATTAAAAATTTGGCATTTCTGTGCATCTCTCAGTCACCACAGCTCACAGCACTGATTCAGAAGTGAGGAATGTCTGAGCTTATACGTTGAGTTCACAACCACTAACCACAAATCCAGGAGATAAACTTAACAGATTTTACCAGATGCAGTAAATGGTAACTGCTCTTCTAACCTCGTCTGGGTTCTGCAAAGCACTTTAAAACATGTTTCTCATTCATAGAAACAAACCTGCAGTGGTTTTATGATACAAGCACTCTATATGCAGACGTTTTCTGTTTCTACAATCAAGTTCATTGGTCCGTAGTTCATTTTGAACTTTAGTCATTCACCGCTGCAACGCTCCCCTCTGAAGGTTCAGGAATACATCAAAAATACTGTCTCCTTGCAAGGCTCATTATATGAAAAAAAAAAAAAAAGAGAAAAACCTTCCCAAAAAAAAAGTGCACTTAGCACCTTGTTCAGCACCTTACTCCTGTTTTGCTTTTTTTTTTTTTTTATAATTTCAACTTTAAAGAAACAATCTCTTCATCAATATCCCCCTTCTCTAAATGAAAGCCCCCTGTGATTTAAGCTTTTTTTTGTGCATTGTTGTTAAATGCAAGGTAAACTGAGTTTTAAAACTGAGCTGAAACTGAAAATATATTTTTTCTCTCCATTTAGACAACTTTTTTTTTGTTTAACTCACTGCTCCTGTTGTTGCTAAATAACCACTTAACAGGCAGTTTGGCTCTTTGAGTGAGTAGGTCTGAATATCATTTTAAGACCTCATTGTTATTAAAGACATCCTTTTTCAACAATGGACCCGTAAACTGTTTACTGATATCGCAAAATTATTGTTTACATTTTCCCTAATATAATAATGCAGCAAATACTTAATTGCAGCTATTGATCAAACAAGAAACGCTTTAGTTGGGAGAAGCTCTGGAATAACTTTTTAAGACCAACAATAATAAGGCACAGTTTTCTTGATGAGGTTATTATTACCATGTGTCCATCTTACCTTTATCTTTTTTAAAGTCAAGTGCATCCTGCTTGTCAGTGACGATTTCCTTCATGTTGACAACGCTACGGTGTTTGAGCTGCCGTAAGATCTTAATCTCTCTAATGGCTGTGATGGGGAAACCCTCCTTTTCATTGTCCAAACGCACTTTCTTCAAAGCAACAAGTTCACCTAAAAAATAAAAAAGGAGAACAGTAATTTATTCAAGAGCTGTACTGATGATTTAATCACTGGATTCTTTTTTTCATATAAAATATTGAGTTGAGCGGTGTAATTACAGCATTTGCTTACCAGTGTCTTTGTCCTTTGCCTTGTACACCTGACCATAGGTGCCTTCACCTATGATGCCAATTATATCAAATTTATCTACACAGCGTTTGCCCCAGTCACTCAGGGTATGTTTACGCTCGCCGTATCGTGGGCAGCAAATCCTGAAAATCAATGAGCCAGGAGGAAAAAAAACAAAAAACATTTAGTCCTAAAGTAGGATTAATAAAAGAACAAATGTATGTGGGGGAATAATAAAAGAATCTGACTTTGGTCTCTTTTTAAGGGTTGTTTGGGGTAATGGGGGAGGCTGGCGGACAGGAGACTGCGGAGGTGAGGAGTCAGCTCCAGGCAAAGTTGGCGGCAGAGGGAGGTCGATGAGAGAAGGTCGGCCGCGACCTTCCTTCTCCTTCCTTGAAGACCTCTGAGGAGGGGTGGACTTCTTTGGACTGTTGGAACAAAACACAGTTTTAGAACAAACTCCCACTACTTGAAAAGTGAGACAAGGCAGAATTTAAACCTGTAGTTGCACATTTACAGTCGGCTCACTGCATCACTAAAGATCACCACAATGGCTGCGGTTACATGATGTTTTTTAATTCTGAATTAAAATTAGGAATTAAATAATTCCGAATTAAACTATTTTCCTTCGAGTTTACATGGAAATAGTAATTCCGAATTAAGGTTTACATGGATAACATGTTAGTTCGGCTTTATCCAACTCCGCTTTAGGTCTGGGGGTTGGGAAGGGTTCTGATTGGATAGGGGGGGCGGACGTCTTTACATCTACCGGAAGAAAACAAACTTAGCTAACTGGTTAGCAACAACATTCCACTTATTTTTGACCTGGGTGGCGTCTCTATCTGCGAAACCTCCTTCATTTAACCTGGCCGCTTTGAAAAGCTCACAATTTTTTATGTTTCCTGCCATCTGTTCTTTTAATTATTTCCAGTTCCTCCAAGCTATTTATTAAATAAATCGTCTCTGCTCTTGAACACCGTTTACTGCGTGCTGCCATTTTAAAACTTTGTTTTGAAAACAAGCCCAGCGCGGAATATAAGCGTCATCGCGACAGACGGGCAAGAGAACGAGCATGCACAGAAAGACGGGAATTAATTTAAAGAGGAATGAGTGTTTACATGACCGCGGAATTACTTAATGCGGAATTAAAATGGGAATAAACCAGCCACTTACTTCGGAATTAAGTTAATTCGGAATTGACATTTTCATATGGAATTAAGTGTTTACATGGTAACTTTTATTCGGCTTTAACTTTAATTCTGAATTAAAGAGGAATTAAACTTCCCATGTAAACTCACCCAATATTACTGAGCTGCAAAAAACTCTTATTTCAAGACAGAATATCATGTGATTCTTTAAGTAACATCAGCTTTGTATGTGCATTAAACTGCCTGTTAAATGCACATAAGATATACCTGTTAAGCACTGTGGTTCAGAAAGGAATTAGAACTGGAAATAAAATGTTAGTGAAGTGGCAACACATTCTGAAATGTCTTCCATGATGTAGCATTCCATGACAATTAATACCAGGTGTTTGGTTACAGACAGGTGAATATAACTTGCAGGCAAAGCAAGCTGAGATTTGTCTTTTTTTTGTGTGAATTGAAACAGTGTGGCTGTCGAGGCCTCCTCACCTGTCCTGAGCGTTTCCTAGCAGTACAGGCGGTAAAGGCAGGGGAGGCAGGGTCGACGTCTTGTGGAGCGGTGTCTGGCGGACGGGACTGCGTGTGGGAACCAAAGCTGGTGACCTGGCCTGGGATACGGTATGTGCAGGAGGCTGAATAGTTGTTTCTGCCTGAGGAGGAGGAGGAGGAGGTGGTGGTGGTGGCGGCTGTGAGGTTGGGCAAGGTGGCACATTGAGAGAGGGTTCAGGAGGAGGTGGTGCAGGTGAGGTGGTAGAGGAGGAAGGTGGAGGAACCGTCGCTTGTTCTTCAGCGCTGGGAGCACTGTTGGCTAACTGAGCAGCTGGAGGCTGAGTATCCGCTGCTGCTGTTGAGTCACTTTCTAGCTGTGGAGCCTCAGCTTTAGCGGGTCGTGATGCTGTGGCGCTTGCAACTTTGCGTGCTGGCGGAAGAGGGGATGCGGTACCACCTGCATTGGCACGTGCAGCCGCCTCTGCAGCCTGGCGTTCCTTTTTCCTGCGGCTCAGCTCTGCCCCCAGGCTGGAGTTGAGGGGCAGACGGGAGGAGGGAGGGGAGCGGCTAGCTGGCCGGCTACTGTGGGAGCTGCCTCCTACTCCGGAGGAGGTGTGTCTCTTATTACGGGAACGAGATGAGGAACGTCGAGACGAAGAAGAGTAATGAAGTGGGGAGCGACTTCTGGAGCGGCCTGAGCGTCTAAATAAAGTAAAAGCAGTTTAAAGAATATTCAATTGTGTAAAAAAAAGTATATATACATACAAAAGTGAAACAACTGGTATATCTAAAACTAATTGACTGAAAGGAGAAAAAAAATTAATTAACACTTCCATGCTCATAGGTTTTACTGTAACTTTTAAATTCCAAAAATATATCACATGTCACGTTTTCTGCACACTTAAACTCGTTTGTTAAGTTGAGCCAACTTCAACACGAGGAAGCACTTTATCTCAACTCTAACTGACTTAAACTTCACAATGCAGGTTAAGCAGGATCATTTAACACCGTTAAAGACTGCTTGGTCTTCACTTCCATAAAACATTCATCATGACCTTTGACGTGATGGTGCGTCCACTAACACTGTCATCAGTCAATGTGTTACTGATGTAGGTGTAACCTTTATTTCCTCCAAATTGTCAACACATATAACCCAACATGGTTGCCAGAATTTTAAGGGAGCCTTTGCGGAGCATACTCACCGAGACACGGGACTGGTGCTGGAGGACCTGCGGGCGCCGTAGGGGCTGATGGAGCGCCTCCTTGAATAAGGGCTGCTGTCCCTCTCAAAGCTGGAGGACCTGTGTCTGCTGCCGTAGGGGCTGTCCGATCTCTGCCTGCTGCGGCGAGACACGTCCCCGTAAGGGCTGGGGCTGTGCTGGGCCATCCTCCGCCTGGAGTAGCCGTCATCCCCCTGCTGTCCGTAGCCACCGCCCAGTGGACTCTCACTGCCAACCCTCCTCCTGGGACTGGGCGATAAAGTTGAGCTGTTGCCCTTCCTACGAGGACTACCCCTACTCGAAGACTTGCCCTTGGGGCTCGACTTGTGGCTCTTGGAGGACTTGCGGTGAGTCCTGTCTGTCCGGCTCCTCTGAGAGGAGCTGTGGCTTCCCTCCCTCCGGCCTTCTCTGCGCTGCTGCCGGTCTTTCCGAGACTTCCCTGAGCGGCTGCTCTCCTTGCTGCGGGATGAAGATGTGGAGGAAGTGGTGCTACCTACGCTGGCTGCAGGCTGTACCTGGGGCGACAGCAGCTCCCCTCTTTTGGTGTCGCCCTCAGTCTGGATCTGGCATTTGGATGAGGAGGATGACGATGAAGCGATCTCCTTGCTCTTCGCCGAGCTCCCTTTCTCGGGCTCTTTGCTGCTCTTTTTTTTGTACCCATGCTCGCCATTCCCAGAGTCTCTAATCTTATTAGGGTCCTTGGACTTTTTTCGGGAGCGCCTGTGCCCCCTGCTCTCTCTACTGTCAGCTTCCTCGCCAATGTCGTCTATGTCATAGTCTGGCGAGGGCTCCAGTCGGTCCCCACCCCCCTTCTCAGAAGGCCTGGAGGACGGCGGGTCCGAGAAAGTGTCCGAGTCCGAGCTAATATCATCGTATTCCACCAAAGGTTTCACCGTGTTGACGCCAGGAGGCGCCGTATCGCCGAGGGTAAAATCTTCGGGTCCCGCCGCGACTGAGGACTCTCGATTATGTTTGGTTGATTTATGCCGCTTGCGTTTTGTAGAAAAATTGGACATTGAAGATTTGAACAGCACCTTTCCGTCTTTGCTCGTCATGTCTCCCTCGGAGGTATGAGACGGGCCTTGGGTCTGGTGTGACACACCGCTGCCAGAATCCGACTTCCTCTTGGTCCCATGGTGTCGGTCCGACCCAGGCATACCTCACACCGGCGTCCTTGTCTCTGTCGCGACTGGGCGTCGGTGATGTAGGTAAATCATCCACAGTAATAACCAGCAGCTACCCCAAATGTCAAAACGAGTGCCGTTAAGCAGAGACAGGTCAGGAAAAATACACAAACCGTTCAAGGCCGCTCACGTCCAGTCCTCCTTAGCGCCAATTCATTCCATGAGCTCACCAACTGAGTTCCTCAAAGCAGAAAAAAATGCAAACGTGGTTATCCAGTGCTGCGAGTTCTGTACTTTGAATTACTCAGTGAATGGAAAAGGTCCAAACAGAACATGGGAACATTGTGGTGTCGTCTCCGTCTCAACGTAGCTAGCACGGCTAGCTAATGCTCGCCAGCTAGCAAGCAGACTCGTAAAAAAGAAAAAAAAAAGTCCCTTTGTGAAAGCTGTCCTTGTCCGGTGCCAAGTTAAGTAAAGTTTTTATTCCATAGAATTACGCTCTTAGCGTTCAGAAACAAGAAAACGCCTTCAGTAAACGGCGCTCGTTTCTCGAACAAAATGAAAACTTGACCCGGTTGGTGCTGTTTACATGTTCCCTTTAATGTAAGTTTTACCCCCTATAAAGTCAATATTGATTAGAAATCATAGTATTTTCGTGTGCAGTAGATGTTCCAGTTTATTATCAATGGCTCTGGAAATCAACCAGGCCTATATTTAGGGCGATGCTAGTGGATTTAATATCATCCACAGCCCTATCTCAAGGAGACTACAAACGCCATTGTGGCTCCTGTGACTAGCGACTTCTGCGCAAAGCGAATGAGCCGGAAGGTGGAGGGCTGTCAATCCTAGGCGTATCCTAGCAACTTCCTATCACGAGAAAGAGCCCGCCTACTGGGCGCATCATGGCACCACAGAAACGCAAAAAATGTCGAAATGTGTTTTAATTTGTCAGGTGTCACACTGTTATAACTGAATAGCACACTGAATACGAAACGTTTAACATTACTTTCACGAGGCCTTTTCATTTCAAACTTGCAATCAGCAAAGTCCAGAATCTTTCATTTGCCATCTAGGAGCATATCAAATGGCAAATTTAGTGCTTTACAGTAGTTTTCATTGTACATCTAAATGCTATTTCCAGACTTTTTTTTTTTTTCTTTTTTGGTCATTGTAAATTTATAGCTAAATTTCAAGGAATTCTGACTAATGTTATTAATTCATTCTGAGACCGATCAGTAGCCTACTTACTTACAAGACTGATAAGGACCTGAAAACCTCTTGGTCTTAACAAAGTTAAACAATGATCACTTTATGGACAGAGAATAAACTATATTCTCTTGAGCAAATCCAGAATACATTATTTGCTCTTTTCAGTGTGTGATGATGATGATGATAATTTATCAGTGGTTGTTACTGGACTTTATTAACATTAGTTGATTTAGAAATCCACTTTCTGATAATGTATGCTTTTAATCCAATGTAACATGTATAGGTGGTGTCAGATATTCAGACACAAGTATGGTAGAAAACTATTAAGTCAAACTGAGGAGTAATATAATAGATGTCAAAATGTTATGTTAAACAGTGTATTTGTTTGTTCTTATAAAGGTCAACTTGTTCATTTAAGAGATTTGTAGTGGAAGCTAGCATGAATAGAAAGGGTGAGATACAGTCTGCTGTGGTGCTGTGCTGCTGACCTCCCTGTTAGACACTCAACCATTCAGTCTCACAAACTGTGAGCTGTTTGTCAGGTAGTCAGTAATCAACGTGATTGTGGAGGCATCCTCCTCTCTTTTTAGGGAGTTTTTTTTACATAGCAGTGCAGGCTGAATCATGTTAAATGCACTGGGGAAACTGAAGATTATAATCCTTACAGTGCTCCCTGCTTTACCCAGATGACAGTAGGTTCACTTTAGCAGGTGTATGATGGTGTCTTCAAGTCCAACTACACAACAGTAGGCAAACTGCAGTGGGTCCTGAAAGGTGTTTGTTGGCTTACTCAGGTGGGCCAATAATAGTCTCTCCAGGACCTTCATGACATGTGATGCGAGGGTAACAGGTCTGTAGTCAATGAGGAGGGGATTTATGAGATTTTCTTTGGTTCTGAAACGAGCCCGGACATCTTTCACAGCACTGGAACCTTCTGGCTCAGGGTAAGGTTGAAGAGGCGCAGTAGAATCCCACATAGCTGGACCGACACCACCTGGACCTGCAGCCCTGTTCCGGTTCAGTCTCTACAGCTGCCTTTTCACTATAGTGACAGAGCAGAACTAAAATATGCAGATGAAAATCTGGAGGCCATTGGATAGGCATGCAAACAGTTACATAAATAAAGCATGTGACATAGGCAGAGTGACAATCAAACTGCCAATCAATCAACAAAAGACATCCTAAATGACATGCAGTGGAGTGGGAACACTGGTGAGTGGCTGTTGTCAGTTTTTTAGTAAAAACCTGTTGGTCCAAGGTGTCATTAGCAGTTCTACAGCCATCTTGGTTATTCTGAATAGTTTCTATATATAGAGTGCACTTATGTATGATTAAGATCGTAAAATGACAAACACATTATAAAGCACTTTGTAGAACCGAGACAAGATTAAGATTAGCGATACAAGCGCAGACCCCTTACCATGACAGGGAACAATGATATCTTTAGAGTCACGCAGAGCTAACCTACTGAGGGCTTTGTGTGTGATAAGTATTTAAAATTCAAATGCAGACTTTCCAGGGAGAAACTTACAGGAGAAATGCCACCTCCCTCGGCGGTAACAGCTAGTACTTGGACCACAGTGTTTTTGACCAGTTGAAGGCTTTTGATGGAATTACTTTATCATGAGTCTACAACGGCAATGCGTTCATGTAACAAATGCATGGATCAGTTTTTTTCCTTTGAAGAAAAACAAGCAGATTTTTAAAAAAGCCAATTAGATACCTGTTTATTACGTGAAATAAAAGAAAAACCCTGGCCAAAAAAATGACTCCAGTGTTCCTTGGGTGGAAACTAAGGAAATACCTTCAAGATTAATCATGTTGTTAGATAATAAATCCCTGAGTTTTTCAAAGCCGGAAACAAAGAGTTTAGTTTTGCCTGTTGAAAAGTGGAAAATTAAATCAGCCAGGATTTCACCTACCCAAGCCAACTTCAGTAACTGATTAGTTTTACTCGGGTACCATTCAGTACGTAAACAAAGCTTGGTGTTGCCAGCATGACACTTAAATTCTGTGTCATGTTTTCTAGCAATATTGCCCAAAGGAAGTATGTAAAGAGAGACCAGAATTGTTCAGAATTCAATGGAACATCATAACTAACTACATGGAAAACATTTAAATTAAAAAAGTGAAATCTATTAGATCAATATGATAAATCAGTTTAAAGCAATGCCCTCAAGCCTTTGTATAAGATTTTATGGCATTGACATCTAACAGGACGAGTTTTAATGTTACATTCAAAATCAAAACTTTTCTGACAAATAATCTCCAAATGGACCACAAATATATAATATACATTATATTAAATTACAGCAGCCCATGAAATGACATAGAACTAACTAACAGAACTGGACCAAAAAAAAAAAGCAAAAATTACTATGTTTAAAATAAAGCGATATAAAATAACCATAAACACACAAAAAGGAGGGGGGTGGACATAAATACAGAAACATAAAAGAGTTCCAAAGAGGTGTAAATAAATCAAAATGAAAGATAATCACAATAAATATGCAAAACAATCAAAATGGAATATTAAAAGAAAACACTGAGCTAAAAAAAGACATGCAATGAGATACAAAGAGGCCCAATGGAGAAAAAGCAACAAAAAAGACCAGAATAGGATGAATATGGACTAAAATGAGACAGAACATGTAACATAAATCATCCAGTATGGATTCCCATGAGAAAAGTGAATTTCTCATATTTTGGGTTTACTCTTATTCCTCATTTTACTTTATAAACCACAGAACATGTACATCTTATTGTGTCCCACTCAGGAGAATGTTGAGGTGTTTTTTTGTTTTTTTAAACAAAAAAATAAATTAATTCATTTACGGTAATGCTAATTCTGTACAATGACGTGGGTGTGTTACAGATATCAATGCATTAAAGTGTTTGAGACTGTAAACATATAAACACAAAAAACCTACAAACACAGGATCTAACAAACATAATAAGGGCGAGCCTTTAATCAGAAAGAACTGTACCCTTAAATATACTTGTGTAAAAATGTAGGAGTTTTTCATTCTTTTTATTATTTTTGATAAGTTTTAGAAACGTAATGAGAATATTGTAAATAGGAGTGGAGAAAGTTGTTGTTTTACACATCTATGAATAAAGTATTTGTCATTCAGGAATACAAAAGTTAATCACATGTTGAAGAGCATTATCTATTTTATTTTATTTCTTTATAATAATAATAGAAATGTATGTATTGCAGCTTAAATGATTTAAGAGTAAACTTTCTAGTAAGTTAAAACATTTCGGTTTTCCCATATTCAAAAAAAGAATATGTCAATTTTTCTTCTTTGTCCCCGCAAAAGTAGCATTTTTTTTTAAATTTATATTCCTGTATTTGGATATCATAGAATTCACTGAATAAATCTTGAGAAGAATTTTAAAGTAAATTTATTTTTGTTTTATTAGAGATGCAATATTTATTGGGTAGGCTGTGTTTTTTCCCCCTCTTGTCTGAATACAATTTTTTTTAGTAAAGTAACAGAAGGTAACAATATCAGAAGAAATGGAAGTAATGCAAATTAGTTCATGAAAACGTTTTATTGGGTAAAAATGTCCATGGTCTTGATTGCTTTTTTGTTTGTGAAATATTTAATTGTGGAGATGTAAAGTTTGTGCTCATTTTCAAATATTAAAAAGGAAGGTTTGCAGTGAGACATTTTAGATTTATGTATACGATATTTGGCAGACAGTAAGATCAAACTGATGACAAAGGATTGGTCTGTTGTGTTACAAGTGTGAGAAAAGAACCCAAACAACGTGTTTTCATGTGACAGAAGGGAAAACTTTGGCTCGACATGTGTGGAGATGAAAGGGGCAATATCTTGCCAAACATTTTGAAGAGAAGGAACAGGACCCAAAAAAAAGAAAGAGAAAAGAAAAGAGTCTTCTTTTTAATAGCCTTGTAGGCAAATATTAAAGGGATCGTTAAGCTGTTGTCAAGCATGTGTTCCTCAGCACGATGACGTAGGGAGCCGAGCAGTCGATCTGGATGCTGATTGGCTCCACTGTTGAGTTGGGGGCGTGATCAAAGAGGAACGAGGAAGTGAGATTTCCTTTGCAATAACAAAGTTGAAATGCGTGTAAATACGAAAGAAAGAAGCATTTAAATGGTCAGTGGGCCATAAAAGGATGCACCAGCAGCTCTGATAGTGGTTGCTCATTTTTCGCTTAAAGAAAGTAAAAGAGTAAAAACGACAGTATCCACTCTACTGTGTGTATTATTTTAAGGAGATACATATACTGTATTGAGTACTGAGTCTAAATGGGCTCGAGTGAATTATAATTTGTTTAATTTGAATATGATACATGTTACCCTTCACGTGTCCCTGGCAGGTATCTGTGCTACGTGTGCGTGTTAAAAGGTTGCCACCCCACATTGGTATCTTTGTACTCGGCTTTCACCGTGAGCTCCGGCTGAAGGGTCAGCTAACAAGTAAGTAAGGCAGTCGTTTTTGTTTTTTTCGATTGACAATCACGTGCCTCAGAGCAATGCCATTATATCAATTATTTTATCATTCCTACGTGATGTCGGCGTAGCAGCAACTCACTTGTAGGCTTCCCGGTCCCATTCCCGTCGCGCTATTGTGTGTGGATGGATATAAAGCTGTACAGGGGGAGGAGGAGGAGGTGAGGACGTGCCGAGTCGAGTCGATAAGAAGAGAAGTGGCTTATTGGCTGGCCGCTGCCATTAACCCACATTTTACCAGAAACAAGAGCCCCGTTTGTGTGTTTTGCAGGCCGTGAAACAACGACGCCGCACCTCGGGACATGGTAACGGCGGAGAGGGCCCGTATCTGCATTTCACTGCGCCCACACCGAATCCGTTGAGTCGGGTTTCCAGCAGTCCGACATGGGGAAGGAGGTAAATGGCGTTTCCCGGAGCCGGTTTGAGGTGAGTTAACTGACAGTCAACGGGCTCACTTTCGGCGGCGTGCCTGTTCGGGGTGTCGTAGCATATGGTGCTTTACGAGGAGCGTCGCAGTGAATTATTACCACAACCGTGCGCTTGTGGTGAGGCTGGCGGTGATGCAGCTCCTGCAGTCGGTGTTCGGGATTAGGTCAAACACTGTTGTTTTGTTCGGTCAACACACAGCCGAGGCCTGGCGTGTAATTTCACCGAGGACCTTTTTCATCAAAGCTGACGCGTTGTCCTTAGCTAAACTGTTTGTGTGTGTGTGTTGTTTTTAATGGTGCTAAAATGTTGTCCTCTTCCTTTTCTGCGCCGTCAAAACAAAGACAACGAGGCCACGGAGCACGCCGAAGCACCCACGAACACAGCTGGTTTCAGGAGGGGGGAAAAAGTTATTTGTTTGACTTTAGAGTTGAGCTGTATTTGTTTCATAAATGTCCCCGTGTGTTTGACTGTGGGTTTTTCTTAGTTTGGCTCTTTTCTATAAGCTGAGGCCGGTGTTTGTGTGTATCCGTGGCCGCTAAGGATTGTGGGGGCCCTCTGCTTGTGGCTGCTCGCAGCTGTTGGTATAGCAAATAAATATCAACAAACAGCCCAAAACTGACACCGTAGCCCGTGCTCGTGACTGGATGAGCATCCGAAGATACTTGCACACGCGAGCTACGTTGCTGTTGATCGGAAGTTTAAGACATAAACTTTAAGTCATAGCCGCGTAGCTGAATGTTTTGGTGAAATGTTGCGTTCAAGTGCCACGCATCCGGCCGGTGACATTGGCCCGGGCGTTTGATGTTGTTTAATCCCCAGCTAACGTGGGATTTGTGTGTGGTTTTATTTATTTTTAACGGTGCAACAGCTGACGACTCCGGCCGTTACCTTCTGGTTGAACAGCTGCGATGGAGCTAGTAAGCTAACTGGATTTCAGACGGGAGAAAAGTCGGAAACGGGTCGACCGGATTTTCAAAATAAAAGCGTCGAGCGTTGGAGAACCCTTGAGACAATTTAAAGGGGACATAAACACGTCTTTGAGTATATGAGGTGAAATGGCACCACCCTGTCACGTTTATAGGGAGAGAATTATTGAATGCAGATAAGTTTTCTAGAGAGCTGTCTCCAATCCAAGTCTTAGGATCCACATACACTGTATGATTTAAGGCTGTGGAAGATGTTTTTCATCCAAACCAGCTGTCCTACATTTTATAATGTAAATGGTTTGATGGCTGTTACACTGGTCTTGTGACTGCTTGATATTAATTTCAGACACTGTCAGAAATCTGATGACTCAGTCTACTTACTTGACACGTTAATTGATGCATCCTACCACCATTCCAAAGAAGTTGGCCTCTTCTCACTAACCATTCACTGCATTATTTTTTTTTAATTAAGTGCTTTTGGCACAGGAGCAGTTTATTTTCATGTGTTGTGTGATGAATCTCTGCGCACTGCTACATCCTCCTGCATCTCCATGTCAGCGGTAGCCTACGATTCAAGTGGGCTCGTCAGCGTGCAGTCCACTTATAACATTCCTGCTACCGTACCAAAAATTAAGCAAATGCAAACCGTACAGTTTGAGATGTTATAGTCTTATATGACTGCAGAAATCAAGCAGTTCAAAGGAACCCTTAGACTTATTTCCAGCCAGTGTCACATCATGCTGTATTTGCTGTACTTTTAAGGTGAGGAGCATTTGGGTTGCATCCCTGATTTTTACCAGAGCGCATCAGACCATCTGCAAATGTGGTTTATAACTTTTGTACATTCCTCTGACTGATAAAATTCCTAATAAATATATCTTGCACATTTGTTTATATTCATATTTATTAATATCCACCATGAACACATTTCTCACTACTGCAGATGCTCTTCTGTTTAGCTGCTGTGTTTTGTTGTACTGTAACATGTGTAATGACAATAAAATTGAATCTTACCTCATCAGACTTTACTTAACTAGTTAAAAACAAAAAAGGACCTAATACATTTATGTGTTCCCTTCTTTTTCCAGTGTTGTTTCTGTTTTGCTGCAGTCTTTTTCACAAGTTTATCTCACTAAGGCCGGAGGCATCTCAAATCCTCAGAAGTAGACAAAATTAAAATTTTGCAAATCCTCTCTTTTCACTAAGTAACATCTTTTTGTCAACAAAAAAAAACTCTTTTGTCTGCATTGATTTTTTTTATATACACAAGAGAAAAATCGAGAGAGTTTTTGAGTCTTAGAATTAAGTTAGAAGAAGCAACCCTGTACTGGAACAACCAACATGGGGTCAAGTTTATAGATGTTTTATGGTGAAAAGTGCCTCGAAAATATTTTCCTAGGGAGTGTATGGTTATGAGGATTCATTTCTAATTCCCTTTCATAGAGCATGATGGTAATTTAGTAATTTGTGGTGTCAGTTTGAATAATGGAGAAATTAAATTGCTGTGTCTAGATGCACCCCATGTTTACCACAAATGCTGATAAATACCATATTCTTTTTTTTTTTTAGTGGTTCTACTGCTTTAGATGGTATTTCAGTGTTATTCATACATTTACTTCAAAGGCTAATCAAAAAAAGCTCCCAAAAACTGCAACTGTTGCAGTAGGCCATCAAAAGTCAGGTGAGCCTTTTACTTTGAAAAGCACAGGGAAAGGTTTTATTGAATAAGGAGTTCTTAAACTAGCTCATAACTAAAGAGGACAACATCAATGTAAAAAGTAAAAGGACATTCATTGCCACAAATTGTAAGATATGAAAAACAAAAAGGAAATTACATTTATAATTGTGTTTTGAGTTGGTAAGGAAACAATGCTGGATATTGGTGTTATTGAAATAACGAAGCAGTTTAATTTTCTTTTGCGCAAAGCAGCCAATTATTACTGACATCTCATCTCTGACATTTCTTTCATGTGGTCAAAAATATGATTCTCCATAACTCCGCTAAATATGGATGTTACCGCTTTAGTTTGTAGACATTCAAGAACATTTTGTTTCTATTATGATTGACGTGACGTATCCATTCTCAACGAGATGGGACCTGACGATCTTTTTCATATCTCCTGTTGTTTTTGCTATGTATATCTCTGTTTCTTGTATCTAGATCCCATCACATTGTTTCGTAGTGAAGTGCATGTCTGTGAATAGCAGCATTGAGCCAGCTGATGCTTGTGCGTCTCTGTCCACAGTTTCCTTTAGTGAATCGTAAAATAAAACATTGTGTTGCTGAGAATTTTCCTCCTACCTTAATGATCCTTACGTGGTTTTTATGTCCATCTGGTGAAATGTTTGGCCACTTCAGCCATTTTGAACAACGTTTCGATGCAGCGTGTAGTCTGGTTGCATTTTCTGAAAACATAATCATGTTTTGCTTTGCTGCGATCTTTATCTGGAGCTCACAGCTCACCCAGTATTTTAAGCCTCCTGCCAGGGCTGCATCGCTGATTACTGTCAAACCAGTGGAGAAAACATAATGCCGCATCATGCAGCGTGGGGGGTTCATTTTATGTTAGATTACAAAAGGGGATGGTGTCTGCCTGTCGACCACGGGCATCTGCCTCTTTGGAAATGACTCGGGATTATTTACCCAGAGAGGAGCGCTCTGGAAGGCGAGCTGTCACAGTCAGTTTGCCCCAAATCCAACCGGCAAATGCCTGTCCCGTCTTTCCCCTGCACGATTTTACATGTCTGCTCTGGCAGAAAGCCCCTGTGTAGACAGCTGTGTGTGTGTGTGCAGAATTTGTATGTTTATCAAAGACACACAGAAAGGCTTTGACCAGAGCAGACTGGTACTTTAACCTCTTCTGACCTGATCTGACGCGTGGGCTTTTTACATTTCAAGCCAGGAGCGATGCAGATGTCACATTAACATATGTTTATTTGTTCGTTCCTAATTGATAAATAAATCAAAGTAATTCACAATGAAAGCGGGAGGATTAACCCCTCTAAAGGCTTTTATTTGGTTCTTCTAGTGTCTTTAAAGATTGATTAAAGGTTTTTGTGACTGGTTTTCATTAACCGTCAGGTTTTAGATGTTTCTGAATGAGGCCTTCAGTTTGTAAAAGTTCAGGCTTTACTTTCAGCTGGCAGACAGCACTCTTCCTTTTTTTTTTTTTTTCTTCTTTTTTTCTGTTGGTGAGTGGGTTTGCAAGTTCCTCAAAATCTGAAGCTATTGTGTGGTTTTGGATAGACACCTATAATTAAAATGGCACCCAGTTGAGAAGCGTGAATTATTTCTTTTGTTTAAAGACAATAAGTAATGACTTCAGTTTATTTTTGGATGATTCTCAGATGATATTTTGACCTGACAAGAAGAGCAAATAGGGACTTGCAAATGCATTTTGCACATATTTACACAGCAAAGCCCTTAATTGGCCCTTTCCTGTTCAGATTTATTTCCCAAGTCTACAGTGGGGAAGAATAGATCGAGCCACATGTTGCTTCATTCAGTGACGATCCCAAACAGCATTGTCTTGCATTTCACAATCTGGCACGATGTGATTTTCCTCCAATTATCTGTATTCTTCACTCCAGTAAGTGGGTGTGCCTGAATCTTAAAAAAAAAAAAATAATAAATAATATATTGTCTTTGTTTATTGGAGATGTGCGTCTGTGGGTTTTAGATTTATATTTGTGTTCACACGGGATGATGGAATTATTTGTGTGGACGTCCATTAGCTGTTGCAGATGTTGGAGTGCTAAATCTGAGAGCCATGCAAAACATATTGTATAAACTAAGTGGTTGCTGGTGTGGAAACTTAGTGTAAAGAATGCAAGACGTAAGAATATGCATGCATGAACGATAACAGGAAGGGAAAGGCCCAATGTAGCTAGGTAGCGACAGGACAAAGTCCTATCCTGCTGATTTTCACTTGGAAAACACACAGATCTGGTCTCCTGTGCTGCTTTATCTTTCGTCACCTTTAAGTTGACACTGAATCAACCTCAGATAAGCATAGATAAACGATTGTAATCTCGTCATATGTGGTGGTTGTCCTTGAGTGGGGTGCTGGGACTGACGGCCCCTTATGCTTCATTTCAGATGTTCACAAACAGTGATGAGGCGGTCATCAATAAGAAGCTGCCTAAGGAGCTGTTGCTGCGGTGAGTGACATTTTCAAAACGCTTCAATCAGATTGTCTGCAGAATTTTTTTTTCCTTTTGAGAGGGCAAAAATGGCAAGTTGCATACTTCAGTTTCACTATGGATCAGCATAACCATCCGTACACTAGTGCTGGGCAATATGACGATATATATCGTGGGGACAATATAAAAGTGTGTATCGTGCCATTTCTCTTCTATCGTTTCTAACCTAATTTTATCAATTATTACAGCAAATATGTAATTAAACAACCTGCAACGATAAATTTCATAGAATCATATCTACTTCTACAAAGTAGCCTTTTATGTTTGCATTTTTATTCATGGTTAATGCCTTAAACAGAGTTCTCTTCAACCCTGATGTTTACTTTAGACACTTTATATTGGTTTGCAAACTTTGCACTACAAGGTTACAGATTTCAGAAAGTTGAAAAATAATTTGTTTATTTTTTATAGCTGAAATTCAGTGCAAAAATGTGTTTTTCCTCTCAGAAACTGTTGTGCACTTAAAAAAATGTGAAAGCTACTGTAACTCTGTACCTACCTGTTTTTGCTGCACTAAAATGTATGTTTGTGACAGTTCAGCTAAGTGTCCTTTCAAAATAAAGTTGAAAAGTAAGCAATGAAATTTTTGTCAAACTTTTTAGAGAATAACTGAAAACATACTTTATTATGGTATATCGTGATATATATCGTTATCGTGATATAAAATAGTCCATATCGTAATATATGATTTTTTCCATATCGCCCAGCACTACCGTACACAAAGGCACTGCTCGCCTCGAAGCTTCTGTCCTCTGTAAACTTAACTAATACACACGTACTGCATCTCATGATCATGAATTCACTTGCTCAACCACCAAGATGCCAATTTCTCAATGTTCTCCACCCTACTCTGCTCCCCCAGTTCTAAAAAGTGTAATTAAAAGCAGATGGTTGTGGGTATAAAGCATTTATAAAAAAAAAAAAAGAAAAACTGGCAGCCCCTTAGCAAACAGAAATGAAGGCCATAAGTCAACCCTTGGCCTTGCCAGACGAGCTGCCTTTGCCTCGGCTCCTTGGCCAGGTGCAATGCAGTGATTTGTGCAGCTGGCAGACTCGCTGCATCCCTGTCTCAACCTAAATTACACTTATTTGCTGCATTGTGAGATCCTGTTGTCAGTTTCTAGTTTCTTTTCTTCCACAGTCTTCCTCTTACCCCCCAGAAAAACGGTTTTCCTGCAGACAGGGCAGCCATCCATACTGCTGACAGTCAAAGACGATATTAGGCGATTTGCTCTGGTGCCTGTGTGTGAGTGGAAGCAGATGTGGGGTTGAGTTGGGGGCAGCCCAGTGTGAAGAGGAAGCTTCTGGCAGCAGCAGTCGGGGTCTCTAAACCGTCCTTGTCTGTCTTCCAGGATCTTCTCCTTCCTGGATGTGGTGACTCTCTGTCGTTGTGCCCAGGTGTCACGGGTGAGTCTGTTTTTACTATTCGCATCAGTGCTTGATTACCTTCTTAACAAGAAGTAATGTTTTGAGAATAAACTTGACTAAAAATGTCTTTTTTCTCTCAGTCCTGGAATGTCCTGGCCTTGGATGGCAGTAACTGGCAACGAATTGACCTCTTCGATTTCCAGAGAGACATTGAGGTGAAGTGGAAGGAAAAAAAAAAAATCCTAAACCTCCTCCATTTACTTTACCCGTCCCATTTCACTCTCACTGAATCATTACTCTGAAACAAGCCGTGGAAGCGCATGCAGCAGGCTGAGTTGACTGTTCTGTTGCAGGGACGGGTGGTGGAGAATATATCAAAACGATGTGGGGGGTTCCTGAGGAAGCTGAGCTTGAGGGGGTGTCAGGGAGTGGGTGACAGCGCCTTAAGGTGAGTTTTGCGATCACTTGGCAAAACCTCTGTTTGCCTCAGAAATTTTCAAGTGGGTGGCAGGAAAATTTCAGTTTGACTGTTGTCACATTAGTGTTTTTTTTTCCAGAACGTTCTCACAGAACTGCAGGAACATTGAGCTGCTTAGTTTGAACGGCTGCACCAAGATCACTGACAGGTGTGTGCATGTGTGTGGTTCATAGAGCAATTTAGCAAATGTAATATGTTTTTATGTCAGACATGCCTGTCCTTCCTCTCTGCAGCACGTGTAATAGCCTCAGTAAGTTCTGTCCAAAACTAAAGCACCTGGACCTCTCCTCCTGTACCTCCATCACCAACCTGTCACTAAAGGCTCTCAGGTGTGTTGCCATCAGCATTACAGCAGATAAAAGAACCTGTTTTTAAAACCCAGGGCACTTGTTGATCACGACTAATCAAAGATTATTTGTAGGGCTGGGCAAGTTAACGCGTTAATTTATTTTATCGGGCGTTAACGCATGTTGCTCACATGCTTTTGTTTTGAAAAGTCTGTTACTGGCTGCTGCGGAACCGGAAAATAATTGGCAGGCAAAACTAAAACAGACATGGAGAACGGTAAAAATCAGTGTACTTTACAGTTCGGGTAGCAACTCAGGTAACAATATTAACAATTCTGTCTGAAAAAAAAAAACTTTCAAATCCCTTTGTTCAAGACAATCGCGTCATTCCTCCATGTTCCATCAGATCTGCTCCATGTGTTCACTGTCCTGCTGTTCTCTAGCTGGTTACTGCAGTGTGGCACCATCTAGTGGCACAGATGTGTAATGACAACAGAAAGTCTGTTCCTTCATTATAAAACAGAGCCATTTCTGGGTCATGTAAACCAGATAATGAATTATTAAAAACAAATTCAGTCCCGTAGCCTGTTTGCTAAAATTGAAATATAAAAAGCAGGCATTCTTTTGTGTGTGTTAGATTAAAAAACGAAAAAAAAAGTCACTTTTTAATTTTTTTTAATTTTTGTTTCACAATCGAAAATGGAAAAAAACAAATGATACACAGATAATTACGGATTGATAAAGTTACAGGACTTTAACATGGACATTTTCATTTTAAAGTTCTCCCAGGGGACGATTCAACAGAAGCAAGGTTATTTGTGACCACTGGCAAGTTGAACTCCCCGTTAAGTTTCATTTGACATTTTTTAAGATGAGATTTACACTAAATATGTGTTACTGACAAGTGCTGATGTTAAAAGTGTTTGAACAACAAATGTTATGGCACTTTAGTTCATATGGCAGCGGAACATTTAAATAAAGTGACCTTTACACTACTTTTGAATTCATTAGTTGATTTTTCGTATACAATGCGATTAATCATGATTAATAAGGGAAATCATGCGATTAATCGCGATTAAAAATTTTAATCGTTGCCCAGCCCTAATTATTTAAAGTGCAGCTTTTAAAAACCTCGGCATCCAAGAGATTTTTTCCCCCACGTTTCACAAGTTTAATGATTTTGCTTTCTCATCGTCATCGCTCGCTTTGACGTTCTGCTTCTTCCTTCCTTCTCTCAGCGAGGGCTGTCCCTTGCTGGAGCAGCTGAACATTTCCTGGTGCGATCAGGTCACCAAGGACGGTATTCAGGCTCTGGTGCGCTCCTGCCCCGGACTCAAATGCCTTTTCCTGAAGGGCTGCACGCAGGTACTGTTAAGGGTTCAGAGTGGGCTGCAGAGCATTAAAATCAGAGTAAAACTTTATCAGGGTTCTGATTGTCCTTCAGCGCCATTCCTTACACTTAAATCCAATTGTTATCATTCCATAAACGAAGCGGCTACAGCAAACATGACGTGCATCATTTCCTGTCTCGGAGAGGATGTTTTTGAGGACAGACATGCCTGTCAATATTTACAACAAGTCTTTTAAATGAGCCATCCTGTTATATTAACAGTCAACATTACAGCGTTTTAAGACTGGCCGGTGGCGCCACAGATCATTAATTTTAAACGGAAATACAAGCAACATACACACTTTCAATGTCTGTTATTAACTGAAGCTTTACTTGTGAATGTGCTACGTTGAGAGCTCTTTTCAGATATTTTGAAAAAAGGGGGAAGTTGGTTTGATTTAAACACCAGCTTTTTTTTTTTTTTTTTTTATTTCCTTGTCCTCATCCACCAACTCTGAACAATCTCCCACAGCTCGAGGACGAGGCTCTGAAGCATATCGGGGCTCACTGTCCAGAGCTGGTCACACTCAACCTGCAGACATGCTCAGTAAGTATTCTTATCAAGGACGGAAAATGCAGTTGCAATAACAAGTCTGAAGTCTTTAAGAATTACTTGGATTTCTGAACAATGACTCAAATGTCATCTAAACTTCAGTATCAAGTACAACCACATAGCCAACAGCACATTTCTTGTCCTCTTCTCATGTTGTCTCAAGTGATGCTTGCATACTGTCTGTTCTGCAGTGTTTTTATTTCTCTTGTTTGTTTCCTATTCATCTACCCCCCCGTCTCAATGTCTGAGTCTCTCGAATCATGCTTTTAATAGAAAAGCAAAAGTCAAAGGAAATTGCTCTCACAAGCCCAGTTTGTGCATGAAACCTTTTGCCATTACATCGGTTGCCTTTGTCGTATGCGCACCAGAAAGCACAGCACAGAGAAAAAAAAGTTTGTCGTGGGCATGTTTTCACTTTGAACTGTGGATGTTCGATTGGAGTGAACCCCCACCCATCACCACGCGCAAACATGTACAGTACTTTTCTCTCTCTACGAGCAGCAGATCACAGATGAGGGCCTCATCACAATTTGTCGGGGTTGTCACCGCCTGCAGTCTCTGTGTGTGTCGGGTTGTGCCAACATCACAGATGCCATCTTGCATGCCCTCGGACAGAATTGCCCCCGTCTAAGGTGAATTTACACGCCCACACACCCACCCTCATTGTGAATCTCGCTGTGGTCTATTTCCTAAACCCCGTGGAACATAATAAAGACCTTTTTATTTTGAAAATTGGGGATTGACTGGCAGTCTTAATCATTACTACGTGATGTTTAAGATAGCTGTCTTGTTCTTAAAGATGACTTTTAAAAAAAAAAAGGAGGAAGGCAGGGCATGAAGGCTCAGTTTCAGATCAATTGTAAACATCCTGTTTTTCTTTTCAGAATATTAGAAGTGGCTCGTTGTTCTCAGCTTACAGACGTGGGCTTCACTACATTAGCAAGGGTGAGTGTGTGCTGTGGTCTCATGACATGCACATGCATCGTTGCTACAGACTTGATTCATATACCTGCTTTTCTCTGCAGAATTGTCATGAACTCGAGAAGATGGATTTAGAAGAATGTGTGCAGGTAAAAATGTCTAACCTGTGAAGTCCACAGTTATGATGATGATGCGTTTTACTGTACAGTTGCATTCATTGCATTTGTTTATCATTGTGTATCAGATAACAGACGGGACCCTCATCCAGCTGTCCATTCACTGCCCTCGCTTGCAAGTCCTGGTGAGTTTCAGCCTCCATCTTAGAAGCCAAATAAAGCAGAAACAATAAAACGGTAATGATTTGTGTGTGTTTGAGTGGTTAACATGTTTCTGTAATGTAAAATGATTAAAGTAATTTCCAAATGTATAGAAATAGTTTTCAAAGTCACAGGAAAATGTACAGCGTCCTCTGCTCTAAATTCCTGGATGTATATCTGCTGGAGATGTTCACTGACGGATCTCTTTAGGTAGAAAAGATTTCCCATCATGGTCCCTGTAACAGTCAGTCTTTTGGAGGAGGAGCTCAGTAGACGTGTCTTCAAGTCTCTAAACTTATTTTACTTGGATTATTTAGAAAAATGTGGCCGTGACATTTGTGTCTAGCACCTGGAAGCTCGTTTTAACCGTTGAGTGACGCAGCTCCTGCGCTGGTGCTACTGTATCCTTCAGAGTCTGTCTCACTGTGAGCTGATCACCGATGACGGCATCAGACACCTCGGCAGCGGGCCCTGCGCTCACGACTGTCTGGAGGTGATCGAGCTGGACAACTGCCCCCTCATCACAGACGCCTCGCTGGAGCATCTAAAGAGCTGCCATAGTCTGGACCGCATTGAGCTCTACGACTGCCAGCAGATCACCCGCGCCGGCATCAAGAGGCTAAGGGTGAGTTGTTTTGCCTCACGGTGATGAGTCTAATTCACGTGCATTAATCACTCGCCGTACGTCTTTTAGTGTGAATATACGTTACTATCATGAACGCATGTGAACCCATCTGTTCCAGATGTCTGTAATGTTCTTTAACTTTTATAATATTGAATATATCGACTGACAAAGGGGGCGGTATACTTAAAAGTGCACAATCTATCGGCAGAAATACAAAATATATATAAGTATGGTTTAAATTTGCTATAATCATGAAAAATAAGAACTGCTGTTTTCATTACCTTACAACAGTCCTTCTCAAATAGTGGGGCGCGACCCCTTGGGGGGGTGGTGCGATGCCGGGGGGGGGGGGGGGGGGGGGGTCGTGAGTGATCCCAGGGAATGAGCCTTTTTTTTTTGCCGTACTGGAATAAAGTGTAATTGCACATGTACTCCAGGAGGGGGCAGTGGCGCCCTCATTATCACTGTATGCGCAGCGGGTATTAGCAGTGTTGTGTCCGTTTTTTTTTGCACAGACATGTGCACACACACAGCACAGAGCAGGAGATAAGACGTGAACAAAACCTCAAGAGACACCACGGAAAAATATTTAACAGGGATGAAGAGAAAGGCGGAGAGAGACGGAGATAATGAGACAAACAAAAGTCACCAGAAAGTTAAGACGAGGAAATATGACGATGCTGATGTAGCGCTTGGCTTCAATGTGACTACGGTGTGATTGATGCCCTTTAAATCTCTACAGACTGAAAAAACAATTTTAATAAAGTTATTGTTTGTTATCAGTTATATGTATTTATGTTATATATTTCTTTATTTTTTGTTTCTCTTAATGTTAATAAGGGTGCAGTGTTATGCAGAGGTGGACTTATAACAAATTTTATAAATTGTTATAAATACAAATTATACTATTTATAGTCCGGGGGGGCGCAGCAGAAAATACTTGAGAAGCACTGCCTTACAATGAGCAGTTCTCTGGGGGTCATCCTCTTAGCCCCTCCTTCATGTTGCTTCACCACGGTAACCAAGAAAAATTGGTTTACCTCATTTGTGTAACTTGTGCCTCATTACCTCCTCCGTCCTCACGCTGGAAACTAATCTTAACAAAACTTTTTTGAGAACATCTCAGTTCCCAAAACACTCCTGGATTAAAGGGCAAGTTTGCTGGAGCACATAGAAGCAAGGATGCATCCTTTGTAGAAGTAGTTTGGCTTGTGGCATCCGAAGGGTTGAGATATTTTAATCCCACATTAAGAAAAAACAAGCATGCATTTCCTAGCATCTTTAATAACTTAAATGATAAAATGCTTAATTTTACATTATTGCGCCGATTTCATTCATTCTGCTGGTCTTTCTCTGGTTCAACATGAGCGTATGTAACATTCTTCCTTAGCTCACATCTATATTCCCCAGAAAGATTATCATTAGGGTGTGATTAATAAAAGGGAGGCATCTTCTTTCCTTAGGCACATGTATAAATTCAAGGTCTTGAACATGAAGCTGAGCAGGTTAGCAGTAACGAGGAGTGGATTTAATAACTGTGGCTTTAGGCTCAACATGGCAAATAATCTGGTACTTATATAGGTGATTGTACATCTATTAAATATAGATCTATTTATTATATACATGCACTGTATATACCATATGCAAAGCTCTGCTGTTTCAGACTAAATTGTGTTCTCCACATTTGATGGTTTGAGAAAGAAAGGTCTTTTTGTTTTCTGCATATATTTATTGGTATTTAGTCAGTAAATTATCTGGATATTTAGTACACCACATAAGACATGGTCCCTCACTTCTTCAATCAGTGAATTATTTTGCTGTGTTTTTTTGTGCTAGCTGGATTTATGCAGCTGTGGTCATGGTTTTAGCTCCATTTCCAGTCGTAAACTACTCTAAGCAAACTGACAGCGAACAAATTCATATAAACCGAGCAGACTTGAGTAGTACAGATGTTTTCATATAAGTTCCTGTAAGACGGCGCGGAGCAGCTTAGACCAGCGCGCCGCGGCTCCTCGCCACCAGTCACAGCACGGAGCTTAACGCAGAGACGGTAATCAGATGACATGGATTCATGCATTTGGTCCAAATTGAATTCAGATGTGAGTCACTGCGCCACCCACACGACGGGTGGAATTAAAGAGGAGCTCGTCAAAGCGAACTCTCTCCTCAACAGCGGTGAGAGAACACGATGTCCACATCGAGCTGGACTCGTTATCAGTGGATCTCACGGGTGTCTTTTTCCGTTTAATCAGAGTCAGTCATGGCAGGACGGGTTCGGCAAGCAGATGTTTCGTGACAGTGACTGACTTGCATTTACTGGAGCAGCTTTTTACATGTTTGTATGTGCTAATAACAAATTTTTATTTCTTTCTTCTTCTTTTTTTCTCCCCTTTTTCATTTTTTTCCCTCAGACTCATCTGCCTAATATCAAAGTGCATGCATACTTCGCTCCTGTGACTCCACCCCCTTCCGTCGGGGGCAACCGGCAGAGGTTTTGCCGTTGCTGTGTTCTTCTATGATGCAAAGACAACAACACCCCCCCCCTCACCCCCATCCTCCCCAAATATCCATACATGCTCCCCGCAGCCCGACACTTCACCCCTGAACTGCTGCCCCGCCCCCTCCGTCTATAAACTACACGCTGACATGCGTCGCCTCTTTGTGGAGCTGCAGAGAGAGAGAGAAGGGGAGAGAGCCAAACAACGCCACGGGGTCCTGGTAACTGTCCCAGAAAATACTCTCAAGTCTCCTCGACACATGCATACACAACTGGCTGACACGCAGTTAACTCTTAAAAGAATTTTGCTGAACTGTCTTGAGTGGACGCACCAGTAAGCTTAAAAAAAAAAAAAAAAAAGAGTTTGGTCAAAAAAAAAAAAAAAATCACGTGTGGCTGTTAAGTGATTTGACAATTTGACAGTCGGTCAGTTAACGACAAAGCATTTACGATTTATATTTTGGAGACATTTTACAAAGATCCCACTTAACCTCACGATTCCTTTGGTGTTGAAGGTCACTTAAGAGCTACCTCTCGACAGGAACTGCACTCTAGTAAGACCAAGGTTTGCTTCAGTTCTGCAGGCTGTTTCTTTCAAAATATGGGTTAGCAATGTAGCCAGTTAACTGCCAACACCCCCTCCCCATCCCCACACCCCCATCAGAAAACAGAGCAGAAAGCTTTTCTTCCTTGTTCTTTCTTTTTTTTTTTCTTTTTAAAGAATACTTGCAGCTGTTTGCACTTACAGTAAAACAATGAGACACTTTACAAAGATGACCATTTCTGAAGTGAAGACTGGCATTTTACTAACAAACACCCAGAGCCGCTGCGCTCTCACCTCTCTGTTACAATCAGAAGCTTCAAGATACTGAAGACGGAAAAGAAAAAAAAAAAACCTAAAAAAAGAAGAGTTTAATATTTTTCTAAAAATGGACACCAGTTAGTGGGGACTCATGAGGATGCCAAATGTTGCATGAAACTCCTAGTTGTTCTTTTTTTTAAAATCTAATTGTAAATATGAGAATTGTGAGAGTCGAAGAGCTCACGCCAGCGAAACGGCAACACGATGATGGATGAGATGGAGCAGAGACTGCTGTCGGTGGTCCTTCTGTGGGGACTCTGGCGACGCTTGAGCGCATTTCTTTTTTTCTTTTCTTTTTTTTTTTCACATATAAATGTGCGTGAGAATCAGCGCTGGACCTTTTTTTTTTTTTTTTTTCCCTTTCCCCTAAAACGAGCCAGCTCTCAGCTGAGTCGGATGAATTAATGCTGGCTTGTCAACAGAAGAAATGACCCTTCTTTGATAGAAGCATTAAAAACATCACTACATGAAATCAGACCCGACTAACGGAAAGAAAAAGCCAACAATCAGTTCGAGTCCAGTTCATCGGTTTTGTGTCATCGACGGTTCCGGATGATGACCCGCTGTGGCGAAGGGGACTCGCGCTTGACGTCAGGGAGTCGCACCCGTGACTCCTCAACTCCCATGAAGCCTTGCAGGGGACGGAGTGACGGCACGCCGCGCCCCGCCACCCATGATTTCCTCCGCCTCTCCGAGACCAGCGAGATTAGAACCGGATCAGACTTGTGGAGACGCTTAAGGAGGAAGTTGACTAAACGTCGAAGCGCACACTTTCTCGCTTGCCGAGAAGCACGACGGAATGATTTGTCAAAGAGGGCCGTAAAAGACATCGACTTGCCCTTTTAATTATTGAAGCCTTTTCTTATGGATTACTTTGTCCTGCACTTTGACCTGCTTTACTCTCTTTCATTTTATAAATGTGCTTTTACTGCTTTTTCTTTCTCCTTCCTCCTGGATTTCTGACTTTCTCTTCACCTGCTTTTCTGTTTTGCTGTGGTTTGGGTTTTGCCTGCTTAGTGTTTGAAGTCATGAGTTCAGTTTGAGCCCTCTCTCCAGTCCTCCGATGGAGTCTGTCATTCAGTTATTTTTGTTAATAAATGTCCAGATTGTAGCCTTTTGTCCAGGGGAAGTGTTGACACCAGTGCAATTGTATTAAATGTTAAATGTGAGTTTGATTTTTTTTTTTTTTTTCTTTTTTTTTGAGTTGAGTTCTCTATGTATGATGTAGGATCTACTTATTGAATGTTTCCATCAAGGAGAGGGCTCTCCAGAAAGGCTGTTCTCCCACAATCATCATTTCCTCTCCTTGATAATTTTTTTTTTTATTCCTTACATTACCCGATACGCCCCTCTCATAGTGCCCTCTAGCCCAAATGTATCAAACTAGACACAAAGTGATTTAACCCAGTGTAGACTATCGGATCGCCCACAAATATTCTCATCCAGGTTCTACTTGATGTGAGACTTGAGCACAGATGAATCCAGCGTAATCCACTCTGATCGGTTTTGTTTGAACGGGGCTTTATAAGGGATTACCGAAGAATCAAGAGTCAAAATGGCGGAGAAATGTAACGTACTCCATCACTCTGCTCCAGGGTTTAGACGGCTGACTCCAGGAGGAAGTCCTTAAGAAAAACCCCTTTTTTGAAAAGTGAGACTGAGACGAAGAGCCTGGATGTAACATCTGCTTGTCGTAACGTTTTACCTGTTGATGCGTCAGCTAACAGCATGCTCCATCCTGCTCCTGAAGGTTGCATATATACAAAAGAAATGGCCTCAACAGTGTTTTCTTGGTACAAAATACACTACAGGTTTCACACAGCAAAACTCTGGACTTGCTTTTTCTTTCTTTCTTTTTTTTTTTCTTCACAGAAACAAAAGGCCATGTGTCCTTTTTTTTGTCAGACCTCCCGTTGGTTTACATGGAAGTGGAGCTGATGCACTCTGGATCAGTTTTTCTGGCACGTTTGGTCCCAAACACTGGAGCAAGGTTGAGGATTAGGTCAGAGGGCTGGAGGTGACTTTACAGTGTCTGTTGATTGTAGATTTGACACCCGAGAAATTTCAAAAACGGTTTTGACAATGACTGTAGTTCATATAATTACTGTAAATCTTTTTCCTTTTTTTTTCTTTCTTTTTTTTTTATAATTAACCAGTATAAATGAATATGTACGTATGAATAAATATATACCTATATTATTAAGACTCGTCTACTCTTGTCTCTGGTGTTAAACTTGCT